>JARWKJ010000013.1:7042673-8390173 GCA_029959095.1 Rhinichthys osculus | reverse complement strand
CCTCAGACGGCACTGTTTATTGACTGTCTGAAGTTGAATGCATGCAGAAATAACAAGAAATTCAACGTTCAAATCAGACTTATCTATCTATCTATCTATCTATCTATCTATCTATCTATCTATCTATCTATCGTGGGTGGGTTTCTCCCATCCACATACAAATCGGCGTCGGTTAAACAGGCGTGGGAGGAAAAAAATACATTTTCATGGACACCACAATGATTTCCCTCATGTGTTAATATTTTTCCTTGTTATAATGTATGATTTGCAAAAATAAAAAGTGCTGCATCTGTGTTGATGAGAGAATCAAAGTGTATGCGCGTTGTGCACACGCTACATTGATTATGGCCAAGCATGCGCCCTTAAAATAGCATAATGAACAACGCGCAACGCGCCACTGACTTTAGACTAGTTTTTTTCTGGTCAGTGGCGCAATTGTTTTATAGAACAGCAAAATAGCATGAGGGAAAGTTTGCGCCGGAACACGCCTCCTCTTTGCGCTGAACCGCCCTGGGGAGCGCAAGTGTATTTCTTAGTTAACCGACGTGCGTCTGTGGAGGGAAAAGTCCGCTTTGCGCGGGTGCAAAATAGGAATGATACATGCGTCAGTGTACAAAGTCATTTGCGCCGAGTGCAAGATAGAGCCCATAAAGTTTCTATAATAAACCCCTGATGTGATTTCTCTCCCTCAGATCCTCATCCGCTCACTCTGGATCTGAACACTGTGTGTAAACTCCTCTGTCTGTCTGAAAAGAACAGAGTGATCACTGTCACTGACCCAGAGCAGCCGTATCCTGATCATCCGGACAGATTTGATGATGTGCCTCAGGTGTTGTGTAGAGAGAGTGTGTGTGGACGCTGTTACTGGGAGATTGAGTGGAGTGGGAGAGGTGTGTCTATATCAGTGTCGTATAAGAGCATCAGCAGGAAGGGAGGGGGTGATGAGTGTTTGTTTGGATATAATGATCAGTCCTGGAGTTTGTTCTGCTTTCCCTTCAGTTACTCATTCAGACACAATAAGTTAAAGACTGATCTCCCTGTAGAGTCCATCAGCAGCAGAATAGGAGTGTATGTGGATCACAGGAGAATAGGAGTGTATGTGGATCCCAGTGCAGGAACTCTGTCCTTCTACAGCGTCGACAGAGACACAATGAGCCTCATACACACAGTCCAGACCACATTCACTCACACACTCTATCCTGGATTTAGGGTTTATTCTGGATCATCAGTGAAACTGTGTTGATGAGTGAGAACAGACTGTTGAGATTCTACCCATAATGCTTTGAGCTGCATGATAAATCAGTAACAGTGAGATGTTCTAGAGTCTCTTATTTACTCTTCATTACATTATACTAAAGCTGAACGTCTGTCAGTGAAATAACATGTCAGAATAAATGTGTGTAATGAATCCTCATTTAGATAGTAAGATCAGTGTGTGTTTGTGAGTCACGATGAGTGACGATGTGTTTCTGTGCTTTTCTCAAACTATATTTGTGTTGATGGAAATCAGTCATTCAGTTCTTATTGTAGTGTCACAAAATTACTTTTCAATAAAATGTATAATTCTATAAAACATGTTATTTGTTGTAAAATTGATAAATGTGTAATATATAAACCTAAATCATCTGATCATACTGTAAACACGTCATCAATTATTCTCATATAATCCAGTTTACTTTAAATAAACCTCCCTTACTTTAAATAAACCTGAACAGAACTGAATTTTCAGACCTGGTGTTATTGTTAAATGTCTTATCGTGAAGTATGATTTTGGTCATATTGCCAATCCCACAATGACACATAATACAAACTTTTCTTTATTAAGTCATATACTGTTTTAACATATTTTAACTTGTTAACAACATTTGTAGTTTACAAAAGTTAACTAACTGGTTTCTAAAGTATTAAAACTGATATTATTTGCGGATGATACAAACTTATTTTGTTCTGGTGACAATCTGAAACAACTTCTGGATACAATGGAAAAAGAAATGGCACTGCTAAAAAATTGGTTTGATTTGAATAAACTAACATTAAATATAAGTAAAACAAAATGTATTGTGTTTGGTAATCATTTATCGAATACAATAGCTATATTAATGATTAATGAAGTTGAAATAGAAAGGGTGTCAGCTATTAAATTTCTTGGAGTGATTATAGACAATAACTTAAATTGGAAGCCCCATATATCTTATACTAAGAACAAGATCTCAAAGTCAATTGCAATATTATATAAAGTTAAAGATTTCTTAAATGAAAAGTCATTATATACTTTGTATTGTTCCCTTGTGCTTCCATACATTACTTATTGTGTGGAAGTATGGGGAAATACATATAAAACAAATACCGACCCAATATTTATGCTTCAAAAGAGAGCCTTACGAATAGTAAAGAAAACCACGTATAGGGAGCCAACAAACTCCCTTTTTATTGAATTAAAGGCTCTAAAGTCGAAAGAATTAGTAGAACTTAAAACATTACAAATCATGTACAAAGCAAAAAAACATCAATTGCCAGAAAGAGAATGCCAACATGACTTAAGGGGAACTTGTATATTCAAAAAGAACCAAGTGAGGAGGACCAATGCAAAATACCATTGTATTTATATGGAACTGTAATCTATGGAATAACTGTCATGACGAACTAAAAATATGTGGGACACTTAGTAAGTTAAAAGAAACTATTTAAAAATAATGCAATGAAACTATATGAAACAATTTAAAGAGTGATAAATGAACAAGCTGTTTTTGTTGTATTTTTGGATTGTGCAACTGTATTTCATAGGAATAGTAATGTTTTTGTATTCTGTTTAGATTTGTTTGTCAACATTATAATGATGTAAGACAATAATTATTTTTATTTTATTTTATTAAAATATGAGATGTTTTCAAAAAGGGTAGGCATTATAAGCAAGAGCTTCAGCCTACACCTGTTTCAGACTGCTGTAAATATGCTGTTGTTTGTCAGCTCAACTGTGTTGAATCTAAGTTGTCTGTTTGAAATAAACTAATCTAAACTAAAAAACAACAACATATTAATACTTTAATTTCTGGTATAAATAGTGTCTGCACCCAAAAATTACAGTTTTGCCTGTTAGACAGAATCTCATACTCCTTAATTGGCAGTTATTAATATTTTCTAGTTGGTTGCAAAAGGAAAGCAGCAGCGGGTGAACAGGACTTTTATTTTGATCTGGTTGTGCGACGTCATAAGGCGGCGCCGCGCTCCTGCTTTGTTGTGATTCGGCTGCCGAAAGGTTAGTGTTTTTACGCATTTAAAGTGTTTAAATCAACGCAACCCGTTCATTTAATTCGATCGTAATAATCGTTGAAAGAAACATTGCAATGCGTTATTTTAACAATAATGAGCGTTATCTTTGGGAATAAATCGCATTCCCACACGAGTAACAGAAAAGGTGCGTCTCATTTCGCTCTCTAAAACGTGAATCAGTTTTTGGTAGACACGAATTCATGTAGCATGACATTGGGAAAGAAGTGATGAGAAAGAAGTGCTACTGGAAAGAAGTGATGAGAAAACGAGTCAGTTGAATCAATTGCTTCATAAAATGATTCAGTGATTCGAATTGCCGCACGTTGACGTCACCAGCAGCACATACAGTGTAAATGAACGAGAACAAACACTATTAATGTGTAATGACACCTTTTACAAACCAACTGCAAATGTTTTCATGAAAGTGTAATCTGTTCAGTTTGATGTACAAATATTTGAATACGAAATATAAATCATACATTTTTACTTTTTGTATTATTATTATTATTTAATCAGGTGATTTAAGTCCATTCTGACTGACTCTCTTACAGTGAACTGAACTACTGAACTAGAGCTGATTGAGACACACAGAGATTTAGTTAAGATTTATTTTTCTTTCTGTTAATTATTCTCATCTTAAACAGGACACACAGAAAAACTGCTTTAGCGACTGAGATCCACGTGACACACTGTAATAAAGATGGCGTTTATTAAAGAGGAGAGTGAAGACATGAAGATTGAAGAAACATTCAGAGTGAAACATGAAGAAACTGAGGAACAAACAGGTTGGTTTCATTCTCAAAGCTGAACTCAGTCATTTGATCCTTATTAAAATGTCCAGTTCTACAGAACCGAATTATATTTTTGAAGAATGTCAAAGGAGTATCATGATTAAAGTGCTTTTATTAGACAAAGTGCTTATATTTTTATTTAACTTAATATGCGGGGGCCATTAAAGTTTTGTGAAAATGATAAAAAATGCTGCCGCTGATCGATAACTGCGCAGGGAAAGAGTTAAAAGGAATATGATTGTTTAAAATAATCCAATCACAGTCAAAAATGTGTTTCGTGTTTTATCACAAGAGGTTGAGGTTGTAAATGTTGCGCGTACAATCGTCTGGAAACTTATGACGTACAGCATGTGTACAAGCTGCAGCGGATTATTGCGCCAAGAGAGAGCAACCAATAGAAACAGGTCTTTCATTCCGGTGCTCAGATACCGCCCACTGAAGTGCAGCTTCACTTGAATTCAAAACGTTTTAACTCGCAAGCGAAGGTTTTAGAGTCACAAACAATGACAACAGAACAGAGAGCAAATTTGTGTGTGTGTGTGTGTGTGTGTGTGTGTGAGATGAAAACTGCTCAAAGAAAAACAAAGATAGATTTACTCACACTGCAAAAAGTTTTGCTGTAAATTATTTTCGCATTTAAAGGGACAATATGTAAAAAAATATATATATTTAAAAAAAAAACTTGCACAGTGTTATTTCTTTCAACTGTGTACATTATCCTACATGTTTCCAAGAATTTGTAAATTCAGAGAAATTCACAATTTTAAATAATGGCTCGTCCCTGGTCACTTCTCGTCAATGACGTAATATCTGCGTTATCCCTGGTTTCCGCTAGTACTGCCATAGTAACCATGGCGACAGATGTGGACAACTGCGTTACGTCTAGCGGCGCGCTCACGCCGTTGTTGTGTCGTTCAAACATTATGGATCATGGCAAGCAGACTTTGGGACAAAAGGAGAACTAAAACGAGGATCAACATCAGCGTGGCGTTTTCGAGATGCCGAGAGCTCCACGTCCGAGACTAACTTCGACTTGACAGAGACGCCACTCTTACATGTACTTTATTAGACGGGTGAGCAAATGTACATAAAACTAATCAATGTTATATAGCTCAACGTGATGAAATGTTAGAATATGATCAGTATGTTATTCTAATGTTGATCTAGCTTACTGCTAGTCTCATATAGCAAACGAACTAACACATAGAATAACATTATAACTTTCAACACACTCAAATGCAGTTTAGTGGGGGTGTAACAATACATCGATATGGATCGATGCATCGATCAAACGTCTCATCGATACCACACATAAAATATCGATGTACGGTACCTTTATTTTGACACACTCCACATCCTCACGTAACTTTTCTCCGCTCAAATAGACGCCTGACAAGATTGAGCGGTATTTTCCACTGTTAAAGGCATCGCGAGTTTATGTTTTACAGCAGAAACGGCAAGCCCCGAAAAGTCTGTTTTAGCAAATCAGTGCGCAGTATTCAGGTCAGGTGACAAGGCTGCTTGTCACTTTGAAAAGACGCGCTAGCTGAGAGGAGTTTCGTCAAAGCTGACTAAAAGTGATCGAGGATGGATTTCAACCAACTTGATGAACCCGTGATATCTTCGAAACTTTTTCCCTGAATCTTGCTAAAACAGCACGTTTAGTGGTGAGTGAACTGCTCTCTGTATTGCCTAAATCCTTTCAATGAACTTTAATATAACAGAAGAGTTCATTTGCAAAAACAGTTCTTGTTCATTTTCATCATGTTTTTTTTAAAAACTTGTAACAAACAACTTGTAAATGTCCCAATTGGGAGAGGGTGTGGAATTTTCAAAGAGTTTAATTAAACTTTCATGTAATATATTTTTTTGGATGTATTGTGAGTTAATAAATGTAACTGGTTGTGTACACTTGGCACATAATATCTAAATATCGATTAGTCGATCGATATAGCCCTGAATCAAATCGAATCGCAATCGTATCGTATAATTTTTTTGAGGTATCTGCAAATATCGTATCGCTGGCTGAGAGAATATCGTATCGTATCGTGATTAACTGTCCGATTTACACCCCTAGCCACTATTACCTATAACTGTGTCTATAAATGCAGATTGGCTGTCGTTCTCACTACTTTGAGGAAAGATAAAGCGTTGAGCATTCACGCTCGGCTAATGTATGGCATACATGAACTGTTATTGATACAGTTTCCACATGTTCAACGCAATATATTAGAAAAATACTTGCTAAATAAAAGAGTACAAGTAAAATAATTGGTTTGTTGATGGACATTCACTTGTTAATGCTTATGGTGAGGAATTACAGTTGCAACATCTCATAATGTCCCTCAAACTGAGTAGCGTATCACTGAGAAACGTCCCGCTCGAGTCGTCCTTGCGATGGAGGTTCGTTCGGGTTGAATAAAGAGTTCTTCCGATGTTTCATCATCGCACTCGCGGTCGGATTGATATGGTCAAATCGACGTCATTGTTCGTTACTGTGTTTAGTTTACAGTGTAGGAAGCCTCGGGACAAGCAGAGCTGGCGTTTTTGTTTTCGACGCGCGCGCTGTACACGGTTGACCAATCACAACAGACTGAGCTGTCTGGCCAATCAGAGCAGAGTAGCTCGCGGAAAGGAGGGACTTAAGAGAGATTGATTCATCTGACGAGTTGTTTGAGAATCATTGAAAATGTGATGATGTGCAAATGTATTTTAAAAACAGTAAATTAAACAGTTTTTTGACATTTGATGCATGTAAACCTGTTGTAGGAGACTCCACAACAACATTAGGACACTTTAAAATAGCATAATGGAAACTTTAAGACCTCAGGGTACGCAGACTTTTGAACAGGGGTCATTTCATTTTTTTTCTTTGATGCCATGTTTTGTTTTATGATTGTGCCATTCTGTTATAACCTACAGTTGCATATGAATCCCATTAGGAAATAAAAGAAATGTGCTTTTGCCTGCTCACTCATGTTTTCTTTAAAAATGATACATAGATTACCAATTCTCCAAGGGTATGCACACTTTTGAGCTTTTGAACTGTATAAAGTTAAGGAAACAAAGCATTAGAGAGCAATAAAGGTCCTGATAATGATAACACACTGCTTGTTCCATTTCTGCACATAATTGTTTTGTGAACGAATGACTCTCTATCTGTTGCTCTGGTCTCCGTCAACACCTGCTGGTGAGCCGACTCACAGCAGATGGAGATAATGCATCGGTACTAACTGCAGTTCCCAGATGTGCAATGTTGAATATTCTGCCAAATTTTAACCACTGAATTTGTGGAAGTGAATTTAAGTGAAATAAAATTGAATGAAAATTGAATATTATAGGTATAATATTCTGTTGAATATTATAGGTGAATTTTATATTGTGTGAAATGTTTTCAGTTGAAACATTCACACCTTACATAACCATGTAGAATTCATACTTTGCACATGACGTCACAAGGACTGTCTGACGGGCAAGAACGTCGTTCTCTAGCAACGAAACCCAGTAAACTAATCAAGGATCTTGCCAGGACGTCGCCAGTTTTAATATACAAAAATTGGTGTTTTGTCATCTGTACGTGATTTGATTTGATATTATAAAAGATGAATACATGGAGAATGAATGACACGTTACTGTTGCACTGCGTCTACTTATTACTTACAGTTACTTTGCATGCATACTATCGTACACTTATTACTATACTACATTACAGCCTAACAGATTGCTAACAGGATTATACGCATTTCGCTGCTCTTGTCTGTTGTCTGATGCTATGTGGAGTGGATAAGCAGGTAGGCTACAATGTTTAACATCCTGCTAGCCATATATGATACAGTTGGCATAAGTTTTTATTTTTTATTATTCAAGCTGTCATTCGCCGGTGTAACGTTACATATTCAGATGAAGACTTCATCACACGATGGAACAGATGTCACTTTGTGTATAGCTGCAAACATTAGCAAACGGACCTTTGCTTTGATTATGAAGATATTCCTGTTTATCACCTCCCATACGACAGCGTTGTTAACCCGTCCACTCTTGAAAAAAAGATAGCTATCTGTACTTTTGTAGACTTTCATTTTTTGTGTGGTGTAAGGTGACGGATTCTCTATAAGATATATGTAAATATCTCCAAACTCCAAGTCTGGTAGAGACTTTGCCAGCTTCAAAGCAATGAAAACATCAGCGGGTGCTGTGTATGGATAACACGTTCCGAGTATGTTCATCTTTTCTTTATCTAATTTTACATTCGGTGACATATGGTCTAAATAGTTAATTGATTGTAGTATTGGAAATTTGCAAGGCTGCAATTCTCCTTGCTGGCCACTGTTTGTCACCATTTTGTCAGCGTTTGTTGCCCGCCAGGCATCCATGGTAGTCACGGGACTGCAAACAACGTTGTAGAAATCACTGAATCACACAAGTTTCATGATGTTTTGAATACCTAGCGCTAAAAATGACTGGCCAAACATCACTGTCTGTAATCTTAATTTACCGACCTCCAAAATTTCTGAAGTCAGTCACTGAATCCATCACCAAAGACACCCCTCATACAAGAAGCTAATACTCAAATGTTCATCTGATGTTATCTGATTCAGCTCACTCAACAAACTCTCTCTGCTTTTACTCTGACTACTCCTGTTGCCATAAGTGATCTAATTGTGAAGTCTAATTCCACATCCTGCCGGCTTGATCCTACACCTACTATTTTGCTTAAGATGTGTGTCCTCGAGGTTGCACGCTTCATAGCACACATGATAAACTGTAGTTCGGCTTCCGCCATTGTCCCAGCAGAATTAAGAATGGTTGCGGTGACCCCCATTCTTAAAAAAACAGGCCTTGACCATCTAATATCACATGGGCAATTATAGGCCAATATCTAATTTAACATTCTTAAGCAAAATCCTTGAAAAGGTTGTTGTTTCGCAATTGCGATATTATTTGGATGTAAATGGTCTTTTTTAACCTTTTCAGTCAGGATTTCGCCCATCTCACAGCAGTGAAACTGCTCTTCTGCGGGTGGTTAACAACATTATTTTATCCATGGATTCAGGGTTGATAAACATCTTGATGCTCATCGATCTAAGCGCTGCTTTTGACACAGTCTGCCATGAAATACTGATCTCTCGGCTTCCTGATGTCGGCATCACTGGTTCCGCTCTTTCCTGGCTCATTTCTTACATCAGCGACAGAAAGTATTATATCACCATACAAGGGTATAGATCTGCCACTGCTTCGCTTACACAGGGTGTACCTCAAGTAGGGGTGTGCGATATCATGGTTTTTGATCATGGATGATTAAAATGCCTCCACGATCTGCTTTTTGAAGAAATATTGTAGTATCGTGGTAGTTCAATTCAATTCAAATTTATTTGTATAGCGCTTTTCACAATACATATTGTTTCAAAGCAGCTTTACAGAAAGTGCATTTCAGAAATGTACATAGAAAATACAGTTAGTTAATCATCATGTATTAATTTAGGGCATAACATATCGCCGGCGTTGAGTCGTCTCTTCACAGGCGTCGAGTCGTCTCATTGCGGGTGTTGGAGCATCT
The DNA here is from genome assembly GCA_029959095.1 of Rhinichthys osculus. Taxonomy (NCBI): domain Eukaryota; kingdom Metazoa; phylum Chordata; class Actinopteri; order Cypriniformes; family Leuciscidae; genus Rhinichthys; species Rhinichthys osculus. The sequence goes on along the minus strand of JARWKJ010000013.1, from coordinate 8,380,555 downwards.
GAAGTCTCCGTGAGAGGCTGGATACAAACTGGAGCTGACGAACGCTATTTACCTCGGGACTAGCGTCCCGAGATAACAGCAGAAAAGAAGATGGGAAATAATTAGCGTAGCTGCTGTTCATAATATTAATGCATTTGATCTGATTCAACAGTAGTATAAAAGGTACTCATTCTTGGCTGAAGAGATGCGTCTTTAGTCTAGTTTTGAACTGGGACAGTGAGTCTGAGCAACGAACATTATCAGGAAGGCTATTCCAGAGTTTAGGAGCTAAATGTGAGAACGCCCTCCCTCCTTTAGTGGACTTAGATATACTAGGAATGACCAGAAGCCTCGAATTTAATGATCTTAAAGAACGCGATGGATTGTAGGGCGATAGAAGGTCCAATAAATATACAGGAGCTAAACCATTTAGGGCTTTATAGGTCAGTAGTAGTACTTTGTAATTGATACGGAACTTGATAGGTAACCAGTGCAGAGATGATAAAATCGGTGTTATATGATCATATTTTCTTGACCTAGTAAGAACTCTAGCGGCTGCATTTTGCACTAACTGTAGCTTGTTTATTGAGGATGCAGGACAACCAGCTAATAAGGCATTACAGTAATCTAGTCTCGAGGTCATGAATGCATGAACTAACTTTTCTGCATCAGAAACAGATAGCATGTTACGTAATTTAGCAATGTTTCTAAGGTGGAAAAAGGCAGTTCTTGTAACATATAAAATATGATTTTCGAAAGACAAGTTGCGGTCTAGTATAACACCCAGGTCTTTTACTGTAGTGGATAAGGTAACAGGACATCCTTCTATATTAAAGTTGTATAGTAAGAGATTTTGTGGGTAGTTTTTTGGACCAATAAGTAATACCTCAGTTTTATCTGGATTTAATAGCAGGAAATTACACGTCATCCAGCATTTTATATCTTTAAGACACTCTGTCAATTTAGATAAGTTAGTGTTTTCATCTGGTCGTGATGAAATATATAATTGAGTGTCATCAGCATAGCAGTGGAAATGAATTCCATGTTTTCTTATAATATTACCAAGTGACAGCATATATATTGAGAATAGCAGAGGGCCTAACACCGATCCTTGCGGCACTCCATAGTCTACTGACGTTATCTTTTTCCCCATTTATGGTAGTGGTAGAATGGTAGTGCATTCTATCAGTTCAGTGCTGGCGCCTCCATCTCAACATACTCAACGCGACGTACATTCACACATCACGTTAACGCAGCGGTAGAGTTACACTCACAGTGACAGTAGCCCAATAGTACACATGCGGCCGTTTGTTTTTACTCACATTGACTCACTCTAATGTTGTCTAATGTTGTCCCAAACCAGTATTAATTTCTCTCTTGTGCTGAAAAAAAAAGAAAAGAAAAAAATATATATATATTTTGAAGAATGTGGCTATCCAAACAGTTGCTGGTCCCCATTGACTTCCATAGGAAAAAATATACTATGGGGACCAGCAACTGTTTGGTTACCCACATTCTTCAAAATAACTTTTATTTTCAACAGAAGGAAGAAACTTATTCAGGTTAAAAACAACTTGAGAGAGTAAATGATGACAATCTTTATTTTGGGGGAACTCCTTTAATGTTAATAAAACAACAAAACAAAGAGAAAATCACTCACTGCTCTTGACTGTGAACTTTAAAAGTAGCTTTAATAAGAATCAATTTATAATTTATACAGTGATGTCTATGTAGTTTTTTATTTTTATTTTATTTCTTGAATGCTACTGTTAAACACACCTACTGCTGAAAAAATAAAGAACCGTTTACTTCATTTGTATATTATGTTGTGTAGCCTATTTTTATTTGCGCCACTTTGGCCTAATTGTCTGCCATTCATTTTTTTATTTCATATTTTGTTACCTTATAAGGCTTTGTTTTTAAAATAGGGAAATTAGTTTGGCTGTAATGCTCAGTCACTTGCAAAATAGTAAAACCAACATGAAAGAGAATCGTGATAATTTCGTAAATCGTGATTTTCCTGAAAAAAATCGTGAAATTATATTTTTGCCATATCGCCTACCCCTAACCTCAAGGTTCAGTTCTTGGCCCACTATTGTTCATCATCTATATATATCCACTTGGTGACATCATACGCAGGCCTGGACTTCAATTCATTGCTATGCTGATGACATTCAAATTTATCTTACCACCAGCTCCGATAGTCCATCCCTGCCTGACTCGCTCACTGCATGTATCAGGGACATCAAGCATTAGATGTCTCTTAATTTCCTTACTACCCCTTACACTTTGCAATATCTCATCTGTGGCTACATTCAAGACTCAGCTAAAAACATATCTATTTAACATTTATTTTGAATAATGTGTGCTTATGTGACTATAATGTGTGTGCGGGTGTGTAAATGTATTGTAATGTACAATGTAAAGTGACCTTAAGCTACGGAAAGGTGCTATATAAATAAAAATACTACTACTTCTTTTTCTTCTTCAAAGACATTTGTCATTATTTTACTTTGATACACAATTAGATGGCAAAAGCATGTCATTTGTAAATTCAACAAGCAGTTTATGTGAAATAATAAACATTACTAAACGTAAAAAATGTGGAATAATTAAACATTAAATATTTATTTCTGATATTTAAACATTAAATTGTTACATGTGTTGGTTATTTTATATTATTGTTTTGCTTTTTCTTGTTTGGTTCTGCTGTGCTCTCTCACTTGCAGTTGGTTTTGATGCTTTACATGTAAAACATGTTTGGATGTCTGTCGCTTTGTGCCATTAAACTGGAGTTAACTTTTTTTTTTCTCTTTCTTTGCCTTAGACCTGATGGCACTGAAAGAGGAGACTAAAGTACTGAATGAAATGGAAGGGAAAGATCAATATAACAGTCATCATAATTTCATTACTGGAGAAAACACTTTTAGTTGCTCACAGACGGAAATTACTTCCTCTCAAAAAATGGCACAAAAACCTGGGACTAGAAGTAATTTAATCTGCCAACAGTGTGGAAAGAGTTTCAATAGAAAAGGAAACTTTAAAGCACACATGAGAATTCACACTGGAGGGAAGCCTTTCACCTGCAAACAGTGTGGAATAAGTTTCACTCAAAACGGAAGCTTTTACAGACACATGAAAATTCACACTGAGAAGCCCTACATGTGTCTTCAGTGTGGAAAGAGTTTCAAACAGAAAGGACACTTTGAAGACCACATGAGAATTCACACCGGAGAGAAGCCTTTCACCTGCCAACAATGTGGAAGAAGTTTCAACCAAAAAGGAATCCTTAACAGGCACATTAAAACTCACACTGGAGAGAAGCCTTACATGTGCCAACAGTGTGGAAAGAGTTTCACTGAACACAGAAATCTTGAAGTCCACATGAAAACTCACACTGGAAAGAAGCTTTACGTGTGCCCAGAGTGTGGAAAGAGTTTTGAACAACATGCAAACCTTAAATTCCACATGATAATTCACACGGGAGAGCAACCTTACGCCTGCCAACAGTGTGGAAAATGTTTCAACAGAAAAGGAAACCTTAATGCCCACATGAGAATTCACACTGGACCGAGCCTTTTCATCTGCCAACAGTGTGGAACCAGTTTCACTTTAAAAGGAAGCCTTAACATGCACATGAGAATTCACACTGGAGAGAAGCCTTACACCTGCCAACAGTGTGGAAAGAGTTTCATTCAGAAAGGACAATTTAAAGACCACTTGAGAAGTCACTCTGGAGATAAACGCTACACTTGTCCTCAGTGTGGAAGGAGTTTCAATCAAATAGGACACTTTGAAGACCACATGAGAATTCACACTGGAGAGAAGCCTTTCACCTGCAAACAATGTGGAAAAAGTTTCAACCAAAAAGGAATCCTTAACAGGCACATGAACATTCACACTAGAGAGAAGCCTTTCACATGTCCTCAGTGTGGAAAGAGTTTCACTGAACATGGAAATCTTGAAGTCCACATGAGAATTCACACTGGAGAGAAGCCTTTCACCTGCCAACAGTGTGGAAAGAGTTTCAATCAGAAAGGACACTTTACATATCACTTGAGAATCCACTCTGGAGAGAAACCCTACACTTGTCCTCAGTGTGGAAGGAGTTTCAATCAGAAAGGACACTTTGAAGATCACGCAAGAATTCACACGGGAGAGAAGCCTTTCACCTGCAAACAATGTGGAAAGAGTTTCAACCAAAAAGGAATCCTTACCAGGCACATGAACATTCACACTAGGGAAAAGCTGTTTATATGTGGTCAGAGTGGAAAGAGTTTCAGATATAAAGAAACCCTTAGGTACCACATGAGTAGTCATGTATGAGAGAACGGTTTTATATGTCTTCAGTGTGGAATGAGTTTTACATACATTAAAGGTGCCCTAGAATGGGGTTATTTTATTATTTTATAATGTTTCCTGTGTTGCCCTTATAATGTTAGTATATTTTTTAGATCAAAAATAGTCATAATTTAGAAATAAAAGGCATTTTTCCTAGCCTGATTTTAGCCTCTGATTTGAACACTCTGTTTGAAGGGGCGTGTCTGCTGTGTGTAACCGCCCACTGCTGTGATTGGCTGACATGCTTGCATATGAAATAGCTACGTATTACATGTGAACCTCTCTCGAATACTTTTACTACAGCTATTATACGTTTTTACTAATACAGCTATCGAGATTAACGAATCGTGAGATGTTTTTAAAGTATTTAGATCTATTCCCATCACATAAAATGTTGCCGTGATGAGCATTGAGCAGCAGATGACAGTCTGTTGATCGCGAGAATGAAGATATTATCATTGCAACGCAGTTTCTGCACTCTCTCTAATGCTTTCACCAATGCAAACACGATGATGTAAATACAGTAAGAGCATTGTTGTGCAGTGTAACGTGCGTCATTGATTTCATAACGAGTTTGGCAAGTGTCCAGATAAACTCGCGCTGTGTGGAAAGATTGTTCTTTGATCGCTTTCTGTATATAATTTATTCACTGAGAGAAGCCTGCTTGATATTGTCCCAGGTTAGAAAATCAGTCCGTGGTGAAATGGGCAGAGCAAACTAACAACTTCGAATTAAACTATTGCGGTATCCGATTATAGATAAACATCAACCACGCCTGTTGACATTTCTTTTCTGTGGGAAGGGTATGAAAAGTCCTCACATCGCCTGCACAGCCTGGAACATAACATTTATCTGCCATTTTTCCTATGATCCTCACTTGTTTCTTCACCTGAAGAACTTCCGATGATTCGCCTGCACAGTTCTACTTCTGCCTGGCATTGAACATGGGCTGGCATATGCACATTTTTGGAGGCGTACATATTAATGATCCCGACTGTTGCGTCACAGTCGGTGTTATGTGGAGATTCGCCTGTTTTTCAGGGGTGTTTTTCAAAAACGAGATTTAAATAAGAAGGAGGAAACAATGGTGTTTGAGACTCACTTTATGTCATGTCCATGTACTGGACTCTTGTTATTTAAATATGCCAAAATAAATTCAATTTCACATTCTAGGGCACCTTTTAATCATTTTAGGATTCATGTAATAACTCCTATAAATCAATAAATCATGTCAAAAGATTTTCATGCACCATTATTGTGAAAAGACTTGCAGAAACAAAGCAAACCTAGAGGTTCACATAAGTGTTTCCGATATACTCAGGCTGAGTTCTATTGTGTTCTTTGCTTAAGGGTTAAAAGAAGTTCAAAATACCTCAGCAGCGGACTTGGCAAACATCCAAAGTGCCATTTAGATGAATATGTAAAAATGTTTTAAACCCAATGAAACAGCATTTGTGGAAGCATCTGATCATAGCGATGTGGATTTTTGCACCAGCTCTGCAATTCAGCTCTCCAGTCAAGTCATGTGCTGTGTATTTATATAGCAATTTATACAATTGATTCCCTTAATGAAAGTAGCTTTGCAGTATTAAACATGAAAAAAACAGTGTAAGTTTCACCTTCAATTAAAATTTAAACTTAATGTTATATTATAAGGCTCTCGTCAAAGAATTTGGACCACCAACCTATCACACACCACACCAGTTTGATCTTAAATTTCTCTTGAAGTATATCAAAACTCTCAGTAAGAGATTTTCTTAAAGAAAACACTAACAGATTGCCTCCTAAACTGTGTGCCGCAAATATTTTTACGATATTTACAGTAAACGGATGTTAAATACGCCAAGCTAGAAACATTAAACACATGATCCTTCAATGTCAACATAATTTATGTCTAAAGCGGAAGATTTGATAGGATGTCACCACACATTAAAGAGCCACAAAATACATAATAGGGTACAGATGCTCATATTAAATGTTGAACAAAGTTATATAATATTCAACACAAATGGTCACATTTGAAATAAATACGTTACATTCCAGTTTGTGTTTGGACTTTCTGTTTGCGTTTGTTCAGTTTCCCGCCACTCCTTTGTTTCCACGATTCCATTAGTTAATTTGATTTAACTGTGTGTCATTAATTATCTTGTTAAGGTCCTTTGTTTGTCTCATGTATATATACACCCTGTGTTCTCCCTCAGTCTCTGTCGGTTCTCGTTAAAGCTACAATGTTTTTTTTTTTTTTAATTTTGCCGCTAGGGGTCACAAACCTCTTACAATAACAAAGGTGTAGGTTGATGACGTAGTGATAAGCGGAATGATGGGACTTGCTGTCATGCTGATGGATCTAATAATGTTTATGGATGAGTGAAAACATTCATGTTTGTTTTGATGTACATTTGCTCACCTGTCTAATAAAGACTTAAAAACGCCACGCTGATATTGATCCTCATTTTAGTTCTCCTTTTGTCCCAAAGTCTGCTTGCCATGGTCCATAATGTTTGAATGAAACAACAACAGCGTGCCGCTTGACGTTACGCACTACGCAGCTCTCCACGTCTGTCGCCATGTTTACAATGGCAGTACAAGCGGAAACCAGGGATAACGCGGATATTATGTCAAAGTGAACAGGGACGGTCACTTTTTTAAATTGTAAATTTCTCTAAATTTACAAATTCTTGGAAACATTTAGGATTATGGAAGTACACAATTGAAAGAAATATATATAACACGGTGCCAATGGTTTTTGGATATTTTGATACAAAATTCTTACATATTGTACCTGTAACATTTGGTGTTATGTGGTTTTCTCCTGTGGTTTTCCTGGTTCCTAAGTGTTTGATTATTAAAGTCTTCCTTCTAGAGTTATTCCTCGTCGTGAGTATTTCTTTGCATCATGTTACATAACAGTATGAGGCACAAACCACCTAAAAGATCCAAAATTTTAAATCCTCAAAAAAAACTTAAGGCAGATATGTTTATTACAAGAAACCCACCTTATGGAAACGCGACACAAAAAAATGAACAAATACGCAATTAACACAGATATACTCTGCATCCTATAATTCAAAGAAAAGAGGTGTACTAACCAATAAATTACTGAATAAATACATTTATTAATCAATAAATATATACCAGTTATTAATCACTCAACCATATGTGATCCGAAAGGACGATATGTAATCAATATACCCTTATCCAATCAAATTCTGACCATTGCTAATGTCTACCAACTGAATGATGCCCAATTTTTTCATATTTTTTTCTCAATATCTAACCTCTCTCAACCAACTTTCATAATTGAAGATTATATCATAATTTACATGACTGATCTTGCTCTTAGTGATAGCTGGAGACTTACAAACCCAAACTCAAGAGAATACACCTATTTTTCTGCAGTTCAGAGAAAAGTAACAGAGAAAAAACACTTGTCCCCGTAATTAAGAACCTAGAAGGGAAGGCACTCCACACCTTACAAAGACATCAACCACACCTTTCATACATTCTACCAACATCTGTATAGTAATGACAAAGAGCCCTAAAGATACCAATTCATTCCTCAATAATATAATTCTACCTAGTTTAACCACAACCCAAAGAGAATCGCTACAATAAACTATATCAGAAATTGAATATAAACAGGCTCTTGACTCATTTTCAAATATAAAATGTAGCGGCCACAGGTGTGCGATGGTGGATGAAGAGGTACCCGCAGCTCGCCCATCAGTCATGCCAATCTTCATGGGGGCACCCTGGGCACAGCGTTATGGAGGGCCAGGATCAGAGTTGAGTTTACATGAGTGGAAGGCACAGACGGAATATCTGGCCGGATTGCAAGGATTGAGTGCACCCCAGCGAGTACAGTTCGTGTTGGGATCGTTGGAGGGAGAAGCGAAGAGGGAAGTCCGCGCTGCACCAGAAGCCGTCCGGGCTACGGCCAAGGTAATCTTCGAGTTCTTGTTCGGCTTGTATGGAGATTCCACCCCAGTGGCCACGCTCCGTGCCCAGTTCTTCAGCTCCCGGCAGGGACCGCAGCAGACCCTCCGGGCATACTCCCTGAAGTTGCGGGAACAGTTCAGTCGGCTGAAAGGACGACAAGATCATGGGCTTGGCGAAGGAGATGTCTTGCTACGAGACCAATTTGTCTTGGGACTGCGTGAAGGCCCGGTACGTCAAGCCGTACGGCTCCAGCTTCGACGAGACCCCACCATGACCTTCGAGGCTTTACGACAAGAAGCCTTGGCATTGGAACTGGACCAAGGAGAGACGAATCGTACCCCGGTTTGTGTGGCAGCGAGTGTTACTAGTTGACCTCCGCCTGTTGAGTCGAGCGATTGGAAGTCGAAACTGAAAACTGAACTACTAGAGGATGTCAAGGGACAGATGGCCGAATTGTCTCGGAACCTGTTGGAGGAGTTGCGCCAAGTTCGAGTTGGGAGTGGACCAATAGTAAGGGAGAGGTCGTATTCCGAAGAGGGGCGAAGACCCGTGCGCCGGCCGCTTCGACCTGAGGGTCCCCGGTTCCAGTGGGACGATCAGGGGAGACCCATTTGTAGAAATTGTGGAGATCCAGGACACATCAGCCGTCAGTGTAGGCTTCGTCGGGGCTCTCAAGGGGGTTTTTAGTCTCACCGGCCACTGTGGGTCAAGTGGTCGGGACCCCTTTGCATGACCCTCTTTCAGTTCCTGCTGCACGAGATGGCTGGGTTGGGCGTTGTCCCACCGTGGAAATTCAAGCCAATGGGGTTATGATAAATTGTCTGGTCGATACAGGTTCACAAGTGACCTTATTCTCCGAGAGTCTGGCCCAAGAGTTGTTCGCCAACCATCGGCTCCATGCAACGGAAGCTTCCAGACTGACCTTGCGGGGGGCGAATGGCCTAGACATCCCCTATACTGGGTACATCATGGTAGACTTTCTGGTCCGAGGAGTCCCCGTCCGACAAAAAGGGGTTGTTATTGTCAGAGACCATTGCTTGGGCATCCATCGAGCGCTCTTGGGGATGAATGTTATACTGGATTGCTGGGAGGAACTATTTTGGAGTCGGCCAGCCCAGATGCCTCTGTCGCCAGCGAGACAAGATTGGGACCGAATTCTGGCCGATTGCCGAAGAGTGTGTACCGCCAGTCGGTTGGGAGAGAGGGAAGACATCGGGCGAGTCACTTGTCGGTACGCTCTATCCATTCCAGCCCAGAGCGAGGCCGTTCTTTGGGTCCGAGTGCCTGTAGGGCCCCGTGAGTTCGGGACCTGTGTGTTAGTGGAACCTCACGAAGACTGTCAGCCCATCGAAGTGGCCCATGGACTAGCAATTATGCGCCAAGGGTGAGTCTCCGTCAAGGTGCGAAACGCCCACCCCTTTTCAGTGCTCCTCCATCGACATCAACGCCTAGTCCGAGTATCTTCAGTACAGCCTGCTCAGATACATGAACATCAAGATGTCTGCTTTCAGCAGGTGAGCCCCAAGGTGGTGGAAGTCGCGGTTCGACCGATTGAGGCCGTAACGGGCCCGGTGGGAGGAGGAATGCTGACCCATTTGGTGGGGGAGTCTCTGAAGGGCGAGGATCTGGTAGAGGAACAAGCCTTGCAGCTCCAGGAGCTTTTGAAGAAATGGCAACATGTCTTTTCAGTCCACGAGGAAGACTATGGTTGCACCGGGGTAGTAAAACATCAAATCCCCACTGGTGAGGCGACCCCTAGTCGAGAGCGGTACCGTCCGATACCACCCACTCTCTATGCCGAAGTCCGTACCCTACTGAAAGGAATGATGGAAAGAGGAGTAGTCCGAGAGAGCAGTAGTCCGTGGGCAGCACCCATTGTTCTGGTCCGGAAGAAAACAGGAGCTTGGAGATTCTGCGTTGACTATTGCAAGCTAAACAGCGTCACAAAGAAAGATGCATTCCCGTTGCCGCGGATTGAGGACTCGCTTACTAGTCTCACCCAAGCAGCATGGTACTCCACCTTGGACCTGGCGAGTGGATACTGGCAGGTACAAGTGGACGACCGGGATAGAGAGAAGACCGCCTTCACCACCCCGTTTGGGCTATTTGAATGGGACCGTATGCCCTTCGGGTTGTGCAATGCCCCAGCAACCTTCCAACGCTTGATGCAACGCTGTTTAGGGGGACAACTGGTCGATTCAACCTTAGTTTACCTGGATGACGTAATTGTCTTTTCTCCTGACTTTCACGCCCACCTGCATCATCTGGAGGAAGTATTCCGGGCTATGGAAACATATGGGCTGAAGCTCAGGCCGGAAAAATGCCAGTTGCTGCGGAAGGAAGTGCAGTTCTTGGGACATCGTGTTGGCGCTACTGGCATCTCCCCTGACCCGGAGAAAGTGGCAGTGGTAGAAGGATGGGAACCGCCCGGGACCGTGAGACAGGTGCGGTCGTTTCTGGGTTTCGTAGGGTATTATCGACGATTCATCAAGGGATTCTCAGGACTCGCTAAACCCCTCAAATAGCTCCTCGCGGGCGCTGGGCACGCCCGGGGAAGGAAATCTCCATCGATACATTGGGACTTGGCCTGCGAGACTGCTTTCCAGAACCTCAAACAGGAGCTGTTGAGGGCTCCCATCTTAACCTACGCAGACTTCACCCAGCCGCTCCTTTTGTACACGGACGCCAGCAACGCAGGTTTGGGGGCCGTGTTGGCCCAAGAACAACAAGGAGTATAGAGGGTAATTGCATACGCAAGTCGAAGCTTACACCCCGCGGAGCGGAATGCGGCAAATTATAGTTCCTTCAAGATAGAACTCCTAGCGATGAATTGGGCCATGGCGGAGAAGTTCAAGGATTATCTGTGGGGAGCCAAGATAACTGTGATCACGGACAATAATCCCTTGTTACACTTGCAGACTGCTAAGTTGGGAGCGGTAGAGCAACGTTGGGTGGCACAACTAGCAAATTACGACTACCAGCTCAAATACCGACCTGGTAAGGAACACGTAAATGCCGACTCCTTGTCCAGACTTCCAGCCATTCCGAGGGACGATCAACTGCCTCCTCGTAGCTCTGGTTCGGAAGACGAGTTGCTGGTGGCAGCAGTAGAGGCTCCTGGGACCCTGAGAGATGTTCCATCTAGTTGGGGGTGGGACCCCGAGCGGTGGAGTAGGCTGCAACAAGGGGATACAGACTTAGGTCAAGTTGAGTCCTATCTCCGACAGGGACGCCTGCCGAGGGCCAAAGAAAGGCAGTGGGAGTACAACGACTCCTAAAGCAGTGGAAGAGGCTGCACTTGAGAGAAGGGGTAATCTCCCGGGCGGTACAAGACCCCAGGACTCAAGAGACCGTATACCAGGTGGTGGTACCGGAGGGTCAGGTTGTGGAACTGTTGACAGCATACCACAGTCATGCTGGCCATCAGGGCCAAGAGAGGACGCTGTCATTATTGAGGAGATATTTCCATTGGGTCGGAATGGAAAAGAAAGTAGAGGAGTTCGTTCAGAGTTGCCCACGGTGTACGTTGTTCAAGCGGAGGAAGGAGGTTCGAGCCCCACTGGTCCCCCTGCGGCCTAAGGCGCCCTTACACATCGTGGGCATTGACTTTCTGACTCTAGGTCGACCAATGGACAGATTCCAAAACATCTTAGTGATGACTGACCTCTTTACCAAGTATGCCTGGGCCGTCCCCACTGTCGACCAGACGGCAGCTACCACCGCTAGCGCCCTTTGGAAGGCCGTGATACAACCTTTCGGCTGCCCAGAGACTTTACATTCAGATCAGGGTACAAATTTCGAGTCTCGAGTTATCCAAGAGCTGAGTCACCTCTACGGGTGTCGTAAAACCCATACAACGTTGTACCACCCTCAGGGCAACGGAGGGTGCGAAAGGTTTAACCAGACCCTGTTGGGGCTGTTAGGGACTCTGGAGAGCGAGCAACAGGGCCAGTGGGGCGAGAGCCTTCCCTCGCTGTTGCAGGCCTACAACAATAGCGTGCACAGTGTGACCGGGTATGCTCCATCTTACCTTATGTTTGGGCACCACCTACGCTTACCGGTAGATCTGCTCTTGGGAACTAAGACTGGAGAGAGGGAGTACAGTACCACCGACTGGGTAAACCGGCATCACGGCCAACTCCTGGATGCGTATCGACGCGTCTCAGAACACCTGAGCACAGCAGCAGCAGCCAAAAACAAGCGATTATACGACCGGACTGCCTGTGAGGCCCCTTTGCTACCCGGAGAGCGAATGCTGGTGAGAGATAACCGGAACCTGAAGGTAAATCCAACTGTTGGAGAAGCTATGTGTTCTAGCGTGTGCGGAGGAGGAACTGAAGAGTAAATATCTCCCACGAGAGTGTAACGAATGGATTTAAGCCTTTGATCAGCCCTATCGTGTGAGTGAATTGCAGTGCTTTTGCCGTATTTATACACATTGATTCATTGCTGTGGATTTGAGGTGAACACGAGTGTGGTGTGCTTTTGCTGAGAAGTGGCCCCAGCCCATGTTTACACGTTTGTGGAAAGTTGTTATTATATCTGCTCTCCATCAGAAGCCCAGAGGGATACAGCTGAGCTGGGAAACGGCCTGTACTGTTAAGAATCCTTACCTGTCCTCCTTACTGTCTGAGTCTGGGAGCCTGCAGCATTGCTGGTGAAGTAAGATTTTAAACCACTGTCTCATTACTGTGCACCGACGAAAGTACTTTGTACTGTGAAGAATCCTTACCTGTTCTACTTACTGTCTGAGTCTGGAAACATGCAGCATTGCTGGTGAAGTAGGTTTTTAAACCACTGTCTCATTACTGTGCACCGACGAAAGTACTTTGTACTATGAAGAATCCTTACCTGTTCTACTTACCGTCTGAGTCTGGAAACATGCAGCATTGCTGGTGAAGTAAGCTTTTAAACCACTGTCTCATTACTGTGCACCGACGAAAGTACTTTGTACTGTGGAGGATCCTTACCTGTTCTACTTGCCGTCTGAGTCTGGAAGCGTGCAGCATTGCTGGTGAAGTGGGCTTTTAGACCGCTGTCTCATTGCTGTGCACCGACGAAAGTACTTTGTACTGTGAAGAATCGTTACCTGTTCTACTTACCGTCTGAGTCTGGAAGCATGCAGCATTGCTGGTGAAGTAAGCTTTTAAACCACTGTCTCATTACTGTGCACCGACGAAAGTACTTTGTACTGTGGAGGATCCTTACCTGTTCTACTTGCCGTCTGAGTCTGGAAGCATGCAGCATCGCTGGTGAAGTAAGCTTTTAAACCACTGTCTCATTACTTTGCACCGACGAAAGTACTTTGTACTGTGGAGGATCCTTACCTGTTCTACTTACCGTCTGAGTCTGGAAGCATGCAGCATCGCTGGTGAAGTAAGCTTTTAAACCACTGTCTCATTACTTTGCACCGACGAAAGTACTTTGTACTGTGGAAGATCCTTACCTGTTCTACTTACCGTCTGAGTCTGGAAGCATGCAGCATTGCTGGTGAAGTAAGCTTTTAAACCACTGTCTCATTACTGTGCACCGACGAAAGTACTTTGTACTGTGAAGAACCCTTACCTGTTCTACTTACCGTCTGAGTCTGGAAGCCTGCAGCATTGCTGGTGAAGTAAGCTTTTAAACCACCGTCTTATTACTGTGCACCGACGAAAGTACTTTGTACTGTGAAGAATCCTTACCTGTTCTCCTTACTGTCTGAGTCTGGAAGTATGCAGCATCGCTGGTGAAGTAAGCTTTTAAACCATTGTCTCATTACTGTGCACCGACGAAAGTACTTTGTACTGTGAATAATCTTACCTGTTCCACTTACTGTCCGAGTCTAGAAGTATGCAGCATCGCTGGTGAACGGAGTCCTGAAACTGCCGTCCGAGGGGCACTGTGACGCACGATCTACGTCTGTCCGTGGCTGAAGGATATCTAGAGGACATTGAAGTCTATTCAGTTGTCGCTCATTGCTATATTGTTAAACAAAGATTGTTATTCCATTGAAATTACTCCTGGCCTCGTCGTCCATCTGTTGCTTACCTGTGGTGCCGGCTCCTCACGGTGTTGCTAAAGTGGGTGGCGGTTGGTCATCCGAGCCCGCACCGGTGACATTTGCGATACATTATTCATTCACAAAGAATTCAGGGACATTATTCACGTCCCTAAAGGTTGGAGTTTTCCTCATTTTTTTAATTAAGGCATTACGATTTTTTATTCCTATTTTTAGTCAACTTTAACATTGGTGTGTTCACTTCTAATTCTAAGCAGTGTGTGTGTATATATATACACTCACCGGCCACTTTATTAGGTACCCCATGCTAGTAACGGGTTGGACCCCCTTTTGCCTTCAGAACTGCCTCAATTCTTCGTGGCATAGATTCAACAAGGTGCTGGAAGCATTCCTCAGGGACTTTGGTCCATATTGACATGATGGCATCACACAGTTGCCGCAGATTTGTCGGCTGCACATCCATGATGCGAATCTCCCGTTCCACCACATCCCAAAGATGCTCTATTGGGTTGAGATCTGGTGACTGTGGAGGCCATTTTAGTACAGTGAACTCATTGTCATGTTCAAGAAACCAATTTGAAATGATTAGAGCTTTGTGACATGGTGGAAGTAGCCATCAGAGGATGGGTACATGGTGGCCATAAAGGGATGGACATGGTCAGAAACAATGCTCAGGTAGGCCGTGGCATTTAAACGATGCCCAATTGGCACTAAGGGGCCTAAAGTGTGCCAGGAAAACATCCCCCACACCATTACACCACCACCACCAGCCTGCACAGTGGTAACAAGGCATGATGGTTCCATGTTCTCATTCTGTTTACGCCAAATTCTGACTCTAACATCTGAATGTCTCAACAGAAATCGAGACTCATCAGACCAGGCAACATTTTTCCAGTCTTCAACTGTTCAATTTTGGTGAGCTCTTGCAAATTGTAGCCTCTTTTTCCTATTTGGAGTGGAGATGAGTGGTACCCGGTGGAGTCTTCTGCTGTTGTAGCCCATCCGCCTCAAGGTTGTGCGTGTTGTGGCTTCACAAATGCTTTGCTGCATACCTCGGTTGTAACGAGTGGTTATTTCAGTCACTGTTGCCCTTCTATCAGCTCGAACCAGTCTGGCCATTCTCCTCTGACCTCTGGCATCAACAAGGCATATCCGCCCACAGAACTGCCGCTCACTGGATGTTTTTTCTTTTTCGGACCATTCTCTGTAAACCCTAGAGATGGTTGTGCGTGAAAATCCCAGTAGATTAGCAGTTTCTGAAATACTCAGACCAGCCCTTCTGGCACCAACAATCATGCCACGTTCAAAGTCACTCAAATCAACTTTCTTCCCCATACTGATGCTCGGTTTGAACTGCAGGAGATTGTCTTGACCATGTCTACATGCCTAAATGCACTGAGTTGCCGCCATGTGATTGGCTGCTTAGAAATTAAGTGTTAACGAGCAGTTGGACAGGTGTACCTAATAAAGTGGCCGGTGAGTGTATATATATATATATATAATTAAAAAGCTATTTTAACCAGAAAAATCTACAATGCATGCCCAAAGTCGTCCAGCCATATAGTTTCTCTTGATATCAGCATGTTCACAGGTGTTTATTAATTTTTTTACAGGGACAAAATGCCATGAGTCCTGCTGAGTTCAACATTCACAGGAGACTGTAATGAAAAATCAAACACCTTGGAAATGACAGGTATGTACTATGTTTCAGGAATGGGACCATGCTGTGTGACTTTACAAGCCTCTGTCTTTAGATCAGTGTGTTTACTAATGTGCTTTTTTGTCCTTTGTTGTGTATCTTTGGATTATGTTGTGTTGTAAATAAATCCAAACAATCTAAAAGCCATTCTTTTTAAAATCTCCTCATTCTTTGTGCAAGGCTCCTCATAATGATAGGGCCTGATAGCACCTAATAGGGCCATTATGGGAGGGTCTTTGTCTTTCTCAGGTGTGAAAATGCCATACATTTTAATGAGAGATCATGCCTCCTCGCATAAAGCTTTCTCAAACAAAACACGTCATACACATTCTAAAAGACTTTATTGACTTATCTGAATGAGTAGTCCGGATGATTCTCACATAGTTTTGGAGCAAATAGTCTAGACTATGTGATACAATTTTCAAAAGTCTTGTGAAGAAATAATCAATATATGTTTTGTGGCCTTATTTCAGAAACTTTTATTTTTAAGTTTTTCAATAACCATGCATAAATAATATTCTCTCAAAAATACAAACATGTACATACATGTTGCTAACATATTATGGTAGCCCCGTTTATGCTATGTAGAGTGAATTTACACCTTTGCCATTAACATGTTTATAAATAACTGTAAAAAGCACAAATGTCAGTGCATGTCAAAACACCCCAGGGGCCCCAAAAAACCCTTGGTCCCCAGAGGGTTAAACAAAAACTTTTAATATACATCTAACAGATATTATTTTTTATGTTGCACAGGTCAACATGCACAAACAAGTTGTGTTTTTCCCTGGAAGGGAAAAGCTCCCCAAAAGATTCACAAACTTGTTGCCAGCAGTTCTTACTTATAAGAAGGCTATTTGTAAATCTTTATTGGATGAACTGCGGTGTACAGGTAAATTGCCCACAGACATGGCCAATCACCTAAAATATGAACGTGCACACCTGTCCTACCTCTTCAGTTGCCAGAATATCCTAGATGCTGAGGCTGGAAGGTATGGACAGAAAAGCATCACAGGATTCCTGAGAAAGAAAACCCAGCCTGCTCTCTTTGGGGAGTATGATGATACCAGTGGATGGAATGGAATTGCTGTGTCTGCACAGTACCTCACTGACTGCCTCCTGTACGAGTACCAGCGCCAAGAGGGAGCTATTAAAAAGCTCCTACAGGGAACCTTTGGGCAGGTTTTCCATTCCGACCACACCCGGAAGGTGGTCAGGAAGGTTACATTTACATCTGGCACAATGTCATCCTATGCCATCATAAATGAAACCTGGATGATCTTATCATGGGTGATGGTAAAGTCAGATATGGAAAAATCACTGGAGGCCATGTACAGAGGGCTCGCAAACCGGTACAGAATGGCAGAAGTGGAGAATGCACAGTACCATTGGGTAGGCCATGGGGCATTGTGAAAATGATTATAAGAATATTACAAGATTGATAATTCCATACCTTGCCTAAGACAAATCAAATGGAAAATGTGCACATCAGAAAATAACATAATCCTGACTGATGAACAGATCCATTGACTGATTGATATTGCAGCATTAAGTAACATTATACTTTTCTGTTACTTTTCTGAAATTGCTGTGCAACGTTCAGAGTACCAGACCCTCACTAAACAGAGCACCTGAACTGGGAAGCATGGCACACAACAGATGCCATTATTGCTGAAGCCACTTCCAGAAACTTACAGAACACCTGTGCCTCCAGATCTCACTTTAATCAGCACATCACCGTCAAGCTGGACCAGTTTCATTGTATGAGGCGTTTCCTCCGTGAGTGTGTTTCAGAGCATCACACCCTTGACAGGTTCTTGTCTGCTGCTTTCAGTCTGGTGGATCAGGAAGACCTGAAGAAGCTCAAGGATTCATACACATTTTGTGGCATTCAGCCTGCCAACCCCACAAAGCAGCACATTCGAGAGCACTGCAGAACAAAGATCCCACAGCCTGGAGGACTCCTGAGGAGGGTTGAGGACGTTATACACCATTTTAATTTGGCAGCAGATCCTAATAGTGTTCCCCTGTACAAACCCTCTATGCTTAAGACATGGTGCATTCAGCGGGTTCACATTCTGCGGGGCTGTTTAAGTGATCCAGAGGTTGCAGGTCAAATCCTATACAGGCATGGTGGAACACTGCAACTTTACACGTCCAGGGCGAGGGGGCCAAGTTCCAGTATGGATCACCATAAGAGGAACATCTCAGCAGGAGGGGTACCACTTCCACCAGGCTCAGTGGGTCACTGGCACACGTGTCTCCTCAGAGCTGTTTCAAGCCCAGGGGATGACAGGAGTGGCACGCTGGAATTGGGGGAGGAGAGAGGACGCTTCTCCAGGAACAGGACAAGGTTTTCGCCTGACTGGAACAGAATAAAAAGAACAATGTGTAGAGAGTGAGAAGACATAAAAATGTATTGAAAGTGTATGTTCATTATATTATTTTTAGATAAAATGATCAGGTTGCAACCAATGACTTGAGCACTCTTAAATTAAATTCAAGTTTAAAAACCCATACTGATTTATTATCAGACTGGAAGAAATAAACATGAATTACTTTGCAATGGGGCAGGGGGGGACATGAGTTTAAAAAAACATTTGTTTGACTGATCAAGGTGTAGGAATTTAGGATGGATTAAAAACTGATACAAGCTGATTCAAGGTGGTATATTTTTAAAGTTTCTGGAATGAATTGATTAATTTGGTATTCCTTTCTGTGAACACCATTTGAGGGACACCAGAGGCACTTCTTTTTTCCCCTTTTTGCATGAATTAGGTAATATCTGTGATTTTTACCTCAGGGTGTATTGTTACTGTAAATGTGAATGTGCACAACAATGTGAGAAAATAAGACACTTCAAAGAGTACAGTAAGGAATCAACACAAAAATTCTCTTACCTTCAGAATATGAAGAAGTGCCTCACAGCTATTTTCAAGCTTCTTCGGTGGTGAAGTTGGTGAGGGGAAAAGGGATGGGAGTGCATTGATGAGGGCGAGCGTGAACTCCAACAAAGAACTTCATCCATTGCTTAAGACAGCATTGTGCAGTTATTCAACCATTCACAATGACATTTAGAACACAGATGGATAGACAGTAATTCAAGTCGAGGTCGAAAAAACAACAATATACATTTCGAACATCTTTGAAGCATAGATATGCCTCAAAGATTTTTGCAGGTCGGTCTTCTTCCCTTGTAACATCTGCATCAATGAAAGCCCGTCTGGCCTGAAACTCAAGGTCCAAAACTTGAGCAACATTGTTTTGATTGGGTTTTGCATTGGGTTTATTGTACGTTGCTCAAGGTTCTGTAGTGCCTAGCCTGCATCTTCATACTGTCCTGGCCGACTGAAATGACAAAAAACAGCGGACACATTTCAATGTAAACACTTCAACAACAACACGGGAAATAAAGCGTGGTTAAAATACAATGCCCTATTTTTTGGGAAACTTACAGTAGCAGTAAAAAATGTTTAGAAATGTATCTTTGATTGCGTGAGGAAAAAACAGAGGAAAGGAAATAAAATAAGTATGTACTGATTGAGCAAATGACCAAACTGGTCACTAATTAGTTATTTAAAACAAACAAACATAAAACCTATACTTTGAAATGCTTGATCGTTAGGTAATTGCTGACCCAAAAAAAATCAATGACCTTAATTGAAATAAGGCCAATACAATAATTTGATATTGTTTACATCAATATGAACAATGTGAGTTGATCGATTTATGTCTGAAAAAAGTGTGTTCATCAACATCCACAATCTTAAGAAATAATTGATAAATAATTTAAATTGAATCTCCAACAGTTAAGACTCTGATTTGCCACTCTGAAAGCCATTATCATGGATAACAGGCTGAGAGGTTTGCTTACCAACAACATCCTTTGCAGGTGTGGTTGGTGAAGCGATCACAGTCCTGGGGCCCGTTCTTCGTATGTTGCTTAAAACATCCGAGATCAAATGAGACATCCAAGATGATATCATCGGCCTAATCATTATCTGGCTAATTGGGTTCTACGAACACACCTGCCGGTTATGATTAGTATAGCTGGATTGAGTTATCTGAGATAATTGCACGTTCATGCGCTGGTTTAAAAGGGGATATGTATCGATATTAGAAACATTGATCAGCAACGCTGCTATTGGCTGTTAAAAGAGCGCGCTCAGTTTTTCACCGCAGCAGAGCAAGAGTTATTGCTTGAAGGATATGCAGAATTTGAAAACTTAATTCAAATGCCAGGGAACACATCAAAGTGTGCAAAAGCCAGGAGAGAGGGCTGGTAAAAAGTAGCAGACAAATTAAATGCGTAAGTGCTCCATGTTACGGTTCTATCACTTATTACAGTATATATATATTCTTGTATTTTAATAATTTCATAATTGCTTAATGTCAGAGCCACCTCAGGACCCACTAGAACATGGGAACAAGTAAAAGTGAAGTACAAGAATATTCTTCAAAATGGTAATCTTTTCTACTTCTACTGTTTAGTCTCTATTACCAAAATAAATGTTAAATGATGTGTTTGTCTGTTTATAACAGCAACCGAGAAAAAGGCGGAGCAGAAAAAAACAGGTGGTGGTCCTGCACCCCCACATTATACCCTGGCAGAAGAGCTGGCCCTCGGGTTAAATGTGAACCGATCCATTGTGGAGGGCATCCCTGGGGGCAGCTTATCCTCAGACCAAAAGCCAGGGACCAGTAACAGCAACACCTTCATTACTGGTAAACGAGTTTAAATTATCTTGCTACACTGTAAATAATTTGATGCCTATAATCCAAATGGCTGGTACAGTCATTTCAACTGATAAATATTGAGTAGTGATGAATTGCTTTGACTTGTGAAGGTGAAAACTGCATAACTTAATGTTAAAATATTTTGCAATATGTTATTGATCAAATTTTTTCCTAGTGTAGTTCATTGTAATGCCATTGTGTTCTCCTCTTTTGTGCAGTTTTACATAATAGACCAACAGTTTTACCTGTTCCCAAGCAAGTGGTGGCTGAAATAAGTGCAGTAAGTGGACTTTTTCTAAATTTACATCAAAAGGAAAGAAAGTACAACACTTTGTAGTACCCATTTGTTTCTTTTGCACTGGACAGTGAAGAAACCCTCTCAGATGACTGTCCTTTGGAGGAAGTACTTGTAAGTGCATAAATAACTTCACTTATATTATAGTTGTGTACATATTATTTCTGACTGCAATATGAGTTACAGGAGGAAATGCCAGACAGGCCTACAGCACAAAGTGATACAGAGGTGGGCAGTGTAGTATATTTCCTTTTTATTTCTGTTGCATGAGGCTTGTGCTGATTATTGTATTTTTTGGGGGTAATTCTTTTTATCCAAAAATGGCACAGGGTGATACCCGTACCCTATATAAATGGAATCTACAACAGAAAATTGAGTATTTTGACCTGAAAAAAACAAAAATTAAGGGGAGAAATAGACCTTGACACCTTAAAGAAGAAAAAACTGGCACTAGAGATTGAGTTGCTTCAAAAGGAACTTCAGAGTAAGTGCTAATACGCTATTTCACACAGAGTACTATTGCTTACCTTGCATAACAATATATCTTATTGCAGGAAAAAGATGACCATCACTGGCTTTTCTTGACAAAGAATAATTGAAATAAAAATCAAGGAACTAAGGGTGT
Organism: Rhinichthys osculus; assembly: GCA_029959095.1. Lineage (NCBI taxonomy): Eukaryota > Metazoa > Chordata > Actinopteri > Cypriniformes > Leuciscidae > Rhinichthys > Rhinichthys osculus. The sequence goes on along the minus strand of JARWKJ010000013.1, from coordinate 8,358,939 downwards.
TGTCTTCTATTCATTTAATGAAGGTTTTTGTTTGTTAAAAAAAAAAAAATCTAATCAAAAAGGGTGTTCCACAATTCTGTCCCGTGCAGCTCTGCCACTAGGTTGGTCCAAGTGCACTGGCTGGAGGTCATCATCAGGCTGCACCTCCACCACAGGGGTACTCTTCTTTCTGATGGTGGCAATTTTTGGAGTATGGCACATGCAACAATAATGTCACAGGCCATGTCAGGTGCAACCCTCAGACCCTTCAGACACCGAAATCTTTCCTTTAGTTGCCCAAAGGTCATTTCAATGCGTGCCCTTGTCCTGGCTAGAGCTGCATTGAAACGGGTTTGTGGTCCGGGGTTTGGGTCAGGGAATGGCATTATAAAATACTGCCTGCAGGCATAGCCCCGGTCACCAAGCAGGATCCCGTCGTAAGCACCTGGAAAAATGCAGTTTTGTTAGGCTCAGAATAAATGTATGTAATACAGTGAGCTTGAGATAAAAAAATTCCTTACCACGTTCAAATAATGTGCATAAATGTGACTTTCTGAAAATCCTGGAGTCATGCAAAGAACCAGGCCATTTTGCTTCCACATGTGTGATGTAGGACATGGAGTCACACACCATCTAAGATATTTTTAATCAGTCAACTATATACTTTTTGATTACATTACTTTTTTTTAAATATTTGATATATTACTAATCTGGAATATTAAGAATCGTAATAGTAATTTACCTGCACATTTACACTGAAATCCCTTTCAGTTCACAAAATCCCCTTCATTGGGGCCTGGTGGGGCCTTGATGGGGACGTGTGTGCAGTCTATGGAACCAATCACGTTAGGGAAGCCTGAGGAACAAATACTGTAAGTCCTAATTTTTGGCATGATCTTCATTAACAATTATAATGTACCTGCAACGGCAAAAAAATTCTGCTTCACAACCTGTGGTCTGAAGTGGCTTGGAAATACCACAAAACCCCCTAAAAACTGCTTGAGTGCCAGATAAACTTTGCGAATGGCACGGCAAACAGCACTTTTCCCCAAGTTTTCCGCATCTCTAATAGTGTAAAGGAAAGTGCCACTCGCAAATAATCTCAAAGCAATACAAACAGTTTGTGCCGTTGTTAAAGCCCGACTCCGACGAGTCGAACATTTAACGTGTGGTTCCAACAAATTAATAATGTATATGACACCCTCACGAGAAAAACGATGTCTCTCAATAAGTAGATTATCGTGCTGCGCTAAAGGATCCTGTCTATCTCGCAATACGCGATTAATTCTAAAAGCTCTTCAAATTATTCTGGCACCTTCAGCTACAGGTTCTTGTCGTAAAAACGGACAAGACATGGCTGCGAAAGACTTCCCGTATCACCTCCACTTATAAAGCCGCGATCTAATCCTGTTAACATGAAATAAGCCTCGTGAGCAGGTTCAAGCTTACGGACCTGTTGTTATGACAGCAAGTCCAGGATGAGTGTCCAAGAACCAAACAATCCAAGATCATGCCAAATCACCATCAATCAAATCCTGCTAACTGAGTTAGCGACGTATGAAGAACGGGCCTCTGGGTGACTAGCCTGAGGCTTATTCGGCAGTGTGAGGTTTTGGTTCTACTCTTTGGCTTCCTTGGCACAGAGGGGGGTAGTTGTAGAGGGGATGCTTTTTTGGGAAATAATGAAAAAAATCTTAATACAATTTAAAAAATGGTTCCAAGCAAAAACTGGCAGATATAAACAAAGTGCATGCCTAGCCATGAACTCTGGTTCAACAAATGTGGACAACTATAGTTTCTTTCATTACATGATTAGACATTTTTAGACAAAAACAAATTGTATGACAGCACCCTTTCATTTTTTTGCCCACAATTTCAACACCTGCAGTGGAGTTGTCCTCGCTGATGTCATCATTGCTTTCAACAAGTATGGTATTATCATTCGAGATGCTTGTGTCTGTCCAATCTGTCTCCATGTCTTGGTTGTCTGCACTGAAGAGAGCGGTCTTGGTCACTCCTCTTTGTGGTATAGAGCCCTGCCTCTATCTTGGGGATCGCATATTTTGGAGTCGCTTGTACATTTTGGTGTAGATGGTCAGCTGTGATAAAAGAATGTTAGATAAGTTGTTTGTCTTGTTGCTGACCTGCCCACAGTTTTGGTTTAGATAAATAAAAAATATTAATTACATATGGCATATTTGGATCAGCATCACGTAACAGGGTAATAGTCGACAATCTTCTGTGACATGGCTCTCATTTCCAATTTGGAGGGGTATTTTACTTCTTTCCCCATGCGACTAGCACGCAGGATTGCAACCATGCTGGTGATTGTGTTCCTTACAAGTCTGCAATATAGCTCCTTTGACATCTTGTAGCTCTTTTCCTTTCCATTGCAGAGCAATGCAAAGTACTGACTACGCACCATTTCTAACTCAGAATCTGTGTACACCACATACTCTGGAGGGTCTGGCATTTTCATTGTTTTCTCAGCAGATATGGGGGTTGAGGCTTGAGGCTGGCAGCCCAAGAGAGCAGGAGATGGCTGATGAGGGTAAAGAGGATTTACAACCCGAACCCCTCACAGCCACCCTGCCCCGCGTATGATGAGTTGTGAGTGTTAAGTGAGGGAAGAGACCACTCGTGGCAGACTTTACAAAAAGTTTCTTTCCAGCCATAACGCTCCAGCTCCCGTGAGCCTTCCATTCCTGCCCGATCTACACAATGAGATCGAAAATGCATTGGAAGAACCCGTTTTCAGCACGCATCCAGCGTCATCAGTGAGCAAACTACACTAATGTTGAGGGGATGCGCGAACACAGGTATGTGTTGATGCCTCAATTGACGGGAGGTTCGCAAACTATCTCGTGGTTGTAGAGGTATCAACACTAAGTGCTCTAGCCCTGCTTTTTAAAAAAACATCGCGCTTAAATGGCAGGACATACACGATGGCGGATCTGGCTGGTGATGCTTTGCACACAATGGTTGTGCTGCAAGCACACCATGCTAATCTTCTGAAAGATTTGGACCAAGGTCGGGGTCTTTCCCCTGCCGCAGTGGACGAGCTGCGCCGCACTACAGATTATCTCTCCGGGCCAACAAACAAACAGCCACCACGATTGGATGAACTCGATGGCGGCGTTGGTGGCCAGGTATAGGCATCTGTGGTTGACCTGGGATGACATTGGGGAGAAAGAAAGCTTTTCTTCTCGATGCACCAGTATCGCCTTCTGAATTATTCGGCACCTTCATCGAAAATTCAGAGAGGCGAAGTCACGCTCAGCTGCATTAAATCTTGCATAACGCTGCGGTCCAAATCTTCCCACCCCAGGCGTTTCTTGCATCAGCCCTGATGCTGGACCTGTGATGAGTGATTCCTTCAATATGGAGCTCTCCTGTAGGTCTGGAGTCAGGTTTGGTAGTAAGTGCGCTCTTTCGAGCTCTTTATGGTGATAGGCCTCCATTTGTGAATGTCGATTAGGTCATTGCTCTACGAGCACCAGGTTGAGCTCTGTAGGTCTCCTCCATTTACAAGAGTTTTTCAGTAAGGTTGAACAGTAGACTTCGGTTCCCTGTTAGAAAGTATTAAGGAGTGTGTTAGGTAGGGTTTTTATTGGAGTGAAATAGGGCCCTGAAGTTCCCACATATAGGTAGGCTATGCATAGTGTTCCCATAGGCCTCTTCTGATTTAGAGTCCTAAGGCTTATATAGTGGGTAGTGTCAATCTGTGGTAGTGAACAGGCTTGCCTTATTATACGAAAAAATTTCTAGTCAGGTCACTGTTCATCCGAGCATCAAACAGACATTTCTGTGTGAGATGGCTTCGTCCCTAAACGGGAGTTTTTCTACTGAGGCCACCTCTCTGTCAAGCTCCAGATAAAACCACAAAATCAAGCATTGACCCTGGTCAGGCCAACTTGATAGCCACCTTATACTTCTCCTCTCACTTTAGAGAGTCGCTTTGAGATTATAGCTCTGAACTTCAAAAATCTATGTGTGTTGCCTCGATGCTGCTAAGCATTCTCGCCTTATCTCGCAGTATCTCAGTGTAGGTTCTTTAGACCATCAGGAATTTTTCCTGTAAATCTAGTTTTCCTGAAACTAGCCTCCTCTTAGAATTCAAGTCATAAGGTAGAATGCCGTTGGCCACTCACTGAGGCCTCCATTCCCTTGGGTTTAGTAGAAAATTCCCTGAAGTAAGGTGACAGCGTCCCATCAAGAAGCTACTATCACTACCTCAATCACACATAGATGTTCTATTGTTGTCTTTTGAGTGTAGAATCTTTAGTAGGCCTACTTCTATTACTACCTCAATCACACATAGATATTCTATTGTTGTCTTTTGAGCGTAGAATCTTTAGTAGGCCTACTTCTATTACTACCTCAATCACACATAGATGTTCTATTGTTGTCTTTTGAGCGTATAATCTATTTCTCAGCTGCGCAGCATATACCCGACACGACTTCCGATGTTGCTCTTTGTAGAAATGAAGTTTTAATCACGGCCAGGAGATCACTGGCCACAACAACCAAGTGAGTCTCCTGAATAGAAAGATACATGTACATTTATATCATACAGTTGAGTAAAAATCAATGTCACTCAAGACTTTTTCACTGGGATTTGTTCTGGTGATTGGTTTGTAATGATCTAAGCTAATCATATGACTGTTAGTTCTACTGTGTTAAGCACTTTTTGGTTAATATATGGCCTTTGACCTGAGCATCCTTAGTCTCCATTTCTCTGTACATTTAATGTTGAAAAAACGCATTATAAAAATTATTTCTATCACAGCATGTTAGAGTAGTTTAAGTGTTTAGTCTAGTTAAGTCTTGTTCATGTCACACGTAAAGTGGTCAATTTCTCAAGCTCATATACTGGAGTCACTAATCATATCGATTTTGACTACTTGCTCTTGGTATTACTGTAAAGTAAGAAAGACACTTCTCATGCCCCGGAAATGTACATTTCTTAGAATTAATAAACAATTAACTCTGAGTGTTCACAGCACAAACAGGTTAATTGATTTTAATATTAATTTTACTACATTAAGTTAACTCTATTAACTGATCAAAATATTCATAGTCAATTATAAAAAGTTATAATTGATTATCAATATTTCTTTAGAGTTAATTTGCTACATGGGGTTGACTATGTCCCCCCCAGAAAGTGACTGGACGGGACAGTCGTAACCTAGTGACCTAGCCAGTGATGGGAAAAAGTGTTTTTCTGCTGATACTCTGAGCCTTAAGTTTGTACCAAAGGAGGTCTTGAGTCAAGTTGCTCTATTTGACTGTTTGCACTAAGTTCAACTGCGTAATGTGTGTGGGAATTGCCATTGGATTATTTTGTTAGGATTTGCTTTGCCTGGAACTGTTTAAACCTGTGGATTATATATAAACTATCTGTGGATTATCCGTTGACTGAGGGTGCTTTCACACCTGAGCGTTTGGGTGTGTTTAATCACTTGGTTAGGTTTGTTTAGTCATATATGTACGCGGCAATCGCGTTCGGATCCGCACCAAAACAATCGCTCCGAGATCGCCTGAACCAAGGTTAATTCGAATGTAGTATATAACTAAACAACAGGAATGACGGCTACATTTGTATAGTGTTTGCATGTGTCTCAGCAGTTACAAATGAAGCCACCATAAGCTCATGGAGCGAACTTGTCAATCATCTTGATGGATGACACAGAGGAAACTCTGGCCAATAAGAGGACAGCTTTACTCGCATGTGACTTGCGTGAACACATTTTGGTACGCTATGAAAGGTTGGCTTGTGAAAGTGAACCAAACCAAGAAATGCAAGCTTGTAACAAATTAAGTCCTTGTTTTAAAATAAAACAAACGGTCTATAGGTGTGAAAACGCCCTGGGGAAAAATTCATTGGCAATGGCCAAACAACGCTGGAAACACAAGTTTTTGTAGTACGCAGTTCATTGACTGCTTTAAATGAACTGATTTGTGTGTATATATATATATATATATTAGGGCTGTCAAATGATTAATCGTGATTAATCACATCCAAAATAAAAGTTTTTGTTTACATAGTATATGTGGGTGCACTGTGTATAATTATTATATATATATAAATACACACACAAGCTTGTATATATTTGAGAAATATTTTAATGTATATACTGTATATAGATTTATATATAATTTATATTATATATAAATATTTTATATATAAATAATATTTTTTTCTTAAATATACATGCATGTGTGTGTATTTATATATATATACAAAATAATTATACACAGTGCAGAAACATATATTATGTAAACACAAACTTTTATTTTGGATGTGATTAATCGTGATTAATCATTTGACAGCCCTAATATATATACAGTATATACACTCACCTAAAGAATTATTAGGAACACCATACTAATACTGTGTTTGACCCCCTTTCGCCTTCAGAACTGCCTTAATTCTACGTGGCATTGATTCAACAAGGTGCTGAAAGCATTCTTTAGAAATGTTGGCCCATATTGATAGGATAGCATCTTGCAGTTGATGGAGATTTGTGGGATGCACATCCAGGGCACGAAGCTCCCGTTCCACCAAATCCCAAAGATGCTCTATTGGGTTGAGATCTGGTGACTGTGGGGGCCATTTTAGTACAGTGAACTCATTGTCATGTTCAAGAAACCAATTTGAAATGATTCAAACTTTGTGACATTGTGCATTTTCCAGCTGGAAGTAGCCATCAGAGGATGGGTACATGGTGGCCATAAAGGGATGGACATGGTCAGAAACAATGCTCAGGTAGGCCGTGGCATTTAAACAATGCCCAATTGGTACTAAGGGGCCTAAAGTGTGCCAAGAAAACATCCCCCACACCATTACACCACCACCACCAGCCTGCAAAGTGGTAACAAGGCATGATGGATACATGTTCTCATTCTGTTTACGCCAAATTCTGACTCTACCATCTGAATGTCTCAACAGAAATTGAGACTCATCAGACCAGGCAACATTTTTCCAGTCTTCAACTGTCCAATTTTGGTGAGCTCTTGCAAATTGTAGCCTCTTTTTCCTATTTGTAATGGAGATGAGTGGTACCCGGTGGGGTCTTCTGCTGTTGTAGCCCATCCGCCTCAAGGTTGTGCGTGTTGTGGCTTCACAAATGCTTTGCTGCATACCTCGGTTGAAACGAGTGGTTATTTCAGTCAAAGTTGCTCTTCTATCAGCTTGAATCAGTCGGCCCATTCTCCTCTGACCTCTAGCATCAACAAGGCATTTTCGCCCAAAGGACTGCCGCATACTGGATGTTTTTCCCTTTTCACACCATTCTTTGTAAACCCTAGAAATGGTTGTGCGTGAAAATCCCAGTAACTGAGCAGATTGTGAAATACTCAGACCGGCCCGTCTGGCACCAACAACCATGCCACGCTCAAAATTGCTTAAATCACCTTTCTTTCCCATTCTGACATTCAGTTTGGAGTTCAGGAGATTGTCTTGACCAGGACCACACCCCTAAATGCATTGACGCAACTGCCATGTGATTGGTTGATTAGATAATTGCATTAATGAGAAATTGAACAGGTGTTCCTAATAATCCTTTAGGTGAGTGTATATGTATATTAGGGTTAGGGGGTGATAACGGTTGTTTATATGTGAAGGTTGCTTGTTTGTTGCTTGCTTGCTTGCTCACTATGACACTTTAATAAATAATGGTATCAAAAACTCAATGGACTGAATCCCACATTTTTATGGAGTCTTTCTTCAAACTAAGGCATAGGAACGTTTATTACAATATAGATAGAAAACACTGACATTATTCATCACAACACTCTTACAAAACACTACATTATGAATTCAGAGCATGGTATTACCACAGTTCATGTAGAAAAACATGGTTTAATCATGTCAGGCTACTCTATAGATCAGGACAACCAGCATGAACCACTGAACTCCAACAATTCTGGACATTTATAGTAATGATGTGATTAATCTGGACTGATTTCAGTTTTCCTTCTTTAATACCCTTAATGAGGATTCATTTACTCTGACATGTTATTTCACTGACAGAAGTTCAGTTGCAGTATTAATGTAATGAAGAGTAAATAAGAGACTCTATAACATCTCATTGTTACTGATTTATCATGCAGCTCAAAGCATTATGGGTAGAATCTCTCTACAGTCTGTTCTCATTCATCAACACAGTTTCACTGAGGATCCAGGATAATAAAGCATAAACCCAGGATAGAGTGGCTGAGTGAATGTGGTCTGGACTGTGTGTATGAGGCTCATTGTGTCAGAGACGCTGTAGAAGGACAGAGTTCCTGCGCTGTGATTCACATACACTCCTATTCTCCTGTGATCCACATACACTCCTATTCCACTGCTTATGGGCTTTACAGGGAGTTCAGTCTCTATGTTATTGTGTATGAATGAATATCTGGAGGAAGAGCAAGACAAACTCCAGGACTGATCATTATATCCAAACACACGCTCATTACCCTGTCTCTTCCTGCTGATGCTCTTATACGACACTGATATAGACACACCATACCCACTCCACTCAATCTCCCAGTAACAGCGTCCACACACACTCTCTCTACACAACACCTGATAATAATAATCAAATCTGTCTGGGTGATCAGGATACGACTGCTCTGTGTCAGTGACAGTGATCACTCTGTTCTTCTCAGACAGACGGAGGAGTTTATTCACTGTGTTGAGATCCAGAGTGAGCGGATGGGAATCTGATGGAGAGAAATCACATGAATCATTTATGAATCATCTGTCTGATATCCTGTGCAAATCCTCATCATCATTATCCATCATCAACTTGCAATCAAGTTGATAGCGCGAGAGCGCAGGCGAGACCTGAACTGAACTCGTTACTATCGGTGTTTAAAACTAAAATCATTTAAGCTTTGCCAATGTAAACAGTGAAAGGCAAGACGTCAAAGAGAACTCACGTGCACTGTAAGAAGATTTGTGTGTATTTGTGTGTTTGTGTGTGTAGCCTACTCATCTCAGACAGCGCGCAAATATGGAGTTCTATTTCAAGTCTTGTACTTGAATGGACAAATTCACACAAAGTATGTCAACATGTCCGTCTTGATGAGTATCCTAGCAGACATATACTGTTATGCCTTAAGTGAACTTGTACAGTCAACAAAGATAACTCACAGTATCAGTGTAGGCCTACTGAATCAGCTCTGAATTGAATAGCTTTTGTAACTTTAATAAGTATTTATCTTTAATTTCACGAGTTCACACGTACATAAAATCGGATGTTGTAATTTATGCGTATTTGGCGTGCTGTCCGGGCTCCGAGCTCGAAATTTGGTCCGAACCCAGAGTACTCCCCCTTTTACTGGGATAGAAACCAGCTGAGAGTGAGGTGATGGGGTGGTGGAGGGAAGCTGTGAAACTGTCATGGGACAGAGGTGAGGGAAGGCCATTTTTATACCGGCTTCCTCTTGTGCTGATTGGTTGATTACCTGAACGTGCTTCTCCCGAACTTTGTTACATAAAACTTCATTCATACAGTCAAATATGCAATGTTATTTTACATTTGATTATTTTCTTCAATTTCTGTACCTGAAAACTAATGTTAGACCTAGCTGAAAAGCATTGTTTATTTTATTAGTATCTTTTGTATTTATTTGTGCTTTTGCTTGTGGTTAGATTATTTGTTCTCATTTTATTTATTTTATTTGACAGTAGTCTTTTTTTCCCTGAACATAGCACATACCGAAACCGTGACCTTAAAACCATGATACAAACCAAACAGTGAGCTATTTGAACCGTTGCACCCCTACAAGGCACATCAAATCACATAATATTGCCTATTAATGGAGGTTTTCAGTGCTGTAGACTTTGGCAATGTTGAGCTTTCTTTAAATTTCTATCTGTTGCCTCAAAGAATAAAGAGACTTGTTACAAAATTATAGTAGAATTTTTACAAAAAAGTTTTCAGTTTGTTCTTACTTTCCTGAAGCTTTTTTACTAATGTGATTTTATCTCAAAATTTTTTTTAATTGGCTTTCTATGAAAAATAATCATATTTATCCCTTAGTTTTAGAAGATAATGTGATTTTGTAGAATATGTTGAATCCCCAGTTAAATTATGTCCTTATTTACATCTATGTTAAAGTCTCGAGTCATTTCAAATCTTGCTTCTTTTGGTAGTTAGGAAGTATGATATAGTTATACTCTCTGTCCGACTTTGTAAATGTGCAATACATTTTTTTAAAGACATTATTTTAATAAACATTTCCATTTAAACTGATGAAGGCAAACCTCCTGTTTGACCATAATACAATTATTTTTAAATGGCAGACCTTTTTGCATTTTCATATTTTAAAAATTTCTATATTCTTCATTTCATACTTCACATTTCAATCTTTCCGTTAATCAAAAATTCCTGATAAAAAACACCATTTTATTTTACATTTTAAAATATATTTAAATGTTTCTTTAAAATCATAGGGATATTTCACAATATTCCTGTTTTTACTGTATTTCGTATCAAATAAATCCAGCCTCGTGAGCAGAAGAGACTTGTTTCAAAAACATTTAAAAAACCTTTGTTATGTACACTGTATGGAGGACTGCATGTTGTATTTGTGGGTAAGGCTGTTTTGTGTGTTTCAGATTTCATTGGATCCACAGCCTGTCATTCCTCAACAAGGAAAATACTTTCTTCCTTGCTAACGTTCTTTGTTATCATTGTGGTTGTAAAGTATATAGTTACATTTGTACTGTTCTGTCTTCTCAAGTCGTCATGTTTGCGTGTGAGGCTGGGAAGGAGGGAGCAGGTAAGGAAGTCAAATGACATACATTGTGCACCCTGTAGGACGCCCTGTTGTTTTAAACACGGTAGGTTTAGGAGAGAGTGCCACCCTCCTGTATGTTTTGTTTATCTGGTTAGTCAGCATAGTTTTGTCAGCGGACATAAGGAGACAACACTGGTAACGGTAGTTTATTCACAGGTAGCAGAAAGCAAGTGAGAAAAGCAGGTGAGCGTTTCAGCATATAGATCGTTTGGTAGACTTAACTTGGAGTGATAACAGTCTGTGTGTTTCTTGCAGGTGCTGTGACAGTAATGATGAGGAAGACAACGGATGATTAAGGGAAGGGATCGTAGCAGGTAAGTAGTACGGTAAGGAGCCAGGTAAGTTGTATGGGAAACAATCTGGCCTTTGGCGCTGCTCTGCTGGCGACATGGAGGAGAGCTCTTGCTGCTTTTTTTTTTTGTTTGTTCGTTTGTTATGGCGTCTGTTATGTCCCTTTTTTATATTTTGTATCGGCGGACTCAGTGTGCAAAATTGCTGGATACCACTTGTGTTGTGAACTGTATGCTGCGAGTGTGCAAAGTGAATCGGAGGAGAATGGCACCACTGGCACTGGCATGGCTAATCCTGCTTGGTCAAGTCGTTCAGAGCTCCGCTGATGGGCTAACCAGCGGCAGTGGCCTTCTAATATATAGTCGGTCCGAGCTGCTGGGACTGCGGGATAGCGGAGTGCTACCGTCACCTGATCTGCTACACGAGGTGCCCGGGGAGCTACGACAACATCATGGCCCGAGCCTTCGTCGAGGCAAGAAGGCCAGGAAACGGGGTAGGAGAGGTGGCCTTAGACAGCGCATTCGAAGAGCTGTCAAGCTACCGCTACCACAAATGCTTCTCTGCAATCCACGATCCTTAAAAAACAAACTGGATGATCTGCGTCAACAGGTTGGAGCCTGCTACGAATACCGTGAGTCCGGTTTAATGGCTTTTACAGAAAACTGGTTTACCGACGAGGTGCCAGACAAGGGGGGGGGGGGGGGGGGATGGGGGGGGGGGTGTGTATGTATATTAAGGACAGTTGGCGTCGAAACTTTACAGTGAGAGACAAAATATGCAACCCCAACCTGGAGCTGTTATGTGTTACCCTGCGACCATATTATCTGCCTAGAGAATTCACCAATATATTTGTATGTGTTGTGTACATTCCTCCAAGTGGGAACGCTAGCATGGCAGCTAAGGCAATTACAGACTGTGTCCATTGCCATCTTCAGAACAAACCTGACGCTCCCATGCTGATTTTAACCACTGTAGTTTGGATAAAACTTTACCTGGATTTCATCAATATGTTAAATGTAACACTAGAAACAACAGTATACTTGATAAATGCTATGGCAATATCAAGGACGCCTATACAGCTAGAGCCAGACCCCCTTTAAACAATTCTGATCATAATGTTATCCAGCTGCTTCCCACATATTGCACAGTTTTTAAGTCCAGTAAACCGGAAATCCAGTCCGTGAAAGTATGGTCTAGTGATAAAACAGAGGAGCTGAAGGGGTGCTTCCTCTGCACAGACTGGAATATCTTCTTTAAGGATGCAGACATTGATAGTGCTACTGAATCAATCACCGCATACATTTCTTTCTGTATTGATTCTGTTATACCCCAGAAAACAGTTAAACGGTATCCTAATAACAAACCCTATATCACAAAGGGCATTAAAGAATGTATTAACAGGAAGAAACTAGCTTTTAGAACTGGGAATAAAGCAGAAGTCCGAGCTGCACAAAAAGACCTTAATCTACAAATGAGAGCAGCCCGGCAACGGTACAAGGAGCGGGCAGAAAAACAGCTGTCAGACTCAAACACAAAGACACTTTGGGACTCGATCAGAAAAATGACTAATATGGACATTAAAAAGAAGCCCCTGTTTGCTCACAATGAAAGTGCAAAGGCAAATGAATTGAATACTTTTTATATGCGTTTTAATTCAGATAAAATTAGGGAATGTGCTGCAGTTCTAGAGAATGTATTTTGTAATGTTGATTTGGATAGAATTGTAATTGAACCACATACTGTCACTAAGGTGTTTAAAAATATGCAGACAACTAAAGCAACAGGCCCTGACAACCTGTCTGCTTTTCTTTTAAAAACTTTTGCAGAAGAACTGTCACCAGCCTGGCATAAATTATTTCAGCTTTCTATAGACACATGTACAGTACATGGAAAAAATCTATCATCATTCCAGTACCCAAAAAGGTATGCCCCCAGGAGAATAATGACTATCGGCCAGTGGCCATTACTTCCAATGTTTTTAAATCTCTAGAGAGGCTTATGATAGAGAAACTCCACACAGATGTGGAAAATTTTTTAGATAAATACCAATTTGCTTATACAAAAAAACGTAGTACAAGTGATGCTTTATCGACAATAACGCACCTAACCTTGAAGCACCTTGAAAGTCCTGTTGCATATGCTAGACTGCTTTTTGTTGATTTTAGTTCTGCTTTAATTCAATCCAGCCAGACATCCTTCTTAGGAAATTAATTCAGTTAAAAATAAATCCTTTTTTAATCAGATGGTATCATTCCTTTTTGTCGAACAGGCCACAGCAGGTGAAGTTTAACTCTTCTCTGTCTGATCTAGCGGTGTGCAGCACTGGCGCCCCCCAAGGGTGTGTTAGCTCACCTCTCCTGTTTACATTGTATACTAATGACTGTGTCAGCTATGAGCCAAACCAATATATAGTCAAATTCTCTGATGATACTGTCCTTCTTAGTTTGCTCAATAAAGAAAGCAACATGAATATCCACCAAGTTGCTGTGGACAAGTTTGTCAACTGGTGTGACTCACATCAACTTCAGATTAACACACAAAAAACTGTGGAAATGTTGGTGGACCCCAAAACAGTTGGAGATCAGAGCCCTGTGGTCATTCATGGTCATGATATCAGGCAGGTGACATCTTTTAATTACTTAGGGGTGTCTATTGATAATGACCTGTGTTGGCGCACACATGTTATAAATGTTTGTGCCAGAACTCATCAGCGCCTCTATTTTTTGCGTAGACTTAGAGTGTTTGGGGTCTGTAAAAATATTATGTTAATCTTTTATAGAGCAACAATAGAGTCCATTCTTCGATATGGTATCACCAGTTGGTTTGGAAATTTGACAGTCAAATCAAAAACTCAGATTTCTAATTTGGTCAAGACGGCAGGCAAAATTATGAGAACATCGCCACCCCTCAACCCACAGGAGCTTTTTGACCAGACAACAATTAGGCAGGCTAAAAACATTATATCTGATAATACTCATGCGTTGTTTACAGAGTTTGAGTTACTGAAATCAGGAAAGAGGTACAGGGTTCCTCTGTGCAAACATAATAGGTATAAGCGCTCATTTGTTCCTCTCTCAATTAAGCTTATAAATGATCAGCGATGAACATGTGACTATGAATTTATTAATATATTTTTATATCCGTGATTAATTTATGTATGATCATGTTAGGATATTAATTTTGTATGTAAGTAGTTTTTAGAAAAAGGTGATTTGCAATTTGCATAGCTCTTCGGGTAGCTTGAATATCCTATGTACTTTTTTGTTTTTTAATTTGTTTTTAATTCTGTATAGCCGTATACTGTATATCTGTGATTGAATGTTATGCATGGACATGATATGATATCACTTTTGCATGAGCAGAATTTAGGAATTTGGTGATTTGCTATTTTGCACAGTTCTCTGAGTAGCTTTAATGTTGTATGTCTTTTTTTTTTTTTTTTTTTTTTTTTTTTACTGTTTTAACCCTATACCTGTGCTTTGTCTTCGTTGAAATCTTCATGTAGCAATCTCTTTATCCAAAACTAATTTCTCCTTTGGGAGACAAATAAAGATACTTTGACTTTGACTTTGTATGGCTGGTAACAACAAGACCAGACGATTGGGAAGTGAAAGGTGACTGCGTAAGCTCTGTGGGTGCAGATGCGCTGGATTAATACTCAGATGAAGCTGATCAAGTGGGTGGAGATGAAGGGTCTGGTGTTGATGAGGGTGCTGCATTCGTAACAGGACTGGATCTTTTGTTCAGTTTGGCCTTTGGTTTGGGGATGGTATCCTAATGAGAGACTAAACATGTTGAAGTAAGGATTCTGCTGTTCCAAATGCTGTGGTTAACCCTTTCAGGGGGATCAATTTGCAGGCTTTTGAGAATCTATCGACGATAACCAGGATGCAAGTGTAGGAATCAGAGGCAGGTAGTGATGTCGATGTGGGATCAAGGATGATTGGAAATGGAACCAGTTTTCCGTCAGGATGATGGGGAGTTGGGACAGACTGAACCGGCCTTGACAAATTGGGAGACATCCTGGGTCATTTCTGGCCACCAGTACTTGTTTTGTAGAAGCAAGAGGGTTCGCTGGCTGCCTGGATGTCCAGAGCCCAGAGACGTATGAACATAGAGCCGATGAAACGTAGGCTTGTCCCTCAGGACCTCCCGGCGGAGCGTGTTCCAATTGTGAGGCTTCAGCAATTTCATCCAAAGACCATTGGATAGGACTTACAATGATGGGTGGAGGGAGTATAGGTTCAAGTGTTGATAAGTCTGGCTCGCGGTGATGTAGGCGAGAGAGAGTGTCAGCTCTGAGGTTCTTGTCTCCTGAGTGGTAAGTGGCAATGAAATTGAATTGGATGAAGAACAACCCCCAACGTGCTATTCTATTCTAGATGCGATAATTAGCCCTCTCCAGCCAGTGTCTCTACTCTCCTCTACTGCCGTTGTGATAACCTCGGTTGTAGAGGCGTCCACCCCACCTCCACGATGAAGGGTTAGGCTGGATCGGGGGGGAACAATGTTAGAGCTGAACAGAAGGCTTCTTGGAGTTGTTGGAAGGCTTTTGAGGCAAGGGGGTTCCAGGACAGGGACTTGGCCTGGTTCTTCAGAAGAGAGGTGAGAGGAGAGCTGATCGAACTGTAGTTTGAGATGAAACGGCGGTAGAAGTTGACAAACCTAAGGAAGCGTTAAAGATCCACGAGCGTAGTGGGCTGATTTCAGATGGTATCCTCCTTCCTCTGGACCATCTGTACACCACACTGGGTGATTATGTACCCAAGGAAGTCACAATCGGCCACTGATATTCCGATTGTCAAAAATGTGCAAGTGGATGTGTTTTGTTGTTTAAACAGCTTTATAACGATCGTGTTAGTTGAGCTGTATGTGCGATGGGCGGCGCCATGTTAGTTTGCACCACAGTTCAGAGAATCGGATCTGTTGGATTTACAAGTCAATTCCTCCACTTCTCACGAAATACATGAAAGTAAGTGGCCGGTGAACTGGGAGAAGAATAGGGTCAAATGTAAAGCAACTTACACAATGTGTATCTGATATGAATAAAACGTGTCGTCTTATTATAATGGAAAGGATTATTATTACCGCTTCCATAGACATCAGTGTGTATTTTACAAACTCAAAATCATTGTTTTGCTAGTACTTATGTGTATTTAAATGTCTGAAACCTAAACTAAACATTATGTGGTTGAAAACACTCAATAGTTGTGATATGACAGCACTAAGTGCGTCTGTCTCAGGCTCAGCGCCAGCCAACGTGCGAAAGCACATTTGAATTTAGCAGTTAATCACGTGATGCACTGACCGTTCTAATCACACCGGTGTGATCGTACGCTCCAGGGACCAGCCAAGACTGATCACACCGGTGTGATCGTACGTGCGAAAGGGTTAATGAGTGGGTGCAGGTGCGCTGGATTAATACTCAGATGAAGCTGATTGAGTGGGTGGAGCTGAAGGGTCTGGTGCTGTTGTGGGTGCTGGATCCGTGACAAATTTTGTGAGGGTGTATTTATGCTGAAGAATTTTCTTTTCTACATTCTCTTTTGATAAATTTTTTATTACATTTTCATTTTCTTTTATTGTATGGTTATTTGTTCCTTTGTGTTGATTTCTTTTAACTTTTGGCACTGTACACATTTTTTTGAGTGTTTGAGTTTTGCTAATATCTTTTTTTATTGCCCTACCCTCATTTTCTTTTAACCCTCATTTTCTTTTCTTTTTAAGAAGTGGCTGAGATACACAGCCACTTTTAATTTTATACTCCCGATTAGGCAAATATCAAATAATACCTAAGGAACGTAACAATCTTACCAACCCCAAACTTTTGATCAGTGGTGTGGATAATATATTTTTATTTATAATATATATTTTGATGTATATTTTTATTATTATTATTATTATTATTATTAAATATCATTATCATTAGTTTCACAAGGATCAAAAAAGCAAGTGTAATGCGTTTTAGACATTTGGCACTGAAATTACGTAGATTTTAACATTTCCAGCCAATCAGCAAACAAGAATAATTAATTAAAAATTTTCCAACAGAAAACAAGAACCAGAAAAAAACATATTGAAAAATTATACTGTGTCTGAATGCTAAATGCAGAAGTTGTTTTCACTGGAAGTTCGGCAGCTGCACTACAGAAAGTTAAAAGAAACACTGAAGTAAATAGTCTTTGCTACGGAAGTGATACACCATCTATTCTGGCCACATTGTTGTAAACTGGCAGGTCGCACACTGTCTAGACTGGACGGCAAATCACCGACAGTGTTTTCCTTCATCTTATACAAGAAGAACATCAAGAAACTTAGTGAGTTGTTCTGCTTGTTTTCTTAGTGACTTACATTGTAGGAAGTCGTTCCTGGTTCTGGAAACAATGTTGGTGAAAGTGACTGTGGAAATCAACAGACATGAAGAGTGTGATTATCACGTCAAGAGAAAATGATCCATGCATCTGTTCCTAAGACATTTCTAATATGATCTTCTACATATGATATGAGGATGATTTCTGAGAGCAGAATCTCCAGGACTTTACCTCTGTCAGAGATCTTCTTTTTGCAGAAATCCTCAAGTTTGTCTCTCAGTTGATTGACAGATTCTCTCACACCATCAAAAGAGGAGAGAGGACTGAAGGGATTTTCATTTACGACTATAGATTCAGGAGGAGCTGAGAGAGACTGGAAACTCTACAGAAAACAGAAATGAAAGCTCATCACCTCCACACTTCAGCCAATAACCTGCACTACTGTCAGATTTGTGAGGCTCTTGTTGATCCTTTAGTAAATCTCAATCCAGCACTTTCACTTCTTACTAGAACCAGGACGTTTGCCCATATTAGCACAGTTCTATCAACACTGCATTGGATCCCAATTAAACAGTATATAATTTATATAATATAATATAATAAAATAAATATAGCTGATTATTTACAAAGCTCTAAATGCTTTAGCTCCCCAGTACTTGAGCGAGCTCTGAACGCATTATAGTCCTTCACATCTATTGCGATCTTAAAATTCCGGCCAGTTGATAATACCTAGAATATCAAAATCAACTTCAGACAGTAGATCTGTTTCCTATTTAGCACCAAAATCTTTGGAACAGTCTTCCTAATGTTGTCCGGGAAGCAGACACACTCTGTCAGTTTAAATCTAGACTAAAAACACATCTCTTTTACGTGGCATACACATGGAACATTATACATTTCTATTATTCAAATCAGTTAAAAGATTGTTAGGCTGCATAACCTGGGTCAGCCGTAACCGGGAAAACGTCCGATAACACCTGATGTACTCACTACATAATAAGAAGAATGGCATCTACGCTACACGGACAAGTTTTTCTTGCCAAGTGCATTTTCTGGCCAAGTGCATTACTTGTTGAGATCCTCAACAAACCCGTCTCCATTCCTGCGTGATGACTCCGATCTTCAACCAGATGGAACTGGATAAATATTCTGAATGTTCGGATCCAATAATACTTCTGACTTGTAATGCAGCCTGAATCATAAGCATACTCTATACATTCGTTGGCCAGAGGCCAACTGGCCCCCCAACTGAGCCTGGTTTCTCCCAAGGTTTTTTCCCCCTCCATTCTGTCATCTGATTGGGTTTTGAATTTAATATTCAACAATATTATTGATCTGCCTGCATTGAAACCATTATATGAGAACTGAACTGAGCTGGACGATGACATCACTGGCTGCGTTTACACTTGGCATTAACCAAGTGTATCCGATCAAGCAGAGCTGTTGCCAGCTGTGGTGGAGAAAATGTGTGTTCTATACAGAAAATTAATGGTGCTGCAACTTTCGGGTGCAAAGGCAAACATTTCAGTATATTTGCGATGTACTTCGGAACTGAGAGCTGTGTGGTTTTGCAATACAGTTGAGTGCGGAGAGAGGAGGGTGAATAATGACAGTGGTGGGGTTTTGTGTCACATCCACCTGTGAATGCAGACACGATGGCTGAATTGAGTTTACATCACACTGAGATCCGATCACAATGCGTCCTCGACTAATTCTGGACCAGGACACACTGATCGGATAACATTCCCATCAGAAGCGCGTTTACTCTTGTCTTGTCAATGTGTATGTGGACAACATCCTTATACAGGTCTTTTGAGCAGTTAGTGGCTCTGAAATTCAGAAGGGCTCTTTGGACACGATCCCAAGGTCAGGTTTTGTGTGGTTTCAGTATGTTGAAGCATAGGTAAAATACAGCCTAACTTTATGTTTAGGGTCTTCGTAGTAATATTCATCAATGTGGTAAAGGTAACAATTATGAAAATACTGTTAATTTTGTCAAGTTTTGAAGATCATCTGATGCAACATTACTAAACTTGCTACCATCAAGTCCACTGATTTCACCATGATGTCAGAAATCAGAACTGTTGGTGGCGCTAGTGGAATTTGACAACTAAATTCGTTTTTTTAAGAGATTTTCAGAGCTGAAATGCATTTGTGAGTGTGAGTTTGATGAGAGTCTGGCTGATGATATAACAACCGGACACACAGATCAACACTTCAGTCAACGGCTCATTCTGCTCTCATGAAATGTTTCTCTGTGAGTCTCTTGCTCAAGTCCACTATGCTCCTGTTCTTCTAGATCTCTGTTACCTGCAGGAACTGGATGTGATCCTGTGTGTGTGAAAGCTGCTCCAGCTCAGCGTCTCTCCTCCTCAGATCATTGATCTCCTGCTCCAGTCGCTCCAGTCGTCCTTCAGCTCGACTCACTGCAGTCTTTTCCTGATCTCTGATCCGCTGTGTCGCCTCAGAGCGGCTTCTCTCAATGGAGCGGATGAGCTCAGTGAAGATCCTCTCACTGTCCTCCACTGCTGTCTGTGCAGAGCGCTGTTACACACACATCACAATCACACAGTGAGCTTCAGTGAGTCCTGACTGAGACGTCTCAAACTTCTCCTCTTCTCCAGACTCACCTTATGAGACACCACAGCCTCTCTCAGCTGCTGAAGATCTTTCTCTCTCTGCTGGATCCTCTGCTGGAACGACCTCTGCGTCTCCTTCAGCTGGTACTTAAGGACAAACCAATAACAGGAAACATTAGAAAAATATATAGGTCACTCCAAAGGGAGTTACTCTCTACATCATTGTCACTGACTACGTTTACATGCAGCCAATTTTCGGGTTATGGTCGGGTTAAGGTCACTATTCGGGCTTCTGAAACATTAGGAATAACCCGTTTACATGCGTGAGCAGAGAGAGTTTCTCCCGTATTCATGAAATTGCAATATCCCGATGTAAACGGCGACGCACGGTTAGCGTAAAGACGTACAGATAACCTTAAGACGCACTATGCGTCTTTTCCGATTCTTCTTCCTGTATCCAAAGACAACAACAACAACATTTGCGCTTTGGTGCTGGTACTGACCTCGCTCCAAAAGTATGCTGTGCTGCGTCTCGCCATGTTTACTTCCGGTATACTGCACGCGGGGTTTTGTATGGGGCGAGAAGTTCCTCTACTCAAAAGACCAAGATTCCTTGCGAATAGAACATGCGCAGAACACACATCACTATGGGGATATGCCGATGCGCGTTTACATGACCAAAAATTCGGGTTAGAAAAGGGGTACCCCAGGTATCATATCCCGGTTTTTAAAATCCGGGATATAAGCATATTCGGGTTTTTGGAGGTGTTTACATGGCCGTGCGCGACCGGGTTATTGCTAATATCCCGGTTTTGAACGGGTTATTGGCTGCATGTAAACATAGTCACTGTTTCTGAACTCCCTGAAACGCCTCCATTGTATGTCTTGAGTTTTCTGCAGGGAACAAACACATCACAATATTCCTCAATTAATTAATTCCCACCCAAGGAATATGCCTATAAGGGGATGAGGCCTGGTTGAGTTAGTTAGTAATGTGTTGTCACCATGTCCAAGAGACACTGTTTTTACCACCCCAAATCTAAACAGTTCAGATGCATTACACAACACAGCGGCAATTCTTCCGGCATCCCTCCACCTCCCCATCTAGCCCTTTATTTCCCTCATTCTTCCTCTATATAGTACCATTATTGGGGGTTGAGGTTGAGCTTGAGCTCGAGCTGAGCCTCGGGTTTGAACCTCCGTTGAGGACAGCAAGCCAAGTTCATTTATGTGAAACGTCCTGCATAATTCATACTTTGCGAATGTGGTTCAGGTTGATCAGCTTGTTCTTCTTGACTGTCATTATCAGACTCAGGTTTGAACTGATACAGCAAAACTGACGCCACAGTTAGTGTAGTTACAGTAGTGTTTGCAGCATACTCGCCATTCATGGTAGGCACGTCACATTTCCCTACACACACTAAGCTTTAGACCAATCACAACAGACTGGGACTGGCTGACCAATCAGAGCAGACTGCGATTTTCGGAAGGCAGGTTTTAAAGAAACTGAAACTAAAACGGTGTTCAGACAGAGGGTGAAAACAGACTTTAAATAATGTAATTGTATTCTAGTAGACCTTATAAAGAAAATAGAAACTGTAAATTAGCATTATGGGACCTCTTTAAGTTCATACCTGTTTCTCTGTCCTCTCTGCTGCAGCTGATACAGTGTCGTGGTTTTTATGTTCACCCATTGTACACAGCAAACATATACACTTCTGATCAGTGCGGCAGAAAACCTCGAGGAGCTTGTCGTGTTTCTGGCAGATCATCTCCTGCAGTCGTCCAGTGGCATCAGTCACTTTTTGTGGCTTACGTGAGTGAAATTCATCATGAAGGTCAAAATGAGTTTGACAGCAAGACTCCAGACACACCAGACAGGACTTGACGGCTTTGTGTTTTCTTCCAGTACAGGCGTCACACTGCACATCTCCAGCTCCAGCGTAACAGTCAGCAGCAAGTTTAGTCTTCTTCAGTTTCTCCACCACTTCAGCCAGAATGGTGTTTTTAGCTAAAGCAGGTCTTGGCCTGAAGGTCTGTCTGCACTGAGGGCAGCTGTAGACTCTCTTCTCATCCTCCTGATCCCAGCAGTCTGTAATACAGATCTTACAGTAACTGTGTCCACAGGGAATGGCCACTGGATCCTTCAGGAGATCCAGACACACTGAACACATGAACTCATCCTGAGATATTCTGGCTTCTGCCATTTTTACTGCATGAAGACAGAGACACAAACGCACAACAGCTCAACTAAAATTCAGTTTCTCTGAACTTAGGTGATTCCTGTTTGTGACGTGTGTAAAACAGGTTTGTCTGTAAAGCAGCTTCCTCATTCCTGGCCCAGAAGAGCCTCATTCCTGCTAAGTTTTTAGTTTCCTTGTGTGTCACAAATTGTGTTTAATCAGTCTCAGACACACACTCAGAATATCAGTTAGATAGAAGTTGTCATGGTTCACAGGTTTGCCTGTTCTTTCTGACTGTGTGTACTGTCTCGGTCTGATTGCCTAGTTACCAACTGCGCTAAAGAGCTACTCAGATCAGCCACAGGTGCGGCTCGTTACTGTGTCCAATATGTAGTCTTGTGTCAATCGTGTTCATTGTCAGATTGTTCTGGTGTTCACGTCTCGTCACTTGATTTTATCAGTGTTACTCAGTCTCCAGTACCTGTGCAATTTCCTGCTCAAGTTTGGACTCTCATTGCTCTGATCACTCTGGGATTTTCTATGTTGATCATCAGACCAGTGCAGTCTCCTCGCTGCCAACACCTGAACACTGTCCTGCACCACTGTGTCAGACCATCTTGCCTTGCTCATATTCTCTGTTTACTTAATATACTGTCATTCACAACTAGATCTTGTGTTCTCTCGCGTGACAGAAGCAAGATAAACACCCTTAAAAGTTCAGTATTTCTGTATCCTTAATACTAAACTAGTACTGCAGGACTGAAAACTTTGTCCAGAATTACAGTTCCTTAAAGTCACCATGAAATCAAAGTTGACAATTTAAAAAATATATATATATTGCAGTATTTATTATAAATCATTTATCGATGCACATCATTGTTTTGTGAAATTCATGTGCGCTCGTAATCGTTTACCAAAATAACTTCCCCTACCTCTTGCAGCAACATCTCTTCTTAAATGCAGTCCATTTACCATTCAATCAATTCTCCACTGACAAATTTTTTTCCCAGAGGCCGCTTCATTTGGATATACATCACAATAGCGACGTATCATAAAGTCTATCATATTGACATTATCATGGAATATTGAGTCTTTTCAGAAATGCAAGCCAACAATTTATTCATCAATCCTGTGTGAGTGAAAATAAATCAGGAGTTAATTTATAGAAAGTGTGTGAGTCATTGACTGACCAAGCACAAGTGATGAGTGATTTCAAAACAATGCTTTATGAAGCTTGGAAACCTTTACAAATCTTTTGATTCAGTGGTTCGGAGCATGTTTTAAACAGCCAAAGTGACTTCCTTTCATTAAACGTGGCTTCATTACACCATAACTGTTTCGAAACATTTCAAAGGGTCACCCCTGGATGGGGATAATCTCTGTGTACCCATTGAAAGATTATGTGTATTTCAGTTAACTTTAGTCAGATGCATTTACATTGTTACTTTTCCTCAAGATGCAATCAATTGAAACTATGTCTGTTAAGGTGTGAACCAAATAGCCCATACAGAAGTATGCCCCATAGAAACTGATGGGTGTGAATGAGAAAGAAACAACATTCCTCAGAGTAGATTGCAGTGTTGATCCTTCTCCTGTGGGAGGTCCTAACAGTTTTCTATTGTATGTAGCCCTTTTGTCTTCATTATGTCTTTGGGTTAAGATTATTTGAAGGACGACATGCTAACATCATCGCTGCTGAAGAACTGCTACATTACAAACCTTCAATAAATTAATCTCCCCACACAAACTCTAGTCAAACTTTTTTATGTATTAGAGAAATTGAATACATTGGCGAGTCACCAAAACAACCGCTCTGCCAAATACTGCAAAATCAAACACCATGAATAATGCAGATACACTGAGAATCATTGAACAAGTGTATATGGGTTTTACCTGATCTCTGATCAGTTTTATACATTTGTGCACATTTGTATAGTTAGAAGGAACAATGGTAGTTTTTAGTCTCTATACGCAATGAAAACCCTGTGGTCGTTGTGGTTTCTCCTTTGGTCACACTAATAGAGGACCAAGTAAAAGAAGCAACACTCGTTATTTTACTTCTTCCAGCGTGCGTGCAGTTGAGTTCTGTAGTTGACAACTGTGCTATGCAAAGTAGTTAAAGGGTCACTCCACCCATTTGCATTAAGAGGTCCATTGTTAGACAACCAGTCATACTATTGAATGGTCGTGCAACATTCTTTCATTTTCCCCTGAGACGAGAGAAATCTACTATTTACCTTTTTCACTTCCTCCTAAAATGACGCAAAAATCGTCATTTGACGTCATTGTAGGAGGAAGTGTAAAAAGGGGGGATTTCTGTATAGACTACAAGCACAAATTCCCACCCTTTCAAACCCGCCCATAGGGGGTTGTGCCTAATGCGCTAACAGAGCTATCACAGATCAGTGGGTGGGACTTACCTTGCAGATACTGAAAGCAATATCAGCCATCTTGTTTATAAGCTAAGCTAACAAGCGCTGTGGATATAGGAAGTTACGACAATGACGGAAGAAACTAAACACGATATGGAAGTAGAGGATTTTGAAATTCTGCTGCTCGAATCCGCTGTTCGTGGCTATCTTTACGAGCCGCAATATAGTGAAGAGCAGCCGAGGCTGATGGAGGATCAGGAGGAGGACGAGGAGCTGGACTGGGTCGAGCTGGGCGGACTGCTGGTGCCTGTGCTCTCGCTGTGCGCTACGGACACAGATAGAGTCCGTCTGCTGCAGACAATTTCAACTATCGCAATTTCTCCTGGACGAAATCTCTGAATCAGACGACCACACGGACGTTTGTGTTGTGATGTGAACCATCATAGTTTCGCCTGACTGAAAATCCAGGTATCATGCAATAATTCACCATATAGAAAGAAATACAAACGAGTAATTCACTAATGAGTTTGCCAATGTAACGGGGTTCGTTGTTGTGGGAAGAAGGAGGCGGGAACCGGCGAACATTTAAACGTTTAAATAGTAAAATAAACAAATACAAAACAAAAGTATAAGCCAGCTGGCCACACACAACAGAAACAAAACATAAAATCAGGCCTGTTCCTTTTGTGCTTCCGCTCCTCCGTGAGAGATATGAGACCGCTGCGTCTCACAGGTGTCATTCATTATCACTCGCGTCGTCCTCTCACGTCCCTCGCCCTCGTCCTGCTCGCCACAGCCAACTAACTAGACATTTTTTGTGAAATGAATTTCAAACTCATTTGGCAGCTAGCCTTCTTGTAGACGGAAGAGTGATTTCTCTGATGTTTGCGCTGTTCTGGATTAGTGGGAGTGGCTTGCGGAGCTGTGCAACGTGGTGCATTGTGGGAGTTGTTGTCTTACATACAAATGCGCCCCAAAGTTATTTTCTGTCTTTTCTCAGTCAAGAGGGCACCAAATTCAAAATTTCTTTTACATTTCGACTACATATATAACCCACTTTCAATAAAGATTAATGTTGAAATGGGTGGAGTGACCCTTTAACTTACTGCGTTGCTCTCATTGGTTGTAGGTCTATCCAATTGAGTGCAGAGTTTTTTTTCTCCTGGTTCGGTTAAGACACGCCTCATAATCAAAGCCCTATGGAGCAGTATCAGACTCACATTCTGACTAGAATATGAGTATGACGAAGTCAGGCTAATAACTTTCAATAAAACATTTGCAATGTGTTTGTAAAAGGTGTTGTTCTAAACAGCAGGGGTCACCAGTGTGTAGCATTTCAAATGCTTCAAAACAGTGAATAATTTTGTGAAGCAATTGGTTCAACTGATTTGAAGCTTTGAAAAAAGCTTTGTGTCTCCCATCACTATAAAGCACAAGAGATACACAAAGGCTAATTATTATACAAATGGGCAAACAAGCTTAACGAGTTAACAAGACACACCTGGGGAGACTAATCAAAAGTGGAAAACTACAAACAACTACGACATGGCTCACATTACAGAAAATAACATTAAAGTCCAACCAAGACTAAGGAAACATATGACACTGAGTTACTAAAACAATCTTTGTCATATAATATACTTGTTTGTTCACAGTTTGAATGTTCTTGTTTCCATTTCTTTAATTTCAAGATCTGAGGTTGCTTTTACTAGGCCTATGGCTACAAAGCTGGGAGCTATAAATGATATCCAAAGTCATATTACATGCTTTTAACAGTAAATAAAGCACATAAACTTTACCTGAGATTATCATCATAATTTGTGTTTTTGTTCCAGAAAAATTTAAACCGTTTCTAAAATAGAATCGCCACGTGATGCTGTCGTGGCTGGTTAGGACAAAAACACTGATTAACAAGGAAAAGGTGTTCCTCGTGGGGCGAGTGAACTAAGACAACCCACAGAACCTAAAGTATTTTGTCAAATTGTCAAGTGTAGTCCATTTTGATGTCAAAACAAGAGCTCCAAGAAGAGAAACAGACAAGCTGGCATCCATCCTTGAACTATGGGGAAAACAGATAGAAAGGCTGTATAATCCTGGCTGTACATTCATGATGTATAATCCTGGCTTGAACATAACTGTAGATGAATGCTTGCTTGGGTTCAGGGGCCGGTGCCCGTTCAAGCAATATGCCGAGCAAATAAGCTGAATATGGTCTCAAACTCTGGGCAGCCTGTGATGCCAAAAGCAACTACAGCTGGAATATGCAGTTGTAATAATGTAAAATATGTGAAAAATAATGAATTTTTTTAACAATCAAGCACGACAACGTATTCTAGTACACCCCAAAAACAAAATCAAGACTTTGTAAAAGGGCATAATAGGACACCTTTAAGGATTTGATGTCTGGTATCAATTTTAGACAGAATCCACACTCAACATGTACCCTTTGTCATTAAGGCCACAAGCATTGAAAATCATACTAAATACAGATACATTGTAAATAAGCTCAGGATAGTGATGCATCGAAATTTCAGCTGGCGAAATCATTGACTGAACCAGTGATGCTTAATTAGCCCTTCTGTAATGGCATTGCTTTGAGTGTGTTGATTTTGTGCACACAATCTGGATAAACTACAACAATTAAACATGTCAGCTGTGTGAATTCTTAAATCCAAAGAATCAATATTTTAATCTGTGCTTTTTTCCGTTAATGCATGAACAAAACTCCACTAAACATTATTTGTAGCACCAGCCATCCAATAAATCACAATAAGCACAATAAGCACAATGTGCTTTATTACTTTTAATATGAAACAAGTTCTCAACTTTCAAATTGTCATTTTCATCACTGAATTCAAACAATGTGTTGTTGTTTCTCTTTAATGTGTGGTGACAGTGAAGTCACTTTAGTTCAAGCAGCATGGATCTCTTCCTCTTTACTACTAGTTATAGCATCAAATAAACATGAATGAACACCAGAAGCTGTTGAAAAATACAGTACAACTTACTGAAATGTACCGTGTGTCATGTAATCATTCAATCTGTTTCAACCATGGAAAGATGTCAATAAAAAAGCTTGTAAAAAATATCTCATAACATTACATTTAGCTTAGAAAAGCTATAAAATACGTAATAACAATTTAGAATAATTGGAATATTTTAAATACATTTATTGAGTATTTTAACATAGGCCTTGTCCCCCTGCAATACTGCTACGGGCCACTGGCCCATAGTTTGGGAAGCACTCTGTCAGAGTTTTCTTTAAAGGGTAACTAAACACTAAACCAACTTTTTTTAATTAATGATCTGTAAGACTGGGGCTTTATTAGTGCTGTTCATTGATTCGAGTAACTTTTTTGACATTTGGGTATAAAGTGTTTTAATTCTACAATATATGGTGTAAAAACATCTGAGTGCTCCCCTCTTCAGTTTGAACGGTGGCTACTGCAGTTGAATTTTCCTATTGGATGTTTGCGGTAGTTCGTGACGGTAGCGGTGAGAGCTGACGTAAGCAGGTTCCAGCTTACCACGCCCTTGGTACGAGCTCACCACGTCCATGGCAGTATAAAAACCATCTTGTTTCGTCAAAACCACTGTAGAGAAGTCAGGAGTTGGAATCGCGAGTATTGAAAACGATCAGGGTAGAGTATCCGTTCATCCCCTCTATCTCCGCTGGCCTCCGCCCACTTTGCCAGCATTTTTCAAATATTGCCAGTGGGTGGAGTCAGGCTCTGACCAGGGATTTAGTTACCCTTTAAATGGGAAACTCAGGTATTTTTATACTTCAGGAGAAATCAAACAACCAACTGGTGTGATGTCATTTCCGTAAAAAAGGCCAAAATAAAGTTTTTTCTGTTTCGGGAGTTTGTAACAGCTTTTGAAAGGGAACTTTCCTGAAAAGGTCTGGTAGGTAAATCGTTAAATATAATGTAAGAGGTTGGTGTTCTCTTTGGGCTCCTGTCAATTCTTTGGCAAGAGCTTCAATACAATGGGAACTGAAGTTGTAATTCTGACTGAAAGCGAAATTGACACTGTTTTTTCATGTATCCTGTAACGAGACTTGTTGTAAATTAATCAGCTGTATAAACCTCAATATAAATGGAACATGACTTGACTTCAGTGCTGAATTACAGAGCTGGTGTAAAAATCCTCATTGCTATGATCATGCTTTCACAAACGTTTTTTTCCCCATTGGTTTTATTTTATTATTGAAAGGATATTGTGAAGAACACATTTACATATTCATCTAAACGCCGCTTTGGATCATATATGAACCTCAAGGTTGCTTTATTTCTTCAAGTCTTTCCACAGTGATGGCACATGCAAGGCTTATTATGTATCATATATGATTTAATGTCTGTGAAACTCATTCCACACTGATGACATAAAAATGTTCTCTCATACATGAATCCTCATGTGGTACTTAAGGGTTTCTTTATATCTGAAAGTCTCTTCACAATGACCACATTTAAACGGCTTGTCTCCAGTGTGAATTCTCATGTGCCTGTCAAGGTTTCCTTTATGGTTGAAACATTTTCCACATTGTTTGCAGGCGAAATACTTCTCTAAATTGTGAATTTTTATGTGGTCTTTAAAGTGTCCTACTTGATTGAAACTCTTTCCACATTGAAGGCACATGTGGGGTTTCTCTCCAGAGTGAATTCTCAAGTGGAGTTTAAAGTGTCCTTTATCATTGAAACTCCTTCCACACTGAGGACATGTATAAGGCTCTTCATTGGTGTGTATTCTCATGTGCTTTTTCAGGCTTCCTTTCAGAGTGAAACTTATTTCACACTGCTGGCAGGTGAAGAGGCTTTGTCCAGTGTGGATTATCATGTGGGCATTAAGGTTTCCTTTTCGGTTGAAACTTTTTCCACACTGTTGGCAGGTGTAAAGCCTCTCTCCAGTGTGAACTACCATGTGGACTTCAAGATTTCCATGTTGAGTGAAACTCTTTCCACACTGAGGGCAGGTGTAAGGCTTCTCTCCAATATGAATTCTCATGTGTCTGTTAAGGCTTCCTCTTTGACTGAATTTGTTTCCACACTGTCGGCAGATGAAAGGGCTCTCTCCGGTGTGAACTCTCATGTGGACTTTAAGGTATTCTTTTCTATTGAAACTCTTTCCACACTGTTGGCATATGAAGTGACTTCTAGTCTCTGTCTTCTGAACTCTTTTTTGTGAGGAAGTCATTTCAGGCTGTGAGCAACTAAAATAATTTTCCCCAGTTAAGAGATCAGGATGATTGTTATATTGATCTTTCTCTTCAATTTCATTCAGTACTTCGGTCTCCTCTTTCAGTGCCATCAGGTCTAAAAAATAAAAATAAAAGTTAACCCCACTTTAATGGCACAAAGACATCAAAAGATTTATACATGTAAAGCATCAAAGCCAACATACAACTAAATCCTATCCCCACAAAGCTACTGAAAGAGGTGTTGCATGTTATCTGAGAAGCCTTCAATATTGCTCACTTTACTTGCTTTAGGACACGTCTCAAGAACTGCCAAGATGGCAGCTAAACACTTTATTTAAAAGACCTAGTTTGACCCAGGAGGTCTGGTTAATTATAGATTGATCTCCATCTCCTACTTGCTACATCTTCTACGGGACGGGTGGCCAACCCTGTGTCTGGAGGGCAACCTTCCTGCATTCTTCAGTTCCAACCCTGATCCAACACACTTACCTTGAACATCTTGATATGTTGGTTCAGGTGTGGAGCTAAAATCTGTTTCGACCCCTGTTTAAGGGGTTAAGATGCTAAAAAATTAAAGGAACGTGGGGGAAAACAAGCGAGGACACCATCAGACCAAAAACTCCTCACACCATGTAATGATTTACTAAAATAAAACCGGCAATATTTTTGTCAGGGAGGAAACAGAATGTTTGTTATAACTTTGGTATGACCCATCGCTGGCAGATGGAGTTGTGATATGATTCCCTTCACACCACAAGCTCACAAGCGAGACATTAAGAGATCATGACTGACAGATTGTATCACTCTCTGTGTAAATAATGGAGATGGAAGATAGGATGTTCGAACTTGAGGTTAATGGCCTTACCAGAATCCAAAGAGGGATCGGACCCAATTAGGTTTCTCAAGACGTGGTTAGCTGTATGGATACCCTCCCTGATTGGCTGTGAGATCAAAATTGAGCACATTGCCTTTACTGCAGCAGTGAAACTGAATCCTCATGCTCACCCACTTTGATCTTTAAAGTTCTTGATTATGCAGATTGAAAGGTGCCAGGCAGGCTTACTCTGTGAAGCACAAAGAGCGGCTTCTTTCCTTCTTTCCCGACTTTGAAACCATTCGCTTCCTCAAAATTCTGATTTCAACTCTTAAAACAATCTATGGGCAATTGTTTTTCCCGAATTAATAATAATATAATTTTTCTAAATTGTTTGGCTATTAAATATCTACCTAGACTAGTCAATCAGGGGTGCGTTTCCCGAAAGCATCGCAAGTTTCGCCGTTATCAGCATAGTTCAACGAGTCGGTGTTTCCCGAAACCATCATTCCAACGAACATTCGCAAACAGCATCGCAGAGGTGTGTGGTTGAAACGACGGCTCTTGAGCTGTGGTTAATAGCAGAGTTTCTAGATTGCATGACATGTGGACTTAATAAATCCGTATCTTGAGCAAAATAAGCAAGCTGACATTCAGTACAACCTGTGTCTTTTATTTAGAATACATACAAATGTAATTTACGTCTTTGAGTTTGTCAAGAGATTTAAAGCACCGTTTTTGAAGAGTGCGCATGTGCCAACGTGCTCTACTATGTAAGAACGAACCTATGATTGAATCTGGAAATATATCAAAACATCTAGCATTAATTCGATCTCAAACGCAAGTTATTACTCCAGCACGTGCGTGACATCATAAACCAACGTGGATGAACGACCACTTTGCGACAATATGGTTTCGGGAAACAGTCGTGACTAGCTAGTTGATTTCTTTAACGATGCATCGGACTATGGTAGTGAAGCATCGAGTTACGTCGTTGTACGGGAAAACGTACCCCAGTGCGTTTACATACACCCTCATAATGCAATTATAATGGGATTTTGGCACTATTGCGATTAAACTTTATCTCATATAATCCAGCGCAGGCAAACCCGGCATTGCGATGTTCATTATGGCGCCAGATAATATCCAATACGTCCATAAAATATATTTTTAATTTGAAGTGAGTAGTCTGACTCTGAGAAGGCAAACTTAATTTTTCCAGTTGCGAATTTCAATTTAGTTTGGTCATCAGACGCTTCCATACAAATAGGCTAATCAATATCTACTTCTGCTAGCTGATCTCTACAAATGATTCATTCATGACATACACTTGACTCTTGTCATTCCAAATGCTCACAAACACTGTGATGTGTCAACGCCTTAATTATAATTTCATGTTAAGCACGCAAGATGATATTTAATGATTTATTAAACTATTGTATGTAATCCTTAATGTGTGTTGAATAATGTATGGAGTGAATGCTAGTTCTCACCAGTAGATTTAAAGGGGTCATATAATACCATTTTTGTACAAGCTAATATGATTCTTTAGGGTCTAAATTAAAAGTTTGTAATATACTTTAATTCAAAATTCTCATTAGTATTGTAAGAAAACACTTATTTTACCTGGTCAAAAACAGCTCTGTTTTCAGCACGCCGTTTCAGTGCATATGACTTTAAATGATCATGAGCTTTGCTCACCCCGCCTCTCTGTTCTGTGCGTACACGTTTGTAACACAATAACCATAACGCGTTGTTCAGTATAAACATGGGATTATGAATTATATTGAGAACGTCATACATAGAAAACATGCCGTAATGTACCCTGAGTGTAAACCTTAGACGCATTCATTGTGATTCGTAGGGCTGTAACGATTTGGGCTAAAATCATAATCGCGATTAATCAAACAAGTTGCTTGGATTACGATTGTTGAACGATTATTTTAAAAAATCGTTCTTATGTCACTGGCAAGACTTATATTGTAAATATGGTCACGGTTATTTTTTCTAATGAAAGAGTGCATAATCCTATCTTTTTGATTCTAAAATAAGGAACCACACAGATAGCTATTAATGCTTATTTATTTAATATTTCAAACAACTGAATCAAACAAACAATTGAAACAAATCAAACAATTGAAACAAAGCATACAATGCTTGAAATTAAAATGTCTTAAAGTCTTTAAGGTTTTAATGTAAAAAGAAAGTTTCCTAAAAATGTTGAAAATAAAGAACTTTTAAAAAGTTATTTTTGTAAACAAAATAAAATTGTAAATATTGCCTTAAGTCAAATTGAACTTGTATCTCTTGTAAACAAAATAAATTATTGTAAAGATTGCCTTAAAAGTCAAATAGAACTTGTATCTCTTGTAAACAAATGTTAAATAATGCCATGTGCAAAAATAAGAGCAAGAGCAGGGCTTGGACAAGGCACCTCTGATCGATCAGCTGGCTGTGTATCTTCTCATTGCATTAAAGAAGTGAATCTTACTCATGCTCACTGTGTGATCATCTTCTCAAGGGATCTTGTCCTGTCACTCTCTATCCATTTACTCCAGGTTCTTACTTAGAAACACTAGCATGTTTACCTTTTCAGGTTTCAGGCAGGATCTTAGGCATGTAACAATGTTTCCTCCTGAACTGAAAACACGTTCTGATGGGGAGCTAGTGGCTGGTATGGAGAGATATTTTTTTGCCACCTTACTTACATTTGGGAAGTGTACATGATGCTTTCCCCACCATTCCAGTGGATTTTCCTCACTATCCAGCAAGGGGGACACTAAGTAGCTGCTCAGCTCTGCTTCTAGTGTTTGCTCAAGTGACAAAGTGGGTGCAGTTGAAGGAGTTGCCTCACTTCCTTTGAAAAAACTTCCTAATGACCTCTTTGGCTTCTTTGCTTCTGACGTAGAGGGCTGTTGTGTACTCTCAGTGGTACTTTCCCTGAGGACTGCAGCTGCTGACACCATCTCTGTTTTCACTTTCTCCTGAATGGTGGCGACATGGTGCACAGAAATGTATGTTGTTTTAAATCTGGGATCAACAAAACTGGCGGTGTCCAGTAGCTCTTCTGTGATGGGGTCTGAGTACTTCTTAAGGTATGCAAGGATGCTGGTTTTGATTGTTTTAGTCAGCTCCACGTCATCTTCCTCCTCAGCAAGCACTCGTGAATTAAGAATGTGTAGGACAGGCTTCACAAATGAAATGGTCACATACTCTTCTCCTGACAGGGCATCTGTGAACTCCATCAATGGGGAAAGAGCTCTGTTGACAGCCTCCAAGACATCTAGGTCAGCCCAAGATGGAATAAGTTGCCTTGATTTCTTATCATCAGCGAGGACCTGTGTAATGGCTTTCTTTTGCTCAAGGACTTGTGGCGCTCTGTACCAAGACAGACCAAACACCGACTACGCCACCCTGGGAATTTCACCCAGAGAATGATTTTTCTACTCAAGATCTATAAATCCAACAGCTAAAGACACACAGGTACGTGTACAATAGAGCCAAAGACCATGTTCAATTTTGAAAGCACAACATTTATTAATTTAAATAATTTAACAGTTTAAAACAGTCATCTCTCAGGGCAGAGATCACAAAACAAGAAAAAAAAAAGAAAAGAAAGAAACAAAATTGCTGAGGCTTACCGATGGAGGCAAAGGATTACCAGGCAGTAAGAAATCCCAGGAAAACAAAAACCCCCAGTAAACACACAAACACACCCCAATAAACACCAATGCAAACAGGGAAGTCAACAGCACTCCAAACGGGGATAATGCCACCCAGACACCAATACCACCACCGGCTCTCAGCTACTGTAACAAAAAGAGAAGAAAAAAAGAAGAAAACACGCACACTCTTTCAACAAAGATTCCACAAAAAGAAAATACAGACAATAAATGTTTTTCTTATCACAAAATATAAACAATAACTGCCAGAACCCGCAATGGCTCTAGAGAGGCAGTAGAAAATACAACAAAAGAAATAAACAAATAACTTCTCAATTCAACGAAAAATAAATAAACTTATTACAAAATACAAAATGACTGCCAAAACCAGCAATGGTTATAGTACGACAGTATAAAAAAACTAATATATATATATATATAAATCCAGTAAATCAAAAAAAGGAATCAAGTGAAACAAATACAATTTCAATCCAAATTGAAATCAAAACGAACAAAAACACAAAACAAGAAAACAAACTTCTTAAAATCAACAAAATTATGATTTAAAGCCCCAACCCCTTGAGTTATATTCACATATCATAAAAACAATAGCACTCCTGAAACAAATGCCACATACTTCTGGCCAAACAGCCGTAACTACCCAGTGGCCGTGATAGCCAGACGAGCATCCAGCGATCTAATGTTACTCCACTCGCTGATACGTTATTTACACAAACAAGGCAGTGGCCCGGGCAAAGCGGCACGTATGCCAGTCAGACAGAGACATAGACAAAACACGGAGATGTACACGAAACAGCACCTCAAACATATAAAACTAAACTGGCCTCAGTCCTGTTAGCCGAGGGAGAACGCTCGACGAGTGCCCACGGCACTAATAATGCAGTACGTTCAGTGGTTCAATGAGTTGAACGACGAGATGGAAGCTCGTCCATCCGACCGGAGATCTGTTGCACAGCACAGGACCGCACACGGAGAGCGAGGCCAGGAAGCACAACACAACTTCCTGTCACCAATGAGCAAGAGAGGGTGTCAGAAGAGTTACTCGCTATTTATAGGGCGGAGCTTCACACGGGGAGTGGCCAAAGAAACGCCAGTTCATTATGCTAACTCATACTGCCACAGACTCTTGCAGTCATCATTTGCATCGATGCCCATCTGGTGACACAGGCTGTTTTTAGCAGGTTGAGCTCTTGTTGCGCCTTCACTAATGCCCTCTTCTTTTTCCAGCTATAGGAAAAGGCACTGACTATGTTTTTGCACACCCTCGTAGCACGCACCAAGCGTTGATCTTTCATTGCATTTTCTGAAATAAACACACAAACAAAAGAACATTAAATTATTGATGGTTTCAGGGATTTACAAACTGTACCTCTAGCTAAATTTATACAAGAGGAAAAACGCCTTATTAAACTGCTTAAATAATATCAGATTAATAACACATCTACAGTTTTTTAATTTATTCTCTGATGATGACTAAGGCTATGTTTTCACGGAAACGATCTGAAGAGAAAACGCAAAAGTGGCGTTGCGTTATCACTTTTTATTCTGCGTTTAGACGAGCGTTATGGTTGGGAAATCCGCGTGCATATGTTGACGCAAAAGTGTGTGAAATTCGATGTAGTATGCACTCCAGGCGGCTAGGTGGCAATGTGAAGCACTGCCACACAACAACACCATTTTTTACAACTGCTGAAAAGAATCTTGTATGTTTTTCAGAGCTGTTAGGGCAACTTGAAGGTCCGACATATGGAAATAATCTAACATGTTGGTTGTTATTTTCCTGTACTGGCGCATGCATGTGACGTAAACCCGTACGCGACGAGAGCCACCGTGAGCAGATTTGCGTTTTTACCGTTTAGACGGTGGAGCGTTTTTAAGATTTCCACTCTGGAGGGTGGTTTCACTTTTTTGCGTTTTTAAGCCCCCAAAACGCCGTTGCCGTGTAAACGAAAGGCACATCCGATAAAATATTTTTACGTTTTCATCCGGAATCGTTCTCGTGTAAACAGGGCCTTAATGTAGCGTTTTTTTTACATTGTAATGTGAGGTTTATATTGTTTTATTGTTGTCACGTCACAGTATTTTAGTGTGCTGAAGGGACAATTAATATTTATATAGCACCCTTTTAAACACAAGAAAGGGTCCCACTTTATATTAAGTGGCCCTAATACCTGTGAACCTACATGGTAACTACATGTGTACATAGTATGTAACTACAGCGTAAGTACACACTGGTACATAGTATCTACAGCTGTAATATTTGTGTACCTACACATATGTAACAACTCACGGAATGGTATGCGTAAGTACAAATGTGTAACAGTACATTGGTAACAACACTTTTTACACTTCAGTAAGTACACGTGTAACAGGAATTATGTAACTACATTTTGTAACAACAATATGTATTTAATCAAGTTGTTCAAATGCCACATGGAATCCAATACTGCAGTTACAGTTTGGAATACACTGAAACTATATGTATACCAGGATGATTCCTATGTTTATACCATGTATTTATGACTGGCAGGACTAATGTTGAAATACAGTGTACTTACATGGTAACTCCTCACCTCAGCAACGGTAAACAATATAAAGTCTAAAAAGGTCATCCTTACTGTATTATTTAAAACACTGTATTAACAGTGTACTTACATGGTAACTCCTCAGGAACTGTCCACTTAATATAAAGTGTAAAACGGTCATAACCTACTGTGTAATATGCAAAACCCAAACTTCTGTGCAACACTGTATTTACAGTGTACTTACATGGTAACTCCTCAGGAACTGTCTACTTAATATAAAGTGTAAAACGGTCATAACCTACTGTTTAATATGCAAAACCCAAACTACTGTGCAACACTGTATTTACAGTGTACTTACATGGTAACTCCTCAGGAACTGTCCACTTAATATAAAGTGTAAAACGGTCATAACCTACTGTGTAATATGCAAAACCCAAACTACTGTAAAACACTGTATTTACAGTGTACTTACATGGTAACTCCTCAGGAACTGTCTACTTAATATAAAGTGTAAAACGGTCATAACCTACTGTGTAATATGCAAAACCCAAACTTCTGTGCAACACTGTATTTACAGTGTACTTACATGGTAACTCCTCAGGAACTGTCTACTTAATATAAAGTGTAAAACGGTCGTAACCTACTGTTTAATATGCAAAACCCAAACTACTGTGCAACACTGTATTTACAGTGTACTTACATGGTAACTCCTCAGGAACTGTCCACTTAATATAAAGTGTAAAACGGTCATAACCTACTGTGTAATATGCAAAACCCAAACTTCTGTGCAACACTGTATTTACAGTGTACTTACATGGTAACTCCTCAGGAACTGTCCACTTAATATAAAGTGTAAAACGGTCATAACCTACTGTGTAATATGCAAAACCCAAACTTCTGTGCAACACTGTATTTACAGTGTACTTACATGGTAACTCCTCAGGAACAGTCCACTTAATATAAAGTGTAAAACGGTCGGTCCTTACTGTGTAATATGCAAAACCCAAACTACTGTAAAACACTGTATTTACAGAGTACTTACATGGCGACTCCTCAGAAACTTAATATAAAGTGTGAAATACTTGATACCAACCACAATTTACTGTATATGTACATTTATGTATATGTATATTAACATTATAATATTAACCCAAACCTCATTTCTAAATACTCAATTTAATGTGGCATTTAAAATGTAGCAAGCAATCACAGTTACACTGTGTATACTACAAAAGAACAGAATACTGTAATTTACTGTAAAGGCAAATTGTCACCAGAATGTCACATCAAAAAATTGAAAATTAAAGGGAAAAAATAAAGGAAATAAATAGTAAATCTTTAAAAGTGCTATGCAGTAATATCTCAGAATCTATCAAAGCATAACTATCACATTCATACAGTATTTCAGAGTTTATTATCCACTATGTAACCTTGTTTTGCAAATACTCCTAAGATACAAGGCAAAAATGGTTTGCATGGCACAGACAAATTTATGAATCTGAAAAAAGGTCACAGCAAAGTAAAAAAAAATTAAAAAAAAATCTAGAAAATAAAAAAAAATTATGCATTTTCAGCTGATATAACTTTAATTAAATCTAAACCTGTATGCTTTTCTAATATCATGGATCAACTGTGCCAAAGCACCTTTCCTATTTCTTCTTCCCAGCCAGTAGTGCCACTGGATGAATTTCAAGTGTTCTTTTAATAGTTTTTTAGTTTTGTTACCCCTGAATCTTGATACCTGTGCCTTGATGGCTAGCCAGGCCCGTTCAATATGTTGTGTGTGGCAGCCAGTTTGGGGATCAACGAAATTTTTACTGTGGTTTACAGTTAGGTGTTTGTATCCTTGTGGTTGTAGCGCATTCAGATATGCCCTCCAATTGTCACTGTAAACAGCTGACCCCCTTCTGATGTGCCTTTTGATGATGGGCATCAATGTGGTCCTGGAACGATCCTTTACCATCTTTAAGACTGGTAGGCGGCGAGCTCCTTTAACCTCCATCATCCCAAACACCCAGCCTTTTTTTCTCTGCCAAGTAGTACGACAGCGGCCACGATTAAACTGAAAATGCATAAACACAAGAAACATAACAAATGTTAACAGCAGTTAAACCTGGATTGTGTTTGATAAAACATACACTTCTGATCGGATTCTGATCTCCCCATGACCATTTGGGGGTCATTCAAGCCATTCCTCAGCACACATGAATATAGATGGCGATATCACTTCTTTATAGCAGAAATAAACTGCTGCAGAAAAAATTAGGCGCCATGCAAAATGTTATGCATTACTTATCACAAATGTATTGGAGTAAAAATTACATTTACTTGTTAAAAAATGTAGTCAAATAGAGAGTAAAAGTTGCTAATATTTGATACTCAGTACAACTACAAATTATACTTAAGTAAAGAAACTAATTACATTTACTCAGATACTTTACACCTCTGAGGAGAACTTATTGTTCAGCTATTGGCAAATCATTCAATCATTTTGTATTTCTCAGGTCAGATGTACCTTTCTCTTGTGAGCGAACTTAGACTCATCTATGGCCACAAACTTCTGTCTTGACTTCCCACCAACTCTAAGACCTGTTTTTCTTTTCAGTTTACTCAATGCATTAATGCAAACCTGTGAAAAAATATGTGGTTATTAGTACAAACAAAATTAATTACAGTTCAATTAGCTGAGCAATGTAGTACTGAAGAGTCATTAAATTTAAGCTATACCTTCCTGAGCAATTTGTTCATTCTGGACAATGTTGTTGATGTTTTGGCAACACAGTCTTCCATCAAATCAATTTGTCTTAGATGTAGACCCTGTGAAAACCTTTTAAGAAAATAATTTTAATTAATTATAAACAATAACCAAAATGTAATGAAGTACAAAAAAGATGATTAGAAATAAATAGTAATTTAAATGTATGGATTTTTTAAAATTACCTTTCATGTAGTGTGTAACATAGCTACAAGTGAATGGAGTAATTACTTAATTACTTAGTAGTAGACGTTGTAATAACATGTAACAAAATGTAATTAACATGTAACTAAGTTATGGAACAGCCTGTACTTACAGATTGTAATTACGCAAATGTAATAGGGTCGGGAAAAGCCTGCAGTTACACATGGTAATTTTGTACGTTCTGTAGCATTACACATATCATGTAACATAAAATAAAGTGTATCAAGATTAAGTGGACTTCATGTAAATCTACATACATTATCCATCTTAATTAACCCACTAGTTTACAGCTTAAATACATGCAGTAGCTTCTTAATTACATTAAAATTACAGAATGTTACACAGGTATAAGCTACGTAAAATAAAGTGTATCAAGATTGTACTTAAGTGTACTTTGTGTATACATACCTTATCCATCTGTGCCTTAGTTTGATTTAAACACACTAGTTCACAGCTTCACATGCAGTACCTTCCTAATTACATTGCAATTACATAATATTACACATGGATAAGCTACGTAAAATAAAGTCTATCAAGATTGTACTTAAGTGTACTTCATGTGTATCTATAAACCTTATCCATCTCGGCTTATTACATATGTGTAACAGTAGCTGCCTATTACATGTGCGTAATTACAATCTGTAAGTACAGGCTGTTCCATAACTTAGTTACATGTTAATTACACTTTGTTACATGTTATTACAACGTCTACTAAGTTACTAAGTAATTAAGTAATTACCCTATAACACTGTAAAATAAAGTGTTACCGAAAACTCAAACCAGCAACTGATTTCTGTGGACACTGGACAGCGTTGAGAAGGCGGCGCTGTGCTCTATTAATCTAGTATTAACAGTTAATTATGCATAATTACATGCAACTAACCAACCAAACCCTAATCCTACCCTAACTCTATAGAGATCGCTAAGACATGTGACCAACTGGGCGGCAACCTCATCAGAACGCAAAGAATTATGGGTATGTTTGGCCGTTTACATGGGCTGGCATAGCAGGCTAGTGTTCTGGCATGAAAAAAAAAAATAGCGTGAAAAACAGAATATAATCCTACAAAATGCAGCGGGCTAAAGAAAACATGGACGGACCATACCAGAAAACTGTCGTCCGTTCAAAAGTAATGTTTTAAGCACCACACTCCTCGCTCTCTCTCATCTATCTGCATGCAGTCAGAATTCATGTCAAGAGAGACGCGATCGAACTGTGTGTGTGTGTGTGTGTGTGAGAGAGAGAGAGAGAGAGAGAGAGAGAGAGAGAGAGGCGCGGTCGAACAGTGGAAGTTGGAAACATAAAAAAACATACTCCGTCATTTTGTTCATAGAGGTTATCATTCAAACTGCAAAGTGTTTACTTATATTTGTGTAACTTACACTCGCAATAAAACAATACATTGTGCTTTTGTCACACTCTAAACTCTTGTCAAACTGTAACCTAGAACTGTCACCCAACCAAACACACACAGTTTTAAAAGCAACATATTTATCCAACCCCATTTCAAAACAGTCTGTGGGTTACATCTTTTGGACATTAATCATATCGCATTGGTTTTCATTTATTTTCTTCAGAGCAGTTACATATTCTACATTGATTAAAAAAATCAAATGTGTTTTTAATGGTAGAATAATTTTATACGAAAATCAA
This sequence comes from Rhinichthys osculus, assembly GCA_029959095.1. Taxonomy (NCBI): domain Eukaryota; kingdom Metazoa; phylum Chordata; class Actinopteri; order Cypriniformes; family Leuciscidae; genus Rhinichthys; species Rhinichthys osculus. The sequence goes on along the minus strand of JARWKJ010000013.1, from coordinate 8,317,595 downwards.
TTATTTACCATTCAGATGAGAATAAAGTTAGGGTTCATTAAAATTAAGGAAAACAAATATATTGATCCGTTCTTAAAGGATAAATCAGGTATTTAGCACTTTGAGTCTATTTTCTAGTTTGTTTTGGATGAACTAAGTTAGAGTGATGGGTAGAATGTTGACGATGGGTCCAGTCTCGACTTTTTGAATCTTTTAGAATCGCCTCTGACCGCTTCAGAGTGGCTGTCTACGAGCATACACAAACATGTCCTTAAAACAACACTTAGCGTTCGTTTTCAAAACTGTGCAAGAAGGACTATTGCAGTTTATAACACAGCAGGTAGACGGCATCTTGAACACTGCGTTCTTCCCCTCCATGCAATCAAATCTGGCGCCTTCTGTTTGTGCCGCGGATTCCCAAAATGCTTTGCGTTCACCACTGGCAATACGTCACGATGACGTCACATTAGCAATCTCTATAGTAAGTGCATGCACTTAATTAATATTACTCAGTACTTACATATATAATTGCACTGTAACAATGACACCGTAAAATAAAGTTTAACCAGTGCCTGGCTACTATACGTTACCTGTAAATGTACTCCATCCACTTAACCAGAGGAACCCTCGAGTTATTAAACAGTGATCCATTTCGAATGGAGAGTGTTATTCTGCGATGCGTGTTTCTTCGACATGTCCTAAGAAAACAGTGCAAAATATTAGTAAATCTAAGAAGCAAGTTGTCTAAAATTATGTTAACGTTTACTAGACTATCCAAATAACGAATTAAACTGGGTGCCTACAGTCACATACCATATATAACCATCACGTCCACTGTGTGTTGTAATTCGCATGTTTTTTCCACAGCGGCGACAACTTGGTGCCTTGCACAGCAAGCCTTTCTTCTGTAGCCATTTGATTATTTTTTTTCTATGTTTTCCACTACTGCATAGACGTATTAACTTATTTAATTGCCTTGAACACATAGCCATCTAGATAGATTTATTTACTGTCCGATTTGAAATTTTTGGCGCCGTGCTGGTAAATGGCTGCCTACGTGAAACGTGACAGTGGTCTGTCCCATGACGTAAGATAGTTTTGATTGGTCTATTGCATTCTGAACCGCCAACTTGATCCCTATTAGGACTCAGGAGGAGTATTTCGACAGCAAACAGTTAACGTTAGCCTCCCCATTTGTATTGAAATCCTCTTTCTTACCTAACGTTACATCCACACGGTCCACACGACAGTATGCCACGAAGGAAAGGGGTTTCCCTGAAGAGGAACTGCCTTCAACGCAGCGCACCTGATACCATGGACCTCTTGGACAAAGGTAACTTAACATGCCTGCTCTTCTTATGACCTAATGTTAGCTAGTAGTACCACTATGATGATGATTTATTTTACACTTAGTTTGCGGTGTTGAACATTATAACCAATCAAACATGTTTCTGATGAACGCAATGTCCAATCAGAGACATTTCGTCACGCGTCATGAGGGTTTCATGCGCTTACTGATTAAATTCTGAATTCTCTCTTATTAGCCTATCATAAACAACAGAAAATACAGAAAATATGCAAGTAAGAGATTCATTTTGCGTAACTCGCGTTAGACTGAAGTCATGGACTGCTTCAGTGTTTTTTGATTGCGTTCTAATATATTCCCAGCTTCAATAACCCTTTTGTTTTCCATACTAGTGCTAGTACTATATTTCAATGTTGTCTTTATTTCTAATCCAAAAAAGCAATAGGCCTAAACAATTTCATTACGGTTCTTAGCTTTGTTTTTTTCTGTAGTCAGAATATGTTTTTTCCTCCACCAATAAATGAATAATCATCATTAAAATTTCAAGAGCAATAATCAACCATAATGATTTTGTCTTAATTTTGCAGCTTTACCTCTATATTGACTTATATAATATAATGACTGATTTTTTTTTTACAGGCTAGGCCTATGTATCTTATGCAATGTAAATGTACATGAGCATCATTAAACAGTATGTGTAAATAAACATAATGACATGTCAGATGCAGCTTATGTTCCACCTTTGCAGTTTAAAAATAGTTTTAGTTGATGATGTCAGTAACAGTTTGTAGAATTGTGATTGAATAAAGTAATTGGTTAAATTTAAGTATTTGAAAAACGCAGATACACAGGTATTAATAAGGTAAAACTGCCCTCTATACAGTGCTTGTCAAATTTATTACGCCTCCGGCACCTGTCAAAATAAAGAGAATGTATTTTTTGAGTCTGACAAAAAATGGTTTAAAACTAAAAATATTATTGTAATTTATTATGCAAATAACTAAGTGGAACAAATATTTTTTTAATCACATAAAATAACCAAAAATCTTCATGTTTTGTATGGCCTACTCCGGTCTTGATAACAGTTTGCATTCTTCCTGGCATTTTTATGTACTTTTCCACAGCCTCTGTTGTTATTGACTTCCAAATAGTTTCTAGTTGTTCCCAAAGACTTGCTTTTCATATAACATTTTGTGCGGTCTTTGAATCCACTAAATCCCAAATTTGTTTGTAAAATTAAATTATTATATTTAAGCTTTAGAAACACTACTGTGTCCTGGTGTGGATTAAGGAAACTTAAAAATATATATTAAAAATATATATCGCCAACACTGTTAGTTTAGGGCAGCTATGGTGCAAACCTTACATTACACACACACACACATATATATAGATATAAATTTGATTATCATTGACTATATTTTTGGAACACAGAGCCATGTTAGGCTAAGCCTTTTCACGTTAAGTGTTGACGAATGTACCTGATGCAACATTGCATCAGTTTGGCTACATTTTGTCAGACGGTAACATTATCCTTTTATGTTTTTACAAGATGATCCGGCCCAGCAAATAGATGAAGAACACCAAGGTATAGAAGACGGTTACAATGACTTTTCTATTGTTGAAGCGGCATCTCCAGAAGCAGGTGAGTTTGTATTTACTTAATGGGGAACTAAACAGGGCTGTGTTTCCCAAAAGCATTGTAAGCCTAAGTTGATCATAGAGACCATTGGTGGCGATTGTTCTACGATCAACTTAGGCTTACGATGCTTTTGTGAAACGCAGCCCAGGTTGTATGCATTTTGAATTTGAGATCAGCTGCTCTAGCTGAGGTCTTGTCCACTTTTTCTGTCACCAATGTATGACAAGTAGTTCTGTCAACGTTAACACAAACTCATGCGATTTAATTTTTGTCCAGCTTTAACACAATTAACGCAGTATCCGTTATTTCTGTCATCCTTTAATGTTATACGATCACGCTCTTATTCACGCAAATGGTTTTAACCATTCATGCGCGACAAGACAAAAAAGAACATCCTGACACACACACAACACTCAGAAAGACTTGCGTGCCAGTATCGCACTTGAACGAACAATAACACACACATTTATGCCAAAATGTTTGTTTTGTCGAGGAACAGTCTTAAATGAGTTAAATAAAATCTAAAGAGTAAAGAGTACAGTAGTGTGAGAATGAGGTGCGTGAGATCCTGTCAGCAGATGCAGGTCTTAGTGACAGCAGCCTATTTTTCTCTCTGTCAGTAAAGTTAACCGAAGAACAAAGGGAACAGGGAAAATTAGTAATTTCTCTTGACTAAATAACGCTAGTAGCGTAATAAGGATTCATCTATTTTTCATTTAAGTAGTACTGTGTTTTTATAACCTTATTTAATTATTGTATATGATAGACAGGAAAGGTACAGGTAAATATGATATTTATGATGTTTTTAAGTGAGAATTATATTAATTTCACTTAAATTAAAAATTATAGTTTTTGAAGCCTGACAAATGTTTAAAATTTGGACAAAAAGTTTTCATCAAAACATCAGTATATATTACTAATATCAGTGCTACTGGCCTTCATATATGAAAACTGTGATACATACAACTGATTTTCTATTAGTTGTTCATAAAAAAAAAAAAATCTGTTGTTGATATTACATTGTTTTTAAAGGAGGACATGAGGAGTCTTCCTCCTTGGAGGAAAAAGACAAGCTCATGGTCATGGCCCAGGCAATAAAGGCACTTGAAGACGAACGAGATTTTCTCCGTCAAACTGTCCTAAAACTCTCAAGTAAGAAACATATATCTGTTTTGCTCTATTGACTGTTTTATTAAATAATTTAGTAATTACTGATAGTGATTTTTTTTAACTTCCACATCAATCATGAAATGCTGATTACTTATCTAAGCATGTTTGACTTTTTTGTCTAACTAAATGTGTTATTGTGTTCTTAGACAGAGGGGCAAAAAAGAAAGTTAAGAAAGTCTTGGACTCAAGCACTGAATGCAGCACCAGTGACACTGATGAGGAGTCCCTGAGTTCTTGCTCCTCTTCAGAGTCATCTGATAGCAACATTCCTCGGAAGAGGAAAAGAGGTCATAAAAAGAAGACCAAGAGTGCTAACAGGTCAAATAAGAAACACAGCTCACGTGGTAAGCGCACGTTCTGTTTTTGGATTTCATCTTTCTGTTGATGTGTATTTACTCCATATAACACCTTGCACATATTGGTTATCAGTCTCCCTGACTACAATTGGTACTGATATCGTCCCTGAAAAAATCAGTTGACCCCTAGTTTTGATGTATTTCCAATATTGTTAGAACATTAAAGGTTGTATCAGTGATTTCTGGCCCAAAAATAAATGTCTAATCTTTCCTAACGATCCGCTAGCTGCTCGCCCCATAAGCATGCCGTCCAAAAACCGCGTCTCTGTAGGCAGCCTAGGCTCTGAGATCTGCACATAAAAACAAATGGGTTCACCAACCACTCAAAACCAAAATAAATAGTGTTCCAACCAATCACTGACAGGGGCGGGTGTTGCTCCGATTTCGCGTCCAGCCGTGCACGAGCGCAAAACCTCACAACACCCGCCCCTGTCAGTGATTGGTTGGAACACTTTATTTTGGTTTTGAGTGGTGGTTGTACCCATTTGTTTTTGTGTGCAGATCTCAGAGCCTAGGCTGCCTACAGAGACGAGTTTTTTTGACGGCATGCTTATGGGGCGGGCAGCTAGCGGATCGTTAGGAAAGATTAGACATTTATTTTTGGGCCTGAAATCACTGATACAACCTTTAACATATTTAGAAAATGTCTGAGAAATGCGAACATGATTTGTATGATAGGAAACTAATTGTAAAAAATGCTATCAGTTAAGGCTGGGTGAAATGGCCAAAAAATAAAATCAAGATCATTTTTTTTATATCAGTTGATATCGATAATTATCATGATAAATGTCAAATCTTTATTTATTTCAAGTTTAAAGGCAGATTTTTGCACCTAAGTGAAAGTTGTAGAAACCAGTGTGTTAACTATGGTTTTAAACTACTCTTTATTGTCAGAACATATCATGACAAACACTTGCCAAACTGGTGAACATTTCACAAATCTGAGGTAAAACACTGAAACATTTGTCATTTTTCCTTAACAAAATAAATATCTTTATTGGACAATTAATTTCTTAGTTTCTGCATGTGCTAATTTTTATTTTGTAAAATGTAATATTCTGACTGTTTGAGTTTTATTAAACTTAACCGTTGGTCATCCAATATCATGCATTTAGATCATGATAACAACAGATGAAACCCTTTAGCACCTCACTATCATGGCAAAATGTAACTTTATGGTTTCTATGTTTGTATGAAAAGAAGTAGCCTAAATACATTATTAAATACTGTAATTATATTCCATTAGTCATTTTATACATTGTCTACATTAATAATATAATACAATTCAATATGTATATCCCACATTTCATGGTGCTAATATTTTCATGGTGTTAATATTACTAGGCTAAGGTTACAGTAAATCCATGGTAAATGATGGGAATTTGTAGACGGAAAAGCCTTCTGACTGTATAGTTGCGCACAGTGTTTCTCCTGTTTGTCAGCGCTGTTTCATCTGCCTTTAAACTGGTTTAAATCACGGAGACGTGTGTTCTTCGCTGAACTCAAGCACTTCTCACTGGATCTCGTGACCGAGACCGATCAGAGTAAACGCCTCAGCTCTAGTGAGCTCGCGCGCGCTGCCGTTTGGACTTTGAGCCAAACTGATTAATGGTCCGTGTGGCGCGCGGTTCAAATGAGTTTCGTTCCGCTTTTGGCGCATAAACATTATCGAACATTTATCGTACTCTTGATATCGTTTTATCGAGAATAATTATATCGCGATAATTATCGTTATCGTTTTATCGCCGAGCTCTACTAGCAGTTCAAGAGCACCAAGATTTTTTTATATGTTTGTGTGGTGTGTTTTTAATTGAAAATTAATCAATTGGATGCAAGTCTTGTTTTTTGGTGGTTTTCATTTTGTTATTCTTTCTACAGCAACAACCCCAGAAGATGTACTGAAGCGGTACAATAAAGTTCTTTACGCCTTCAAGAAAGAAGGGAGTATCAGTAAGGCATGCACCAAAGTCGGGGTTGACCGAAATACACTGGCATTAACAGCTGTTGTGGCTGAAATACAGCTTGTTGATCCAGAGTTTTACCGAAGCATCTCAAAGTTCAGAGTCAAGGAGGAGAAACTCTGCGACTTTGCAAAGAGGTGCCTGCAGTCACTGACAGCAGACCTAAGGTCTCACATAGAAAAATCCAAAAAAGAGCGTAAACTGCTGCCAATAAAATATAAATTGAGATAGAAAGACAAAACCTCCAATCCACTTATTTAATTATGTTTTGACATTATTGTTAAGGTAAATTTTGTAATTCACGCCAGTTCACTGTGCTACACTGTGATGTTCCTTAAACCATCCCCAAAATTGTCAAATTAACCTAAGTTACCATTTCAGAACAATAATTAATATCAAGAATTATACAATGCTGTTCTAGTGTTAACCCAGCTGCAAGTACACTGAAGTTTTGCTTCAGAATCTGTTAAACTGTTGAGTTTAATGTGTGTTAATAAACATTGTTTAGCTTTACTACATTTCCCCCCCTCTTTTTTGCAGTCCTCTATACTTGATTTACTGAGAAGTAATCAAGGTTTAATACTTGGGCATTTTACCGATGCAATTGTTAAATTACTTTCAAGTAATTGGGAAGTTCCTATGAAATTATCATGTAACAATACTGATGGTACACAACATTGACCCTATCAATTACACTATAAATTAAGTGGACAGTTCCTTAGGAATTCCCATGTAAGTACACTGTAAATACAGTGTTGCACAGAAGTTTGGGTTTTGCATATTAAACAGTAGGTTATGACCGTTTTACACTTTATATTAAGTAGACCGTTCCTGAGGAGTTACCATGTAAGTACACTGTTAATACAGTGTTGCACAGAAGTTTGGGTTTTACATATTACACAGTAAGGACAGACCGTTTTACACAGTTCCTGAGGAGTTACCATGTAAGTACACTGTTAATACAGTGTTTTACAGTAGTTTGGGTTTTATTATACAGTAAGGACCGACCGTTTTACACTTTATATTAAGTAGACAGTTCCTGAGGAGTTACCATGTAAGTACACTGTAAATACAGTGTTTTACAGTAGTTTGGGTTTTGCATATTACACAGTAAGGACCGACCGTTTTACACTTTATATTAAGTGGACTGTTCCTGAGGAGTTACCATGTAAGTACACTGTAAATACAGTGTTGCACAGAGGTTTGGGTTTTGCATATTACACAGTAGGTTATGACCGTTTTACACTTTATATTAAGTAGACAGTTCCTGAGGAGTTACCATGTAAGTACACTGTAAATACAGTGTTGCACAGAAGTTTGGGTTTTACATATTACACAGTAAGGACAGACCGTTTTACACAGTTCCTGAGGAGTTATCATGTAAGTACACTGTAAATACAGTGTTGCACAGAAGTTTGGGTTTTATTATACAGTAAGGACCGACCGGGTCACACTTTACATTAAGTAGACAGTTCCTGAGGAGTTACCATGTAAGTACACTGTAAATACAGTGTTTTACAGTAGTTTGGGTTTTGCATATTACACAGTAGGTTATGACCGTTTTACACTTTATATTAAGTAGACAGTTCCTGAGGAGTTACCATGTAAGTACACTGTTAATACAGTGTTTTACAGTAGTTTGGGTTTTGCATATTACACAGTAAGTTATGAACATTTTACACTTTATATTAAGTGGACAGTTCCTGAGGAGTTACCATGTAAGTACACTGTTAATACAGTGTTTTAAATAATACAGTAAGGATGACCTTTTTAGACTTTATATTGTTTACCGTTGCTGAGGTGAGGAGTTACCATGTAAGTACACTGTATTTCAACATTAGTCCTGCCAGTCATAAATACATGGTATAAACATAGGAATCATCCTGGTATACATATAGTTTCAGTGTATTCCAAACTGTAACTGCAGTATTGGATTCCATGTGGAATTTGAACAACTTGATTAAATACATATTGTTGTTACAAAATGTAGTTACATAATTCCTGTTACACGTGTACTTACTGAAGTGAAAAAGTGTTGTTACCAATGTACTGTTACACATTTGTACTTACGCATACCATTCCGTGAGTTGTTACATATGTGTAGGTACACAAATATTACAGCTGTAGATACTATGTACCAGTGTGTACTTACGCTGTAGTTACATACTATGTACACATGTAGTTACCATGTAGGTTCACAGGTATTAGGGCCACTTAATATAAAGTGGGACCCAAGAAGGAAAGTGATTCAGCACAGAAAAGTAAAAACTCAAGTCAATTAAAAAACATTTAGATGTTAAAATGTATGATCTAAACAAATAAAGAATATAGCAGCCCGTCACCACATACAAATTATAGCATTGGTGCACTTACCAATTGCCAGGTGCAGCCTGTGTCCAAAACACTGCTGCCGTGTCCATCCGTTGAGCTGTGCAGCTTTGACAACATTAGCGCCGTTGTCTGTCGTAATAGCCACAAGGTTCTCTTCTGTTTGTTCCCAAGCATATCTCTCAGGCCCTGTGCAATCATCTCTGACGTGTGATCGACAGGAAAATATGCTGTCTCAAGGCACCTGTTGCGCATCTTCCACTCATCGTCAATGTAGTGCAATGTAAGGCTCAAATATGGGTCCATCGTCCTACTTGACCACAGATCAGATGTGACTGCAAAGTGCTTAACAGACTTAAGTTCAGCAGCTACCTTTTTACGACATGTTTGGTACATGCTGGGCAGCGCAGTTTGGGAAAAATATGGTCGCGATGGCACAGTGTATCTTCTGTCAAGTTTTCTAAGCAGTTGTTTAAACCCACTGTGCTCCACTGTAGCTATGGGAGCCATATCCTTCGCGATGTAGTAACAAATCGCGTCAGTTATTTCTTTCCATCTTCTTGAATCTTTTCCATATGGAGTAGCATTAATAAATGCTTGCGTTATCGACGGCTGCTTTGTGGAGGCACTTGTTGCTGAATTTTTGTCAGTCTCTCTCTTTTTTTGAGCCATGCACTGTTCATATTCGTTAAAATTATTGCGCTCCAAGTGTTGAAAAAGATTGCTGGTATTACCTTTGGTTGCAATAACGGTTTTTCTGCAGTGTTTGCATTTGACTTGGGTTTGATCGGTGTCGTCTTTATCAAAACCAAAATGTGTCCAAACGACGGACACTGCGTGTTTCTTTTGCCACAAGCGGTTCCTCTGTGTTTGAGTTCCCCTCCATGCTGTCTCAGGCCATGTCCACACGGACACGGGTATTTTTATAACCGGAGTTTTTCCTACAGCGTTTTTAAAAAAAATCCCGTCCACACATGCTCGGTCTCCGTCTACATGAAACGTAAAAACACGCAATCAAGCGCGGTCAAGAGCATGCCACGCCAGCAGGCGGCGATATAAACCTTAACCCTAAAGCCACGTTGGCCAATCAGAAGCGCAAATCTGACGTCAAACACAGCTGATAACGGCGCACACTTTGACGTCGCAAGGCAAAAACCCCGGTTTCACTGTCTACACGACAACACTGTAACCGGCGTTTCTGAAAATCCTCACCCTGGCAGGGGTTTTCAAAAATGTTCGGTTTCAGTGCGTTTCCGTGTGGACGAACGGCTACAGTAAAGGGAAAGTACATTAAAAGTACACAGTGGGCGGAAATATTAATAGGATTAAAAAAAAACGAAAAAAAAACGACATTACGTCGGTTATAGGCTCTGAATTTCGGTTTCGATTATTTTTCGATTAATCATCCAGCCCTAGTGAAGCGTGCAGCTAGCGATTTGCAAAGATTAATATATTATTATAAAGTTTAATAAAATGTTACACTCACTTCCGTTCTTCTGGAGATTCAGCAGGAACACGAATATCTGGTACCGATCTTTTTTCATGAGCAGCTTCTTAGCAAATCCAGCTTTATACTGACCCTCGTTTATAAAGCAGTCTGGTGAGAAATGATTCGCGCAAACATGAGAGCAGTGACGTTACTCGTGGGGAATATTCCCTTCGAAAACAAACTCAGCCACTGCGTCTTCAACGGTTCGGATTTAGGAACATTAAAATGACTGCTGTGTTCGTTATTACACCCAAGAACAGAACACCACAATCGCTTAGACGCCATTCTGCTGACAGACAGTGCTCCAGCATATCAACAATGACCGCGCCGGTCCGCGCTGACTATGATTGACAGCTCTCACGAGCGAGGGCGGGTCTGTGTTGAAACGCTGCTGTCAATCAACAATAGTGGGAGGGGCTTCCGGGCGTGTGACGTCACAGGCTCGAACGGCTTGATTTGAGGCAGGGGAAAACATATAAGGAGATTAAAAGAAAAACACTGGATGGATTTTTATCATTTTATGATGTTTGTGTACAGGCACTGCCAACACACATTTCAGTACAATCAACTTGTAAAAGTGCATGTACCATTATATGACCCCTTTAAATAAACTACATCACTGAATATGCACTTTTTAACATTTCGAATGAATGCAGTCACTGACATTAGCCAACTATTTCAAATAAAAAAAGTGAAAAGAATATTACAGAAAAGACAATAATAAGACAGATAATTTTCATATTTCATTGTTGATTAAAAACGTTTATGTAAAGTTTACATAATGCAGTTTGATGGAAACTTGTTTAAAACTGAATTTTCTGAAATGTTTTTGAGTGTGTGAAGGACACATGCATGTCGTTCTATAGTTTCTTAGGCAAAACACTGTTTTGTGCCAAGTTAAATGCTAGATATAATATACTGTAAGCATACACCTGTTTATTCTAGTATATACTGATAAAAATGTGAAATATGAATATACAGACAAAAAAAGCTACGTGAATTTTTTTTTTAAATAAATAAATACAGGTACAAAACAGTTTAAACTGTTGTAAAGCACTTTATTGACGGTGCACTGTAAAAATGTTAAAACATTAACAAATCATTTTTCAAAATACTGCTCATCACAATACAATAAATATATAAAAAAAACCTGGTCTCTTCTCTTTACTGCAAATATAATCAAAGCAAGTATCGATCAGCGATATATAGTCATGCTCTCATAAAGAACAACTGAAAAGAAGAGCTGCACATTCTGACTACCAAGGTTGAGTTCACTTGCACATTTGCGTCCTTATGGAGATTTTCTGTTGTATATAATCTCTGACAGGATGCGTTTGGTTGAGTTGTTCGTGTTTTTCTTCAGTGTGTTCATCAGCACTTTGGCCTGTTACACGATATGCTTTCTGTATTTTCTATATTGCTATCTGATTTATCAAAACAATTCCATTTACACCTGGTCACATAGCCTATATGTGTTTTCGCAAAATGGATATAAATACGATCTTCAATTCCCGCACTATATGCAGATATAATGGAGTGCACGTCACCGAAAGCAACAGATATGAGCTGCATTTTATTGATCATCAGCTAATTTCAAAATCAAAGGCCGCAATAGGAGAGAGCGGCAACAGCCCTGGTAAGATCATTTCGTTTCTTTACTTTTAATGAAGATGATCATGTGCGATTTACTTCCACTTTGATTTGCGATAGTTTGCGCGTTATTTGCGTTTGCGCATATTTTGGCTTTATGAAGAGATGCTCATCTTATCTGCTGCAGTAGCGCTGTCATATATGGCTAGAACATGACATATAGCCTATAGGGCTGGGCGGTATGACGGTATATATCGTTACCGCGGTAGAAAATGTCAACCGTAACAGATTTTTTTATTCCGTGTATACCGCGAAATGCAAATAAGTGGGCGTGGTTAACTCGCGTGCAACGTGCGTGAGACTGAAACACTGAGAATTGTAAAAAGAAACATGGAGACAGCAGATCAAGAGGATCCACAAAGGAATTACATTTTCTAAAGGGTTGTTGTTGTTGTTAACGTGATATTTTCGGGGGGAAAGGTGCAGCAGTCACTAGAACAGTGCAGCACCCAGGCTACAGATTAGAGGAGTGCACGCTCGCAACGGGGAAAGCTGGACAACAACAGTTATCAATATCGTAACGAATAGAAATAATAACCTTAAATAATGTATAGTTATCTGCATCTTTCCGTCTCTTATGTATAGTTTTTAAACACGCAAACAGCTTGCCGCCCGTGGTAATGAACAACCTGCTTGTTAAAGTGAATGTATAATCCTGTAGCCTATCTGAGGCAAAATTACAATGCATCGCGAGTTATATATTTCTAACTCCAAACAATTGGCCACCGAACCAGCTGATAAAATCTTCCTTTGATTCGATACGTGATTACAACTTGACACTCAAATTAACCGATCGCATTTTACTGATGCAGAAGACGCGCGCGTGCACACGCACTGAGGGAGCGCGGTGTTCACCGGGCTGTGGTCAAATAGTGACGCAGTTACAAGGTGTGTATAATTTAAACTAGGCTACTTAGTCAACACTAACAGTAGCTGCTGTTCGGTTTTCAAACTGCTGCTCTCCTGCTAGTCACTTCAGAACTTATATTGATTAAAGCGCAGGGTGACGGGTTGCCAGATATCACAAAAAGAGCAAAACAAGCCCCTTAAAAACGCAGTGTAGCCTAAGCAGACATGGCAAAAATGTACCGTGTGTGGCTGCAACATCTTCAGCTGCATCCAGAAGTTCGAGAGGAAAGAACGGAAGAAAGAGACAGCCCAGCACTTTGTGGTAAGCAAATAACGTGAAGCAAGTAAAGTAATGTTTAGTGAGATTAAAAAAATAGCATTTGAGGGCATTATTATTGTCTGATTACAGTCTGCATTATTAGCTGGTAGTGTAAATGTGCAACCAGAGCAACAATAGTATGGAGGAGAATTGCTGTATGTGAATTATTTTTGAATATAAAATCTGTAAGCTGGTAGTGTAAATGTGCAATCAGGGCAACAATAGAGTGGGTATGGAGGAGAATTGCTGTAAGCGAATGATCTTTTGAATAAAAAAATCTGTAAGCTGGTAGTGTAAATGTGCAATCAGGGCAACAATAGAGTGGGTATGGAGGAGAATTGCTGTATGTGAATTATTTTTGAATATAAAATCTGTAAGCTGGTAGTGTAAATGTGCAATCAGGGCAACAATAGAGTGGGTGTAGAGGTAGATTGCTGTATGTGAATGATTGTTTGAATTTCAGATTTGAAAAGGCAATAATATTTATTTATGTGTAAGATAATCAGTTATGTTAGGTGTATTTCTAATCCTTTTTGTGTAATTCAACAGTGACGAAACTTCAGATGATGCGAGGGTACCAGAGGCCTCTGGACAACATGAAAGCGTCCGTGTGTGGCTGCAACATCTTCAGCTGCATCCAGAAGTTCAAGAGGAAAGAACTGAAGAAAGGGACAGGAGCTGACAGGACATCCCACCAAAAGCAAGGTTTTTGACCCTCCTTCTCATACTTTTTGTGGGTGTCACAGTCCCGTGCACATCACCAACGACAGCAGGGCAGGTAGACGCAAATGTAAGGTGTGCCACTGGAATTCTCCTGTGAATTGTCACAACTGTGATGTAGCTTTCTGCTACCTCCCTAAAAGGAACTGCTTTATGGATTATCATGCACAGAACAACCTCCTAGTGTGGCTTCATATTTAGTCCAAAGAATGATAGCACTTTTGCAATAGGGACTGTGAGAGTATATGTACCGGGTGGACGAGTGGGCTTGACAAACCGTCCTTACCTGTGGTAAAACTCTCCTCTATGTGTGCTGGACACTTCTAGTGTGAATGACAACCTCCTGTGACTTTTTAGTCCAGTGCAGGATGGCTAATTTGCAATAGGGATTGTGAGAGTATATCTACCGGGTGAACGAACTACCAGCTAATTGACAAACCATCAACAGAACAGCACTGCCAAACTGTGCAATACTTTGTAAATAGTACATTTATTTATTTATTTATTCAAAAAAAAGTTGTGGGGGGGGGGGGGGGGGGATGGCTTTTGAGAAATGTGTATCACTGTTGATTGCACTGAACTAAGAAACAGTTGTTTGTAACTATATACAGATGTATAAATAAAAAAAGTTTGATTTGCTAAATAATGTGTCATTCTTAACCATTAAATGGATGGTTGAATGAATATACTTTTTATAAGCAAGTTGCCAAATGTCACTTTAGGGTCCTTTTGGAGCCTTTTCCAAAAATGCACATAACTGCATTTTTATAAACATTTAGGATGTAAACAATACACCAGAGAAAGTATTTAAGTTGTGCTTTGTCGTATTGTAATAAGAAAATATATTTAAATGATCAAAAAAACTTGTTATAGCTCATGGTAAAAGTTGGTTACCAAGTGTCCCTTTGGAGTCTCCAAGTGGCCTTTTTGGGTAGGTGCCTAGACATGCGCTGAAATAAATGCTTGTAAAAAAAATCATTTTTGCTTGTATAAACTTCAAATTTGAAACATACATTGTTAAGACCTATTGCTTTAGTTTGCTTGTGTTTCCAGGCCCCTATATTTTTGCCTTAAGCATTTTTCTTTTTCATAAATATTTATTATACAAAAACAAATTCTCGTCCATTGTTTTTGAGCTTATTTATCTCTCTATTACTATTTGCTGAGAGCAATTTTAAGTCTTTCATAGTAAACTGTCAAGTGTCAGCTTTTAAAGTAGAACTAAGTAAGAATTCCGTTTTTGTCAAACAGCGACCCCTAGAGTCGCTGTGGAGTACTTGTACTGTCGTGAATAGCACTCACGCAGAGATGGCTCGCACTCACGGCCGGATCCCCTCCCCCTGTACACCGGTACCTGTTCAGTGGGATGGACGCTGTAACGAGTGGAAATAAGATATGGCCCCTTTAAGAGCTGCGCGCGCCCTGCGTCTCGAACACCACATGCATACGGCGCCGGGTTATTTCTGTTTGATGCTCATTTTATCAGAATTTTATCAGATCTGTTTTTTGCCGTAAAGCAATTCGTTACCTCGCGAGACCTGATATCACACGATACTTCCTAACACTGAGGCCGGCGGCTCGCCGGCCCAAAGTTGCAAGTGTGATTTTGCGGCTCACAGGCACCAGGGGGGTGCGAGACGACCACCATTCAACACGAAATCAGTAATATAAACATTACAATGACTCCAAAGCTGTTCGGTTAAGGTAAAAAAGTTACTGAGTTCACCTTTAAATGATACCTTGGTTTTGTGTGTAGCCAGAAGGACTAGTTAGCAACAACCATTTTATTATGGGTATGTCATTTTGCACTCGATTGCCAAAACGTGGGGCGAGTAGTAAGGGGTTAATGTTACAAAAGCTTTCTATTTCAGATAAATGCTGTTCTTTTGAATTTCTGGGTGATTCTCTGAATTGGGTGCCCTTCAAATCCCCCAAACTTGCTTCAAAGATTTTCAATTGAAGGAAATCACAAAATGCATTTTAACGCTGTCAATTAATAGAACCAGGTGCCTTTGCATTATAATGCAACACAATTGCTTTTAAAAAATAATTTAATTTAAAGATAATGGGTTGCCTAAGTAGTAGACAACAAGCATGTTTGCATGTCCTCAGTAACCATCATTACATTTTCATTGAATATCAAACAAATAAAAAGTGCAATTAATACCAAAATGTTGCTGCTAATATAATCATATGTTGGTCTAGTGTATTTTCGTTTACTGTTGTGAAATGGAAAATCAATAATCGCTAATCGAGAATCGTTAATAATCGAAAATCGACTGTAATCGAATCGGGACTTCAATAATCGTAATCGAATCGAATCGGGAAATCAGACAGATTAACCACCCCTACTGACCGGGAGCGGTGTATTTCTGCAAATGGCAATAGGACCACTGGGAGGAGCCAGAGGAGCTTGATTTTTTCACAGATTATGTGTCTCATATTCTACTGTCAGGACATAATGACAGTTTTAACAAATATGTAAAAAATTAACTTTTACAAAAGTTACCTACAGCAGCTTTAAATCATACGCTGAATGTTCAGAATTATTGGAATCATATTCTGCAAAGCTCCTGTTCTCTTAAGGGAAACAGTAGGAAACCACTGAAAGTGCTGTGGGTATTCTGGCTATCATATATCCTCGTGCCAGACCAAAGTCTCACATAGACAACATCTCCAACCTCCAGGATCAACACAACTCCATTCGAGGAGTTTAACTCATTCTGAGGCTGATATGCATGTGCAACAACCACTTGCTTTCCATTCTTAACAATGAATGCAGTTGCTGGAGTTGGACCATAACCAAATACAGAGATTCTGAACATGTACGCTCCTTTCAGTGGGGCTGTGAAAACACCTAAATCAAATAACAAGAGATACAGAATCAGCGGTTTTCTGTGTTCTTCTTCCAGACGAATACAATCTTTATATTTAACAATCCTGGCTAATCCAAGGTTTTTAATGGGAGTGAATGGCTGGAGAAAATGTAAAGCCCAAAAAAGTGCATCCATCCATTATAAAATTATTAATAATTAGTAATAACGAACACGGAAGCTCAGAGGAAAGGGCAAACAAAACACTGGTTGCGAATTAGCAATTTTGAAGAGAAATGTCGGAGGATTTCTACATAATAGAAGAGGAGCTTCAGTTTGTTGCACAGTCCTATTTGTTTAATATAACTCTGATTGTTTTCGTCTGAAAGAAGAATGTCATATACACCTAGGATGGCTTCAGGGTGAGTAAATCATGGGATCATTTTCATTTTAAAGTGAACTATCCCTTTTATCACCAAGCACACTGTGTAATAGTTTAGAGAGACAGCAGATCATTTAATTTAATTCTCTTATACACATTACACATATGCAGAGAGGTCTGAATGGAGCAGAAGGGTTTTCGGTAACACTTTACTTGAAGGGGTGTGCATAAGACTAACATGACACCTTCATAATCATGACATGACACATGTTATGAATATGAAGGAAGTTGTATGCATGTTTATGACAACTGTCATTAAGTGTCATTCGCTCAGTTATGACATTTTTAATGCAAATATGACATTGTTTGAAATGTCTTTGTTATGACACCTTGACATAAACAAATATATCATAACCTGTCAGTGTCTTTGTCATGACAACTTGACATTACTAAGACAACACAACCTGTCATAAACATGACCTAGCAGATTAATTATCAAACTTAAGAAACCACTTAGCTTTATTGGTTAAAATTACATTAAACTGTCACGTGGTTGGTTTTGACATTGGCTGTCATGAAGCATTATAACTTTTTAATGACAAATTGAATGTGTACCACTGTAGTTGAGGTCACGAAAAATATTCATGACACAGTTATAATGGCCTCATGACAGCCAATGTCAAAACCAACCACATGACAGTTTAATTTAATTTAATGTCAAGTTGTCATGACAAAGACACTGACAGGCTATGATGTTATGGTTTATGTCAAGATGTCATAACAAAGACATCTTAAACAATGTCATATTTGCATTCAAAATGTCATTATTGAGTGAAAGACACTTAATGACAGTTGTCATAAACATGCATAAACCTTCTTCATATTCATGACATATGTCATGTCATGGTTATGAAGGTGTCATGTCAGTCTTATGCACACCCCTTCAAGTAAAGTGTTACCGGGTTTTCATTACTATAAACTGAGTTTTATGACTCATTTCATTGATAATTACCTGTGATTGGGTTGTAGGCGTTCCCTATGTTTGTGAAGACGTTCCTGTAGGTTAGTGTGATTTCAGTGGTAAAAGGACCAGTATGTCCACTGCCAGATTCCATCAGTCCAGCAGAAAAAGCTATTTCTCTGTCTGTTATTGAAAAACATAAGCAATACTGTGATATATTACTCTATTACACTGAGAATGTATACACTGAATTTAACATCATTCAAGCACACTTTCACCTCTATTTTCCTTTCTCAACTCCACTTGACCCAGAGTAAGATTTGAGATTTCTGTGAAGGAATAAAGATTCTGTTAAATGACATTTACACTAAATATTTTAATAGATAACACAATTATATACACAACTTTACACTAACAATGTATTGCATTGGTGTTTTACTTTGAGGATCATTGATAAAAGAGTGAATGTTTTGGTGAGGTACCATCATTTTTCTTGTTCAGTTCTTCCACGATAACAAAATGTTTCTTGTTCATCTCTTCCAGGATAAACGTCTGTTGTTGACTCAGTTGCGTCTCTAAAGCTCTGATGTTTTTTTTCTGCTCTGTATCTGTGGCGATCAGTTCTCTGTTGATGGTTTTCTGCTCTGTAACTGTGGCGGTCAGTTCTCTGATGTGTGTTTTCTGCTCTGTAACTGTGGTGGTCAGTTCTCTGATGTTTGTTTTCTGCTCTGTAACTGTGGCGGTCAGTTCTCTGTTGAGGATTTTCTGCTCTGTAACTGTGGCGGTCAGTTCTCTGATGTGTGTTTTCTGCTCTGTAACTGTGGTGGTCAGTTCTCTGATGTTTGTTTTCTGCTCTGTAACTGTGGCGGTCAGTTCTCTGTTGAGGATTTTCTGCTCTGTAACTGTGGCGGTCAGTTCTCTGATGTGTGTTTTCTGCTCTGTAACTGTGGCGGTCAGTTCTCTGATGTGTGTTTTCTGCTCTGTAACTGTGGTGGTCAGTTCTCTGATGTGTGTTTTCTGCTCTGTAACTGTGGTGGTCAGTTCTCTGATGTTTGTTTTCTGCTCTGTAACTGTGGCGGTCAGTTCTCTGTTGAGGATTTTCTGCTCTGTAACTGTGGCGGTCAGTTCTCTCAGCGCTGCATGGATGTCAGTGAAGAACAGATGGTAGTTTTGTCGGCTGTCAGTTGAAGCTTCATCTCTCAAAGTGTCTGTTTGAGGTGTATTCTGTCCTCCGTCCTCAGATCTGAGCTGTTGACTGATCTCATTCTCATTGAGTCCTCCATCTACCTGATGCTGTACGACACACACAAAGGTTTCCAACAGCAGCAGTAAACACACTAAACCCTTCATTCTTCACTGATGTTTGTTTCCAGCTCTTGCTCTGTCATCCTCACAGCCTCTCATGTTCCTTTTATAGTGTCCTGATTTACTGTCTTCTCTACATGATTTATATTGCTTTCGGATAATAAAAGTAGTTCAAGTTAAAGGAATGTTTCGGGTGCAGTAAATGTTTATCTCTATTCACAACATTTGTGACACTATGTTGATCACAACAGAAAATAACTTTTGACTCAAAGTTTTTAAATAGTATTTATTGGACAGGCTTAATAAAACAGGCTGTGCGACTGTGAGGAATGATTACCTCAAAATGTACATCCATATGCAAGTTTGAGTGACTTTATTTAAATTAAATACATCAGCTATTGTCACGTACCAGTGACTATCTCGACCTCTGATATATTTATGACCTCTGATATAGATGGTCACATGACTCTCTGGTATCTATGTGCTTATATTACAACAGTTAGCAGGTTTACCAGCTTTATTTTATGACATAAAAACAGGAAATATTGCACATACATTTACAAAGACAAAATTAGTAAGTGATGTTTACATAGATAATGTTTAAGCCGTATGACAATACTATTGAAACAGTGTGTATTTTAATCTTGGCCCATTAATCTTGTAAGTCCCTGACAATTTTTTTAAACTAAAGAATGAGTTGACAGTTATTTCTGTGGTGATTGATTTAATGCCACAAATGTTGAAGGAGTTTAACTTGTGTTGAATCCACACTTCATTTAAATGTTATTTTTCCTCCGCGTGCAACAACATCCTGTATCAACAGATGTAAAACTGAATAAATGCACAAAACTTGTCAAATTGAATTTAATGACATGGATAAAAACATTAAATGAATTATTAACCTGATTTACAACTTTTCACAAGCAAGAATGCCCTAGATTTTGGGAAAGTGGATTATGCACTACTGATAACATTGACATTGACTTGTTTTACAGTACCATAATGTGAGCTGTGTTTTTATCTTTGTTAATTATTACTTACTCATAGGGTGCTTTCACACTAGCCGTTTATGAAAAATTAAAAATCGCTAATGTGAACGCTGTCATGCGGACCCGGGTGGGCACTAGAGTACCGAACCCGAGACTACCTGTACTTCGGTTCTGCCATGGGCTCCTCACTGGTCTGTGTGTCCTATTATGTCCCTGTTGGGTGGAAAAATGGGTGGAAGTGGTAGTCAACTTCCCTTTGTGTATTTTACAAAGAATCTTTCATCTTTTGCTGTTGTAGTGTCTCTCTGGTCAATTTGGGGAATATGTATTCAATAATTAATAATTATTCATACAGGTTTGGACCAGATAACCATACATTTTAAATATCCCAAAAAGGGATGTTCCCTGCATCTGCATTCATATGTACACATATATATATATACACTCACCTAAAGGATTATTAGGAACACCATACTAATACTGTGTTTGACCCCCTTTCGCCTTCAGAACTGCCTTAATTCTACGTGGCATTGATTCAACAAGGTGCTGAAACCATTCTTCAGAAATGTTGGCCCATATTGATAGGATAGCATCTTGCAGTTGATGGAGATTTGTGGGATGCACATCCAGGGCACGAAGCTCCCGTTCCACCACATCCCAAAGATGCTCTATTGGGTTGAGATCTGGTGACTGTGGGGGCCATTTTAGTACAGTGAACACATTCCCATGTTCAAGAAACCAATTTGAAATGATTCAAGCTTTGTGACATGGTGCATTATCCTGCTGGAAGTAGCCATCAGAGGATGGGTACATGGTGGTCATAAAGGGATGGACATGGTCAGAAACAATGCTCAGGTAGGCCGTGGCATTTAAACGATGCCCAATTGGCACTAAGGGGCCTAAAGTGTGCCAAGAAAACATCCCCCACACCATTACACCACCACCACCAGCCTGCACAGTGGTAACAAGGCATGATGGATCCATGTTCTCATTCTGTTTACGCCAAATTCTGACTCTACCATCTGAATGTCTCAACAGAAATCGAGACTCATCAGACCAGGCAACATTTTTCCAGTCTTCAACTGTCCAATTTTGGTGAGCTCTTGCAAATTGTAGCCTCTTTTTCGTATTTGTAGTGGAGATGAGTGGTACCCGGTGGGGTCTTCTGCTGTTGTAGCCCATCTGCCTCAAGGTTGTGTGTGTTGTGGCTTCACAAATGCTTTGCTGCATACCTCGGTTGTAACGAGTGGTTATTTCAGTCAAAGTTGCTCTTCTATCAGCTTGAATCAGTCGGCCCATTTTCCTCTGACCTCTAGCATCAACAAGGCATTTTCGCCCACAGGACTGCCGCATACTGGATGTTTTTCCCTTTTCACACCATTCTTTGTAAACCCTAGAAATGGTTGTGCGTGAAAATCCCAGTAACTGAGCAGATTGTGAAATACTCAGACCGGCCCGTCTGGCACCAACAACCATGCCACGCTCAAAATCGCCTAAATCACCTTTCTTCCCATTCTGACATTCAGTTTGGAGTTCAGGAGATTGTCTTGACCAGGACCACACCCCTAAATGCATTGAAGCAACTGCCATGTGATTGATTGATTAGATAATTGCATTAATGAGAAATTGAACAGGTGTTCCTAATAATCCTTTGAGTGTATGTATAATTAATTGCCCATGTACACATATTTTACAGACAGGTTAAAATTAGCTCAATTGTATATCAATACTCAATCAAAACGGGTTATAATTAATTATTAATATATCAATGATGTCTATCATAGATCAATTCTAAGGATACCCCTTTTGGAATGAATTTCGTATGGAATGATCTGTTTGTCCAGCAAACTGATCAGTTGATCTTTATCAACTCGTGCAGGGAAATTATTCTTTTGAAACTCACAGGAAAGGCGATCGTTCTGGCCATGAAGGATAACCTTCCTGTTTTATAAAGATACTAGTTAAAGTATTTTTTATCATTTTAAAGCTCGTAGCTTTGGATCGTGCATTAAAGTGACTTGTAGAATGAGCACAAAGACAGAATCAATAAATGAATATACTGAATTTAATGAAGGAAAACGATATTTGGTTACTAACGTAACCTCAGTTCCTTCTAGAGAGGGAACGAGTATTGCGTAAGTTTAGCTTACGCTACGGGAAAGATTCATCTTCTCGAGATATTGAAGCCAAAAAATTATCCTTAATTTTGTATTTATTGTCAACGCAGTGCAGCAGCTAGCAGACCTAGAGCAGGCTATCTTGCGTGCTCATTGGCTGCCCTGTGGGCAACTGCAGCAGCCTACCAGTGAGCCCCGCATGACGTCACGCCCAATGAAGGGCGCCCGCGCCTTCATAGCGCCATAGCCCGCCAGAATGGGCGTGGCTTAGCGTACAAAAGTAGGGGCTGTAGGCTGACTTTGTAACAGTATTAGCTGTTACTGTGATATCATACTCACCACTAGGGGGGCTCATGAGCGTTAGAACCTCTGGTATTTAAAAGGATGGGAGTATAGAAGAAGTCAGTTGTTTGGAAGAGGGAAGCATGGTTTTATTCAAGCACCTCCTGCAACACTTATTGGAGTCCTGATTGAGAAACATTGTTTCCAGTTCAATCATGTAAGTTTTGTTCCTCCTTATGTTGTGTAATTGTTTTTCATTTTGATTTATATAATAGTACTATAGATATCTTTTTCTTTTTTGTTGTAGACGGACTCTTTATACGTTACTTTATATTTTGAGACGGTTGAGTCCATATGAATTGCTAAGGCCCAACTGAAATGGACGTCAAGTGGTTTCTAAACCAATGGATTGATATCACTGCATTACCATGTGGATTAACAAATATCCTAAGTACAAGACTGTGATTTTGTGGGCTATCTAGTTTTTTTATGGATTTCCTTGGACTACTGGAAGAGCACTTGAAGGTTGTTTTTTTTGCTTTGGACATTCAATTTTCTTTGTAGTGATTCCCTTAATTACTCAAAGAATCATTCAATTACAAGATTTCATTTGTAATTTTCTTTTCTACTGATTAAGTCTTTCTTTATAGACCATGAGAGTGGATATTGTTTTCATTTGTTGAACTGGTTTTATTTCAATTTATTTTCATATAAATGCATTGTTTTGTTTGTTTGTTTTTTTGTTGTTTCCTAAATTGATATAAATGTATAAAAAGTTCATTTCTGTCTTTATTGTTTGTGACTTTACAACTGGGTAACATATTGTAAGATACAATATCTTAAGATTTTGCAACAATACGTTCTTAGCTGGTGGGCCCTTCCTATTATTCAGATATATATATATGGCTGCATGCCACTAAAGTGGACAGTGGTTATAACTTCCCTTGTTTTTTCGTCGACTGAAGCGAAGTCGCTCGTGGCGCGAGCACGGCCGGTTACGCAATACTCGTTCCCTCTCTAGAGAGAACCGAGGTTACGTTAGTAACCGAGTCTCGTTTTCTTACGAGAGGTTCTCTCGTATTGCGTAAGTGTAGCTTACGCTACGGGAACACTTTGTCAAAACCGTGCGCGCCAAGCATCCACCATGAGACCCCGAACTTCCAGGGGAACCCAATAAGTGGAAAAAATAAGGTGGCCAGCCACGCGGGCCATCACTTGTACATAAGCACACATAAGGAATACAGAGCAGCGCGCTGGTATAGGCACATGGCATATACCCTACTTGTGCAGCTCAACCAGGAGAGCTGAGTCACTTGAGAGTGATCTGAGCAGGACGATCTGGGCAAAATACACATCTCCTTCAAACTGACAAAAGTTTAGCCTGCAAGGCAGGAACTTCTAGGTTATAAAACCTGACAAAGGTAGACGGGGAGCCCCAGCCCGCCGCTACACATATGTCATGGATAGAAATCCCACTGGACCACGCCCACGACGAGGCAACGCCTCTCGTGGAATGAACCCTGATGCCCAGAGGGCATTGCAGACCTTTTGACGCTTAAGCAGCTGCTCTAGCGTCCACTATCCATCTGGACAGGCTCTGTTTCGAGGAGGCGAGACCCTTGGTGCGCCCACCAAACGAAACAAAAGCTGTTCTGAACGCCTGAAGGAGGCGGAGCGTGTAATGTAAAACCTCAGCGCCCTGACAGGGCAGAGGAGATTCACATTACTCTCGCTGTCAGATGCTGGCAGAGCTGACAGCGAAATAACTTGCGCTCTGAATGGAGTGCCCATCACTTAGGAACATAGCCATGTCTAGGTCTGAGGATGACTTTAGAGTCATTCGGCCCGAACTCAAGACACGACGCGCTGACAGACAGCGCGTGCAGGTCCCCCACACGTTTTACTGACGACAGTGCAGTCAGAAAGACGGTTTTCAGTGATAGATATTTCAACCCCACGGAGTCTAGCGGTTCAAATGGAAAGGCTTTCAGGGCCTCGAGGACCAATGAAAGATCCCACATAGGAACCGACGGGGGGCGCGGCGGGTTCATCCTTCTAGCTCCTCTAAGGAAGTGGATGACCAACTCATGTCTTCCCAGTAACTGGCCGTGCGTCGATTCTGCGAACGCTGCCACGGCCGCCACGTATACTTTGAGTGTGGATGGGGACCTCCCCTTATCCAACAGCTCTTGTAGGAAAGTGAGCAGATGCGCCACCCCGCATGTCCGTGGGTCCAGACCTCTGTCGGTGCACCATCCGGAGAACACCGACCATTTAGACGAGTAGAGCCTTCTCGTGGAAGGAGCTCTAGACTGCGTGATCGTGTTCATCACTCCTTCTGGCAGGGCAACGAGTACTCGTTGATCAATCATGCGTGCAGAGACCAGCGCTCTGGATGGGGATGCCAGATCGCGCCGCGAGCCTGAGAGAGGAGATCTACCCTCACCGGAATCAGCCACGGAGCTGTATGTGACAGCCGTGCTAGTTCCAGGAACCAAATCTGATTCTCCCAACGCGGGGCTATGAAGAGCACCGAGTGGCGCGTTTCCCTGATTCTCTTGATCACCTGTGGTAACAGAGAGACCGGAGGGAAAGCATATAGCGGGAGGCTGGGCCAACCTGGGCCAGCGCGTCCTCGTCTTTCGAGAAGAACATCGGGCATTGCGCGTTGTCTTTTGACGCAAATAGGTCGACTTCCGCTCTGCCGAATAGGCGCCACAGTTTCTGGACCGTTTGGTGGTGCATGGACCATTCCCCTGGGGAACATTGTCCCTGGACAGTTTGTCTGGGCCGTCGTTCAAATGGCCAGGCACATGCGCCGCCCTCAGCGAGCGCAGGTGCATCTGAGACCAAATAAGGAGGCGTTCCGTCAGATTGCAGAGATTTCTGGATCTGACACCGCCCTGACGGTTTACATAGGATACCACAGACATGTTGTCCGAGCGGACAAGAACACGTTGGTCCTGTATGAACGGGAGGAAACACTTCAGCGCGTTCTCGACCGCTATCATTTCCAGACTGTTTATGTGAAAACACTTCTCTTGATCTGGCCACTGGCCAAAGACCGGTCTGCCCTCGAACAGCGCGCCCCAACCCGAGTTGGACGCGTCTATCGAAATGACTTTCCGATAAGAGATGGTTCCCATCATCACTCCCTGCTGGTACCAGTCGGCTACTAACCAGGGCTGCAGAGCCGCTATGCAGGTCTGAGTCACTCTGATTTTCTGGCCGCCAGAAGCCCAAGCTCGGCGGGACGCGCGAGCATTCAACCAGCGTTGGAGCGGGCGCATGCGCAGTAGGCCCAGCTGGAGCACCGCTGCAGCTGATGCCATACAGCCCAACAATTTTTGAAATGTTTTCAAAGGGAGAAAGCTGCCCTTCTGGAAAGATGCGGCTAGGTGGCGAAAAACGAGCCGTCATGGTCATCGAATTCAGTTCTATTCCTAAAAAGGAAATTGTCTGGCTGGGCATTAATGAGCTCTTGGTCCAGTTGACCGTGAGACCCAAGCTTTCCAGGTGACTGAGAAGCACTGTTCTGTGAGATAGCAGTTCTGTCTCTGACTGTGCCAATATCAGCCAATCGTCCAGATAGTTCATTATTCGCAGCCCCTGACTTCTCAGGGGGGCGAGCGCCGCGTCCATGCACTTCGTAAATGTACGGGGTGCTAGAGACAGGCCGAACGGCAAGACGGTATATTGATATACCTGACCGTCGAAGGCAAATCTCAAAAATTGCCTGTGACGGGGTATTATCTGAATTTGAAAATAGACATCATTCAGATCTAGAGAAATAAACCAGTCCCTCGGGCAAACGTGCGCGAGGATTTTCCTGGTCGTAAGCATTTTGAACGGTCTTTTCGCAAGCACTCAGTTCAAATGTCTCAGATCTAGGATGGGTCTGAAGGCTCCGTCCTTCTTGGGTACGAGAAAATATCGGCTGTAAAAGCCTGACTCGCTCAGAGAAGGCGGTACCTTTTCTATAGACCCTTTGCACAGCAGCTTTGCTATTTATGCGTGAAGTAGGTGTGCTACTTTCGCATTCACTATCGTCGCGGTCCGGGCTCGAAAGCGCGGGGGACGGCGAATGAATTGAAGTGTATAGCCCTGCTTTTTTGTGCTCAGCACCCATTCTGAAATCCCTGGGATAGTTTCTCACGCAGCTATGTGAGCCGCTAGGGGGCGAATGGCCTCCGGGTTCAGATCGCCGCCATTTGCGGGCTTGTGAAACTGAACCGGAGCCGAAAGCGCAGCGCGCGCGCTCTCGGTTCTGGGCAATGGCTGCTCGCTGAAAGCCGAAACCGGCTGATTTATGTGAGATGTCCCAATCATAAGGGATGGGGAACATTTTCTTTTCACTTTTTGACGCACGAGCAGCGCTCTGGGCGGATAAGCTTCCCGTAAGCGTGAGCGCGGGCACGAGACTTACAAGTGTATTTGACGCCCCGATCGTAATAAATGGGGAGCGTCTTATTAATGCCCTGCGTTTTGTGATAACACTTAACTGCGCGGGCGCCGCCCGGGGGGAGGTGTGTGTTAGTAAGCGTGAACACCCTCTGGCGGGCACGAGACTTACATTCATAACCTGCTTTTTGACCGTGTAACAGAGCGGGCAGATAGTGGGCACAGACCTGTGGACACATTTCTTACATTCAACACTCGAGCGGCTTTTCTGCGCTTTAAGAGAGTGTGCTCTGTGACTGACACGAGATTTGAAGTGCTTGTGTGTAGGGGTGACACTGGGGCGTGGGCACTTTCACTACACTTAAAACACCAAAGGTGTGAGCCGGACTTTTTTAACCTTCCTGTTTTATAAAGATACTAGTTAAAGTATTTTTATCATTTTAAAGCTCGTAGCTTTGGATCGTACATTAAAGTGACTTGTAGAATGAGCACAAAGACAGAATCAATAAATTAATATACTGAATTTAATGAAGGAAAACGATACTCGAACAGCGACGCGAGGGCGGGGTAGCTCTATTGTAACGTAAAGAGAGCTAGCCGCGTGCTCGTTGGTCGAACAGAACTGGGAACAGTGTTTGTATGAGGGCGCACGCACTAGTAGTGGGCACGGGACCTACATGTGACACAGATTATGCCCGTCCGGGTCATGCAGAGAGCTCGAGAGGGCTTTGCATGACGTGCGAAACGCGGGCGCGAGGGCGGGGAAACTCTCTTGTAACGTAAAGACAGCTAGCCGCGCGGCGCTGTGGTTAAAGACTTCGATTCGAGCCCGCAGGGTCGACATCGGAAGTTCCTCGCAGTGCTCGCATCCTCCATCGAGAGGGCGAGGCTGCGTGTTCCTGGCCCAGGCAGAGAGCGCAGATGGGCGGTCTCCAACGCTGAGCGGCTCTGCACGAGCCATAGGAAGTGCGAGACATCTTGAAAAAGACGTCTCGCTGCTCTTTTAGGAAGTGTAGAACACAGAATACAGAGATAAAAGGATATGTCGCCGGATAGCGTAGCTCGCACGGATGGCTGAAGGTGGCGAAGACGGCCGGCTTCCTCAGCGCTGTCCTAAGCTGGCTGTTCGCTGTTCGACGGCGGCTTCTCTCTGATCCAGCGATGCGAAGAGCACGCTGAAGAGACGAAAAATCAGGGAAGTCAGCCTACAGCCCCTACTTTTATATGCTAGGCCACGCCCTTTCTGGCGGGCTATGACGCTATGAAGGGGCGGGCGCCCTTCATTTGGCGTTACGTCACGCCGGGCTCACTGGTAGGCTGCTGCAGTTGCCCGCAGGGCAGCAAATGAGCACGCGAGATAGCCTGCTCTAGGTCTGCTAGCTGCTGCACTGCGTTGACAATGAATACAAAATTAAGGATAATTTTTTGGCTTCAATATCTCGAGAAGATGAATCTTTCCCGTAGCGTAAGCTAAACTTACGCAATACGAGAGAACCTCTCGTAAGAGAACTACTTATACCAGTTATAAGCGTTACAATGAATAAAATGTATATACAACAAAATACACGACAATGAAAGAGAATGCATAAAGAAAGAGAGAGAGAGAGAGAGAGAGAGAGAGAGAGAGAGAGAGGGAGATCCGTAAGGATCACAGAATGGCAAGAAACACCTGGACAGTCAAACTTCGAGAGACAACAAAAATCAAATCCCCAGAATGGGGTAAACAGATCTTAAAGCATTTAGACC
Source organism: Rhinichthys osculus (assembly GCA_029959095.1). NCBI lineage: Eukaryota > Metazoa > Chordata > Actinopteri > Cypriniformes > Leuciscidae > Rhinichthys > Rhinichthys osculus. Next base: position 8,288,830 of record JARWKJ010000013.1, on the reverse strand, counting down.
GATAGGATCTACAATACTTGCATGAGTTCTTTCTTGTGTGGCTGAGAACGAAAGCGTGTGTGTGTCTCTGTCCTGGTAACGTCACGTGTTCACTCTGTTCTTCTCGAGCGAGCGAACGCGATGAGTTTGAATGTCCGCTTGGAGGTGAAGTTTGTCGGTTGCTATCAGGCTGAGTCAATTTTCCTCGCAAGAAGAAATGAACCAAGGCGAATTCAAAAGAAGGAAAAAAACAAAACTTAAACAAACAAAGAAAAGAGGGATCACACGAAGAAGAGGAGTTACTTGATGACGGAATATAGGAATATAGCTGGAATATAGGCGTTTAGAGTTTAACTAATGCAACTAGAGGTCATCATGAGGTGGGGAACATACATACAGTACACACATGAATATGTGATATACATTTTGGAATGGCTCCTATTCTGAGTTTAATGAGCGAGTCCGTGTGTGTGTGTTTGTGTGTGCGTCTTCAGAAAAGTTCAGTTATCTCTCTCGCTGAGAGAGAGAGGTTGGAATTTCCTTTGAAGCTCGCAGAGCCAGGGGAAGATCCGGTGTCGTGTTGTCTGTTAACACTCGAGGTGCCATAAAAGCTTGTCACCAGAACCATATATTGCAGACTGGCTGGAGCCTAACATAATTTGCCTCATGAGTTTAGAGGCTAAGCGCTTTGGGATTTCAGAAAGAATGTGTTCATAAACAACAATTGTGATTCAGATTATACGAATCATGTTTCATCCAGACGCATACGCTACAGGACGTATTAACATGCTAGTAACTTATGGTGCACCGGCAATGGCTTATTCACCAAAGGCTCTTGTGTGCAAAATTAAGTGGTGAGTTAAAAGAGACCATGGACTCTACCATGGCTATTATTAACTTTATTTGTTGTACTTCCAGCTTACAACACCACCTTTTCCACCAGTTGTTGTCAGATATGACGGTCCAATATATCATGAGCATGTTTAAATGTAGGAAAAAAGTCTACTTGGGTGTCTTAGGTGCAAAAATACCACATATGGGCTCCTATATTGCAAGCTATCTCTCCGGCTCCTCATTTGGGATACTTTTCTTGAACTGGCCCCCATGACAAACTAATAGTCCTGCTTTAAATCCTAATCGCTGAACACATCAGACACATTTTTTGGCAGAATTCAAATGTCCTTGCGGTATTCAGCCTGAGGGTGGCGCTCTAATGATGCGACAAACGCATAGAATACATTTTAGAATTGCCTTAAATGTATTTATTGTGTCCGAATGTTGTTTTAGAATATTGCAAAATCTAGAATGAGTAAATTAATCGATGGATGAACAGATAAAATCAATTATTCTTTCTGTCAGGCAGCATGCTGTGATACATTAGACAGATCATACACAATAACTATATTTCTGATAGATATTTCGTGTCAATATTCACTTTTACTCTTTAACAGGTTCAACTGAGTCTGCTCGTATGTTTGCTGTGGGTGTTTTTTGTATCCCTGCAGTAACAGGCCCGATACATACTCATGTAAATGTAATCATTCACAGTCATTTTCCAGAAGTACAGACCGTGTAAATTCCTTGTTAGTTTCTAAGCACAGAATGGACTGGAGAAGTGAGTCAAGCTCAATAAAATAATTGTGCCCCTGTACATTTTTCCATTATTTTATTTATTTATTTAAAAAAAAGGTATTTTTCGACTTTCTCCGATTCACACCAAATTGTACCACTTCAAGGTACTCCTGACAATATATATAGTTATGTGGATGAAGGATGAACCCAATCGCAGACAGCAAATGATTCACGCAGGGTTTATTAACGACAAAAACAGAAAACAAAACCCACGAGGGGGCAAAACATAGACAGGACTAGGAGAGAATTAGTGATGTGACATTTGAACCGAGGCATCGGAGCTTGTGTCGAGAAAAAATGGCCGTGCCAGATGAAGCCGCGATTCGAGGCTTGTGTTGTTAACGTGAAAATCACGTGACTAATGACAAACTAGGCCTCGGTTTGTGTGGATACGTCATCGATTCAGTCTGAGTGTCGCTTCCGGATAAAGCGGGTTCGAAACTCACGCCACCTTCTGGCTGTTTCAGGAGTAGTAGACGCAGGAGTAGTAGTGTCAGAGTCAGAGAGTTAGAGAAATCTCATTGTCATTGTCGTTATATTGTGTCATACAGTGTTAGGGCTGTATATTATTACATTATGTCAGGTTAGAATAGTTATTAAAATTAATTAATAATTGTTATTATTAATTATAGTAGCTATATTATAGTCTTGTTATATTTATTAGATAAGATTATTTGGATTGCTTTGGATTTTTGGTAGCTTATATTTTTATGGATCTGGACTGGACTGCTTTTTGATTTGGATTGCCCTTTTGGATTTGTTTGCTTTTTATGACATCTTCCTTTTTCATGGTAATGGAGCCAGCAAGAAAGAGGAAATCCTCCCCTGTCTGGGCTCAACAGAAGCATCAGTATCTTCATTTATACCCACTGGCACTGACATCCTCTGTTCCTTGTGAAAGGATATTTTTCCAAGGCTGGAGAGGTTTTGTCCAAGAAGAGGAATTGTCTAAACCCCAACACACTTAAAAAAAAAATTCATTTTCTCAATAAAAATCTATTGTAATCCTTCCTTCATCCACCCCAAATTTACTTTATAACACCCCATTGAGTCCCTCCACCATAAGCACTGCACTCAACACAGTGTCACTTTTGTTGTTCATACTGTCACTTTCCAATTTTTTTGGGGAATAATTAATTAATTGTGTGTGTGACAGTTGTCTCTGTACAAGTAAATGCAGACAGAGAAAGATAAACGTTTTATTTCATACCCAGGCAATGGACAGATGTCTGCACAGATATCTTTATTATTGCAAATGAAAGGTTACAGAGACATTATCAGTGAGAAGAAGATAAATAAATAAAACAGAGCGGGAGGTGGGCGGGTCATTGGTTCACAATGAATTAATTTGCCTGCTATTTCTTTGCACAGTAGCTAGGTGTCACTAGTGAGCAATGCTGAATGAAGCTTCGAGTAATGAACCTTTGGGTGAAGCAATGGACTGCGAGGTCTCAGTGGTTCAGGAAGCCTCATTTTGCCATCACTAGAGAGAATAAACTTTGACTAAGACTTGACAGATTACTTGACGATAAACAAACAGTAGATACGGGATCAGAACTTTCTCTAGACAATACACTCAACAGGAAACTCACAAGGAATGATACAGGTAAGCTAACACGCAGGTAAGAATCAAAATGAACCGACACAGTACAGCAAACAGAAGGGGATGATATAGGGAGACACTAATGACAAGAACAGGTGAAGCTGACTAGACAATAATGACAAGACAAGGATAACAAGGGGGCGGGGTTACGTAACGAGACAACACAAGCACATGGCCCAAACAAAAGGCCATGTGCTTGTACACAAAACATGAGTCTGTCATGATCCTGCCCCAAGACTTATAGAAAGACAAGGGTTAGATGGCAGAATCATGACATATATATATATATATGTATATATATATATATATATATATATAAAGAGAGAGAGAGAGAGAGAGGGGATATGCATTGACGCGCCTAGTGCCCCGTATAAACGAAGGGAAGACGCAGATATTTCCCTGCAGTTCTCTTACGAGAGGTTTCTCGTATTGTGTAAGTTTAGCTTACGCTACGGGAAAGATTCATCTTCTCGAGATATTGAAGCCAAAAAAAATTATCCTTAATTTTGTATATATTGTCAACGCAGTGCAGCAGCTAGCAGACCTAGAGCAGGCTATCTTGCGTGCTCATTGGCTGCCCTGCGGGCAACTGCAGCAGCCTACCAGAGAGCCCGGCGTGACGTCACGCCCAATGAAGGGTGCCCGTGCCTTCATGCCTACAAGAGAGCCCGGCGTGACGTCACGCCCAATGAAGGGTGCCCGTGCCTTCATAGCGTCATAGCCCACCAGAATGGGCGTGGCTTAGCGTACAAAAGTAGGGGCTGTAGGCTGACTTCCCTGATTTTTCGTCTCTTCAGCGCGCTCTTCGCATCGCTGGATCTGAGAGAAGCCGCCGCCGTCGAACAGCGAACAGCCAGCTTAGGACAGCGCTGAGGAAGCCGGCCGTGTTCGCCACCTTCAGCCATCCGTGCGAGCTACGCTATCCGGCGACGTATCCTTTTTTGCCTTGCTATATTCCTATAAGAGCAGCGATTGTCTTTTTCAAGATGCCTCGCACTTCCTGCGGCTCGTGCAGGGCCCCGCTCAGCGTCGTAGACCGCCACGTGATCTGCGCTCTCTGCCTGGGCCAGGAACATGCAGAGCTCGCCCTCGCGTCGGAGGCTGCAAGCTCTGTGAAGCGCTTCCGTTGTCGACCCTGCGGGCTCGACTCGAAGCATTCAAACCGGAAGTAGCGGGACCGCGCAAGAAGCGCCGTTCCCAAAGCCAGCCGGAGCCTGTGGCTGGAAAACCTCCCTCGAGCCTCGCTTTCACCTTCCCCGCCTCCCTTCATTGACGCGCAGCTGCCGCTCACGAGCCTCACTCCCGTCGCGTCTGAGGATGAGGTCGAGGGACACGCCACAAGGGACTGCTGTTCTAACCGCGGCTAGCTTCCTTTACGTTATAAGGAAGCTACCCCGCGCGCTCTTGTTATCTGTTCGCGCTACTTAAGCTTACGTTGTTTCCCCCTGTGGCTCAGTGGCTAAACCCTAAGCTTTCGCGCCGGAGACCCGTGTTCTATCCCGGCTCTCGAAGCAGATGAAATTTATGCGGCTCTCCTCAGCGAGCCGCCGTATTCAGATCCGGCTCACGCCGATGGTGTTTTTAGTGTAGAAAGGCGCCCACATCTCAGTGTTCACCCCTACACACAAGCACAAAACTTCCCGTGTCATTCACAGAGCCCACTCCCTTAAAGCGAGAAACCGCTCGAGTGTTGAACATAAGAAATGTGTCCACGAGTTAGTGCCCACGCCTACTTTCTGCCCGCTCTATCACACGACCATTAAAGACTCATATCAAACTATGAGAGAGAAAGACGCGCGTGTCCCGCTGCGGCCGGACCGCCATCAAAGTTTATTCCCTGTCAGTCCCCTTCAAACAGGCTACTGCAGAGGTTCATTTAGCAGCCAACGAGCCGGTTCTTTTACCCTCTCGCCTGCACACAAATGCCGTTTTCACGGCGACCCAGAGAAATCTCAAAGAGTATAATGTCTGGTTATCCGGCTCACGCCGATGGTGTTTTAAGTGTAGAGAAAGTGCCCACGCCCCAGTGTTGACCGCGCTCTCTGCTCCGGTTCAGTTTCTCGAGCCCGCAAATGGCGGCGATCAGAACCCGGAGGCCATTCGCCCCCTAGCTGCTCACATAGCAGCGTGGGAAACTATCCCAGGGATTTTCAGAATGAGTGCTAAGCAAAATAAAGCAGGGCTATTCACTTCAGTTCATTCGCCGTCCCCGCACTTTCGAGCCCGGACCACGACAATAGTGAATGCGGAAGTAGCACACCTACTTCACGCAGAAATAGCAAAGCTGCTGTGCAAAGGGGCTATAGAATGGGTGCCGCCTTCTCTGAGCGAGTCAGGCTTTTACAGCCGATATTTTCTCGTACCCAAGAAGGACGGAGCCTTCAGGCCCATCCTAGATCTGAGACATTTGCACAAGGTGCTTGCAAAAAAGACCGTTCAAAATGCTTACGACCAGAAAAATCCTTCCGCAAATTCGCCCGAGGGACTGGTTTATTTCTCTAAGATCTGAAGGATGCCTATTTTCAGATTCAGATAATACCCCGTCACAGGCAATTTTTTAGATTCGCCTTCGACGGTCAGGTATATCAATACACCGTCCTGCCGTTCGGCCTGTCTCTAGCACCCCGTACGTTTACGAAGTGCATGGACATGGCACTCGCCCCCTTGAGAATTCAGGGGCTGCGAATTATGAACTATCTGGACGATTGGCTGATACTGGCACAGTCAGAGACAGAACTGCTATCTCACAGAACAGTGCTTCTCAGTCACCTGGAAAGCTTGAGTCTCACAGTCAACTGGACCAAGAGCTCATTAATGCCCAGTCAGTCGATTTCCTTTCTAGGAATAGAACTGGACTCTGTGGCCATGACGGCTCGTTTATCGACACAGCGCGTGTGCCTTGTCCGACACCTAGCCGCATCCTTCCAGAAGGGCAGCATTTTCCCCATGAAAACGTTTCAGAGGATGCTGGGCTGTATGGCATCAGCTGCAGCGGTGCTTCAGCTGGGCCTACTGCGCATGCGCCCGCTCCAACGCTGGCTGAATGCTCGCGCGTCTCGCCGAACTTGGGCTTCTGGCGGTGAGAAAATCAGAGTGACCAACATGTTCTAGTCCACTCGGACAACATGTCTGTGGTGTCCCATGTAAACCCTCAGGGCGGTGTCAGATCTAGAAACCTCTGCAATCTGGCGAAACGCCTCCTCACTTGGTCTCAGATCCACCTGCGCTCGCTGAGGGCGGCGCATGTGCCTGGCCATCTGAACGACGGCCCAGACAAACTATCCAGGGACAACGTTCCCCCAGGGGAATGGTCCCTGCATCCCCAAACGGTCCAGAAACTGTGGTGCCTTTTCGGCAGAGCGGAAGTCGACCTATTTGCGTCAAAAGAGGACGAGGGTGCACTGGCCCAGGTTTGGCCCAGCCGACCGCTGTATGCTTTCCCTCCGGTCTCTCTGTTGCCACAGGTAATCAAGAGGATCAGGGAAGCACGCCACTCGGTGCTCCTCATAGCCCCGCTTTGGGAGAATCAGACTTGGTTCCCGGAACTCACACGGCTGACACGCACAGCCCCGTGGCCGATTCCGGTGAGGGCAGATCTCCTCTCTCAAGCTCGCGGCGCGATCTGGCATCCCCATCCAGAGCGCTGGTCTCTGCATGCGTGGTTGATCAACGGGTACTCGTTGCCCTGCCAAAAGGAGTGATGAACACGATCACACAGTCTAGAGCCCCTTCTACGAGAAGGCTCTACGCGTCTAAATGGTCGGTGTTCTCCAAATGGTGCACCGACAGGGGTCTGGACCCACGGATATGCGGGGTTTTCGCAATTGCTCACTTTCCTACAGGAGCTGTTGGATAAGGGGAGGTCCCCATCCACACTCAAAGTATATGTGGCGGCCGTGGCAGCGTTCGCAGAGTCGACGCACGGCCGGTCGCTGGGAAAAAATTAGTTGGTCATCTGCTTCCTTAGAGGAGCTAGAAGGATGAATCCGCCGCGCCCCCCGTCGGTTCCTATGTGGGATCTTTCCTTGGTCCTCAAGGCCCTGAAAGTCTTTCCCCTTTGAGCCACTAGACTCCGTGGAGTTAAAATACCTATCACTGAAAACCGTTTTTCTGACTGCGCTGTCATCAGCTAAACGTGTGGGGGACTGTGACGGCCATGCATAGTTGGGTGTTTTGCTGTGTGGTGTTGGGCAGTTCACTGTTTCCCTTTTGTCTTTGAAGGTATCAGCGCCAGATTGGGAGCACCTGTGCTAGATGCTGTGGGAAGATAAATACTCCGGCCTTTTGAATCTCTCGCTCTCTGACCTGGTCTCACTCCTGCCAGCAGCACATCTTTGTTTTGTTGTTGATTATATTATCTTCTGTTACTTATTAGTTTTATTGTTTAAGTTATTACAATAAATGTTTACTTTTGGCAATCTTGCGCGTCCTCTTTGAATTTGTCATGGCCTTCGAGCCGAGTTATGACAAATTGGGGGCTCGTCCAGCCGTGATTTTCCTGTTAGTACCGCGATTGTTTGGTAAGATTACGGAAAATTATAGTTGTTACTTAGTATTCCAGTTTGTTGCTTAGTATAGTGTGTAGGTGGGAAGTTTGTTCGGAGCGCTCGTGCGGCGCGCTCAGTGGGCTTTGTTCTCTGGTTTGTCTGGGCAAATGCGGGGATTGTTTGGATAACAGAAGAGACACGCACTTGAAGATGACTTTGTCGGTAAGCAAGTAGCCTACTATATTTGTTTATTATTATTAGTATTTTTTTTTTTTTTTTTTTTTTTTACTCCTAGTTTGTTTGGATTTAAATAAACAGTTGTTGTTTGTGTGTGGTTCGTTCTGTGATCAGCTGGTCCGGTTGACATTGGCCGGTTTGCCTGTGTGGTCTTGTCAGGTGGTGCGAGGTTTTCCCGTGTAGGTTGTAGCGACGTTCCCCTTTGGGTTCGTTGAGCTGTTGGGGGGTAGTGTTGTGGTGAACGTGGGAAAAGCTGTTGCTTGGGAGCATGTCCGTGGTTTCGGGAGGGTTGCTGATTAACCAGTCGCTTTCCTGATCCAGCGGTCTCTAGTGCGTAAGTACCCACCACAACTAGCCACATGAAGACTAGGGGGGAGCTTAGTTAGTTGTACTGGTTAGATAGTGGGGAAACTCCGAACCACGTTGGGGCTTAGTTCTCTTTGGCCACACGGGTGAACGTCGGTGTCTATCTGATCACTGAGTGAAATTTGTTTATTTAGTTTTTGCGTGTTTGCTGCATAGGAAATTTTAAAATGTCTGAAGTCGAAGCATTTATTACTGCTCCATCTCAGGAATCCCTGGATAAGTGCACAAAGGAGCAGCTGCTTCAGATTGCTGAGCATTATTCAGTGGAGGTGGTCGGGGACAAACGTGTCAAAGAAACCATTAAATTAGCTATTAAATCTAAGTTATTAGTAGCTGGAGTTATGTCGGTATCTAAAACAGATTTTTCTCAGAGTCCAGCGATACATGGTTTAACCTTTGAGCAGCAGAAAGAAATGTTGATGTTGCAGTTAGACCATGAAAAAATGAAACATGAATTGGACATTAAAAAGCAGCTGGAAGTGGAGAGAATTCGCCAGGACATCGAACAGGCAAAAATAGATTTAGAGGGAGATCGATTGTCAATGATCAGAAATGGCTTATTGTCAAGTGAGGCTTTTGGGGGGCAGCAGGCCAGATCATCTGACCGTTTTGATGTGAGTAACTTGCGCTTATTGCCACAATTTAATGAAAAAGACCCAGACACATTTTTTTTGTTGTTTGAACGTGTGGCTAAGGCCAGGAACTGGCCTGATTGTGATTGTGCTCTGATGCTTCAGTGTGTGCTTTCTGGGAAAGCACAAGAAGCGTATGCGTCTTTGGATCCTGAACATAGCTCTAGTTATGATCAAATAAAAGCAGCTGTTCTTAGAGCTTATGAGCTTGTGCCAGAAGCATATCGCCAACGTTTTAGGTCATGGGAAAAAGAAAAAGGCCAGACATATGCCGAGTTTGCCAGAGATCTTTCAACTCACTTTAGGCGTTGGTTAACTGCACTTGAAGTCACCACCTTTGAGGGTTTGTGTGATTTGGTAATATTGGAACAGTTTAAAAATACTCTGCCAGAACGTGTTTCCACATACATCTCGGAGCGAGAAGTTGTTACCGTTGGGAACGCTGCTGTTGCAGCTGATGAGTATGTCTTACTCCATAAGAGCAGTTTTTGGGAGCGTCATGTAGCTTCTGATTTTGGTCCGCGACGTAGTGGCGTTGATGCGCCGTCGGATATGGTGAGTTGGAGGAAAGTCGGTAATATGAAACCTGACATTAGGATAAATCGTACATTTGATGATGTCTGTAACTATTGTCATGAAAAGGGTCATTGGAAGGTGGATTGTGCTGTATTAAAGGCTAAGACAAAGGGAACGAAAGCCAATATTAGACCTGTGGCATTTGCTGCAACCGTGAATACCGACTGTGTTGCTGAGGTGAGCTTAGCTCCCATTTGTGAATCCGATGTTTTGGCATCTTATGCTCCTTTCATTCGAGATGGGTTGGTATCACTGGTGGGGAGTAAGGTAAAAATCCCATTAAAGATTTTGAGGGATACGGGGGCTTACAACTCCTACATTGTTAGCTCTGTGTTGCCTTTCGCTGGGGACACAGATACTGGTGACTTTGTTCTCAGTCGTGGGATGGGATTGAGTGTGTTTCCAGCACCTTTGCACAGGATGGTTCTTGACTGTGACCTGGTTCAAGGTGAGGTAGTTGTGGGTGTACTTTCAACGTTACCTATTGAGGGTATACATCTTATTTTAGGGAACGGTTTGGCTGGTAGTAGAGTTTGGGCTGGCACTCCTCCTGCCTCACCAATAGGCACATTACATCCATCTGAGTTTGTGTCGGGTTCGAATTCTGGTGCATTGCAGGAGGTTTCTCCGGCCTGTGTGGTCACACGTGCCATGCATAAATTACAGCTTGATGTGTTCCCTGAATCTAACTGTGTTGATGTACCTTTGCAGGTCCCATCTCTGGCTGAGTTGCCCTTGTCACTGTCTCCTAGTGAGGTTATTCAAGAGCAGCGCAATGACGTTTCTTTAAAGGAAATGTTCCGGTGTGTGCTGCCTGCCTTGGAGATTGGTAATGTGGCATCGGGTTACTTCTTGCATAAGGAGTTGCTGTTCAGAAAATGGGTTCCAGTGAGTGAAGATGGTGTGAAAGGTGATGTTTTTCAGGTAGTCGTGCCAGCGAAGTTTCGTCCCGTTGTTTTGAAGGTGGCACATGACGAGTGTGGGCACTTTGGTGTCCGTAAAACGTACCTCAATGTCCTAAAACATTTCTTTTGGCCTCGACTGAAAAAGGCTGTGTCCGAGTATATTAAGACCTGTCATGTATGCCAGCTTACAGGTAAACCGAATCAGGGTATTAAACCTGCGCCGTTGCAGCCTATTCCAGCGGTAAGGGAACCTTTTACACACCTTATTGTGGATTGTGTTGGTCCATTGCCTTCTGCTAAATCTGGTTGTAAATATTTATTGACGGTTATGTGTCAGAGCACCAGGTACCCAGCCGCGTACCCGTTAAGGTCTATTACAACTAAGTCAGTCGTTAGGGCCTTAACACAGTTCATTTCCATATTTGGCATCCCTGAGGTGATCCAGAGCGACCAAGGGTCAAATTTTACATCACATATGTTTTGTCAAGTGTTGAAGCTATTACATATTAAACAAAACCAGTCTTCGGCCTATCATGCGCAAAGCCAGGGTGCTTTGGAGAGGTTCCATCAGACGCTCAAGTCTCTATTGCGCGCATATTGTACAGAGCTAGATGGAGACTGGGAGCACGGGCTCCCGTGGCTCATGTTGGCAGCGCGGGAAGCTGTACAGGAAAGTACAGGCTTTAGCCCAAATGACTTGGTTTTTGGGCATACAGTGCGGGGTCCTTTGGCTGTCTTGAAAAGTGGCTGTGTTGATACTGAGCCACCGAAAAATCTGATTGACTTTGTGAATGGGTTCAGACACCGTTTGTTTAAAGCTGGGTGTATGGCACAAGAGAAATTGGGGGTATCGCAGAGTAAAATGAAAAAGTTGTATGACAGACGCACCGAGAGACAGGAGTTTAGTCCAGGTGACCAGGTCCTTGCACTGGTGCCCATTGTGGGCTCACCTTTTCAAGCTAAGTTTATGGGTCCTTACACTGTGAGTGAGAAAATTTCAGAGTTGAACTATATTGTGGAGACACCAGGACGTAAGAAGGCTCAACGACTTTATCATGTTAATCTTCTTAAACCTTATTACAAGCGTGTAGAGATTGATTCACGTCAAGATGGGAAGAATGTTGTCTGCCCAGCATTGTTGGTAATTTCAGAGGTGTTGTCGCAGGAGTCAGATGGGGTGCCGGAGCCAGACGAAAGCGTGCTCTGTGGGAGACTGAAAAATTCAGAGTCTCTTATTAATTTGGAGAAGTTGTTGGCTCATTTGCCTGAGTCTAAATGTAGGGAATTGGCTGAGTTGATACACAAGTTTCCTTGTCTGTTTGGTGACATTCCTTCACGTACCAGTTGGATTGAGCATGATATAGATGTTGGAGATGCTCAGCCAATTAAACAGCATTTTTATCGTGTGGCACCAGGTAAACGAAGTTATTTGGATGCTGAGGTGGATTACATGCTCCAAAATGATATTGCTGTTCCTGCTGCTTCTAGTTGGGCCTCCCCTTGTATTTTGGTGCCAAAACATGATGGCACACCAAGATTTTGCTCAGATTTTAGGAAAGTTAATGCGGTCACAAAATCAGACTCTTTTCCAATTCCACGCATGGATGACTGCATAGATCAGGTGGGATCTGCCAAATTTGTTAGCAAATTTGATTTGCTTAAAGGTTACTGGCAAGTGCCTTTGTCCAAGCGTGCACAGGAAGTTTCTGCGTTTACTACACCTTTGGGTTTATATTCGTATAATGTGATGCCATTTGGGTTAAAAAATGCCCCCGCAACATTTCAGCGGTTGATGAATCGGGTAGTGTCTGGTTTGGCAGGTTGTTCTGTTTATCTTGATGATGTGGTCATTTATAGTGACACCTGGCATTCACATCTTCAGCGCATTCGTTCCTTGTTTGAGCGTTTGGTGGAAGCACACCTCACCATCAATTTGGCTAAGTGTAGTTTTGCCATGGCTACAGTGACATATCTTGGCCGGGTGGTAGGACAGGGCCGTGTGGCTCCAGTCCAGGCCAAAGTCATGGCAATAGCAGAGTATCCACAACCCACCACAAAAAAGGAGCTTCAGAGGTTCTTGGGTTTAGTGGGTTATTATAGAGGTTTTTGTAAAAACTTCTCTACTGTGGTGTTTCCTCTTACCGAACTGCTCAAGACCAAGATTAAGTTTGTTTGGTCGGCTGGTTGTCAACAAGCCTTTGACAATGTGAAATTGCTGTTGTGTTCTGCTCCTGTTCTGGCAGCTCCTTGTTTTGATCGAGCTTTTATGCTTCAAGTGGATGCTAGTCAGGTGGGAGCAGGTGCTGTGTTACTCCAGGGGGATGATCAAGGTTTGGTGAGACCAGTTAGTTTCTTCTCTAGAAAATTTAACAGTTATCAGAGTAATTACTCCGTGATTGAGAAGGAGGCATTGTCACTTATTTGGGCCTTACAGCATTTTGATGTCTATGTAGCAGCAGGAGGGCCGATTGTGGTTTATACGGACCACAATCCACTAACTTTTTTGCGGTCGCTCAGATGTCCCAACCAGAGATTGACCCGTTGGTCATTGTTTCTCCAGGCTTATAACCTGGACATTAAATATATAAAGGGGTCAGAGAATATTATTGCAGATGCACTGTCTCGTGCTCCTCTGCAGTGATGGGGATTAGTATGGGCTCCAAGTTGATGTTGCCTCTTGTACTCTTGCCTCTTATTTCTATATCTGTTTCTTCTGTATTTATTTTCTTAATCTGTTTCTCAGGTTCCGGGATTGATGAGCATAGATGGGGAAATTTGCAGGTGAAGTGGCTGGGACGGAGGTCAGATATCGTCTTTGTGTCATATTGATGTAATTTAGGTTATTTAGATATGTGGAGTAGTGTTGTTAGGTGTTACTGCTAGGTCGGTGGTCCTTGGGGACACCGACTTTAAGGGGGGGGGTGTGACGGCCATGCATAGTTGGGTGTTTTGCTGTGTGGTGTTGGGCAGTTCACTGTTTCCCTTTTGTCTTTGAAGGTATCAGCGCCAGATTGGGAGCACCTGTGCTAGATGCTGTGGGAAGATAAATACTCCGGCCTTTTGAATCTCTCGCTCTCTGACCTGGTCTCACTCCTGCCAGCAGCACATCTTTGTTTTGTTGTTGATTATATTATCTTCTGTTACTTATTAGTTTTATTGTTTAAGTTATTACAATAAATGTTTACTTTTGGCAATCTTGCGCGTCCTCTTTGAATTTGTCATGGCCTTCGAGCCGAGTTATGACAAATTGGGGGCTCGTCCAGCCGTGATTTTCCTGTTAGTACCGCGATTGTTTGGTAAGATTACGGAAAATTATAGTTGTTACTTAGTATTCCAGTTTGTTGCTTAGTATAGTGTGTAGGTGGGAAGTTTGTTCGGAGCGCTCGTGCGGCGCGCTCAGTGGGCTTTGTTCTCTGGTTTGTCTGGGCAAATGCGGGGATTGTTTGGATAACAGAAGAGACACGCACTTGAAGATGACTTTGTCGGTAAGCAAGTAGCCTACTATATTTGTTTATTATTATTAGTATTTTTTTTTTTTTTTTTTTTTTTTACTCCTAGTTTGTTTGGATTTAAATAAACAGTTGTTGTTTGTGTGTGGTTCGTTCTGTGATCAGCTGGTCCGGTTGACATTGGCCGGTTTGCCTGTGTGGTCTTGTCAGGTGGTGCGAGGTTTTCCCGTGTAGGTTGTAGCGACGTTCCCCTTTGGGTTCGTTGAGCTGTTGGGGGGTAGTGTTGTGGTGAACGTGGGAAAAGCTGTTGCTTGGGAGCATGTCCGTGGTTTCGGGAGGGTTGCTGATTAACCAGTCGCTTTCCTGATCCAGCGGTCTCTAGTGCGTAAGTACCCACCACAACTAGCCACATGAAGACTAGGGGGGAGCTTAGTTAGTTGTACTGGTTAGATAGTGGGGAAACTCCGAACCACGTTGGGGCTTAGTTCTCTTTGGCCACACGGGTGAACGTCGGTGTCTATCTGATCACTGAGTGAAATTTGTTTATTTAGTTTTTGCGTGTTTGCTGCATAGGAAATTTTAAAATGTCTGAAGTCGAAGCATTTATTACTGCTCCATCTCAGGAATCCCTGGATAAGTGCACAAAGGAGCAGCTGCTTCAGATTGCTGAGCATTATTCAGTGGAGGTGGTCGGGGACAAACGTGTCAAAGAAACCATTAAATTAGCTATTAAAAAGCAAATAGTTTTAAGTTGTGATAAACAAACAAAGCCCTCCCAGATCCTTCAGTGATAAGCTACAGGGTGAGATGAAGCATTCACATCCGCACAGAGACGAGAGGAGTGACAGGCCAGATGAGCCTCTGGGGCACAATTATGTCACAGCGTATGCAATGCTAGTCTGCTTTTCAGAGGTTTATTCAAATTAAATTCATTTAAAAGTATAATCTTAAAAGTTTAAATTAGATCTTTTAAAATTAAAAGACTGTCTAAATCAAATCTTTAAAGTTTTATTAAAATCATATCTTCTATTTATCTTCTTAGAAGACTTCTGTATGATATAAATGATTTGCATAAAGCTATTATTTTTACTAAACATCGTTTGTTCAAAAAAGAAAAAAGAAATCCCAGGACTCTACATTGCTCTTATTTAGATTAAGTTGTATCATTTAGAAAATCACCACACATTTTCAGAGACGCTGCATAAGTAAAGTTTGTCTTGAGCGAATATTTTAATTTTACTCGTCTTAATTCAAAGCATGATCTTACTTTTTCTGCTGTGGCTATGACCTATTGTACGTATAAGATATATCATATTTACTTTTCTTGCATCTCTCAAACTATCCTTATTCATTGTGGAAGCACACAGGGTGAAACCCTTCACTGAGAATATACTATCGGTTATCTACTCAAAATATATGTAGAATTTTCAAATGTTAGCATTTGTTGATGCGACAGGCTGTCTGTTGGCCGCATGAACAGACTTTGGGGAGAGCTGATGATACTATAGCAGAAAGCATGCCCCTTTGACCTCCTCAATTCAAACGCATAGTGCTCTCTAGCGCTTCGCTTTTTCAAATGCGTGTTGCAACTACGGTAACCGTTATGTGCCAAGAAGCTACGACATGTCATCCAATAGCACTTCATCGTGTTTAACTATACACGTTCTACCGCTATGCTGCCTATATAATGAATTACACAACCACGGAATGAAAAAGCTTGTAATTTAGACCGTAACATTGACTTACCTGTCGAGAAGAAAGCAGGCAACTTCTCCTTCATTAGCTCTATCCACCTGGGAAAAGCTATCCCGATATTTACCCTCGTTTTGAATTTGCCGGACATGTTTCACTTTAAATAATTTTTTTAAGCTTTATCATGGCTACGAGGATTGCATTATGAAGTGCCGTGCAATCTTTCAAATTTGCCGGGGTAGTGACAAGCGCCTCTCACTGACCTCCTTGTGTCCGTTTCAGATGGTTTCAGTCAGCCGGCTCTGAATGAAAACGTGTCGTAGAAACGCGTTGAGGTAGCCTAGTGCTTTTTGTCCCTCTCCACTATTATAGTTTTTCAAGATGGCGGAACGACATGAAGGCCTCCATGGACTTACCCGTCAGAACATCGGCAGAGCTAATTTTACACCAATGAGATCATATTTATGAATAAAGACATTGATTTTAGCTATTAAAATACTTTTTAAAAAACTACTGTACCTTTAATTTCAGATGTGTAAATTACAAAACTTTCAATATTACAATTACATTTTTCAACCGAGTGATTCTACACATGGGAGATCTTCAGAAGTCATAACCTCAGGGGTCAATGGGGGTCCTGAGAATATTTAATTCCCCTTAAAACCAAAGATTAAGTTTAATGACACTAGTTTGCAACGGTCCCCCCAAAATCAAATACTTTATACGATTTGTATCACACTTTTCAAAGGGTAATCTTAAGTTTGAACAAAAATGTAAAAGCACTTCATGTTTGCTGTGTTCTGACACAATGTCATTAATTGGTACTTTTTTTCCATTAAACTTCTTTTTAAAATATACTTTTCTTATTTATACAAAGGTTCAATTTCAATTCATTTCCTAGCAAGTATAAAGTAAAAAATATGATATATGATATGTCTGATGCAATGTTTTTGCAAAAGAAATATGTGCTGCAAAACTCCAAACAGTTCAGCTCACAATGACGGCATTAAGGATGGCCAACGGCTTAGGGCAATTGGTGAAAACGTGCGTACGGTGGTTTTCCAGATTTTCCACCAAAAAATCAAATACTGTATTAACCTTTTCAAAGATTAATCTAGCTTTTAAAGTTAGAATAAAAAACAAACATATCTTGTACCTGTTGTGTTCTGACACAAGTCCATTAACCGGTTCTTTTATAAATTTACTTTCTACAAATATCAGACTGATAAATATGTACTTAATACACGAGTAAACGAGGCAATCATGCTACCAAATACGTCGGACACAATGTTTTTAAGAAAAAGCAGTGTTTAAAACAAGATGATTTTTCTTTTTGACAGACCTACAGAAATGCATGTTGATTACTAAGTTTCAGGCATAGTGCAAACAATTAGATATTCTCCTGCTTAGTATGTGTGTAAATAGTTACGCTTAAATGTTTGGGTGTATTTTGTCACACCATGGCGATGCACAGTACCACACTTTAGCCTATGGACTAACTTTAAAACATATTCTTTATACAGGAATCACACGCGTCCAAAACATCCATGTAAGATTCAACAGACCAAATCACTGAGAAAAGCACCGTTTATAATAATAAATACACAAAAGTTCGCAAATGATGGTTTTATTACTATTACTATTCAGATAGCAGACGACACTGGTTCACATTTTGAATGTGTGTCTGTTTTAGGTGAAGACTTTTCTTTGAGAGCCGTCAACATTCAGTGTTTATAGGAATAAATGACCATTAATAATTTAAGTGTTTGTACTCTGAAGTATTTCTGTTTGAGAATGTTTGACTAAATTGCAACTTTCACTCTATCTACGATGTGGAATCACACAAAGTATTAACATGCTGTTAATATAAGCAAGTATTACTTAAGTTACTTAGTTATTAGTAAGTATTAACACGAAAAGTAAGCGCATGCTGTTTTACACGTAAACAACAGAATCACATCTGACTATTGCACTGAGAGAGGCGTATTCAATAAGACTGTTAAACAAAGTTTGGTGTTTAAAATTGCACAAAAGTTAATGCTGGAGGTCAACTTGCTAAAAAGTAAATTCAGCGTGAGCCATTTAAAACAAATACGAAAAGCCATTCGTGAGTAGTTTTGAATGTTTGTAATTGACATCACGTTTCTTTTTGTTTTTGTACAGTTTGCAAAAACTATAATCTACGAACCTGGTCAAACATAGGAATTTATGAAAAACATGAACCAGATATTTCTACATGAGATATTAATTTTAGAACATCTACCTGCTACGTCTACGAAACATCGACATGAAAGATGAGTATTGCTGTTACCCATAAAACTTTTACGCTTCAAACTCGTCTAACTATTGCCCATTTCACAGCACAGTCATAGATACATCGTTATGTTGTGTATGTCGCTAAACAACGGTTAAGCTAATAAATTACCGTTGATAAGCGGTATTTTTACGTGTAGGCATAGGTCTTTTAGGCCTGATCCAGAAAACAGACGTTGTGTTTTATGTCTTAATAATTGTTCTTCTTTTTATGAAAACATATGGTAAATATAAATTGTTAGATAAATTATATCTAACTATCAACAGTTATGTGAAACACGCTCAGTCGCATTAGAGTCGGATTCTTGTTTATATTGAACATTGTTATTGAACCGCTAGTGTTCTTAAATTGTTTACCACAGTTTCATTTTAACAACACTATCATAACACTTATCATATTTTGTACGGTGTTTTCTTTACACTTTCACCCCATGGATATCCGTTTCCTACAGTTAGCTGTAAAGTTAGTGAACTCTAGGCCTTCTCTTTTTTTCAAATACGACAGTATTTGCATGAATTGGCTTGATTTAATAAAATGATGGTTTAAACCGCATTATATTATTATACCATACTAGTTTTTAAATTGCGCTTAATTTTATATTTTAACCCTTTATGCAAATATAGAATACCGCACAAGGATCTCTGAAATATTTTTTCGTGTAAAACATCTATGTAGATCTATTTATGTTTCTACCAGGGACCCTCAAAATCTGGGCATACAACAAAACACAGTACATTATCAGAAAATTACTTTTGTCGCTTTTTCTGAATAATCTCACCAAGTGCGGGTGCTTGATAACTATTATCAAGCGGTAATGACGTGTTTTACGTGATATTGATATCACGTTTTAATTTCAACTCAATACATTTAAATGCGCTAAAGGTCTATAACTGAACGTCTTAATATTTGGTAAAAGTTAGGGTATATACATACACATACATATGCACACATATACATGCACACATATACATACACGCATACATACACATGCATACCCACATACACATCATTGTGACCACTGACAAGTATTTATTTACCTCAATTATGTACTTATTCAAGCAGCAAAAAAATACAACCAAAAATAACAAAGCAAACAAAGAAAAACAACTTTTACTACAGTGGTTCTTGATACCTCTTGAAGATAATTTCCCTGTACATTATTTTAAATAGGAGTATGTTTGAGCATTGCTTTAGTTTATCATTTAGTTTATTCCACAATTTTACCCCGCAAATTGATAAACATAATCTTTTCCTTGTTGTTCTAAATCTATTATTCCTAAAATTTCCCCTTCCTCTTAAATTGTACTCTCCCTCCCTCTCAGAAAACATCTTTTGTATATTCCCAGGCAATAGGCTATTTCTTGCTTTGAACATGAATACTGCAATTTGGTATTCGATTAGATCTTGAATTTTTAGCAATTTAGACTGCAAAAATAATAAATTTGTGTGATCCCGAAATCCAACGTTGTGAATGATTCTCATAGCTCTGTTTTGCATTATAACTAGTGGCTGTAGTGAATGTAGATAAGTGCTTCCCCAAACTTCTACACAATAATTCAAATAAGGTAACAATAGTGAACAGTACAGAATGCGAAGTGATTTAAGCTCCAGTATGTGCTTAGCTCTTGCTAGGACTGCAATAGTTTTGGACAGTTTGGTTTTGATGTATTTTATGTGAGGCTTCCAGCAAATCTTCTCATCTATGATCACTCCAAGGAATTTATTTTCATGTACTCTTTCTATGTTAACACCCTCTATCTGTATCTGTGCTTGATAATTTGACTTACAGTTTCGAATACCATGAATGTAGTTTTACTCAAATTTATTGATACCCTATTTATGTCAAACCATTGTTTTATTTTCTTGAATTCTGAAGTGATTAATTCCAAGAGTTGCTGTAAGCTGTCCCCTGAACCAAATATGTTTGTATCATCAGCAAATAATACAAAATTCAATACTTCAGATACTTTACAAATATCATTGATGTATAATAAAAACAACTTTGGTCCCAACACTGACCCCTGGGGGACACCACAAGTCATGCCCAGACATTCTGACGAATAATCTCCCATCTTCACAAATTGTTGTCTGTCTCTCAGATAGCTACTTACCCAGTTTAGAAGTACCCCCCTGATCCCAATTCGTTCCAGTTTCCTGATTAATATTTCATGATTTATTGTATCAAATGCTTTTTTTAGATCAATGAATACCCTAACTGCATATTTCTTTTTGTCTGTGGAGTTTGTGATTTCTTCAATGAGTTCCGTTAGTGCTAGTGATGTTGAACTATTTTTTCTAAATCCATATTGGCTGTCAGTGAGTAGTTTATTTGTATCGATGAATATCTCTAATCTGAAATTTTTGAAAATTGTGGCAGTAGAGAGACAGGCCTGTAATTTGTGAAGTGGTGTTTATTTCCAGTTTTGTATAAAGGAATGACTTTTGCTATTTTCATTTTTGTTGGAAATTGACCGGTTAGAAATGATAAATTGCAGATAGTCGTTAGTGGTTTGGCGATCCCCTCTATTACTTTTTGTATAATTTTTATATCTATTCCATCAGTGGATGGTTTGTTTTTGCATCCTTTAACAATATCTATTATTTCTTTTTCATCAACTGCTGTCAGAAATATTGAACTGGGATTTCTTTCTATTAAGTTATTATTAGTGCTGTCAAACGATTAAAATATTTAATCGCGATTAATCGCATTAATGTCATAGTTAACTCGCGATTAATCGCATTTAATCGCACATTTTTATCTATTCTAAATGTCTCTTGATTTCTTTTTGTCCCATTATTTTTTCTCATTTTAATGCTCTTATCAACATGGAAAAGTGGATCGGCTTGCTTTGTGCAAATGTTTTTTATTGAAAACAACATTGACATATATTGTGTTCAATTTCACACTAAAACATTCTTACTTGGAGCAAATAATCTCTCACACAATATAACACTGTCCATCAATAAAAGGGTGAAATAAATACTGACGAGGTCCTGATATTGACGAGTGGGTGGAGAATTCGCATCAGCTGTGTGTGTGTTTGGCCATCATCAAGTGGTATTTCAGACTGGACGTGCTGCGATGATGATAGCTCAGTTCACAACGACAAAACACACAGATCACTTTGGTCTCGTCAATGGAACCATTTGGCAACTTTTTAAAAGTAAACGTTCCATTCAGAATCTTATTGGCATCCATTTCGGTGTTTCGAGCTCGTCATCCACTCAAAACTGGACGTTTTGAACGTTCCTATAACATTCAGAAATAACGTTTTTATAACTTAATGGGAACGTTATGAAAACGTTCTTATAACCTAAAATTGTTAGCTGGGGAAGAGGAGAGATTCGCGATTGCACTGAACACGTTTTAAGTGCAGGCATATTCTCTGAGCGAGCCCAGAGAAAATTCTCAATAGCATCGTGTATCTGAGAGCGCGCGACTCAAGCAGAGAGATTCGTGCTCGGCACACTATATTCCGCGCGCGAGCAGAGAGATTCGCGCGGCTCGCAAGCCCAAACAAGTGTGTGCGGCGTGCCTGTTGTTTTGTTTCCGGTCTAGCTAGATCTGCTTGCGCTTTCAAAACGTCCATGCCGCGTCCTGCTGCAAAAGCATGTGAAAAAAAATACGTTTGCTAGGCCAAAAAGACCGTTAATCGCGCGATAAAAAATTTAACGCCGTTAAAATGGGTTTGCGTTAACGCCGTTAATAACGCGACAGCCCTAGTTATTATATCTACTTTCTAATGTTTGTGGAACTGGGATTTGTTTAGCTAAGTTTGGTCCCACGTTTGCAAAAAAAATGATTGAAGTCATTAACCACATCCTCCATGTTATTGATATTTTTATCATTATCAATAAAGTAATGGGGATAAGTAGCCTGTCTAGTATTATTTTTAATGATATTATTTAAAATGTTCCACATACCTTTAATATTGTTTTTATTATTATCTAATAGTTTTGTGTAATATTCTTTCTTACAAGTTCTCATAATACTGGTTAACTTATTCTTATATTTTTTATATCTATTTTCGGTCTCTATAGTTCTGTGTTTTATGAATTCTCTATAAAGTGTATTTTTCTTTTTACAGGCGTTTTGTAATCCCTTGGAAATCCACGGTCTATCATTTTGTTTTTGTTTCCTGCTATATATTTTAATTGGGCAATTTTTATCATATAATAATTTAAATATTCTTAAGAATTCTTCATATGCTTTGTCAACATCTTTTTCATTATTAATAAACTCCCAGTCTTGTGCTAGCAGATCAACTTTAAATGCCTCCATTGTTTCTTCTGTTCTGACCCTTTTGGAAATTGGTTTATTCCCATGTCTGTTTAAAGTGTATTTACTGTCATACACTGTAAAAAGTGGTAGGTGGTCACTGATATCGTTTATCAGTAATCCACTCACTGTATTGTTTTGTATGCTATTTGTAAAATATTATCTATTAGTGTTGCACAATGAGAAGTTATTCGGCTGGGTCTGGTAATTTGTGGATAGAGGCCTAGACTAAAACACAGTGTTGATAAAATCCTCAGTCATTTTATGGTTATTTGGGTTTAACAAATCGATATTGAAGTCCCCACAGATGAACATGACTTTTTGGCTAGTTTTTATAAATGTCTCTTCTATCCAGTCCTTAAAGGTGCACTATGCAGGAATTCCGTTTTTGTCAAACAGCGCCCCCTAGAGTTGCTGTGGAGTACTTGTACTGTCGTGAATAGCACTCACTCACGAAGAGATGGCTCGCACTCACGGCCGGATCCCCTCCCCCTGTACACCGGTACCTGTTCAGTAGGATGGACGCTGTAACGAGTGGAAATAAGGTATGGCCCCTTTAAGAGCTGCGCGCGCCCTGTTTAACTGTCGGCAGTCTGTATTGTATGTGCGCCTCGAACACCACATGTATACGGCGCCGGGTTATTTCAGTTTGATGCTTATTTTATCAGAATTTTATCAGATCTTTTTTGCCGTAAAGCAATTGGTTACATCGCGAGACCTGATATCACGCAACACTTCCTGATGCTGGGGCCGGCGGCTCGCCGGCTCAAAGTTGCAAGTGTGTTTTTTCCGCTCACATGCGATAGGGGGGTGCGAGACGACCACCATTCAACCCGAAAAGAGTAATATAACCATTCCAATGACTCCTAAGCTGTTCGGTTGAGGTAAAAAACCTGCATAGTTCACCTTTAAATATGTCAATATTCGAACCTGGTGACCTGTATATGCAACTTACAATAATATTTTTCTTTTTTTCCATACATATTTCTATTGTGACACATTGACGACAATTGGCCGCGGTCGGTCTCCTCCAGTTTTTCCTGTGCGGTGGGCCCTCTCCACCTCCACCTCGCGTTGCAGCTGTAATTTTTCCTTCACAAGTTTTTTTACTTTCTCCTCCGTCTCTGACCAGGTCTCTCCCTGTGACTCCTGTATCCCATCAAATACCAGGTTATTTTGCCTGGATTGGCTCTCCAGATACTCAATTTTGTCCGTGACAGCCAGCAAGCTGTCACAGACTTTAAAAATATCTGTTTGCATCGAGGTACTGCGTTCTTTCAGATCTGTTGTCTCCGTTTTAATGTCATCCACTTCTTTTTGTGTATATTGCAGACTGGTTTTTATTTCTTGTAGTTCCCTGGTTATTGATTCTAGTCTAGTGTTCGTGGATTCCATTATTAGTTTGACAAAGCCTTTGAAGTTGCTGTGTTGTTGTTCCAATAGTGCGGTAAACATTGCTTTTTGTTGCTGCAGCAGTTCATTTACACTGCCGATTGTCACATATTCGTCTTCCTGTTTTGCCTCTTTTTTTGAAGGCATGTTTTAGACTCAAACGGATCAGGTTCCACTGAGGGGAGGAGTGAAGAAAGCGCAGGCAAGACGGACAGATCTCGCTTCTCGGAGTGGATCTGACACCTGTGAGATCAAAGGCGGATATCGCGGGATTCACGGGATTCACACCTGTGCACGGTGTTGCTAATAAACTGGATGTAATTTAAGTTCTGTTGCTTATGAAAATAAATATAATGAACAAGACACCCAAATTACTTATTTAATTCCATTTTAAATAGGCCTACCTGTTTATCAATAATTTTTTCTTTAATACAGATGTGTTTTTATAATAAAAAAAAACAATCACATAACCCATATAAAGATCGTACTGACAGAGATTTGGGGAATATCCACACATAATTTATACACATAAAACATGATATCAGAGTTTTAAAATCAAACATTTTAAAAGAGAACAATACATCACGGTTGTTTAAACCAATGAGCATTAAGCTGTGTCGTCAGCAAGTCGTTTCTCATCATGCTTTTGTTCAGCGCAGTCGGTGGAGAGCAACTGCGCGCGGCTGCAGAATCCGACACGTGCGCCTTGCGGTCGCGAGAGTTTTTTGACATACGTCGGCATGACATCAGAGCAAGGCGGACCGCTCTCGGACACATTTCTATTCTATTAGCATCTCGCGCTGGTCACCGGTGATCGGTTCTGCGCAGATTTTGCTCATCTCAAACAAGCCTAATGTTCTCGTATCTTGTTCATTAAACACTGTTTTGAGCAGCTCATTGGTCAGCGTGCAGTGATTCGAATCACTGAATCATTTTGCGAAACAATTGATTCAACTCAAGAGTCAGTTGAGTTTCTCTCATCATAACACAGATGGTCTTATATTCTTCACACTATTGTCATCCCAAACCTTATATTATCTTATATGAGTCATCGAATGGCTTTGATCATAAGGCTTGTTCGACTTGAACCGGCGCTGCACAGTCGGTGAATGACATCAAAGTACCGCGAGAGTGATTAGAGAGCTGACGGCTATAAATTACAATGTTAAATTTAACAATTAAGCTATCCTACATCACATGTAAAACTATATAAATGGATGAATGGCTTTTATCGATTTAAACAGTAAAATGCTTAAAAACACAAACCTTTCTTCAGCCGAATCTCAACAGATGCAGGAGCGCGGCGCAGCCTTATGACGTCATATACATACACCAAAATAAAAGTCCTAGTCTCATTTGAAAGCAGACACTTGGCAGTTTGTTGTCATCAAGTCAGAAGTAATTATTGCCATAAATAAAATATTGTTTTAAAGACCTTAAATGTTTTAAGTTATTAGAAATTAGTTTTCTAAAATATTTGTATGAAAATAACATTTACATTGGGCTTGCTGCAGTTGATGATTGTATAGCAGCTAAAGCTATAGGACTAATCTGTTGTTATTTAATTTATATTTAATCATTCAGCAGACGCTTTTATCCAAAGCGACTTACAAATGAGGAGAACAATAGAATCAATTAAACTTACAATAGGACAACGACATGTAAGTGCTGTGACAAGTCACAGTTAGTCTAGCACAGTTACACGTAGAGAGTTTGTTTGTTTGTTTTTGTGGTTCATCCACGGACAGTCCAGACTGCTGAAAAGATGATTGTTTCCCCCTACCCACCCTCCCTCCAGGACCTGTGCTCTTCCAGAGTCAGGAAAGAACTGTTGCCGCCCGGACGGCACCTCTGATCAGTAAGCACTAGATCAGTGGTTCTCAAAGTTTTTAGAGAGGCTTCTAACATCTGGTACCCCCACTCTTCAGCAGAGATGGACAAAGTACACAACTTTCTTACTTGACTGAAAGTACAGATACTACTGGTCAAATATTACTCCATTACAAGTAATATTTGTAAATACCGGTTTGTACTTAAGTAAAAGTACTTAAGTTCACGCGCAGAAGTCGTGGCGCTCTCGTGAACTCGTGTCAGAGGCCCACACAGAAGAAAATCAATAGTTGAATAAAGTTGTTATTTTTGTTTGTTTTTTTGCGCACAAAAAGTATTCTCTTCGCTTTATAAACTTAAGGTTGAGCCACTGAAGTCACTTGGACTATTTCAATGATGTTTTTACTAACTTTCTGGACCGGCAGAAAGAAATTGCCTAGCAGCCTATGAAGAAGTGATCCAGCTCTCAGATTTCATCAAAAATATCTTAATTTGTGTTCCGAAGATGAACGAAAGTCTTACAGGGTTGGTTTCATACCACTTTAATCTCAACTAAGCAGTGATGCTTTAAATTCATCAATTAAATTGAACATCACTCTTAAAAAACAAAACAAAACAAAGGTTGCATTCACTACACCGCATTAGTTTGTTTTTCAGTCCATGAACTTTTGCGGAGCAGCTTTCCCCATCAATCTTTATGAAGATCCAGCTCTATCGCAGCTCTTTGGGATAGTTGATGTTTAAAGCGTAAAGCAGTCCAAACAATGTGACGAAGGCATTTGTAATGTCTTGGAGATCCACTATGACAATCTCCCTCTCCAGTTTCGCAGCCATATTCACGACGTTATCTGGGAAGGCACAATCTTGTCTGGTGTCCTCGCTCACTGACAAGATGCCCACCTTAACACTCTGAACAACATCCATCTCATTGTCAGTCGGCTGAAAGAGAGAGAGAGATTTAAGATTTCTAAACAATTTTAGAAATGTGGCAGAATTTTAATTCATTCTCTAAAATGTAAAGTAAATTATGTCACTTTTAAAAATAAAAAAAAGATACCATGACCACCTTTCAGTGAGTATGTGCCCTCAAAACTAACAAAGGATCTGATTTGGGACTGACTTGTGTACTAACTTATCGCTTCACTGATGATTGTGTTTGTTTTGTGAGGGAGTGATACCATTTACTGTCCACTCAAAATTGGCAATTTTGGAAATGAGGCTCAGCACTCTTGGGTTGACGGCGTACTGGCGTCCCTTTTCCTTGCGTGTGACTTTGGTCTCTTGATCTGGGGTAATTTTGAACATGCATTGAGAATTTTTTTGATAACTAATATTAACATAAAAAGTCAGTGAAACAGTAGTCTGGGTTTCCCCATGCTGCCTTCCCGCAGCGCGATTTTATTCACGCTGAAAGGCAGTATGGATCCCATGGACCAAATTTTCGCCTCATTTAGGGAACCAATCACAGAACGGGGAGGGAGCAGCAAGACGATGACGACGTCTATGCGAAACACCGAAGCAGTTTGTTTATACATATGGATCAAACATGGCAGCAGACGCGAAGTTACCTTTCGATGCAGCCTTACGGCCGTTTCACACATAGGTTTCACACCGCAAGCGTGAGCGGCATTTGAGCAGCGCGTCAGCGTAACTACATCGTCACTGCAGCTGCGCGAGAGTATTCACACTGGAAGCGTTTGTACAGTGTCACAGCAGCGGCTCCAAAGCTACATATCGTTAGCCTCATAGCATAATTGCCTAAGTCATTTTGTGTTTTTTCTTGTTTTCCAAAGACATTGAAATATGACTTCGGCATTATATATAAGCGAGCAATTCTTTACAAAGACAACTATACATTTGTTTTTAGTAGTTGCTCATTTTATAACATTGATAGTCTTGAAAGTTTGTAAGACTGGAGAGGTGTACAACATTCGCATATAAGTTAAATGTTATACAACAAAACAACCCAGAAAATGGCCCCAATCTATTAGTTTCAGTCATACTTTCGATGTTTACAAGACTGCATAATCATATTTATTTTTGTCCATCAAAAGTGTGCTTTCACTTTAATTTAGCGTGAGCAGTGCAGCAAAAACAGATTCGACGTCGAAACCCCCGCTTCACTGCTGCTCCTGCTCGACGCTCATGCGCTGCTCCCGGTGTGAATGTACTCATTGATTAACATGCACGCCGAAAAAAATACGCGCCGCTCACGCATGCGGTGTGAAACGGCCGCCACGCCATCGTGTAGGCAACACATAAATCTCTGACCCATATGTCATCTGTTATAATTGAAACGATTGGCTATGAGCTACGTACAGGCGCATTTGACATTCGTAGCACCCAATAAACGGCTCTGGGCATTCGTAAACCACGCCTCAAATACGAGAAAATGAACATGTGGTTCCCAGACCCAAGTCTCAACGAGAATTGGGTCTGGCGTTAGCCAGGCTAGTGAAACAGCACATTTGAACACAAAGTGTACAATACAAGTTTTCTTAAAGCTACATTAAGTGACTTCAGTCTACTATTTTTTGCGGCTATACTCCATTTAGTGTTATAACAACTGCCTGCAGAGGGCGCCAATAGCCCTTATCGGCAGATTTATGCATTCAGTTCAAATGGAAATCGTATACAGTATTACAGCGTTGATCTAAAATGGTGTTTGTTCATTAATAGCTGTCAACCATGTCAGTACGCAATTGAGCGGTCTGAACTGGTTTACCCAGTGCATTTTTTTTACTTGGGTCACGCATGGTTATAAGCAACTTAAACTCAGCATATGCAGAGACGGAGTTTGAGACGCTCCACACATATAAATGACAACAGTGCAACACAAAACACTTTGAAACACAAAACCATCCGACTTTACATGCTTTACCAAATGCACGTTATTGGAATTTAATCAAGGAATAGTGACAGCCCTACTCCACACACACCATATAACATGTCAAAACATATAACATGCTAACATGCAATGTATTGTATTGTAGTTTATATGATTAAAATTAGTCGTTAACTTAAGCTTGCACTCTGCTTACACATCTAATCTTAAAGGGATAGTTCACCCAAAAATGAAAATTCTGTCATAAATTACTCACCCTCATGTCGTTCCAAACTCATAAGCCTTTCGTTGATCTTCGGAACACAAATGAAGATCTTTTTTCTGTTCCTCCATTGACAGCTATGCAACTACAACTTTGGCGCTTCAAAAAGTTCATAAAGAGATCGTAAAACTAATCGATATGAATTGAGCAGTTTAGTCCACATTTTCTGATGAGACTTCATGGCTTCATATGATGAAAGATGAAAGATCTCTTCGGTCTCCTTCAGTCCTGAAAATATATATATACACTCACCTAAAGGATTATTAGGAACACCATACTAATACTGTGTTTGACCCCCTTTCGCCTTCAGAACTGCCTTAATTCTACGTGGCATTGATTCAACAAGGTGCTGAAAGCATTCTTTAGACATGTTGGCCCATATTGATAGGATAGCATCTTGCAGTTGATGGAGATTTGTGGGATGCACATCCAGGGCACGAAGCTCCCGTTCCACCACATCCCAAAGATGCTCTATTGGGTTGAGATCTGGTGACTGTGGGGGCCATTTTAGTACAGTGAACTCTTTGTCATGTTCAAGAAACCAATTTGAAATGATTCGAGCTTTGTGACATGGTGCATTATCCTGCTGGAAGTAGCCATCAGAGGATGGGTACATGGTGGCCATAAAGGGATGGACATGGTCAGAAACAATGCTCAGGTAGGCCGTGGCATTTAAACAATGCCCGATTGACACTAAGGGGCCTAAAGTGTGCCAAGAAAACATCCCCACACCATTAATCCACCACCACCAGCCTGCACAGTGGTAACAAGGCATGATGGATCCATGTTCTCATTCTGTTTACGCCAAATTCTGACTCTACCATCTGAATGTCTCAACAGAAATCGAGACTCATCAGACCAGGCAACATTTTTCCAGTGTTCAACTGTCCAATTTTGTAGTGGAGATGAGTGGTACCCGGTGGGGTCTTCTGCTGTTGTAGCCCATCCGCCTCAAGGTTGTGCGTGTTGTGGCTTCACAAATGCTTTGCTGCATACCTCGGTTGTAACGAGTGGTTATTTCAGTCAAAGTTGCTCTTCTATCAGCTTGAATCAGTCGGCCCATTCTCCTCTGACCTCTAGCATCAACAAGGCATTTTCGCCCACAGGACTGCCGCATACTGGATGTTTTTCCCTTTTCACACCATTCTTTGTAAAATCCCAATAACTGAGCAGATTGTGAAATACTCAGACCGGCCCGTCTGGCACCAACAACCATGCCACGCTCAAAATTGCTTAAATCACCTTTCTTTCCCATTCTGACATTCAGTTTGGAGTTCAGGAGATTGTCTTGACCAGTACGACACCCCTAAATGCATTGAAGCAACTGCCATGTGATTGGTTGATTAGATAATTGCATTAATGAGAAATTGAACAGGTGTTCCTAATAATCCTTTAGGTGAGTGTATATATATATGTATATATATATATATATATATATGTCTCTTCTCTGTGAGGGAAATGTCTCCAACATCAAATTTCCATTTCCATTTTCTTTTCATCTTTATCTTTGTTTTTAAACATCTTAATGAGCTCTTCTTGTTTTTGCTCTTGCAATTGTTTTGTTTCACCAGTAGGAAGCTTTGGGTCAGGGTCAATGCAGCCATATTTATCTTTACGCCCTTTCTTTACAGTCTCAGGACTGCCACTTTTAGAAAACCTTTTCTTGGTAGGAGGAGCTTGGAGTCTCTGAAATTATCGATACAAGACATTAACTGTTTCACAAGGGATTCATACCTAGTGCAGACAACCTGGCCCTCGATCTCATCTCGAAAGGATTTTGGGTAGCAAATAACCATCTTCCTTGCTATTTCAGCAATGTGCCTCTTTCCTGGTTTCTTGCACACAGTGACTACTTCAGCCACCACAATCCTTACAATCTCTCTTCTCTCTGCTGCAGATGGCCTCTGCTCATTATCTAATACCTGTCTTGTAGTTGAGGGCAACTTACTCCAGGGTATGTCAAAGCTGTAATGCCAGCTATTATTTTCCCTGGCTGAAGGGGAGGACCCACTCTCTGATGCAGAAAATGATGCTCGACTTGACACACTGGGTGAGGCTTGACTTGGCATAATGGGTGAGGCTGGACTTCTCTTTGACATGACCAAAGCTGAGCTCCTCGCAGCTTTTTTTACTTTATATAAAATGCCACGCTACACAACTAGATAGATCAAGTAGAATGAGTAAGAGACATGGATTCTGTAAGTCTCTTAAACTTGTCATACATGCTGCTTAGAACTTTATACATCATATGAAACTGAAACTTTATAAGTTGCTAATGGATTATTAATTTACTTGCCCATTTAAAGTGGGCAATGACTTTTCTTGTTTCTAATGGCATAAGGACTCCTGCAAGGTCATCTGCCTCCAAATACTTCAGGTCCTCAGCTGAACAAACTCCAAGGTCTTTAATCACCTCCACCACTCGCTTTATAACATCCTCTTGGCTGAATACAGAACTGAGGGATAAGGTTAGGTTGCTCACCCATTCATCCATGACTGCAAGAAGGAGGAAAAATGGGTTATTGTTGAATGAATATCAGACTGGTTATTCTGTTTTAGTGTTTAAAACAAAAATTGTTTTAGTGAATATTATGGCTGGTCTTGACAAGCTTCTTGATGGTTTTCAGACGGTTCTCAAAAGGGAAAGCAGATATGTCATTTAACGAACAATCAAAATGTGCAACATCTTCATGGAGGTGTTTTATGTTATGCACATTGTAGACAGCAAATATATTTCCATAGACCTCAGCGCTATTGATGACAAAATGATTAAGGAGGTCTGCTGCATATGGTAGAAAGTGGTTTCTCCGCTCGCGATCTGCAGAAAGAAGGATCGACATTCCAATCATCAGGCAAAGGAAGTGGTCGTATACATCCGGGTCTACAATTCCATGGAGTATCACTGGTCCAGTGTACAGCAGGAACTGTCGGAACTCAGTGGCTTTCCATCTATCCAACTCCTGAAGGGATTTCACTGGGCATTGAGTTCCTCAGTTTAACGAGTTCACGGGAGAGTTCAGCTCTCTGTCTCGGAGAGAGTCTACGAGGATTGGGGATCCTGCACAGGTAGTACAGGATGCGCCTCACAACCCCAAGGCAAACAAGGTGCATGTAATCAAGAACAAAAGAGCTGACACATGGGATGCCTGCTCTGATCAGTGGTGTCTCCCCATTCTGGTGTTTAACTCTGTAGGCCATCTGGCTGAACTTTTCATCTGTCCTGCTAGGGGATGTATCCTTGCTGTTGAACACTATTTTGCCCAACCATTCACCCTCCTCTTCACACCTCTCACAGCTGTAGTATCCAGTGTGGTATATTATATGTGACCCGTTACAGGAACCAGGGACACAAGTCGGCAGCACAACTTGCGAGCAAAATGAGAAACAAGCGTTTTTTTTCAAAATTTGTGATTTCCGCTTTTTTGCAGAATCTGTTAGTTGAGATCATGAAGAAGCCTCTCCATGTTTGAGATAACAGTATTGGTATATTTAAAAGCGTACATTTTGAGGTTGAAATCGGCTTGTTTTTCTGGGATTCTAGCATGCAGTAGGGGCGTGTCTGTTGTCTGTGTGTATTTGCATACTGAATAGCCGCCCGCGCCTTTGCCCCCGCCCCCCAACAGCATGGCTACTTATTATGCAGCGCTCTGCTCCTGCTCTATCTCTGATATCAAATTTCAATGAAGATGGATGCCGCAAAGATGGTCGCAGACGAGCTGAACCGTGGCCGTTACAACGAAAATGTTTTGAAGTACTTCTTCGACAAGCCGGATGCTTATGAACACGCGTTCACTGATTCTGAAGACGATCTGAGCGACGATGAAAGTGGCATGATACGACTGAATAATATCCCTAATCTACAACTGAGCGAAGATGAAGACGAGGAAGAATGTATCGGACTGGCGTCAGACGAGTTAGACCGTAAGATATCAGAGGCTATATCGATAGTAACATTTGATGAGGATATAGATAGAGAAATGGGGAAAATCCGTAACTTTGACTGTAAATGTTACACGAGGAGAAAAGAGAACTCTGCATGGGAGACAGTCTTGTAGCCAGAAGCTTTCTCCAGACATTATGTACAACATACGGCTGGATTCTTTAGCTGCGGAAAAAGAGTGGCAGGACATGCGAATTATTGGACATTTAGAGGCAAACAGACGCACATTGCAAACTTCGGAGATGGTTACATCTACAAAGAAGACCCAGACAAAGAGAAAGTGTGCCCGAACGACTTATTTCATTGGAGGCAACGAGATCTGCAAGAATACTTTTCTGTTTCTTATGGGGTGAGTTTCCATAAACATCAAAGTTTGTCGTTTTTTGTTCATTCTAAGAACACGTACACGTTATCTCATGTTTAGTCCATGTTTAGACCTTCCAATACCTACCTATTGTTTTTAGCTAGCTCAGGACTGTTGTTTTAATTGTAACGTTAGCTGCTAATCGTTAGCATCATATCACTTGCCAAAACCCCCATTAGGCCTACTATAATGAGCTTTAAGATGATAATGTGAGCTTCTGCTATTAATTTGAATAATGCTTCAATTGCTTGAATTGACTGGTGATAATGACTTAACTTAGCCCACGTAAACCTGCCTGTTGTTCATTCTAAGAACACGTACACGTTATCTCATGTTTAGTCCATGTTTAGACCTTCCAATACCTACCTATTGTTTTTAGCTAGCTCAGGACTGTTGTTTTAATTGTAACGTTAGCTGCTAATCGTTAGCATCATATCACTTGCCAAAACCCCCATTAGGCCTACTATAATGAGCTTTAAGATGATAATGTGAGCTTCTGCTATTAATTTGAATAATGCTTCAATTGCTTGAATTGACTGGTGTTAATGACTTAACTTAGCCCACGTAAACCTGCCTGTTAGCATTCTTGAATTGATTGTGATGCTAATAATTTTAGCCAGTGGTGGAGGAAGTACTACTTAATATTCTTACCAAGGATTTACTAACGTAATCGTAAATGTATCAGATTAAATTCCTACTTAAGTAAAAGTATAAAGTATACGTAGCCGTAAAATGTGCGTAATAAGTCAAAAGTAAAAGTATTTATGAAGAGTTTAATGTACAGGATTTTTTTAATCCTTTGACTCAAACCAGGTCTAACCACTAACTGAGGTCTAAACCAGGACTAAAACAAGACTAAACCAGGAAGTACAGATACAAACTCTAAAGTAAGTAAAAGTAAAAAGTATTCATCATAAAATTTACTTCAGTAAAGTAAAAGTACCTATAATGTGTACAATACATTTTGATATAGGTGACAAGATGCCTGTTAGCAAGACCATGATGTTAAACGTCTTTTTCTCCCCCCCAGCATTGGCAGAGACACCCTGGCTGATATAGTCAAACACTATGAGGAGAATGGGGCAAGACCACGTTTGAGGAAGAAGCACTCACTGCCACGTCCACCAGCCAGGTTCATCAGCCCTGAGGATATCAACAGAGTTGTGGACTTCATAAAAAACTATGCAGAAGACAATGCCATCATGCTGCCTGGCCGACAGCCTGGGCATAAGGATTGGCATGTGAAGTTGCTGCCAACTCATGTGTCCAAGGCCTCAGTGTGGCGTCTCTACGTGAAGTCTGCTAAGGAGCTTGGTATGTGTAAACATTGATTTAGAATTGAGTGCTTATAAAGTGAAATAATGTTATTTATTATTGCTACACTATTAGCAATTACAATACAATTAACCATAAGCAATATCTGTTTTTCAGGTGAGCGTGCAGTTTGTAAAACCAGCTTCAAAGCACTGTGGAACCGACTTCTCCCACACATCAAAAGTTGCCGGCCGCGCACAGATCTCTGCTGGCAGTGCCAAAGCAATAACGAGCAGCTGATACGAAGTGCAAACCTCCCAGATGATAGAAAGTCTGAAGCAGTAAAGAAGCAACAAGATCATCTTTCCCTTGTGCAGAAAGAGAGGGCTGTGTACAACGACATGACTGCTGCCTGCAGAAAGACTTGCTCTGGCTCTGACCTGTCTTTTGGACCATCCCTACCAGCAAGCAAGAAGATTAGGATGCATTACAGTTTTGATTTTGCTCAGCAGGTAATATTTCACACACATTTACTTCCCTTTACTTTATTAATGTCCCTTAAAGGGCGATTTGGTGCATGAGAATAAATAGTGCAAATGCAGAATAGCATCAATATAGTAAGTTTTATCTTTATTAGACAGTTATGAACAGATGCAAATTTAATTTAATCTAATCCAAGTTCGCTCTCTCCCTCTGTCTCCTACAGTTACACTTTCCCTCAAACCCTCTCCAGCCAGGACCAATGTACTTCCTGACCCCACGGAAATGTGGCCTATTTGGTGTTTCATGTGAAGGGCTGCAGAAACAGGTGAATTACCTGATTGATGAAGGCATGTCATCTACTAAGGGAAGCAATGAAGTCATCAGCTACATGCATCATTTCTTCGGCAACTTTGGAGTTGGAGAAACAGAGGTGGATCTTCATTGTGACAACTGCAGTGGGCAGAACAAGAACAACTTCATGCTCTGGTACCTTGCCTGGCGGGTTGGACACAAGCTTCACGATAAAATTGAAATCCACTTCCTTATTGCTGGCCACACCAAGTTTTCCCCTGACTGTGGCTTTGGACTCATCAAGCAAGCCTACATGAAGACAAGAGTCAACACTTTGGCAGACATCGCTGAGGTACTTTAACTTTACTTTGCTTTAATGACTTCAGTGCTGTTTTCTGTTCTGCTTCAATGAAACATTTAACTGAAGATCTTTTTTTTCTTCCTCTCTTCTCTTTTTTGTCATCAGGTTGTGGAAAACAGCTCTCCTGTGAGTCACCTCAATATCCCACAGCTTGTTGGAACGGCAGAGGGAAAAGTTTTAGTCCAGACCTTCGACTGGCAGCAGCATCTGACTCGCCACTTCCGTAGACTCCCACAGGTCAAGAGTTATCAGCACTTCAGGTAATTGAAACTTTCACATTGTGTACATACAATATAACATAGCAACAAGATACACATGACCGTTTTTTATAAGAAAATACTTTGCCATGTTTAAAATGTCTTATGTGCTTTTTCTGTCACAGCTTTGACGCCAAGAGACCAGGTGTGGTGCTTGCAAAAAGTCACCGTGATGCACAACCTGTCGAATATCAGCTACTGCGCGACGGAGCAGATCTGCCCCCTGTCGACGGTCTTCCTGTCCTGGCCCCACCTGGACTGAAAATTGACAGGCAGACCTATCTATATGAAAAAATAAGGCCATTCTGTGCTGACGAGGCAAGAGACATCACATGCCCAGCGCCAAGGTTCACAACACAGAAGAGTCCACAGAAGAGGATGCGAATGTAATTTCATTGGACTGTGTCACAAAGACCTTTTTTCTTGTTTACAACACCTGCAATGTCACTTTATCAACCAACCACCTGAATTTAGTTTTACATTCTTGTATGAAAAGCACTCTAAACAATGTGTGATTGATTTGATTATGGAAAATAAAAAATATTAAATATTATTTTTCAAGAAAGCTCTTGCTGGAGCATCACAGATAAAGGATTTTATGTGAACCTGTATGACATTTCCATTGTGTTGGATTCCATTTTCCCTGAGCCTCTTGATTTCTTCTACAAAGTCTTGGACATAGTCTTCCAATGGTTCAGGTTTTGTCATGCCACTAAACAGGCAGACAATAAAAGGCTCAAATTCCTCAACCTTTGCCAGCATGGGCCAGAATTGAGCAGCACTTGATCTAAATAATGGCACACCATCCACATTAATGGTGACAGCAATGTGATCTGGTGAAGCTGGGCACTGAAGAAGTGTGTGCCGTATACCAGTTTCCAAACCATAATAGATGTATTCGCCATTACATCTTGCCTGGCGCTCCACTACTTTTGGAGTACAAAGCAGTGTCCTTGAGTTCTTGGGTAGGTGCTTGTGTCCATGATTACGTAGAACTTGGAGCAAGTCATTGAGGGATTTGTGTGATTGATTATTGGTCACTGCCCAATCTGCCAAGTCACTACATACACTCACCGGCCACTTTATTAGGTACACCTGTCCAACTGCTCGTTAACACTTAATTTCTAAGCAGCCAATCACATGGCGGCAACTCAGTGCATTTAGGCATGTAGACATGGTCAAGACAATCTCCTGCAGTTCAAACCGAGCATCAGTATGGGGAAGAAAGTTGATTTGAGTGACAACTGGGATTTTCACGCACAACCATCTCTAGGGTTTACAGAGAATGGTCCGAAAAAGAAAAAACATCCAGTGAGCGGCAGTTCTGTGGGCGGAAATGCCTTGTTGATGCCAGAGGTCAGAGGAGAATGGCCAGACTGGTTCGAGCTGATAGAAGGGCAACAGTGACTGAAATAACCACTCATTACAACCGAGGTATGCAGCAAAGCATTTGTGAAGCCACAACACGCACAACCTTGAGGCGGATGGGCTACAACAGCAGAAGACTCCACCGGGTACCACTCATCTCCACTACAAATAGGAAAAAGAGGCTACAATTTGCAAGAGCTCACCAAAATTGAACAGTTGAAGACTGGAAAAATGTTGCCTGGTCTGATGAGTCTCGATTTCTGTTGAGACATTCAGATGGTAGAGTCAGAATTTGGCGTAAACAGAATGAGAACATGATCCATCATGCCTTGTTACCACTGTGCAGGCTGGTGGTGGTGGTGTAATGGTGTGGGGGATGTTTTCCTGGCACACTTTAGGCCCCTTAGTGCCAATTGGGCATCGTTTAAATGCCACGGCCTACCTGAGCATTGTTTCTGACCATGTCCATCCCTTTATGGCCACCATGTACCCATCCTCTGATGGCTACTTCCACCATGTCACAAAGCTCTAATCATTTCAAATTGGTTTCTTGAACATGACAATGAGTTCACTGTACTAAAATGGCCTCCACAGTCACCAGATCTCAACCCAATAGAGCATCTTTGGGATGTGGTGGAACGGGAGATTCGCATCATGGATGTGCAGCCGACAAATCTGCGGCAACTGTGTGATGCCATCATGTCAATATGGACCAAAGTCCCTGAGGAATGCTTCCAGCACCTTGTTGAATCTATGCCACGAAGAATTGAGGCAGTTCTGAAGGCAAAAGGGGGTCCAACCCGTTACTAGCATGGGGTACCTAATAAAGTGGCCGGTGAGTGTAGGTCCAATCTGTTTTCATCTATGTCATCAGCTATTACAGGTGCCTCTTCCATTACTTCGTCTTCTGTGTCTGGACCTTCAACACTGTATCTTTCTCGATCCCTGTTGTCATCCACAGCATCAAAATCATCATCATCCACATAGGACATGTCATCCACAAACTCTTCTTCACTGTCATCCTCAGCTAGTTTCTTTACCATATAATTGACTTTCCTCCAGTTTTTAAGATAATCTGAGGCCATTTTAACAAAGCAACAGATGTCTGTAGAAAAAAATAACAGAAAATAAAAAAGCTATTGTTTTATAGCTTTACTCCGTTTTTATGGTTTAATTAAATTGCATTAGTCAAAAAGAATGTCTAATTAATTGCAATCATAAAATATATAAAATTTTACAGCAATGTATTAAAAGTCTAACAAAAAATAAATGTTGTATGAAAAAAGTTTTTGTTGTTGTTGTGTAAATCTAATTTATTTAGATCTAATCAATATTCTCATCAGTGTTCTATCAGCTTTGACAATAAAATCTACATTTTTGTGATATTTAGGGTCCTTGCGCTTTTTTTACCTTTATAAATTGCTTTTTTCTAATCTTATTAAATGTATGCTTCATCTTTCATTTTAAATGCTTAAATTTGATCTGAAAATTACAGCTGCATTAAACAATGTTATGATTTAAAAAAAAAAAATTTAAATACAAAGACATTTTTTGGAAAAAACTATAAACATGAAACTAAACCGCCAGTAGGTGACAGCAATTGACCGTCTTAATGAGTGAGTAATTGAGTCATTCATTTAAAAGATTTGTTCAAGTGGCTAATTCATTAAGTAATGAAACGCGTTGACTGAGATGCACTATGGTTGTTTGGAACTAGGGCTGGGCGATATGGCCAAAAAAATTATCACGATAATTTTTTTTTATATCAGTTAATATCGATATTTATCACGATAAATGTCAAAAAAAATTTCTTTTAAGTTTTTCAAATTTTTAGTCCTAAGTGACTTTTTTTGCGCATAAACATTATCGAACATGTATCGAGCTCTTGATATCGTTGTATCGAGTAAAAATGATATCACGATCTATTATCGTTATCGTTTTATCGCCCAGCCCTATTTGGAACTATTTTCGAAGCTGAAAATATGACAAAATATAAAATTCTGTACACACCTTATTAATAAAGCATGTAGTCTGAAGATGAGCCCAGAATACGAATGCATTGAGTTTAATGACACCTTAAGCGTTTTCCTCCCATAGAAAACCCTTAACGTGGCTTAATAGGCTAGTATTAACACAGTGATAAAGATCAAATTCTGTACACACTAACAATGCTTTCTATGGGAGGATGGCAATGCGGTTTCCGCAACGAATGCTTTAAATGTTATTCAATGCAAAACAAAAAAGAAAAATATAAGTAGCTTTAAAAAAACTTAAATTATTGTAGCATTAATTAGCCCACAAACTATTTTTATTTTACAACCTAAAAAAATTATTTTAAAGCAAAATGCCAGCGATGTCGATCCTAATTTAACCATAATTTAGCTTTGAATATAAAGTTTTAAGTTTTGTATTTATAATGTTGTCGCCTGCCACCAGAATGACGGCAGAGGAAGGGCATTCACACTTGTTCGTCGACTTGCTGCAAGACACTTTAGCACCTGGTTGTGCCGCCAGTTATAACGGCCTTGGGTGAGGCTGGTCTTGCATCCCACTAAGATGTGCCTCAGTGTTGCTGGACTTGGACATAGAGGACACGTGGGGTCTTCAGCATACCACAGACTTAGGTTTGCGGGGGAAGGTTACACAACCGGAGAAGCCTGAGAGCCTGCTTTCTGGATTGACGTGTCAATCAGATTGTTCCTTTTCTGCCAACCTGTGAGCGACCACGCTGAAGAAGATTTTTCCCTCGACGTTTAGTAGGCTAATCTGGCGGAGCTGCCTGATCTCTGAGTTCTTTTCCTTGGGGATTAGATCCCTCCGGCTCGTTGGTATCTCCTTATTTTGCCACACAACTCTCATAAGTTACTCTCATATTTGTTTCTCATGCATGCCTAAATCTTTCTGCAAAATGGTTTGTAAAAAAAAGGGGGTTTTTTATCCCTCTTTTGAAAGCATGAAATATGGTTGGTTGAAAATGTAATTTTAGCATTGTTGCTAAATGTGTGGTGGAAAAACAAGGCAATTTTCTTAATTTCTGATACAGCACATGAATGCAGTATATTGCACACCTAAATTGACAACTTAAAAAGGGTTTTGATCTTTAGGTAAAAACTTTATTTTACAAATAATTTAAAATGCATAATGAACACATCTTCGTGAATTGCTTTGGGGAAATTGCATTCTAAGGTTTCGCTTTATTTAAAGCCAAACAATGATGCATTTATATATGTTAGTATTATCAATTATAATAAGCATTTATATGACAACACAACGCACCTATTAAAAACTATATATTCCCTTATTTGACAGAAATAAAACTTAATTACTAATAAGTCACTGACTGTATCTATGAAATAATTACATATAGAGTGGTGGAACTATGAGCTCATGGGCTGGAGCGGACTGGAGCGAGTTCACGGGGTGGAGCGGGAGCAGGCTCTGGTACTGAGGTCTTGATGGTAAAGTCTGTAGAGGGCTTGAACGCAGGTTTGGGATGAGCTGGAGCACCCAATTTTTGGGGGGATGGGACTGGGTAATCACTGCAAAAGTCAACAATCACCAGGAAATAGGAATTGAAATAATTCATCATCCGGACCAGTCCCATCCAAAAGTATGCACTGAAAATTAAATTGCTCCATCTCACCAGATGGGACAGTTCCAGGAATTCCACAAAATGTTGATTTCTGAACTCTTCCTAAGTTAAAACATTAGTGTTGTCTTGTTTAAAAAAAGAATTTGAACTTGTTTTGTTTGCATTATTTGAGGTCTGAAAACACAGCATATCTTTTTGCTATTTTGACCTGTCATTTTCTGCAAAAAAAAAGACTATTTGGGAGAAATGTTTTCAGAAGCTTAGAATAAAATTAAAATAAATATTTTAATCTAACACATACCTATAAATAGTAAAACCAAAGAAATGTATAACTTCCGTGTTCTCTAACTGCATAACTGCAGTGTTCTCTTAATTTTAGAAAATGTAATATAAAAAATATAAATATCCCAAGTAAGTCTAAAAATAAAATATACAACATACATTACTAACAACACATTTAGGAGCAGCTAAGTAATATCACTTACATTGATATAAAAACTGAGGAGGCAGAGGAAGACGATCCAAAATCTAGTAAAACAAAGAAATGAAAAAAATATATGAATCAAACCTGATAACAGTCCTTATGTTTCATGTTACAGATATGCTGCATTATGCCAATAAATCATGAAAACTTATCTGATAGTTAGTCAAAACATTGTGTACTTACAAAGCCAAATAACTGACTGTGTCTTAGCTCTTAAAAGAACTTTTGGGGTGTATCGGGCTGCTGTGGACACATGAAAAAAAAAAAAAAGAGAGAAAAGAGAAAACCAATAAACAAGGCTGAATACGAGAGTGATGGGCCTCTATAGGAGCTAAAATGTTTCATTGGTGTTGTGAGGGGCCTAATTCTGTGACCGGGGCCCAACATTTTGGTGCTCCTGTTACAGACTAATCAGATCGTAATGAACATGGCAAATCTGAAATGTAGGATGACTGGTATGTTTTGACTTACAACAAGCAGATGGTAATCGAAGGTAATTGAAGAAGCTGAAAAAGAAAGAAGAGAACAATTATTTTATAAATCATAAAAAGACTCAAATGTATTTGGGATAACATCTGAAAATAAGAAAAAATAAGCTATGAGTTCACATTAAGAATCAGAATTGTTATTTATGGGTGAACTATTCTTTTTTAATCACAGGTTCCATTATAATTAATGTTATTATAATTGTATGTATTTTTTTACTAATATTAGTTTTTTTTTTTCTTTCTTTTTTTAATGTGTACTAGCCTACAGTGGCAACTTTGTTTTAAAAAGTGGGTGGGACAGGTGTATGTGTGTGCGTGTGTTTGTGTGTGTGTGTGTGTGAAAAACATCAGATTTCAGCGTTAGATCTCTGCTGATAGCCTATTCAACAAACGAACCCAACCCGTCCCACCCCCAAATTAAGCCTATGCGTAATTTAATGTTAATTTGTTTTTCAATTAATTTGAGTTGGCGTTTGGCTCTTAAACTCTGCAGGATTGAGACTCTCGGAAACCCTAGCTTACTACTACTAATACTACGGTACTAATAATAGGCCTACTGTTAGTCCAAAGTGACGTTATCATGGCAAACATGACTCTAATCAAAAGAGTGCGTCTCTCAGTCAGAGAGTCAATGACGTCATATACCTAACGGTATTTAACGGCAGATTGTATAGGAAAAGACGGAAAGACGCTTGTAAGATGTGGACGTGGTACATTTACTAGTAAAATACAGTCCATTAACTTTTCCATATCTTAATATGTTCCTTAATATTCACTTTTATGAGAGAACTTATTTGATAGTGGAAAAAAAAGCTGAGAAAACCAATCAGGCTCACTCCCTTATACGGCTCACACACTGTGTCCTAATTGTAGGCTATTATTACTCTGGTTATATTGTTAATTTTTATATTTGTGGTCTTATATTTGATATTTTCAGTTGTAAATGTAATTTAAATCATTTGGTTACATTAACTGTAGGAATTACGTTACTCACATATATATCTGTAGCTGTAGCGGAGATAGCGTGGGTGCTTGGGTGCGGCCGCCCCAGGGCCCCGTGCCAATTAGGGGCCCCTCAAACACCGCCGATCTTGCGTCCAGGAACGGGGCCCAGGCAAAGTACACCCAGCAAACAAATTTACTTGACTAACGAAAAATAAACAGGTGTGTGAGCGGTTACAAAAAAATGTTTCTCACTGTGCGTTTCCAAAAAAAGGAAAAAACATTATGCAACAAGTACACGCTTAAGTCGCTGCCTGTTCAAGGAGTGCTGAAATCAATTAGGCCTACTCATCATTAAAGTCATGTTGGCTTCATTATGGCTTATAACTTTAGGCATAAAGTTAAATATTTGTCCTACCTGACCAAAAAATGTTCAAATAAATGTCACAATAGACAAGAAAGATGTAGGTTGTGTCGGGGGCGGCGGCAGATAATTTTTAACGCAGGTACTGAGGAGATCATTGACAGAGGGAGCTGCGCAATTATATAGCCTATATATTGTAAATAAATACTATTATTAAATGAGCAAAACTTAAATATTTAATATTCAATTAGGCCTATTTTAATTTTTAATTTTAAAGTTTTAATTTTACTAAAATGAATAAGCACAACATTCAGCATTCAAATATTCTTAAAGATTTATTATTAATAATGTTATTTCAACATAATCGTTATTTCGACGATTATTTATGTGTGCGTGCAACATAATCAGATAGTAGCCTATTTTTTTTTCGTTTGGAATTGTTTCGTTTAAAGATTTCATTGCAAGCTTTCTATAGATATATTTCTCATGTGTGTGAGCCATAGTTTTGGTTAATTTATGATGAGATGCGCTCAAGTTCACGTGCAATGCAAGTGACCGCGCAGGCGCCTCCATGTCATGATTACATTGTCTGCTATATTTGCTTCTTATTTATTAAATCCAGGCAATTGGTTGATGAATTAAAAAAAAAAATTAAGATACAATTTATACAAAACGAAATTTACTTTAAAGAAAGGCTTTCTACAAAACACAACGTGGGCTAAATGAGTCAAAATCATGTCTGACCCACTTCATATCTCCTGATATTGCACATCCTATTAGTGTTGCACGGTGCACCGATACTTCAAAAGTATCGCGATACTCGGAAATTAAAAACTTCACGATACCTAAATTTATTAGTATCGATACTTCTAAGAATGACCGCGTTCCAGATTTGTAAGAGTATTGCATGTTGGTGTGTGCAACGCACGCTTCCAGTGCCTCCCTATGGACGTCTGTGTTTTTCTCCTCATGCGCGTGTGACAGGGCGCGTGAACTGAACGAGCGCAGAGAGAGAGAGAGAGAGAGAGAGAGAGAGAGAGAGAGAGAGCGCGAGAGAGCCCCGGTCGCGCGCGCACTCTCTCTCTGCGTAGCCAAGCGAACGAAAGTATTTAAGGCTTCACCGTCTCTAAACTAAGCGCTGTCTTGCTCTCTCTCTCTCTCTCCCTCGCACATATTAATCAAATTAATTAAAAAAATGTTTTCCTGAATTACCGCTAGGAGTAAATTGTGGTAAAATACGTTGCCTTATCTTCTCTGAAAAGCGTTCCGCACATTCAGCTGACATAAACCACACTTTAAATAAACGAAAAAAACTATACAGTCATGAAATGTTTTCTGTGATGACACAAATCTTGTGGGATGTCCTAACCGCCGGGATA
Source organism: Rhinichthys osculus (assembly GCA_029959095.1). Lineage (NCBI taxonomy): Eukaryota > Metazoa > Chordata > Actinopteri > Cypriniformes > Leuciscidae > Rhinichthys > Rhinichthys osculus. The sequence goes on along the minus strand of JARWKJ010000013.1, from coordinate 8,244,783 downwards.
ATCACACAACGCGCACACGTCCGATAATGACACATCCAATTCGCGAACTAATGACTCATTTGAACCGATTCGTTTTAATGAATGGTTAAAACAACTGATCTGTCTGAATCGGTGTATAACTAATCGCTAACACTTTGTAATAAGGTTTCATAAATTACATAAAAAGTAGGCTACAGTTTGCTTACTCAAGTGTAAGTTTTTAAAACAAATAACACCCATCCCCCCCCCTTGACTACTTTTTTTCACACAGTGCTATCAGGAATCGATGAGAATCGTTAAAGAATCGGATCGATAAGCAGAATCGTCAGTGGCATTGATATTGATAAAATCTTATGTTTCTTATGATAACTGAGATAATGCTGCTATATTTATTTATTTTTTTACCTTGAATGTCATTGCTCTAATTTTTTATTTTTTTTTCATATTTCATATTTTGTTCAAATGGTTAATATAGCCTATATGCTGTTCATATGTTCATTTATTAGTGTGTTATATGATTAGAATGTTGTCCCAGTTTTAAAATAAAGCACAGCAATGATATTTGAGTGTTTCTCCCTTTTCAGGAAAAGTATCGAAAAAGTATCGAAATCGCAATTCTTGACTTGGTATTGGTATCGAAACAATAATTTTGGTATCGTGACAGCACTACATCCTATCTTACTCATGCTGTTCACTTTTTATAATCAACATAGCCTTTATAAAAAAAAACATTATAATATTTTAACAAATATGAAACTAAATGCGCTTATTTAATGTCACACGTAGGCTATACAGTACTAGGCCCACAGACTCTCTATTTGTACAAATTGCTGCACATTCATTTAATTCTGAATTTTGCACGTTGAAAGGCATTTTTTTTCTACAACATCTACAACATTTATCAAGTTCACGGATAATTGTGCGTGCATTTAATAATCATTATGATACTAAATTCATAAGATCAAATGATGATTGTCATAACATAACCAACACCATTAGATCACTTTTTTTTCTTTGTTCATCTGGCAGTTATAACTCAGAAACAACAGCCAACAATATCTAAAGTTATTAATCTAAGGGTCAAGAGCCCAACTAAAGCAAACAATGATCGCCATAACGGTGGCTTACAATTTTAGATTTTCTCCTTTAGATGTACTAAAGCAAACACTGATTACGATTTTCTCCTTCGGTGATTCTGCTAGTTAACATCAGGTGTCTTCAATAATGCTCAATTATCACTCAATTAATCCCTTAATTATCTCATTAACTTTAACACTGCTTCAGTGTTCATTTAACACTCTCTGAGTGTGGACTCATATAAACACTGAGCAGTGTTAATTTAACACTGGGGATTATGCTGTGTATTAATGGATCAACACAATTGTTAGATTCCAAAGACATAAGTGAATCAAGTTATTTCATGATGATTATAAAACCATCAACAGGTAACCATTATAGCCTGATCTCATTTCACTTTAGCTTTCTTTGCTGCTGCAAATGTGCTTGACTAAACACACTGTCACAGCTGCCAAAAAAACTCAAGATTTATTAAGAGTTAAGAGCCGAACTAATGGAAACACTAATCACTGCTATGGTGACTTCAAATGAAACACAGAGTTAAACCTCTGTTGATTCTCAATAAAAACTTCTGTAGAAGTCTGACAGAAATAAAGTCAGTCTGGTTAGTAATAAGTGAAGCTGGTAATGCTGTTTGTGGAGTTGTTTAATCCTCCTCTGCTGAGATCTTCACAGATTTAATGTCTTCTTTTCTCTTCAGGTGATTTCATCTAAGGCTGTGTCTGAAGTTAGTTGTAGTTCTTGTGTTTCTGCTCGTCTCTTTTTCTATTCTCTTCTTTCCTTTAGTGATTCTGCTTGTTAACAGGCTTATTAAGGTTGAGATGACTTCATATTTAATATACACAGATTTTGTGGCTCAAATAAAGTTCTGGTTTATTTCTTTGCTCTTGGCTGACATGTGGCATTGCTATGGCCTGCTTGTGGCCCAGATCTGGCAAACAGGAGTGGGCCACCCAAGGCCCGTCATTCCACGCTGCATGTGGGCCAGATCCGCATCCCACAAGTGCCAGATGTGGGCCGGATCTGGGCCGAAACAATGTTGCTATCTGGGGTTTGAGTGATTAATTATCAGTATCTAACCTGACGAAAAATTATTTATTCAATGTTGTCCACATTATATTTCATCTGCAGCAGCATTGTGAACTTTTGTAAAGATACGTTTAGCCATTAACTTTTAAATGCATCATTACATTCAAATTGCAAACACATGAGGAGAGTCTCGGCATGAAAGACCCATGACTGGCATGTGAACGTGCTACTACATTTCTCTCCGAAATGGTAAGAAATTATATTAGATTGAATGGAGGATTTTAACTGTGACGAGATGATTGACAGGGGAGTTTACGGTGATATGATGCACGCGACAGATCTGTCCGTTAAAGATGACGAAGTAGTATATCCCAAAGCTTGCCTACTCTGTTGCTACACACTCAAAAGTATGTACTTTTTCTTCACAAAAAGAGTACATACTTTTAGGGCGTAGTATAAGTAGTGGTCGAATTGGGACGCAGCCATAGACTCAGACTTTGGAACAGAACAAAGGACATGCAACCTAACAACATCAATAACCCACAATGACTGAACTAAAACACAGGGCTTAAATAAACAGACAACCAAGCTAAACAAGGTAACAAGGGGACGTGGTTAATAAGAAACACCTGGGAAGACTAATCAACATAACGGGAGACAGCTAAACATGAAAAGACAGGGGAACACATGACAGACAAGAACAAGACACAAAACCCACCGTGACATAGCCCCCCCTCTATGGTCGGCTCCCGATGCCCATCAAAACAAAAAGTTCAGGAGGGTGGTGAAGCGGAGGCGGTCTTGGGGGAGGGACGGAGGGCCAGGACCGCACTTGGAACCGGGACCAGGATATAGGCAAGGCCGGCCTGGGCCGTGGAGCTTGGGCGACCAAGGCGGAGCAGGACGTGCAGGCGACCAGGGCGGAGCAGGACGTGCAGGCAACCAGGGCGGAGCAGGACGTGCAGGCGGCCACAGCGGTGAAGACCCTTCGGGCGGCCACAGCGGAGAAGGCCCCTTCAGGAAACCATGGCGGTGCGGCCTTCATGGTCCCATCGCGGGACCTCTGTGCTAGGCGGGCTCTGGAACAGGGACTGAGACCGGGACAGGCTAGGCAGGATAATCTTCTTGGCAACATGTGCTGACATCAACGGGTAATTGGCCACGCTGGAAACCAGTCTCGGACGGCTATAGACCGATCTGATGGCTGGCTTGATGATTGGCGTGACGTGAAGAACAGGCTGAAGGGAAACTGCTGGCGGGTTCACGGAGCTTCTCCTCCATGCCCACAGCAAACGACGAATCGCTCAGGAAAAGGGCCAGGTCGATATACCTTTCTAGCATCCAGCCGGTATAGACCTCTAGCATCATTTGAGCGATATCCTCGTCCAGACCGCTCCGGAATAGGTCCATGAGCTGGACATCATCTAGTGACGCTAAATGGCAGCAAGCCTAGAAGTCCTTCACATACCTTTCAATGGGCTGGCCATCTTGAAATAGAGCAGCAAGGAATCTCCTTAGGGCTAGAACTTTGACATAGACTCAGACTTCGGAACAGAACAAAGGACATGTGTGGCAGGAAGGACGTTTCTGTCTTTCTTCATCATTGTGATCGATGGCCAGCCTAGCCAATCATATGTGCTCCTGGGCTTTAAAACAGTCACGCAGTTACCGCTAGTCAGGCGTCACAGTTGAATTGTTGCGTCACTAATGCGCGCCCGTTATTGCCTCCTGGGAACCGGACGTGAGCACCCGAACCGGTAAGAGTATGCACTGTTAGTTGTTTTTTTAGCTCCTGGAGTGTATGTAGTTATGAGAAGTGTTCTTTTAATGTACCTTTTAGAAACACCGTTTTGCTCTGGAGAGCGTGCTGCTGTCTTCTGCGGCACAAGCTCGCTACGATTGTTATTGTTTGCGTGTACTGGATGTGGACGCTGGAGGAGGTAGGGAGAGTTTGCTAATCTCTCGCTAATCGGCTCTGTTGAAATGCGTGTTTTTGAAGTGCTAGTTTGTATTTAAGGATGTGTCCTAATCCATACCCTTTCTCAGTGGTGAGAACCTGAGTTCCCCTCCAGAGAAAGCTACGTTTCACTTTCCTCGGCGATCGGTATGTATTAGTTTTACGGGCATGCATTAAGTTAGAGAATTTATCTAGCAGAGTAACAATCCTGTTGTTTATAGGGCCCTGTTATAGGTCCGTAAAGGACTGTAACTACATTCCAGTTAGGGTGCTCCGTGTTCAATTCCGGCTGCAGTGCTGTCCTGTTTTGGTCTGTTTCGATCCTGTTTCGACCCTGTTAACTGTCAACTGATTCCATTGCAATTTGGGACTTTCAGTTGATATTTTCTTTAGTTTCTTTTTGGCTTTCATGTAGTTTTCATTTTCTTTTGAACTGATATTAGCTGCAAGGATTGGTGCTGGAATCTGAACTGTAATCCTTGCTCTTTTCTCATTCTAATTTATTTTGATGTTTCTACTTGCTTTCTCATTTGTATTTGATTTTGCTCCTGAAGTTGAATTATCTATTTTTCAATTATTTCTCTGAAATAATAGTTCATTTCTTTTAGATTGCTTTATTTTGCTCCCAACTGCTTGATTTGTTTTTTTTTGATTAATAATTGACTGGAGTTTGGTTTGTTTTCTTTATTTATTTCTTTATATATTTTGCTACCGTTGACATTTGGGTTTAGTTTCAACTAACTGTTTATTCCAATTGATTAATTGTAATATTATTTTGGTTTCCTTGATTTGAGCGCTAATAATCCTCCCAGCTATCGAAGTGATTCTTTTATCTGATTATTTATTTCTGTATCTGATGTATACCCTTTTTGTGTGTTAGCAGGGCCTGAGCACCGGGGGCAGAGGATTCTTACTTGGGTGACGGTATCTTTCTCACCGTGTGCAGTCCTTGGTGTTAACATCTGTGTGTGTGTGTGTGTGTGTGTGTGTGTGTGTGTGTGTGTGTGTGTGTGTGTGTGTGTGTGTGCGTGTGCTGTGCACAGTGAAGTGCAGTGGTCCTGCACCTGCGCGTGGCATGCTACGACTCTCTGCCTCTGTGTCTCTCGTCCCTGTCTAGACCTGGTCCTAAACCTTTAGGGGTTCATTGAATTCGGACAAAGTGCTTTATATCCTTTTTATACTGTTCTCTTTTAAGAATTGTTAATAAAACTCAATTTTGTACGACGACCCATGTCTCTGACTCTATTAGGTGACTCGAACCTGTGTGTGCCTTGTCGCAGCGAACAGGAGCTCCTACAACAGGCATGGTTTTTTCACTTTTTTGGTGGTACTGTGTATTACGTCGCACATTTTCAGTACAGCGGCACTTCAGTACAGCCGCTCTGAACTCTTGAACCTGAGTACTGGAGTACACAACCTGTTAGCCGAGCACTTCATTCCTCTAGGGAGCAAAACCATATACCACCCAGCGCTAGGTCAGCATTATGTTAACAGCTGCCACTATTATGGTCAGGTAGGTTCAAGGTTCAAGTAGGTTCAAGGTTCAATTTATTTATAGAGCACATAATAATACAACAAGAGTTGACCACAGTGCTGTACATAGGATAAAATAACAATCAGAAAATCACAGTTAAATTCTACGCATTGCCATGGACACCTCAACATCTAAGCCGCGTCAATAAAAACCTATTACATCAGCACATACTCATGGACAATTAAATGCCAAAGTGAAAAAGTAAGTTTTTAAATGACCTTTAAACTCAGTAATAGAGGAACATTCCCTAATATAACGGGGTAGACAATTCCACAACCTGGGGGCAACCGCTGTAAAGGCGCAGTCTCCTCTCAGTTTCCTGTACGTGCGCGGGACAACCAGGAGATTTGTTGATTCCGAGCGCAATACTCTTTTTGGTTTATGTACCCGGAAAAGATCAGCTATATAAGTAGGGGCAGTACCATGTAATGCTTTAAAAACAAATAGGAGTATCTTAAAATTAATTCTGTATGAAACTGGCAACCAATGTAGTTTGTGTAATATTGGAGTGATATGCTCGAATTTTCGAGTGCCTGTCAGGAGTCTGGCGGCCGCATTTTGTACTAGTTGTAATCTGTGTAGACTTTTTTGTTGAACACCATAGTACAATGCATTACCATAGTCCAGTCTTGAAAAAATTAACGCATGAACTATTTTTCCCAGGTCCTTCTGTGTTACAAAGGGCTTAATTTTAGCAACTAATCTTAACTGGAAGAAACTAATTTTAACTACTTGATTGATCTGCTTATCAAATCTTAACGCACTATCACAAGTTTTTTTACTTGATGCTTCAGATAAGGGGATAGTGTACCCAATTCAATTTTAGATGAGTCTGCAGACTTAGAGGGACCAAATAAAATCACTTCTGTTTTAGATTCATTTAGAGACAGAAAATTTGCAGACATCCACCTTTTAATCTCCCCGAGACAGTCTACCAGCCTACCAACAGCAGCAGGGACAGTTGGTTTTAGGGGTAGATATAACTGGGTGTCGTCTGCATAAAAATGAAAGGAAATCTCATATTTTCTCATAATCTGACCTAACGGAAGCATGTAAAGTGAGAAGAAAACTGGCGCCAAAATGGATCCTTGTGGAATACCGCATGACAAAGATGCAGATCTTGAAGTACATTCTCCCATTTGTACTGCAAAAGTTCTGTTATAAAAATAAGACTTAATCCAATTTAAGACATTACCTCGAATCCCTACATAATTTTCTAAGCGTGAAATTAAAATGTTATGGTCAATTGTGTCAAACGCTGCAGTAAGATCTAATAATAGAAGTACTGTTGAATCACCTATGTCTGTTGCCATAAACACGTCATTAAATACTTTTAATAATGCAGATTCTGTACTGTGTTGTATTTTGAAACCCGACTGGAAGACTTCACCAATAGTATTGTCAGTAAGGAAGGACTGGTTTTCTCCAAGATCTTTGATAGATAAGGAAGCTTTGAGATTGGTCTATAGTTGCACAAGACATTCTTATCTAAATTTGTTTTTTCAGCAGAGGATGCACTATAGCATGTTTACAGTAGGTTGGAACAATTCCAGAGAGTAGACTCTTATTAATTATTGATACTATAAATGGACCAATCAACTCAAAAATTTTCTTAAATAGTGCTACAGGAACAATATCTTGTGGAGAAACTGTCGGCTTTAACTTACAAACAATATCTAAAAGTGTGGGTAGGGAGATAGGCTCAAAATCGGACGGCACAGCATGAATTATAGGTACATCCATAGGCTCATATGAGCACTGTTGTATACTCCTTCGGATGTCCGATATACGTCCGACAAAAAATTCCAACAGACTTTCACATAAATCCACAGGTAAAATTCCATGCACCTAGCCTGACTTCGTCATACTCATATTCTAGTCAGAATGTGAGTCTGATATTGCTTAATAGGGCTTTGATTATGAGGTTGAACTTCCCGATCAAAAAATGTTGTGGGCGGGGTTCGGGCTGGCATCCAGGCTACCATGCACCTCTAATCTGGGGTTTAAAAATAAGTCAATTGTCGAAAAAAGAACTCTTGAATTTTGATGATTCTTATCAATGATGTTTGAAAAAAATTTTTAACCTGGCAGTTTTTACAGCCTGTTGGAAATTACCTAGGGCATCTCTTAGCATTTCATACGAGATTTGTAATTTATCTTTCTTCCATTTGCGTTCAGATCTTCTGCACTCCCTTCGCAGCGATTTAACCTGTTCATTGTACCAGGGAGGAGACTTTTTTTTTTCTGCTCACCAGTTTCAAAGGTGCAATACAGTCTATTGTTTCTAAACATAGAGTATTAAAACTATTAATAGATTCTTCTACACCAAGATCTGGAGATAAAGGATTCACTTTCATGCACTGCAACTTTTCCATAAAAGCAACATTAAAATCTACCTGTGAGTTAGGTATTAGAGGACGATACAATCTTTTTGCTGGAGACAGTTTTCTCGGTTGACCAGGAAGAGAAAGAGTACATAAAATCGGATTGTGGTCAGATAACACAAAATCATCAATAATAATGTCTTTGATAATTAAGTCAAATGATAGAATCAAGTCCAGTGTGTGGCCACGATTGTGTGTGGGGCGATTTACCATTTGTTGAAATTTTACCATTTGTGAGTCAATGAGGTTTAAGAAATCTTTTGCTAATGGGTTTGTTGGACAACATACATGGATATTCAAATCCCCCATTACTAAGATCTTATCGTATTTCAGAACAATATCGGCTAGAAAGATCGCCAGTTCTGAAATACAGTCCTTATTTGCTCTCGGTGGTCGGTAGATAACAACACAAAGGACCGGTGTTATTGATTGCAGTTCAAAGGCTTGCAGTTCAAAACTTGAAAACTGCTCAAACTTAAGTAAGGTGCAAGCGAAATTGTTCTTAAAAATAGAGGCCAGTCCACCTCCCCTTCCTTTTTGACGAGGAGAATTAAAAACTGAATAGTTATTTGGTACAGCTTCTCCCAAAACGTAAGTATTGTCAGTATTCATCCAAGTTTCCGTAATAAAAGCAAAATCTAGATCCTGAGCGCTAACAAACTCGTTTAAGATAAAAGACTTGTTCCTCAGAGAGTGTACATTTATCAAAGCCAACCTTATAGCTGATCTTTCGACGTCCATAATCTCCAACGACCGTCCACGACCAAATGGCACAGGGCGAAGATTCTGCGCGTCAATTCCATTCTGGAGGAAATACCGCGCACGCCGAAAATGACTCGCCACAGGCCCCTCTGGCACAACAGGTCGAATCCATCGAGACACCGCGTTCTCTGCATACCAACGCAGCAGCCGACCGCTGCTGCAGCCCCACAGCTGCGCGTCCACAGGCCGCACCAATCCCAGAAGGGAAACCAGGTAAGCTTTTAGTTTGACCAACCTTCCTCCACGTTTTCCACGGTGACGACGTCTTTTCGGCAAAGGGGACCAGCAGGGATTTTGTTTCAGCCCCGTAGGACTCCTTAGCGGGGGTTTCATAGCATACGACTGGAGTTCCTCCCGAGCTTTGTTGACATGTTTCTCAAATATATTTCGGATATTTAGTAGTGTAGAGCGATCATACACCAGTGTCGTGCTAGAATTTTGTATAAAAAGAGTCACAAGTAGGAACAAAACAGAGATAAGAACCAGGCTAGATACGGGCAGACGGCATGCCATTGACATCGGCGCCATCTTGCTTTCCATCCATCCAGGTAGGCAACGTCAGCAAACAGGAATTTGAGCACGTCGCCTACCTGACCATCTGGTCACATTAATATAATAGGTTTGCTGAGGGGTTTAAACTCCTTGGTTCACTGGAGGATCTGAGGAAGAATCCGGCAATGTTCTACAACATGTTTGTCAGTGAGGTGATTCCACTACAGGCGAAGGACCTATGCACTTTATTTGACATAGACTTCTCTGTTCAGGGCAGCAACAGGTGAGACCGAGAAAACATGAAAATATGCTTTTGGTGTGACAGGTTAATTGATTTTGAAGGTATACCATTTATTGTATAAGTTATAATACCATGGACTTCATAAGTACACTTATTAGTGGTAATTTGTTGTTGGATGGCAGGAAGATAAATGCTGATAATGCCATAGTTGAAGTGACATTGTGAAGTCTGGTTGTGTGAACATGGGTAGCTCCCTTAAACTTGTTCATATTGTGTTGTAATATTTTACCAAAAAAGTACTTGACTGAGGCTTTTGATGTTCACCACAAAAAGTCCTCAATGTCAGTATGCAAGTGACACATACAAAAGAGTGGGTGATATGGCCTAAAAATAAAATAAACATATTAATGTGTTTAAGGGGCCTGAATTACTGTTCCTTGCCACTTTCTTGTGTTACAGAAGGATAATGCAGTCCAGTCACCCAGAGAAGGTATTGGAGTTTACATCTGGAGCCTCAACAGTGCCTCCACTGGGATTTCCACACCGTCCACAAACTCAGTTCCTTCATGAGGGCAACAGAATCTTCCCAGAAGCAAATATTTGTGCTCTTGTACCCCGCCTGCCGCTGCACTCTTCCTATGAAGCCTTCAAACAATACATGATGGAGAGAATTTTGCAAGCTCCAACCTTTGGACTTGCATGATGTCACTAAGTGTGTAAAACTTATTAATGGAAATTCAGTTTTCACTTGAGGAATATTTGTGCTTAGAAGTTATTTGATAGAATGCTGTGTTGAAGCAAGTCACTGGTTCAGATGGTAATTTTAGAATCTCATGCACTCTTTTTTTAGATGCAGTAATTCTGTTCATTTTGCATGAGTTACAGTTCACTTCAGTTGATTGGAGGTTATTCAACATTGAGTTTTTCAGTTAACTCAAATTTATTGTGTAGTTGTTTTTGTTTTCTTGCTTTAATTTATTTTTGTTATTAATAATAATTTTATAATGATTTATTTATATATATAAAATTGTATTTATTTTGAAAATATATATTTATTTTCTTTAGGTTTTACAAGACATTTATTGGGCTTATAATTCAAGGTTACAATGGTGACATTGTTGAGGTTGGTCTAATGAAATAGATAGCCTACTATAAGGATTTATAGGGCTTATAATTCAAGGAATTTGATGAAATCACACATAACAGCCAATATGTTAGGCTTATGTACATGTTGATGAATACACAGAGTGAATACAGACAAGGCAAACAAAAAGTCAGGCTGGTTGTGGTTCTGTCAGAGCTGGAAGCTGCTGTCTGACCAGAGGAGGTCTGAGGTAAAGGAGGACGACCAAAAGAGTCTGGACAGACATTGGAGGGACAGAAGTCAGTACAAGCTGATGTGATATAATAAAACTGTATAACATGGTGAAGAATGAAATTTAAAAAAAAAAAAAAAATTTTAAACAGATAGTTTATATTCATTATATCACATTTAGACATATGCACTTCTGTCCCTCCAGCGTTTGTCAGACTCTGGTCGTCAACCTCAACAGCTTACCATAGTAACCTGTAGAGGTCTGCACAAGCTTTAAACTGAAGCCCACTTGCAGGCGGGGAGGAGCTGAAAATGGAAATGTGAAGTCGGACACTCTCTCCTTCCCGCAGTGTTGCATTTGCACTTATAGTTGAAGTGAAATAAATGCAATTAGTCAAATTGACAGACGATTCAGAGATATCTTCATTCAATACTTTATGTACTGCTAAAAGGTTGTATCAGCGATTTCAGGAAAGCCCTGTCTAGGCTCTTCCCCGGTACGGGTTGTGTCGAGTCATTCGTTAGTCTGGTTGTTTGATGAGAAAAAGATGAAATGTAGTTGCAATAAACAAGATAAGACTTCCTCAGATAAGACTGAGGAAGAACTGGGGCACGTTCAAGTTCAAAACGGTGCGCAGCGTTTTGCTACGGTTTCCGGGTTGAATGTCATGTTTCCTGGAAACGGTGTGCAACGGGGTTTGAGATACGTTTTCTCTTGTTTGGTGGGTGTGTCAGAACTGCAGTCCAATCAGCAGCAACATGTATATAAAGCACGCGGTATTAAAGTGAACTCGCACAATGGGTTCAAGGAAAGTCATTTACAAATGTGTTCGATGCAGCTCGGTATACGCAACAACTGAGGATATTAGAAGACATGTTTGTCGTAAGTTTTATTGTAAAAATATAGGATATCAACATAATGATGTAGTTGTTTATATTTTTAGCTTCATTGCAAGTGTATGACATTTGGTATAGCAATAAACAATGGTAATTAAGTGCTTTTCCTAAAAATAAGAAAGAAAATACAGGGTATTAAAACAGTATGAACTACAAATAAAGTCAGTATGTGAGGCTGAATAGATGTGTTTTAGTCTGAATTAGGTAAGATGTGTGCTTCCATTTCAGTTTCCACAAATCCCTTCACTCGATTGGGATGTTCTCTTGTGTTCTGGGCGGCAAGTGCAGTAACTGTAACATCGGGCATATTTTTCTAGTATTAAACACATATTTATACCGACTTCATCAGGCTCTGAAAATTCTTCACAAAGAACACAAAGAATGGCCCTTCTCAGCTGCAATATTGCAACTCTTGCATCATCAGAGCAGTGTGTTCAACGCATCACCGTTTCTGTTTAAAACACGTTGTGCAACGTTTTGTCGGCGCTGAACGCAGCCCAGATGACAACAGTATGATCGTCAGCTGACAAATCAGAGGAAAGGGGCGTTTCATTCCTGCCCACGTGTGGAAATCGAATATTCAAGCTGTTTATTCATTTTTCTACCTCAGAACGAAAAACGAAAAATCAAGTGGCCATGAAAGAAACCCTTTTCTTAGAATAAATAAATAATCAAGTTCGTTGTTCGAACTGATTAATTAACTGTAATATTAATTTAGCTACATCAAGTTAATCCAATTAACTGACCCAAATATTCATAATTAATCATAACAAGTTATGAGTTATTATTAATATTTCCCCTTTGAGGTATTAGAATAAAATGATTATAATTTAACGAATGAAAGATTTTTTTTTAATAAAAATCATGGGTAGGCTATTTAAAATAGCATAATAAAATATAAAATAATTTAAACACTTTACAATAAGGTTTCATTTGTTAACATTATTTAATGTATCCCCTAACATGAACTAACCATGAGCAATATATTGTTACTCTAGGCCTATTTATTAATCTTTGTTAAGGTTAGTCAATAAAAATACAACTATTCGTTGTTTGTTCATGTTAGTTCACAGTGCAATAATGTTAACAAATACTACAACTTCTGATTTTAATAATCTAGCCTACATTACAACAACATAGTAAACTTAAACGTTAATTATAACATCAAGTTCATTATTAGTTCGTGTTAACTTATGTAGTTAACTAATGTTTACTAATGAAACCTTATTCTAAAGTGTTACCAAAATAATATAAAAATAATAATGATATTAAAATATAGCCTAATGGTTAGCTTACCGTTACGAGTTCACGTCTTCGGTGCCAACTTTTGGAGAAAGCCCCATTGATGGCCCGGCATATACCAAATGCTCGGTCAGTACTGGCCTTCTCCTTCTGAAGTGAATTGTTTATGGCGACATTCAAATTGTGTCTAAAACAATGAAGCCAACTTGGGCCAACTTGGTTGCCGCACTGCTGCAACGACATTACCTCCGTTGTCTGTGGTGATACATGAAATTTTGAAGCAGTTTGATTGCAGCACCCAGTCTTTGTCAATGTAATGAGCAGTATTTGACATGTAAGGTGTCATCGTATTGCTGCTTGACCACATATCTGTCGTAAGCGCGACTTAGTCCGCGCTACTGATTTCTGTTTACTATTTCACTGTATTATACAGCTCTGGAGAAGCTGTTCTTGAGAAATAATTCCGACTGGGTGCTTCATACTGCCGGTCAAAAGTTTGAAGCATGGACCGGACTTCTGCCTGGTCCACAAGACTAAGAGGCATCATCTCTTTAACCAGAAAACGGTTCACAGCAAGAGTTCACTGTCTCCATTTTAAGCAGGATTTATCGTACTTCTTTCCACAAGCGAACGCAGCAGCAATCAGAGTTAGACTCGAATTGTTCCCGCTTTGAGAAGCGGCTGCAGAGCAGGGCTCAAATGAGGCCGCTACTGCTGGATGCTGTGTTTGGATATGGCTGCGGAGATTATTGGTCTGCGCATCTTTAACTTTCACTCTTTTTTTGCACAGCCTGCATGTTGTAAATCCATAATACTGCCAAATTACAGATGAGCATCTTTTTTTTCTTGGATATTAAGCCGTCGCCCTCCATTTTATGCCGGGAACAAATTTGGGTGGGTGGACAGGTTCAGTACGGAGTAGACGATTTAATCAGATATATTGGCGATTATCGCCAAAAAACATTCACATTTACATATCGCCCAGCCCTAGTGAGCTCTAGACGAGACTAGACAGAGTGTGTGTGTGTATGGGTCGTGTTAATAGGTGCTGAAGGGATGGGTGACAGCTGGTGGTGATCATTACTCAGGTGATAGTGATCGCTGTGGCTGAGTGAGGGTGGAGCCTGGTGATTTCCATGACAGTACCCTCCTCTCCACGGATTGCTCCTGAGGATCAAGGACCCCGGTGTCAAGGTGGATGACTTCTGCTCAGAGCCGGCCAAGCCACTAAGCGTCCGTTGCAATGGCATAGGGCCCCGTGGCCAGCAGAGGGCCCCCTAGAGTCACTGTTAGCTGGGGGGGATCGCACAACAAAAGTAACATAAAATAAATAAATAAAAATAAATGGATCTACAGTGCTCGTTAACAGGCATCATAAGCACAGAGTTGTTACTAATTTAGTTCTGTATTATGGCAAATCAGCCGGGATCTCCCCGCGAAGGCGCACGCGAGTCTTGATCCTGACTGACCCTATGATGTCACTCGTTGTCACTTGGTCAGTCAGTTAGCGACTCCGACGAATCGACGATGTCTGACAAGAAATGAAAATATCTTTCTGGCCATGAAAACCGACAAAAAAAGAGCCTGGAAGAAGAGAAGAAGCAAGAAGATAAAGGTACGTAAGCCTGTAGGCTTAATTTTCCGATTTCTGTAATATGGATAATCTGCACTAAAAGTCTTAACATTAGCCTAAATCGTGCTTGTATTAATTTTCGTTATTGTTTACATGCTAATAATAACATGCTGCATAAAATTGGTTTAGTATTAGGCCTATACCATTTGCTGTGGTGTTAAAGCATTTAACAGAACAATATAAACCCAGTTTGGCTTCTACTAAAGTGCTAACATTAACTTACTCCTTATGTCCCCTTTCCAGGAGCACTATTAAAGTAACGTTATATGCTGCCAGTAAGCAAAGCTCCAGCTGTTGGTGAGCATAAAGGGGCTGTAAAATGATAACCTTCTGCATTTTAAAAATTAAGTCTAACTTTATGTATAATTATTTTCTTTATTTGGATTGGATTTTAATAGTTCTATTGAAATGTTACCTTATTCTTAATATTGTTACTATTGATCTTCTTTGTGGTGTTTTAGATGTTATTGTTAATTTTGTTTATTTTATAAATTCAAACATTTAAATGTTCTATTTATTATTCTATATAATATTTTATTTAAATGTTATTCTATTTGCTATATTTAATTTAAATTAAATATATATATATATATATATATATATATATATATATATATATATATATATATATATATATATATATGCTGTAGTTTGTGACTCTTAAACTCTGGTGTCAATAAAAATGTATCTTTGGTCAGTGAAAATCACTTTATCAGTCTTTTTATTCAGCAAGTTCATCAGTGTGTGTGTGTGTGTGTGTGTGTGTGTGTGTGTGTGTGTGTGTGTGTGTTCGGTCTTGCACTGCCATTCAGCTCAGTGGTATCATCATGTTCCTGCTAGACATCAAACATAGTAGATATAATATAGTTATATAGTATGGTATAGTTATAAGGTAGTCATTGCTTTTCTTTAAACTTTACTTAAAACGGTCAAAGGGGCCTCCAACCAAATTTTGCTTAGGGCCCCCAAAGGTCCAGGGCCGGCTCTGCTTCTGCTACAAGTTGGAAGGATACTGGATTGATCTCGAAGGGGTCAATGTACCTGGGATGTACCTAATTTTTTACATATTAGCAATCATTTTTAGTATTGAATTAATTACATTTATAGATAAAAAATGTATTGCTTCTTTTGCCTATACTGATTCTTGAAATATATTTTACACATTATATAACTATTTTTAGACTCAAATTAACTTATATGTCCACATTTTTAATATTGGTAAAAACACTGACTCTTATATTTCAAATATGATATTTACATTTTTAATACAGGGATTATCTGGTAAAAATAGTTAGACAGATAGACAGTACATATGCACTTCTGTGATTGGAAACAGCGCAGGACTTTTATTTTGATCTGCATATATGACGTCATAAAGCTGCGCCGCCCTCCTGCATCTGTTTTGATTCGGCTGAATAAAGGTTCGTTTTAAGAATTTAAGCTGTTTAAAAAGATAGCAACAGTTCAGTGTTTTATTCTTTCTTTCTTTTTTAAATCGCGATGTGAAATTATTTTATGTGCTATTACCATTGTAAATTATCTAACTCTAATGAAGTATAGTTTTGTGAGTAACGGGCATCCACGCATGAGAAACAGTAAACTTGCGTCTCATTTCGCTCCCCTTTATCGTGAATGAGTTTATCATAAACACGAATTCAGTCACTGGTCAGTAGTGATGGAGAAACTGAGCTTTTCGAAAGTCGGAGTCAATTGAATCAAATATTTTGCGAAATGATTCAGTGATTCGAATCGCTTGAATCACGACACGGGCTTTTCAAACAGTGTAAATGAACCAGAACAACAAACACTAACATGTGTAATGACAAAGCTTTAACAAACCAACTGCTAATATTTTCATAAAAGTGTAATTATTAATATAATCTATAATTCATTAAATATCAAATGTAGATCATAAATGCCTAAATAATAAGTATTTATTAATTTGTAGTGTTAGTTTTGAGTGTTTTTTTATATAACCAGGTAATTGAATACCATTAACTCTTAATTATTCTCATCTTAAAGATGGCGTTTATTAAGGAGGAGAGTGAAGACGTAAAGATGGCGTTTATTAAAGAGGAGAGTGAAGACATGAAGATTGAAGAAACATTGACAGTGAAACATGAAGATACTGAGGAACAAACAGGTTGGTTTCATTCTCAAAGCTGAACTCAGTCATTTGATCCTTATTAAAATGTTCAGCTCTACAGAAATAGAGAATCACAGAAGTATAATCATACAGCTATTAATACAGAAGTAGTCTAAACAAAACAATTAATCTGTGTAATAAACCCAATGTCTACTTCTGAACAATGGTATTAACTATTAACTAACATGAACTAACAATAAGCAATACATTTGTTACTAGGCTATATTAATTTATCTTTGTTGATGTTTGTTAATAAAAAATACAACTGTTAATTGTTTGTTCATGTTAGTATATTAACTAATGTTAACAAATACAACCTTTTATTTTAATAATGTGTTAGTAAATGTTGAAATTAGGGCTGGGCGATAAATCGATTTTATCGATTAACTCGAATGTGTAGTTTACGACGATTTTTTTTAATGAAAATCGGTTTTCTCTTTAACAACCGCTGACGCGCCCATCTGAGCTCCCGTAGTTCCGACCGGGCTCAGCGCTTGCCATGATAGAGATACACAAACAACATGGCAAATGAACCGCGGCAGCAGAAGCACACCCGCCGAAAACATTTACAAACTGAATCTGCAGGGCAGCCAACTCTCACGAGTTCACTGTGAGAGACGCAATTGTCACTTTTTACACGCTCTCACGCACACATGCATTTTCTCACGCGGAGAAAAATCGCGAGGCAAAGAGCACACTGACACCGACAGACTAGACAGAGCAGGTTACTAATATGAAACAGATTCTCAGCTCTCAGATTCGGTCAATTTTATTACGAAATTCAAACAATAAACGCCGTTTTGACGCTTGTAAATGTGACGTGAAAGATCGCTGACAGATCTCAGTTCAAGCGGCACGTGAACCGATCATCTGTTACTCTTCACTACTAACTTACCGAAATGTAATAAAAACGATCGATCAGTGTTTTTCAACCGCGGAAAGATGTCCGTAAAACAGCTGGAGAACAACATATGTCACGTAACGTTACATTTACCTCAGGATGCCTTTTAATGACCCATAGCACGCATGTTAGTTGGACTTAAAATTGCTATAGAGAGGAGTATTTTGCTAAATATGATAACTATATTACACATTTATTATATTTTTACCTATATCATTAAAATATTATAACGTTGTTTGTTATTATAAAAACACAAATTATATTTAATTTGAGTTAGTTTTAACCTTTAATAATACCACCTGACAGGGTCTCTCTGTGTTTACAGCATTAGGTGATTTATTTTTGGAGAACAATTAACATAACACATTAAGGTAGGCTATCTACTGTACCTAATATTTACCTAAAGGAATTGATATTGAATCAGTATCCGAATCAAATCACAAGAATTGAATTGAAATTGTGAAATTTGTGTTAAGCAATAATAAAAACAGTAGCATACCAGTCTTTGTACCATGTAAACATTGTGTTTACATAGTTAATAAACTTGATAAAATTATGTTTAGTTAACAAATAATTTGACAATCACAATAAACATTGTGATGCAAGTTTTTTTTTTTTTTTTTTTTTTTACACATCCCCCCAATCCCAATCCCCCCATTTTATGTTATGTTACATTTACACTATTTACAATGACAGGGCCTGCCCTGTCTTTTTGACTTGTTGTTTCCGATTCCACTTTAATCCAGATAATATCCCAGAAGGGAGTATCAAAACAAAATAAAGTTAAAACTGGTTTTGAACAATTTCTTTGTCATCTACAGATTGATTTTAAGAAGGGAGAGAAAAAAAATCGATTTAAATCGTAAATCGGATTTTTTGTGAAAAAATCTGGGATTTTTTTTTTAGGCCATATCGCCCAGCCCTAGTTGAAATTAATATTAACTACCATTAATGAATGAATTAATAAATGCTTTAGAAGTATTGTTCATTATTTGTTCATGTTAACTTAAGGTAGTTAACTAATGTTAACTAATGAACCTTATTGTCAAGTATTACCCATTTTTGTAATATTCGTCCTCAAAAGAGCTCTACAAAATTTTTTACATACTTGACCATAAATAGTAGTAAATGAAGTAATAAATAAGGCATAATTGAGTGGATCATACGAGCTTTCAGGGATGTTTAAAGCTGCTGATATCTGGTAGTCCATCATATCCAGGTTTTGATTTAAAATTTCACATCCTTTTAAAAGCAACACAAAATCAGATTTTAGCAAGTATGCTGTAAGTAGAATAGAGTGAACCGCTACTATATCAAACAGGGAAAAAATATTTCCTATTTTAAAGGTTCCTCATTTTGTTTTGGAGTTTCTTACAAGAGATTTACATGTTTCCAAGATCAAAAAACACTTTAATTTTCTCATAATATTCATTTCACTTTACCCCATTTCTCAAAGACTCTCAAATGAATCATTTGAAGATTCAGTCTCTCTAAACTCCTGCTTTCCACAAGCAAGTTGTGATTGGTCAGATGGTCCAGTCTTTGTTGATTGGTCTACTCTGCTCTGATTGGTCAGATGGTCCAGTCTTTGTTGATTGGTCTACTCTGCTCTGATTGGTCAGATGGTCCAGTCTTTGTTGATTGGTCTACTCTGCTCTGATTGGTCAGATGGCCCAGTCTGTGTTGATTGGTCTACTCTGCTCTGATTGGTCAGATGGTCCAGTCTTTGTTGATTGGTCTACTCTGCTCTGATTGGTCAGATGGTCCAGTCTTTGTTGATTGGTCTACTCTGCTCTGATTGGTCAGATGGCCCAGTCTGTGTTGATTGGTCTACTCTGCTCTGATTGGCAGGGATTAAAGTTCTCCGTCGCTACGACGGATTTCCTTTAATTGCAGCGAGTCTATGACGGATTTCCGTCAATTGCAGGGTTCCCGTCTGTCCTTATGTCTTAAATTAACTTTTCATAATTTTAAGGCCGTAAATAGGCTTTCATTTCTCAAATAGTGTGATAAATGTCTTAATTTTATTTTGAACAGTTTGAATAGGTCTTAAATTAAGGAGAGACGAGGTGTATTCACCTTGCTGAGGGGGATGTGATCAAAGCCTGGAGTGGAGCGAAAGCACGTTCCTCTCTCCACTCTAAGCATTCTGTTATCACTTCGCTTACGGTCCACTCCGGGTTTTCAATTCCCGCTCACGGAAAAAACTGCTCCGTGTTCACTCAATTAATCTTTGGAGAAGTGCATGTCAGGCTACAGCTCGTTTGCTGCGGTCCGAGCCCGAGCGCGCAAACGTGCACGGCGCATGATAGAAAACAGAACGCGGGTCAATATTGGCCGTTTCTCAATAGCCTACCAAGTAGCCTACGCAAACTTCGGACTTGCGTCCTGGTAGTTCGGACTTGCCAAGTTCGACTCAGGAGAACGAACTCCCGAGGACGAGAGGTTCTCTAAGCGATGTCGGGTGACGTCACTTCTTGTTGACGTTTAAAGTATTGTCAAACAAAACGGCGACTAGCTAGACCAAAGCCCGTCTACGGACCCTCCCTCCTCCTCATCCGCGCACTAACCCCCTAAACCCCGCCCCCAAGTCCTTCTTGTCGGTGATTGGCTGGAACATGTTTCGGGGAGCGGGTCGCCGCAGTTTGTTTTTGTTGCTGTGTGTGGAGCCTGGGCTGTCTACAGAGACCGCGTTTCTTTACAGTGTGTTCAGGGGACAGGCAGTCAGCGGATAGTGAGGAGATGTTTGCTGTATGTGACAAAAAATATTTTGGCCTAAAAAACACGTGACATCGCTTAGAGCACCTTTAATTGTAATTAAACTGACTGGAACTACCTGTGAATCAAATTATTTTAATGCACACCTTTTAGCCAATCAGAATCAAATATTCAGACAAACCATGGTATAAATAGATTTATTACAGTAACCGTTCAACAAACCAAGCAACTAATGGTAGTGTTAAGGGAAAAAAGAACCTACTTTTTGTGTTTGTGTCAATTTGCTGAAGTAAACTGTTCAGCACATCCCTCTGACTTCCATGTCTATAGCCACATTTAAGATGTTTGGGGCCAGAACTTGAAGAGTAGTCTCTAGATTAAGATGAAGGTCCTTCCCAAACTGCATCTTCACTTCATGCAGCAGCTACGAAAAAAAGAAAGAAAAAAATCATTAAAACAATTTTGACTGTTTTTATTCATACAATTTTTTTTTTAAATGCAGTGGAAATACTAAACTCAAAGGAAACAACACTAAAAACAAATACTCACAATTTGTGGAACCCGAAGAAATGGGAACATGTCCATGACCTCTCGTGTTTATTTTGTCATTAAATCAACTCTTTTAAAAAGAGTGCATCTCATTCTATTTTTTATGTTGGTGTAGTCGGGTTGTCTTTTATGTAGTTCTGCATTTATCACAGTAATGTGCTCCTGAAAACTTAATTGATCTTCTCCAATATTTTCCAGGTTTAATATAATCTGAAAAAAGTAGTAAATAACAAAATTCCTATTGTATATCTGCCATCTCCTTTATCTCTATGTATATCTACATTTTAGTGAAAAAAGATAAAACTGACAAACCTCCTGGGACTGGGTGGAAATCGGATTGTACACAGGAGTACTGGAAAGTTTGCAGTTTTGCATCTTTTTGTTTGCTGGAATGAGCAAAAGACAGTTCATATAAGGAAAAATATTTAGATATTAATGTAAATATTAGTGGAATTTCTAATTAATTTATTGATTTTTCATATAAAATCACCTAAAACTTTAAAATGAACAATCATGATGCGTATGCAAATTTCTCAAAAACAAATCTTCTACAATTAAACAAATTTGTATTTGAACAGGCAATTTAAAAATGTTGCTGAGGGGAAAATGATCCAGCCTCCCCACAACCCTAAAGAGGAAAAGTGATTTAGGGAATTAATGGATGAAGGGGGATAAGAACATGTGAATAGACCCTAATTGTACAGTCTACAAGCAAGCGCATTCCAAGTAAAGATACAGTGTCAATTTAATACACTTGTTATCAGGGCAGATTAATTGTAGTTGAAGGGATAGTTCACTTTAAAATGAAAATTCTGTCACCATTTACTCACCCTCAAGTTGTTTCAAACCTGTATGATTTTCTTTCTTCTGCTGAACACAAGGGAATATATTTTGAAGAATGTCAGTAACCAAGTAGTTAACTGGAACCATTGACTTCCATAGTATTTTTTTTTTCAACTATGGAAGTCAATGATTCCAGTTAACTGTTTTGGTTACTGACATTCTTCAAAATATATTCCCTTGTGTTCAGAAGAAGAAAGAAATTCATACAGGTTTGAAACAACTTGAGGGTGAGTAAATTATGACAGAATTTTCATTTTAAAGTGAACTATCCCTTTAAGCTGTGTGTGCTTTAGAAACAGCCATACCCTGGCCTGCTTCCAGTTCCTTAGACACCACTTGACTTGAACATAAAATAATCATTCATAAAGTTTGAAAAGGTTGAAGTGAATCACAAGAGTGTTCACATTGGGCTGTTTACAATTATCTAGCATCATAAAAGCATTTCTGAGCCGAAGTGCGAGTACATTTAAACACTAACGTTAGCTGCAGGGGCGATTCTAGGATTTCACCTTTAGGGGGGTCGATCAGTAAACAAGAGAGAATGATAAACTTTACTGAAGAAGCAGCACTGGCCTGATAGTTCAGATAGCTGATTATAGTTTTAGGGTGGCTGAGATGAAAAATATGGGGGTTGAAGCCCACCTAAAAAGGGTCTAGAACCGCCCCTAAGCTGAACGCACACAAGCGCTCTGTTCTGTTCTGTAGGGCTGTTCTTCATGACCATTTGAGTGTGCGGTCAAAAACTAGCGTAGAGCACTATCTGCAGTTAAAAACTAAGCTCAGGATCAGAAAACACAAAATTTAACAGTTTGCAACAAGCACAACAAAACTTACCGATGTAGGCCTACTGTAAGGCAACTTGTGACACTGACGCGGTTCAGGCTCGTTCGTGTTTTAGTGTAAATCCCTCTATGGTAAATCCGCTGTAGAAAATTGACAACTTCATTACTAACGGGTTTAAAGCTTATAACAAGTAAATTACTTAAAAAAATCGATGTATTTCTCTGACTTACCATAACAATATTTCCGTCAGACCATCAATTTAAATCAGCAGACGGGGGTCAGTCTCTTCTCGACCGTTGGAATTCAAAAATGTGCGTGCACGCACTCGCGAGACAGCGCTGAGTGAATATGCTCGCGCAAATGCAAACAAATTTGTTTAGCTACTTTGTAAAATTAATGAAAATAATGAGTTTATTACTTCTTTTTGTTTATGTTTGCTGTTCAACAGATAAAAAAATTAAATCCATGATGCAAAATAGTTTAGTTGCGGTACAATAATTTCACATAAATGACAAATAATGAAATGTTGTGCAGCAAATAAGGCTAAGTAAGACAAGACGAAAGCCTATTCAGCTATAAATGGCTTAAAATGTATCCTTATGTTTGTTTTTGTACTGAGTAATTTATTGTTATGATGATGATGACGAAAAGGACATAGAGGTGTGCGATATAGCTAAATCGTCTGTGATAATATCGTATTTTTTGTTTTAACGATGTGCGCTTTAACATTATCAAGTATATTTCAAAAACTAAACAAATCGTGCCTACAGAGTGCACGCATCTAAAGTTACATGATGAAGTCTAGTTAGGCTACTAGTGCGCGTGTGCATTTTGAGTGCGTTCTTTCACTGCATTATTCAGTGTATTAAAATGCATTTATGAATGCATGGGAATGATCACAAAATTCAAGATATGGGGGTTAGAAAATGTATATATTTATATAATTTTATGTAGTTAATCAATATCACACGAAGAGTGCCATTTCAGTTTTTCTCCTCCAAAAATCAGAATGATTAAAATATGATATTAAGTTAGCTAACTACAACAGTTTAATAAACAATAATTTAATTACAACTACAAAATGTTGCAGAATAATGTAAAATGAATGAATAATAGCCTAAAGAACCTTTGTGCCAATAGGGTTCTTTCTTGTCATTATAGAACCTTTTTAGCATAAAAGGTTCTTTGGAGTTGAGTAAAGAACCCTATGGTTCTATATAGAACCCCAATGAACCCTTTTTTACAGTCCCCTCGTTGCTTAAGCATATAGCATGATTCTTTAATGGATTTATTAAAACTATTTATGAATGACAGGCAACACAGTGACAATGCAATTAATCTTTATTTGAACTAATCATGTAATTTATTTAAATGAATTAAGTAGAGTGTGAAATAAAACCGGCGTCTCTATAACCACGATTAGGCTACTATAAAGACACATTACATTTATTGAAATGCATTAAATTAAATGAAAACAAAAAAAATCAAACAGTTGGAAATTTCGATAGGGGATTGTTTTGCTTATCATTATACTAATTGATGTTAAACTCCACATTTCCATTTATCGTGAAGTTAGACATGGAAAAGGGTAGGGTTATTTCAGTTTTAGGCTTGGAGGTGAAATTATGTTTCGCTTTGCTTGTTGAGGTTCTAGATGTCAGTATGTCACTCCATGCCCTCCTCTCTGACAAAGATGGGGCCCAATATGACCGCAAACTCGTCTCACATCGGTGGCCTGTCACTGACATGATCTGGCGACTTTCTAGTCCTGCATCAGAGAGTCGTACAACGGCAGTGCTCCGCAAACTATGGTTTGTGTACATTTGTGAGATACCTTCCACCTGAACAACAAGAATTTAAAGTATACAATTTAGATTTGGAAAATAATATGAACACAGTTTAAATTCATGGGCAAAAACGAAATATCTAACCTCTTCACAAATACTTTTTAGCATATTGCCAAGGTAGTTGAGCCCCATCGGCTCCCTGGTGAACCACACTTTGGTGCTCTCGAGTTTGCACAGAGAGATGCGTCTCGGATGCAAATAAAACGCTCCGGCATTTTCTGGACACTTTGACAGATATTTTTTAAAGCTGTCCACGGGACAAAGTGGGTCGCCGGGGCTCGCAAACATAAATCCTCGAAAATGTTCCCTATCCGATGCAGTGGGATCCCTGTGGTTTTTTGTCTCAGGGTTATGCGCCAGGGTCAGGTACTCTTTCCCATTCTCGTCTTGCTGGAGAACGAAAGACTCTTTTAATAGGTTACGGTTTCCTTCTCTTCCTCTCCGTGCAAAACACAGCTGTATGTCAAACCAAACTTTTCTTACAAGTCCTGTGGGTGTGAAAGGGGAGAGTGCAGGTGCATTTCTAATTTTCTCCAAGTCAGACTCAGTAATACGCGGATGATGAACGCTGGTGTCATTATGTCAATGACGCGCATTATGTCAATAACAGGACAAATTAATACAAAGAGACACAACACAACTACTTGTATAGGTAGTTTATTTAAGTTTAAACATATTTGACAACGTATTAACTTACACAAAAACAAGTAAATCAACTAATGGCCAAGACCGCAGACCTTACTCTCGCTCGCACTCGCAGGCACTCTCTCTCTCTCTCTCGCCCTCACGCTCTCTGCGCATAACGGTTTAAATGAACAACAATAAACAAATATTGAGTGCTGATCAAGAGTTTTGTGCAAGCAATTTAAGGTTGCGACTCTTGTCCTAAATATAGCAGGCTTCATTCAGTGATTGAAACAAATATTATTAACATTAATTGAAGTTTTACAGTATATAGAATGGACTGCATTTATATAGTGCTTTCACAGACCCAATGGCCACCAAAGCGGTTTACAATTTGCCTCACATTCACCCATTCACTCATTTACCGACGGCGGTGTCAGCCATGCAAGGCGCCATCCAGCTCGTCGGGAGCAGCTGGGGTTAGGTGTCTTATATAGAACCGACATTGAACGCTCTGAGCGAGCTGTGCTGTGGTAAACTGCTGCTATAATGGCTATTTCGACTTTCGAGGGCGTCTGGCCACGCCCCCTTGGCGGGCTCTGACGTGTCTGATGTAATGCTAGCTCATTGGCGCACACGTTGGAGGCGCCCGTGCCATTGGATGTGCAGTTGCCGCAGCACATCCAATGAGTGAGCAAGACACTCGCTGTGCTAGATGTGCAGCTGGAAAATGCGTTTTACATTTTAAGCTTCAGAATTTTGCCACTCGCAAAGCAGACAGCCCCGCCTCTGCTACCGCGCGCGTGTTTTTCCACATGATTCGAATATTAATTTTCACCTTCAAATTTCTTTTTTTTTAAACTATTCGAATATATATTCGAATTTAGAATATTCGTTGACAGCCCTATTAACTGTCTTTTTCGTATTGACCTCATCTTTGTCGTCTTCGATCTTATCTAGCTCTGTCGGTGTTAATTCTTTGTGCCGCTTTTTGTCATTCAACGTCTTCTCCAAGTCTTGTCAAAATTGCCATATTCACCATACAAATTAAACGATATGCAAAAATCACCCATTTAGCCTACCTAAATAAACGTTTCATATGTGTCTCTCACTCTGTTTGCAAGTGTAACTGTGTTACCATGGTTACCAATGTTTTTTACAGTCTATGGTTTATAGTAGCGGATTAATTTCGAACTGTAATCAAACTGACACCTTCCAGCCAATCAGAATCGAGTATTTAAACAGCCCGTGGTATAAATATTATATAACCGTGAGACCGACGGTTATAGTTGAAAACCGTCATTAGAACTCCATAACCGCCAAAACCGTGTAATTAAAATATTTTAATACAAAAAAAGAATCATTGAGAATGTTTAAATACTAATTAAAAACAACAGTTTAACTTTAACTTTTAAACGCACAATCCAAGGGACCACTGAGGCGGCGGCGGCACCATCATTACTTTCTAGACTCTAGAGCAATTAAATAGGCCTACCCTGTCCGCCTGTTTTGTTATATACATCCCTAATAAAGTGCCTATAATATTTCTATTCTGAAATAGTATCGGCATTATAATTATTATGACTATGATATGATGATTGATTTTCATTAGGCTATTTTTGGTGACCATACGCTGCCTGCTGCAGTAGCCGTCACTTCACATGTAAGAACTTCGTGAAGAAAGGTTAAACAGATGGATCTCGTTGCGAAAAATAATGTTACATCGCCTATATGGGCACATTTCGGGTTTAAACCAGATGGCAACGGAAAACCAGAAAATCTTGATGAGCCTATGTGCAGAACATGCGGAAAATCGGTATTTGATACAAATGCCAACACCACCAATCTCCGCCCTTGGATTAACCACTGCTTCTGCATCTGGTCAGAGGCAGTTGAATATGGCCGAGGCATTTTCCAAGGCGACGAAATATAAAAAAGACTGCGACAAATGGAGAGTACTAACAGATAGTGTGACTCGATATTTGGTATTAGGAATGGTACCCCTCCGGACAGTGGAAAAAAGTTCATTTAAAGAAATGTTGCATACTTTCGACAAAGAGTACGAGTTGCCTGGGAGAAAGTACTTCTCTCAAACAGCTGTTCCAGCCTTGTATAGTAAGGTAAAGGATGAGGTGCAAAGAGAACTCCAGGAAATCAGTAATTTTGCACTGACAACAAATATGTGGTCAAGCGTGAATATGACCCCATATATGAGCCTGACCGTTCACTACCTCGCAAAAGACTGGTCACTGAAATCCAAGTGTTTGGAAACAAGCTACACGCCTGAAAGCCACACAGCGGAACACGTGTCCGGATGCCTGCAGTTAGGCTTGCACGACTGGGGTCTGGATGAAAAGAAGCTGTCATGTATCACTACCGATAATGGAGCGAACATTGTTGCTGCAAAAAGGCAATTAGGATGGCCGTGGCTTAATTGTTTTGGACATAATTTGCATCTGGCTGTTACTAACGGTGTAAACAGTGAAGCTGCCCGAACAGGCCGAGCTCTAGGTCTATGTCGGTCCATAGTGAGCGCTTTTTCTCAGAGCTGGAAGAAAAAGAAAGAGCTGATAAAGGCACAATCAGAACTTCAAATCCCACAGCACAGCCTTATTCTGGTAAGAATTGTTTTAGCCTACGATAGTTAACTCTATATTATACTGTTCTATTAATATGCATGCTAAATTAACAATAATTTTAAGCAATGCTGGTATGGGTCTTGCAGATAAGGTTATATACTAATATCAGTGTTGGGGAGTAACAGAATACATGTACCGGCGTTACGTATTCAGAATACAAATTATGAGTAACTGTAGTCTCCACAGAACATAAAATATTCTTCTTTTTTTTTTTTTTGTGTTCGCATTTATGAGGAAAAAACAATGTTACAGACGAGACAGCTCTGAAAGCGCCACTAAAAGATGCTTTAAAACTTTCACAGAGACATCAAACAGAAAGCACAAAACCTTTCTTTAAAGTGAATTTCGTTTTGTATTAAACCAATTGCCTGGATTTAATAAATTAGAAGTAAATATAGCTGTTAACACTTGCTGATGGGCATGCATTCTGTATTCTTGTAACAAAATACATTTTGTGCTACAAGCACAGCATCAGAGCGAGTTTTTAGCACTGCGGGTAACATAGTTACCCCTGTCAGAGCGTCACTAAAACCGAGTAAAGTGAACATGTTGGTGTTTCTGTCACGGAACTTGGAAGTCGAAAAAGATTAGGAATTTAAAATGTCATTGCACTTTTTGGTTTCCTGAATTTAGTTAGTTTAATTAAGTTATTATTACAACAGTCATTCTTTGTTTTTTTCTTTGATAAAGGTACCGTAATTCCTCAAATAAAGACCGGTATTCAAATAAACGCCGGGCCTCTGATAGTGGCCGGGGGCGTGGTCAACGCGGACAAATAAAGGCCGGTCTCAAATTAAGGCCGGGGAAAAATTAGTGTACACTCAAAGACGGACTCGCTCAGCGGTTGTCATATCACAACTATTCAGTGTTTTTAACCACATGTTTATTTTAGGTTTCAGACATTTAAATAGATATGATTTATAGCAAAACAATACATTTATAGTTTGTAAAATACACAATGGTGTCTATGGAAGCAGCAATAACAATCCATTCAAATATATTTGGCGACGTGTTTTATTCATATCAGATACACAGTGTAAGTAACTATAAAGTTTACTCTATTCTTCTCCCAGTTCACCGGCCACTTACTTTCATGTATTTCGGGAGAAACTGAAGAATTCACGCGCTGTAACTTAACAAATACAACAGACAGGAATCTCCGAACTGCGGTGCCCATCTCACGTTACAGATCAAGATCATTTATAAAGGGTTTTAAACGACAAAACAAACTCACTTACACGGATTTGAGAGTCAGAATAGAAGATAGTTGATGACATGGTAAGCAAGTTTGTTAATATTTAGAAATAAAAGCGCTACATCTGTCATACAGCGCTATTTTGGCTGTGGTGAACACGTGCCAAGCATGACGCGTCACCATGGAAACTTGGCTGGCGGGCGGGCGGGGATCACGAATTAGAAATAAAGGCCTGCCTCTAATAAAAGCCTGCTTCAAATAAAAGCCGGCTACCATCTGCAGTTCAGGTAAATAAAGGCCCCGGTCTTTATTTGAGGAATTACGGTATGTAGATTTTATAATTTATTTTTTATTTATCATTATTTATTTTGTAATTTAGGCCTAGTCATTCATTTTTATGCAGCTCTTATAGAATTTAATTTGCCTATTTTTTTTAAAGGATTTGTTTACTGTGTGTGATTTATTTAAAACAAAGCACGTTCATTGCAATTTTATTTTTATGTTAAGGATTTGTTTACTGTGTGTTCACTGCTAATTGTCCAACTGTTCATTTTAAATAAACATAGAGCAAGTAGCTAATCAGTGTCTGCTCGTTTATTCAAACTAAGTTTTCCGTCGCACTCGCTAATAAGAGACTTGGTAACAAAAAAGAGAACAGGTGAGAATGATAAATGCTCAGGTCAGCTGGGTCTTTTGACTTCTGCTATTTCCGCTCAGCAGCTCTGAGCTTGGTTCTGTGGTCACCAAGAACATCCGTGAGCCAGTTTAATAATGCTTTGAAATGCAAAAGTAGTTTCACACACAAGAGTGTTTGCGTTGTGGTCGCATATCCATGTGTGCTCTTTTTAGGTATTCCACTTTTCCTTACATTTTTACAAAACTTTTGTTCATATTTCCTGTTTCTTGAGCACACGTGTCTTCAGTGACTTTAATGTCTTCCCTCAGTTGAAGACTGTCGTAGTTGTGTATGAATCTAAGAAGTTAAGACCTTGATCCAGTAGTTCAAAAGTAATCTGGTCGGATTTCGGCTATCAGATTGGGTCAAATCTTGAAAATGGGTTTTTCAAAAGAAAAAAAAGGTTTTTGAAGTTGGATTAGAATACTTAATCCAATCTTGGTTTTGATCTTGGATCAAACCTTCAGTTTGTGTTATTCAAAACTTTTTAGTAGGATTGGGATAACGTTGATCCAAAAAAAAAAAAAAAAACAGGATTATCCTGATCCCAGCTGAAGGGTGGATTCAAAGACTGTGAACTATGTAGTACTGAATTGTGGAGACCGTTAAACAGTTTTTCACTATTTTTATGTTAGGATTTTTTGGGCTGGCTTGAAATCATGGCTCGGTGGCCCCTCCCCTAACACACTATAATAACTAGAGTGCATTAGCATCGGTGGTTTACCTGCTCAATCGCAAGTTATGCAGAGTTCACACTGAACGATTTTAGGCCCCATTTTCGCTTGCTGACAGGTTTTGTGAGATCGCCGACAAATGCCAGCAAATCGGTGCTCGTTCACATGAGTGACAATCACGCAGTGTGAATTATCAAAGACGTGATCTGAGAGATTTCGCCTATTTTGGCCTATTTTAGACCTGAGCTGATCCTTTTCCTCCTCACAGAGAGATGAGTCTTGTTCCACGTCTCGTGAAGAATCCACATCTATGGGCTGCATGTATTGAATGTAGTGCCGACGCCCGTGAGATATTTGGCATGCTAAATATCTGGACCTGTCAGCGATTCAAAATCTTGCTGTGTTAATGTGTTCTGACTGAAAACTACATTGGCAATGACCGACAGCCAATGAGAGAGCAAGATACAGGACAGCGGGGAGTTCGGGGAGGAGTTATAGACCAGAATATCAGTGTTTTAATAGATATATTTACAATTATATCAAAGAGAAACAAAGCACACACATTTGCTTGACCAGCAGCAACAGCAGCACATTGCAAAATTATTTATTTACCCCCAACTCTCTTTGCAAAACACACAATCCTTGCTCCCCTTGTCTCCCCAACCATTTCCTCCTGCATAAGCGGTTTTTTGCCTCCTTTTTGCTACAAATCAGCAAACAGACAATTTGGATTGCAAATCTTCTTGCGGGCTATCATTTTTAATAACAATTTCGGTCTCACGCACGCGTGATCTTGCGTATTTCCTTATCACTGCTCGCGTGTGTTTGGTTGTGAAATGCAGTTTGCAGACCAGACAGAAGTTGTCGGCGATTCTTTCTTTTGTAAAGTCATGCAGTGTGAAACCTCCTGTCGCCGATCCATCGTGCAGTGTGAACACAGCAGCAACTGAGTGTTACCCCAGATAGTCGTGCAGTGTGAAAAGAACAGTGACCTGACTAAGTCGAAAATCGTGTGCAGTGTGAACTCGGCATTACTGTCATTACCGTTAGTTACTACAGCTTACAGTTTGCTTGCTAGCTATGCCTTCGTCATGTAAATGCATATTACCCGGTTGCGAAATTTTACAAAACGGCTTTTAAATTTCTTAAAAACGATGATATCAAGAAGAGGTGGATTAAGAGCCACCTTGATGGAGAACTGAGAATCACCACTGTAACAGAGACAGGGGTGTGCCAACTGTCATCAAGAGGCCCCAAAGATGTTCAAGCAGTAGCAGTAGCAGCACCACCGCTCTGAATGTACCGGCCGATGGAGGCATAAAAAATGAAGTAACGTGAAGATGAAGTCAAAAAAGTTCAGTGTTTATTCCAATAGAGTGCATATTTACAGTGGAAATCCCCCAAAAGCAAAAATCCAAAAATAAAAATAAAATAAACTGTTCAAAGTTATCCGTTCACAAACAGTCAGCTATGTCAACAAATTGACCCAAAGTAGAGCAACAAATACCTCCCAAATCACTCTACGAGCTTCCTTAAGACACCGAGAGGCCCTCTTAAAAATGATAAGCCCCTCCCTATTGGACTAAACCATTCAGTAATTAAAGGAAATAAAGAAATTTAAGAGACAAAAAATAAATACATTTAACAGTAACACATAGACAAACTGTTAGAATAATACAAAAATATATAAACATTTGAAACAAAAACAAACTCAATTAATTATTAAGGTTTAACAATGTGTAACCACCAATCCAACAGAAGACCAATCTCCCCCTCAAACATGAAAACTACTAACTCTGCGTTCTGTTGGTGGGAAATAGATATTTAAAAATGGTGGCAGTTACTGTGACCGGGTTTCATCTGTTTGGTATTGTAAAATGTTCCGGTACGTAAGTATGACAATTTATTTTCTTCAAGTGGTCAGTTGAACACAATAAACATTTAACATGGTGACCGGTCTTGTTTGTGTTCTTAATACAATACATAAATCAATATAGTGAAATTAATGACCAAATACATGTTAACCCTCTGGGGTCTGAGGTGTTTTTGGGGCCCTTGAGATGTTTTGACATGCCCTGACATTTGTGCTTATTTCAGTTACTTAAAACATACCATTGGCCAACATATAATTATGCTGTATTCAGCACAAACTCTGCTACAATAATATGTGAGCAAAATGGATGTTTGCATTTTATAGAATAAAAATATTCTGCGTGGTTAGTACGTTTTGGGGGAAAAAATTCACAGCAATAAGGCCATTTAACAAATACTGAATAGTTGTCCACAAGGCTTTTGAGTTACTATTCTTGTAGGCTAGAATTTTTACTACAAAATGATGTGAAAATCATCCTGACCACACTTTCACAAACAACGATATAACAATTTAAATGTTGCAAGTTAGTTTTGGGGTCAGCACTGCTGTATGCGTTAATGGCTATGAATATTAATGAGATTCACACCAGGGGAGACAAAAGACACTCCCCCAATGGCTAATGCCCCATCAAGGTGCCGTGAAGGCAGGCTGAACAAAGAATGATGAACTAAGAGTGATTCCCTGATGAATAAAAAGAACAGCATTTAATCAAAATAGAAAATGTCCTAACAATGTAAAGACATATAGTCATTACTATCACTTAACACATCACAAGAAAAAAAAGACCAAACTTGTATTATAAAAAAGAAAAAAGCGTGAGCATGCTGATAACACAATCAAATAAACTGTATTATTATCATTATCAATCACTAATTGCCATGGATAAAAATATATTTTTTGTAATTTCACACAAGAATAGGTAGCCTACTTTTACATTATGACGATGTAAACACAATTAGGATAAATTTCATCTGTAAAATATTACATCTGTGCACTTACTCAGTATGATTCTCGATCGCACTGAGAACTGAACGACACCTGCGTGTCCCCCTGAGGTGCTGGCGAAGGAGAGCATAATGCAGACACATTCCAAAAAAAAAAAAAAAAAAATGTTAGCATACATTATCCAAAGTAAACTGATGGACAACTAATGGGTATGGATGCACAATGTATGTATATATCTGGGCCATGGGACGGAGAAATATCTGTTGATGGCCCATATAGACCGCACACATTTAGTGATACACTCAACGAATGGATCGTTCGCGAACGACACATCACTACATTTCAAACATTTACACCTGTATTCAGTTATTTACGCATGATATAGTGTCATAGGCAAACCAAAACTGAACATTTAATTATATAAAAAATATATTGTATTTAGACCTCTTTTACCGGAGCCTGAAATATATTTCTCGTTATATAACCTAAGCAGTTATTCGCAAACAAAATACATTACGCATAAGGCACTATTTTAGCATAAGTAGTGTCATAGGCTAACCAAAACTCAACATTTATATATAAAATATATATTGTATTTAGACAGTATCACATATTTTACCGGAGGCTGAAATATATTTCACTAAATCAAGAGGCTATATAACCTAAACATGCAGTTATTCGCAAACAAAATACATAACGCATAAGGCAGTATTTTAGCATGATAATCAGTGTCATAAGCTAATCAAAACTATATATTTAATTTGCAAATATGTTTAGAGTAATATCACATTTAAAAAGTTTACACGAGCGAATGTTAGGGATATTGTGAGGCAATCTTTTCTGTAAGATGTCAAAAGCTAGGCAAAATATAGTCTGAAAATTCATTTGAGCTCTATAATAATAACAATTCATTACATTTATATAGCGCTTTTCTCTGCATTCAAAGCGCTTTACATAGAAGGGGGAATCTCCTCAACCACCACCAGTGTGCAACATCCACCTGGATGATGCGACGGCAGCCATATTGCGCCAGAACGCCCACCACACACCAGCTTACTGGTGGAGAGGAGACAGAGTGATGAAGCCAATTGGTGTATATATATATATATATGGGGATTATTAGGAGGCCATGATGGACAGAGGCCACTGGGCAAATTTGGCCAGGATGCCGGGGTTACACCCCTACTCTTTCGAAAGACATCCTGGGATTTTTTGTGACCACAGAGAGTCAGGCCTCGGTTTAACGTCTCATCCGAAGGACGGTGCTCTTTGACAGTATAGTGTCCCCATTACCATACTGGGGCGTTAGGACCCACACTGGAAATATTTATTTTTAAAATAAATTACTTAATTTAAAAGAAGAGAATACAAGCTTTAAAAAGACACATGTCTCGTGTCTCTGTGGCAAGTATTGACTTACAGTTCATTTTTCGGACGCGTTTCAGAATGGACTTCACTGACAGAGAGAACGCAGAACGCACATCATGTTTATTTTTTTTTTATTTGGCAAAAAAAAAACACTTTGTGTTGTGTATTGTATTCTTAACGTTTCAGGTTTTGTACTAACGGTGACTTCGTACTTCTCCCCTGTGATATTGTACATGCGCAGAACAACTGAGTGTATATTCGATAGTGAACGAGTCAGTAAAGGCTGCTATGTGAAATGCTTGTGTCAGTGTCATCACTCCAAAGCCGTGCATAAACAGCACTCCACGGTGTAACAAAACTGGCGACGAGGATAAACTCTTCTCTCTCTCTCTCTCTCTCTCTCTCTCTCTCTCTCTCTCTCTCTCTCTCTCTCTCTCTCTCTCTCTCTCTCTCCGAGATACTTGTAAAAAAAAAAAAAAGTATGTGCTATTCAGCTGACGGCGGCTCGTTAACCGTGACGGCGTCGAGCAGTGGAAGCTAACAGGCAAAACGCATGTGCGTCAGTGCGATGCTCGTCGCGCTGGGGAAATAGCGCAAACAGAGAAACAAACGGCAGCTGCACACCACGAAGACGACGCAAAACGGCACGGGAGGGAAAAGAGACCGGTGCAAGAAGAGTGAGTGGTAAAGTACACTGACAAACAGACCAAAATGGCGGGTCTAGTGGGGCAAATCGGACCATATGATGAAACTGTCGAGCAGTGGAGCTCGTATACGGACCGGTTCGATTATTTTGTCAAAGCTAATGGGATAAAAGATGAGGTTCAAGTACCAACTTTTCTCAGTGTAATGGGCAGTAAGACATATAATCTACTGCGTAGCCTGGTCCAGCCAAATAAGCCTGGTGATAGCTCATTCAAGGACATTGTAACAATGCTCCAGGAACATTATGCACCAAAACCCCTCATCATCGCTGAAAGATTACGCTTTCATAAACGCAATCAACTAGAAGGAGAATCGATCGCACAATTTGTTGCTGTACTGAAGAGTCTGTCGGAACACTGTGAGTTCGGCACAACACTGAGTGACACCATAAGAGGCAGATTTGTGTGCGGGTTGCGTAGTGAGACCATCCAAAAGCGACTCTTATGTGAAAGTAATCTAACGCTAGAGCGAGCGATGGAAATCGTTGTATCCATGGAAATGGCTGCAAAAGAAGCACAAGAGTTAAGCACATCCTGTCAAGTCCACAATGTGTACAGTGAAAGAATGAACCTGATGGTAAGAGAGCATGTTACCGCTGTGGAAAGAGTAGTCATCTGGCACAGGAATGCTGGTTCAAAGACAAAGACTGCAGAAACTGTGGGAAAAAAGGCCATATTGAACGTGTGTGCCAAAACAAAAAGCAAAATGAGAAAGCAAATCCAGCTAAACCTGTAGAGATCAAGAAAAGTTATGTCAGAAAATTAAAAAAGAAAAACATAAATCAAGTGAAGTATTCAGGTAAACAGCAAGAGGATGAATCTGATGAAACTGAATACTCGCATGTAATATCTGTGTCTTCAAATTCTGATGGCTACTGGGTGACACCACTACTAGATGGAAAAGCTGTTCCAATGCAAGTGGACACAGGAGCTGCTCTATCGCTCATGGCAGAGTCAACTTACCGAGAGAAGTGGCCATACCTCGGTCTCAAGGAAGCGAAGTTGATCTTGAAAACATACACAGGTGAGCTTGTACCCCTTTTGGGAGTCGTGGATGTGACTGTAGAGCTAAACAAACAGAAGGTAAACTTACCACTGTATATTGTGAAAGGCAGTAGTCACAAAGCTCTGATCGGTCGATCTTGGCTAGAGAAAATAAAGCTAAATTGGCAGGAAGTACATTTAGTGGCGAAAGAGTCTACCAGTCTACAACACATTCTGAGGAAGCATGCAGAGGTGTTTGGAGATGAATTGGGAAACATGAAAGACATCACTGTAAAGCTGACCATTAAGTCTGATAGTAAACCTAAGTGCTTAAAAGCTCGCCCAGTTCCTTACGCCATTAAACCTAAGGTAGAAACGGAACTAGACCGGCTGGAGGAAACCGGCGTACTGAAGAAAGTGAGTGTTAGCGAGTGGGCCACGCCAATTGTTCCTGTATTGAAAAAGGATGGATCAGTCAGAATTTGTGGCGATTTCAAGGTTACTGTCAACCCGGTGTTAACTGTTGAACAATACCCCTTGCCGTTAATTGAAGATCTGTTTGCTGGATTAGCAGGCGGACAGAAATTCAGCAAGATAGACTTATGTCAAGCTTACCTCCAAATTTAGGTAGATCCTGTTTCCCAAGAGCTGCTGACCATCGTGACACACAATGGCCTGTACAGATATCAGAGGCTTCCTTTTGGCATAACTTCGGCTCCAGCGTTGTTCCAGTAGGCCATGGACCAGATTCTGAGTGGATTGAATGGCGTACAGTGTTATCTCGATGATCTGTTAATTACAGGAAAAGATGACTAAGACCATCTCGGGAACCTGAATGCAACACTGCAAAGACTAAAAGAGTATGGCCTTCGGGTGAAGAAAGACAAATGTGACTTCTTCCAGCCCACCATCGAGTACCTAGGACATGTGATCGACAGCGCTGGTCTTCACAAAGCACCATCAAAGGTAAAAGCTATCGTGGATGCGCCATCGCCAAAGAACGTAAGCCATCATTCCTAGGATTGCTAACATACTATGCAAAGTTCATGCCAAACCTTTCCAGTAGACTTCGTCCACTACATGAACTGTTAAACAAGTCCAAACAATGGAAATGGTCTGACAAATGTGAAAAGGCATTCAGAGATGTGAAGTGCACATTAACACAATCGGAGGTTCTCACACATTACAACCCTGCACTACGGATACAGTTGGCATGTGATGCTTCACCATATGGTGTCGGTGCGGTACTTTCACATGTAATAGCATCTGGTGAAGAAAGACCGATCGCTTTTGCGTCAAGGACTCTGAACTCAGCAGAGAGAGTAATTACGCTCAAATTGAGCGAGAAGCTTTAGCAATCGTGTTTGGTGTGAAGAAATTTCACCAGTACCTGTTTGGGCGCAGATTTACCCTGCTCACAGACCACAGACCCCTTACCTCCATTTTTGGTCCCCAAACTGGTATTCCTTCTCTGGCAGCGAATCGCATGCAACGTTGGGCTCTGCTGCTGTCGGTTCACCAGTACGATATCAAGTATAAGAGGTCTGAGCAGCATTGCAATGCAGATGGACTGTCTAGGCTGCCTTTGCCAGACACAAAACCAGAATGCCCTCAAGGCGACATCTACTTCCAAGAAGTGCAAGGTGCTCCAGTAACTGCTGCCCAAGTGAAACGATTCACAAGAACTGACCCAGTTTTGTCAGAAGTTCTGACCAGGATATCTCAGGTCTGGAAAGGAAAGATAACAGATAAATTCAAACCCTAATCTGATTCGACGAAATGAGTTGACAGTGCAGTCGGATTGCTTGCTGTGGGGTTATCTTTGAAAGAACTTCACGCTGGTCATTCGGGAATAGTGAGAATGAAAGAGATGGCACGCAGCTACTTCTGGCGGCCTGGCTTGGATGCAGAGATTGAAGAGGAAGTAAAGGGTTGTACAGAGTGTCAGAATGTAAGGAACATGCCCCAGCCAGCTCCCTTACATCCATGGGATTTTCCAGAGGTGCCATAGCAAGGAATACACATAGACTTCGCAGGGCCACTGGAGAACCACATGTTTCTGGTGCTTGTGGATGCTCACAGTAAATGGCCTGAGGTTCCAGTCATGCATAACACATCCTCTGAGAAGACCATTGAGGAGCTTAGAACTGTTTTCAGTCGTTTTGGGCTGCCACAACAGCTTGTAAGTGATAATGGCCCCCAGCTGGTGTCTAAGGAGTTTCAGTCTTTTCTGAGTGTAAATGGAATTCAGCACATCAGGTCTGCTCCTTATCCATCCACAAATGGCCTGGCTGAACGATTCGTGCAGACACTGAAGAAGGCGTTAAAGACATCTCAGGGTAATGGCTCCCTAAACCAAAGACTGAACACATTTCTATTGTCTTATAGAAACACTCCTCATGCAATCACAAAAGTTTCTCCAGCTACAGCTTTGTTGAAACGACAAATTCGCAGTCTTCTGAGACCAACCGGAACCAAGCAGATTGTATTGTCACAACAGCGAATGCAGGTGGAGAGGCGATCCAATGCGAAGTTCAGGAGTTTCAACAGAGGTGACGACATACTTGCTCGTAATTATGGAAAAGGAGCGAAATGGGTACCTGCAACTGTTCTTGGACAAACCGGCCCCGTTTCATACATCGTTGAAACAAAGGAAAAGTTGACGTGGAGGAGACATGTTGACCAGTTGTTGTCCTCGACAATCTCCAGTGATGATCCCTGTGAATTGGACGCACATCAACACGCATCTCACATCAACTCAGGTCGAAATGTGGTACCAGAAACCTTACCCACACCATCTTCAAGTGAACCTTGGGTAAGCGTTCCTTTTGAGAATACCTCTTCCTCTCCAGTGACTGTTACAGACACTCTAGTAGAAACACCACCGGTGCCTGTTCTTCATCGTTATCCGACTAGAGTGTGAAAACCACCACGGAGATTGGATCTTTAGTTTAGAGGCTAACCCACGACGTTGGGGCAGAATAATCCCCAGGGTTCCCCCCAGGGCAGTCTACCCTCCTTCCATAGAGTTAGAAATGTTTTATAAAGTGTTCCTAAAAATGTTCTTAAACTAAAGACAAACGTATGTATGACATCAAGCATTTATTTGTTGAGATTGACTTCAAAAGTAAAAGGGGAGGAATATGTTGTGTATTGTATTCTTAACGTTTCAGGTTTTGTCCTAACGGTGACTCCGTACTTCTCCCCTGTGATATTGTACATGCGCAGAACAACTGAGTGTATATTCGATAGTGAACGAGTCAGTAAAGGCTGCTATGTGAAATGCTCGTGTCAGTGTCATAACTCCAAACCTGTGCATAAACAGCACTCCACGATGTAACACTTTGTTTTTATTGAGAAGTTCCACCAAAAAAAATACAAACTTAACAGAATCGAGTGATGTATAACACTTATATGTAAGATCAAAATCTACAGAGTAATTTGAGTCTCTTTTGCACCGAGAAGGAAAAAAGTGAGCTGGTATCGCCGGCGCAACCGCCGACCCCATAGGGTTAACTAAAGAAAGAGGACAGGAACAACACTTGAGCAATACACAATCATTGACAATTTAACTGGTGTTAAATTGCTCAAAAACAAATAATTTGTTATATTAGTATGAAAATGTATGTATGCATAGTGTGTTCTCAGTCCAGTGTCAAAATAAAAGTAATTTCACAAAATAAGAGTCTCTAGTCACAGTGGTTCACTGTTACATTTCCCCCTCCCTCTCCAGACACCGCCTGTGGTGTCCTCGAGAGAAAGTCTGCAGTGTAATTTAGTGACCCTGATCTATACAGCACCTCAAAGTCAAACGGCTGCATGGCCAGAAACCACCTAGTAATACGGGCATTTGTGTCTCTCATGCGGCCCAACCATGCCAATGCTCGGTGGTCAGTTTCCAACTGGAATTTTCGTCCAAGCAAATAATACTTTTAAAGAGTCCAGGGCCCACTTAACAGCAAGGCACTCCTTTTCAACAGTGGAATAGTTTACCTCTCTGGGCAGGAGTTTCCTACTGATGTATACAACTGGCTTGAGTTGACCTTGTTCCTCTTGAAGGAGTACAGCACCAACGCCATGTTGTGAGGCATCAGTCTGTACTGTGAACAGTTTCCCAAAATCAGGACTCTGAAGAACTGGTTCCTGACATAGTGCATCCTAGTATGCACCACTAATCCCTTTGCCTGTGAAAGGGGCTCCTCAGGTATTTTGAAGGACATTGTTATGGAAAGGACATCAACGACCCCCCCCCCCCCCCCCCCATAAGGCTCTGGGCCCTATGCACTCTGTCCCCTTTTTCCCCAGGTGCGACGGCCCTGGGTATAGGATCTAGTTGTATGTTGGTTTTGACGCTTTACATGTTTAAATGTTTTGCTGTCTGTTGCTTTGTGCCATTAACTGGTGTTAATTTGCATTGTCTCTTTTTGCCTTAGACCTGATGGTGCTGAAAGAGGAGAGTGAAGTACTGAATGAAATGGACGAGAAAGATCACTATAAGAATCATCATGATTTCATAACGGAAGAAAAACCTTTCAGCTGCTCACAAGCTGAAAAGACTTCCTCACGAAATATGACTCAAAAGACAGGAACTAGAAGTAATTTCACCTGCCAACAGTGTGGAAACAGATTCACTCTAAAAGGAAGCCTTAACAGGCACATGAGAATTCACACTGGAGAGAAGCCTTACACATGCTCTAAATGTGGAAGGAGTTTCAATCAACATGGAAACCTTAATGTCCACATGATAATTCACACTAGAGGGAAACCTTACACCTGCCAACAGTGTGGAAAGAGTTTCGATCAACATGAAAAATTTAAAGTCCATATGAAAATTCACACAGGAGAGAAGCGTCGTACTTGCCAACAGTGTGGAAAGACTTTTGCTGAAAAAGTAAGCCTTAACAGGCACATGAGAATTCACACTGGAGAAAAGCCTTACACCTGCCAACACTGTGGAAAGAGTTTCACTCAAATTGGAAATCTTAAAGTCCATCTTAAAGTTCACACTGGAGAGCAACCTTACACCTGCCAACAGTGTGGAAGAAGTTTCAATAGAAAAGCAAACCTTAATGACCACATTAGAATTCACACTCAAGAAAGACTTTTCACCTGCCAACAGTGTGGAAACAGATTCACTCTAAAAGTAAGCCTTAAGAGGCACATGAGAATTCACACTGGAGAAAAGCCTTACACCTGCCAACACTGTGGAAAGAGTTTCACTCAAATTGGAAATCTTAAAGTCCATCTTAAAGTTCACACTGGAGAGCAACCTTACACCTGCCAACAGTGTGGAAGAAGTTTCAATAGAAAAGCAAACCTTAATGACCACATTAGAATTCACACTCAAGAAAGACTTTTCACCTGCCAACAGTGTGGAAAAAGTTTCAACCGAAAAGCAATCCTAAACAGGCACATGAGAACTCACACGGGAGAGAAGCCGTTTACATGTGGTGACTGTGGAGAAAGTTTTAGGTATAAAGCTGCCCTTAAGTACCACATGAGTACTCATTTTAAGTGAACTGTTTTTGTATGTCATCAGTGTGGAATGAGTTTCACAGACAGGAAACTACTTATGTTTGAGAGACTGTATATTGTGCTGATTATTGTTATGGTACTAAATCACCTTAGAGGGCCGAATGCCCAACTAATGTCCATTGACTACGAGAGGAGTAAAGAAGCCAGTGTCAAGAATTAGATTCCCTCAATGTTATTGATTAGTCAAATGAAGAATGAACTAGTTACAATTTTACATGTTAACAGAAGTATAAATCTATATCAAATAAAATCCGTAAAACTAGGCCTGTGCAAAATAATAAACACACAATATAACAGAAAGATGCTTTTGATTCATATATACAGAGACGTGGAGATCTGGCAATAGCCGCTTTTCCAATGTCGCGCCAGTGTGAGCCTGGGCTTTTAACGGGCCAGTCGGGGCTAATAGCCTTTGTCCTGTAGCACTGAGCCTAAAATTGCCTAAATTGCTTAATATTAAAAACATGATTGTTATTCTAGGCTCATCTGGTTATTGGCAACATACATATATTTTCTAAACTACTTTTTGAAGTGGCAGTATGTTCGAATAGTTATAGATTGCATAGTTGTTATAGGTAGTGTGCCTTGATATTTAAAGAGAGAAGTTCCTTACTCTGCAGAGATTTCACCGTCATCATCAGGTCATATGCTGCGCACATAGGGCTATAAGCACGTTTTGGATTCACGTTGTGGATCGAGTGGCCCATGGTGGCGGTGGGGTTATGGTATGGGCAGGGCGAATGTTATGGACAATGAACACAGGTGCATTTTATTGATGGCCTTTTGAATGCACAGAGATACCGTGACGAGATCCTGAGGCCCATTGTTGTGCCATTCATCCACGACCATCACCTCATGTTGCAGCATGATAATGCACGGCCCCATGTTGCAAGGATCTGTAAACAATTCCTGGAAGCTGAAAACATCCCAGTTCTTGCATGGCCAGCATACTCACCGGACATGTCACCCATTGAACATGTTTGGGATGCTCTGGATCGGCGTATACAACAGCGCGTTCCAGGTCCTGCCAATATCCAGCAACTTCACACAGCCATTGAAGAGGAGTGGACCAACATTCTACAGGCCACAATCAACAACCTGATCAACTCTATGCAAAGGAGATGTGTTGCACTGCGTGAGGCAAATGGTGGTCACACCAAATACTGACTGGTTCTGGACCCCCCCAATACAGTAAAACTCCACATTTTAGAGTGGCCTTTTATTGTGGCCAGCCTAAGGCACACCTGTGCAATCATGCTGTCTAATCAGCATCTTGATATGCCACACCTGTGAGGTGGATGGATTATCTCGGCAAAGGAGAAGTGCTCATTAACACAGATTTAGACAAATTTGTGAACAACATTTATTAGAAATATGCCTTTTGTGTACATAGAAAAAGTCTTAGATCTTTGAGTTCAGCTCATGAAAAATGGGGGCAAAAACAAAAGTGTTGTGTTTATAATTTTGTTTAGTGTACATTCGTAATAATTATTCTTTAATTGCTCATTCAACGGTAGTGCGAGGATGATATTTTATGCTAGCATATTATTATCATCAGTCCCTCAATGCCTACAATTAAGGAGACAATGATCACCTGAGTAAGTAAACTGTGTTACTTCATTTTGTTGGGGGGGATAATAATTCAAACATTATTTCTTCATTGAGTATATTCACCGTGATGTTTGATGTACATCAGTTTTCTAGTAATACCCTAACAATCACCTTACCAGAGAACAGCAATCCCAATTATAATTGAAATACGGTATCTCCGCCGACTGAGACAGGAGAGCGTCTGCAAAAGTGACCATCAGCCTGGACGCAGAGGCCAGCAAGATTTTCTGAGAATCAGAGGAGAAGAGACCAAGTAGGAGGTTTACGTGCCTGAACATCACCACCCAAAGACAGCTATGTAGTGGACGCTACCAGGATGGCCGAGGAGACAGGGAGGATCAAGGGAGACAGACGTTCCAAGAAGACCTGGAAAACATTGGTGTCCAATGGCAAGAGGTAGAGAATGTGGCCACCATGGATCAAATACTTTAGATGACGCTTGTAGCCCTATGTGCGCAGCATATGACCTGATGATGATGGTGAAATCTCTGCAGAGTAAGGAACTTCTCTCTTTAAATACCAAGGTACACCACCTATAACAACTATGCAATCTATAACTATTCAAATATACCATGTCATTGTGTTGAGGGTTCAAACCTCTTGTGGACAGCTCAGAATTTGAACCCTTCAGAGCAAAGCCTGGCACCAAATAATTTTCATAACCTCTACAATAATCTTAATCAAAAAGAGTGGTCCTGACTGAACTGTGGTTAAAATGACAACAATTGGAATAAATCAGTGGTATTCATTTGTGGTCCTGGGGAGCACAGCGCATTTAATGTTTATATTTATTTTCAAACAGTCTGGATCAGGTGTGTTAAATAAGATGAATATACAAAA
Organism: Rhinichthys osculus; assembly: GCA_029959095.1. Lineage (NCBI taxonomy): Eukaryota > Metazoa > Chordata > Actinopteri > Cypriniformes > Leuciscidae > Rhinichthys > Rhinichthys osculus. The sequence goes on along the minus strand of JARWKJ010000013.1, from coordinate 8,200,786 downwards.
AAGCAATGGAGGATTTTGCAAAAATAAAACAATGCAAATATTACAAAATGTGACATTATAAAAACCAGTGAGTGAGTGACTTTTACACTTTTTAAAATAACACTGTCCAACAGCGACACCCGCAAGTAAAGTTACAGGTAGAGACTTGCCTCCCCAGAGCCCATTTACTTCAAATAGACCCCCTAAAGTGTGTGCTGGGTTTGGTGGGGGAAAATTGAGTATGAATGGGAGAAAGTCACGTGAGCGGAGGCAATGAATATGATTGGTTTGTGCGATTCTCAAATCGGCCTAAATGAATACAATGATGCTTTAATGTCAGGTGCTCTGGCTCCCGGCAAACATGTAACTATGGTGGCTGGTCCCCAATAACTAGGGCACTTTCAACAGGATTCTCAGGAGTCCAGAGTGTTTTGTCCTGCTATGCCATCTCACAGTCACCCAGTTACTAAGAAGGCTCTGCAACTAGAAGCGAACAAAAAAAATTAAATGTTAACTTAATAAAAGAAGATATTTTGAAGAATCTAAAGCCCCTTTCACACAGCGCGTTGATCCTGGAAAATTGCCATAAAATTGCCTTCTGCGTGAACGCAAACACGTCCCGGGATTGAGTCCGGCATCAATCCCGGGATGGGATGAGGGACCTAGTAACATTGATGGGACCAATCCTGGAACGTGCCCTGTGTGAACAAAAGGCTGAAAGGCTGAACCTTCATTCTCAAAGCTGAACTCAGTCATTTGATAGGCTACTTATTAAAATGTCCAGCTCTACAGAAAGAGAATAAAAGTATATATTAAAAATAGTATTCAGAAGTAGTCAAAACAAAATAATTATTCCGTGTAATAAAGCCAATGTCTACTTCTGAATAGAGAACAATGAAAAAGTCATTTTTATATTCGTCCTCAAGGTGCTCTACTAATATTTTAACATACCTGAACATAAATAGTAGTAAATGAAGTAATAAATAAGGCATAACAGGTAAACTCTGCCTCTATTCATGACCACTCCTCAAGCCCAAGTTAGCCCAAGGTAGGACCAAGTTGGACCAAGGTATTCGGCGGGCCAAAAAACCCTGGCTGTTGGCCGCTAGGAAGTGACAGTGGAAAAGCGACAGGCCCTGGCACGCCGTAGTGAATTAGCTCAAAAAGGGAATATATAATTAATCATACTTGTTATGATAAATTATTAGTTACATATTTTAAATTGCCCAAAACGGGAATTCTTAGCCCACGTATTTGTATCTACAGTAGTAGAAAAATCAATCAGTTTCTACAATGTTGAGAATGTGTTTCTGCGCTCTTGAATTTTTCTCTGTGCGCGCAATCTTCACGTGATGTGCGAGCTACCGTCTATATGAGTGTTCGTCCGCCACAATGTATCAGCGCATTAGTTCAATATAATGATACACATCTGCTGGTCTAAAATCGTTTGGATGTTGAAACTGGCAAGCCTTTAAAGTCCCTGTAAAGGCAATTCTAAAAAAAAATTCTAAACACATAAATGTTAGAAATATATTGCTAAAACGCATTACAAAGACTGAACTGTGAAGTACTGAATTGTGGAGTTAGACTGTTAAACAGTTTTTCACTGTTGCTGTGTTCCGGATTTTTTGGGCGGGGCTAAAACGGGGGCTCGATGACGTACTGGAGCCCCTGAGCTCCTGGACACGCCCCTACTTGATGACGCACTGGAGCCCATGAGCTCCTGGACACGCCCCTACTTGATGACGCACTGGAGCCCCTGAGCTCCTGGACACGCCCCTACTTGATGACGCACTGAGGCCACTGAGCTCCTGGACACGCCCCTACTTGATGACACACTGGAGCCACTGAGCTCCTGGACACGCCCCTACTTGATGACGCACTGGAGCCCCTGAGCTCCTGGACACACCCCTACTTGATAAGGCACTGGAGCCCCTGAGCTCCTGGACACGCCCCTACTTGATGACGCACTAGAGCCCCTGAGCTCCTGGACACGCCCCTACTTGATGACGCACTGGAGCCACTGAACTCCTGGACACGCCACTACTTGATGACGCACTGGAGCCACTGAGCTCCTGGACACGCCACTACTTGATGACGCACTGGAGCAACTGAGCTCCTGGACACGCCACTACATGATGACGCACTGGAGCCCCTGAGCTCCTGGACACACCCCTACTTGATGACGCACTGGAGCCCCTGAGCTCCTGGAAACGCCCCTACTTGATGACGCAATGGAGCCCCTGAGCTCCTGGACACGCCCCTATTTGATGATACACTGGAGCCCCTGAGCTCCTGGACACGCCCCTACTTGATGACGCACTGGAGCCCCTGAGGCTGGCCCCTCCCCCAACATTAGAGCACATTCACATCAGTTCGCCACTCAATCGCGAGTTACTGTCAGTACTATTGGTTACTACAGCCTACAGTTTGCTAGCTAGCTATACCTTTGTCACGGAAATGCGTACTACCTGGATGCGATCATGTACAAAACAGATCAGCGTCCTTGTTTAATTTTCCGAAAAACGATCACATCAAGAAGAGGTGGATTAATTTTGTGAAGAGCCAACCTTGATGGAAAGCTGAGGATCACAACAAACACCCGCCTCTGTAGTGATCATTTTACACGGGATAGTTTTATAAATTTTCGTCGGAGACAACTGGGATTCACTGAAAATCCGCTGTTACTGGTGAATGGAGCCGAACCGACTATCTCCCGCCTCGGCCTTCATCCTCCCGTCCCGAAAGCAGTATCACCTAATATCACCGTCGGCTGCTTTACCGCGAGTGGGCGTGGTTTCAGCGCAGCCAGTGGACACGCCCCCAGCGTTTGAGAAGCAGAGAACAATGCTCACTTTTTCAAGATTTTGATGGCTTAATTTATTTATGGCGGCTTTTTTTATCATTCAAATTTGGCTGGGTGGCTAATAACACATTTTTCTGTGGTCTGACAAACTCAGAACACATACTTAATTTTGACTTTACAGGGACTTTAAACATACAATTGACAAACTTTCATGAAGACGCAAGTGAAAGTGATCTCGCTTTGGGGCTCGCACGCTGTCTGTCTGTCTGTGTGTTGACCCAGTGTTTGAGTTCGCCTCCGTGTTGCTTCCATACCGCTGACCGGACGGGGCGGAGTCACGTGACTACACACGCCAATTATGTTTTTAAAGGCCATATTGCAGGTTAGAGGACCCAACGAGTCAATGTATAGAAAAATAATGTAGGAACTAGATTTTCTTTAAAATATACTTATAAATACGCTACAGAGGCTTCTGGAGTCGTTTTTGTGAGAAAATGTTACTTCCGCATCTGAAAATGGGCGTGGCGGGCGTGACGTAATGGGTGGGAGAGCGGTCGATTCAAACAACAGTAAAACAATGGATCGCAATGACATTTCGGACGCTGAGGAAATACTTACTCGTATGACGGACCACAGGCGTACAATTATGAGCCTGCTATGCTGCCAAGAGAGCAGGGACAGGCTAGGATTAATGTTAGACAGAATGTTCAGAGACAAATTGAGTTGTGGTGTGAGGAGAACCAGTGGAGAACAGGGCAGGTGTTTTGGTGAGAGAGACCAGTGTTAGCTTATAGATATATACAAGTTCGCTAACAATATACACTGTGCTCACAATATTGTACAGATTATTACGATCGTATATCAGGGCAGGCCAGCAGACATGAGTACCCTAACGAAAAAGAAGTATACTTCAAGTTCATTTTATGAAGTATACTTAAGTAATGTTCAAGTATATTTTTAAGTATACATTATGTAGTAAGTATACTAATGTCAATATGTACTAGTAGTAAACTTGTAAGTGTACTACTTTAATACCGCTTGGACTAAATTGGCCCACTTTTAGTATATAAATGTATATGTTTAAGTGTACTATAAGTGTAACAGTAGTAAACTTTACGTGCACAACTAGTTCATAATTATGTTTCTCATTTGTACTGCAAGTGAACTTATGGGTATACTAGTAGTTTACCTTTTTAATACTTGTAGAAAATATTTAGTTTATGAAAGTACACTTTGAAGTATACTCATAGTGTAAAAGTACTTAACTAGTAGTTTACTGAGAGTACACTAAAAGAGCAAAAATAATATATAATTGGTAAACTATAAGCATAATGTTAAGTTCACTTAAAGAAAACTTATAGTATAAAACTACTAAACTAGTAGTTTACTGAAACTGTACTTTAATTTAAAAAAAAAACATTTTATTAGCTTCATGCATGCTTTTTATCAACACTTGAATGTTGGTAAGTTTCATAAAGAAAGGAAACATTTTAAACAAAAAAGTTGAGAAAATCTAATTTTTGTCAAAGACTACGCCTTGATCAGATTCGCCTTGATCAGATTCAGAACGATGATCAAAACACAGATGGAGTAGATCGAGTCCAACGCTTTTCTCTTCATGGGTTACGCTTCATTTCATTTGTTACCATTAAGCAGTTTTGATTTACACGCAGTTTAATGTTTGATGATCACGTTATTTTACACAGGGTTCTCAAGTTTTATCAAAAGCTTGGAGTGAGATCACATGCGGTTAGGGGAGGAGCCTTAGGGGAGGAGCCCCAGTGGAGCCCCGCCCCCCAATTTTACCCATTGTTCATCATAAACCAGCACAAATTGAAATTTTAACAATTGGTAAATCTGATAAATGACAGAGCAATTCATCACATCAAATAGGCATATACTCTTTAATGTTATATTTCAAAATTACACAAATATAACAATTGCTCCAAACAGTTTGGAAAAACAAATCTTTTTGCATTTTTCCCTGACAACTTTGAAAAATAATGCAATGGCAATGATTAATGTATGTTTTGACAGGATATAAAATATTACCCAGAGCACTCTGCTTTAATACATGTAGCCTTAATGTAACTAGAAAGACTACAGTATAATATATAATTTAAAATAAAATCTAGGAATACATCTTCATTCCTTCCCATAGCCACTAACATTTCCCTTAGCCCAGCGGTTCTCAAAGTGTGGGGCGCGCCCCACTGGTGGGGAATAGAGACGTAACAGGTGGGGCGCGCCAAACGGGAGGAAATTTTCCTTTTTATGCCTTTATATCTTTATCCAGACATCCCAAATGTCCCGGAAGTTCCGGGAGTCTCCCGCATATTGATAGCGGCTCCTTGACGCCCGCAAATGAGATTCAATCTCCCGGAATCTGGAGCAAGACCGCGCACTAGAGTAGAGACTGCGCGCGCGCGCGCGTGTGTGACTATTAATGCAGCGCGTGTGAGAGCAAACCGTCCTTGTAGCTGTGTGTTGCCGCTTATTAAACCGATCACCCCCGGGGGCGACAACAAGTAACAGGAATTCCCCACCCCCAAAATAATGATTGACGTGACGTCGGCATATTAATTGTAGCGGAACAAACTTTTGCGCCCATAGATATGTAGCCTATGTTTCGCGCCGATGGCCAGGCGCGCTGGAAGCTGTTTCATGCGTAAGTGGGGGCTGAGGGCTGGGTTGGAAAATATGTGACGTCATTATGTTGTGGCTTACGACAAGACATGAAATTTCTCTGAACATTGAACATGATTTGAGTGTCAGTATCAAGCCTGCAACCCTGCTTTGAGAAATTGTGCAATGCAAAACAGGCTCATTGCAGTCACTAATGTAGGGATAAATAGACCTGTCTTGCCAAATGGATTTCTCTTCTTTTCTTTTTTAACAGATTGCAAAGTGGCACTTTTATTTATTTTCTATTTTTGAGGCACTTTTATTTTCTCTATTTTTTAATTTCATGCAAGTTATGACACAGATGCACTTCATTTTCTTTATTTTTGCACTTGCTGTTATTTGATGTAGATATATAGTTAGTTTGTATTTAGATACAACTTGTTACTATACTGATACTACTTGTTACTTCAATAAATTGGAACATTTTAAGCTTGTTACGTATTACATTAGCATTGTGTCGGGGCGATGGGGGCAGGTGGGGCTTGAAAATTCCCCGTTGTCCAAAGTGGGGAATGACCAAAAAAGTTTGAGAAACACTGCCTTAGCCAAAGCTTCTGGCCTGGTTGCAAAGTAGTTGTAGAGTTTTTGACTGCATCAATAATAATGTATACGATGGGCTATATATTAAATGTTCTAGCCTAAAAATGTTAGACGAGCTTTCTTCCAACTTACCTTCTTCATCACGACCTATGATCACGACGTGTGTTCGCGCGATTTTGTTGGTTACCTAGTAACGAACGTAGGCTACTGTGGCCGAGAATGTGTGTGTGTTTGCGCGATGTCGCGGTGGCCGAGAATGTTCCGTCAACTTCCGTGTGTTCGCGCTTCTATGTTGCCTAGTAACGAACGCAATCTGGCCGAGATACGGACGCGCTGGCGGCAGGAAACTTCATTTTGTGTGCCTGCGCCTCGTATACAACGTTATATAAAACTTACAGGACAACTTGGTTGGCATTGCCTTTTCAGCGTGAGAAATACATGGTGTGGCTTGTGAACTGGTTGAATTGCGTTTGTCTCACGGCCAATGCGTGAGACTTGAGAACCCTGTTTTACATTTGCGTGAGCAATCTTCTTTCACTTATTTCAGCTTCTTCTTCTCCTGTGTGTTGATCCGGAGATTCTGCACTAGAAGATGTGTCATAGCGCCCCCTACGTATAACAGTGAAAAATGGATAGCTGAAAAATTCAGTCAATGAAAGAGTAAAGTAGAATTAAAGTAAATTCCTGTACACTACCAGTGGACTAGCCTAAAAAAAAATCAGATACGCAGAATTAGAAACATATCTGTTTTATATCAATATTTTAATCAATATTTTCAAACAATGTAAGTTTGATAAGACTGTATATGAAAAACTATGTAAAAAAGTATATTTAATAGGCTACTCGATCAAAAGAGTTAACACAAGTACAAGCCAAGTATACTTTGAATACTTATACTTTTCTCGATCAAAAGATTGAGTACAAGTACAGGACAAATATATTTGGAATTTTCTCTCAGTATAAGTCAAGTACACTTAAGTGTAATTTTAAGTATATTTTTGAGAAGTATATAAAATGTAGAATGAAAGTATGCCTATTTTTAGTTGAAAAGAAGTTTACTAATGGAACACTTGAATAAACGTATTGTTCGTAAGGGTAATTATTATCGTGTACAAGATCAGGTTCAGTTCCATGCTTATTTTATTTACTCTATAAACTATTCTACCCGAAAGCTAGTTACTATATAAACTTGAATATGTTAGTGTATAAGACAGTGTGTATGTTTTAAAAAAAAGTATTTAATAAGCTACTCAATCAACATAGTAAACCAAAGTACAAGCCAATAATACTTAGAATACTTAATTATACTTTTAAGTATATCTCCATCAACAAGTATAGGCCAAATATACTTGGACTTTTCTGTAGGTACAAATCAAGTACAGGTCCTTCTCAAAAAATTAGCATATTGTGATAAAGTTCATTATTTTCCATAATGTAATGATAAAAATTAAACTTTCATATATTTTAGATTCATTGCACACCAACTGAAATATTTCAGGTCTTTTATTGTTTTAATACTGATGATTTTGGCATACAGCTCATGAAAACCCAAAATTCCTGTCTCAAAAAATTAGCATATTTCATCCGACCAATAAAAGAAGTGTTTTTAATACAAAAAAAAAAGTCAACCTTCAAATAATTATGTTCAGTTATGCACTCAATAGTCAATACTTGGTCGGGAATCCTTTTGCAGAAATGACTGCTTCAATGCGGCGTGGCATGAAGGCAATCAGCCTGTGGCACTGCTGAGGTGTTATGGAGGCCCAGGATGCTTCGATACCGGCCTTAAGCTCATCCAGAGTGTTGGGTCTTGCGTCTCTCAACTTTTTCTTCACAATATCCCACAGATTCTCTATGGGGTTCAGGTCAGGAGAGTTGGCAGGCCAATTGAACACAGTAATACCATGGTCAGTAAACCATTTACCAGTGGTTTTGGCACTGTGAGCAGGTGCCAGGTCGTGCTGAAAAATGAAATCTTCATCTCCATAAAGCTTTTCAGCAGATGGAAGCATGAAGTGCTCCAAAATCTCCTGATAGCTAGCTGCATTGACCCTGCCCTTGATAAAACACAGTGCACCAACACCAGCAGCTGACATGGCACCCCAGACCATCACTGACTGTGGGTACTTGACACTGGACTAAAGGCATTTTGGCATTTCCTTCTCCCCAGTCTTCCCCCAGACTCTGGCACCTTGATTTTCAAATGACATGCAAAACTGAGCAACAGTCCAGTGCTGCTTCTCTGTAGCCCAGGTCAGGCGCTTCTGCCGCTGTTTCTGGTTCAAAAGTGGCTTGACCTGGGGAATGCGGCACCTGTAGCCCATTTCCTGCACACGCCTGTGCACGGTGGCTCTGGATGTTTCTACTCCAGACTCAGTCCACTGCTTCCGCAGGTCCCCCAAGGTCTGGAATCGGTCCTTCTCCACAATCTTCCTCAGGGTCCGGTCACCTCTTCTCGTTGTGCAGCGTTTTTTGCCACACTTTTTCCTTCCCACAGACTTCCCACTGAGGTGCCTTGATACAGCACTCTGGGAACAGCCTATTTGTTTAGAAATTTGTTTCTGTCTTACCCTCTTGCTTGAGGGTGTCAATGATGGCCTTCTGGACAGCAGTCAGGTCGGCAGTCTTACCCATGATTGCGGTTTTGAGTAATGAAACAGGCTGGGAGTTTTTAAAAGCCTCAGGATTCTTTTGCAGGTGTTTAGAGTTAATTAGTTGATTCAGATGATTAGGTTAATAGCTCGTTTAGAGACCCTTTTCATGATATGCTAATTTTTTGAGACAGGAATTTTGGGTTTTCATGAGCTGTATGCCAAAATCATCAGTATTAAAACAATAAAAGACCTGAAATATTTCAGTTGGTGTGCAATGAATCTAAAATATATGAAAGTTTAATTTTTATCATTACATTATGGAAAATAATGAACTTTATCACAATATGCTAATTTTTTTAGAAGGACCTGTATACTTAAAGCTGCTGTAGGTAACTTTTGTAAAAAAATTTTTTTTTAACATATTTGTTAAAACTGTCATAATGTCCTGACAGTAGAATATGAGACAGATAATCTGTGAAAAAATCAAGCTCCTCTGGCTCCTCCCAGTGGTCCTATTGCCATTTGCCGAAATACACCGCTCCCGGTCAGAAACAACCAATCAGAGCCAGGAGGAATGTCTTAGCAGTGTCAATCACACTCGTGTACGCGCTGATCACACCCCTCTCTTGCACAGCGCGAGCCGTCGTTCAAACTCAAGATTGCCGTGTGCCGCAGCTGTGGTAATGGCGGAGAAACAACCTAAACTGCCAATTTCTCGAGTGCAGGCCCGGGGTGGGTAATCGGGAGAATTCCCGGTGGGCGGTTTCACTTTTGGGCCGGTCGAGGATTTTTATTTTTATTTTTTTTACATTTGTCACGTTGTCTATCTTCTCTTAAAGGCTACACACGTTCCGCATTCTAACACCGCAGCGCGCAGCCTCTGCATGGGTTGTACCATGTGAGGAGTTCTCCCCTCCTCTTCCAAATAGAGTTGGTTGGGTCCATAGCCCGTCTTTTTCAAAAACGGTTTCTCAGGTAGTAGGCTACCGATAGCTGGGCCGGCTCTACCGTAACTGTATGGATCAGGGAGGATGGAGGAAGAGGCCAGGAGGGGTTGAAAAAAAGAAAGGCATTGGAGGAGGATGCTGCCAACATGTGTCAAGCTTACAGATTTATTTTCAAGAGGACAGGTGAACAAGTGGCAACAGGTAAAGAGAGATAGGCCTAGTAATGATTAGCATTAGCAACGCTGCTGCAACGTAATTATTCGGCAAATACCATTGTAGCGCTGTCAACCTATTCACAAGGAAAATATTAAATGTAATTAAGGCGAGACACGGCAGGCAAAAACACACTTTTTTACTGGTCAATTTTGGGATTTTTGTCTTCTATCAGACTTGTGGTGAAAAAAAGTCCGGAATACACATTTAGGTTTTTATCTTACTACACTTTGTCTATTTGCGTCTGTAGATTTCTCATAAATTCATCAAAAGTTGGCGATCTAAATCATCCCACTGCTCGGCGATCGCTGTCTGCACCCTGCCATCACACACACCGTTAGAAAGCTCTCTATCTGCTGTACAATGCGGTCTGATCCAAATATGGTCATTTCCTTTTTATCAGCAACCAATCGTGAAAGTAAAAGGGGGGATTTAACTCTGAATGCGCAATCTCATTGACTGCTAAATCTTTAAAGCCCGTTTTCTCAAAATTACCTTTCTTTCATACTCCAAGTCCGAAATCTCCACTTCAGTAGCACCTATATACACCAAACTTTCCAGTCTTGTACCTAGTTATATTATGAAGACGTTTATAATAATATTATAATAATAATGCATTTTATTTAATGGCGCCTTTCATAACACCCAAGGTCACCTCACAAGCAATAAACAGGTCACTGCATAAGACAATACACACAACAAACAAGCCACATACAAATAAGATTATACAAATAACATTTACAGAGGGATTTGTAAATATATTATTCGTAGCCTGATTTATATAACATTGTATTCCAAAAAACATTTTTTAAGGTTATTGATAGTATATTCTGATTTACAGGATAACAAAAGTAGATATCCATAAATCCCTCTGTAATTTTAAGAAAGAGCAGTATATGACGGTACATTATAAACAAAAATGTATTGTTTGTTCAGAAGTGGGTGTAGTAGTGGGTGTAGTAAAGGAGTAAATTACCACAATTTGATACCCATGCAGAAAAATGATAATGACCATGATATTTTTTGAACTTCTCAGCTTAAGTGAATTATTATTTAACCTTTACATTATTGTTGAACCATGGTATTAATAAAAACTACACAATAGTAAGAGCTGAACTGTTGCTTCACTTATCCAATTTCCACCACCATGAAAAAAGTGGGCCGGTCTTGGGCCTGAAACTCCCGGGCTGAAAAGTGGCCCCACTCCGGCCCTGCTCGAGTGGCACCTGCTCATAAAACAAAGAGGTAAAAGGAAAAAGACAGATGACGATAAACAAGCGAAAAAGAAAGAATTAGACAGAGCCTATTGACTCGGTGTCAAAACTCTAGCCGCGTAACATGTAGATAAAATGTCACGCACTGTGCAAAGCAACAATTGAAACCTGCTAAATCACTGGCTTATCATGTTGCTGAAATAATGTTGTGGCGAGCAGAACGAGGCCGAGGGACGTGAGAGCGGCGCGAGGCCGGTGGCGTGAGTGATAATGAACGACACCTGTGAGACGCACCGGTCTCGCATCTCTCACGGAGGAGCGGAAGCATAAAGGAGGAGCGACGACAGTGAAGATCGAGAGAGGAACAGGCCTGATTTTACGTTAAGATTTTATGTTCTGTTTTGTGTGCCAGCAGTCGTCCGTGAGGGGTTGCTGGCTTATACTTTAATTTTTTTATTTGTTTATTTATTATTAAACTTGTTGAACGTTCGCCGGTTCCCGCCTCCTCCTTCCCATTACAACTGAACCCCGTTACAAATGTACTAACAAACCTTATCTAGCATTAGGCCTACATATCGCTAGAATAATAACTTGCATACTGTTACGTTAGTTAACGTTACATTATCTTACTAGCTATTTATAACTTATAGAAAGGGTGCAACGTTATAAAGTTACATTACATGTATTGCAAAATACGTAATGACTTGAGGACCAAGTTTGTAGTTAAAGTATGGGCAGGCCTTAGTCAATGTAAAGCATATTGTTGACGTTTAGTCCCTATTAGTGAATGTGCCATAACTGTTTATCCACCGTCATCGGTGGCCCTGCTTACTAGCCTGCACGTTCACGGCAGGCTCCACTGTGGAGAGAGGAGCTGTGGAGGGAGGGCTGTAGCGCAGCAGAGAGCAAGGGGGTGGAACCTGGAAGTTTGAACAACTGGGCCCTGGTCGGACGAAAGAAACAAGAAAAAGGACGAAAGATACCGTCCTTTTTCTTGTTATGGAAACCTGTGGACTTGATGTCCTGACAGGCTGGAGTTTTTGCAACCTCCACAAACACAATAATTTACCATGACGATGATCCCAGTCTCAGATTTACCAGTCTCAGTTGAGTGTCTGCTTTTGAAACCAGACTTGTTGTTGTCCAGGAGGTTGTTCTGTGTAAGAAAGGTAAAGACTTGGTTGAAAACAACTCATTCAAGTGTTTTAGCAATGCATGGAAGAAGGGATAAGGGTCTGTAATTTTCCAGATGTGCTGGATGTAGAGTGGGTTTCTTAGCAAGTTCTTACAAGTCTGCAAACTCATTCTTTCCAATCACCCTACTACCTGTCTGCTTGATCCTATTCCCACTCATCTTCAAGTACTTCAAGTAATTTCTTCCTCATTTGTACCCACACTTCTAGAATGTGTGTGTTAGCTGTTAAGATGTGCGTGTCAGTTTGTGGTGTAAAAAAAACTGGCCGTTAATGGTGGTTGTATTATTTATGAAGAATGTTGCAAAATTGTCAGCTGTTAGGGTTAAGGAAGGAGCAGAAGGAGGAGGGTTAAGAAGAGAAGAGAAGGTTTTGAAAAGCGTGCGAGAGACAAAAGAATTGATTTTGTTGTTATAGTAAGCCATTTTAGCAGTAGAGATATTAGCAGAGAAGGAAGAGAGGAGGGATTGATATAGACCAAAGTCAGTAGGATATTTCGATTTGTGTCACTTCTTCTCTGCAGCCCCAAGTTTAGAACGATGTTCGCGGAGAACATCAGATAACCAGGGGGCGAGTTGATTAGGGGGAGGAAGTGTGGATGCAGGTTATTAGGATTGCACTGCCTCCTACGTGTGATATTTGATAGTAGGGATTTGGAAGCACATAGTGAAAACAGGTAACGGACAGATAAATGAGAACAAGTTGTGTAGAAGAGGAAGGAATGAAAGAACAGATTTTCTTACATTTTTACAAATATTTTATCCATATTTCCTGATGTTCCTTGAGCACTTAAGTGTCTTCAGTCACTGCAATGTCTTCCCTTAATTGAAGACTGTGGTAGGTTGTGTAGGAAACTAAGAAACAAAGACCAGGGCCCAGTTGTTCAAAAGTATTCTGATTGGATTTCATCAACTCTTGAAAATTACCTGTAAAAAAAAAAAAAGGATTATGAGGTTGGATTAGAAAACATAATCCAATCTTGGTTCAAAACTTCTTAGTGGGATTAAGAAAAGAACTTTGATCAAAATAAATAAATAAAATAAAAAGTGGCCTTCCAGGATGTTCCCCATCCCTGGGATAGGATCTAGTTGTATGTCGGTTTTGACGCTTTACATGTCTAAATGTTTTGTTGTCTGTTGCTTTGTGCCCTTAAACTGGTGTTAATTTGCATTTGTCTTTTTTCGCCTTAGACCTGATGGTGCTGAAAAAGGAGAGTGAAGTACTGAATGAAATGGAAGAGAAAGATCAATATAAGAATCCTGATTTCATGACAAAAGTAAAAACTTGTAGTTGTTCACAGACTAAAAAGACTTCCTCACGAAAAAAGGATAAAAAGACAGGGACTAGAAGTAAATTCTCCTCCCAACAGTGTGAAAAGTGTTTCAACCAACATGAAAATCTTCAAGTCCACATGAGAATTCACACTGGAGAGAAGCCTTTCACCTGCCAACAGTGTGGAGTAAGTTTCAATCTAAAAGGAAGCCTTAACAGGCACATGAAAATTCACAATGGAGAGAAGCCTTACAAATGTCCTCAATGTGGATGGAGTTTCAATCAACTTAGAAAGCTTAAAGTCCACATGAGAATTCACACCGGAGAGAAGCCTTTCTCCTGCCAACAGTGTGGAAAGACTTATGCTGAAAAAGTCAGCCTTAAAAGACACATGGAAATTCACACAGGAGAGAAGCCTTACACATGCCAACAGTGTGGGAGAAGTTTCACCCGAAAAGGAAGCCTTAACAGGCACATGAGCACTCATACAGGAGAGAAGCTTTACACCTGCCAACAGTGTGGAAACAGTTTCACTCAAAAAGGAAGCCTTAACAGGCACATGAAAATCCACTCTGGGGAGCAATCCTACATATGCCCTCAGTGTGGAAAGAGTTTCACTCAAAATTGTCACTTTAAAGACCACATTAGAATTCACACTGGAGAGACGCCTTTCACCTGCCAACAGTGTGGAAAAAGTTTTAACCGAAAAGGAATCCTTAACAGGCACATGAGAGTTCACACTGGAGAGAAACAGTTTACATGTGGTGACTGTGGAAGAAGTTTTGGGTATAAAGTAGCCCTTAAGTACCATATGAGTACTCACTTATGAGTGACCTGTTTTTATGTCATCAGTGTGGAATAATAATAATAAACAAACAATATAACAGAAAGAGGCTTTTGATTCAAATATTGATCTGGCAATAGCCACTTTTCCAGTCGTGCCAGTGCGAGTGCGAGGCTGGGCTTTCAAATGTGTCTCTTTGTTTTTTACTTAAAGATTTAAAACTCAAGCATCAATGTTTTACCACAGTTTTACAATAAAAAGTGATACATTGATAATTATTTTCTGTGAGGATTGCACAGTAATGACACAGAAATAAAGTGTTTTTTACCATTATTTCACAAATTAGAGAGGACACGTTCTTATTCAGTCATGTGTATTTCTGTTTATTTGAAGTCACAGTACATCATAAAACTCTTAGCACATTACAAACAATTCTCATGTTTACATCACATTTCCTTAGAAAGAATGATTATTTCTATAATTTAATAAAGAGCTTTGAGCGCTCTCACCGATCCTTATACAGTGTTATCATTTCAAACAGAGAAACAGAGGGAGCTCCCGAATGAAAAAACAGGAGTTATGATAGAGGACGCTATATTTTATGACATGCACAGCTAGATATGCATATCAGGCAGTCTGGTATAAAGAGATGAGGCGTTTTGAGAGATAAAATACATAACCAAATTGAACACAATTGTGATGATTGGTCTGATTTCTACAAGCAGTGTCTTTACTGTTTGTTTGTTAACTGTTATCGTGCGTACCCTTTTGGAACACATATATAAATTGAGCGTCAGCGTCAGTTCTGGCAGGCCAGGTAGTCAAGCCGCTGCTTATGCTATTTGCTATCAACACTGTCCCGTCAGCTGATCTGCTCCAGCTGAGCCGCATTAGCTGGTTAACTCCCCTCGCTGCTCAATGGCCAAAGCTCAAACAAGGCGCCCTATTTAAAGCTCATTCACCTTGCTCATACATGCTTGCTGCTCGCTTCTGCTGCTCTGTTCACAGGGGGATATTTTAGCTCTCACAGTCTAAAACTGTGTGAGCGTTCCCTAATGCTGCTGCTGCTGTCCTCTGACTCTCTGCTATTTCATGGTGCTCATGAAAGGTCAGAGGACTCCCTGAACAGAGCCATACCGCCAAATTTCAATTCAGGAACATCAACCTGTTTGCAATCTATTCAAATAATTCTTAATTATTTTGTCTGTGTGTTCTTGACTTATATATTTCTGTCATGACAACTCTCAGAGTGATTGGCATGGTATTTGTTATGACAATGTTGTATGTTTGTTCTTGTTGGAACAGATCTGCTACGCTGCTGCCTGTATTGCTGCTGTGCAGCAGAGCAATTACGGACTTGCCAATACATACATGACACGCTGCTGTGAGCAAGTGTTACACATATAGAAAGGATCGGGCGTCGTTTCTGGTGCAACACATTTAATAGAGGAATATTGCATGCAAACCTGCAAGACAGATATGACAGTATAAAGTCAATCAGAAGTGGAGCGCCTATCTGCTAATCTCTGCATTAACTGCTGTATTAAGTGTATCAAATTCAGTATGACATTTTCTAAATGCTCTATATAACATTCTCTATAACATTGTTGTTCAACAAACTAATGTAAACATTCACTTGCAAATTGCTGCGTCTACTGTAGGTTATTGCTGCTGTGTCTGCTGTAGGTTATTATTGCTGCTGCAGGTTATTGCTGCTGCGTCTGCTGTAGGTAATTGCTGCTGCGTCTGCTGTAGGTTATTGCTGCTGTAGGTTATTGCTGCTGCGTCTGCTGTAGGTTATTGCTGCTGTAGGTTATTGCTGCTGCGTCTGCTGTAGGTTATTGCTGCTGCTGCTGTAGGTTATTGCTGCTGCTGATGTAGGTTATTGCTGCTGTGTCTGCTGTAGGTTATTGCTGCTGTAGGTTATTGCTGCTGCGTCTGCTGTAGGTTATTGCTGTTGCGTCTGCTGTAGGTTATTGCTGCTGCTGCTGCTGTAGGTTATTGCTGCTGCCTCTGCTGTAGGTTATTGCTGCTGCGTCTGCTGTAGGTTATTGCTGCTGCTGTAGGTTATTGCTGCTGCGTCTGCTGTAGGTTATTGCTGCTGCGTCTGCTGTAGGTTATTGCTGCTGCGTCTGCTGTAGGTTATTGCTGCTGCTGTAGGTTATTGCTGCTGCGTCTGCTGTAGGTTATTGCTGCTGCGTCTGCTGTAGGTTATTGCTTCTGCTGTAGGTTATTGCTGCTGCGTCTGCTGTAGGTTATTGCTGCTGCTGTAGGTTATTGCTGCTGCGTCTGCTGTAGGTTATTGCTGCTGCGTCTGCTGTAGGTTATTGCTGCTGCTGTAGGTTATTGCTGCTGCGTCTGCTGTAGGTTATTGCTGCTGCGTCTGCTGTAGGTTATTGCTTCTGCTGTAGGTTATTGCTGCTGCTGCTGCTGCTGTAGGTTATTGCTGCTGCTGCTGCTGTAGGTTATTGCTGCTGCTGTAGGTTATTGCTTCTGCTGTAGATTATTGCTGCTGCTGTAGGTTATTATTGCTGCTGCTGTAGGTTATTATTGCTGCTGCTGTAGGTTATTGCTGCTGCTGCTGTAGGTTATTGCTGCTGCATCTGCTGTAGGTTATTGCTGCTGCGTCTACTGTAGGTTATTGCTGCTGCTGCTGCAGGTTATTGCTGCTGCGTCTGCTGTAGGTTATTGCTGCTGCGTCTGCTGTAGGTTATTGCTGCTGCGTCTGCTGTAGGTTATTGCTGCTGCGTCTGCTGTAGGTTATTGCTGCTGCGTCTGCTGTAGGTTATTGCTGCTGCTGCTCTAGGTTATTGTTGCTGCGTCAGCTGTAGGTTATTGCTGCGTCTGCTCTAGGTTATTGCTGCTGTGTCGGCTGTAGGTTATTGCATCTGCTGTAGGTTATTGCTGCTGCGTCTGCTGTAGGTTATTGCTGCTGCGTCTGCTGTAGGTTATTGCTGCTGCGTCGGCTGTAGGTTATTGCTGCTGCGTCTGCTGTAGGTTATTGCTGCTGCGTCTGCTGTAGGTTATTGCTGCTGTGTCTGCTGTAGGTTATTGCTGCTGCCTCTGCTGTAGGTTATTGCTGCTGTGTCTGCTGTAGGTTATTGCTGCTGCCTCTGCTGTAGGTTATTGCTGCTGTGTCTGCTGTAGGTTATTGCTGCTGCCTCTGCTGTAGGTTATTGCTGCTGTGTCTGCTGTAGGTTATTGCTGCTGTGTCTGCTGTAGGTTATTGCTGCTGCATCTACTGTAGGTTATTGCTGTTGCTGCAGGTTATTGCTGCTGCGTCTGCTGTAGGTTATTGCTGTTGCGTCTACTGTAGGTTATTGCTGCTGCGTCTGCTGTAGGTTATTGCTGCTGCGTCTGCTGTAGGTTATTGCTGCTGCTGCTGCTGCTGTAGGTTATTGCTGCTACGTCTGCTGTAGGTTATTGCTGCTGCGTCTGCTGTAGGTTATTGCTGCTGCGTCGGCTGTAGATTATTGCTGCTGCAGGTTATTGCTGCTGCGTCTGCTGTAGGTTATTGCTGTTGCGTCTGCTGTAGGTTATTGCTGCTGCGTCTGCTGTAGGTTATTGCTGCTGCGTCTGCTGTAGGTTATTGCTGCTGCGTCTGCTGTAGGTTATTGCTGCTGCGTCTGCTGTAGGTTGTTGCTGCTGCTGCTGTAGGTTATTGCTGCTGCTGCTGCTGTAGGTTATTGCTGCTGCTGTAGGTTATTGCTTCTGCTGTAGATTATTGCTGCTGCTGTAGGTTATTATTGCTGCTGCTGTAGGTTATTATTGCTGCTGCTGTAGGTTATTGCTGCTGCTGCTGTAGGTTATTGCTGCTGCATCTGCTGTAGGTTATTGCTGCTGCGTCTACTGTAGGTTATTGCTGCTGCTGCTGCAGGTTATTGCTGCTGCGTCTGCTGTAGGTTATTGCTGCTGCGTCTGCTGTAGGTTATTGCTGCTGCGTCTGCTGTAGGTTATTGCTGCTGCGTCTGCTGTAGGTTATTGCTGCTGCGTCTGCTGTAGGTTATTGCTGCTGCTGCTCTAGGTTATTGTTGCTGCGTCAGCTGTAGGTTATTGCTGCGTCTGCTCTAGGTTATTGCTGCTGTGTCGGCTGTAGGTTATTGCATCTGCTGTAGGTTATTGCTGCTGCGTCTGCTGTAGGTTATTGCTGCTGCGTCTGCTGTAGGTTATTGCTGCTGCGTCGGCTGTAGGTTATTGCTGCTGCGTCTGCTGTAGGTTATTGCTGCTGCGTCTGCTGTAGGTTATTGCTGCTGTGTCTGCTGTAGGTTATTGCTGCTGCCTCTGCTGTAGGTTATTGCTGCTGTGTCTGCTGTAGGTTATTGCTGCTGCCTCTGCTGTAGGTTATTGCTGCTGTGTCTGCTGTAGGTTATTGCTGCTGCCTCTGCTGTAGGTTATTGCTGCTGTGTCTGCTGTAGGTTATTGCTGCTGTGTCTGCTGTAGGTTATTGCTGCTGCATCTACTGTAGGTTATTGCTGTTGCTGCAGGTTATTGCTGCTGCGTCTGCTGTAGGTTATTGCTGTTGCGTCTACTGTAGGTTATTGCTGCTGCGTCTGCTGTAGGTTATTGCTGCTGCGTCTGCTGTAGGTTATTGCTGCTGCTGCTGCTGCTGTAGGTTATTGCTGCTACGTCTGCTGTAGGTTATTGCTGCTGCGTCTGCTGTAGGTTATTGCTGCTGCGTCGGCTGTAGATTATTGCTGCTGCAGGTTATTGCTGCTGCGTCTGCTGTAGGTTATTGCTGTTGCGTCTGCTGTAGGTTATTGCTGCTGCGTCTGCTGTAGGTTATTGCTGCTGCGTCTGCTGTAGGTTATTGCTGCTGCGTCTGCTGTAGGTTATTGCTGCTGCGTCGGCTGTAGGTTATTGCTGCTGCTACTACTGTAGGTTATTGCTGCTGCGTCTGCTGTAGGTTATTGCTGCTGCGTCTGCTGTAGGTTATTGCTGCTGCTGCTGCTGTAGGTTATTGCTGCTGTGTCTGCTGTAGGTTATTGCTGCTGCTGCTGCTCTAGGTTATTGCTGCTGTGTCTGCTGTAGGTTATTGCTTCTGCTGTAGGTTATTGCTGCTGCGTCTGCTGTAGGTTATTGCTGCTGCTGTAGATTATTGCTGCTGCTGTAGGTTATTGCTGCTGCTACTACTGTAAGTTATTGCTGCTGCGTCTGCTGTAGGTTATTGCTGCTGCTGCTGTAGGTTATTGCTGCTGCTGCTGTAGGTTATTGCTGCTGTGTCTGCTGTAGGTTATTGCTGCTGTGTCTGCTGTAGGTTATTGCTGCTGCGTCTGCTGTAGGTTATTGCTGCTGTGTCTGCTGTAGGTTATTGCTGCTGCGTCTGCTGTAGGTTATTGCTTCTGCTGTAGATTATTGCTGCTGATGTAGGTTATTGCTGCTACGTCTGCTGTAGGTTATTGTTGCGTCTGCTTCTATAACGTTTTAGAGAGAAAAATATCATCCCTTGAATAACATAATTACTTTCTACTCAAGGACCTTGACAGAAATGTGGTGGAGTAAAAAGTACAATATTTGTCTTTCAAATGTAGTGAAGTTAAAGAAAAAAGTTTCCAGAAAAAAATTATTCTCAAGTGAAGTACAAATACCCAAAAAGTGTACTTAAGTACAGTACTCAAGTAAATGTACTGCATTACTGTCCACCTCTGCTCTTCAGTCACACCTTTTCCACTAAGGGACAATATTTACCCCTTGTGGCGAGGGGGGCGTGGTTCAGCAAAGTCTGTAGCGGGAGAGCGAGGGCGGAGCCAAGCGGTGAGTAAGTGGGTCAAGTCCAAATGACAAACACCTGTTTGTGATTTCAGTAATTGGCGTGAGGAGACCGCATATAAGCGGGTCGTGCTGACACCAGTGTGAGAGAGACTGGGAGCTTGTGCACGTGGCATGTAAAGCTGTATCCAGCGGGAAGAGTATTACTGTGAGGACGTTCCAGAAAAGCTGTATCCAGCGGGAAGAGAATTATTGCCTACTATTTTGTTTTCCTTTTTGACATTCTGAGTTAACTTTGTTTGAGCGCGACCACGCGCTGGGGGAAAGGCTCCTATAAATAAAAGTGCCGACCCCGTGTCTTCTTCCATCACCCACACCCAACGAACCTGTTCCCCATCACACTGGTGCCGAAACCCGGGATGGAAGGAGAGGCCGCCGCCAGACCACCTCTGTCATCGCCGTTTGCGGACATTATCAACGCGCTCGCGGGCCTCCATCAACAACATCAAGAGGCTCTGATGAAGATGGAGGAGCATCAACAACACTGTTTCAAATTGGGGGGAATTTTAGTTTCTCTAAATACCCAGATATGTGTAAACGTGGCCTAAATTATTCAGGAATAACAACCATTCAGTTTGGAATTTCCATTTCAAGTCAGTTTTTTAAAACACTATTTCACAATCATTTTTATTGTGTGTTTGTCACTTTATAAATGGATCTTAAATACTTTCAGAAAACCCCTTGATCCAAAACAACACAATATGAAGAAATAATACCACTTATAAACATTTATTGAACTGGCAGATTTTCATAGTGCAGAGTTTTCTGCGGAGCAGGTGTGAATTGTGTCTGTGTTCACTCATTAGTGAGTGATTTCATTAAAAATGTGTGAAATATTTCATGTTTATTTAGACGGAACCTTTAAGCAATAATTGTTAGTATTGAATGAATTACATTTATACTTGAAAAATTGTATTGCTTCTTCTACTCATACTGATTCTTGAAAGATAACTTTTTTTCTTTCTTTTTTACACATTTTATACTTATTTTTAGATTTAAATGAACTTTATATGTCCACATTTTTAATATTGGTAAAAACACACTGACTCTTATATGTATTTCGATTCGTACATATGTATGAACTCTTCTTTATAAACTCATACACTCGTAAACATGTTTGTTTTGGATCACATTTGTCACTTTTTGCATTTTTAAAAACGGAGTATCTAGTAAAAAAAACAAAAAAAAACAGACAGATAGTACATTTCAATGCACTTCTGTGATTGTAGACGGCAAACGTGTGAACAGGACTTTTATTTTGGAGTGGCGACATGACGTCATAATGCTGCGCCGCGCTCCTGCATCTGGCTGAAGAAAGGTTTGTTTAAATAATAAAGGCTGTTTAAATCGATAGAAACCGTTCAATGTCTTCTAGTTTTTTCAAACGATGTGAAATTAGTTTATGTACTATTAAATGTAACACTGTAATGCTTTATCTAATTCTAATGAAGGATATTTTTGTGAGTAAAGCGCATCCACTGATGAGAAACAGTAAACTTTCTTCTCATTTCGATCCCCTTTATCGTGAATGAGTTTATCAAACACGAATTCAGTCACTGGTCAGTAGTGAAGAGAGAAACCGAGCTTTTCGACACTCCGAGTCAATTGAATCAAATACTTTGCAAAATGATTCAGTGATTTGAATCACGACACGTTCTGCTCAAACAGTTAATGAACGAGAACAATAAACAACTTTTACAAACCAACTGATAATGTTTTCATGAAAGTGTAATCTGTTCATTGTAATTTATACGGTACAAAATATAAATAATAAACTCTTAATAATGAGATGTATGTATAGTTTGTTAATTTAAAAATCTGCAGCTAGTTTTGAGTGTTTATAGTTTAATCAGATAATTTAAGTCCATTAACTCTCTCTCTCTGACTGACTCTCTCACCAGTGAACTGAACTAGAGCTGATTGAGACGCACACACAGATTTAGTTTGGATTTATTTTTATTTCTGTTAATTATTCTCATCTTAAACAGGACAAACACAGGAAAACACCTGGTGAAGCGACTGAGATTCGCACTGTAATAAAGATGGCGTTTATTAAAGAGGAGAGTGAAGACATGAGGATTGAAGAAACATTGACAGTGAAACATGAAGATTCTGAGGAACAAACAGGTTGGTTTCATTCTCAAAAGCTGAACTCAGTCATTTGTTACTTATATCCAGCTCTACAGAAATAGAAAATATACACAGGGGTGCACATACATTTTTTGGTCTGGTTCTCACTTGTACCCCTTTTCTACCAGCAAGAACCAGGTGCTAGTTCAGAGCTATTGCCGGTTCGGAGTTGGTTCAGGAGTTCGACTGACGAGCCTTCTAAGAACCGGTTTGCCTTTCCACAGGCCAGAGAGCCGCCACAGAGCCTTAAGCCAGAGTCTTACGTTACTGTATACATCTCATGTTGCCCAGCAACGCTAGTGCGGCAGCGCCAATCAGAAACAAACCAGGCTTGTTCGAGATGCATCGGCTTCTCGCAGATCGATCAAATGCCCGCATGACATCAAAGCACTGCGAAAGCGATCCAAAAGCACAAGGAGTCGTATGCTCTCCACACACTCCCGCAGCTCCGATCGGTCCGCGCCGCTCCGATGCATCTCGAACAAGCCATCAACAAAGCGGTCGTTGCGTTACTATTGATGCTCATGGCTTTGCGAAAATACATCGGCATCCAAACATGGCGACTTCAACGGGTTCTTGCAGCTCGCTGTAACTTGCATAGACGGAGATTACAATCGAGCTGCTATTAGCTCGATTAGCTGCTATTTAAAAAATGGCGGTCACAAGTTTCTGTTCGTCTTGTTGGTCACGGTAACCCCAGCCCCTGACGCAAGCGGTTCTTACTTCTAGACCAGCAATGTTTTGGTGCTACTTATGAACCACTTTTCCTGGTTCATTGCTGGTGCTTTGGGTGTCGAAAAACAAAGAACCAATTTGAAACTAGGCTCTGGCTCCGAACCAGCACTGCCTTGGTGGAAAAGGGGTGGAGATGCTGCTTGGTACTCACGTTTTACGCAGCACACTTATCCTAAAAGCTGTCGTCATCACTTTCACCCTCATCTCATACTTTTCTCTCAAATATGGTAAATGATGATGTAGGCCTGCTTCTTTCTCCCTGGTTAAGATTTGCTGTTTGCATCCACAAGTCAGGGGGTGGGGGAATGAACAAAGTAGAACAAATACTGCATTGAACAAGTCTTGAAGAACAAGTGTAGAGGGGAGGGGGCTATGTACTTTTAGTGGCGTGTGTGTTTGCTTATGTGTGTGTACAAGAGTATTTGTGAGTTCACTTGTCTTTGTGTGTCTGCGTGTGAGTAATGGCGCTTTTCCATTACCAGTACCAGCTCGACTCGACTCGACTCGACTCGCCTTGGCTCGCCTCGACTCGGCTCGCTTTTCGCTCCGTTTTCCATTGCAGAAAGTACCGCCACAAATAGTACCCGGTCGTCATAGCGACGCATTTCGTTCCTCGTTGCCCCATCAAGCTCTCGCTGGATCCTCTCTTCGGCAACCAAACAAAGGAATGTCTGCACCTCCTCGTTTGACCACGGCGTATTCTTCCGAGTTGCCATAATAATAGTAGTAAGTTTAGTAACTATCTCTGGCCAAACTATTTAAAGTACTCCATCTGGCGCGTGCAATGATGACGCAGATTCTCTGTGACCAATCAGCAGTCGGCATTGTTTTCACGTCACATTTTAGTATCGGCTTAGCTCGCCTCAGCTCGCTTGGAACCTCGCCGGAGGTGGTACGAAAAAAAGGACCCGAAAGCAGGTACAGGTACAACTTTTACACAGTGGAAAACCAAACAAAGGCGAGTCGAGTCGAGCCGAGCCGAGCCGAGCCGAGGCGAGCTGGTACTGTGTAGTGGAAAAGCGCCATAAATGGGCACTTCACTTTTGGGTCAACTCTTCCTCCTTTTTGTGGCAGGAATTAAGCTTGTGCATCATTCATTCTTCAACTTTTTGAAGTTGGGACTCCAAATGTGTTTTTGAATTTCATTATAGTTGGGGGCAGGTGGTTAAGAAGTGTAGGACTGTTACTACTACAGCTTGGCTACAGTCAGTACTGGCATACTCTGCTCTCAATTCAATTCAAAATTGCTTTATTGGCATGACTGTACATCATACAATATTGCCAAAGCTTGGAATACATAGAATAATTAGAAAGACATCAAAATAGTAAAATATTATAACATCTAAATGTACAAATTAAATTAATTGTACAAATTAACAGTGTTAAGTAAATATATAAATAAAATATAACAGTTTATGAACATTTAAAAATTCTGTGAAGAATTTAGAATTCAGTGTTAGTGTTTTCGTGTTGTGTGTGTGTGTGTGTGTGGGCGCATCACTGATTAGTCGTGGACTCTCTCTTTTTGTGACAAGCATCAATGTATCTGGCTGCTAGTGTGATACAATCTCTTTTTTCACCTAATAGATGTTGAAATTGTGTTTTGTTGTTTAATTGTATGAAGTTAGGGCAAAGTATTTCAAATTTTGTGTAAAAAGTTCCTCTAATATCCTCATAGTTGGGGCAGCTGATGAGGAAGTGTTGCTCGGTCTCCAATTCTCCTTGCTCACAATACGGGCAAACGCGTCTCTCTCTGGGCCGCCAGTTCTGTCTGTGTCGGCCCGTCTCTACAGTCAGAGTGTGATTGCTCAGTCTGTACCTCGTCATCCTTCTTCTTAGTGTACAGTCTTTCACTGTACTCAGGTATTCTGCGGTTGTGTAGTCTCTATTTAGGGCCAAATAACATTCTAGTTTGCTTTGTTTTTCTGTTGATTGAGTCCAATAGGTCAGGTAATTCTCCTGTTGTGCTTTGATGATGTGGTTGGGCCGGATTGTGTGGCTGAGGGTGTGTGTGTCCTGAGGCGGATCACTGTTAGTGGTGTTAGTGTGTGTGTGGAGCCTCAGGACCAGCTGAAGGAGGGCGCTCTTCTCAGTGTTCATTTCATGGTTTTTAAGGGCTTTAAAATGATAAGAGTTGGGGTCACTCATTTTTAGATGTTTCCAAAATTTGATGGCTCGTTTCTGAACGTGTATTAGTAGAGGGTATTGGCCTAATTCTGCCCTGCATGCGTTGTTCGGTGTGTTCCTCTGCACTCCCAGGATACTCTTACAGAACTCGGCATGCAGGGTTTCAATCGGATTTTTGTCCCATTTGTCGAATTCGTGATTTAGGAGTGGACCCCAAACTTCACTGCCATATAATGCAATTGGTTCTATGACTGATTGGAATATTTTGAGCCAGATTCTGATTGGTATTTCAATTTGAATGGATTTTTTGATGGCATAGAAGGCCCTTCTTGCTTTCTCTTTCAGTTCATTCAGGGCCAAATTTAGGTTTCCAGTTGCACTTATGTTCAGCCCGAGGTATGTGTAGCTGGTGACATGATCAATTTTGGTCATACCAAGGGTGAAATTGTGTCTCTTTCCCTGACATCTGGGTCTTTTCTGAAACGTTAATACTTTAGTTTTCGTTGGGTTGATGGTCAGGGCCCAGGTCTGCCAGAACTGCTGCAGGGTTTCCAGGTTCTGCTGTAGACCCTCTTCTGTTGGAGACAGCAGGACCAGATCATCTGCGTACAGCAGGAGCTTTATACTGGAGTCGTGTAGTGTGAGGCCAGGAGCTGCCGACTCTTCTACGAGATTCGCCAGTTCATTCATGTAAATATTGAAGAGGGTCGGTGATAGTGGGCAGCCCTGTCTCACACATCTCTCTCTCTCTCTCTCTCTCTCTCTCTCTCTCTCTCTGCCTGCCCTTCTCTCCTCTACTTCTCTCTCTCTCTCTCTCTCTCTCTCTCTCTCTCTCTCTGCCTGCCCTTCTCTCCTCTACTTCTCTATAGCCAGGCTGTGGTCAGTGTCCTGAGACTGATTATTGTTAATCGTAAGGGTGCTTTCACACTGGCAGTTTAGTTCGGAATGGGGCACGGTCCGCATGAAAAATCGCTAGTGTGAACGCGTGACCGTGCTGCGGTTCGAGTGCATAGAAATAAATGTGACTTGACTTCCTGGTTCTGGTAAGAACTCTGGCTAATGCGTTTTGACAAGCTTGTTTATTAAAAGGGCAGGGGAACCAATCATAATAACATTACAATAATCTAGCCTTGAGGTCATGAACCCATGAACTAACTGTTCCTCATTTTCATTGAAATCATATGTCGTAATTTATATATATTTTTAAGATGGAAGAGTGGTGTTTACCAAATGCTATTAACGTGACTTTCAAATGAAAGCGCACACCCAGGTTCCTAACAGACGACGAAGACTGGTCGAGCAGCCATCAAGTGTCATTCCGTTAATTTTGTGAATTGGCAAGTTTCGTTGAAGGGTGAAGAAATATACAGCTGAGTATCATCGGCATAACAGTGAAAGCTAATTCCATGCTTCCTAATGATATCTCCTAAGGGTAGCATGAACAGAGTGAACAGCAACGGTCCTAGTACTGAGCCTTGTGGCACGCCATACTGGACTTGTGATCGATAAGACATCTCTTCATTTACTGCTACAAACTGATAACGGTCAGATAAGTATGATTTAAACCATGCTAATGCAATTCCACTAATGCCAACATAATTTTCGATTCTATTCAAAAGAATGTTGTGGTTGATGGTATCATATGCAGCACTAAGATCGAGTAACACCAATAGAGAGATACAACATGAGAGCTGTCTCAGTAAAATGATACGGTTTAAATCCTGACTGGAAATCCTCGCAGATACCATTTCTCTCTAAAAAGGAACACAGTTTTTAGGATACTGCATTTTCTAGTATCTTTGACAAAAAGGGTAGATTTGAGATCAGCCTGTAATTGACTAATTCTCAAGTATCAAGTTGCGTTCCTTTAATAAGAGATTTAATAATAGCCAGCTTAAAAGTAGGGCTGTAGCTATCGAATATTTTAGGAATCAAGTATTCTACCGAAAATTCCATCGATTAATCGAGTAATCGGATAAAACTTAATTTTGCATAGTATGCAATCCATACAACAATCCTTTCTATAAAAAATAAGCATTTAGTTATTACCTATTGTTTCTGTCTGTACTTGTACTATGAACAATGACAAAGTTCATTGAGATGAATTAAGTGCCATACATTCTGGGTTTTAAAGAAAACATTTTTTCTGAGATGCAAAAACAAATAAAAATAAATTACTTTCAAAATTACTTTATTTTGTATTGTTTTTGTATTAAGTATCAAAACTAAGGCATATATTAAAATAAATAATAATACAAAAACACTGCCTTTAAGTCATACAACTTAAGGCGAGACACTACAGGTGAATAGGGTAAAAAATTTAACTTGCAGATATCAGCATGAAACTGTACCAGTTGATTACTCGCATGACTCGCAAATATTTTGAAGTGACTAATCTAACCATTGAAAAAAACAAGGTTCAAAATTACTTTTGCAATTTGTTGACATATTCAATGAAAAGACATTTCCAGAGGGGATTATGAATATCTCCTTTTGTTATCCTGTAAATCAGAAAATACTGCCAATAGCCTTAAATTGATTTCCGCCCTATTTTTAGGCATAAAATGTCATATAAATCAGGCCAAGAATGATATATCAACAAATCCCTCAGGACAAACCTTCACAATATAGTTAGGAATACGACTGTAAAGTTTGGTGCATATAGGTGCTACAGAAGTGGAAAATCGTCACTAGGAGTGTGGGAAAAAACTTATTTTGAGAAAATGGCCTTTAAAGATTTTTATGGTAAAATTCCACTAATTTCTATTGAAAGCCATAAATTACAGACAAAATATGCTTTAGGTCCAAGTAAAATCCATGTATCACACTGTTTAACATCCAAAACTCATTATTGCTTTATCCATCACTGATCATAACATCCAAAACAACACATCAACAGTCCATCACACAGGTGAATATGTATCTGCCTGAGGGACTCACAACGACTTTAGGATCCCACAATTACGATTTGTTTAGTATTATATAGTAATTATATTTTTAAAAAACTGAAATGTGTTGTGTAATGTAATTGTTTTGTATATATAGTGTGTAAAGTATAGTATATATGTGATCTATATAATGTCAGAGCGCGTCACGTGACGATTCTGAACGAGTCACGTTGTCAGAAATTGGCATTAGCCAATGAGATTGCACATTTCGAGTTAAATCGCCCATTTTACTAAATGATTGGTTGCTGATTAACAGGAAATTACCATATTTGGATCCGACAGCATTGCAAAGGAGAGAGAGAGCTTTCTAACGGTGTGTGTGATGACAGGGTGCAGATAGCGATCACAGAGCAGCGCAATGATTTATAACACCAACTTTTGATGAATGTAGGCTAAATCTACACACGCAAACAGACAAAATGTAGTAAAATAAAGACCTAAATGTGTATTTTGGACTTTTTTTCAGCGCAAGTCTGAAAGAGGACATGTTATTGAAGACAAATAGCCCAAAATCTCAAAATTGACCAGTGAAAAAAACCCGATGTTTTTGCCTGCCATGTCTCGCCTTAACTTTCAGAACTAAAAGTTTCAAAATGTACAGCTCAGGCATAACTTAAACCTTTACCGTCTTCTTGGGACACTTTGTGGCAATTAGAAGGCAAAAACGTGTGGACAGGAACTTGGAACAAGAGTCCATAAAGGAATATTGGAATAAGAACATTTAATTCTAAAGTGCTGAATTACTCACACAGGTCAGGGGCCGTATTCACAAAGAATTTTATCTTACCACTAGGAGTACTCCTAAATCGCACTAAAATATTTTAGCTAGGAGTTTTCTCTTAAAAGTTATTCACAACGCCTTTCAGACCTACTCTTAGTAAGGAAAAATGACAACTCCTAAACTAAGAGTGAGTCTTCGTTGCTATGGATGACGTCACTTCTCATGCACGAGCCTCCTCGCAATGATCACGGTGATTGGTTGTTAGATGACAGGGCCATCATGCGGAACATAACACAGACGCAACAAATCATGGATTTAGGACATCTAATATGTCTGTGTCCTACACAAAATAATAATAGTAATGTCATCGAAATGTTTGTGCAGGCCCCAGTGAAGTGTAATTCTAACAAGGCAGAGAGAGAGAGAGAGAAGTCGTGAATTAAATCAAATTAAATCAAGGTAGCCTAATACCCCAATGAAAACCGCCACTTGCCTAATAATGAAAAAACGACACTTGCATTAACACTTGCTTGGTTAATTGACATCCTATTAGCCTAAATAGACTACTTAAAGAAAGGAAATGTTACTCCTATTTAAGTAATGTAATGGTGTGTTCACACCGAACGCGAATAATGCGTCAAATACGCGTCTATCGCTTGAACATTCGCTCGAGTTCAAATTTTTCAACTTGCGCGGAAGACATTCGCGGCAAACGCGTCGCCCAATTCGCGTCATTTGCAACGCCCGGCGCGAATGATGCGCCTATTCGCGTCTTTGCATTGACTTTGTATGTAATCTACTCGCGCAAATAATTAAATTCGCGTTCGGTGTGAACACACCATAATAGTTGAATGACAGTGGATTATGAACTCGCCAAAACGGAAAAGAAAGCCCAACTGGACGCAGGATCAGTTACTGCTGCTGGCCCAAAAACATAATAAAAGTGAAATTCGGCACTGGGATATGAAGCAAAACTAAGCGTGAGAATGGGAGAGGATTTGTTTGCAGATCAATGCAGCGTTCCCGCTTGTGTCGCGGACCCCGGACGACTGCGAGAGGCGGTGGTGTGCGCTACAATCCTTTGTGAATAGGTCTTAGTGAGTTAGGAGTCCTCTCGACTTCTTTTAAGCTGTCCCAGACTTAGGTGCTACTTTTAGGGCTAAAATGCTTCGTGAATTACTCTTAGTGAAAAAAATTAGGAGTCCTAAAGTTAGGAGTGACACGCCCATTATTTTTAGGAGTTGCTCCTAAATTTGCCAGTTAGGAGCTACTTTTAGCCTTAAAATTCTTTGTGAATACGGCCCCTGTTCATTAGACGAATGAAGCTTGTGAGGTAATGCAGCGCTGTTTCACTTGGTCTACACTATCCCACTAAACTGCATTTGAGTGTGTTGAAAGTTATTGTGAGATAACTTAGGATTCGTGTGTGGGTGATGGAAGAAGACTCAGGATAGGCAAAGAGTGGAGCTTGTGCACTTTAATAATGATGCTCTTTTCACTGCGCTCTCTTGCGCTCTCACAATTAACTCAAAATCATATGCTAAATTCACATGTGAAACAATACTCTTTCTGCTGACTACAGCTTAACAGGATGCCGATGAAGCAACACTCTTTCCACTGTTCACAGGTTCTCAATCTTCAGTAGACACAAACGGCAGCATGCACGAGCTTCCAGTCCGTCTCTCTCTCAAACTGTTATCAGCAGCGCCCGCTTATATGCGGTCTCCTCACTCCAATCACTGAAATCACAAACAGGTGTTTGTCATTTGAACTTGACCCACTTACTCACCGCTCGGCTCCGCCCTCGGCCTCCCGCCACAGACTCCACTGAACCACGCCCCCCTCACCACAGTTATGTTATTCTATGTGTTAGTTTGTTGGCTATATGAGACTAGCATTGATTAGTTTAATGTATTAATGTATTACATTTGCTTACCTGTTCAATAAAGTACATGTAAGAGCTCTGTCAAGTCGAAGTTTGTCGCGAACATGGAGCTCTCGGCATCTCGAAAACGCCACGCTGATATTGATCCTCGTTTTAGTTCTCTTTTTGTCCCAAAGTCTGCTTGCCATGGTCCATAATGTTTGAACGACTCAACAAGAGCGTGCAGCTAGACGTTACGCACTACGCAGTTGTCCACGTCTGTTGCCATGGTTACTATGGCAGTACTACTAGGAAACCAGGGATAATGCAGATATTACGTCAGTGACAGGCTACAAGTGAACAGGGATTCCGGGACGGACAATTATTTAAAATTGGAATTTCTCTGAAATTAAAAATCTTTGGGAACTTTTGGGATATTGTAAGTACATAACTACAGGAAATATATCACACTGTGCAAGTGATTTTTGAATATTTTATTACAAAATTCGTACATGTTTTCCCTTTAAATGTCTCTCTCTCGACGTGTGTTTGTGCAAGGCTTTAAAGGAGCATGTGATTGCAATGAAGAAAGGTAAGCATGTCAACATGCTCAGAACTGAGGCTTGCCCTGCGCTTTGAAGCAATGTTTCCTGCTGTTGAAAACAGACGCTCTGATGGCGTGGATGTGGCCGGAATACACAGCAAGGTCTTTGCCAGCTTTGCCAGTGTTGGATAGCATGCTTCATTCATTTTCCACCATGACAGTGGATTCTCCTTCTTGGACTTGGACCCTTCTTGGGATGTTCTGAATCCGACGTTCCGACTCTTGACACACCTCACACCACAGGAAAATCTTTTAAAATAATCTGTAGAACCATCAAGATAATCTCGACTTTACCTAGGAGTGTCGGAAGTGGAGAAATCGGTCCAAAATCACCCCCAATATCTTGCAGTCTGTAGAGGGCTTAAGGCTTTCAGTTTTAGTAAAGAAAAAGAGATTGTTGCCCTAATAACGTAATCCCTATACCAGCTGTTAATATCGAACTACAGGGCTCCAGACTCATTTTTTTTTCTAGGAGCAGTTAAAGGGGCACTTGGCAACTATTTCAATTTAATAAAACCGTTTAGAAATCCCCGCTCCCCCCAGCGTTCCCAGGCGGAAAAGCAACCTTACAACATGGGGACTAACGTCCCGGTAAGTTGGAAATAGGAGGTCTTGTGAGAAGCCAGAACGAGTGAGAAAAACAAACTGCTTTATGGGAATTCGACATAATTCTATGATACTGTGTATGATGTATTACCCACCTCGGTAGACATAGCTCCACACGATAAAGTTGGCCGGCTCCGATAATAACAAATGCACATGAGCAGCGGTAGAAAGCGGGAGGAAGGTGCCGCAAGTGAGTTTTTTTTATGACAGTGTTGTGAAAATATACGCCGCACAGCTGTAGGGGGAGCTCGATGAGAAAACATGCGACAACAAAAGTAAAAATCAGCGAAGAAATGACTAGAGTTGCCAAGTACCCCTTCAAGCCCCTTACTGAAAATGTTTAGGAGCACAGGCATAAAATATAGAGGCACACCTTAACTAAACCTGCAACGCAGTGATTTTGACTGTACTACGGACAAATGCCTTGTGTAATACATAGACATAACGTACAGAAATTACAATGTGCAGTTTTATATTAAGTTCACAGGGCTCCACTAACATTCGAGGACAACAGTACCGGTGCCACCAAGTTCTACAAAAAGTATTCTACAGAAGAGTGTAAAGTTCTACAGAAAATGGTTGCCAAATTTATTCACGATAAAACACGGCTATAACCAGGGTGCGATTTGTGAAAAAAACAGAGGGGGGGATGTTTTGAAAAAGTTTTATTCATAAAAATAAATCACGAGAACATGAACTTCATCACTGCATTTGCAGGAATTGTAAAATCTTTTTTCTTATTAACTCATAGCCTAACGCAATATTTTTACTCTAATAGCTTATATGAACTGTGATCACGCACAACGAAAAAACACGCAAGAATTAAATCCCCCTCCCAGTAGCTACCAATGGATAGTGCCACTCGGCTTGACACGTCAAAACACTTATTTATGAATGGCAAAATTAAATGGCACCACGTAGTGTCAACTTAAACATAAATAGGCTATAGTGTAGGCCTTTGCATCATACTAGGAAAACAGTCTTTTTCTGCTTTCCTGTGGGAAAATCCGCAGCTTTCCAGTGGGTGGTCCATTTCGGATTTTATTGTTCTATCGCACTGACAGTTCACATTACAGTGCTACTTAGTTTAGGCTAGGCTACTTCCATCAGTCTGCTGAACCATGGATTGATTGCAAAGTTAAACCATCACAGTAGAAACAGTTGTACTGCTGTTAAAGTAACAATGTTAACGTTACATCGCGATGCTGAGCTACAGTGGAATGATAGAAAAGACAGATGCATTATCTGTGTCAATTCGCGTCTACCGCGCTGCGCTAAAAACCTCAGTCTCGCAAGTGTTGATAGGCTATTACTCGTGAGGAGTAACCAATCAGATAGCGGCGTGGGCGGGACATTGAGCAAGTCTGCAGAGAGGTGATTACAGAGAGGCTGCGGCCGCTATACCAGAGCCAGCCGAAGTAGCGCATTTTAAAATAAAATTGACTTTAATCAAACCACGGACCCGTGATAAGTTTTGTGATCCGTCTCGCCACTAGTGTAGTAGCACTGATCACTTTGAGGGGGGGATAAATTTATCCCCACCGGGGATAAAAATAATTAACCAGAGGCAGGGATACTTTGAGCAGAAAGGGGGAAATCCCACGCATCCCCCCCCGCAAATCGCACCCTGGCTATAACCACTTCACCCAACGGTTCTGTGTATCACTACACAACACCCCTAGCAACCACTCTTAGCAATGTAAACATATGTTTGATCTCATTGATATTGTTCATTGAAGCTTATAGAGTATTGTGAGAGATCGTTTAAGCGAGTGTACCTGTATTCACAGTAGATGTAGCATCTTCCTTCAGGTCAATCCTATATTCAGTCCGATATATTGTCGTTTTAACAGTTATGGGGTTTTCCTGTGCCCTAGTCATTTGTCAGTTGTATTGATTTTCCTTGTTCACAAGTTTGAGTCCTTTCAATATAAAAGTCTTCTCTACCGACTGACTCACTCATAAAGACAGGCTTTGCCGCCATCTTAAGCGAAATAATGTATGTAACTTCTGTTGCTGTGGACGGTCAGGGACTATTTTTTCTAGCGGAAGGAAGGCATTTAGTGATTTTACTCCATGAAAGTTGCATAGATGCATATTTTTCGGCTTTAATATTTGTATTGTGTGGTAACCATTTTTTAAAAGCAATAAGGTACTCGAGGCAATAAGGTACTTGAGGTTAGTGTTGTATTGTGAATGAGTCACGACTGAAGGGGTTTCAGGCACACAGCCTCTCGTACCTTATGGCTTACTTAACTGTTGTTGTTGTTTTTCTTTTATTTCTTCTTTTTTTTTCATTGTATCTTAATTACAGTGACAGAATCATCAGAGATGAACGAGTCAAGAGTAGTTTCTAACAACTACATGAAGTGTGTATCTGGATCAGGGTGATCCAATCCAATATTGCTTTGAAAAACCAGCACAAGATTAAAATGGATTTGCAGATCCTGGATAGCAAAATGTGGGATTTCCAAATCCAGATTATTCTGATCCAGATTAAACTTTTGGAGCAACACACCCCCCTCGACGGCCCTGGGAATAAGATCTAGTCGTATGTTGGTTTTGACGCTTTAAATGTGTAAATGTTTTGTTGTCTGTTGCTTTGTGCCATTAAACATGTGTTAATTTGCATTTTTCTCTTTTCGCCTTAGACCTGATGGTGCTGAAAAAGGAGAGTGAAGTACTGAATGAAATGGAAGAGAAAGAGAAATATGAGAGTCATGATTTCATAACAAGAGAAACAACTTTTAGTTGCTCACAGACTAAAAAGACTTCCTCACGAAAAAGGGCTAAAAAGAAAGAAACTAGAAGTAAATTCTCCTGCCAACAGTGTGAAAAATGTTTCAACCAACATGGAAATCTTCAAGTCCACATGAGAATTCACACTGGAGAGAAGCCTTACACCTGCCAACAGTGTGGAATGCATTTCTCTCAAAAAGTGCACCTTGACAGACACTTGAGAGTTCACACAGGAGAGAAGCGTCGTACCTGCCAACAGTGTGGAAAGACATTTGCTGAAAAAGTAAGCCTTAAAAGACACATGAGAATTCACACTGGAGAGAAGCCTTTCTCCTGCCAACAGTGTGAAAGGAGTTTCAGTTGTAAAGGAAACCTTAAAATCCACATGAGAACTCACACTGGAGAGAGCCCTTTCTCCTGCCAACAGTGTGGAAACAGATTCACTCTAAAAGGGAGTCTTAAAAAGCACATGAGAACTCACACGGGAGAGAAGCCTTACACCTGCCAACAGTGTGAAATAAGTTTTACTCTGAAAGAAAGTCTTAACAGGCACATGAGAATTCACACAGGAGAGAAGCCTTACACCTGCCTTCACTGTGCAAAGCCTTTTACTGAAAAAGGAAGCCTTGACAGGCACATGAGAGTTCACACTGGAGAGAAGCCTTACACCTGCCAACAGTGTGGAAAGAGTTTCACTCAAATTGGAAACCTTAAGGTCCATGTGAGCGTTCATGCTGGAGAGACTCCTTTCACCTGCCAACAGTGTGGGAGAAGTTTCAATCGAAAAGGAAACCTTAAATGCCACATGAGAATTCACACTGAAGTGAGCCTTTTCACCTGCCAACAGTGTGGAATAAGTTTCACTCAAAAAGGGAGCTTTAACAGACACGTTAGAATTCACACTAGAGAGAAGCCTTACACATGCCAACAGTGTGGAAAGTGTTTTGATCAACATGAAAACCTTAAAGTCCACATGAGATTTCACTCTGGAGAGAAACCCTACGAGTGCCCTCAGTGTGGAAAGAGTTTCACTCAAAAACGACACTTTAAAGTCCACTTTAGACTTCACACTGGAGAGCAACCCTACACATGCCCTCAGTGTGGAAAGAGTTTCAATTCAAAACAACACTTTAAAGACCACATTAGAACACACACTGGAGAGACGCCTTTCACCTGCCAACAGTGTGGAAAAAGTTTTAACCGAAAAGGAAGCCTTAACAGACACATGATAGTTCACACTGGAGAGAAGCCATTTACATGTGGTGACTGTGGAAAAAGTTTTAGGTATAAAATAGCCCTTAAGTACCACATGAGTATTCATGTATGAGATAATTGTTTTTGTATGTCATCAGTGTGGAATGAGTTTCACAGACAGGAAACATCTTATGTTTGAGAGACTGTATATTGTGCTGATTATTGTTATGGTACCAAATCCCCAATTAATGTCCAGTGACTACGAGTGAAGTAATGAAGCCAGAGTTAAGAATTAGAATCGATGAATTGATTAGTCAAATGAAGAATCAACTAGTTACAATTTTACGTGTTAACAGAAATATAAATATGTATAAAAAAATACATAAAACTAGGTCTGTGCAATATAATAAACACAATATAACAGAAAGAGGCTTTTGATTCATATATACAGAGACGTGGAGATCTGGCAATAGCCGCTTTTCCAATGTCGCGCCAGTGTGAGCCTGGGCTTTCAACGGGCCAGTCGGGGCTAATAGCCTTTGTCCTGTAGCACTGAGCCTAAAATCACACTGTTTCCACCTTCGGGCCAGAAGCTCCGCATCGCTTTACTAAAACCATTGTTTTTACAATACCTCACACAACCCCATCATTTCACCAACAAAGGGAAGTTTTATCAGACTGGAAACTACCGAAATCGCAAAATGAACGTGATAAATGTGTCTCTTTGTTTTTTTACTTAAAGGGTTTAAAATCCAGGCATAGATGTTTTACCACAGTTTTATAATAAAAAGTGATACATTGATAATAATTAGCTTGTATCAGTAGTGCACAGTAATGATACAGAAATAAAGTGTTTTACAATTATTTCACAAAAGAGGGAGGACACGTACTTATTCAGTCACGTCTATTTGTTTATTTGAAGTCACAAGACAGCATAAAACTATTAGGCTTTATGCTGGGTACACATAAAAAGATTTTTTTACATCTTATAAGATTTTCAAAATGTGATAGACCACAAACATGAGGACAAAAAATCCTAGATTTAAGCGTTTTGCTCCTATAGTGTGTGGTGTCCTATGATGTGACAAAGACAGCACACCACACACGAACAGATTTTTAACCAGAGTCTCTACTGTGAACAAAGGAAATCTCACAAAATCTCGCGAGACTTCAGAATAAGCTTGGCGGATGATATGCAGGAAGAAATTGCGATGATAGTGTTTGGAATGATTTTCACAGAAAAACATTCGTGCTGTTGCCTCAACTTTTTGCAACGCCATGACTGCGTTTGTTATGCTTCCGTCTTCCATCATCTCGCTTTCTGATTGGATGTTGTTTCGTTTCACGTGATAATCTCCAGAGCGTGCGCACGTTTGTCATCGAGAGGTCTTTCGTATTGTGTAAGCTAGCTTGCGCTATGGGAAAATTCCTTTTCTCGAGAATATTGAAGCCTATTTTTCAAATTGCAGTGTAGCTGCACAGCAGACACAAGCAGAGCATCTAGCACGGCCATTGGTTGTGCTGCGACAACTGCATGAGCCTATGGCGAGGCGGCTCAGATGCGCGAACCAATCAGGCTGCCCTGAATGCGACGAGATGTCGCTCCCCACTCTGCGGACTCGACTGGCCAGTTTCGCTGACGAAGATGCGGGCATCCCAGTCTCTGTCTTCCTTTGCTTGAGCCGTGCAAAAAGAAGCGCCGCGCACAAAGGGTGCCAGAGCGGACGGACACGAGCGTTTCCGGCCCTGCACTCTCAACACAAGCTAACGTGAGCAACATGAGGACCAGACTTGAAGCAGAGCTTCCCAATGTGCTGACCAAGGCCGTCGGAGACCTCAGGCTCGAGTGGTCTCTTCGCCCAATGAGCCCTTGCGCAGCAGGCTAGATGAGTGGTTCCTGCAGGGGCGCCGACAAGCCCCTCACCAGAGACCCGCCCCCTTCTTTCTAGAAGCACACAGCGAGCTAACTAAATCATGGAAAGCTCCACACTCAGCTCGCTGCAAGCTTTTCTCCCATATCTAAAAGGATACCACGTCCTAGTCCGGACGGACAACAAGTCTGTGGTGTCCTATATAAATCGCCAAGGTGGACTCAGGTCGATCAACCTGCACACCATTGCCAAAGACCTCATTATATCAAAGACCTCGCTGAGAGCGGCGCACGTGCCAGGCAGTCTGAACCATAATTGGCTGTCCAGAGATAAAGTTCCCCCAGTGGAATGATCTCTTCACCCACAGACGTTCAGCTGATATGGAGCATCTTCGGCGAGGCAGAGGTCGAACTCTTCGCCTCAGAAGACAACGCTCATTGCCGAACATTTTTCTCAAAGAGCAGGGAAGCGCTTGCCCACAACTGGCCGAGCCGCCCACTGTACGCATTTCCTCCAGTCACAATGCTACCTCAGGTCTTCGGACGGATCAGGGAGAGCAAGTGTACAGTGCTCTTAATAACCCCTCTCTGGAAAACCCCGTTATGGTTCTCCGAGTTGGTGCAGCTGCTAGAAACGGCCCCATGGACGATACCGCTGATGAAGAACCTCACACAGGCGAACGGGAAGATCTGGCATCCCCATCCCGACTTGTGGGCCCTTCATGTATGGCCCCACAACGGATATCCAGGTGTCTCCCGGAAAGGGTGCTAAAAACCATCAACTGAAGCAAGAGCGCTTTCAACTAGGAGTCTTTATGCTCAAAGGTGGGTGGTAGTCTCCGGCTGGTGCGCAACAGAGAGCCTGGACCCCTACTCATGCTGAGTAACAAAAGTACTCGCCTTTTTACAAGAGCTGTGTAATGCGGGTAACACCCCCTCCACGCTCAAGATATATGTGGCGGCCATAGCAGCATCTCACGCTCATGTGGCTGAGCAATCAATGGGAAGGAACGACCTAGTCATGCACTTCCTTAAAGGGGCCAGAAGGTTAAACCCTCCTCGACCCCCCTCTGTGCCTATCTGGAACCTCTCCATGGACCCTTTTATGCCCATTCCTTGGTTCCCTATACAAGACTCGTCATTGGACTGGCCTCTATTAGGATTCATAACTTTACTCTTTTATGGGCCTTGGACATTTTACCCTAGGCTATAGTATAGAGTGAAGTTTTAAGCACTCACAACATTTTGAACGGGGTTCCCATAGCGTTAGCTAGTTTTACGCAATACGAGAGATCTCTCAAAAGGGAATGTCTCGGTTACTAACGTAACCTCGGTTCCCTGAGATGAGGGAACAAGTATTGCGTAACCCGCCGTGCTACTGTGCTTCGATCAGGGGATCGCTTAAGTTGATTTAAACCTGATTGCCTATGGCTAATGAGTGCTTATAAAGACATTAGCCAAGGCCATTCTGGCGGGCTCTGACGTGCCAGGATGCAAAGCAGCCTGATTGGTTTGCACGTCTGAGCCACCTCGCCATAAGCTCGTGCAGTTGCAGCAGCACAACCAATGACCCTGCTAGACGCTCTGCTTGTGTCTGCTGAGCAGCTACACTGCGTTTTATAAAATTGGCTTCAATATTCTTGAGAAAAGGAGTTTTCCCATAGCGTAAGCTAGCTTACACAATACTCATTACCTCATCTCAGGGAACCACATTTTTGTTACATGTAGAAAACGGCAGTATTAGGGCAATACAGCTGAAGTATAAAATACTACTGCAACATCTGCGGTAGTATTACATAATACAACTAAAGTACAATTAATTAACGTATAAAACAAGTGTAATGAATTAGCTCTATGAAATATTAATAATCAATAATAACTGGTTATAACTGATTATGAATATTTGGATCACTGTAGTAAAATTAACATTACAATCAACCCACCTGTTCATCCCTCTGGGGCCTGGTGCCGTCCCCAGGAAAGCAAACCCGAACGTAGGAGAGAATGGCCAAGAGAGGGAAGGGCTTTGGACAGACCATTTAAAGCTTGACAAAGGTCACACCTTTCAGGGTTGGCTCAACCAATAAGAAAGGGGAATTTTTAAGTGTGGGAGAGGATTTATGACGCTATCTCAAGTGTGGTTAGACATTTGCCTTCCCGTTTGTCTCCATTAATGCTCAGCTAGATATAACAAACACACTGCATTCTAAGAGAAGGTGATGTACATTAAAGTGTGAGTCATTAAATGAGGATTAATTAGATGGGAGATATGATACAGGTAACATTGATACTACGGTATGTATTTTATTATACAACTAATGGTCAAATACATAATTTACATAAAATACAAGACAGTAAATCATTCACACAGTTTCTGGGATGCATGTTAATTTATAGATCAGTTCGTCTATCATTAATGCAGCAAAGTCTGTATTAAAGGCTGTTTCTGTCTTCCCCATCGTCTCTGTCTTGACCATGTGACCACATTTTTAACAGCAATAAAACCAACTTATCTGATCGTGGTCATGGTAACTAAGACCTCTTGACCTTGTTGGGGGGATGGGACCACAGATCTCAGAGTGAGTTTTAAATTGTATTTGTTAACTATAACAAATACTTATGTCTGATTTGCCTCAGTCGTTACACA
This sequence comes from Rhinichthys osculus, assembly GCA_029959095.1. Taxonomy (NCBI): domain Eukaryota; kingdom Metazoa; phylum Chordata; class Actinopteri; order Cypriniformes; family Leuciscidae; genus Rhinichthys; species Rhinichthys osculus. The sequence continues at coordinate 8,160,608 of JARWKJ010000013.1, read as the reverse complement.
AGTTTGTGTCTCAAACTGCAATGGAACAAAGGCTGGGGCCCTTTTTTTATAGACATGGCATTGATGAAGCCAGTAGGCCTTAATGCGTACTAGTTAAACTAGGCCATTTGGGTATTTGACATGGATTTTTAAAATTTAATCATAACTAACATTTATTTTTCTTGCAGGAACAACATTCATATGCTTTTTGATAGGGGTGTAACGGTTCGGTTCGATATGATACACTTGTCACGGTTCGGTACGTTTTCGATACAGCAAAAAGAAAGTAGCTTAGACCTTGGAAATGGTATAACTGCTGTGATCTTTGTAACTGCAAGGGAGGCGGCCTACGAACTCCTGTGTGAGTCTTGAAGCTGACTTCTGCTGATGAAAATGCAAACTATCTTCAGTAAAACTTTTCTTTAATTTTTTATAATTCTGACTCCGGGTCTTCATTCTTCATATCTGGTTCTGGGTCTTTGACTGTATACCCCTTACAATATAAAACAAAACAGCTCCTTTGACAAAATAAAATGTTATATTGTAGTAGTTATAAACAAAGGTTTATTTTAGTTCAGATTAACATTTAAGGGCAGCAATTGTATTCATAATGTCAAAATAAAACCGAGGTAATGTTACTTAAAAGCATTATAGCCTACTATTCCTGCCAAACTCCCATGGTTACAGTTAGTAGTGTTACTACAGTAAATCCATGGTGAATGTTGCTGATCTGTGGACACTGGTAGTTCATTCATGGCACAATGTTTCTTCCTGGTTTCCACGTCAGCGCTGTTTGATCCGTTATTAATGGAGAAATGTGAATGTTTCTCACTAGATCTCGCAGCGATGTTATTAGCTACTTCAGTGGCGAATTCAAATGTTTTCTTAACTGGATTTCGCTGTGTAACAGTGCTGCTTAATCAAGATCGGCTCGCGCTGCATTGGTCCAATCTGATAAACAGTCCGTCAACCACACAATAACGAGTAGCTCAGTTTCGTTCCGCTTACATTACATTTGCCATTTGATGTTGGGCAATCATGAATGTTGTGGTCGCGCCCGCATCTCGAGTGCGCTTGCGACGCGCCTACATTTGAAATAACAAAATTTTGGCAGGAAAAATGGTCCAACGAACCGTTCGGTTCGAAAATGCGTACCGAAAACCGAACCGACAGCCTCGTTCCGAACGGATCGATACGAATACGTGTATCGTTACACCCCTACTTTTTGAATCTTAAATGTTTCCAAACCCTTTGGTCTAAAACTCGTGACTTTGAGTGTGTGAGTGTATAAATAACAAATAGGGAAATTATTTAATGTATCATGTAATTTTCACCATGATCCTATTCTATATTTAGCACCTAAACTTTGGAACAGTCTCCCTAACAATGTCCGGGAAACAGACACACTCTGTCAGTTCTAATCTAGACTAAAAACCAGTGGCGGCTGGTGATGGAAAAAGTAGGGGGGGCTGAGGTGCAATGTGGTTTTAAAATTTTTATTTTAACAATTAAACAATTGCTGCCGTTTATTTATTACATTAACACCAAAGTAACGGCTCAAAAACAAATAGCATCTAATGTAATTATTAAAGTATGAATTTAGAACGTCCTTGTAGATTTCAAATATTGTTCTTTCAAAGACGTGCCAATTTGAGATTCATTTGGAAACCAAGTCATACAAGGTGAACTAATTGCTATAATTTGCATGAATTACAGTAAGTGCACAGAGTCAATATTCAATAAACACAAAGAGTTAAATAATCGCTGTTATTATATGGAGTAACCACTAGATGGAGAAGACTGTACATTAATTGGAATGGGGAGCAAGTCAATAAAAAATGCTATACATTGTCTCCAGTGTTCACATGAGTCAATCATGAATCTTATCCTTCAGCAAACCACCTCTAAGGCAGACACACACAAAAAATAAAATCAAAATCCTTCAAGCACTCAACATCTCCTCTGCTCCTCCAAGCACAACAGCATCTCCTCTGCTCCTCCAAGCACAACAGCATCTCCTCTGCTCCTCCAAGCACAACAGCATCTCCTCTGCTCCTCCAAGCACAACAGCATCTCCTCTGCTCCTCCAAGCACAACAGCATCTCCCCTGGAGGAGCAGAGGAGATGATGAGTGCTTGGAGGAGCAGAGGAGATGCTGAGTGCTTGGAGGAGGAGATGCTGAGTGCTTGGAGGAGGAGATGCTGAGTGCTTGGAGGAGCAGAGGAGATGCTGAGTGCTTGGAGGAGCAGAGGAGATGCTGAGTGCTTGGAGAAGCAGAGGAGATGCTGAGTGCTTGGAGAAGCAGAGGAGATGCTGAGTGCTTGGAGGAGCAGAGGAAATGCTGAGTGCTTGGAGGAGCAGAGGAGATGCTGAGTGCTTGGAGGAGCAGAGGAGATGCTGAGTGCTTGGAGGAGCAGAGGAGATGCTGAGTGCTTGGAGGAGCAGAGGAGATGCTGAGTGCTTGGAGGAGCAGAGGAGATGCTGAGTGCTTGGAGAAGCAGAGGAGATGCTGAGTGCTTGGAGAAGCAGAGGAGATGCTGAGTGCTTGGAGGAGCAGAGGAGATGCTGAGTGCTTGGAGGAGCAGAGGAGATGCTGAGTGCTTTGAGGAGCAGAGGAGATGCTGAGTGCTTTGAGGAGCAGAGGAGATGCTGAGTGCTTGAAGGAGTAGTGGAGATGCTGAGTGCTTGAAGGAGTAGTGGAGATGCTGTTATGTCCCTGTAGGAGCAGACGAGATGCTGAGTTCCTGATGGTGAGAAGCAGCCGAGATGATTATGCACTGTCACTTGTAAAGAAATTTGGCTCTCCTTTCTTTCTGGGTTGCAAACCTATCAATAACTTTGTTGTTGAAGTTGGGCATGTCTTTCACAATCTTTTTCTCCATAGAAAGCATGGCAAGGGCATTCAGTCTTTCTTGAGACATTGTGCTCCTTAGGAACGTTTTGATTCTTTTTAGAGTGGAGAAGCATCTTTCAGATTCTGCTGATGTCATTGGAGTAGTGATAAGGATTTTCAGAAGATTAACAGTTTCTGAAAATGTGCACTGAAGGTTGTTCTCCATAAAAAACTGATACAGAGGCACTGCACCACTACACTTTTCAAACTCCGGGTTTTCATAGACCAAGGATAGTTCTGTCTTCAGTCTAGCCTTGTTCAGCATCGGATAGGCCTCCACAGTGGCATTCAATGCAGCACTTGGAAAGGTTTTAGCATGCTGTGAGAACAGCTCTCCCTGCAGCAGTGTTGAACTCACAAGGTGCCCAGTGAACGCAAAGCGCTCCTTTGTCTGAGCCCAGATGGTATCACACACCTGTAAAACATAGAAAATAAATAACATATTAATTGCTTTACATATAACTTTATTATATTATGTCACAATACTTTGAATATAGTTGTAAATGTGGATATGCAAAAATCAAGTATGAAATACTGTTGTCTAAACCAAAACTAATCAAGGATCTACAATAGAACTAAATCATTGGTGAATTGAGATTAAGAGGAAATCCAAAATAAAATTATTGTAATGTACAGTACATGTGCTATGTTTTTATCTGTAGTGGCACTTTCTCAGCAAATGAAGTCCCTAACGGATAAAGTGAATTTGATTTGGCAAAACATTAGTAACTGCTCCAAACATAACACAAAATTAAAACTATAGAACAACAGAGGACCTTTGAGTGGCACCAGTAACCGTGCAGCAGTTTGTGAAGCACTACTGTAGAATAGAGCACAAGAGGAGGCCTATGAAAGTGAAATAAGCTGTACCTCAATAGCAATCCGATGTTGTTCTGCGGGCCCCAGTGTCCTCTGTCGCTTGGCAGCTGGAATCTCCTCTTGCACAGTGAATATGGAAGACCTTGTTTAAACATAAAACAATTGCTTAATACTACATTATTCTGCATTCATGTTATTTCTATGATTTTTCACATTTTTCACATTTACCTGATGTTTCTAATGCTGTCGGCAAAATTACAGATGGCAGCTTTGATGAAGATGGGGTCAATGTTTCGTTTCTGAAGCTGCTGAAAGAGCATGTCGACGTGTGGCATGATTTTGTGAAATAGTTGGAGAAAAAAGCAAAATGTACCATCCTCCAGCATCCTCACAAACCCTCCTGCTTCTCTCACAGTCACAGCATCAAAGTTCCCAGAGTCCTGAATGGTCTTAAAACACTTCAGAAGATCATCCCTGTGCTCATATACAGTGTTCACTGAGCGACTGTGAAAGTTCCACCTTGTTGCACACGCTCTCGGAAGTCTGCTGCCAACAACATCATCAAGCACGCTGGTCCGTTTGGGCGACCTTGAAAAAAATGCACAAAATCCACCTAGCTCCGAAAAAAATGTGGAGACCTTGGGTATCTTTGAGGTGGCTTGCTGCATTACCAGATTGAGCTGATGTGCGTAACAATGTACGTAGTGTGCGTTTTCATACACATCCATCACTTTACGCTGAACTCCTCCAGTGGCACCCCGCATAACGCTCGCTCCGTCATAAGCTTGAGCTATTAATTTTGTCTTGTCTTTGGGTGGGATCAATGCACTCATCCTTTCCAAAAGTGCTTGAGCGATGTTTTCAGCATTCGCGTTTTCAATCGGTATGAACTCAAAAAAGCGCTCTTGAATGACATTGTAGCGATCGATGTAGCGAAGTACAAGGGCAAGTTGGCACTGGACAGACACGTCAGATGTTTCATCGGCTTGAATGGCAATATAATCCGCCGCAGTCACCTCCTCGTGAATGTACTCCTTAACAACAGTCAGCATACAGTCCAGCAGCTCATTCTGAATCGTTTTGGACGTACCTCTGAACACAGTAGCTCCCTCCAGGTGCTCCTTCAGAGCAGCGTCCAATGACGAGGCGAAGTTAACAAGGCCCCTAAAAATGCCTGGGTTCTCAGAGGCTTCAGTCTCGTCGTGGCCACGCAAAGCCAATTCAAAGGCACCACAAAATTTTACACAGTCAATCAGTTTAGAAAGAATATATCGATTCTTGTCCACTTCCTCATTGTGCCTTCTTATACAAAGACGATGGCCATCATCCAACTGAGTAGCAATGTTAGCCTTCCCCAGCAACGCAAATTTCAGGCAGCTGTCAATATGAATCTTTGTGTGTTCGTGTTTTTTTATTTTTTCCGAAAAATGTTTCATATCCTGAACACCGTTTTCACACCAGGCTCGATCGGTCGCTGCAGTTTTAAAAAGCAAACAAGGGAAGCAAAACAGCGAGTTAGCTACTCCGCAGCCGGTTAGCCACGGCTTCCTAGTGTACCATGTCCGCGAAAAGCCTCTAGTATAAGACGCTTCCTTGTCTTTCACCTGCTGTCTGATGTTAATTTGTGGCTGGTCCGGTCCCATTTCTTTTATTTTTATTTTTTCAGCCAGTGGTCATCTTTCAAACGGAGTTTGAAGAAGAGATTGCACGGTCTCTTTCTCTCGTGCCGCCGGCGACGCCATTGTCAACTTGTCAAGAAAGACTGACTGGCTGGCTCCGCCCGCCGAATCTCACTGCCACGTGACCACACCAAGTAGAGTAAAACTCCATGTTATTCTCCGATGGGCGCAGAGGCAAAGCGCCCATCGGAGAATTATTACTGCGCGTCACTGGTTGGTTGAATTGATCATATTTAGTGACGTTTTAATAGCGTATCAGAGCTCCATTGGTTAGATAGCGAGGGCGCCCTTTCTCGGCGCCCCGAGCATAAAACTACACATTTATGATGTTATGCGGCACACGATGAAGCTGACAGACAAAAATACCCCCCCCCCCCCCCCCCCCCCGTCCTTGGTGTATAAAACACGTACACCTGTACAGAAGAAAGTCATGTTTTTTGTCAAACTTAAACTTTTTTTTAATTTTATTTTTTGTTAAACTTGGTAGGAGGGGCGGCGCCCCAGCGCCCATAATAGACCAGCCGTCCCTGCTAAAAACACATCTCTTTGGCCTAGCATTCACATAACACATTATAGACTTCTATAATTGATTGTTAGGCTGTATAGTTTAGATCAGCCGGAACCGGGAACACTTCCCATGATTCCTTATGTACTCGTTACATCATAAGATGTACCGAGTACATAAGGAATCATGGGAAGTGTTCCCGGATCATAAGATGTAACGTTTTTTTTAACGCTGTGCGCATCTGGCTGCCGCTCCACGCTTCGTCGTCTATTGTTTACGTTTGCTGTGCCCGCTTCTTGGACAGTTGGTGTTTCCCTTTCTGCAAACTGGACTTAATTTTTGTTGCTGTTACCGCTGGGAACTCTGCTGTCAGTCTGCTACGAGCCCTCTCACCCCTCTCTCCTCCATCTGTTGGACTGACTGTGAGGTGAGTTAACACTCTTCTTACCAGTAGTCCGATTAGCTTGCTGTCAGGTTGGGTAGCTTTCCTCTCCGTAAGCTTTTACAGATGTTGTGATGGTTGTGGTCCTGGCTAACGTGACTTTGCTGATAGCTGACTTTCTCATGGCGATTACAAACACACCAAAGGCCTTAGCACTCGTGCTGTCTCTGGCCTCCCTTATTTTTTCTGGATTACCTTCCAACATGGATTTTGGATACCTGTCGAGCGAATTCAGGGCGCTTAATCGGCACCCACGCCTCGACTCTGAAACGTACGAGCACTGCCGCTCGCTCGGGATCACCCGGCGCCCGCGTTACGTGCACCGTTCAGTCCGAAGGATCATTAACTATCAACAATCAAAACCAACTGTGATCCCGTGCATCTGGTCAAATAACAGAACTCTGGTCAAACCGAAACGATTACTAAGCGACTGTCGTCCACCGCGATCGCTTGTCTGCGTAAAAAAGTCAGATTTCAATGTGAATTTAGCTGATAACTCAGATGTGCTGCAGAACCACCTTGCTCTGCTGAACTGTCGCTCTATCTCGGACAAAGGCCCCTATCTAAATGAACTTATAACCTGGATATTCCTTACTGAGACCTGGCAAACACCGAATGACTTCATGCATCTTAATCTGCTAACACCATACGGATACCAGCACCTGTCAAAGCCGCGTTTATTCACTAAGGGGGGTGGCCTTGCGGTCATCTCTCGCAACTCCATAACACTTACTCAACTGGACTTTCACACTACTATGACTTTTGAATATATGGTTTTGAAAATTTCTTCGAACAGTCCCTTAACAATCATCCTGATTTATAGACCACCCAAACAGCAAAACGATTTTTTCTCTGAACTAAGTGAACTACTAACGCTAGCCTGTGATTCATCATCCAAGGTCATCCTGCTTGGTGACTTTAACATTCACGTTGATACTCCCTGTTCAAATAGGACTCAATTAATGACTGTACTGAACTGCTTTGAACATTTATCAAAATGTTAACTTCCCAACTATTCATGGCCACACACTAGACTTAGTTTGTACATCTGGCTTAAATGACATCTCCATCAATGGTCTGGTTACTCCTATCTCTGATCACAAGCTTATTACCCTTGATCTTACATTAACTTGTGTAACTAAATGTACTGACAATGTTAACATCTCTTATCGTAAGATCAATGTTATTAATGCTAGTATGTTTGCTGCATCTATTACTTCTGCTATTTCTGATGTTTTTTATTTTACCTGTCCATCCAAAATATTTGATTTGTACCATTCAGCCATTGCTGACGTTTTAGATGAGCATGCTCCAATTAGGACTAGGTCTGTTCCCTTGTCCCACTCTTCACCGTTGTTTAATGCTGAGCTACGTGCTATGAAAGCAAGAAGCAGACAGGAACGTCTGCTGGAACGTCTCTTTCGGAAAACCAATCTGACTGTACACTATCAAGCATTTTCGGACCATATTAAGCTTTACAAAACTGCCTTAAATACAGCTCACTCTTCCTATATCGCTAAAATCATTAATAACGCAAACAACAGGCCAAAAACACTATTTAGCATTGTAAATAAGCTTGTTCAGGCACCTGCGCACAATGCCTGTCTACAAGAATCTGACGGCTTGTGCTGTTCTTTTCTGCAACACTTTCAGGGAAAGCTGGAGGCTTTACGTGGGACTTTTAGTGATGAGCCGACCACTTCTAGTTGTGAGCAAGCTCAGATACAAACACTTAATAACTTTATGTTGACCAACCCCATCTTGATAAGTGAAATGATACAGAAATCCAATTCTTCTTCTTGCCAGCTGGATCCGGCACCTACAACCCTTCTGAAACACTGTACCTCTGTCATTTCTGCACCTATCTCACATCTTGTAAACATGTCTCTTCTCTCTGCCTCTGTTCCAGTCTCACTAAAGACGGCTGCAGTTACTCCTATTCTTAAAAAAACTAATCTGGACCCAACTGACTACACTAACTATCGCCCAATCTCCAATTTACTGTATGTCTCAAATCATGGAAAAGGTTGTCGCCACTCAATTGCAGTCATATCTATCTCTCAACAATAGTTTTGATTTATTTCAGTCTGGTTTTCGCCAAAACCACAGTACTGAAACTGCATTAGCAAGGGTTATCAATGACCTCTTACTCTTTGGTGACTCGGGAAATCTTTCCTTACTTTTATTACTCGACCTCAGCTCAGCTTTCGATTCTGTCTGCCATAAAGTCCTACTCATGCGCCTCTCAGAGATTGGTATCTCAGGAGCCGCGTTATCTTGGTTTTCCTCCTATCTGACAGATAGAAAATACTACATCTCTATGCACAATTACAAATCTCCAACTGTCACTCTCAAACAAGGTGTTCCACAGGGATCAGTTCTCGGCCCGTTACTATTTATTATTTACATTTTGCCTCTTGGACAAATTATTCGCCGCCACGGTTTTCAATACCACTGCTACGCCGACGATATCCAAACATATACTGCTTGTCGACCGGATTCTATTCTCCAGACCACATTACTATCATCATCATTTATTAATGGATTAAAGACCTGGCTCAACTCCAATTTTCTCAGTCTGACTCTGACTAAAATAGAAATAATAATCACTGGTCCTCCGTCTCTAACAAAAAATTTAAGTAATGTTCCCAGACTTGACCTTGAAGCGATATCAATAATTCCATCTGCCACTGTCAAAAACTTGGGTATCATTCTTGACCCTGCACTGACGTTCGACACTTACATTAGTCAACTTTGTAAAGCGTCCTTTTTTCATCTGCGCCGTATTGCCAAACTCCGTCCCTATGTCAGCTCAAAAGATGCTGAAGCACTAGTACACGCGTTCATCACATCTCGCCTCGACTACTGTAATGTTCTTTTTTCTGGACTACCAGCACACTGTATTTCACGTTTACAATATATCCAAAACTCTGCCGCAAGACTACTAACTCACACTAAAAAAACTGCCCATATCACTCCAATTCTGTTTAAACTGCACTGGCTACCCGTGTCATCCCGCATTACTTACAAAATTCTTCTGCTTACCTTTAAGTCACTCAATGGTCTTGCTCCAGCCTATCTCTCTGACTTACTTTCTCCTTATATTCCCCCTCGAACTCTCCGATCTTCTGGCTGTGATCTCCTATGTGAGCGGAGATTTCGTCTATAGTCTATGGGTGGCAGGTCTTTCTCTGTTATGGAACTCTCTTCCGTTGGCTCTTAGGACAACAACCACGTTGCACGAATTTAAGCATAAACTCAAAACACATTTGTTTAACCAGTATTTCAGTCATGAAAATGTTAATTTGACATAACACAGTCACAATGTTAACTGTCTGTAATTAATAAGTAATGTTTGTTGTCTATGTTTTTATGTTTGTATTGCAAATGTAATGCAACTTGCAACTGCAATCGCTCATTACTTGGACTGGGCAAATGTCCATTGTCCGTTTATGTGTAAACTGCTTATCTACTGTCATTGTGAAGCGTCCTTGAGCTTGGGAAAGGCGCTATATAAATTAAACTTATTATTATTATTATTATTATTATTATAAGAAGAATGGCGTCTACGCTAATATTAGTCTCTCTGTTTATCCTGAGGTTTACCGCAGTCCGCCGGATCCAGGCCGTATCCAGATCTGAAGGACCAGCGCTTGGAAACCACGACAATGCAGTCCCCTTTACCCCTGTACAGATAAAAACGTTGTCGGGATAATTCCGGTTCGCGTGGCTACGCAGACGCGACACATTTCTGTATTATAAATTTTTAAGACCAGACAAGTAATTTGTTGAGGATTGATTTGTGAAGAAGGACTACAAGCCTGCGCACATATATTCAAACTGAACATGTGATGCGCATGTGCGTCTGTGTTTTCGTGTGTTTGCGTTTTTGAGGTTTGCGCAGAGATAACGGATAATTATTTGCACCTTCAAACCTATTTCAGGGAGTGTGTCTGTAATGGTCACTTTGTGCTTTTATGGTAATCTGAGGTAAAATGAGAACTGCGCATGTGCGTAGAGTGTCAGTAATAGATTTGACAGGTGAGGAGAAGAGATAACCGCTCTACCGACTTTTGTACTCTTTCTTTTATTTCCTTTTATATTGTGACCAGAGTTGGATGTTTGTATACTTTTTCTCACTCGATTCCCATGTATGCGGACGAGTGTGATGTTTATGTAATTTTATTAAACACGGGGAAAATACGCCATCTATCGTCTCTCGTGCATCTTTTCCTCCGACACCTATTGTTTTTCTCTCTCTGGGCAACATCTCAACTTTGCGTTACAGGTTCTCGAGACACCTGCCACTGTTTTGTGCAGATGGGCGGCCGGAGTTTTTCTGTTAGAACCGTGTCGTGTTAGCGAACTAAGTTAACAACTAATGATCTTCGCAACGGAAGTGAATCAATCAAAACTAACTTTAGCTGGAAAATAACTTTATCTTAATGCTGTTGTACAGCCTAAACAATCTGTTATGGTAATTTCTACTATTACTGTAAAGCTGCTTTGAAACAACCCATACTGTTAAAAGCACTTTATAAATGAAGGGGACTTGACTTGAACTGCACTGCAAAAATGCTTTTCTGACTTAGCCTTTTTGTCTTGTTGTTTCCAGTCAAAATATCTAAAAATTTAAAAAAATCAAGATGCATTTACCACATAAGAAAAACTCTGGGTTTACCGAAGAAAACCTGCTCCCGGGCAGGTTAGGTTCACAGAGTATATTACCATGGTAACTGACTAAGTATGTTTCCTCTCTTTCAGGAACGGGCTTGACTTACTCTGCTTTCTCTGGTTAGACATACCTCCCATTCTGAAACAGAAAACCCAGAGTTTCCCTCATTTCAGGGTTAACATACTCAGAGTTTTCACTTAACCTCCTTTCTGGAAAAGGCCCCTGATGTGAATTGTGTCTGTGTTCACTCATTAGTGAGCGATTTCAATCACTACATAGGCAGAAACTCACACAAATGACCCTTGACATACTTTTGATTTCATTTCAATCTGTGAAATATTTCATGTTTAATTGGACGGAACCTTTTAGCAATAATTGTTGGAATTTAATGAATTACATTTATACTTTTTATTGCTTCTTTTACTCATACTGATGTTATACCTATTTTTAGATTGAAATTAACTTTATATGTCCATATTTTTAATATTGGTAAAAACACACTGACTATGAATTTCGATTTAGATCTTTGAACTCTGCTTTATAAACTTTTTATTTGTATCACATTTTTTCACTTTTTACATTTTTAAAACGGATTATCTAGTAAAAATAAAAGGACAGTTAGACAGATAGTACATTTACACTTCTGTGATTGTAGACAGCAGCATGCGAACAGGACTTTTATTTTGGAGTTGCCACATGACGTCATAATGCTGCGCCGCGCTCCTGCATCTGGCTGATGAAAGGTTTGTTTTAAAGTTTAAAGGCTGTTTAAATCGTTTAAATAGTTTTTTCAAGCGATGTGAAATTAGTTTATGTACTATTAAATGTAACATTGTAATGCTTTATCTAACTTTAATGAAGGATATTTTGTGAGTAAAGCGCCTCCACTGATGAGAAACAGTAAACTTGCGTCTCATTTCGCTCCTCTTTATCGTGAATGAGTTTATGGCTGCGTTTACACTTGGCATTAGCATGCGACCTGTATCCGGATGTTGTCCACATACACATTGAAAAGACAAGTGTAAACGCGCTTCTGATGGGAATGTTATCCGATCAGCATGTCCAGGGGTGCTTCTCAATTCTTATTTGTGCATCCTCGTTTCCTTTCCTCGCGTCTCAGCTCCTCCCCCTGCATGATGCGAGGGAAGGCTGCAAGGAAAGAAAATGAGGACGGAGGAATCGAATGAAAGTTTTTTTTTTATACTTTGGAATACTTGATCACTCGAGCGTCACTTCACTGCGTCATCAGCAGTGCTCAAAGGATCTGCCCTTATGTTGTTGAAGTTTGGTTATTTAAGAAATTAGTAATAAATAATAATAAAGCAAGACAACCTGTTGAAATATGTGATAAACTGCAAAGGTCAAGTATAAATTAAAATGATTGTGACCGACATGAAGGGGGAGGAGAATGTATACGTGCGTCACGTTTAGTCGATAAAACACTTCCGCAAAGCATACAACTGTGCATCCTCGCTCATGACTCCTCTGGAAGCCTCCTCACTCCTCGATCCTCGCCTCCTCGCGGTGCAATTAGAGAATTGAGATGTCCTTCAAGATGGCTGAGCTCGATCGGTTTCCGGGTCATAGGATGGAGACGAGGAGGGATATTGAGAAGCACCCCAGGTTCGGAGGGATTCGAGGACGCATTGTGATCGGATCTCAATGTAATGTAAACGCGATCCAGCCATTGTGTGTCTGCATTCACAGGTGGACGTCTTTATAAATCCCGCGCAGTCTCCCCACGTGGCTGTCAGAAAATAATGGACAGACGCAGTTTAGACAAGAAATTAAACTTATTTGAACCTTACAATAAACGTCAATCTTTAAAACTGTTTATTTAGACTTACATGACACTGTGTGTCATTTTTTCATTTTAATTGTGCAACATTATCTGAACGAGGCGATCGCCTGTACAATCACAGTCAGTCATGAGATCTTAATGAAGAGCTGCACGCTGCTTTGCCAGAGGAATAATCGGAATTGGAATTTTTTAATGTTTTAAATGTTGAATGTTTTTATTGTTTCAGCATATTTATCAATCTTCCATTTCTGTCAATATCATTGCACACTATAACCTTAAACCCAGATGATCGATGATGTGACATGTTAAACATGATCAACCCAGTTATTTTTGTATGATAGATGCCGCGTTCCAGGCAACCTGTAACCCGTGTTTTTCCGACCTTATACCCGTGAAAGTGCACTGGAACGGCATTCAAACCCGTGACTTCCCACCCGTGAACTCGTCCTAGATCGATGTACTCCCAGTTAAGAGCTCTGACGTCACATAGCCCACGTAACAGAGTCGGCGCTGTGGTGGGGCATTCGAGGGCCGTGCCCCCCCTAGCGGTCATTGATGCCCCTCCTACCACAGGCCATGGCGTGGCCCAAAAAAATATCTTTTAGTTATTCTTTTAATATTAAATGTACAAACTGTAACTTAAATGAAATGAACGGGGAAAACGCATAATTGTGGTTGTTCATGACATGTTACTTGGTCATCATTGGTCAATGCTTATTGGTTGCTGAGAAAACTTGTTACATTTGATTTGCAGCGCACAAAATCCATTTCAAGTTGTTGTTTGAATCGAAAAGAACAGTTTGTCCATCTATATCATAGACAGTTGTCGCTAACTTCTACCCTTATTATCGACAAAAAATGGATTTACGAAAATGGTTTAGTCCTCCTCCTAATATAGCCACACCCAAGCGCTCGCCGCACGCATAAAGCTTGCCACAAAGAACCGGCGAAAGTAATGATTATTAATGTGTCAAAAATAGCAAGGAGACATTTAATTGTTTATTAATAAACTGGTGTTTTCTGTGTCGCTGCAAAGATGAAGTTGACGATGCGTAGGCTACTCGCCATGAACGCCAGAGAGAAATGCACATTTGATTATAATCAGAGAGTAGCCTATTTCTTTTCGTTTTAAATAGTTTCGTTTAAAAGTAGACATTTCAAGCTTTTAATAATAGATACCCTATATTTCTCAAATCTGTGAGGCACAAGCTGAGTTTCGGCGCCCTCCAGTTCACGTGCAATGCAAGTGATCGCCGGCGCCTTACATTGTCTGCTATATATTTGCTTCTTATTTATTAAATACAGGCAATTGGTTGATAAAACATTAATCACAATTAAGATACAATTTATACAAAACGAAAATCTTTTAAAAAGAGTCTTTCTATAAATCAAAACTCAATGAAATGGTCAAAATCATGTCTTACCCACTTCATGTGACATTTTGCGCATCTCATGTATCATATCTTTCTCACGCTGCATGCGCACTTTCATAATCAACATTGATTAAATACAAAAATAACATTTAGCCTATAATATGTAAACAGTGTGCATAGGGCTACCACATAGCCTCTAGGTGACATAAGGAAATTAACAAAAACAAGAATCAAGCGAAATTCGCAAATAATAATTAATAATAAAACGTTTTTCGCTTTTTAAAGCATTTCTATGATGTCGCCACTGCGTCAAAATATTTTGCAGTGCCCCCCGCCGATGACCCAATGCCCCTCCAGTAGATCTGCTCTGGCGCCGACTCTGCCACGTAACCATACAAAACAACAATGGCAGCCCCTACGGATGCAGTGTTTCTGCAGGCGGTACACGGTGAGAATACACTTTAGGACAATATAACGTTAACTAGTTTTCAGTCCATTGAGTGCAAATACCAAATACATTTACAAATATACAAATAAAATAAAAGGTATAACAGCTTATCTTGCCTTATGCGCCGTTTTTCTCCATTTCTCTCCAATAAACAAGGAGTAAGCACCTTTGGTGACAGAAATTATTACAAATGCGCATAAGGTCCGCCATGCTGGTTTGTTTACATCTAGCTACCACAGTTCCTTGCGCTCAGGTAGTTTGGCGTGACTGGCCTGGAATGCTACAAAGTCGTGAGTCGTGGTTTGAAGTCGTGATTTACGTGCTCAAAAACCTGCCTGGAACGCAGCATAACTCTGGAAGTATTCCTTCGTTCAAAAAACTTAATTTGATCTAAGACTGGAGATTGCACAGACAAGTAAAGTGAGTGAGTGAAAGCAATTGGTACATTGTTTAATTGGTATCATCTTTACTCTTAATCTGGTGTCGGGCCACAGACCTAATTTAAATATTATGCAGGAAATAGAAATCCGATCGGTTATCCAGATACAGAGGCCTACTTAATGTGAACAAATGTAAACGCGCCATGTCCTGATTGCCTAATGATCCGATCACGGTGATCGCATGTTAATGCCAAGTGTAAACGCAGCCTATCATACACGAATTTAGTCACTGGTCAGTAGTGATGAGAGAAAACCGAGCTTTTCGCCTCATCTAGGGAACCAATCACAGAACGGGGAGGGAGCAGCAAGACGATGACGACCTCTATGCGACACACCGAAGCAGTTTGTTTATAGCTATGGATCAAACATGGCAGCAGACGCGAAGTTACCTTTCGATGCAGCCTTACGGCCGCTTCACACATGGGTTTCACACCGCAAGCGTGAGCGGCATTTGAGCAGCGCGTCAGCGTAACTACATCGTCACTGCAGCTGCAGACGCGCGAGAGTATTCACACTGGAAGCGTTTGTACAGTGTCACGGCAGCGGCTCCAAAGCTACACAAGCGAGCAATTCTTTACAAAGACAACTATACATTTGTTTTTAGAAGTTGGTCATTTATAACATTGATAGTCTTGAAAGTTTGTAATGGGGAGGTGTACAACATTCGCATATAAATGTTTACAACAAAACAACCCAGAAAATGGCTCCAATCTATTAGTTTTAGTCATACTTTCGATATGTTTACAACAAGACTGCAACTCCACGGATAAAAAACAAAACACACAAATAAACCACACACTCGGGTTTGATTTGGGTTGTGCTAGCCTGTAGCTGTCTGTGTGTTACATAAACTAAAAGAACGTTTATATATAATATTTTCTGGCTAGTTTACTTTAGGTTTTTTTTAATATATATAATAAACAACTTTCACCCAAACTGAATAATTAAAAACAAGTTTTTACCGGGTAGCCTAAATCTTCTATAAATATTTTTAGTCTTTGTTTTCTTTTATTTGCCTACTCAAGTTCTTGTTATAACTCACTAGACATGCTAATTCTGTGCATTTGGGCACTTTTTGTGTGAAATCATATTTATTTTTGTCCATCAAAAGTGTGCTTTCACTTTAGTTGAGCGCGAGCAGTGCAGCAGAAACAGACTCGACGACGAACCCCCGCTTCACTGCTGCTCACGCGCTGCTCCTGCTCCCGGTGTGAATGCACTCATTGATTAACATGCACGCCAGAAACAATACACGCCGCTCACGCCTGCGGTGTGAAACGGCCGTTAGAGACACGCCATCGTGTATACATAAATCTCTGACCCATCGGCCATCGTCGTCTCCCTCGTCTAATTTCTGTCGCTCTACATACGTCATCTGGTATAATTGAAACGATTGGCTATGAGCTACGTACAGGCGCATTTGATAGACATTCGTAGCACCCAATAAACGGCTCTGGGCATTCATAAACCACGCCTCAAATATGAGAAAATGAACATGTGGTTCCCAGACCCAAGTCTCAATGGCTACATTTACACTGCAGGTCTTGATGCCCAAATCTGATTTTCTGACTATATCCGATTTTTTTGACGACCCGCTTACATCATCTTTTAAAAGTGACCCGTATCCGATTTTTGCATTTACACTATACACTGCTGAAACTACCAAATGTACACGTTCTGACCCGGAAAAGGAAGTAAAACAGCACGAAATACAATGGATGCAGATGAGAATAAAATTATCCAGTGTTTTGCTTTCCACAATATTTTTAAAAGTCATTAAGCTTTTTATCTTACGGTGGCACTGTAGCCACGAGCACTTAAAACCGTGCCTCCCCATATCTCTTGAAATGTCTTCAAACACGGATTTATTTCTGTAACAACCCTGCATTTTTGCCTGCAACGTCTCTTCGCCCCAAACACTCAAAAGACGTGAAACCTCTGTATTGATCCACTGTGTGTATCCTTCGTCCTCCATCGCGCCTATAATAAGTCATGTGATCTCAGTTGGTGGTGTCCACCTGAGTTGACATCACTTTTTTAATGACGTATGACTCGCATTTACTGGGGAATATCTGATTTGTCTGCTTACATGGCACACGCAAATGCACGTATCCGATTCATATCCGATTTATTACCACATATGAGTGAGGCCTGAATCCCATCTGAGAAAATCAGAATCCATGCGTTTTTTTCTGCTTACACGTTCATGGGTCATTTCCGATCTGTGCCACATGAGAGGAAAAAAATGGATTTGGGTCACTTGAACCATGCAGTGTAAATGGGGCCTTTGAGACTTAGCCAGGCTAAGAGCTGATTGAGACGCACAGAGATTTATTTTTTTATTTTTTTCATCTTAAACAGGACAAACACAGGAAAACTCCTGGTGAAGTGACTGAGATCCACATGACACTGTAATAAAGATGGAGTTTATTAAAGAGGAGAGTGAAGACGTAAAGATTGAAGAAACATTCAGTGTGAAACAAGAAGAAACTGAGGAACAAACAAAGATGGCGTTTATTAAAGAGGAGAGTGAAGACATGAGGATTGAAGAAACATTGACAGTGAAACATGAAGATACTGAGGAACTAACAGGTTAGTTTCATTCTCAAAGCTGAACTCAGTCATTTGATCCTTATTAAAATGTCCAGCTCTTCAGAAATAGAGATTATACACAGGGGTGCACATGACTGTTTTGGTCTGGTTTTCAAGGAAACACCTGGAGATGCTAGCCTAGAAATCTAGACGCACCCTAGCGGCAGCGAAAATTATTTCGCAGCCAGTGTGGTCTAGCAACTCTCCATAGGCTTTTGAGCTGTAAAAACCAAAAACTGGTCAGGCCAATCACATCGTGTATAGAGTCGGCGGGCGGGCTTAACACAATGACGGCACAGTTCATGACGTTCCTTCCGCGTGATTTCCATAGGTGATTTCCCTGCTACTTGAAAACAATGAAGATGCAGCGGTCTTTCGAATCGGCTTTGGCCGCGACTCTGGAGGACTTGGAGTTAAGAGAACGTCACTTAAGTCATTCTTAAAAAAGGAAGATGTGTTCGGAGTTTTACCGACTGGATACGGCAAAAGTTTAATATATCAATTAGCTCCGCTGGTGGAAAAACGCATGCGACTCACTCATCCACAACCGTTCGTTGCTCTGGTTGGTTGTAGCGTTATCCTATTGCGTGCAGAGGGATTTTGAAAGGTAACCGTTTATCCCGCCCCTCGGATTGAGGTATGTCAATGGAGAGTTCCCAGACCTAACATCTTGATGTAGGTCTGGCATGCCAGGCTATGGAGATGCTGCTTCGTACTCACATTTTACGCAGCACTCTTATCCTAAAAGTTGTCGTCATCACTTTCACCCTCATTATCTATTTTTCTCTCAAACATGGTAAATGATGATGTAGGCCTGCTTCTTTCTCCCTGGTTAAGCCTGCAATTTGCTGTTTGCATCCACAAGTCAACAGCTTTGGGTCAAAAGTCTTAGACAAGTGAATGTGCATCAGAGATGAGTCTGACAGGCAGGATCTTTACTTGCTTTTGACTGTAGTACGTGCTTTTTGATGGTTTGATCGCTTCACTTCCCTCTTTTTCTGGCAGGAATTGTGCTTGTGCCTCATTCTTGAACTTTTTGAAGTTGGGACAGATAACTCCAAATGTAGAAAATAAGTGTTTTCAAATTTCATTATAGTTTAGGCAGGTGGTTAAGTAGTGTAGACCTACCCAGACCTGTCTGTTTCTACTACTCCTTGGCTACAGTACAGGCAGTGGCGCAAAAAGTGGGTATGCGCTATATGCGGTGCATAGGGGCGCAGCACCATGGGGGGCGCCAAAGCGATGGTAAAAATAAAAATTATTAAAATTTAATAAAAAAAAAAAAATATATATATATATATATACACCGCGTTCCAAATTATTATGCAAATTATATTTTACACTGATTTTCCTAAATAGTCGATGCAAATGACAGTCAGTATAATTTTCCAGTCACCAACCGTTAGGGTTTAAGTCAAATTTCATTGAACAAACCACCCAACGAAAACAGTATTTTTTTCAAAAATAAAAAACTCAAAATGCACTGTTCCAAATTATTATGCACAACAGAGTTTGAAAACATTTTATAGGTTGTAAAGAACTAAAAATGGTCATTTGTTGAATTTGCAGCATTAGGAGGTCATATTTACTGAAATCAAAAGCTATTTCAATCAAACTCATCTTAACAGGGCAAGTTACATGTTAACATAGGACCCCTTCTTTGATATCACCTTCACAATTCTTGCATCCATTGAAGTTGTGAGTTTCTGCTTGAATTTCTTTGCAGGATGTCAGAATAGCCTCCCAGAGTTGCTGTTTTGATGCGAACTGCCTCCCACCCTCATAGATCTTTTGCTTGAGGATGCTCCAAAGGTTCTCAATAGGGTTGAGGATGGGGGCCACACCATGAGTTTCTCTCCTTTTTTGCCCTTAGCAGCCAATGACACAGAAGTATTCTTTGCAGCTTGAGATGGTGCATTGTCATGAATGAAGATGATTTTGTTACGCAAGGCATGGTTCTTCTTTTTGTACCATGGAAGAAAGTGAGAAGAAGAAAGTCAGAAACTCTATGTACTTTGCCGAGGTCATTTTCACACCTTCAGGGACCCTAAAGGGGCCTACCAGCTCTCTCCCTATGATTCCAGCCCAAAACATGACTCCGCCACCTCCTTGCTGACGTCGCAGCCTTATTGGGACATGGTGGCCATCCACCAACCATCCACTACTCCATCCATCTGCACCATCCAGGGTTACACGGCACTCATCAGTAAACAAGACTGTTTGAAAATTTGTCTTCATGTATTTCTGGGCCCACTGCAACCGTTTCTGCTTGTGAGCATTGGTTAGGGGTGGCCGAATAGTAGGATTATGTACAACTGCAAGCCTTTGGAGGATCCTACACCTTGAGTTTCGCGGGACTCCAGAGGTACTAGCAGCTTCAAATACCTGTTTGCTGCTTTGTAATAGCATTTTAGCAGCTTCTCTCTTAATCCGATGAATTTGTCTGGCAGTAACCTTCCTCATTATGCCTTTATCTGCACGAACCCGTCTGTGCTCTGAAATCTCTTCACAGTACGATGATCACGCTTAAGTTTTCGTGAAATATTTAATGTTTTCATACCTTGTCCAAGGCATTGCACTATTTGACGCTTTTCCGCAACAGAGAGAACCTTTTTCTTTCCCAAATTGCTTGAAACCTGTGGCCTGCTTAATAATGTGGAACATCCTTCTTAAGTAGTTTTCCTTTAATTGGGCTCACCTGGCAAACTAATTATCACAGGTGTCTGAGATTGATTTCAGTGATCCAAAGAGCCAGGAGACACAATACCATCCATGAGTTTGATTGAAAAACAAAATAATTTGGAAAGCGGTGTATATTGTATTTCTATATGTAGCTGCTGTTGTGCGTTTCTAAATCATTTCTGCATTTCTTCAATGTTATACAAAATTTTAGAGGACTAACAGGCTAAAGTGGGCGCCCTCATGGAGAAGGGGGGCGGGGTGATATCGCGAGCAGGCGGGGGCGCCGTGAGCGCTGAGCGAGCAGGTACGAGTAGTGAGTGAGTTGTCGTTGAAAAAGATGGATAAAACAAAATGCTGTGGGGCTAAAAATAGAAAAAGAAAGAGGGAAAAGGAGATGGCATGTCAACTGATGCGACAGCAGCTAAATAAGTGCATGCTGAACGCCAACAGGTAGGATTTAAAGTGTGACATCCAGGCATGTAGGCTATCTATATCTCTGTGGCCATCGGGACTACCGGGAGATTCCCGGTGGGCCGATGTGCTTTTTCGGCCGATACATCTCATACTTTTTTATTTTCTTTGTCTTAACGGCTCATTAAACTCATACATCGGCGGCCCATTCGTTTTTAAGTAACCTGCGCATGCGTTTTAACTGATTATGGTGTATTTAGTTAAATGTAAAGGACGATAGTGTTGATGATTTACCTTGGATACGAGCGAGAGTGAGTCTGCAGTGTATTCGCGCATAGCGCGTGGAATCAGGGAAACAAATAAATGAAAGGTCAAACTGTCTCCTCAAAAGAGTCCGTTTGCAAGCAGAAGAAGGCCACCTTTTGTGTTGTTTACTCAGCAAAGCATTATAGTGTCAAATAAATAAAAAAACACAATATTGACCCGCGTTCTGTTTTCTATCGTGCGCCGTGGAAGTTTGCGTTGACGTAATATGCACGCAAACGCACCAAAGTTCGATAGAATCAAGTTGAGTGTTAAACCAGACCAACGCTGCGGGGCGCCGGGAACAAACGCGCTCGGACCGCAGCAAACAAGCCCAGTGTGAAAGCACCCTCAGGCTGCGTTCAACTCCACTTTTAGACACGCACTCACAAACTGCACTAAGCACTTCCCCTCGGGGAATCCTCGCCACCATTTTGAAGTGCATTCCACTTTGTGAAGTGGACAAGTGAAGTTTAAATGGACTGCCCCTCGTCCACTCTATTTTTACAGAGGGAGCGAGTCTACTTCATATGTACACTTCATCCAGCTCCATATCACAATAAAATGTGATTGTGACGACACCGCATATGGTGTTTAATTTACCACCACCACAAACAACTCTATGATATATTAATTAATATTTTTTAAATTTAAAACAACCCAAAAACACACAGAATGCTGCAATAAACAAAATTGTAAGAAAAAAAAAGAAGAAGAATGGAATCAATTCCCTAAGGAATTTAAGTGATCAAGGGCTTAGGACGTTCCAATTCAGCACATTGCAAGGGTTCCGCCAGTTCCGAGGGAAGGGTATAAAAAAACAAACTGGAACGCAGCCTTAGGCCTGGGACACACTGGCTGCCTGGCGTGTCCGTTTTTATTTCGGCTCCCATGTTAACAGGTTAGAGCTTGCAGACTGCCTGCGTGACACGTGAATGTAATGTCCTTTTCTCAATGTGGATTAATAGAGGGTATTGGCCTAATTCAGCCCTGCATGCATTATTAGGTGTGATTCTCTGTACTCTAAGGATGCTTTTACAAAACTCAACGTGAGTGTCCCACTGAGAGATGGTGGTGCTCAGGAAGCTGAATGACTCCACTGTTCCCTTAGCTGATCGTGATGGTGAGAGGGGAGAGCTGGGCTGTTCCTCCTGAAGTCCACTATCATCTAAACTGTTTTGAGAGTCAAGTCACCTTTATTTATATCGTCGCTATCCGATGAAAACCGCGTATGTCCATTTTGCCGATTTTGAGATTTTTTGACGGATATAATGTCCAGGTTCATTTCCGTATACAGCATGCTTCATATTATCTAAATGACCAATGAAAAGTTGTGAAATCATGTCTTCTGATTTTCACGTATATCCATTTGGTGTCAAAGCTGTCAATCACGCCGCGTATCTCCAACCCTGTGGATGCATCTCGCCGGTCTCGTGAAGTTTTGAAGCACTGCTACTTGGGCACAGAGATATCACGCAACACCTGAAATAAAGCTTGCCACAAAGAACCGGCGAAGGTAATGATTATGCATGAAACATTTGAATTGTTGATAAAGTTGACGATGCAGACTCGCCATCTTCGCAGTATTGAACGCGCCTAGAGAGAAATGCACACTTCATTTGAAGTGCTTCTTATTTATTAATCCAGGCAAATTTGTTGATGAAACATTGATTAAAATGAAGATACAATTTATACAAAACGAAATCAAATTTAAGGAAAGGCTTTCTACAAAACAAAACTTAGTAGATCAAAATCTGACCCATTCCAAATGTTTTCCGATATAGGCCTATTGGTCATCTTATGATCCTATCTTACTCATCTCATGCGGTTCCGTTTTCATATAATCAACATAGATGAAATAAAAAAAATAACATTGTATTATTTAAACACAAATATGAAACGTTAACGTATGTTTAAGTTTTTTAACTTATAAGCGTCACACCGCTCCGCTTTGCTCACATGCTATAATAATCAAATAATACCCAGCGATCTTCGAATATTATTTTTGCTTGAAAATTTCGTTTTGTATAAATTGTATCTTCATTTTAATAAATGTTTTCATCAACAAATTTGCAAGCTTTATTTCAGGTGTTGCTTGATAGCAATCTCTGCGCCCAAGTAGCAGTGCTTCGCCTGTGCTTCCCCCTCAGTATCAGTCTAGCATTGCCATGTCAGTGTATTGATTCATTGTCCCTTCATAGTTTGCAAGAGACATATAATAAACTGAGCGTATTAATAAACTGAGACGTAGGCTATTTAATAAACTGAGCGTATATTCATCTGTCAATATGAAACGCGACTGGGTCATTCTAATTAATGATCGGAAAAACGCGTATCGACCACCGTTACTGTAAAATATGCACGTATGTCCATTTAAACTCAATTTTGGTCAAATGTGGATTATATCATTACACTGGCAAGAATATGGTTACATTTAAAGTTGTCGTACCAAGTATGACAACGCTACGTTCAACTGCTTTTGAAATTACGTGTTTTTTTTCACTTCCTGAAAAGTAACCGCTTTGGACATACGGTTTGGTTTCAAACAAATAACATTTGGTTTCATCGGGCAGCGACGATATAGTGCTTTTTACAATACAGATTGTTTCAAAGCAGCTTTACAGAAATAGCAGGAAAATAATGCAACAAAGTTTGGTTCCAGAAGAAAATAGTGTCACAGTCTAGCTTAAGTTCAGTGATGTTTCATTTTTGTTGTAATTATGAAAATATATATATTCCAATTTTACCCAAGGTCCATGCACAGCCTGGTAGGTGCAGGTAGATAGCAAGAACAACAATAAGAACACTCTACCCCACACTATTGACTTTACTCTTTTTTTTTTTTTCTTCTTTTTTTTTTCTAAGTGAACGACGCGTTTCACATATAGCGTCTTCAGGTTCTGGCCAACGAATGAACAGAGTTTGATTATGATTCAGGCAGCATTATAGGTCAGAAGTCAGATTGGATCAGAACATTATCCAGTTCCATCATGTTGAAGATCGGAGTCACACGGGTATGGAGACGGGTTTGTTGAGGATCAGTGCCGATGGCTGTCGTGTCGATGAGGCTTTCACAGGGGAGAGTCTAGTTGACACAATCTCTGCTGACACAATCTCTTCAGGGATGCGTTGTGGTCGTGTCTAGGCGCAGGTCCACCATCTGATCTGGATACGGCTGACTACAGTAAACCTTGGAATAAGCAGAAAGACCCTTTTTTTTTCAGAATTATACATGAAATAATACAGTAGATACAAATGTTCTAAATGATTCCAAAGCATCATAAGATGTGAGGAACATTAAAGTCCCTGTAAAGTCAAATATTAAGTATGTGTTCTGAGTTTGTCACACCACAGAAAGTATGTCTGTGTTATTAGCCACCCAGCCAAATTTGAATGATAAAAAAAGCTGGCAAGTACATAAAATAAGCTATCAAAATCTTGAAAAAATGAGCAGTATTCTCTGCTCTCAAACGCTGGGGGCGTGTCCGCTGGGGACGGGGAGATGAAGAGATGAAGGCCGAGGCGGGAGATAGTCGGTTCGGCCCCATTCACCAGTAACAGCGGATTATCAGTGAATCTCAGTTGTCTCAGACGAAAGTTTATAAAACTATCCGTGTAAAATGATCGCTACAAAGGCGGGTGTTGGCGGTGATCCTCAGCTCTCCATCAAGGTTTGCTCTTCACAAAATTAATCCACCTCTTCTTGATGTGATCGTTTTTAGGAAATTTAAATAAAGACACTGATCTGTTTTGTACATGATCGCATCCAGGTAGTAGCCTACGCATTTCCGTGTCGAAGGCATAGCTAGCTAGCAAACTGCAGGCTGTAGTAAGTAATAGTACTGACAGTAACTCGCGATTGAGCGCCAAACTGATGCGAATGTGCTCTATTGTTAGGGGAGGGGCCAGCCTTAGTGGCCTCAGTGCGTCATCAAGTAGGGGTGTGTCCAGGAGCTCAGGGGCTCCAGTGCGTCATCGAGCCCCATTTTACCCCCGCCCAAAAAATCCGGAAAATAGCAAAGGTGAAAAACTGTTTAACGGTCTAACTCCACAATTCAGTACTTCACAGTTCACAGTCTTTGTAATATGTTTTAGCAATACATTTCTAACATTTATAATGGGTTTAGATTTTTTTTTTAGAATTGCCTTTACAGGGACTTTAAAGGTAACATTCATTTCAAAGATATTAAAGAACATTAGATTCACACATTAAGAAAAAAAGAAAACAAAGCATAAAATAACATAATGGAAAGGAGGTATATGTGTATAATTAAAATAAAGAAGAGGAATTTAATTCTTTGTAGATGTCCATAGTTCTGGTTGCTTTGCGGTATGTATGTAAAACTTACCAAGCAATGAGATAAGATTTAACATACAAACGTGACTCAAACAAACATCCCTTTTCTCTATGTGAACTTTAATTCCACTTAACATATTAAATAAATATTCCACATCAATCCAAAAGAATTTCACATACATGCATTCAAAGAAAAGATGTAAAATATTTTCAGTATCCTTTTTACAAAATATACAGGATTCAGAAAGGTCATTTTTTAATATCTTTTTAGTAACTGGATTGTTGGATACATTTTATGTATAATTTTAAAGTATATTTCATAAACTTTATTATTAATACAGTATATGTTATTATAAGTCCAAATCAATCTCCAATTAATATTTCCACAATGTTAATTCCAAAAGTATGGAAGTACCGATATAGAACCAGTACCCATGGAACCGAACCGAATCAAAACGACGATTTAAGTGCCTCATTTCGGTGTCATTTAAATGCCTCAGCTGTCTTTTGAAATAATTGCCCTCTGGTTCTCCGAAACAGACGTAAGAAGCATCATCACCGCATGTGATCACTGGTTAACCCTTTAGCGCGTACGATCATTCAAACCGGTGTGATTGGAACGTTCAGATTGCGTGATCATCAATTTCAATTGATGTGTTGTAGGGCTAAATCTGATACAATTCTCTGAACTCCCGTGCATACTAATGGCGCCCATTGTGCGTTATAGATCTTACACAGAATATGTAAATTTGTTGTGTTTTGTATTTAGACTACTTACATTTATATATTTACTCTACAATTTTAATATATTACATTTTAAGATTTTTTTTAAATATTATTTTATATATTTTTTCCCCCCAATAAAATAGCGGTTATTTAACCCTCTGGGGACTAAGCCCTTTTTGGTCCGTTTTCTCTATTTTTACATTTGGGCTTATAAACCATATGTAATAGAGATGGAACACCATGTGTTTGGAATCTATGGATTCAGAAGACCCTAAGCTAGCATAAGAATGCATGTAATGTGTTTATAAAGGAACTATGAGTGAAAAATTTACAATAAACTAGAGATTTTCAAAAACGAAAATTCGATTTTTGTTATTACTGAAAATCACACCTCACACAACAATAGTGAATTATATTTTTCAAACCCTTTGCTTGACAGACATTTGTAATAGTTCAATAATGTGTAAAGAACATTTAAATAATTAACTTTTTTTACTAAGAGTCCCAGGCATTTTTTCTTAGGCATGCCAGTGAGCAAAGCAAGGCCTCTCCAGGAAGTTGCAGAGGGGCACCTGGCATGCCCCACACTGCCAGGGGGTCTTGTTGTACACTCTGCTTGCCTTGCAGTGCTCACAGTACTTTCTGATATCTGCAGGCTTTTCCTGGGTCCAAGGGGGCAATGGGCTGGGGTGTGTGATGAGTTGTCCTGTCTGCAGCCAATGTTACCTCAGTTGTCACCCCGGCAAGGTGAGGACAGAGCTCCTCCATAAAGGCTCTGTGTGTCAGCGGTGTAGTCTTTTGTAATGTAAAAGGCGAGAGCAATTACACAATGAAACTGGAAGCTTCTTTTTGTGTCAAAATTCAATGTAGAAAAAAATAACAACTCCACTATAAACTCATGTAACTCTATGAAACTCCACTGTCCACTAAAAACACATTTCACCTCTCTTGACCCTGAGCTTACAGTGAAGGGGGAGGTGGTAAGTCAGGCCCCATCCACACTACTGCGTTTTAGTTTAGAAACGGAGAATTAAAACGAATAAGATCTCCGTCCACACCAGCGTTTTAGCTGCGTATTAGAATTGATCTCCGTCCACATTAAAAAGACTGAAAACGCGGATCAGGTGACCATTTACCTACACTGGGCATGCGCATGCCGGTGTAAACAGGAAACAGATTGACTATTCCTCAGATTTGACGAAAAGGAAAGTAGCTAAGTTACCTCTGCAAAGAGCGACGCTCCATGTACGGTCGATACCGCCGCTGCACATGGGAATTGTCACAGATCGCTCGAAAAATAGCTTGCCTCCGGCGCATGTAGGCAGTTATAGCGTTGTAAAATGCAGAATTTACTTGCACAACAGCTGCTAGCAAAGACGTCAAAGTCAGTAACGCTTGTAATTCTTTATCCATGTTGTAGTCACTAACGTAACTGGTAGTCCAGGTTGTTGTTGTATGTTTTCTTCTGGGGACGGGTCATGTGATGGGTGGCTGACGAATCAGGGAAGGATACGCCATGACTGACACCCAATCAGAGAGCCGAGCGTCAGCCTCTGCGTCATCGTTTCTAAAGTCTTTTTTTATTTAAAGTCCTCCGTTTTGACCCGTCTTCACTAAAATGCCCTCCGGAGATTCACAACGCAAAACGGGGTCGGCAGCATTTCTAAACTTCTCAGTTTTTGCCGTTTTAGTCTGGACGGTAGGTGCAAACGTAGCAAAAGGTCTCCGTTTCTAAACTAAAACGTAGTAGTGTGGATGGGGCCTCAGTCTATTGAAACAAATTTCACACCACTCTTGAACTGAGCTTAAAGGGAAGGGGGAGGGGGAGTATAGTACACTAAAACAAACATTTCATGTTTCAATCTCTCTGACTAAAAATCCAATACATACACATACTCAAGATGTATGAGACAATAAATTATAAGGTCTGTTGTATAGGACTAGATGTTGATATCGCTCAATAAATGCATACTTGAGGCACCGATTGGACTCCGTGGGATGGTCAAATGAGTGATGGCACCCTTTGGGTTATCAAGTGGGCGCCCTCCTTCTTTGGTGTTTCGCTGATAGGCCCACGAAACCTCCAGAGGGTTCAGCAGTGAATCCCAGCGTCCTAGGTTCACTCCCTAGGTGCCATCAATTAATTTGAAGGCCCAGACGGAGTCCTTTCTCTTCATCCACAGCCACTGGCTTCCCTTTTCAGCAGACCTGGAGAGGTCTTTGACTGCCTGCCGATGGGCCTTCCCTCGCACTCCTGTCTCCCTGAGTAGCCTGGATGTTGAGGTGGCTACGAACCCTCTGCAACCTACTTCCACTGGGCGTATGTTCGCTTTCCAGCCTTGTTGTTGTACATCGGCTGCAAGTTCAGCGTACCTTAGCCTTTTCCGTTCATAAGCCTCCTCCACTGCACCCTCCCAGGGCACGGTGAGCTTTGATGATGTAAACAAGCTTGAGTGAGGCTGACCACAGAACAATGTCTGGTCGCTGGTTTGTAGCTGTGATCTCAGCTGGGAAGCAGAATTTCTTGCCCAAGTCTGCCAGCAGCTTCCAGTCCCGTGCTCTCCTCAGCTGCCCAGTGTCTGGTCTTGTGGCGGTGAGGTTGGCTTGACCCTCGCCCTCTCGAACAAATGGTATCAGCTGCCCCCGGGATGATGGGAGAGGAAGGTTGTTCACATTCACAGTTGTCCGCCGACTTTCTAGCGCTGCTGCAAGTCTCTTTAGCACCTGGTTGTGCCGCCATGTATAACGACCTTGGGTGAGGCTGGTCTTGCATCCCCCTAAGATGTGCTTCAGTGTTACTGGACTTGGACATAGAGGGAACATGGGGTCTTCGGCATACCACAGGCTTGGGTTTGCGGGGGAAGGCAGGACATCGTAGGCACCCCTGATTGTAAAACTTACCCTGAATGCCTCCATCTCCCACAACTATCCAGGAGATCTTCTTCTTCTCCACTTCTTTCCATGCCATCCACTGCCCTTGTTTTGCCTGCGCCACAGCTTGGGCGCACCTTCCTGCTTCCTCCTCCCAACGTACCTCCTGTATCACCAGCTTGCGTCTCGTAGAGGCCTTGCTCCATGCTGATGTACTGGCCCCAAGGCCAAGACCACTCCTCCCCTCCTGCACTCGGCCCACGATGTCCTTGTGTCTTATTGCTGCCTTTACCTGCTCAGTAGCAGCCAATGGGGTCCACTTCCTCCCGTGGCCAGGATGTGGGCAGCTTGGGCTATGAATAAATCACTCGAATCCCGCAGCATGATCTCTAGTCTGACTTTGGCTCACTTGTACTCCTCTGTCAGACTGGAAATGGGCAGGTGTAACATCCCCTTGCCATAGAGCCCAATTCTGTTGAGGCACCTGGGAAGGCCAAGCCACTTCCTTATACATGAGCTGACCAGTCTCTCCATCTTCTCCACCTTTGAGAGCGGGACTTCATAAAGAGTTAGCGGCCACAGGAGACGTGGAAGTTGTCCATACTGCATGCACCAGAGCTTGAGCTTGCCAGGAAGCATGGTTTTGTTGATGTTCTCCAGGTCGGTGGCTGCCTCCCTCCTGAGCAGCTCTACTTGCTCTTTGTCTTTGAGGGAGGCATCATACCAACAACCTAGGCTTTTCACCGGCTTCTCGGAAACCGTTGGAATGGGTTCCTCACCAATGTATTCCCCTTCCCCTTGATAATGGAGATGCTTCTGGACTTGCTCGGCTTGATCTTCATGCGAGCCCGCTCAATGTTTTCCTGAAGCTTTTTAGTAGCCGCACAGTGCAAACCTTAGTTCTGGTGAGAGTTGTGAGGTCGTTCATGTAGGCTCTGAGCGGTGGCAGCCTCAGCCCTGGTCTTACTCGCTGTCCGCCAACCGTCCATCGAGAGGCCCGAATGATGACTTCCATGGCCAGGGTGAAGGCCAGCAGGGAGATGGTGCAGCCGGCCATGATTCCCACTTCCAGGTGTTGCCAGGTTTGTATACTCTGCTGTTGTCAAGCAGAGTTGGACGTCCTCGAAGTAGGCCTTAACAAGGCAATAAAGACAATAAAGAGGTTATTTGAAGTTACATACCAATCCTCAAATGGATCTTCCCCCATCCTGGTAAAATATTTTGTCATCTGTGAAAAAGCTGCCTTCTCCGGATTTCTCCTCGTCACTTTCCAGTAATTGTTCCAGGGCTTGTTCTGGCATAAATCTTTTACTGCTTGCCATCATAAAAGTGTTAAAACAATACAATAATAATGCTATTTATGAAGTTATTCTGTCTCTCTCTCATATAGATCTCTGTGCGCTCTGTAATACTCTGCTCCATTCGCTCTGTCTCCTCCACTCGACGTTGTTTGTACAGAGCTGTCCCTTACTATGGTACCACCCCTTGCAAGGCTACAGAGTCCTCTGATTAGCTAGAATACGTCATGGTAACCTTCCTCTGATTGGGTAAGAAAAATATTCCTCCCAGGAGCAATTTTTCCATTGGTCGTTGTCATTCACCATCGTTTTGAGGCTCTTTTTTCCCCTAAGTATCGGTTCAGGCACCGGTACCGTTTTAAATGTATCTATTTGGCACCAGTATCGAAAAAAAAACAAACGATGCCCAACCCTATCCGTCAGCTCGCTTTCTGATTGGGTATTGTTTCGTTTCACGTGATAATCTCCAGAGCGTGCGCGTTTGTCCTCGGGGTTCCCCCCACACAAAAGGGTGTCTGATTCAAGATCGGTGCGAATCCGACGTTATGACTCTTGACACACCTCACACCACAGGAAAATCTGATAAAATAATCTGTAGAACCATCAAGATAATCTGGACTTTACCTACGATTGTCGGAAGTGGAGAAATCGGTCCAAAATCACCCCGAATATCTTGTAGTGTGTAGTATCTTGTATCACTTATTATATCGAATAATTACACATAATTACGGGGACATATTGAATTGAGATTTTAAATCTTACCTCCATTTTGTACAGCGTACAACTCATCCAGACAAGATGACCACAACAATATGATCAAACTCTGTAAATAATAAATCATCTCTGATTTCATTTTCAATACAATCAAAAACAGAGACGCAAGACTCAAGACGGCAAGTTGTATTTGAATGAAGCAAGAGCGCGCACGCTTCCGTTGTGAATGATACACGGATGCGCTGTGTTATAATGCGTTGCTATTGACGACGGTCATTATAAGGAAGGAAATGCCACAGAATAGAATCTTGCTTTAAAAAGTGCATAGAGCTGCTTGTTTTATTTGTTGTTTTTAGATTTATTAAATATAAAAGTTTTAAAAATGTTTTCAGTGTGAGCATAAGTTGTTTTTGAACACTTTCATCTCGTTTTAACAAAACCGTGATATTATTGATAATCACGATAATTTTGGTCACTATAATCATGATATGAAATTTCCATACCGTCCCATCCCTAATTCACAGTAGATATAGCATCTTCCTTCAGGTCAGTCCTATATTTATAATGAAAAATCTGTTTGAATGTCGGCCGTGATATCTTGTCATTTTAACAGTCAAGGGTTTTTCCGTGCCCTAGTCGTTTGTCAGTTACATTGCTTTTCAGTGTTCACAAGTTTGAGTCCTTTCAATATTAAAGTCTTCTCTACAGACTGAATCACATAAAGACAGTCTTTGCCTCCATCTTTTGGCTAAATAATGTACCGTATATACAGTAACTTCTGTTGTTGTTTACGGTTAGTGTTGTATCGTGAATGATTCACGGCTGAAGGGGTTGCAGGCACACAGCCTCTCGTACCTTATGGCTTACTTAACCGTTGTTGTTGTTGTTGTTTTTTATAATTTTATCTTAATTACAGTGACACAATCATCAGAGATGAACCAGTCAAGAGTTGTTTCTAACAACTGCATCTTAATTGTTGATCTGAATTACTGTGTATCTCGATCAGGGTAATCCAATCCAATATTGCTTTTAAAAACCAGCACAAAAGTAAAATGGATTGCCAGATCCTGTATAGCAAAACGTGGGATTTCCAAATCCAGATTACTCTGATCCAGATTAAACTTTTGGAGCAACACACCCCCCTCGACGGCCATGGGAATAAGATATAGTTGTATGTTGGTTTTGATGCTTTACATGTGTAAATGTTTTGTTGTCTGTTGCTTTGTGCCATTAAACGTGTTAATTTGCATTTTTCTCTTTTCGCCTTAGACCTGATGGTGCTGAAAAAGGAGAGTGAAGTACTGAATGAAATGGAAGAGAAAGATCAATATGAGAGTCATAATTTCATAACAAGAGAAAAAACTTTTAGTTGCTCACAGACTAAAAAGACTCCCTCACGAAAAATGGCTAAAAAGACAGAAACTAGAAGTAAATTCACCTGCCAACAGTGTGAAAGGAGTTTCAGTTGTAAAGGAAACCTTAAAGCCCACATGAGAACTCACAAGGGAGAGAAGCCTTACACCTGCCAACAGTGTGGAAAGAGATTCACTCTAAAATGGGGTCTTAAAAAGCACATAAGAACTCACTCTGGAGAGAAGCCTTACACCTGCCAACAGTGTGAAATACGTTTTACTCTAAAAGGAAGCCTTAACAGGCACATGAGAATTCACTCTGGAGAAAAGCCTTACACCTGCCAACAGTGTGGAAAGAGTTTCACTCAAATTGGACACCTTAAGGTCCACTTGTTTGTTCACACTGGAGAGACGCCTTTCACCTGCCAACAGTGTGGAAAAAGTTTCAACCGAAAAGGAAGCCTTAACAGGCACATGAGAATTCACACTGAAAAGAGCCTTTTCACCTGCCAACAGTGTGGAATAAGTTTCACTCAAAAAGGAAGCTTTAACAGACACATTAGAATTCACACTAGAGAGAAGCCTTACACATGCCAACAGTGTGGAAAGTGTTTTGATCAACATGAAAAACTTAAAGTCCACATGAGATTTCACCCTGGAGAGAAACCCTATGTGTGCACTCAGTGTGGAAAGAGTTTCACTCAAAAACGACACTTTAAAGTCCACTTTAGACTTCACACTGGAGAGCAACCCTACACATGCCCTCAGTGTGGAAAGAGTTTCAATTCAAAACAACACTTTAAAGACCACATTATAATTCACACTGGAGAGACGCCTTTCACCTGCCAACAGTGTGGAAAAAGTTTCAACCGAAAAGGAACCCTTAACAGACACATGTTGGTTCACACAGGAGATAAGCCGTTTACATGTGGTGACTGTGGAGGAGGTTTTAGGTGTAAAGCTGCCCTCAAATACCACATGATTATTCATGTATGAGAGAATTGTTTTTGTATGTCATCAGTGTGGACAGAGTTTCACAGACAGGAAACATCTTATGTTTGAGAGACTGTATATTTTGCTGATTATTGTTATGGTATCAAATCCCCAATTAATGTCCAGTGACTACGAGTGAAGTAAAGAAGCCAGAGTTAAGAATTAGAATCGATGAATTGATTAGTCAAATGAAGAATCAACTAGTTAAAATTTTACATGTTAACAGAAATATAAATCTGTATAAAAAAAAATACATAAAACTAGGTCTGTGCAATATAATAAACACAATATAACAGAAAGAGGCTTTTGATTCATATATACAGAGACGTGGAGATCTGGCAATAGCCGCTTTTCCAATGTCGCGCCAGTGTGAGCCTGGGCTTTCAACGGGCCAGTCGGGGCTAATAGCCTTTGTCCTGTAGCACTGAGCCTAAAATCACACTGTTTCCACCTTCGGGCCAGAAGCTCCGCATCGCTTTACTGAAACCATTGTTTTTACAATACCTCACACAACCCCATCATTTCACCAACAAAGGGAAGTTTTATCAGACTGGAAACTACCGAAATCGCAAAATGAACGTGATAAATGTGTCTCTTTGTTTTTTTACTTAAAGGATTTAAAATCCAAGCATCAATGTTTTACCACAGTTTTACAATAAAAAGTGATACATTGATAATAATTAGTTTGTGTCAGTAGTGCACAGTAATAATACAGAAATAAAGTGTTTTACCATTATTTCACAAAAGAGGGAGGGCACGTACTTATTCAGTCACATCTATTTCTGTTTATTTGAAGTCACAAGACAGCATAAAACTATTGGGCTTTAGTTCAAAAGCATGCACATTAAAAAATTCAGATAAAGATCAATTCTATCAAACTTTGAGCACTGTTTACTTGGTAACAGTTAGCGTATTGCATCACATATAAATATATTTCTGTCTTTACGGTGCTTAGAATCCACATCGGAGAAAGCACCGATGAGGCCTCATCAAGAATTGAGTATTTTAAATGAGCGACTGCATGCCCAAGGTCAGTAATTGTAAATGAGCGACTGCATGCCCAAGGTCAGTAATTTACATAAAATACACTCAAACCCACAAATGATTTCTCCAGGATTTTTTTTAGAAGTAATACAGCAGTTCCCTTTCGAGAGGTATTTCGTATTGCGTAAGCTAGCGAAAATTCCTATTCTCGAGAATATTGAAGCCTATTTTTCAAATTGCAGTGTAGCTGCACAGCAGACACAAGCAGAGCATCTAGCGTGGCCATTGTATGCGACGAGATGGCGCTCCCCACTCTGCGGACTCGACTGGCCAGTTTCGCTGACGAAGACCCGGGCTTCCCACTCTCTGTCTTCCTTTGCTTGAGCCGTGCAAAAAGAAGCGCCGTGCACAAAGGGTGCCAGAGCAGACGGACACGAGCAAGCTCACGCCGGCCTAGTCCCCATGTGCCTCTCTCTCGCCTAGAGAAACCCCCTCGCCAGTCCTGTTCACACAGGCGGACCAGTGCCCCTCTCAGGCAGCGACCGGTCTCGTCTCTTTCGGGGGATCAGACGAGGATGATTAGAAAGATGACAGACTTTCTATCGCTGCATCTTAATGCGACGAGTGGGCAGGCTCCGTTTCAGGCCCTGCACTCTCAACACAAGCTAGCGTGAGCAATATGAGGACCAGCCTTGACGCAGAGCTTCCCAATGTGCTGACCAAGCCCGTCGGAGACCTCAGGCTCGAGTGGTCTTCACCCAATGAGCCCTTCACCCACAGACGTTCAGCTGATATGGAGCATCTTCGGCGAGGCAGAGGTTGACCTCTTCGCCTCAGAAGACAACGCTCATTGCGAGCATTTTTCTCAAAGAGCAGGGAAGCGCTTGGCCACAACTGGCCGAGCCACCCACTGTATGCATTTCCTCTGGTCACAATGCTACTTAAGGTCTTCGGACGGATCAGGGAGAGCAAGTGTGCAGTGCTCTTAATAACCCCTCTCTGGAAAACCCCGTTATGGTTCTCCGAGTTGGTGCAGCTGCTAGAAACGGCCCCATGGCCGATACCGCTGAGGAAGAACCTCCTCACACAGGTGAACAGGAAGATCTGGCATCCCCATCCCGACTTGTGGGCCCTTCATGTATGGCCCCACAACGGGTATCCAGGTGTCTCCCGGAAAGGGTGCTAAAAACCATCACTGAAGCAAGAGCGCCTTCAACTAGGCGTCTTTATGCTCAAAGG
Source organism: Rhinichthys osculus (assembly GCA_029959095.1). Lineage (NCBI taxonomy): Eukaryota > Metazoa > Chordata > Actinopteri > Cypriniformes > Leuciscidae > Rhinichthys > Rhinichthys osculus. The sequence continues at coordinate 8,125,092 of JARWKJ010000013.1, read as the reverse complement.
TGGGTGGTTGTCTCCGGCTGGTGCGCAACAGAGAGCCTGGACCCCTACTCATGCTGAGTAACAAAAGTACTCGCCTTTTTACAAGAGCTGTGTGATGCGGGTCACACCCCCTCCATGCTCAAGATATATGTGGCGGCCATAGCAGCATCTCACGCTCATGTGGCTGGGCAATCACTGGGAAGGAACGACCTAGTCATGCGCTTCCTTAAAGGGGCCAGAAGGTTAAACCCTCCTCGACCCCCCTCTGTGCCTATCTGGGACCTCTCCATGGTCCTGGAAGCCATGAAGGGTGCCCCATTCTAACCGCTTCAGTCTGTAAACTTGAAGTCTCTTTCACTCAAAACTATTCTATTACTAGCTCTAGCATCAGTCAAGCATGTGGGCAATTTGCAAGCGCTATCAGTTAGCGTTTCCTGCTTTGAGTTTGGGCCCAACGACTCCAGAGTCGTCCTTAAACCAAGGCACGGGTATGTCCCTAAAGTGCTCTCCACTCCATTCAGAGCACAGCTTATTTCGCTCGCAGCTCTTCCCTCACCAGAGGACGAAAGAGACATGAATCTACTCTGCCCCATTCAGGGCTCTCAGAGTTCATCTGGAGCATTCTGCCTCGTTCAGACAGTCAGAACAGCTCCTCGTATGCTTTGGCGGACACACCAAAGGGCTTGCCATCACAAAGCAAACATTATCGCGCTGGATAGTGGATGCTATCGCGCTGGCTTATGAGTCTAAGGGCCTTCGTTGCCCCTTAGGCGTCAGGGCTCATTCCACGAGAGGCATGGTCGAGTGGAATACCTATTGAAGATATCTGTGCGGTGGCGGACTGGGCCTCACCGTCCACATTTATGAGGTTTTATAACCTAGAACTTCCCAATTTGCAAGCGAGGGTTCTTTCAATATAATAGTTGATTAACCAAAATCCCCCTTAACTATAAGGCTTTGTGTATATCTGGTCTTGGTTGAAATCGAACTATGGTTCTTATATTATTATAAACAAGAAACTTGGCCCTTTTATGCCTATTCCTTGGTTCCCTATACAAGGCTCGTCATTGGACTGGCCTCTATTAGGATTCAGAACTTTCCTCTTTTATGGGCCTCGGACATTTTACCCTAGGCTATAGTATAGAGCAGGGGTCGGCAACCCAAAATGTTGAAAGAGCCATATTGGAGAGCCAAGAGCAACATTTATGTTTTGTCCCGCTCCCGCCCTCAAATAGACTTTTTTTCTGTAGCCTACCTCCAAATACTTTCAAGTTAGCCTACGTGTCGCCACCATACATCCTCCTGATAAATTATTTGTTATTAAAGCATTAAAACACAAATCACTGTTAATTTAACATAAAAGCAAGCAGTTTACTGCGTGCATGGTTTGGCATGACTGAATGCGCGCAAAGTGCGCTCTCTTAATAATTCCTAAAAAGCTGACAGTTCATCGCGAGCTCACATCTCTGTTATTATCAATGAAGCTGACTGCACAATGAATCTTTCATAATATCCACACGTTGTTCGTTATAATTGGAGGATTTGCCAGCATACAGAATTCAGCAATGAACAAAAAAGTCAGTTTTGAGCGTGAGGGGAGTCTATCTTAAATGCTTCTGATCGGCCATTGCGTTCAAGAAATCAACACATATGTCTGTGATTGGCTATATCGCTCAACGCTGCAAACATGTTATGAATAGAAATTCTGGCCTGCAAATCGTTTCTATTTTGTTTTACCGGTAGTAGAGTGAGTGCATTACCGCACGCGCCCGCGCTCGCGCTCCCACTCGGCCATCAAATCTAGTCCCGCGCCGCACTAGAGTGCGTTGGGAGTGCTCAGCTATCTTTCTCTTTTTCCCCTTGGGATCCATGGCCCATGACACACCCGCCGGTTTGTTTGTTTGTTTGTCAGCCACCGGTCTGGCATCACGCCGATCTGTCGCCGATTAAACATTTATTATACACATTTTTACACCGTCGAAAAATGTTAAGAATGTTTGTCATGTTTTTCATCCTACAGAAATTATATTAAAACAAAAAATATTTTTTCCATTTTCAAATTTTTGAAAAAGCTCCAGGGAGCCACTAGGGCGGCGCTTGAGAGCCGCATGCGGCTCTAGAGCCGCGGGTTGCCGACCTATGGTATAGAGTGAACTTTTAAGCACTCACAGCATTTTGAAAGGGGTTCCCATAGTGTAAGCTAGTTTTACACAATACGAGAGATCTCTCAAAAGGGAATGTCTCGGTTACTAACGTAACCTCGGTTCCCTGAGATGAGGGAACAAGTATTGCGTAACCCGCCGTGCTACTGTGCTTCGATCAGGGGATCGCTTAAGTTGATTTAAACCTGATTGCCTATGGCTAATGAGTGCTTATAAAGACATTAGCCAAGGCCATTCTGGCGGGCTCTGACGCGCCAGGATGCAAAGCAGCCTGATTGGTTCGCACGTCTGAGCCGCCTCGCCATAAGCTTGTGCAGTTGCAGCAGCACAACCAATGACCGAGCTAGACGCTCTGCTTGTGTCTGCTGAGCAGCTACACTGCGTTTTATAAATAAAATCTAAATTGGCCTTGCTGCAGTTAATGATTGTATAGCAGCTAAACCCATAGGACTAATTTGGTGTTATTTCATTTATTATATTTAATCATTCAGCAGACGCCAAACAGCAACCTGTCAACACTCCTGTTTTTCAAGATTTTGTGTTATAAAGATGTGTTGATCTGTGCAATAACTATGGTAAATTTAATTTAGACAATTGCAAAGGAAAATGTAAGAAAACAGGCTTAACGCCGCCTTCACACTGGCAGTTGAAATCAGCTCCGTAATACGCAATACGCCCCAAGCGGACGTCATACTACACCGTTGAAAAGCGTCGGAAGCGAGTAGAACAAAAATGGCAGAGACAGGGCCGGCCCTGGGCATAGGCGGAATAGCCAAATGCTAAGGGCGCCGCCCACCCAAATTATTATTTTTATTAATATATTTTTTTATTATTTTTTTTTATTACCAATACAACTTAAATATTATGGATTTAAAAAAGCGATCGTCCCACAAAGACAAAAATACAACATTGCTTTCCTGAAACCGATCCCCCCGGTCCACTGAGAGTGACGCATCAATCTCCCCCGCCCCCGCCGTGCTGAAAAAAACCCCCCATCCGTTACCTGTGTGTGATTGTGAGTGAGGGATGGCCGAATTCACTGACACTGATAAGTTGTCATTATGTCAAAAAGACAGAAGCCATCTGGTGCCCAGGGAAGAAGAAAAAAAGAAGAGCAGAGGAAGAAAAACGCGAAAAAGACAGAGGTAGGGAATGATGTATGATCAGTTTATCTATGTTGCATTAAAGTTAGTTCGACGATGCCTGTAACGTTCGCTAATTTGAATTAGCTTATGACATAGTTAGTTGAACTTGTGCAATATTTTTATTTGAATTGGCTAAATTAGTAATGTTATATATATATATATATTAGGGCCGGGACTCGATTAAAAAAATTAATCTAATTAATTAGAGGCTTTGTAATTAATTAATCGAATTTAAATCGCATAAATATTTGACCTGAGAACTGTGAGAAGTAATTTTTTTCACATGGATTTTTAGTATACCATTGAATAATGACTGCATACTAGGGCTGTAACGATACACAAACCTGACGGTTCGGTTCGTCCCACGGTTTTGAGGTCTCGGTTCGGTTCGGTTCATTTCGGTGGGGTGGGGGGGTTTAGAAAGCTAAAATTGCTTTTATTTTTTATTAAACAGTGCTTTAATGAACAAATTGTGTCCTTGTCTTTAAATTAATTCAATTACAAGTAAACGTTTCTCAAGGATAACAAAATTATCTGCTAATGCTGTAAACTACAGCCCTTACTTGCACATTACTATAACATTAAAGCTTAACAACAGAGCCTAGACTTTTAGCCTAAATGATATAATAATAATCAACACTCAAATAACAAATTGTATGAAAACATGTAAACTGCACAGAAGGCAATTTTTGCATTAACATGTTTTTACTCTAATTTGTTATTGTTATATAATAATTTACACAGTTGCTGTTATTTTCATGACAACTATTTTAAACATACATTAAATAATCAAGATATCATAAACAGGTTAAGTAAAATATAATATATAGGCTAATATATAGCATTTATTTAGTGAAAGAGTTAGCAAACCAGCAAGCTGTAGACACTGAATGACTTCCTGAGGTAAATATAAAGCTATGTGAAAAACTAAGCGTTTTATTGACGTATTTCCGCTGTTAAAACACTGATTGAGTGTTTACACGAGTTATGATGCCTTTCAGTAAATATACTGTATCTTTCAACATACCTTTGGATGTCCATTCATGTTTATTCTGTAACTGAGGAAGAGATGATCCGCATGCATACAGTGATATCTGTCACGCCACATCTAAGAGTGCCAAAACGGCATTTATTGTTTGCATTTCGTGATCAAATAGACATAATTTGAAAGATTACACCTTGCTTATTATCAAAAGTAACAAAACACTGAGCTTATTGCGATTATATGTGGTTAATGGTGGTTAGGCAACAGCCCTGTATTCGTTGTGTACACATAACGCATGAGGTGCAATGAGCCGGGGCTGGGCGGGGCAGCAGGGGGCGGGGCGTGTTCGGTTCGCCATGAGAGTATCGCGATATGTATCGTGGGTGGTGTATCGCGGTTTTTCGGTTCGGTTCAAATATCGTTACACCCCTACTGCATACATAAGCTTAAAGGGGTCATATAATGCCATTTTTGTACAAGCTAATATGATTCTTTAGGGTCTAAATTAAAAGTTTGTAATATACTTTAATTAAAAATTCTCATTAGTATTGCAAGAAAACACTTATTTTACCTGGTCAAAAACAGCTCTGTTTTCAGCACGCTGTTTCAGTGCATATGACCTTAAATGATCATGAGCTTTGCTGACTCCGCCTCTCTGTTCTATGCGTCACCAGAGCCGGCTCTGGCGTACACCGTTTGTAACACAATAACACAATAACGCGTTGTTCAGTATAAACGTGGGATTATGCATTATATTGAGAACGTCATACATAGAAAACATGCCGTAATGTACCCTGAGTGTAAACCTTAGACGCATTCATTGTGAAGCGTGCAGCTAGCGATTTACAAGTATTAATATAAATAGTAATATAAAGTTTAATAAAAGGTTACACTCACTTCAGTTCTTTTGGAGGTTCAGCAGGAACACGAATATCTGCTACCGATCCATTCTTCAGTAGCTGCTTCTTAGCAAAACCAGCTTTATACTGATCCTCGTTTATAAAGCAGTCTGGTGTGTGAAATGATTCGCGCAAACATGAGCATTGACGTTGCTCGTGGGGAATATTCCCTTCGAAAACAAACTCAGCCACTGCGTCTTCAGCGGTTCGGATTTAGGAACATTAAAATGACTGTGTTCGTTGTTACACCCAAGAACAGAACACCACAATCGCTTAGACGCCATTCTGCTCATAGACAGTGCTCCAGCATATCAACAATGACCGCGCCGATCCGCGCAGACTATGATTGACAGCTAGCGAGGGCGGGTCTTGAAACGCGGCTGTCGCGGCTGTCAATCAACAATCGTGGGAGGGGCGTCCGTTTTATTTACGTCACAAAAACGAACGGCTCAATTTAAGACAGGGGAAAACATATAAGGAGATTAAAACAAAACCACTGGATGGATTTTTATCATTATATGATGGTTGTGTACAGACACTGCCAACACACATTTCAGTACAATCAACTTGTAAAAGTGCATGTACCATTATATGACCCCTTTAAGCAACAAAATATTGTTTATTTTTGTTCAACCAAGTCCAGCAGACCAGGGCAATTTTTGCCATTAAGTGTTGCAATAGCATATTGCTACACACTACACTAATAGCAATAGCGAATTCCTTGTTGCATAGCTTGCACACAACCATGCTCTTATCGACGCTTCCATCCGTTCGTTTTTTGTAACAACATTTCCCAGCCACCGGCCAACCAAAGCGATCTCGTCAGCTTCATCGTCATGAACGCTAGTTGGTGCGCCAGTATAATCGGTCCGCCGAAACTCATCCAGTGAGAAACGCTCCACGGTGCAAAAATAAGTGCGATTAAAAAATAATTTTTTTGTGTAATTAATTAACGCGTTTAAGTGTGTAACTAATTAATCTTAATTAACGCGTTAAAGTCCCGGCCCTAATATATATATATATATATATATAAATCTTTATTTAAAATGAGTTCTACATAAAATGTTGCTATATAAACGTAAATATTTATTTAAAATGAGTCCTACATAAAATGTTGATACATTTATGTATTATATATATATATATTAAAAATAGCAACATTAAAATTCAATTTAAATAAAGATTTACGTTTCTCCTCTGTTTCATGGTTATACCGTCATAAATTGTAGTTAGTAGGACATTGCTGCCATGCCATATACTGGAAAACAAAAACTTTAAAAATTAATTTTGAAAATGTAACTACTGTAGGCTATGCTAGAGAAGTGCTCAATGAATAGAGTTTTGTGCATGAATACCAGATGTAATTATTCTTGCTGTTTGTGTGTTTAAGGTATAATGTGGTTTAGTTACTGCCATATTTTTATAGTTTCACTATCATCGGCTTTTTAATAATAAAATGTAACACCCAATGGTCACATAATCCTCCTCTTCCCTCGTCAGATGCACTTTTGAAATATCTGAACCCCGTTCCTGCAAATCCTGGGCCACCTGTTGCAGACATCTCCATCTCAGCACCGCCCAGTGATTCAGCATCAAGCACATATCTTCCCTCCACTTCAGTACTGCCCAGCGATTCAGCATCAAGCACATATCTTCCCTCCACTTCAGTACTGCCCAGCGATTCAGCATCAAGCACATCTCTTCCCTCCACTTCAGCACCGCCCAGCGATTCAGCATCAAGCACATATCTTCCCTCCACTTCAGTACTGCCCAGCGATTCAGCATCAATCACATCTCTTCCCTCCACTTCAGCACCGCCCAGCGATTCAGCATCAAGCACATATCTTCCCTCCACTTCAGTACTGCCCAGCGATTCAGCATCAAGCACATCTCTTCCCTCCACTTCAGCACTGCCCAGCGATTCAGCATCAAGCACATCTCTTCCCTCCACTTCAGCACCGCCCAGCGATTCAGCATCAAGCACATCTCTTCCCTCCACTTCAGCACCGCCCAGCGATTCAGCATCAGTTTACAAAAAGGCTGCGCCATTAGACCCTGCTGACTGGCCATCTGTTTTAATTGAGAAGGTAAGAGCAGAGTTTGTTCTCAGAGGACCATATCATATAAAAAACAATTTCACATTTCCGAAACAAAAAGACGGGAGAAGATGTCAGCATGACTATTTTAATAGAGTCTTAGTCAATGGAGAAAAAATCAAAAGAAGCTGGCTAATGTACTCAAAAAAGAACGACAGTTTGTACTGCTTCTGCTGCAAAATCTTTTCTCAGAAAGATTTCAAATTGATTAAAGAAGGACTAAAGGACTGGAAAAATGCAAACCACTTGCTCAAGGTCCATGAGGATAGCCATGAGCACAATACAAACATGGCAACATGGAAGGAATTAGAGGTTCGTCTTGCAAAAGGGTTGACCATAGATAAGCAAGAGATGGCACTCGCTGAGGCAGAGAGAAACAGATGGTGAGAGGTGCTTACCAGACTGGTGGCAATAATTCAGTCCTTAGCTGAAAGAAACATTGCTTTAAGGGGATCCACAGACACATTAAACAAACCAGAGAATGGCAATTTTCTTAAAGAGGTGGAGCTAATGGTCAAATTTGACCCAATAATGAAGCAGCGTGTTGGTATGGTGGAAAGTGGAGCTGGAAGTCACTAACATTACCTGGGCAAAAGAATCCAAAATGAACTCATAGACTCAATAAGCACAAAAATACTGGAAAAAATATTGGAAGAGATCAAGACCTCAAAGTATTTCTCCATCATTTTAGATTGCACCCCTGATCTGAGTCATAAAGAACAGCTCTCTGTGATTGTCAGGATTGTTTCACTGGAAGAAGAATTGCCACAAATCAAAGAACATTTCATGGGCTTTCTTGTGGCAGAGGAGTCAACCGGGGAAAGTTTGTCTGCTCTCATCCTCAAAAGACTAGAGGAGCTGAACATCCCCTTTGAGGACTGCAGAGGACAATCGTATGATAATGGTGCCAACATGAAGGGAAAGAATAAAGGTGTTCAGGCTAGGCTGCTTCAACTGAACTCAAGGGCCTTTTTTGTCCCATGTGGTGCCCACTCCTTAAATTTGGTGGTAGCTGATGCTGCTAAGAGCTCACCAAATGCCATTGGCTACTTTGGCTATGTAGCAAAATTGTTCAAACTCTTCTCAGCCTCCACCCATAGATGGGATATCCTCCTGAAACACGTCAAAACCACCCTGAAATCATGGTCAGAGACCAGGTGGGAAAGCAGGATAGACAGCATCCAGGCAGTAAGGTACCAGGCTGGGCCAGTCAGAGATGCTCTTCTGGAGGTGAGGGAAACTACTCAAGACCCTGTTGTGAAAGTTGAAGCCCAATCTTTGGCTGAGGAGATTGGATCCTACCGCTTCTCTATTTGCACAGTCATTTGGTATGATATTCTCAACAAGATCCAGCATGTGAGTAAACAGATACAATCACCATCCATGCAGCTAGATGTGGCAGTTGACATGCTGAAAAAAACAGAGAATCTCTTGACGGCTACAGAAATACTGGATTTTCTAGTGCACAGGCAACAGCAAAGGAAATGTGTGAGGAGATGAACGTGGAAGCTGTAATCAAACAAAAGCGGTTGAGAACCACAAAAAGGCACTTTGGTTACGAGGCTCCAGATGAGCCTATTGGTGATGCACTTAAAAAATTGGAAACAAATGTTTTTAATGTAGTCGTGGATACAGCCCTGTCTTCACTAGATGAGAGATTTCAGACCCTGGGGGAGGTGAATGACAAATTTGGAGTTCTCCTCAACTTTCCCAACATGTCCAAAGAAGAGTTGTTAGAGCACTGTCAAACCCTGCGCACAGCTTTAAGCCATGATGGACAGCCAGACATTGATGGCAGAGAACTTGTATTAGAAATGCAAAACTTTCCACATCTGCCATCAAAAAATATGACAAACATTGAGCTCCTGACTTTCCTGCACGAGAAGAAGCTGATGGAAATTTTCCCCAATATGTGGGTCGCTCTGAGAATCTCTGCCACTCTATCTGTGACAGTCGCTGCTGCTGAAAGGAGCTTCTCTAAGCTCAAACTGATTAAAAACTACCTGAGATCTACAATGGCTCAAGAACGTCTCAGTGGACTTTCAGTCATTAGCATAAATGATTGATTTATGATGATGATATCATAGATGACTTTGCGGCTAGAAAGGCAAGGCGAGTAAGGCTGTAGAACATTTGCTATACATTTTGCATAGTGCATTCAAGTTTGTGTATAGTTATTCTTATTTATAATTTTTGGAATGTTACATGCTGTAAGAAAGGAAAGGAAAGCAAAGTAAAGCAAGTTTTCTGTAATATAGTTTTTTCTGCAATAACATAATATAACATATTTATATTTTATCTATAATACGTTGTGTGTGTGTGTTTCCAAAATATTTTCAAAATAAAGAAAAACAAGACAAAGCTGTGCAGTTTGTTTCTGTGTAAGTTTATGAACAAAATTCCAGGGGCACCAGATGAAACCTTGCCTAGGGCAGCAAATTGGCCAGGGCCGGCCCTGGGCGGAGAGATTAGATCTCTTCTTTTTCTACTTGCGTCTCCAGTATAGGAGAGCAACAGCAAGAGCATTGACCAGCCGACAATTTGCCATAATGGAATTTTCTGGTTGTATGTGAATGACCGGGGTGAGGGAAAATGGCCACGATATTTAATTATACCTTTTAATTGTATCACCTCCCCTAATAATGTTAGAAAAACATGAAAATAAAAAAATGACATGACAACTTATCATTATAAAATCATTATTTATTTTATTAAAAGTTAAGAATTCAGGTTTGTTTATCAGTACCATTGCAACGCTAACTTCCGCTGGAATTGTCGAATAGGAAGCGTCCATAGCCTTTCGCAAGAGTTAAATGTTTTTAACCCATCTGGATGACCAACGGACACGATTTTCTTCACACCGCATTCAGTCGGACCCATTTCGGAGCCGTATCGGAGCTGATTTCAACTGCTAGTGTGAAAGCGGCTTAAAGCATGGATCCCATGAATTAAGGATGAAGCTTTCTTCCCTTTAAATATGTTTTATGAACTTTGTAATCAGGGCTTTACATTTATAAGGCTGCTGTCACTTTAAGACCTGACCCATGTATACATTATACTATTACACATGTGATTCTTTCTCAACTGTTTACATTTACTTAAAACATAAATGACTGTGTTTATGTGAATACTCGCCAAGACCTGCCTTTTGACATTTTTTTGTGTGTTTTTGACTGTTTAAGTCAAGTCACATCAACAAGTACATCAGGATTTATGGGAACTGTTCCCGGTTCCTGCTGAGCTAATCTATGCAGCCTAACATTGAATTATAAGAGTCTATTTGTATGCTAGGTCAAAGAGATGTGTTTTTAGTTTAGATTTGAACTGACAGAGTGTCTGTCTGCTTCCCGGAAAATGGGAATCCAAAAGTTTTTGGGGCAAGCCTGACCTGTTGAAAAGAGATGGTATTCATCCCTTCTGGGATGGTGCTGCTCTTCTCTCTCTAGTTATTTGGCACATAGTCTTAGAACTCAAGCATGAAAATCTGGGGCTCAGGTCAGGAAGCAGACAAACTGGCTAAACCGACCGTCTGCCAGCTGTCTCACGTCACTGAGGTCAGATAAATCCCATCATCACATAGAGCCTTTTTCACCTAGATATCATCACATGGAGACTGTGTCTGTTCCCCGAATTAGGAAATACAAACAACTTCCAAACCCATCTAAGGGTAAAAATTTGTTGATGTTCATCAAATAACAGATATAATACAAATGAACAAATGATAAAGCTTAGGTTGCTGAATATACGATCCCTTACTTCAAAAGCACTTATTGTTAATGATATGATTACAGACTATAACCTAGATGTGCTGTGTTTGACAGAAACCTGGCTAAAACCAAACAATTTCATTACTTTAAATGAGTCCACCCCCTAAGATTTCGGTTATAACCATGAACCCCGTCTGAAAGGCAAAGGGGGAGCTGTTGCTGTAATTTTTAGGAATATTTTCAAAATTACTTAGAAGTCTAGTTTCAAATATAATTCTTTAGAAAGTGTTGGTGCTTAATGTAACAATATATAGTGTAAATGATGAATCACGTTTGAGATTTGTGCTGGCTACTGTATACAGGCCACCAGGGCACCATAAAGATTTTATCAAAGAATTTGCTGATTTTCTATCAGAGTTAGTACTGGCTGCAGATAAAGCTCTAATTGTTGGTGATTTTAATATACATGTAGATAACGAAAAAGATGCATTGGGATTGGCCTTTAAAGATGTTCTTAACTGTATTGGAGTTAGACAGCACGTGTCAGGACCTATTCGTTGTCGTAATCATACTCTAGATCTAATATTATCACATGGAATAAATGTTGATGCCGTTGAAATTCTGCAGCAGAGCGATGGAATCTCAGATCATTATCTAGTCTTGTGTAAACTTGATTTAGCAAAGGCTGCAAAGTCGACACCGTGTTACAAATATGTTAGACTTATCACTTGCTTTATTAATAATCTTCCTGATCAGTTTCATCATCTCAGCATCCCAGATAGTTTAAAAGAACTTGATATTGCGACAAACTTTTAACTCTCTCTTTTCCAGCACTTTATACACAGTTGCTCCTTTGCGCTTAAAGAAGATTAAAGAAAATAGTCCAACGCCGTGGCACAACGAGCACACTCAGGCCCTTAAAGGGATACTCCACCCAAAAATGAAAATTCTGTCATTATTTACTCACCCTCAAGTTGTTGCAACCCTGTATGAGTTTCTTTCTTCTGCTAAACACAAAGGAAGATATTTTGAAGAACGATTGGAACTTTGGCACCATTGACTTCCATAGTATTTTTTTTTTTTCTTTTATGGAAGTCAATGGTGCCAAACAACTGTTTGGTTCCAATCGTTCTTCAAAATATCTTCCTTTGTGTTCAGCAGAAGAAAGAAACTCATACAGGTTTGCAACAACTTGAGGGTGAGTAAATGATGACTGAATTTTCATTTTTGAGTGGAGTATCCCTTTAAGAGAGCAGCCAGAAAAATTGAGCGAAACTGGAAGAAAACAAAACTAGAGGTATTTTGCATTTCATGGAAAGAGAGCACGATTGCGTACAGAGAGGGCGTAAAAGCTGCTAGATCTGCTTATTTTTCAACCCTATTAGAAGAAAATTAACAAAACCCTAGTATTTATTTGAAACAGTGCCTAAACTAACGAAAAATAAAGCTTCAAGACCAGAGGTTTCCAAGCAGCACAGCAGTAATGACTTTATGAACTTCTTCACTTACAAGATTTATAATATCAGGAAGAAAATTATAACTATGCAACCGTCTACTACAGTATCGCATCAGGTAGTGCATTGTAGTCTCCCTGAGGAAAAATTTTATTAATTCATTGCTATAGGAGAGGAGGAATTTTCTAAACTCGTTAAATCATCTAAATCGACAATATGTATGTTATACCCTTTACCAACTAAGCTATTAAAAGACATTCGTCGAAAATTATGTTGGCATAAGTGGAATTGTGTTAGCATGGTTTAAATCATACTTATCTGACCGTTATCAGTTTGTAGCAGTAAATGAAGAGATGTCTCATCGATCACAAGTTCAGTATGGCGTACCACAAGGCTCAGTACTAGGACCGTTGCTGTTCACTCTGTACATGCTACCCTTAGGGAGATATCCTTAGGAAGCATGGAATTAGATTTCATTGTTATGCTGATGATACTCAGCTCTATATTTCTTCACACCTTGACGAAATTTACCAATTCACAAACGGAATGCATAGCTGATGTAAAAATTTGGATGACTAGTAATTTCCTACTACTTAATTCTGAAAAAAACATAGATTCTAATTATTGGACAAAAAACGTCCTCACTTAATAACCTAGAATACTGTCTAACACTTGATGGCTGCTCTGTTTAAGTCTTCGTCGTCGGTTAGGAACCTGGGTGTGCTCTTTGATAGTAATCTTTCATTTGAAAGTCACGTGAATAGTATCTGTTTAACCGCATTTTTTCATCTTAAAAATATTTCTAAATGACGTCATATGCTCTCATTGACAAATGCGGAACAATTAGTTCATGCGTTCATGACATCAAGGATAGATTATTGTAATGCTCTACTGGGTGGTTGCCCTGCACACTTAAAAAACAAACTACAGCTAGTTTAAAAAGTATGACCATATTAGCCCGGTTCTGTCAAAACTGCATTGGCTCCCTATTAAACATCATATACATTTTAAAATATTGCTGATTACTTACAAAGAAATAAATGGTTTAGCTCCCCAGTTCTTGAGCGAGCTCTTAACGTATTATAGTCCTTCACGCCTATTGCTATTCTCAAAATTCCGTTCAGTTGATAATACCTAGAATATCAAAATCGACTGCTGGCAGTAGATAATTTTCCTATTTAGCATCAAAACTCTGGAACAGTCTTCCTAACATTGTCCGGGAAGCAGACACAGGCCACATTTACACATAGCCGGGTATTTAGAGAAACAAATATTTCCCCCCCCTCCGTTTTCAATAATAACATCGTGCACACAACATCATTTTCAAAAAAGTTGTCATTTACATACCTGCATAAATACGCCATCGAGCGCCTTCATAACTATGCCAAACTGGGCACTCACGTGACGTTAAGCATTTTCTGGCGCATAATGTGACGTTTGAGAACCTAAAACCCTGTTTCTCCCAGTTTACATGGCAACACTTAACTGGCGTTATGAGAAATCTCCACTTTGGCTGGAGTTTTTAGAAATAATCATTTTCAGTGATAAAAACGGGGTTTTTGTGTAAGGCAAAACCGCAAGAAAATATATCTGCGTCTTCCGTTCGTGTGGCAGGGTGGGTTAGACCCCGCCCTATTATTTGTGGTTGTCACGTGATTGATGTATGTGACAGCCTATTGGCAGCCGTACCTGGCCTATTTAAGGTGGAGTTCAGGCCACCTGGGTATGCGTCATTGTCACGATTGCTTCTGTGTGGGTGCGCGCAGCTCTGCGGGAGGTATGTACCTAGCTGTTTGGCTAATGTTGCTGCTAGTGCACCTGTACTATTAAAGTGGGGATGTATTTGTTTTAGCCAGGTTATGGCTGGGATTGGTGCGACCTTGCTTTTGGGTGCAGGCTGTCTTTTAACGTTACTACAGCTGAGGTGTGTGATCCGATGGAACACCTGTGCGTTGTGGTTTGCCTATTGTGAACGAAGCTGTGAGTCAAGAATATTTTGTGGGTCTAGCGATCCACTACTGGGTATGTATATCTAACCACTTGAACATTATTAGGTGGGTGTTTTAAAATTCATTCATTAACTTTGTCTGTTTTTAGTGCATCAATCTGCTCGTGAGCAGTTCGTCTCTGTGGACTGCGGGGCAAATGCGCCCTAGACAACGCTGTTAGACTGCACTGTTTGTTCTGCTGCCATTTTAACCTACGGTGTGACCATTTCTTGTCTGTCTTATATTTGTAGCTTCATGCTAATGCTGGTGGCTTAGGTGAAGAGCGGCTAGTCTCAGAGCCGTCACTTGAAGTGTGATGTGCCGGTAATTATGTACATTAGCCTCACCCTTTGTAATATTGCCACCAGCAGTCTGTTAATTGTTTTTTGTTTTATTTGTTTCCTGTGATTTAATCCGTTTGTCCTTTGAGTAGTTTTCATTTTGTACTGTTTGACTTACAAAATGTGTTTTGCTCAGTTTTGTTTGTAGCAGTTGGCTGCTCCAATGTGTGTCCAGGCTTTAATGGCAATGTGATGTAAACTCCTTGGGTCACACCAGCCTGTGCAAACTTCTGTGGCCAGTAATTTGCCGTTTTGACCTCATTTTATTGGTTGAAACTGTTCTTCTATAACTTGATACATGTGTCTGTGGCTAATTGTGAAATATATATTGTGTTTTATTTGTTTATTTCAGGAGCTGATGGTGTATTCCCCGGTGTAGGGAAGCTAGCTGTCTTCGCCCTTTTTGGTGGTGGTGTTTCCTTCACTGAGTGTTTTGCCGTTGGCACCTGCCTTCCTTCACTTAGCAAGTGTGAGAGTGAGTGTTTGTGTGAGTAGAATTTGGTGAGTGGTGTGGTCTTAAGATACTCACTGCCCAGCTAGCTGCCCTACAGGTAAGCCTCAGCCTGAAAGTGTTTTTGTTTCTTTGTTTTTAATCTGGTGCACAGATAAAAGATATTTTAGATATTTAAGATAATTATCATTGTGAAAATAAAGTATTTTGTATTCAGATCCACGTCTCTTGTCCTCTGTGGTAGCGAACTTGTGTGTCTTAGGTAATTTCCCTGTTGACGTAACGGGGTGGCGTAGTCTGCTCTCTAACTTTCCTCATTGTGTACATGCGGCAGTGGCTCAGTGGCTCATGTAGGTTGTCTACAAACCGGAAGGTTGGTGGTTCAATCCCCGGTTCCACCTGGCCAAGTGTTGAGGTGTCCATGAGCAAGACACCTAACCCCAGCTGCTCCCGACGAGCTGGATGGCGCCTTGCATGGCTGACACTGCCGTCGGTGTATAAATGAGTGAGTGAATGTGAGGCAAAATGTAAAGCGCTTTGGTGGCCATTGGGTCTGTGAAAGCTCTATATAAATGCAGTCCATTTACCATTTTACGTATAGTGTAACTGAACTTTTTGTCCCCTGCCACACAGGGCAACAGTCTGTCAGTTCAAAGCTAGACTAAAAACAGATCTCTTTGGCCTAGCATACACATAACACATTATAGACTTCTATTATTCAACGTTAGGCTGCATAGTTTAGATCAGCCGAAAGCGGGAACACTTCCCATAAATCCTGATGTACTTTGTACATCATAAGAAGGATGGCGTCTACGCTAATATCAGTCTCTCTGTTTATCCCGAGGTTTACCGCAGTCCACCGGATCCAGGCCGTATCCAGATCTGAAGGACCAGCGCCTGGAAACGACGACAACGCAGTCCTGAAGTGTCAACTAGTCGCTTCCCTGTGTAGGCCTCCTTCCCTTTACCCCTATACAGATAAAAATGTTGTCGGGATAATTCGGGTTTGCGTGGCTATGCAGGCGCGACAAATTTCTGTAATACAAATTTTTAAGACCAGACAAGTAGTATGTTGAGGATTGATTTGTGAAGGACTACACGCCTGCGCACATATATTCAAACTGAACATGTGATGCGCATGTCGGCGTTTATCCACGTTTATCCACAGATAATGGATAATCATTTGCACCTTCAAACCTATTTCAGGGAGTGTGTCTGTAATGGTCACTTTGTGCTTTTATGGTAATCTGAGGTAAAATGAGAACTGCGCATGTGCGTAGAGTAACAGTAATAGCTTTGACAGGTGAGGAGGAGAGAAAACCGCTGTACCGACTTTTGTACTCTTTCTTTTATTTCCTTTTATATTGTGACCAGAGTTGGATGTTTGTATACTTTTTCTCACTCAATCCCAATGTATGCGGACGAGTGTGACGTTTAAGTAATTTTATTAAACACGGGGAAAATACGCCATCTATCGTCTCTCGTGCATCTTTTCCTCCGACACCTATTGTTTTTCTCTCTCTGGGCAACATCTCAACTTTGCGTTACACGTTCTCGAGACACCTGCCACTGTTTTGTGCAGATGGCCGGCCGGAGCGTGTTAAAGAGTTTTTCTGTTAGAACCGTGTCGTGTTAGCGAACTAAGTTAACAACTAATGATCTTCGCAACGGAAGTGAATCAATCAAAACTAACTTTAGCTAGACAATAACTTTATAACACTCTGCCTTTTAATTCTCTTTGTTTTCAACAGATGTGTCACTATAAACGCACAAGGGGATTTTTAGAATGACAGCAATAATCAGAAAAAGCATACACTTCAATCGTAACACATTCTTAATGTTTTCTTTATCAGATAACCATGCTCAAGCACAAATGCATGGGAGTTAATAACACACACCGCACCAAAACAAATCTTCAGACGGCGCTGAACATCATTCACAAAAAAAAAAACACACACACATTATCGACCCGTTCATTTGCTTGACGCGCTGAGCGCCGTATATTATGAAAGAAAATTTGTCCCGTGCTTGCAACCCCACAGTTTCCCCACTCTTCTGTCCCAGTCCATAAACTTAACCCGAAAAGATTTTCAGGCTGGCTCAAGATCGCGCTACAGTCTTTCCAACCAAGATACAGTCAGTTCGCGAGCAATAATCCTCTGTTGGCTCCGTGACGAAAAAAAAAACGTAATCCACAACAAGGGAAAAAATAGAGTGTTGGCTCTGTGTTGTTCCACTCAAAAAAAGAAATGAGTCAGATCTCACCAACTCTGCAGATCTTCGGGCAATGTTAACTCACACAGTTATCAAACTTTGGTCCAAACACGTCCTCTTGCTGGAAACGCGCACCCAAGTAAACAGTCCTGGTGGTTAAAATATTT
This sequence comes from Rhinichthys osculus, assembly GCA_029959095.1. Lineage (NCBI taxonomy): Eukaryota > Metazoa > Chordata > Actinopteri > Cypriniformes > Leuciscidae > Rhinichthys > Rhinichthys osculus. The sequence goes on along the minus strand of JARWKJ010000013.1, from coordinate 8,107,504 downwards.
TTTGACCCATTAAAGCCATCTCTTGACGTATCGGTTGAAAAAACTCTCAAAACCATATGGAAACCCCAGCTTTAACTCTTTAGCGCTGCAGTCAACAATACTGGCACGCTCTTTTTCCAAACACACCTCACCACCATTAAAAAAACGTAGGTGCACCTTGCCCCCTAATCAAGGCCATTCGCCACCTTAAAGGGATATCCCCCATTATTACCAAAACACACAGTAGACCCTAAGTATATTAAACAGGAATACACATGAACCATATACATGACATGCATCATTCATCATACATGAACATTATCCATAACCCATGTAATACGTTTCATGACACCATAAAAGTTAACATCTCAAAGAAACCTTTACATTAATCTAATAATGTTACAACTTTATCCTAATGCTGTTGTACAGCCTAAACAATCTGTTATGGTAATTTCTACTATTACTGTAAAGCTGCTTTGAAACAACCCATACTGTTAAAAGCACTTTATAAATGAAGGTGACTTGACTTGAACTGCACTGCAAAAATGCTTTTCTGACTTTTTGTCTTGTTGTTTCCAGTCAAAATATCTAAAAAATTCTTAAATCAAGAAGCATTTACCACATAAGAAAAACTCTGGGTTTACTGAAGAAAACCTGCTCCCGGCCAGGTTAGGTTCACAGAGTATATTACCATGGTAACCGACTCTGAGTATAAGTTACCTCTCTTTCAGGAACGGGCTTGACTTACTCTGCTTTCTCGGGTTTGACATACCTCCCATTCTGAAACAGAAAACCCAGAGTTTCCCTCATTTCAGGGTTAACATACTCAGAGTTTTCACTTAATGGATGCTCTCTGCACACGCAAGGTCTCTCGCTCGCTTTCCCTCTCTGCCATGCGCTACGTGCTTTGGAGCACAATCTCTGGCTGCGTTCGAAACTGCATAGTTCCCTACCATATAGTAGGAGAAAACAGTACGTGACAGAAGCAGTACGTTCGAAACATCAGTATTCATAAAAGAGTAGCCGAGAAGTTCCCGGATGGCTTACTGCTTCTGCCCAGATTTTCGAGTGCTCAACCGATGGATACTCTTCTGTCCCAGGAGGACACGCAAGAGCATACGTCATTATCAAACATCAAGGAGATCAGCGACGCGGGGGTTTTCAAATGTGAGTAAACACGGTTCCTTGTATTTAAATCGTATGTGTTAAACTACTAAAGAGTAAATGCTTTGACTGTTAAAGGTGTAAAGGAGTTAGACAGTATAGTATAGTTGTGATTTTGCTGTAAAAACATGTTTTATTATGTATAGCTAGCTAACAGGGGAGCTCCAGTATGCACACGTAACGTCTCTAAAGTGGATTTACATAACCATATACATCCTAAACACGCTTATTTAAAATGTCTATTTACATCTGAAAGGAAAATATTGTATAAGTATTGCAGATGAGCACATCACAACATGAAAAACACATCTGAGTGATGTAACGTTATGTGTGCTATTATGTAGGATAATTCACTGTTGTCAACACTGTTTACATTAGACAAATGTGCTGTAAATAAGTAGCCTGGTTAAAACCAGACCATTCTCAGTTGTCACTGAGTTATGGTCTGGCAAAACGTCATAGACAAATCATTTCCAGAGGGGCGTCACCAACGGACGTCGCGGATAGACCTAAACCCAATCAGAGCGATGAAGGAGATGACGTATGCAGAGCGGCGGAGAAACATCTCCGAGTGTTGTTCTTTGCTCGGTTTTTAACAAAAAGGAAATGTTCAAATCGCTTAAAACAGACGCGATAGCCGATTCGAACGAGTGATGTTCGATGGCGGCATCCATCTTTGTAATGTAGGCTACAAAATCTGCTTCAAAATCCCAGCGCTGTCGTCATCGTGTAAAGCCCGCCCCAACGTTTCTGATTGGTGCCTCGATTTCGGCGGATTGGAAATGGGCTTGAATGAGCTCTTTGCCAGACTAACTTTCAGAGCAAATCTAAATTTGCCGGAAGTTGTCTGGGTTTTCCCAGGCTAGTAAATAAGGTAAATAAACAAATCTATAAAGTAACTAAACATGTTATATATCTTATTTGTCCCTTATTACTGTTGATAAATTGAGGAACATTTAAGTTGGATAAAAAGTGAGTTAACGCATCAGCTACACCCTCAGCATGTAAATGCAGTGTTGAGCTCATAAATCACAGAGGTAATGTGAATCTTGTCTGTATGTTACAGGGATAGAAGAACACGCGTTTGTGTATCCAGTGGAGAGAGGCTCATGATGCTGAATGCTGTCATCAAAGGCTTTGAGTGAGTATATTACAGAAATGGATAACAAAATCTATTAAATCTTAAGTTGTAGTTTATTTGAATTATTGTAATTTCAAACGGAGAAATTACAGCACTTTTCTGACTCTTGATTTCTGTGCATTTGCTGCACAGCTTTTGTGGTGGAGCAGGGCCTGCAAGGAAAGATGATGGCAGCATTTGTTGGGGGGAAAAAAGGTTTTAGGGATTTTACTCAAATATAAAGGTCATTTTTGTTATTTTTAATACACAAATGACATTGTGCTGTTAAAATGACTGCTTTTGTATAATGTTTGGAAGATCAGGCCTTTCCTAACTGAGCATGCAACACAACTTCTTGTCCAGGCCCTGGTTATCTCTAGGCTTGATTACTGCAATGCTCTTCTGGCTGAACTTCCATCATGTGCAACTAAACCTCTACAAATGATCCAGAATGCTGCAGCTCGTCTTGTCTTCAACGAGCCCAAAAGGGCCCACGTCACTCCTCTATTCATCTCTCTGCACTGGCTACCACTCGCTGCTCGCATCAAGTTCAAGGCGTTGACACTTGCTTACAGATTGACCACAGGATCAGCTCCCTCCTACTTCCACTCACTACTACAAGTCTACATCCCTACCAAAAGCCTACGATAAGTCAATGAGCGGCGGCTTGTGGCCCCATCACAGAGAGCCTCAAAATCACTCGCCAGAACATTCTCATTCACGGTTCCATGCTGGTGGAATGATCTCCCCACCCTCGTCCGTAATGCAGAATCCCTGACAGCATTCAAAAGACAACTGAAAACTCATCTCTTCCGTGAGCACTTAACATAATAATAAAAAAAAAATTCTTTCCTTTTCCTTTAAATCCTTGCTTATCTGGCTTATGCTACTCCGAGCTATGTCTGAACTTTATATTTTGAGCACTTCTTGCATTGTTTTTGCCTCTTCACGAAGACTCGTTAGTTTAGTCCTCAGTTGTAAGTCGCTTTGGATAAAAGCGTCTGCTAAATGACTAAATGTAAATGTAATGTTTGTGCATTTTTGTAGGATCTGAAATGTGGTGTGACTGGTGTGAGCACTGAGGATGAGGAGCCCAGACCTGAATCCTGGAAGTGGTGCCAAAGATGAGACCCTGCCCTTATGAGTCCCTCCATCACTCCATCTGCCCTTATGAGTCCCTCCATCACTCCACCGGTCCTTATGAGTCCCTCCATCAGCCCTTATGAGTCCCTCCATCACTCCACCTGCCCTTATGAGTCCCTCCATCAGCCCTTATGAGTCCCTCCATCACTCCATCTGTCCTTATGAGACCCTCCATCACTCCACCGGCCCTTATGAGTCCCTTCATCTCTCCACCGGCCCTTATGAGTCCCTCCATCACTCCACCTGCCCTTATGAGTCCCTCCATCACTCCACCTGCCCTTATGAGTCCCTCCATCACTCCGTCTTCCCTTATGAGTCCCTCCATCACTCCATCTTCCCTTATGAGTCCCTCCATCACTCCATCTGCCCTTATGAGTCTCTCCACATGCCCTTATGAGTCCCTCCATCACTCCACCTGCCCTTATTCATCACTCCATCTGCCCTTATGAGTCCCTGCATCACTCCACCTGCCCTTATGAGTCCCTCCATCACTCCACCGGCCCTTATTGCCTCAGATTGTGAAGCGCAGCGCAGCAACAAGCTCCGGCACGAAGGCACGGTCCCCTCTGGTGAATTCATCAGAATAAAGCCGCAGAATGGGAACCGCTGTGTTGAGATGGCAGTAGGATGTGGGGTTCAGCGCCTGTAAATACATGCTTGTAGTTTGAATAAAGCTTTGTTTCATGTGTTGTTGACTTGTATATGCATTTGTTTATTGTGATGGTTACTTTTTATTTGTTCTTTTACTCATTTAGGCGTAGGTCACATGATAACGTCAACATAATAATAATAATAATACAAATTTATTTCTTCAGCACATTTAAACACAACACGAGTTGACCAAAGTGCTTTACATAATCCACATTTCAATAATGTTAAAACAGACATAGATGGATACAAATAATTCAGAACCACATATAGCTAAAAACAATTAAAAGCAACAGTAAATAGATATGTCTTCAACATAGACTTAAAACCTTCAATAGAATCGCAAGACTTGATGTAAACAGGGAGACCATTCCAAAGCCTCGGTGCAGCCACCGAGAAAGCTCGATCTCCCTTTGTTTTCAGGCGAGATTTCGGAACCTTTAACAGTAAGCTTTGCGATGATCTTAATGGTCTGGAGGTGCAGTGATGCTGCAAGAGCTCGGAGATATAGACAGGGGCTTGTCCGTGTAGGCCTTTATAAACCATTAAAATGACCTTATATTGCACCCTAAACTCCACCGGGAGCCAGTGTAAAGAGGCCAGAACTGGAGTGATACTAGAATATTTTCTGGTCCCAGTCAGCAATCTGGCCGCTGCATTCTGCACTAGTTGCAGACGTGCCAGGGACTTTTTGGACACACCCACATACAGGGAATTGCAATAATCTAATCTGGACGAGATAAAAGCATGGACAACAGTTTCCGTATCTTAAGTAGACAAAAAGCCTTTCATTCTGGCAATCCCTCTTAGCTGAAAAAAGCTACCCTTCACCACCGCATTTATCTGGTTATCAAATTTTAATTCGGCGTCAAAGATCACTCCGAGGTTTCTAACTTGAGACTTAACATTTGAGACAAGGGTGCCAAGCTCCTCGGAAAGCTGTTCAGCTAACTTCGGTGGGCCGAACACCACCACTTCATATTTTGATTCGTTCAGCTGAAGGAAATTGTCTGCCATCCATTGTTTTATCTCATCCAAGCAATTGAACAACGCTGACCCTTTAGACTTATCCTCAGAGTTCAAAGGCAAATACAACTGGGTATCGTCAGCATAACAATGGTATGCCACTCCATGTCTCTGACAGATTAAACCTAGGGGGAGCATATATAATCAAAATAGGACTGGGCCAAGGCATGAGCCTTGAGGCACCCCACAAACAACAGGGCAAACAGAAGAGGTAGAGGTCCCTATTTCCACCGCAACTGTCCTCCCCTGAAGATATGAGACAAACCAGGATAGCACATACCCCCCAATACCCACCCACTTACTCAATCGTTCAAGAAGAATCCTATGGTCCACCGTGTCAAAGGCCGCACTAAGATCCAGTAATACTAGCGCTGTGCAATTCCCTGAATCCACCGATAACAACAGATCATTTGATACTTTAAGAAGGGCAGTTTCTGTACTGTGTTGCGATCTAAAACCTGACTGAAAAGTATCAAAAATATTATTTTTGTTTAAAAAAGTAGAGAGTTGCTTAAGTACCACCTTCTCCAGCAATTTAGATAAGAAATGTACCTTAGAAATTGGTCTATAATTGCTTAACACAGAGGGGTCTAAACTCGTTTTCTTTAAAAGCGGTTGTACAAGAGCGTGTTTGAAATAAGAAGGCACTATCCCCTTTGTAAGACTCTGGTTGACTAAAACTGTAATAGTGGGCCCCACCGCATCCCACACCTGAATCAACAAACGAGGCGGTAAAATATCCAGCAAACAAAAAGCTGGCTTCAGGTGTAGGACAATATCCAGCAAATCATCCAAAGAAACCGGCTCAAATGTAGTCAGCACACCCCGAGCACACAAATCGAGTGGTGGTTCCAGGCTACCTTGGGCACTGACAGAATTCACAATGCTGGCTCTGATCATTGTGATCTTGTCCATAAAAAACTGAGCGAACTTTCCACAACCACTCCCCGCATGCTCAAAAACAAAGGGGCTGGCAGGACTCATCACAGAATTAATCACACGGAATACATTTTTTGGGCTATGCTGATTTTTAGAGATTAGGTCCGAGCAATGTTTCTCCTTAGCCGCTTTTACGAACTGTTGATAAGATAGCATACGCTCTCTTAGAATCTCGTAAGAGACCTGCAATTTGTCCTTCAACCATTTCCTCTCTGCCTGCCTCCATAATTGCCTCAACAATCGACTCTCATCATTAAGCCAGGGCTGGGATACAGTTCTTGCTTTTACCTGTCTCCAGGGGGCAATACAATCCAGTATATGGTTGCACTCCGTATTAAAATCTAACACACGGTCCTCTACACTCTGGTTTAAATCATTGAGTTCATTTTCTAACTTGTGGGCATTGTACTGTTCTGAAAACCTAAAAGCTGATGCAGCATTTATTGCCCGGGCACGACGGCCCACTGTCCCTGGTCCCGCAATCCGCCTGGCAATAGTGACATTAAACGATATAACAAAGTGATCTGCCAACCCCAAGTTCTCTATAGTCAGATCACCCACCGGTACACCCCAGGACAAAACTAAATTCAGAGTGTGCCCCTGTTTATGTGTTGCACCGGCCACCGATTGCGTAAGGTTAAAGGAATCCAGCAATAACAGGAAATCTTGAACTAAGGGCTTCTCAGGGCAACAGATATGAATATTAAAATCACCTAATATAACAAGATTGACATCACAAGTCATCATACAGGATAAGAACTCAGAAAACTCCCTTACAAGTTCCTTGTTAAAAATGGGAGGTCTATAAATTATTGCAAATGTGACCGGCTTAATCAGGTCGACTTTAAATACTTGTACTTCAAAACTAACATAATTATCAATTGACACCAGCCTACATTTCAGAGAGTTCTTAAAAATTGACGCAAATTAAAAAACCACACCCGCTCGCTTGCCTCGTCTCCTATTCCGTTTCCTTCTGTTGCGACAAAGATCTAATAATCCGCACAGGTAAAACGAAGCGCGTTCAGATAATGGGGGATTACAAGACCACTGACCACCTGTATAGCCTCTGCAAACATCCACCGCCGACTCTTGAGGACTCAGAAGAAAGTTACGCTCATATACAAGAAGAGAGCTGGCTCTCTGTACCAGCAGTACTAAGAGGAGGATTAAAACAAACAAAGACCGACGGCATGCCAAGTGAATCACAGGCGCCATCTTGTCATTTTCATTTCAGATTCAACATGGCAGATGTCCGGATCGCATTCATACTCAATGAGATTTAGCTATAAAGTACCTCTGGCTGTTTCTCAATATGCGTTCTTGTCTGTACTTGTGTTCTCGTGGACTTGTGAAACGTCATCAGTCGCTGCCCAAGTACTGTTTCAATTCAAAGTTCACATCTAGCCAAGTCCAGTTCAAATCCCCGGATGTGTTCTTGATCCGCCCCTTTTACCGAGGATGCATCGAGAGGTGACTTGTGCAGACTTGCTACGGGCCATAACCCAGAATTCTTTTCGCACCAGGTTCGCACAAATGGCGGAGGAGAAAACTCACAACTGTAAGTAATACATTTCGAAATACTTATTGTTGTTATATCACGAAATGTAGTTGTAAGAGTTTTGATGCCCGAATGTTGTTTAAACTTCAAACCTACCATCGAATTTTAAGGTTAGCAACTATTTAAAAATATGCTCAGACGATTTCTTAGTTGAAAAATCCAGACGATCCAGCGCTGGTTTAAGTAACGTTAACCCTTGGCAAGTCCTATTAAAAAATATAACGTTATAAAATATGGGGCTGCCTGTGTTGTTTCTGTAGTGGATAAACATTTGATCTACCGTGCTTTGGGTATATCAAATGGGCAATTGTTTTGCCTGAGGGAAAAGTTTCCTAACTAACGTTACTTATATCAAACGCAAACCTTATTCTAGAGTGCCCTTATCGGTTTGACCAAATAGTTTGCTTGTCTTTTGTTTCATTTTTTTTACCAAATTATTTTAGAATTGTATAATTTTTCAGTAAAACTTAAATTAAGCATTATTTTTTATCAAGGGACTGCTGAGGAAACTCGGGCCTTGATTGAGTGGCGGGCGGCCAACGAAAGCCTTTTCACTGGGAGGCGCAATTCCTCCAAAAGTGGATGGGAGTGAGTATCGATTTTGAGTGTTTGTATAATTCCCTGTATGTTTGAAGGTTTGGAGCTAGATTTGGACACTCTTCATCCATACAAATTAATACGTTATTGAATTGGAATCATGTCAATCTTTGTTTTTGTTTTGTTTTTTTTGCCTATAGGCATTTTGTTTCCATTTCTGGTTTGGCCATAACTGTCAAACAGGCCAAGAAAAAATGGAACAATTTAAAAGATAAATACAAGGTAACGTAATCTGCCTGCGTCTCTACTTTCTGTTACAGAAAGAGCCTTACCAAGATGTGTGTAAAGACTTTCCAGTCATATATGAAACCCAACATGGATGCATTGGCCCTTACATTTTATCTTGTAAAATGTAGTTTACTCTGTTTACATTGTTTAATCTGAGACTGTAAAAAGAATAGTTCATCCCAAAATGAACATTCTGTCATTTATTCACCCACAAGTTTAAGTTGTTTTCAGTTGTTTCACACCTGTATATAATTTTTATTTTTTTGCTCTACACAAAGGAAGAATATTTTTAACCTAACAGTTCTATAATTTTTTGGTGCCTCAAAACTGTTAGATTATAAATATTCTTAAGAATATCTTCCTTTGTGTAGAGCAACAACAACAAAAAAAGTATAAAAGTGTGGAACAACGTGAGGGTGCGGACATGACATCATTTTACTTTATTTCAGGAGCTTAGGGACCCACCAACAGGAAAAGGGGTTGAGGCCGGTAGTGTGACTGCTGCCACCTGGCAGTGGTACACTGCAATGGATGCTGCTCTCCAGGGGCAGCACTCTATTAGTCTGCCCCTAGTTGTTGCATCAAACCTTACTGCCACTACAGGTGGCTCAGTCAGCACACCAGCTTCTACCCCTTCTGAGGAAGCCAGTAGCAGCCAGCGGTCAAGAAAGAGGTGACGGGACAGCCAGGCTCTTCTTGACTTCCTTAAAGAACAGGCAGAGATGGAAGAGGAGAGGGAGAGAGAAGCAGTGGCGAGAGAAGAGGAGAGAGAGAGGCCAGCAACAGCAATGGCAGAGACATACCTGTCTCTGTTTGAAAAACTTGTTAATAAATTATAAATATTTAATTTAAATAAATGATTTAAATAGAATAAAAAATCTTTCCATTTCAACCCTGGCAAATCATTGTTGTAGCAACAGTTGTAGCAACTTTATATTTACAACAAAAACACAAATAATATAAAATGCAATGTCTAGTTATATTTATTTACAATCATGCACTTAAATTCCAAGAAGAACATACCAACATTAAGAAAACGTATAAAGCTATCTATCTTTATATCCATTTACTTGCACATTTATTCATACCTATCTTTCTAATTTATATCATATCTAATGTTTTAACTGTTTATGTTCCTCTTTTAATGAACATGACAACATCTGGAAAGGTTTACTGTAGATGTAGTCATGTTCAATTAGACACGCAGGCAGTTCCTCAGGAGAAGAAAGCTGAGCAGCCAGACGTCCTCGGAGATGGTTCCCTGATAGGTCCCTCTAACCCACTGCTGCATTCTCACCATCCTCGCAGTCTTCTTGTCCTTGGCTTTCGTCGTCGTCCTCCTCCTCCTCCAAGAGATCACCTCCCATCATACAAATGTTGTGGAGGATGCAACAGGCACCAATCACCTTTGGGGCGAACAGTGGCCTGATCTCCAGGGCCCACAAGAAAATTGCACGCCAGTGAGTTTTTAACATCCCAAAGGTGCGCTCGATGATGTTCTGTCCTTGTGCATGATGCCTGTTGTATCGGGCTTCAACTTGGCCTGTTAATCAGAAATTGTGTAGAAAATGTGTGGTGTATTGCAAATTATGATTTCCATTTCACGAGAGTAGATGTTAAAACTTCATGCTGATTTGTACTCGGCTTTCGCCAAGATAAGCAACACTAAGGCGTAGCTTTACAGTAAACTATGCTACTCCATCCATATGGTGGTGTGACTCCCCTTCTGTCCGGCGTTAACGGCTGCAGTGTACTTGGCGCGTCAGCACACACGACGGATGCAACTGCAGTGTGGTCTCCCTAGTGGACCAGCACGACAACCGTCTGGATTGAGCCGAGTAGGGGACATCTCTAGGGTCTTCAAGTGGGCACCTTCCGTCCTCAGTGTTTCGTCGACTAGCCCACGACACCTCAAGAGGGCTCGACAGTGACTCTGGCGTCCCAGAGTCACCCCCCTCCGTCCCCCACTCAACTCAGCCCAGCTTACTGACCTCTACATCCCTCCTGCTGCTGAGACCTAACCACAATCTCTCCGCAACCCGACCATACGCGCCAACCCGTTTGACTAAGGCTGTCGAGCCCCACTGGTGCGTTAATGCAGTTTCAGTAGCAACGGTTCCGTATGGCATACCACCTACCGCAAAACACAATATCTGCCCAACCACCCGTCATTCACGCAATATACACAGGAACGTATACAAATAAATCAACAGACTCTTCAAGTTTTCAAGAATTCTACGAAACCGTAGCGTGGCGGCCTGTACACAGCCAGGTAGAATCTTTCCGTCTCAACCACAGCCAGTTGCTGCTCCTCTCTGCTGCTTCAGATAAGTTCTTTACTGTGCGACGCAACTCTTGGCCACTGAATCCGACGTCTCTGAGGAACCGGGTTGTAGAGTGTGCCACAAAACCTCGACAACCCACTTCCACTGGATAAACCTGGACTCTCCATCCTCGCTGTTCTGCTTCAGTGGCCAGATGAGCATACCGCAGTTTCTTCCTCTCATATGCCTCATCTACAGCATCCTCCCATGGCACTGTTAACTCTATCAGTTGAACAATGCGTGCTGATCCGGACCACAAAACAATATCTGGTCATAGGTTAGTGGTGGCAATCTCAGGTGGAAAATAAGCCGTTGATCATGATCAGCCAGCATCTTCCAGTCCCCAGCAGCTTCCAGTTGTCCTGGGCGAGAATTGGTGTTAACACCTTTTGTTGGTGGTTGCTCGCCTGGGCGGAGGAATATTGTCTTCTGCGTGTAGTTTTGCTAGAACAGGCGGCAACTTATTGGTCATACTACGCTTGCCTGTTGTATCAGGCTTCAACTTGGCCTGTTAATCAGAAATTGTGTAGAAAATGTGTGGTGTATTGCAAATTCATGAAAGTAACAATTTGGTTTATCTTCTGTGTGTGTGTCTGTCTGACATAAAACAAGTGTGTTCTTACTTGCGACAGGCTGGCGGTATGGGGTCATAATTGCAATAGGATGCTGCAGGCACGGGTATCCACCATCTCCCAAGAGACAGTATCCAGCTGGTGGATACAGAGCCTGCTGGTACATTGGTGATCTGCGCAGCACAAGGGCATCGTGTTCAGAGCCTGGATTGCCAATATACACATCTATAAATGTGCCTTTGGCATCACAGGTGCCCTGTAGAATGATGGAAGGGAAGATCTTTCGGTTTATGTAGCACCTTTTTTGTGGCTCTGCTGGAGGAACAATCCTGATGTGGCACCCGTCGATGGCACCAGCAGCACAGCGGGATGCCTCATGGCCAGCAAGGCCAGCAAGGCCAGCAAAGCCACCCCCCACCTCCTCCATTTCCTCTGCTTTTGGAAAATGAATAATTTTGTGGAGGATGGTCATCATCTCCTCAACAACATTGTGAACAGTCCTACAAACTGTTGAAAGTGGCATGCTGAAGTTATCTGAAGTGACCCTGTAGCACGCTCCACAGGCAAGCCAATAAACAGTAACAAGGACTTCAATTTCATGGCTCCATCCATGGGCTTTTTGACGGGGCAGCATTTGGACCAGCATGTTGATGCTGTTCCTGGAGAGCCTGAAGGCTGGCTTTTAATCCTCTCCAGAAAAAAACTTGACCAGGATAGATACCTGATCATTGATCCGGGAATACCTTCGAGTGGGACTTTGTTCCTGTTAAAATATGTAGATAATATATACTTTACTTTTATTGTATTATGTAGCCTATTTGTTATATGTATTGCTTTAAAAAAAGTTTTTACTATATGTACTTGCATTATGTATTATATTTTTTAAATGTTTTTACTATATTTAATGTTTTTATTACTATAGGCTGTTTATTTTAAGGATATTGTCTAAAATTAAAGTTGCCAGAAGTAAATTTCCCTCTAAAATTTGCTGTTTTCATGAAGTATTTGTTTATTCTCAATTTCGGTTTCATTTATTGATAAGCACTAGCACAACATTCTTCCCAGAGTCTAAAAGTCGTAGCCTATATGATTGTTATAGACATTAAATGTCCTGTCTGTGTTAATGTAGTAATATGATGTGCACATAACTTTATAAAGATGGTAAACAAAGTATCAACTTATTTGAGCAACAAAAAGACAAATAAAAGGTGTGTGAAGTGTAGCTAGTTAATTTAAATGTTATTTATTAACTGTCAAACCTCTATTGTACTTGTCAGTTTATTTGGTACACTTTGAAAAATCTAATGTAGTGTCATGACATCCCTGCAATAGTTCACATAACTTTTGTGAGTTAGTACTTTATGTAGTCTATTTGTCACGGAACACACACAGGAGGCAGAAAATCCAAGAGCAGTAGTTTTTTAATATAAGGGAAATCCAAACTCGTAGTCATCCAGGCAGGGGTCAAAATCCAATAAGGCAATCCAAAACATGAACAAGAACAGGCAGCAAACAGGAACAGAAGTGTGCGAACATTAATCAAGGACTCCGTAACAAACACTAACAGGGAATATATACACACAGAACTAACAAGGTGATGGGAAACAGCTGAGTGCAATAATCAGATAAGTGACAGAACAGAATGCTGGGAATTGTAGTCTAATGTGAATGACACCGTGAGAACGAGGACCTCTAGTGCTAACCCAGGGAAACACAACCAGACACTGTGACAGAACCTCCCCTCTACGGAGCGGCTACCAGACGCTCCATGACAGTACACAAGACAACCCAAGAGTCCAAGAGGAAGGTGGAATATGGAAAATCCAAGGGAGGGATGGGAGGGCCAGGACCATGAAAGGGAACAGAAACAGGGGGTGATGGTTTAGCCAGCAGCCAGGGCGAAACAGAAAGTCCATCGGGCGGCCAGGGCGAAGCAGACGACCCATCTGGCGGCCAGGGCGATGCAGACGACCCATCGGGCGGCCAGGGCGGTGAAGACCCCTCGGGCGGCCAGGGTGGTGAAGACCCCTCGGGCGGCCAGGGCGGTGAAGACGACCCATCGGTCGGCCAGGGCGGTGAAGACGACCCATCGGTCGGCCAGGGCGGTGAAGACGACCCATCGGCCGGCCAGGGCGGAGACGACGACCCATCGGGCGGCCAGGGCGGAGACGACAGTCCATCGGGCGGCCAGGGCGGAGAAGACCCCTCGGGCGGCCAGGGCAGTGACACCGGCTCAGGATCAGACACCGGCTCAGGATCAGACACAAAAACTATAACAGCCACAAGAACAGACACAAACACAGAAACAAACACCGGCTCTGGCACTGGAACGGGCACTGGCTCTGGAACGGGCACTGGCACTGCCTCCGGCTCTGGAACGGGCACTGGCTCTGGCCCTGGAACAGACACTGGCTCCGGCCCTGGAACAGACACTGGCCCCGGCCCTGGAACAGACACTGGCCCCGGCCCTGGAACAGACACTGGCCCCGGCCCTGGAACAGACACTGGCCCCGGCCCTGGAACAGACACTGGCCCCGGCCCTGGAACGGCAGACACAGGCATGTCCAGGATCCGAGCCAGATGCTCCAGATAGTCCAGGTCCATGAAGGCAGACATCACTGGCTCTGCCTCCGGCTCTGGAACAGGCAATGGCTCTGCCTCTGGCTCCAGCTCATGAGCGGGCACTGGCTCTGCCTCCAGCTCTGGAACGGGCACTGGCTCTGCCTCCGGCTCTGGAACAGCAGACACTGGCTCCGGCTCTGGAACAGCAGACACGGGCATGTCCAGGATCCGAGCCAGACGCTCCAGATAATCCAGGTCCATGAAGGCAGACGGAACATGAACAGTCTCTGGCTGGGCAGACGGGACGTGAACAGTCTCTGGCTGGGCAGACGGGACGTGAACAGTCTCTGGCTGGGCAGACGGGACGTGAACAGTCTCTGGCTGGGCAGACGGGACGTGAACAGTCTCTGGCTGGGCAGACGGGACGTGAACAGTCTCTGGCTGGGCAGACGGGACGTGAACAGTCTCTGGCTGGGCAGACGGGACGTGAACAGTCTCTGGCTGGGCAGACGGGACGTGAACAGTCTCTGGCTGGGCAGACGGGACGTGAACAGTCTCTGGCTGGGCAGACGGGACGTGAACAGTCTCTGGCTGGGCAGACGGGACGTGAACAGTCTCTCGACCACCTCCTCCACGGGTCCCGCGAAACTTGACCAATCGGGTCCCCTTAAAAAACTCCCTTCTCTCCCGCTCGGTGGCTGGGGAAGAGATGTTACAAAACATACCGCTGGATTAGGTGTGACGGAGTCCTTCTGTCACGGAACACACACAGGAGGCAGAAAATCCAAGAGCAGTAGTTTTTTAATATAAGGGAAATCCAAACTCGTAGTCATCCAGGCAGGGGTCAAAATCCAATAAGGCAATCCAAAACACAAGACAAAAACATGAACAAGAACAGGCAGCAAACAGGAACAGAAGTGTGCAGACATTAATCAAGGACTCCGTAACAAACACTAACACAGACAGGGAATATATACACACAGAACTAACAAGGTGATGGGAAACAGCTGAGTGCAATAATCAGATAAGTGACAGAACAGAATGCTGGGAATTGTAGTCTAATGTGAATGACACCGTGAGAACGAGGACCTCTAGTGCTAACCCAGGGAAACACAACCAGACACTGTGACACTATTGAAAAGGTGCCTATATGAATGAATAGATTATATATTTATATATATATATTTGAAACACCTGTTATAAATACATTATTATTATTACTTTTAATTACACATAAGTATATGGGCAGTTTATGAAGAAAGAATAATTATAAAAACGTACAAAGCTGGAGAGACATGCTAATATGGCATGTCTCTTCGCCATCCTCCGCTGCATCCTGGCTCTTCTTTGAAGGATTCGTCGTCTCCGTTCGGCAGCCTTCCATTTTGATTTACACTGATTTTCACTTTTCCGCCGGTTTTCCCGCTTTTTTAAATTTAAATTGTAGCTGATGAAAAAATGCAGTTGTCTCACATATTTTATTTTAAACGACGTAAATATAATCACAGTAGGTAACGTTACCTGAACCACATATTAATATATCGTTTTTAAAATAAAAAAAGAAGCAGTTGTTTAATATCATATTAAATTTTATTATAAATATAAAGTGAAAATAATCAGAGTAGGTACATATTGTTAATACTAATATTAATACGTTGAAAATAAAAAAAGATGAAGTTAATTTAAGTAAGCATGTAGGCGTGCTGAGTGACGCTACCAAGAACGCTGCCGTTCCATTTGTAGAATGACTGGACTAGCGTCCTCCCGTCCTTTGGCAAGTCCAAACTCGGAAGCACGCAAGTCCAGACTCTGCGAACTAGGGCTGCGTTCCAGTCCAAAATTGTCATGCCCTTCACTCGCTAACTTCCCTCCGTCTCGTTCACTCGGATATACGTCATTGCTTACGTTGCACGAGTGGCCACTACTGGCGGAAACCGCAATGAGCTGAACTGGAACGTCCTAAGCCCTTGATCACTTTGAATCAGCTATGAGTTGATTTATTATTTACTTTTTTACCTTTAAGAATTTTTTTAATGCAGCATCCACATGTATATAGGTGTGTTTGGGTTATTTTAGAATAAATAAATAAATCATAATTAATATATCATAGAGTGTTTGTTGTGGTGGTGATTAGACGATCTGTGGTTACGTCACAATCGTACTGCATTGTGGGACATTTAGATGCCTGAAGTGTTCATATGAAGTAGACTCACTCCCTCGGTCTAAATCAAGGGAACGAGTGTCTGTCCATATAAACTTCCCTCGTTCACTTCACGAAGTGGAACGCACTTCAAAATGGCGGCAGGGATTCCCCCCTCGGGAAGTGCTTAGGGAAGTTCGCAAGTGTGTGTCTAAAAGTGGACTGGAACGCAGCCTAGGTATAGAGCATCACAGTCCCGCCCACAGCCCGAGAGAGCTTTGGTGCCGGAAGTAAATTTCCCATTCATTTCTCCCATTGACGTTTGGAAAAATCCGTATCTAAAGAGTTTTACAGCATGTCTGAGGATAACCAGCTACGGCTGAACTCATAAGCATACAACATATCATTTTGAGTGAAAAAACGAAGAGAAAATCCAAAAAAAGTCAAAGGTACAAGACTGTGTACATATTTTCATTTCCGAGCGAAGGAACTACTCATCCCATAAACCACCGCGCCTCACTGAAGTCGACTGAAGCCACAACCGCGAAAGAGCCTTTTGAGCGACTTCCAAATCTGACGACGGCCACGTGAACTTTTTCCTCCACTGAATTTTATATAGTGAATGTGCAGGGAAACTCCTTTTCCTCGATTTACATGTAATTTTACTTATATGTAAAACGTATTTGCATCTGCACAGCTAGCACATTCAGCATGTGGCTCGCTCATAGGCTGTGCTGCGGCAACTGCACATCCTATGGCGCGGCGCGGGCGCCTCTGACATGCGACCAATGAGCTAGCCCTACGCAGTGTTGGGGAAGTTACTTTTAAAAAGTAGTGTAACTCGTTACTTCTTTAAAAAAAGTAATCCGCTACTTTACTTAGTTACCCCATATAGAAAGTAACTTTTTACGTTACTTGTTACTTTTACGTTACTTTTATGTTGCTTGACTTTGGGCAGAACCCAATATCTGTTCCTAAATGTGTAGGCCTACATAAAGTTCTACTATGCATAATGCCATATATAATGGCATAAATGCATAATGCATTTATCAAAATTTTTAATATTTATGAAGAAATGCCGGTTAATGGATAGACATATGCATGGGCGGCGCTAGGGAGGGGCTAGAAAGAAAGCCCCCAAGAAAGACCAAAGCACCCCGTTAGCACCCCCAAAAATCATTTCTGGAAGTAATTATATTCAGGCTATATTCTATGGAAGTCCTGAACCGCATGGTGAAGAAAAAAAAAGAAAACTTATCTTGTTATTTAGACATAATAAGGGGACATTCTAATCTGCATTAAGCCAAATTAAGCGTTCTTATAATGGTTTTCTATGGGAGGAAAATGCTTAACGTGTAAGTAAACACGTTGCGTTCATATTCTGGGCTCATCTGATTTTTTGTACATAGTATAGACTTAATTATGATTTTAGTATCATAATGATTAAGAAATGCACACACAATTATCTGTGAACTTGATAAATGTTGCAGATATGTTTTACTATGCACGTAAACAAATGCCTTTCAACTTATGTGTGCAAAATTCAGAATTAAATGAATGTGCAGCAATATACGAGAGTCTGTAGGCCTACTATAGCCTATGTGTTGTAGCCATTAAATAAGCGCATTTAGCTTCATATTTGTTAAAATATTATAATGTTATTTTTTTTCCATCTATGCTGATTATGAAAAGTGAACAGCGCGAGTAAGATGGATGCGCAATATATCGGGAGACATTGAGTCAATCAGACATGATTTTGACCACTTCATTAAGTTTTGTTTTGAAGAAAGCCTTTCTTTAAAGCGAATTTCGTTTTGTATAAATTGTATCTTAATTTTAATCAATTTTTTATCAACCAAATGCCTGCAAGTAAGAAGCAAATATAGGAGACAATATATTCATGGAAGCGCCGGCGTGGTCACTTGCATTGCACGTGAACTGGAGCATCTCATCATAAATTAACCGAAACTCAACATATAGAATTTAAGCTTGAAATGTCTTTAAACGAAACAATTCAAAACGAAAAGAAATAGGCTACTCTCTTATTATGTAATCCATTATGTGCATTTCTCTCTGGGGCGTTCACTACGGAGATGGCGATCGCGGTCAAATCTATCAAATGACGGAGATCGCTGTCAAATCCCAGGGACAGATAATCTGTCCCTGGGGAAAGTAACGTTGCGCCGAATTGAAAAAGGAACTACGTTTCGTTACCAAATTTTGAGTAGTAGCGCGTTACACTACTTTTTACCCGAAAAAGTAGTTACATTACTGTAACGCGTTACTTTGTAACGCGTTACACACAACACTGGCCCTACGTCATTACACGATCTTCAGTCTTCACGGACCTTCGCGGGGTAACCAGACCCTTCCACGACTTCCACCAATCAGATGCATCACTATGGGATTGTGGGATTGTTCAGGATTGTGGGTAATAAAGTACTTATCCAAGACATTGCGAATAAAAGGCATTTATCTCAAAACAAGGTTAGTTCCCCATGAACTTTTGGCGTTTATATGAGCATATACAATCGCTTAGTACAGCCGTAGCTGGTTTTAAGTCTACCATGTATGGTTACGTTTTTATGGCTTATACCCCAATTGTCAATGGAGAAATTGTATTAAATTCTTACTTCCTATAGAGAAACGGCCTCTGTCTCACGGACCAGCAAGACTTTTAGCAATAATTGTTGGAATTTAATGAATTACATTTATACTTTTCATTGCTTCTTTTACTCATACTGATGTTATACATATTTTTAGATTGAAATTAACTTTATATGTCCACATTTTTAATATTGGTAAAAACACACTGACTATGAATTTCGATTCAGATATATCTATGAACTCTGCTTTATAAACTCATACACTCATTAACATGTTTTTTTTGTATCACATTTTTTTTTCCTTTTTACATTTTTAAAACGGATTATCTAGTAAAAATAAAAGGACACTTTAGACAGATAGTACATTTAAATGCACTTCTGTGATTGTAGACAGCAGCATGTGAACAGGACTTTTATTTTGGAGTGGCGAGATGATGTCATAATGCTGCGTCGACCTCCTGCATCTGGCTGATGAAAGGTTTGTTTTAAGGTTTAAAGGCTGTTTAAATCGTTTAAATAGTTTTTTTTCAAGCGATGTGAAATTAGTTTATGTACTATTAAATGTAACATTGTAATGCTTTATCTAACTCTAATGAAGGATATTTTGTGAGTAAAGCGCATCCACTGATGAGAAACAGTAAACTTGCTTCTCATTTCGCTCCCCTTTATCGTGAATGAGTTTATCATACACGAATTCAGTCACTGGTCAGTAGTGAAGAGAGAAACCGAGCTTTTCGACACTCCGAGTGAATTAAATACAATACTTTGCTAAATTAATCAGTGATTCGAATCGCTTGAATCACGAGACTGCTCAAACAGTTAATGAACGAGAACAATAAACAACTTTTACAAACCAACTGATAATGTTTTCATGAAAGTGTACTCTGTTAATTATAATTTATAAATATAATAGGCTACAAAATATAATAGTTTGTTATTTTATTAATTTGCAGTTAATTTTGAGTGTTTATAGTATATTCAAATCATTAAGGTCCATTAACTCTCTCTGACTGACTCTCTTATCAGTGGACTGAACTACTGAACTAGAGCTGATTGAGACACACAGAGATTTTAATTTAAAAAAAAATGTTTCATCTTAAACAGGACAAACACTGGAAAACTCCTGGTGAAGCGACTGAGATCCACATGACACACTGTAATAAAGATGGCGTTTATTAAAGAGGAGAGTGAAGACATAAAGGTTGAAGAAACACTCAGTGTGAAACAAGAAGAAACTGAGACACAAACAAAGATGGAGTTTATTAAAGAGGAGAGTGAAGACATAAAGATTGAAGAAACATTCAGTGTGAAACAAGAAGAAACTGAGGAACAAACAAAGATGCTGTTTATTAAAGAGGAGAGTGAAGACATGAGGATTGACGAAACATTGACAGTGAAAGATGAAGATACTGAGGAACAAACAGGTTAGTTTCATTCTCAAAGCTGAACTCAGTCATTTGATCCTTATTAAAATGTCCAGCTCTTCAGAAATAGAGATTATACACAGGGGTGCACATGACTGTTTTGGTCTGGTTTTCGAGGAAACACCTGGAGATGCTAATTCGTACTCGCATTTTACGCAGCCAGGGGCGTAGCACCAAATTTTGGGCCCTGGGTACAAATCATCTTGCTGGGCCCCCGTACCAAGTACCATAGTGATACCAATGGGTGGGGTATTGCATTTTTATCATAAAAACAAAAATGTAAACAAAATAAGCCACACTCTGATTAATATATTTTTGTTTTATTGTCAAAAGTACTACTTACTGAGATGACAAAAGGTCTAGCAGATCCAAACCTGAACTAAATCAAATATACTGTAAAGCAGTTCTGAACAATGACCATACCAAATGAGAAAAACTTTGGTCTGAACATTAATAAACACAAACTAAATAATGTCAGTTTTTACTAAATGCCCATTGACGGGTCTTTGCATGCGCACATTTGCTGACCAGGGGCCGTATTCACAAAGAATTTTAAGGCTAAAAGTAGCTCCTAACTGGTGAATTTAGGAGCAACTCCTAAAAATAATGGGCGTGTCACTCCTAACTTTAGGACTCCTAATTTTTTCACTAAGACCTATTCACAAAGCATTTTAGCCCTAAAAGTAGCACCTAAGTCTGGGACAGCTTAAAAGAAGTTGAGAGGACTCCTAACTCACTAAGACCTATTCACAAAGGATTGTAGCGTATACCACCGCCCAGTGGCGTGCACAAACCTCCTCAGGGGCAGGGGCGGAGGGACCAAAAAGGGCACTAATTTTTTTTAAATATTTAATTTAACAGTAGGCCTACCTGCATTTTTATTCTTTCTATTCAGCCAACTTGTGAGAGGGATGCTTCCTTTGGCTGCATCATAGAGTTCCTTGATTTTTTTATTTTTTATTCTTTCTTTCCTTGGCATTCTAAGAAAATATGTTTTTACAATTATTAGAATGCATAACACATCAAATGAAAATAGGGAAATTATGATAATATTACTAAATATTATTTACTTTACCAAACAAAACAGTGAGAATCAAGAAGGTAAAATTAATAATTTTATGGAAAACTAATTTTTAGTTTTGTTGATGTTGTAAACTTAATGTATGTATTATATGTATGAAAGACAGTGTTAGCTATCATGAATCAGTAACACTTTACAGTAAGGTTTCATTAGTTAAAGGTGCTCTGAGCGATGTCACGCGTTTTTTAGGCCAAAACATTTTTTGTCACATACAGCAAACATCTCCTCACTAACCGCTGGCTGCCTGTCCTCTGAACACACTGTAAAGAAACGCGATCTCTGTAGACACCCCAGGCTCCACAAACAGCAACAAAAACAAACTCCGGCGACCCGCTCCCCGAAACATAACAAACTGTTCCAGCCAATGACCGACAAGAAGGGTTTGGGGGGGTTAGTGTGCGGATGAGGAGGAGGGAGGGTCTAGCTAGCCTCCGTTTTGTTTGACAATAGTTCGAACGTCAACAAGAAGTGACGTCACCCAGGATCGCTTAGAGAACCTTTAAATTAGTTAGCATTAGCTAATAATGAACTGCACTTCTACAGCATTTATTAATCTTAGTTAATATTAATTTCAGCATTTACTAAAACATTAAAATCAAAAGTTGTATTTGTTATCATTAGTTAATGCACTGACTGTGACGTAACATGAATAAACAATTAACAGTTGTATTATTAACTAAGATACAGTAACAAATGTGTTGCTCATGGTTAGCTCATGCTAGTTCATACACGAGTAATGAACAAATTAACCTTATTGTAAAGCGTTACTATGAAATCAAAGATATAAGTTCCTTACAATTTAGAGTTGGACATTGACTTAAGATTTAATTTAACTAGATGTATTTCCACTTGCACTTTTATTCCTTGGATAAAAACGAAAAACATTGTCACTCAGAATGCGTCTGAAATCGAGTCATACTTTTATTATAGTTAAGAATAACTCGCTTGCTGCCGCAACTTTTAGAGTAGCATGATCGTAGGATAAATGTAATTTTCCGTATTAGCTTTAACGTTACCTGCTGCTCGTTTGAAGACTCGCGCGAACTGCTGCGTAGTGTGTCAGAACCGTTAAATGCGTACGAGGCGCTGCAAAGGAAACTCCGCTTACCACTTCTCCGCCAATTTTTTTTTTATATAATATTTGTTTGTATTATTATTGTTAGTGGCAAGGGTGTGTAAGTGTATTGTTATTTATTATAATATTTATAATAATAATTATTATTATTTACAATGATCAGAAAAGGGCACATTACATTTTGAGACAAAAGGGGCAGCGACTTGAGCTCTTTGATCTTGTCGTTTTTCATTATTAGGCAAGTGGCGGGTTTCATTGGGGTATTAGGCTACCTTGATTTAATTTAATTTACGACTTTTCTCTCTCTCTCTGCCTTTTTAGAATTACACTTCACTGGGGCCTGCACAAACATGTCATTATATATGCCTTTCGATGGCATTACTATTATTATTTTGTGTAGGACACAGACATATTTAGATGTCGTAATTCCATGATTTGTTGCTTCTGTGTTATGCTCCGCATGATGGCCCTGTCATCTAACAACCAATCACCTTGATCATTGCGAGGAAGCTCGTGCATGAGAATTGACGTCATCAACGAAGACTCACTCTTAGTCTAGGAGTTGTCATTTTTCCTTACTCTGGTCTGAAAGGCGTTGTGAATAACTTTTAAAAGGATCTCCGGCTAGTTTGACAACTTAGTCTTATTAGGTTAGCGATACCATTTGCGCCACAAACGTGATATAATAACACACCCGATGTTTTCGCTGCAGCGAGATATTTTAAAATAAAGTTTTTACCTGTTAAGTCGCCATTGTTGTTTTTACCCATTGCATTCTGGGCCGTGACGTAGACTGGTCCCAGCGCCGCTACAAACACAAGACGCATAAACACTAACGTTATCAAGTTAAACTATTACCTCAATTAGCGCGCGAAATGTCTGCCGTTCACCCTTCAGTTCGAGCCTGAACGTGTCGTAAATACGGAGGAAGGTTCACAGGATGCTAATCATCTCGTAGCTGTAGTGAGGAAGAGCAGGAGGAGAGAGTACTGTAGGGCACACGCGTTGGTGTGGCTGTGGCAATTGTTTACCAATGCTTACTGAATGGGAGAGTGTTTGATGTAAGGAACTCCACTTCATATCAGCAGCAGTCCAGGGTAAGGGAGCTAGGGTAGCATCCTGTGATTGTGAACCTTCCTCCGTATTTACGACACGTTCAGGCTACCGTTGCCATGAAAAACAGCAGGATTCTAACCAGAGACGGAATGGACTATTTTCTTTAGCGGAAGCAATACAATAGTTTTTAAATCAATAAATTACTTTTTGAATCAATATTTTGTGTCAAATTATTGATTTATTTGATGGTAGACATGTAATAAGCGGGATAATGGCTTCGCGTCGGGCTCCCGCATCAGCCTGTCGGGGTTACATGATCGCTTACTTAGTTTGGCCAACACTGAACGTTTTTCCAGTAACCGATAAAGAATCTAGACAATAATACAGCGCAAACATTATTGGCTGGCATGTATTGGCACAATGTGGCATTTTATCTCTCTAGGTGGGTCCGACGATGAACTGTAGAAGAGTGTTTCGAACTGCCCGCCAACGCTCGCCTCTGACGTGTTCTTTTTAGTTTAGCGCTCAGGACCGTCGTGCGTCATCACCAATCGACGGCCTATAGTACAAAAGAGCTGAAAAAAAGTAGTAATCGCGCTTTTTTATTTTTCTTAATCATGAAAGCGTTTCAGGTATTTTTAACCAAGCGCCTTAATTAGGAGGGGTATTGACATCATATCTAGACAATTTGGCAAACTAGCCGGAGATCCTTTTAAGAGAAAACTCCTAGCTAAAATATTTTAGTGCGATTTAGTGCTCCTAGTGGTAAGATAAAATTCTTTGTGAATACGGCCCCAGGTCTTTAAAGTCCATTTTTTTTGGCCAACTGACTTTCTACAGAGAGTATGGCAAGGCTGTTCAGTCTATCCTGGGACATTGTTGATCTTAAATAGTTCTTTACAAGTTTAAGTTTACTGAAAGCACGTTCCCCTCCAGCAACAGTCACTGGGAGTGTACAAAAGATCCTCAAGCCAATCCAAACTTCTCCAAAAATGCTTTCTAGCTGCATTTTGGATATATGGCATTCAGCAGCTCCAGTGGTGAATGAGTATTTGGAAATGTGTCTCCATGAATTCCTTTTAAATGAAGCATTTCATTTTCAAATTCTGCTGTAAGGTCTTTGTTGTATTTTTTATTAGAGTCTGACACGAAATCTTCATCTGATCTTCTGTCATGTCAGTAATCTTGAGAAAAGCTGCAAATGTGTCATACAGATGCTGTGGTCTGAAACCATGTCACAATACCTTTTTTAAAGTGTAGGCTAAGTACAAATTAATTGATGATTATTTGTCTGTTTAAAATAAATGCAGACTATAGAATCGCAGGGTACACTAACCGCCAAACTAGACATTCAGTCTTTGAATTATTAAGTCATTTTCAATCATTAAGATGTGCATTAAACTGAGAACAATCCAATGTAAGAACGTGCGCAAGCTAATTTGCATAACAATGCGGTACAATAGGCCCTAACGATCTGTGTTTTCGCGGGTGTTAGATTTTGACAATGGAGGGAAATATACAGTGTTTTCATGTAAACTTCTGACTCTGGGGAGAACTGCAGCAGAAGAGGAGCTGCGCATCTGCCTGGAGTGGCAGTGTGTTGAGCTCCCAGCTCCGCCTCCGTCTGCTTCTCACTCCCTGTTATTTACCCAGAAACATTGTTTGCTCGCTATGTAGGGTGTGATACTATAAAGTATTGGTATATTATTCAAATAGAGTACGAACATAAATGTATGCTATTCTACCTGGGGAGTAGATATTTATGTTAAAACAATGTCAATGCTCGACGATGCATTTGGAGCTCACCTTTCTTTTCAAAAAATTGAGTGAGCAACTGCTTGCCCTCATTTGCCTTTCTCTCTTTAATCTTCTTTTCTTTTCGTTTTTGAGCCCCTGATTTTCCTTTCTTAAGGAAAGACATGACTCTTCCCCTGTCTTCCTAGTTCCTATCATGGCTCACTCCAGCTCCTGTCTCATAAACTGATTCACCGCAGGTCCGCAGCAGAAGCACCATTTACATTGATTCGAGAGGGGTGGTGGGGCCCTGCATAGCATGAAAATGACTTTTTTATACCAAACCAGTGCCTAACTACAAGTTTAGTTTTGCACAGGAACTTTTTTATTTGTACATTAATGCTATACAAATGTTAGTGCATGTATGTATAGAAAACTGACTTCTGGCTGCAGACTTGCACTCTCAGACGTACACGCTCAGACACGAGCGCTTCCTCTGCAAGTGACGTCACTTGCACGCTCAGACACAAGCGCTTCCCTTTACCCCAAGTGGGGTGTGTTGTCACAGTTAATAATATAATTAATATATATTAATGTACACTCTCTAATGTATGGAGAGAGTGATTTGCTTTTGAGATTCACCTAATGCCACCAACACTGAAAATGGAACATGCACTGTCTGAGCTATTTTTTGTCTTTTCAAACAAACTGCCTTCTTTGACTCTCCTTTGAATTTAAGCTCGACCATCTCACCAAGGACTCTTGGTTCCAGGTGCTCCTCAAATGCTGTCTCAATACAATAATCCAGTGAACGAAGGTGTTCACAGAGACTAAAAGTCCTCCGGTGAGCAAGTAGCTGGTACTGGCGACACTCCTCCAACTCACAACTAACATTATGAACTTTGCCCCACGTCTTTCTCTGAACATGAAGAGGTATAGTGAAACCATGACCACTTCTTTGAACTGCTGCCAGTCCATTTGTGGGATCAACACACACACTGGAAAGATGCGAGTGCATTGTAATATCTTTCAAATGGTCAGTATGTTTTCTGTTAATGTGGATTTTTAAGTTCTTTTTTAGTACAGTGAGGGAACAATGTGGGCATTTAATCACATTTTGCCTTTTTGGCAACTGTGAACCGGACGTTGTGGACAGAGAAGCTACCGCAGGTGTTGCTGTAGATGACAGTGAAGACAGTGCAAGTAATGTTGAGGACAAATTAACCACTGCAGCTGAAGTTTTCGCGGATTGAAGGGGTACATTTGATGAGCATATTTTTAAGTGAGCTTCCATTTCATATCTCCTCTGAACAGTTTTGCTGCAATTGGGACAATGGTAATGAGCCGCAATTCTACAGGGCAAGTGGCAACAACATATTCTTTTGCCTGTAGATAAAGCACAGTATGAAAGTCAGGAAAAAACAATGCCAATGCATCAATATAAACCCCATACAATTACAGTAGTCAAGATTTGAAGCCTTTCATTAAAGATGTCCTAAAACCACAACAATACCCATTCTTTTCTTAGGACAATTTCGATGAATTTTTCTTTTTTTGTACGAATGTGCTTGTGCACCTACAATTACAGTCCAATAGTTTAATTCACCTACCTTGGAAAACAACTGCTGTATTTAAATGGCATTCCCAGTGTAGTTTTATTTTTTTCAGGGTGGTTGGCTTCAGGGAAGGGCATAAACTGCAGTGATATAAAACGCAACATGATGTGCACTGTGGTACCAGGGGGTTTTCAGAAACTAAAATGATTGAATGGTGCATCATGCATCTGTAATGAAACCAATGATAAAATTGATATTAGACTGTGTACAGGAAATTACATGACCGAATATTGCATGTATTTTACATTGCGTATTTTACTAGAAATGTTTTCACTAGGGGTGCACTATTCAGAAAATGTCACTATTTGATTCGATACCGATTTTTTGTCTCAAGATTCGATTCAAAAACGATTCTCGATTCAAAAAACGATTCGCAGTAGGCTATATAAATGTAGTTTACTTTTTCCTATGTGATTGATTGCAGTAGACACAATTTAAAAGAAAAAAAACCACAACAAATTAAATGTAGTTTGATATTACTTTATATGTCATCATACAAAAATAAAAACTTTTGCAACTAAAAAGTGCAAAGTGCCAAGCTTTGGCCAGCTTTCAAATACATTTAATTCAAGTTTAAAATAAAACTTAAATAAAAAGCTTTTACATTTAGCTTTAAAGTGCTGTAGTCAGATCTAACAAACAATTATACTAAATGTGGTTTAAGGACTACTTCAGCTGCAGGTTGACTGTTGAAATGTGAACTCGACTGGGCACATTGAACTTCCTAAAAATATATAGCTACTAATGTCATAGAACCCTTGCGAAATTATTTTAAATAGATTTAAAAAAGCCACCGCTACTGGTAACATCTATGGTTAGATTGATTTGTTTAGATCTAGTGAAGTCGTTCATAGGCGTAATTTGCGGGTATCTCCAGTTAACTAGCAGAGCATTCATTTAGTTCGCTATTAAATAAGAGATCTGTTGTTTTTGAAATCAAGCTGAGCGCTCGTTGCCGCTGCTATCAGTGTCATGGATACAGTGTTCTCTGTCTTCACTCAGACACGCGCTTCATATCGCATTGTGGTTCCGGTGAAATCACAAAATAAAATGCGCACAAACGTGATGAACATATTCGGTTTTGTTGAGAGAGAGAAAAAACTATATGAGTGCGGTTTAGAACCCGTAACCTCTGACAAGCTTGGCAAAAAGATCTACAGAACTCAAACATAAGATCTGCGGATCGATGCATTTATTCACGGGTTGAGCAGAGAGGCTGCACAGTTTGACCAGCGGGCGGCAAGAACTTGCAATGTAACTATTTATCAGACCGGCCCTCACAGCATCGAAACACTACCGGACCACCGGTAAAAGTCCCGACTCACCCGATTGCCACTCCGCCCTTGAACGCCATTAAAAAAAAAATATGAATCGATTTTTGGAATTCTATGAATCGATTCTTAATCGGTAAAGATTGAATCGCGATTCAAATGTGAATCGATTTTTTTGCACACCCCTAGTTTTTACCGTAAAACAGGACGGGATGGCAAACTACAATGGTTTCACGTGCAAGCCATGTAAAGACAGTTTTATATACCACTCTATTAAATCGTTTCCTTTGTGTATTTAAGACCGTGAGTGGTTGTTAGGCCTAACGTTAACGTTAATATATTTGTATATCAGAGATTAAAAGTCGCGTAAATTAAGGTAAAACGTATTATCATATAATGAAAAAGCATATATATGTGTGTGTGTGTACTGTATATATACTTACAGAAACGATTTTTGAACGCCATTGAACGATCTGTTCTCAATCCGACACGAGCATGACACGAGGATGACACGAGGGACTATGGCCACGTTCACACCGCAAGTCCTAATGCTCAATTCTGATTTTTTGGTCAGATCCGATTTTTTGATTGGCTGTTCACATTACCTTTTAAAATGTGTCCTATATCTGATTGCAGTGTGAACTGTTTGAGGTTTCAAACTAACCGGCATGCGCAAAAGAACAATAACGACATCAGACGCAGCAAGCGGTTGCACTAAAGTTCGGGAGGTTATGGAGGAAGTAAGCATATTCGCATATGCTTATTCGCATATTCCCCCCCCCCCCGAGACAGACTTCCGCGCACTCACCAGAAGGCGTTTTTTCTAGACAGACTTTGTTAAAGGTGCCCTAGAATGTTTTTTTTTATTATTTTATAATGTTTCCTGGGTTACCCTTATAATGTTAGTATGTTTTTTAGATAAAAAATATTCATAATTTAGAAATAAATGGCATTTTTTCCTAGCCTGCTTTTAGCCTCTGATTTGAACACTCTGTTTGAAGGGGCGTGTCTGCTGTGTGTAACCGCGGCCACTGCTGTGATTGGCTGACATGCTTGCATATGAAATAGCTATGCATTACATGTGAAACTCTCTCCCGAATACTTTTACTACTGCTATTATACGTTTTTACTATAACAGCTATCGAGATTAACGAATCGCGAGATGTTTTTAAAGTATTTAGATCTATTCCCATCACATAAAATGTTGCCGTGATGAGCATTGAGCAGATGACAGTGTGTTGATCGCGAGAATGAAGATCTTATCATTGCAAAGCAGTTTCTGCACTCTCTCTAATGCTTTCACCAATGCAAACACGATGATGTAAATACAGTAAGAGCTTCGTTGTGCAGTAACGTGCGTCATTGATTTCATAACGAGTTTGGCAAGTGTCCAGATAAACTCGCGCTGTGTGGAAAGATTGTTCTTTGATCGCTTTCTGCATATAATTTGTTCACAATTTAAATACGATTATATTCATCCTACTAAAAGAAACGATGTGAAGCTGATATTTTAGTCACTGGCTTGACTTACTGATGCATAAACAGCATTGAACGATTTTGAGAGAAAGATTACCTGTCTGAACTTGAACAATTACACATCAGAAAGTGTAGCTTGGTAGCTCGATCCGAGGCCAGCTCTGTATTGGCCCAAGTTGAGGAAACAGTCGGTAAAATGTTTGGAAATTTCCAGAGAAAATAAAATTAAGCCATTGTTTCTTCAAAGGCTCAGATGAAGGAACTAAAAAATACTTTTGTGTTCATGTGTACATCCACACTGAGCAACTGCCATGCTTCGGCTGCGCAGTTCCGCCTGGCATTGAGGGCTGGCATTATGCAAATATTTGGAGGCGTACATATTAATGATCCCGACTATTGCGTCACAGTCGGTATTGTGTGGAGAACCGACCGTTTTTCAGGGGTGTTTTTCATAAACGTGAATTAAATGAGAACGCGAAAACAGTCCAGTTTGAGATTCACTCTATGTCATGTCCATGCACTGAACTCTTGTTATTTGACTATACCAAGGTAAATTCAATTTTGAATTATAGGTCACCTTTAAATATTTTCACCTACATCCGAAAACAAACGAGCACAATTTGAAAGAGTCCAATTTTCATTAAGCTGTAATTTGGCATGAACCAATCACTGAATAGATTTCCTTATTTAACAACATTCTCAGATACATTCGCATTGAATTCATAATTTTCAGGAGAATACATTATGATGTTGAACGAAATGAAAGATGAACACCTTTTCCAACATGTCTTAATTACAAAAATTATATTCCATATTTATGTTAACATAATATAATTTTATTTTTTATTTAATCTGTCGATTATATGAAAAGTGAACACCATGACTAAGATAGGATCATAAGATGGGTCAGACATGATTTTGACCACTTTATTAAGTTTTGTTTTGTAGAAAGCCTTTCATTAAATTAAATTTCGTTTTGTATAAATTGTATCTTAATTTTAATCACTGTTTCATTAACGAATTGCCTGGAATTATACAAATATAGTAGACATATAATCAGGACGATGTGGAAGCGACGGTGTGATCTCTTGCGCGTGAACTGGAGCTCGTCTCATAAATGAACCGAAACTCGTGCGCCCATCGGAGACGGAGTTCACTGCTGATATTCTGAGGATACAACATAGCCAATAGGCTATACTAGGGACTTTAGCCTTTAAATATCTTTGCTGCATGCGCAGTCTCCTTCCTAGAACAGCCAAGAGCTTTATAGCCTCGCGGCAGCAGCGCCTTGCATTGCTCATAGACCTTAAAACTGATCAAAAAATTCAAAAAACGAAAATTGATCAAAAAACGTTGGTGCGGATGGATGGCGGACAGATGATGAGTTTTGTGCTGCGGTTCCGTTGCGGATGAAATAATAATAGCCCATCCGCGCATCTCTAATACGAATTTTGTTTAGAAATGTTTAGAAAACCTTGAATCCATGTAAGACACACTATCATTAGAAATAATCCATGTCATTAGAATCAATGAATCCATATCATTAGACACAACGTGCACACGTGTGCAGGCCAATGTTTTTTTTTTTTTTTTTTTGCGGTGATGACGGTGACGAGCTCAGACCCGCGGTTGGAGTCACGTGACCGCGGTATTGCGGTAATGCGGTAACCGTCCCAGCCCTAACTGTCTGTGTCTGTTGTGTCTAGGGCTTCGCCGGTGCATAATTGTGACAAATGTCGACGTAGATTGACGTAAAAGTCGCATCAAATCCGCCTTGATTGTTCACACTGCGGCTGCATTGAAAAAAAATCAGATCTGGGTCTGATTCAGGACCACATATGTATGTGGTCTAAATCTGATTTGAAAAAATCTGATCTGGGCTAGATTTGAGTGTTCACACTACCTCTGAAGAAGTCTGACCTGGTCACTTGACCCCAAAAAAATCAGATTTGGGCCACTTTTGCCTGCAGTGTGAACGGGGCCTATGTGTCGATTGCAAGTGACGTCACGGGCAGCGGAGAGCAGGTGTGAAGATAAATATGCGTTCTGAAGACTGACGTGTTTATTGAACCAATCAGATAAGAGTAAATCGAGTGTCAGCGAGAAGCTAATCTGATTGGCTGCATGATGAAGGTGGACCCGCCCTCCTCTTCGCGCTTGCAAAACTCATTCAGTGAGAGAATCGTGCCAAAACTGGAAGCGCAGGTAAAAGAAAGACGCAACTGTACAAATCAGGTTATTTCGGGAACTTTTTTGCCACATGTACACAATAAGTCATTTAGACATTTGCAACAGTTTATTTATTTACACAAAGTTTGATTTTACGCGATCAATCTGTTTTGCAGTCCCTGACTCTGTTTTCAGTTGCAAATAGCTTTTCACAGGCTTGCAATGCTTTTGGCCGCATTTGTGCGCAAAAACCGTCAGAAGAATACAGATCCTATTTATTTTACGTTAGCATGAAGCTGCAGTTTCACAATACATGTATTACACTTACCAATAACAGTAAAATGCTGCAAATATTTTTTTCTTAGACTTGATATGCGATTTACACGCTTACAAATCTTCTCTTGCACACGCAAATTTAATTTACGCTTGCAATCTTATGTACACTTTCACAAATCTTACCCTGGGCACGCGATTCTTTTAGGCATCATTTTACCTTCATAAACCTAGTCTAAAGTCAGTGGCGCGTTGCGTGTACATTCAAATGCTATTTTAAGCGCGCATGCTTGGCCATAATACAGAGTGTGAACAACGCGCATACACTGTAGATGATTCTCTCATCTACACAGATGTATTTTACTTTTTGCAAATGATACATTATTATAAGAAAATATTAAAACACGAGGGAAATCATTCTTGTGTCCATGACGATGGGAAAAATAGGCATAAAGCTTACACATTTACACAAATTATTATATGCATTTTTAACCGAAGCTAATTTGGGTGGGTTTGTCCCGTCCCCAATGTCACTTCTCTTTCTTTTACGGCCCTGACGAGAACATCGATCTCCTCGGCTGTGAACCGATTCGTAAATGCGCCGTTATAACAGTATTGCGCCATGGAACAAGCGCACCTCGTTCATCATGCTCTTAAAGGGAATGAGATATGACGCTCTTATTGGTTTGTATCACGTTACGCCCAAACCACACCTATGAATAATGAAGCTACTTCAGACCAACCCCTTTTAGATTTGCGTCGAGCGCAAGAGTAATTTATCCCGCCGGTTAAATAGCAACAGCGCCGAGACCCGCCTACAAAGTTACTTGCGCTTTGCGCTTGATACTTGCGTTTTAGATTGTTAAAATAGGGCCCTGAGAGTGCAAGTCTGCACTCTGTATTTAATTAAATACTACTTTTCATCTTTTTACTTTAAGACCGGGGTTAAGCAAGGAAAACTACAATTTACTTCAAGGCGACATAATGAACGACACTCGTCTCATTTGAGGAGGTGTAAAAACAAGTTCTTTGTGACATGCAAGATTTATTGTATAAAGATTTAGATTCTGCAAAAGAAAAGGTACAAGTCGGCTGTTTTGGTCAATTTTAAGTTTTAATTTAAAATGTTTGCAATTTTAATATAAGTACATGGTTAAATATGTTACCAATATAATCTATATAAAAGTAATGCATTGAATAATACGTTGTTTAAATTGTGTTTAAACGTGAATACGTCTATTAAAGAGTGTTTGTGTACAAAGAGAATCGCACTGGTGACAAAAACTTTTTTAAAATAAAAGTTGCTGATAACTTGATTTGAGTGATGATTTGTGCTCTACCACGCAAACTAAAACTCTGGTGCTCTCAGTTTGGTCTACTGCCGAGGTTGCTGTGGCCACTGACTGTGTACGAGGTTTCTTTGACAACAGTGGATAAGCTGGAAGCGTTAATAAGTTCATACATCAGGAAATGGTTGGGAGTTCCACGCTGCCTCAGCAGAGTGGGACTTTATAGTAAAGGAATATTGCAGCTGCCAGTCTCTGCTTTAACCGAGGAGTTTAAGTGCGCCAAGGTCAGAAAATGACCTTAGTAGAGTCACGTGACAAATGTGTAAGGGAGGCAGCACCTGTGTTAAAAACTGGTAGAAAGTGGTCAGCAAAGAAATCTGTATTAGAGGCAAAGGCTGACCTTCAAATTGGGGATATCGTGGGACAGGTACAGCATGGAAGAGGGGGTTTTGAGCTCAGTTTAGCTCCTCCTAAATGGCACAAGGCAGGCCCAGCTCAAAGGAGGAAGCTGGTAGTCAACGAGGTGCGACAGCAGGAGGAGAGGATGAGGTGTATAAAGGCCATTTCCCAGGCCAAGCAGGGAGAGTGGATGAGATGGGAGAGTGTGGAACAACGCAAGATGGGCTGGCAAGACCTTTGGTCAATGGAAGAGAGTAGGATCAGTTTCCTTATTAGGTCAACATATGATGTTCTCCCATCACCGCAGAACCTAAACTTCTGGGTAGGAGAGGATCCCTCTTGTCCTTTGTGTTCTTCACCTGCCACATTAAGGCACATTTTGACAGGATGTAAGGTGGCTCTTAGCCAGGGTCGGTTTACTTGGCGCCATGACCAAGTACTGCGATGTTTGGCTTTAGCATTGGAAGGCAAGCGTAACATGACCAATAAGTTGCCACCTGTTCTAGCTAAACATTACACACAGAAGACAATATTCCTCCGCCCAGGCGAGCAACCACCAAGAAAAGGTGTTAAAACCAATTCTCGCACAGGACAACTGGAAGCTGCTAGGGACTGGAAGATGCTGGCTGATCTTGATCAACGGCTTATTTTTCCACCTGAGATTGCCACCACTAACCTACGACCAGATATTGTTTTGTGGTCTGGATCAGCACGCATTGTTCAACTGATAGAGTTAACAGTGCCATGGGAGGATGCGGTAGACGAGGCATATGAGAGGAAGAAACTGCTGTATGCTCATCTGGCCACTGAAGCAGAACAGCGAGGATGGAGAGTCCAGGTTTATCCAGTGGAAGTGGGTTGTCGAGGATTTGTGGCACACTCTACAACCTGGTTCCTCAGAGACATCGGATTCAGCGGCCAAGGGTTGCGAAAGAACTTATCTGAAGCAGCAGAAAGGAGTAGCAACTGGCTGTGGTTGAGACGGAAAGATTCTAGCTGGCTGTGTACAGGCCGCCACAATACGGTTTCAAAGAATTCTTGAAAAACTTGAGTCTGTTGGTTTATTTGTATAGGTTGTATAGTATTTACAGTCATTACGTTCCTGTGGATATTGCGTGAATGACGGGTGGTTGGGCAGATATTGTGTTTTGCGGTAGGTGGTATGCCATACGGAACCGTTGCCACTGAAACTGCATTAACGCACCAGTGGGGCTCGACAGCCTTAGTCAAACGGGTTGGCGCGTATGGTTGGGTTGCGGAGAGATTGTGGTTAGGTCTCAGCAGCAGGAGGGATGTAGAGGTCAGTAAGCTGGGCTGAGTTGAGTGGGGGACGGAGGGGGGTGAGTCTGGGACGCCAGAGTCACTGTCGAGCCCTCTTGAGGTGTCGTGGGCAAGTCGACGAAACACTGAGGACGTAAGATGCCCACTTGAAGACCCTAGAGATGTCCCCTACTCGGCTCAATCCAGACGGTTGTCGTGCTGGTCCACTAGGGAGACCACACTGTAGTTGCAGCCGTCGTGTGCGCTGACGCGCCAAGTACACTGCAGCCGTTAACGCCGGACAGAAGGGGAGTCACACCACCATATGGAAAGAAGCGTAAATGGATGGAGAAGCATAGTTTACTGTAAAGCTACGTCTTAGTGTTGCTTATCTTGGCGAAAGCCGAGTACAAATCAGCATGAAGTTTTAACATCTACTCTCGTGTAATGGAAATCATGAAATATACAAATAGTGAGTAGGCCTATGTGTTTGTGGTACAGCCGCGGATCAGTTGCGCACTGCAAACGTATGCAGCACATGTGAAAGCACTATAGCGCGTGCTGCTCCTGTACCGCATACGTACTGTAACACGCACCGCATACGCACTGCACACGGAGTGTGTGTGAAACGGGCGTAAGCGAGTTTACCTGCATTCACAGTAGATATAGCATCTTCCTTCAGGTCAGTCCTATATTCATAATGAAAATTCTGTTTGAATGTCGTCTGTGATATCTTGTCATTTTAACAGTTAAGGGGTTTTTCCGTGTCCTAGACATTTGTCAGTTACGTTGCTTTTCAGTGTTCACAAGTATGTGGTAGTGACATGCCCCCTGAAATTCATACATTTTATATCATATTATTATAATGCAACTTATTAGGCCTATATATTTATAGAATAGCAAAGTAGGCTTAATCAATATACAAGACTTAACCACACAGATATATAAAGGCTATCATGATCATTTTGCCAAAAATGAACCATGTATTTGTTTAGATTATAATACGTTTTATTTTTAACTTAAACAAATACAACATATAACATTCGAAACTCATCGGCTTAGACTGCATTTGAAGAAAAATAAACACAACAGTTTTCTGTAGCCTTGTGCGAACTTATTGAATAGAATTAGACTTCTAGAATGTTCTTTCCGGTGCAATTTAAAAAAAAAAAAAAATGTTAGTAGTTTTTCTTATCATAGCCTACAAATGTCTTCGGAAACACATTTTACTCGATGTACTGAAGCCTGTAAAATGCATTTGCAGCTGCACAGCTAGCACATTGAGCATCTGGCTCGCTCAGGCTGCGCTGCGGCAACTGCACATCCAATGGCGCGGGCGCCTCTGACATGCGACCAATGAGCCAACTCTACGTCATTACACATCAGAGCCCGTCAAGGTGGCGCCAAGTCCCCGTATTTGCCATTATAGCAGCAGGTCTTCGTTCATTCATCATAGTCTGTCTGACATATATATTAGAAGCTATGCGTCTGTCATGGATTTGCACTGAATTGATTCTCAAAAATACGGAACAAAGTGCGTTCCGTATCAGTTCAATACGGAACAAGCCTTTTATGTGTCAAATACGGAACGATTCCGTATTATACGGAACGGTTGGCAACCCTACTTCTGTTGCTGTTTACGGTTAGTGTTGTATCGTGAATGAGTCACGGCTGAAGGGGTTGCAGGCACACAGCCTCTCGTACCTTATGTCTTACTTAACTGTTTTTTTTTTTTATCATTTTATCTTAATTACAGTGACACAGTCATCAGAGATGAACCAGTCAAGAGTTGTTTCTAACAACTGCATCTTAATTGTTGATCTGAATTGGTGTGTATCTCGATCAGGGTGATCCAATCCAATATTGCTTTGAAAAACCTGCACAAAAGTAAAATGGATTACCAGATCCTAGATAGCAAAACGTGGGATTTCCAAATCCAGATTACTCTGATCCAGATTAAATTTTTGGAGCAACACACCCCCCTCGACGGCCATGGGAATAAGATATAGTTGTATGTTGGTTTTGACGCTTTACATAAATGTAAATGTTTTGTTGTCTGTTGCTTTGTGCCATTAAAAATGTGTTAATTTGCATTTTTCCCTTTTCGCCTTAGACCTGATGGTGCTGAAAAAGGAGAGTGAAGTACTGAATGAAATGGAAGAGAAAGATCAATATGAGAGTCATGATTTCATAACAAGAGAAAAAACTTTTAGTTGCTCACAGACTAAAAAGACTTCCTCACTAAAAAGGGCTAAAAAGAAAGAAACTAGAAGTAAATTCACCTGCCAACAGTGTGAAAAATGTTTCAACCAACATGGAAATCTTCAAGTCCACATGAGAATTCACACTGGAGAGAAGCCATACACCTGCCAACAGTGTGGAAAGGGTTTCTCTCAAAAAGTGCACCTTGACAGACACCTGAGAGTTCACACAGGAGAGAAGCGTCGTACCTGCCAACAGTGTGGAAAGACTTTTGCTGAAAAAGGAAGCCTTGACAGGCACATGAGAGTTCACACTGGAGAAAAGCCTTACACCTGCCAACAGTGTGGAAAGAGTTTCACTCAATTTGGACACCTTAAGGTCCACTTGTTTGTTCACGCTGGAGAGACTCCTTTCGCCTGCCAACAGTGTGGAAAAGGTTTCAGTCGAAAAGGAAGCCTTAACAGGCACATGAGAATTCACACTGAAAAGAGCCTTTTCACTTGCCAACAGTGTGGAATAAGTTTCACTCAAAAAGGAAGCTTTAACAGACACATTATGATTCACACTAGAGAGAAGCCTTACACATGCCAACAGTGTGGAAAGTGTTTTGATCAACATGAAAAACTTAAACTCCACATGAGATTTCACCCTGGAGAGAAACCCTACGAGTGCCCTCAGTGTGGAAAGAGTTTCACTCAAAAACGACACTTTAAAGTCCACTTTAGACTTCACACTGGAGAGACGCCTTTCAGCTGCCAACAGTGTGGAAAGAGTTTCAGTTCAAAAGAACACTTTAAAAACCACATTATAATTCACACTGGAGAGACGCCTTTCATCTGCCAACAGTGTGGGAAAAGTTTCAACCGAAAAGGAAGCCTTAACAGACACATGTTGGTTCACACAGGAGAGAAGCCGTTTACATGTGGTGACTGTGGAGAAAGTTTTAGGTGTAAAGCTGCCCTCAAATACCACATGATTATTCATGTATGAGATAATTGTTTTTGTATGTCATCAGTGTGGAATGAGTTTCACAGACAGGAAACATCTTATGTTTGAGAGACTGTATATTGTGCTGATTATTGTTATGGTACCAAATCCCCAATTAATGTCCAGTGACTACGAGTGAAGTAAAGAAGCCAGAGTTAAGAATTAGAATCGATGAATTGATTAGTCAAATGAAGAAGAAACTAGTTACAACTTTACATGTTAACAGAAATATAAATCTGTATCAAATAATAGCCTTTGTCCTGTAGCACTGAGCCTAAAATCACACTGTTTCCACCGTCGGGCCAGAAGCTCAGCAGAGCTTTACTAAAACCATTGTTTTTACTAAACCTCACACAACCCCATCATTTCACCAACAAAGGAAGGTTTTATCAGACTGGAAACTACCGAAATCGCAAAATGAACGTGATGAATGTGTCTTTTTGTTTTTTACTTTAAAGATTTAAAATTCAGGCTTCAATGTTTTACCATAATTTTACAATAAAAGTGAAACAATGATAATAATTAGTTTGTGTGAGGATTGCACAGTAATGAGTGATACAGAAATAGTGTTTTTTTACCATTATTTCACAAAAGAGGGAGGACACTTCTATCAAACTTTGTGCACTTTTTACTTGGTAACAGTTAGCGTTTTGCATCACATATAAATATATTTCTCTCTTTTACGGTGATCAGAATCCACATCGGATCACAAATGGATGTTATTTCAAACACTCGCTGCTGTCTGAAAGTGAGTTTTGATTTAAAATGATTTTAAATGTCTTTAATACTGATGTTACTGGTAGCTATAAATGAAATGATCTGTGGCGCTGACCCTCTCCATCAGGGACGGACTGGGGCTAAAAAAACAGCCCTTGACTTTCTCCCAAATAGGCCCATCATCCGGCCATTCGCCCCTAGCCGTGCGCGACAGACACTAGCCAGGATGTCCTGATACTATGCCACAATACTCAGACATGGTATTCACCGCAAGTAACATCTCAAAACCAATGATGATAATTGGGGTTCTGTTTATTAATGAAGCCTCAGCCTTCAAATAAAAACAAAAAATGTACAAGGCCATTACATCTGCATTTAAAATAAAATACAAATAATGAAATGTCACTGGCTAACAGAAACCCCAAATTACACAAATATACCAGGGGTCTCCAACCTTTTTGTGTGCGAGGGCTACCTCAAGGGATAAAATAATCTAGAAGAAAATAAAAATATTTAATATATTACTAGTAGGCCGACTCTTCTTCCTCAATTGTTTTTTTTTTATACACGTAGCATACAGTATAAGTGATTGTATTAGTGCCCCTGCTGTTGGCTGTTCATATTGCTTTATTAGACTTTTTGTGCTGACGGCCCTCGGTTGGACGGACGTTTTGGACTTTTCCCGAATGCACAGATTGTCAGTCTATCCTTGCTCTCCATACTTGAACAAACTCTGCCTTTGGACCAGGACCATGGTGTTCGGTGGGCCAAAAAACCCTGACCGTTGCCCGAGAGAAAGCACCGTTGAGGCCTCATCAAGAATTGAGTATTTTAAATGAGCGACTGCATTCCCAAAGTCAGTAATTTACATAACATACACCCAAACCCAAGGTGTAACAAGGTTCAGATGTTATGGGAAGAAGGAGGCGGGAACCGGCGAACATTTAAAGATTTTAATAAAAAATACAAAAAAATACAAAAATGAAAGTATAAGCCAGCAGCCCCTCGCGGACGACTGCTGGTCACACAAAACAGAAACAAAACATAACATAAAATCAGGCCTGTTCCTCTCTCAATCTTCACTGTCGCCACTCCTTTATGCTTCCACTCCTCCATGAGAGATATGAGACCGGTGCGTCTCGCAGGTGTCGCACATTATCAATCATGCCACCGGCCTCGCGCCGCTCTCTCACGTTCCTTGACCTCGTCCTGCTCGCCACATACGGCAATACAGCTGAAGTATAAAATACTACTGCCACAGCTGCGGTAGTATTACATAATACTAAAGTACAATTACACTGAATTAAGGTACAAAACAAGTTTGTCTGAAACTGCAATGGAACAAAGGCTGAGGCCCCTTTTTTTTTGTTTTTACAGACAGGGCATTGATTAAGCCAGTAGTAGGCCTTAATGCGTACTAGTTAAACTAGGATATTTAAGTACCTTTCATGAACGTGGCTTAAAAAAGGCTTAGTTATTCGGAGACTACAGAGTCCTGGAGTAAGTTAAAGGGGTCCTATTATACTTTTTTAACTTTAGTTAGTGTGTAATGTTGCAGTTTGATGCACAGCGGTTTCCTGTCTGCCTGAGTGAATTGCGCTTGTAGCTCCGTATAGCTTTGTTTTTAAACTCTATTTTCCTCCTGTTTATATTGCTTAATATAATTTAATCATCACAATAGATCTGATATTATCTAACATTGTGTCTCTCGCTGATCTGACATCACTATCTTTAATTGCTATCGCTAGCACAATGCGCTAGCATTTTACTAGCCTGTTAACCTGCCATCCGTGCTTGCCATCTTTTTTCTCTTGTGCCTTTTACGAGTCCATCAAACAACTGTGGTAGTAGGATCAGTCAACAAACCCGGTGAGTCATGTCATCTCCTGTTATTGTCATTTGCATTGCCTGCCACATGTATAATATAGCCTTCTCTGTCAGC
Organism: Rhinichthys osculus; assembly: GCA_029959095.1. Classification (NCBI taxonomy): domain Eukaryota; kingdom Metazoa; phylum Chordata; class Actinopteri; order Cypriniformes; family Leuciscidae; genus Rhinichthys; species Rhinichthys osculus. The sequence goes on along the minus strand of JARWKJ010000013.1, from coordinate 8,066,924 downwards.
AATGAGGGCTACACATGTGATAAATGCAGGGACATAGTCAGGCTGACGGAGAAGATTTCAGAGGTAGAGACACGCATCCAAACTTTAATCGAGAATAGTAAGAATGCAAAGGGCTTTAGATACTGCTTTAGATACGAGCTGTTGTACATTGTTATTTTCCGAATGTAGAGCCCTTGCAGCAGGGCAACTGGGTGACAGTGAGGTGCAATGGTCGCGGGATAAAACACAGCTGTTGTCAGAAAGTCCGTCCCGGAACGGAAAACAGGCAGCGGTTTCTGATGGACTAATATCATAGTTGCTTCTTCCAGCAGACTGATGCAATAGCCAGTTCCAGCCTGATATCGCTGCTCTCCCTGATATCGTTGCAATAGCCTAGCCTGGCAAGCCAGACCTACATCAAGATGTTAGGTCTGGGAACTGACAATTGGCATACCTCAATCCGAGGGGCGGGATAAACGGTTGTCTTTCAATATCCCTCGGCACGCAATAGGACAGCGCTACAACCAACCAGAGCAACGAACGGCTGTGGCTGAGTGAGTCCCATGCGTTTTCCCACCAGCGGAGCTAGTTGGTATATTAAACTTTTGCCGTATCCGGTCGTCAAAACTCTGAACACATCTTCCTTTTTTAGGAATGACTTAAGTGACGCTCTCTTAACTCCAAGTCATCCAGAGTCGCGGCCAAAGCCGATTCGAAAGACCGCTGTTCGCCAGCAGCATCTTCTTTGTTTTCAAGCAGAGGGAAATCACCTATGGAAATCACGCGGAACCGTCATTACGTCATTATGTTAAGCCCGCCCACCAACTCTACACGATCTGATTGGCCGGACCAGTTTTTGGTTTTTCCAGCTCAAAAGTCTATGGAGAGTTGCTAGACCATACTTTGCTGCAAAATAATTTTAGCTGCCACTAGGGTGCGTCTAGATTTCTAGGCTAGCAATAGCCAGTTTCAGCCTGATATCGCTGCTCTCCCTGATATCGTTCAATGTTGTGCGTTCATGCAACAAATGTGAGTAATTATGTGAATATTGCTTAGTTAACACTTTGTATTTGCTATTGTGAATGTCAGATGTTTAGCAAATGAAGATCGCGATATGCAAATGACGATCGCGGACAGACGCTAATCCTATGATCACGTTGTTATTATATGCTGCGTCATGCTGTTTTTTTAAAGTTTATCTTATCATATGTTTATTTGTTATCTGACAGTTAAGCATTCATTTGTGATGACTATTTAGCCAGTTATTGATACCTTGTGAGGTAATTTGTGTACAGATATATTGTATTCATACTGTATTCCTTTATTTATATATTCTACAGACCACAACACAACATGATTACATCATATAACTTTCCCTACCATCCTGAGATTGTAAATGGATGTCACTTTCTGCCTGACAAGTATTATTAAAGAGAAGTTTGACAAAGATATACTTCTCCCGTGCCTGATTCTCTTACCGGAATCACTGTCCATAATTGTCTGCCTACAGAACTGTAAATTCACAAAGGTTGCCAGAGGTGCTACTCTGCAACAGCTGTTCTGTTCAGATTAGTTAGTACATCAATCAGGTTCTCCCCACTCAGTGATGAACCCACTGAGAATCCTGTTGAATCCTGCCATAGTGATTAGTAATTCTATTACACAGAACGTGAAAATAGACACCAGCCACCATTTTTACATATTTGCCAGAAGCCAGGGCGCCTGACATCAATGAAAATTTAAAAGTGCTGACTAATGTTAATCGTAAATTCTCTAAGATTGTTATTCATGTCAACACAAATAGTTTTCGACTTCGCCAGTCGGAGATCACTAAAATTAACATTAAAGAGGAGTGTGAAGTAAGATGTCAGACACTATAATTTGCTCTGGCCCCCTCTCTGTTCACCGGAGTGATGAGATACTTAGTAGACTGTCCTCACTCAATGGCTGGTTGTCGAAATGGTGTCTGCAAAATGATAAAGGGTTCATAGACAATTGGAAAAGTTTTTGGGGCAGAACTGACTTGTTGAAAAGAGATGGTATTCATCCCTCCTAGGATGGTGCCGCTCTTCTCTCTAGTAATATGGCACATAGTAAAGTTGAACCTTGACTAACTGGGGCTCAGGTCAGGAAGCAGACAGACTGGCTAAACCAACCGTCTGCCAGCTGTCTCACGTCACAGAAGTCAGATAAATCCCATCACATAATCTCTTTTTGATGATATCTAGGTGAAAGAGTCTCTGTGTCTTTTCCCCGAAATAGAAAATACAAAAAACCCATTTAAGGGACAACATTTTATTGATGTTCAACAAATAAAAAACAGATGTAATACAAATTAACAAATGATAACAAATATGGATAATATGATCCAGTTCCATCTGGTTGAAGATCGGAGTCATCACGCCGGTATGGAGACAGGTTTGTTGAGGATCCAACCCAGTCTCTTCCTACTGCGTATCTATACCACGAGTTTTCATTTTCATTTGGCGTAGTATTTACACGCCAAAGTCACATTTTGCGTTCATATGGTACGCAAAACCCTCCCGTTAAACTTCTATTGATGGAAAATGCGTGTGCATTGCACGCAGAAATGTATTATAGTCAACGTCATCGTCCCGCCCCTTAAATGGTACGAAGATTCACGATTTCATCTCGTGCAGGTGCCGAAGTCGCATGCAGAAATACGTTTTTTTTTTTTTTTTTTTTTTTGTACAGAAACTTAACTGATTATCTCTAATGGGGGCGAATATTGTTCCTACATCTAATATTACACGCTTGCTCATAATAGTCGGGGGATTGTTTTTACAGTTTAATTCTAAACAATCCATTTCCGGGAAACAAAATGTTTGCAGAATATTCAATAATTCAATTTTAATATGCTAGTTAGTAGTTAAATATCTGTCTGCTTTATTTATTCTGCTCTCTGCTTTTGTCTTTTTGGCTCATATAGGCCTACACGCATTTTTGTTTCTTTGTTTGTGATTGTATTTGTAATAGTAAAAGTAGCCTACCTACTAATAATAATACAAATAAATGAATAAATTAAAAAAGGTATAATTTGCCCCGAATTTTAGTCCTTCGCTGCTCCAGGAAACACCCACTACCGCTTGGAAACCAATCAAATGTTTAAACATTTTCAGCGCCCTCATCACTGTCACGCCCCCTCAATACACAGTGCTCAAGTTCGCCTCGTCCATCTAATCATCAGAATACACAAGTAAGTATTTAGCAAAATAATAAAACATTTCAGTTAAATTTTATTGTAAATGCAAGTGTTAATAGCTTCCAATATCTAATGCGTGTCAATGCTGTCAGTTATTCTTTTAAGTGAGCATGCACATGTAGCCCTACAGTTGTCAGGCGATTAATGTCTGTTTAAAATAATGTATTAAATATTTTAGGATAAAATGTAGTGTAAGAGTTTGCTGTGCGCAACGATTACTTTTTATTGATGCATCATGTTTTATTATCAAGTTATGATGAGATCACACTACTTTATGTCTTTACCAGGCATTACGTGTAGATCACAGATATGTGGATTATTCAACCCCCTCCCCCCTTTTTGCATTTGTTAAAACAGAATGTCCAGAGGCTCTTTAGAAGCATCACTTCTTCTTGGAGATGTGTTTCTTGGTCAGATACAGGTAACTTTAGAAATTGTATCTTGAATAATGATTTATTGTACTTATTTTTCTCTGTCAAATAATTTAAAGAAAACTACAGATGAACCGTTATATAGGCTAATATATTATTCATGACAGGCAAGTATAAACTACGTTAAAAATCTGTTAAATATATGATTTGCATTTTAGAAAGTGGAAAAAAATAAAGTCAAGAGGTCTAAGCCACATCCCACGACTGTAAAGTGGAGGCGAAGGGACAGAAATGGGAATGTTGTAAGGCCGCTTCAAGGAAAAACTGCAATCAAATCAAAACTTAAAGGAAGGCCTCCTAAACACGGTGAGGCAGTTGTTCATTTACAGTTATCGTTTAAATTTACTGTTATTTTCAGTTATGATTTATATTTTCTTCCTATTTGATAAATGTGAAGATGTATGCAGTCTGTTTTAATCTTTAAGTGCACTCATTTACATACAGAACCCAATATAAAGAACCCCACAGCATTATGTATTCACATTTCTTTTTTTAAAGCTCCCACCAGTTTGCCCATCCAAGAAGAATTTGTTTATCGAGCAGAAACTGGTAACTGTTTACTAAAGTTATATGAAATGGCAGCTGGTTTATAGAGTTTAGTAATTCTGCCAGCTGCAACATACTGGACATAATTGCACTTTTTTTTATAAATGTGATCCTTGTACAATATCTCCATAAAAAAAACTGATTGAATTTTCACTGTTTCTTGTTTCTCCTTCAATCAAGTCTCACTCATTGAAGAATTGGGGCACATCCTCGATGACGAATGGGTTCAGTCTGAAGAGGTGTCTTTGGCCACAACCTGGCAAAAGCGGCAATCCCTAAGCCATGAAAGATGGCATATTGCAAGGGAGGCCATGGTTAAAAATCTTTTGGCAGCTGAACATGTTCAGGAATGCATCTGCCAACACTGTTTAAATACTGAGGCCATTGTACGGTGCAGGGACTGTCTACCTAGGCAGTATCTATGCACCATGTGTGATGGAGATGTCCATCAGCACCTACCTCTCCATAACAGGGACTCTATGGCCCATGGGTTCTTCAAGCCATTGTGTCCAACCACTGCAGTGAAGAGACATTCTGAGACATTTGAGTTCTCTGAACAGGGTATGCTTTTCATGTGTCTCATTATTCTTTTCAGTCTGTACTTTTTTAATGGCTGTAGATTAGTGTAAAATTATAATTAACTATATTTAATAAAGATATTAAATTATATAGTTATTTATTTTATGAATCCTGCACTAAGGAGTTTATTATAATTTTTTTGCTTTTGCTTTTTTAGTCCGATATCTTCCGCTACTTTTGCCAGACAAAATCTGTGCCTGTTCAGAAGGTTCATGCAGAGTGATAAGTGGCAAGCCCATTATTGTAATTAATTTTAATGGTAAGATGTAGTTTTTCTCTTTATGAAAACAACACATAAAGGTTAATATAAGAACTCAATGCTTGCATGTAATATCTGTGATTGGGACTATTAAAGCTGTTGTTATTAAAGCTGTCACATTTTTATTATAGGACGGTACAATCTCACCCTTCCATCACTGGAGTGCTCATGCTGCAGGACAAAATGGGCAGTGGGGCTCAGTGATCTCCTCAAGTCTGGCTACTGGCCAGCCTCTATAAATTTTGAGATGGTGTATGAGGTTGGCCTTTTTAGGTCTTTTCTGGACTTAAAACTTTTTGCTCCAGGTCTTTCACGTCAAGCATTCCTTGGAATGCTTGACAGAAGAACAGAGTACAATGGCAGGGTAAATATTGTTATTCAGTGTATACTGTTAACATGCTGTTTGTTCCTTAAAGTTATTGGTTTGGTTATTTCAACAGAGTGGTAAAATATGTGGAGACACATTCCAGAAAGCCTTTCTGGAGTGGACCTTTGCCTTGCATGAGGTTGAGAGGCTTTGTGGTGTCCAGCCATTTAAATGTCCCGCTTGCAGTCCGTCCATGCATGCCATCTCAGTGGATGGTAACAGGAAGCTGTACAGGTTCCATAATGCACATGGGTATGTATTCTCTTTTATTTTTTGTACATTTTGTTGTACTTCTTAACTGTCTACATCATGTTTCTCTTTTTCAATAAAATTAAGGACAGAGAAGGGCTACTTCGATGGCACATTCATAATGAAAGATGATGATGTTTCCTCCTTTGTGGGATATGTTCATGAAAAGACCAAGCATGTAATAACCCTTAACTTATTTTCATATTTTATATTCCAGTCCAGCTACCATTATTGAAATATTAATAATCATTTTAACCGTATGTCTTGTAGACCACAGGTAAAGGGGTGTGTGGCTCCTCTCAATGGAAGGCAGCCAAGGAGTCTGCTAAAAAGTCGACATCCAAGATTGATGAGGAAGGCCTTGAGATTGCTGTGTGCCGACATGGAGGACTTTTAAAAGGCCTAAATATGTTCAGAGGCGAAATATTTGCTTATCCCCTGTTCCTTCAAAACACCCTCTCAAAAGAAAATGTGTCATTCTTCTGCTCAGATGTCGCCTGCAAGTATTGGCCATACTTAAAGAGAGTGGTGGGACACTGTCCAGAGCTAAGGCCTTTATTAAATATGCACCCACTATTATCAGTTATGCATGCCAAAGCACATGAGTTGAGTTGTGAGGTAATATTCTTTCATTACAATAACTTATATTATTAATATTTTTGTGGTATGGACATGCACTTCCACAACCATTGTTGTTTTATGTTTTTTTTTTTTTTTTTTGTAGATAAAATGGTCTGGAAGAAACCAAGAGGGAGCTGGTCTTACAATTGGAGAAGAGGTGGAGCAAGTCAACTCCTTCTTGTCGAGAGCTGCAATCTGCACTAAATATATGTCCAAAGCTGGTAAAAAATTAGATAAACACTACTTTTAACATATAGTTATTTCTAAGTATAAATGAATCATGACTAACCATTTTTTCATATATTTATTTTGACCAACTATCTAATAATAGCACGTTCAGACATGCTCACTGTTCTTGCTTCTGCATGGAACAAACGGAAGTCTGAAAATCTGGCTAAATGTTTGTCTCAAAGATACATTAAGGTATTTTACGGCTGCAAAAGTCAACCTTGTTTAACATAATTTGAGCAATTATGTCTATTGCATACATTGTTGAACCTTTATAAACCTTTATTATTAAATTAATCTATAGTGTTTTGATATATGTTTAGACAACCGAGAGAATGAAAGTGGAAAGTGAGAGCTTTGCAAGTCTGCAGGCTGAGCTTAATGTCAGTGATGAGGACATTCAGCAGTGGGTCAGTGATGTCCAGCAGTGGGCCACAGGTGATACATTTTGAATGGCCTGTTTTATTTTTTTATGTAATAAAATGTTTGCACATAAGGCATAATATATCAAATTTGTAATGCTAATTTATTTGTTTGAGATGTAGTATCAGGTGCAAAGGATGACTCTGGACTTGAGGGCAGAATTCGAGGCCTTTATGTCAGCATAAAGCTGAGAAAACATTATCTGTACCATCGGACAGGTCAGATTAGATGATGCTAAAAAAATTATTCACATAAGCTAAGGAATGAACTTGAGTGCTTTATACTAATGTTGTTGATTTATTAGATAGCAACAAGAGAAGGCACAAAATAAGGAGGAGAATTCATGAAGACAAATCAACCTTGGCAGCTGCCATTAAGGACTTCAATGAACAGTCAGTCCACCAACTTCCTTCTGTGGATGAGCTGCTCTCTGCTGATCATTTCCAGTGGCCATGGGAATGCCCTGACACTAGTAATTAACTTAAAAAAGAATATTCAGTATATTTGATAAACATTGTTTGATGTTAATACAGTCCTCAGTGTTTAAAAGATGGTAATTTAAGACCTTCATTAATTGCAGGTAACGGCAACCTCTCAACCAAGAAGATGGTCTTTGACCGGGTCATGTTGCTTTCCCGACTGAAGGAGGAGGAGCAGATCCTAGTGATGGAGGTCAAGCAACACTGGCAATCATTGAAGGAAGCTGAATGTTCCCTGAGGGATCTCTCAATTCAAATTCAAAATAACAGTGAGTAGCCATAATAAAATTCAATAACCAATGAATTGCCGGAATTAAAACATTTATGATTGATTTTATTTATCATCTTTAATGTTTTCATTCCTTTTGTGTGTAGACAGTGACTTTGAGCTATCAGAGGAGAGCTCCAATGGACTACTGTGCCTTCTAAAGAGAAAACTGGAAGACCTTCAGTTTCTGCAAAATAATGCTAGAATGTTATACCGACAATGTGTTCTGGGACAGGCATCAGACAACATTCTGTTTGATAGCATTTCTGATGAAGAAACTGAGGCAGTAAACTACAGCTCTGATGAAACAAACAGTGATGAGGACTAAACCTGAACATGTAGAGTGGACAGATACAGAAGAACTATTTTTATAAGCAGTATTTTTAAGCTGTTTATTATTCGAAATATTTGGACACTTTCCATCAATGTAAGATAAAGGTACACACTGCTATACACACCCCTATACAGTATATACAAATTTTACCTAGCAAATGTTTTTTTTCCCTACTGTAAGCCAAATAAAATACTTGTGCAGTGATCAACAAAAACAGTCTTGTCTTTTGTCTCCTTTATTTTATCTCTGTTCAGGCAGGTCTTGCATGTGGTGTGCAGATAATTCTGCAGTATTTTCTCCTTTGACTAATACATACTGTTCTGATAAATACTATAACATTTTGTAGTAACAAATTGAAGTCAGTTATAGATTCCAAATAACATGACAAATTGTAGTGTTTTAACATAATCCATTACATTACACATTTAAGGTAATTTAATGGACTACGTTTTGATTACTTTTGACCCAACTCATTTATCACATTGATTTCGATAAGCTAATCTTGTACATTTTGATATAAAAATACAAAGATAAAAGAAAATATATTCCATTCTTCGTTATCAACAACAAGAAGTGCATTAAATTACTTCTTTATTATTATTATTATTATTATTATTATTTTTGACTTAATTTTATTATTGACCTAACTTAGTAACTAGAAATCTCGGGGCTTAATTCTAGTAAATATATTATTACTGTATGTAAAAGAGGTTCATCTGACAAAAATTTTGGAGAAACGCTGCATTGCGTGTAAATATGAAATTACATGAATTTGTACGTTTTAATGTGTTTAAAATAAAAAAGCCTTCCGAAGACAGTAATACATGGTTAAATGACTCAGTGAGCGATATTCAAATAATAATGTTTCCACCAGGAGTCGATTAGACATGCCATGTTGGAATTTTGAGAAAACAATTAAAACAGTAAAAATGTAAATCATTTCTGTAAATCCAGTTATTAAATACTGTGTTTTGCATGAGTTTTCAGTGATAGACACATGACTAGTGGCTAATCTGTGAGTGGTACTCCACAAACCTGGAAGGAAGACTTTCTGAATGTATATAATCAGAATGCTTTGTGGAAAGGAATCTTAAAAGATAAAAAAGAAGTAGGGAGAATATACAGTATATTTTTAATAATTTACTGCCATTGTGAGAATAACATGTAATCAATAAAAAGTAACTGTAGTCTGGTTATGAGTATTTTAAAATATAACAATCTAATTACGAGTACTTAATTTTTGGATTCTGATTATGTAATCCAGTAAAACATTGTATACAATAAAATACATAAAAGAGTATGTAGAATTGCATTTTAGGTATAGTACAAGTCTCTGTATATATTTGTTTGTATATAGTTGTCTTGTGCCACAATCCAGAATCTTCAATTAGCATTTTATTGATAATGTCTTAGGTTAGGTTAGGGTTAGGGCTAGCACGTAGGGTTGGAGCTGGCCTAATGCAAGTAACCAAGAAAATGTAAAAAATCACCCAGAAAGTGGCCTATTTTATCAGTGTTTATAAACTTGCAACAACTTACATTATGGCAAGTTGTTGAAAAAACCATATAAATGTGACTCAACAGACTTTTGTTGTCCATGATGAGAATACATCTGTGTATGCTTTACTGCCCTTCCACCCTCAGGGAAGTTATGCTTAGGGTTAGGGTTAGGATCTCGGTAAATGGGTAATTTCTTACAACATAGCAACACCACTTTGTTAACTAAATGCATTACTGACGTAATAATAACAGCAACACCTACTTTGCAGCATTATACGGTTTTTAATATGGGTTAAAAGATTGTCCAACCACAGCGAATCCTGCGGGTGCCAAGGGCAGGTCAGAGCCAACAACCCAGTTGAGCAGATGCGTCACACTTACTTGTACATATATGGTCATTTGTTGAGAGGATCTTCCAGGTCCGTGTGGTGAATGAACAGATTATCATTTAAACATTTAGTTGCCCCCATTAAATATCAAACTAAAATGACAGATTGCATTGTGGGGTTAACCTGATGCAGCAAAAGATTTATTGATTACAGTGAAACTCCCCCCCCCCCCCCCCCATTTGCTTACAAAAAAATAGACTGATAATTATTAAAGCATTGCAGTATTTTTTGACCGAAGTGCAGCTACTCAAATGAAGTGCTTCTGTAATATTTAGTGTATCTAAAGTGTATTAAAGGTATACATTTAATCACTTCTGTTTCCTGGAAATGGACACTGCAACCTTGCCATTATTATCTCACCAGTTGAACTATAATGAGCATATATATATATATATATATATATATATATATATATATATATATATATATATAATGAGCATATAAAAAACCTATAATAACATATATACAATGTTATAAGCCTGCAAATAATATTTTTTACAAAACAGTTATTTCCTCCCACAATTTCTTAACCATACATTAACTATAACTTTTTGTCACCCAATTTAATTTGGTCAGAAGGGACGTGTAAGCACTATTAATTGAAAAACTTCTGTTTTGTATTATTAAAAGCATTGTTTGACTATTACCTTTTTGATAATTCTACTATGGTATTTACCAAATATTCTTATGCATTAATGCCGTAATGATATTTCACTAGACTCAACTCACTGGGCCCATTTAGAGCAATCTGTGTCTATGTGCTAATATATGACAATATAATATACCTTGTACATCTAGCCTCTAGTCTAGAGAGAATATGGTTGTTCATATCCATTTATTTACTGAATAGACAAGTATATATATTATACAGTACACACACAATGGGCTTACATTCAAAAATTACTATGTAAGACTACAAATGACTTAATATTTCCTTGAGCCCTTCCTGATTGATAGTTTCCGCAGTGTTGCTGTGGGTTTCCTCTGGGTGCACCAGTGTTCTCCGCACTTTAAAAACATGCAGGTATAGTTAATCAGGAACTAGAGGCTATATTGTGTGTGTCATCTCTGTGACAGACTGGTTACCTATTCAGGTGATGTTATACCTATTTCAGGCATAAAAATGTGGTGGTTTTTTTTAAGGTCAAAAGATGTAAATGGACATAGTGAAAACATAAACCTTTATTTGTCCACTATAACAGAAACTGTGGTTCAAAAACAAACAAAAAACTGTCTTCATGGACCGGTAATGTAATTAACATTGATTAAGAGTAATCTGAACATGATCTTCAGGCTGCCAGGTGGGTGGCCATGTCTTCTTACTGGAAAAAAGTAAAAACAACAATCAATAAATGAGAAATGTACAGAGGTGAATTAAGTTGCCATGTAGGTTTACTTATTCTTACCAGGATGGACAAGGCAACCAATGCACCAACACCTCTTTATGTCCCTGTGAATTAGGTAAAAATAAAGAGCCAATTACAAAACAAATCATCATTACATTTCAATCTTTACATATCATTACATCACTTAATACATTTTTAAAGCATTTAACGTAAATCATCAAAAGCTTTTAACAAAGCACCATGGAAAGCTATGTACCATCCTCATGTGGCATTACTGTGGTACAGCAATGCCACCAGCACAAAAACAGAGACAGGTGTACTGTAGCTGCAGGTCGAGTTATGTAAAGTACGTAACGAAGGTGTCATGCTGAAAGGTGAAAGCTACTACAACAGAAACTTACCCCTAACCTTAACACACAGCTTTCAAGACCAATTAAAAAGACCTTTCTCCACAAGCAAAGCTCCAACATACCTACACTTGCAAAAACACACTACAGCAGGTGTTGTCATCAAAGTATGGAATCTGAAATTTGAATTCCAATTCATCATTTAGGATTCTTATCATCTTAACCAAAACTGACCCAAAAATGCCACTCAAGCAAAGCCTAACAGACTGAAGAGCAACTTCAACAACTGCTGTTAACATATTCAAAAGCAATGGAAATACACACCTGAACTCTACATGTTATATAGTTAATTATATGTTATATTCATACTATACTGTAGAAGCCAACACTGTAGTACTGTACAGAATATTTTATATTAAAATATGAATTTACAATTCTTCACCTTATTAATCATTGTTTGTGTATTGCTGTGTGATCTTCTACCTTATGCTCTTTTTCACTGCCTGTACTCATACTGCAATCAGTAAGCAAATATGAATTCCATTCCAGATGTTTATTTTTTGCAACAAAGTACCTTACACATTAGCATACATTGAATGTGGAGTTATTAACATTACAACAGAGCTAAATATTTTGGGATACTGATCCATTCATAGTTTGAGCAAAAACATAAATGAATTACTTAATTTAACAAATTATTTAAATAAATGTTCTGTACAATCATCACCGGTATTATGAAACACATAACATTAACAGATTGAAGATGCAGAACAATGCCAACCTTTCTGAGACGCGTCTTCGATACAAATTCCACTGGAAATACGTCCAGAGAAGAATGGAATGGACATTCTGTACAAATGTAAAATCTGGTTAGAAATAAATGTATTACTTACCGGTAACTTGAACAGAGATAGAATGCAAAACTATTTCTAAACATCTAAAAATCTGAACAGAACTGAAACAAATATAAACATCAATATTATGATAACTTTCAAAATGGATGACAATGTGTAATAGACTAGCAATGCAAAGAGCTAACTGTATTGTATAACATTTTATACCTGTGTCCGTCTTTTGTTGGCGCTTCCTCTTTGCTGCCATGTTGACAGCTGATTTGCTGTGAAGGAAAATAATTTTTTAGCCTTAGTTAGTTCAAGTTCACATTGTTCCTTGCTCATTGTACTGGCTTTACCCTAAGTCATTTCACTCTGCGCTCATCTTTGAAATGCCTCTTGGGCATCCAAGTGCAGCTCCTATCTCTCTGAATGGGGAAACATCAAATTCTCCAAAACTGTTAAATTATTACATTTAAGATTAAATTGCAGATTTGAAATCACAAAAAAAATCTGACAACAGTCTCATATTTTTTTTGCTATGTTCCTAAAGTATAAAAAACCCAAACAAAGTGCTTTCAGACTGGAGCAGCCAATGCGCATGAGCAGTCATGTACGCGAATCTCAGAATACTGTCTATTTCTAGAGCAACCGGAGCTTCTAACAGCAGTTGGTATGACGTGTTAACTTTTCTAAGCAACAATTTGCTCTTTTATTTAGAAGGTTGGATTAATTTGCCAAGTTGGGCATTATTGATAAATAATAGGAGTGTAATGTTTTCATATATCTTGAGTCTTTGCTTCACCCCATCTTCTTCTACTCACCATTCTGGTTTTAATACGACTCCCTCTTTCTCTCTTCTCTCTTCCATTTCATTCATCTTAAGTGCACTGATCATTCTTTTCTCTGCCCGTTTCTTCATCTCCTTTGCCTGTTTAGTCTTTTTTGTCACTTTCATGTCTTCTTCCTCAACAGGTCTCTCTGGTTCTTCCCCTCCACTTTCTGTCTGTTGTTCTTCAATTTGCTCTTTATCCTCCGATCTTTCCTTCATCCTCACTTCTACATTTTTCTCTGATAAAATGCACTCTTCATCTTCTACAGCCTCTTTTAAGTACTGACTCTCTGTCCTATCACCCTCTGTGTCCTCTTGTTCTTTTTCTGGACTTTTGAATCTCTGTTCTTCAACAGGCCTCTCTGGGTCTTCCTCCTCACTTTCTATCTGTTGTTCTTCGATCTGATCTTCATCTTCCAGTGTTTCCACTTCTACACTGTTTTCCAGTATAATGTTTTCTTCATCTTCTACAGTCTCTTTCAAGTCCTGCCTTTCTGCTTCATTACCTTCTGTGACCTCTTGTTCTTCTTCTGGACTCAAACCTTAAAAAAGTACCATTAAAGTCATATTAAAACACATTAAAAAAAAACTTTGAAATAAAGTGCAGTTTAACATAGAAACTTGTATAGCTACAGTACTTAGGCATCAGTGCTTGCAAATACAATTTACCCTGTAAAATATGCTCAAAGAGGATGAGCATTTTTTCCATCACCATATGTCCCTCAGCTGGGAACTCAAAGGGACACTGGACCTCTGCTGTCCACTTATGGGCCTTCGAACATTTCCCTAGTAGAAGAAGAGGAACATATCCCAGAGCTTTCAGCTTCTCCATCTAAAATATATGAACGTCAAACAGTACAGCTTTTAAAAACGGTTCATAATAATTCTGAAAGAAACAGTTAAAAATATGCTTAGCATCATGTGACTCCAAGAAAACATGTGTGTTTTCTTGCTTGAAACACAAGTTTCAAGTTTTTGAGGGTTTTTTTTTTTAAATGTCCAGGCTTATTATTTATATTATACCATACACAAATTCTGAAAGGTTATTCAGACTGTATTATTTCAGCAAAAAACAAAAACAAATCAAGGCTTTGCTAAAGTTGAGTATGACAAACTTTCTGCTTTCAATGAACATCAGTTCACTTGGTACCCATATTTGCAACGCCTCCAGGCAACTTTTTTTAGGTTATGCAAGGCTAACTGCTATTTACTTGAATGGGGAACTCCTGAAATCTCAAAACATATTGTAAAATTATCAATAAAATCGGACACAAACTGTGTCATAAGACTGTGTCAAATAGAGTTAAAAGTGTAAATTTAGTTCAGATTTAGTCATTGTGATTGTGCAGTAGTTCTCCTTTTTTTCTGGGAACCAGAGCTTCTAATGGCAGCTGCAGTGATGTGTGACTTTACCAACTGCTTATTAGCTCTTTTTTATTTACAAGAGTTCTGCCCATTAGTGGCAAATTAGTGGAAATAATATGAATTACTTTTTATTTGAACTGTCAGTTTACAGGAATTACAATTTATTCATGATCATGTAATGTACTATGTTTATGTATATGTATGTAAAACATTTATATTGTATATAGCCTCCTATATAAAAGTTTTAGTTTAGAACAAAGTGTGAGGTAATTAAATTAGAACTTTAATGTTGAACTTTGCTTACCATGATGGCTAAATTGTCAAGGACTTTGGATTGATTCCGTGACCTAACTGTTGTTTTAGCCCACTGCTGGGCTTTGGCACGAAACTTTGCCAACCGCACTGATTGCTTATTTTTAAAATTAAGCAATTTTCCACACTACAAAAAGAGAAACAGAAATACATTGAGTATTAAAATAAATCCAATGCCACATAAAGAAACAGTGTTAGTTATGCACAATCACCTTAAAACAGGACCGGTGTCGGCAGTTCATCTTAATCTGGCAGTGGGGACACTGGCGTAAGGTTGAACCTGGCATTTTGGACTATGCAAAAACAAAACAAAATGACTAAATTTGACATAGCATAAAAGAAAGACATCAAATACAAAACTTGAATTAAAGATTAATTTATCTTTGATAAGTATATGATATTTGAGAGGTGTGCGTGTATGTATATACATAACACACACACACACACACACACACTTATTAAATACTTTTTTTTTCATTATCATCAAATGTTTTCAGGATTGGCCAAGATAAAAAGCATGTGATTATTGTGCAGGGCTGTTAAATTCTATCTGTGATCTACACGTAATGCCTGGTAAAGACATTAAGTAGTGTGATCTCATCATAACTTGATAATAAAACATGATGCATCAATAAAAAGTAATCGTTGCGCACAGCAAACTCTTACACTACATTTTATCCTAAAATATTTAATACATTATTTTAAACAGACATTAATCGCCTGACAACTGTAGGGCTACATGTGCATGCTCACTTAAAAGAATAACTGACAGCATTGACACGCATTAGATATCGGAAGCTATTAACACTTGCATTTACAATAAAATTTAACTGAAATGTTTTATTATTTTGCTAAATACTTACTTGTGTATTCTGATGATTAGATGGACGAGGCGAACTTGAGCACTGTGTATTGAGGGGGCGTGACAGTGATGAGGGCGCTGAAAATGTTTAAACATTTGATTGGTTTCCAAGCGGTAGTGGGTGTTTCCTGGAGCAGCGAAGGACTAAAATTCGGGGCAAATTATACCTTTTTTAATTTATTTGTATTATTATTAGTAGGTAGGCTACTTTTACTATTACAAATACAATCACAAACAAAGAAACAAAAATGCGTGTAGGCCTATATGAGCCAAAAAGACAAAAGCAGAGAGCAGAATAAATAAAGCAGACAGATATTTAACTACTAACTAGCATATTAAAATTGAATTATTGAATATTCTGCAAACATTTTGTTTCCCGGAAATGGATTGTTTAGAAGTAAACTGTAAAAACAATCCCCCGACTATTATGAGCAAGCGTGTAATATTAGATGTAGGAACAATATTCGCCCCCATTAGAGATAATCAGTTAAGTTTCTGTACAAAAAAAAAAAAAAAAACGTATTTCTGCATGCGACTTCGGCACCTGCACGAGATGAAATCGTGAATCTTCGTACGATTTAAGGGGCGGGACGATGACGTTGACTAATACATTTCTGCGTGCAATGCACACGCATTTTCCATCAATAGAAGTTTAACGGGAGGGTTTTGCGTACCATATGAACGCAAAATGTGACTTTGGCGTGTAAATACTACGCCAAATGAAAATGAAAACTCGTGGTATAGATACGCAGTAGGAAGAGACTGGGTTGGAGGATCAGTGCTGATGGCTGTTGCTATCCAGCTAACAGGAAACTCTATCATAGTAATCAAAAACGTTACAGTAACATTAATGGAATGTTTTCTCAATGTTATGTCATTGATAAACGTTCTAAAAAAATTAGCATAACAATGTTATTCCTATCTTGTTAGTGGGATGTTTTAAAAACATTATTTAAAATATGTCATGATAAAATCAATCAATTTCTTCTGCAAATCAACTTCAACATAATTTGTGTATGCAACCACAAAGAACGACAGATTTAAATGCACTGAAATACTATTTTTTGGTTAAAAAAATTCTGGCAAGACCAACAACAGAAATCGCTGATCATAATAAAATTACATTAATGTATAGATTTATTTATCCAGCAGGAAAGAATTTAACAGCCAAATTCAATTATAAAAAAATATTTCAAGAGCACAGAAGATGAAGAGCTGTATAAAATGTTGCATTGTATAATTAATTGTACAACCCCATTTACAAGAAAGTTTGAATATTTTGTAAAATGCAAAAAAAAAAAAAAAAAAAAAAAAAGAACCTGTGATTTGTCCATTCCCTTGAACCTTTATTCAACTGACATGCAACCGGTTGTTCTATGCAACCGGCAATAACACAGCTCCGGCTCCTGAGGGACTGGCATCTACCAGTATTTGAACAGGAGAGTGAAACAAGGAAAGTATAGAAGCACAACATAAAAGTGTTCTGACGGTCTTCACAGTTCTGACAGCCCGTTTAGCCTCCCTATTGATACATTTACATTTAGTAATTTAGCAGATGCTTTTATCCAAAGCGACTTACAACTGAGGACTAAACCAAGCGAGTCATCGCGAAGAGGCAAAAAACAACGCAAGAAGTGCTCAAAATACAAAGTTCAGACATTGCTCGGAGTAGCATATATTTATTTATTTTTAAGTTACAGGGTTAGTTCACCCCAAAATTAAAATTATATCATTAATGACTTACCCTCATGTCGTTCCAAGCCCGTAAGACCTCCATTCATCTTCAGAACACAGTTTAAGATATTTTAGATTTAGTCAGAGAGTTTTCTGTCCCTCCATTGAAAATGTATGTACGATATACTGTTCTTGTCCAGAAAGGAAATAAAGACATCATCAAAGTAGTCCATGTGACATCAGTGGGTTAGTTAGAATGTTTTGAAGCATCGAAAATACATTTTGGTCCAAAAATAACAAAAACTACGACTTTATTCAGCATATTCGGCGGATTAATGGGTGCATGAAACACAGGTTTAATTTTGGACACATGGAAGGCGGGATGAATTCTCCTGTACGCAGGAGGAAGTTTGAGTCAGACTGTCACCGGACTAATGATTTTGGTGACAGGGAATGGGCCAATAAATTTAGGAGCAAGCTTGTTAGATATGGATCGGAGAGGAATGTTCTTAGTAGAAAGTCACACTTTTTGACCAACGACGTATATCGGAGGCTTCGATCGGTGGCGATCGTCCTTAGCCTTGGTGCACGCCACCACTTGGAGAAGAGTCTCACGGGCTCACGGACGAAGGCGTGAGCAGAGGGGACCGCGATCTCGGATTCCGTACTGGCAAAAACTGGTGGCTGGTAACCTAAACTACCTTCGAACGGCGTAAGGCCCGTGGATGACACTGGTAACGAATTGTGTGCGTACTCCACCATAGAAAGTTGTAATTTGTGTTGAAAGTTGAAAGTTGTAATTTGTAATTGAAAGTTGTTGGCTCCAGGAGGAAGGATTCTTGGAAACCAAACATTGCAACACTCTCTCCAAATCTTGGTTGGCTCTCTCGGTTTGACCATTGCTTTGGGGATGGAACCCCGAAGAAAGACTGACAGTCGCCCCCCGTAATTTACAAAACTCTTGCCAAAATTTGGACACAAATTGGGGACCCCTGTCAGAAACCACGTCCATCAGGAGGCCATGTAAGCGAAAGACGTGATCAATAACAGTTACCGCTGTCTCCTTGGCGGAGGGTAATTTGGGCAAGGGAATAAAGTGAGCCGCCTTCGAGAACCGGTCCACGACGGTCAAAACGACTGTCTTGCCCTGGGAGGGCGGTGATAAAATCTAGCGCAATGTGGGACCAGGGTCTTGAAGGGACAGACAGCGGTTGGAGTAACCCATCTGGGGGTCGATTGGAGGATTTACCAGTGGCACAAACCGAGCAAGCCAAGACAAAACTGCGGATGTCACGAGCCATAAGTGGCCACCAGAATCGTTGCCTTACCAAAAAACTGGTGCGATTAGCTCCTGGATGACAGGCCACGCTGGAACAATGCCCCCACTGAATAACGTCGGACCGACACTCCTCTGGCACAAATAAGCGATTCGGTGGGCAATCGGGCGGAGGCGTTACCCCTTCTAAGGCTTTCATGACCTTCGATTCGACCTCCCACCTAAGAGTGGAGACGACTAAAGTCTCGGGTAAAATACACTCGGGAGTAGACGGGCGTTCAGATTGGTCAAAAATACGAGATAAAGAATCGGGTTTGATGTTCCTGGATCCCGGGCGGTACGAAAGAGAAAAGTCAAAACGTCCGAAAAAAGGTGCCCATCGAGCCTGCCTAGAGTTGAGTCTTTTGGCGGTTCTAATATACTCTAGATTCTTGTGATCGGTCCATACGATAAAAGGTACCCCTGACCCTTCAAACCAGTGACGCCATTCTTCCAGTGCAAACTTGACTGCCAACAACTCGATGTTACCAATGTCGTAGTTACTCTCGGCAGGTGATAAACGATGGGACAAAAACGCGCAAGGGTGCATCTTGTCGTCTGTGGAAGAACGTTGGGAAAGAACTGCTCCTACCCCCACCTCTGACGCGTCGACCTCCACCACGAACTAACGTGATGGTTTAGGGGCAACGAGGATAGGTGCCGAAACAAAGCGGCTCTTAAGTTTAGCAAATACAGCCTCGGCTGTATCGAACCACCTGAACGTCATTCTGGGGGAGGTCAAGGCAGTCAGAGGTGCGGCTAGTTGGCTGAAGTTGCGAATAAAACGCCGATAAAAATTGGCGAACCCCAGGAACCTCTGTATGGCCTTACGGGAATCTGGACTTGGCCTATCAATCACAGCCTTAACCTTGTCAGGATCCATACGCATTCCCTCAGACAAGACGATGTACCCTGGGAAAGGAACAGACTGTGCATGAAAAACGCATTTCTCCGCCTTGAGAAAAAGCCCATTCTCTAACAACCTCTGAAGCACTCGTGTGACGTGCTGAACGTGTTCCTGGAGAGAAGATGAAAAAATCAATATGTCATCCAGGTAAATATATATGAATTGGTCGACCATATCTCTCAACACGTCATTGACGAGTGCCTGGAAGACCGCCGGGGAGTTGGACAGCCCGAACGGCATGACCAAGTATTCAAAGTGCCCCCTAGGGGTATTGAACGCGGTCTTCCATTCATCGCCCTTCCTTATGCGAACCAAATGACAAGCGTTATGTAAATCCAGTTTTGTGAAGATGGATGCTCCCTGTAACCACTCGAAGGCTGAAGACATCAACGGCAAAGGATAAGTATTCTTTACCGTGATGTTGTTCAACCCCCGGTAATCAATACACGGTTGCAGAGATCCATCCTTTTTCCCCACAAAAAATAATCCCGCCCCCGCAGGAGATGAGGAAGGGCGAATGAACCTGGATGCCAGATAATCAGAAATATACTTCTCCATAGCCTCCCTCTCTGGAACAGAAAGTGAATATAACTTGCCTTTAGGCGGAGACTTACCTGGCACTAAGTCTATGGCACAGTCATAGGGATGATGCAGAGGTAGAGAAGCAGCACAAGACTTACTGAACACTTCCCTCAGGTCCTGGTACCCCTCGGGCACGTTTGACAAATTCACCGCCTCCTCCTGGAACACAGAGACTGGTACAGATGAACACGCAGACACTAGACATGACTCATGACACATATTACTCCACATAGACACAGAGTTGTGACCCCAATCGACTCTGGGATTGTGTTGTGTGAGCCACGGGTGACCAAGTACAATGGGTGGAGAGTCCATGAGGAGGAATGTTATTGTCTCAGTGTGATTGCCAGATGTAGTGAGAGTGATGGGTTCAGTGGCATGTGAAATGTTAGGAAGTTGTTGTCCATTGAGAGCATTGACGGCAATCTTGTGCGTGAGAGTAGAAACAGGAATGTGAAGACGTTGTGCCAGTCCAGAGTCCATAAAATTACCTTCTGCCCCCGAGTCCAGTAAAGCCTTAGTGTCGTGCGTGTGGGTTGCCCACCTAAGTCTTACCGGGAGGAGAGTAGATGATGATGGTGATGAGGTCTTCTTGGCGGAGATCCCACCCGATAGTAGCCTCATTGTTACTACCGGGCTTGATCTTTTACTGGGCACGAGTGAATAAAGTGCCCCATCTTCCCGCAGTATAAACACAGTCCATGGGATCTCCGCCGTTCTCTCTCCTCCCGGGAAAGCCGAGCTCTACCCACCTGCATGGGCTCGGGATCGGAGACGGGGCTGACCCTGTCCAAGTAATCAGCGCGAACTCTCTGCGCCACGAAATGGCTGGTTCTGTAGGAAGCGACCCATTCTACTCAGGCGGGCATCCACTCTCAATGCCAGTTCAATGAGTCCATTCAGTCGAGGTGGCAGGTCCAGCATATAAATTTCCCGTTGGACATGGTCAGCCAACCCATGCAGGAAACTATCCCACTGTGCCTCCTCGTTCCATCGGCACTCTGCAGCCAGGGTGCGGAACCGGATAGAATATTCCGACACCGAGCCGTTACCTTGGCGGAGATCAGCGAGTAGTCTGGCCGCCTCATCGAAAACCCTCCTCATCTCCTCGGAGAGTGCCTGGAACAAGGCGCAGCATGGGTCTTGATTATCCCACACCGCCGTTCCCCAAAGAGCCGCCTTGCCAGAGAGCAGAGTGATAACAAACGCCACCTTCGATTGTTCTTGACTGAACGTCTGGGGCTGTAAGGCAAAATGCATGGAACAACGAGTCAGGAAAGCTCTGCAAAATTCGGCTTCACCTGCAGGTGCGGCTCCGGTGGAATGGGTTGAACGGGCGGTGTGGGCGGCGCAGTGGGATCTCTTAGTTGTTGAAGCTGTTGGGTGAGCTCGGACACCTGCGTCACAAGCGCTTGGACCGACCGACCTGTGTTGGCGATCAACTCTTGCTGTTGATCCATTCTCGTGATGCTCATGGCGGCAAAGTCGTCCCAGCTCGTAGCGCTTGCTGCATCCATGATGTGGTCAGATCGTTCTGTTACGGAACGACAGAGGCAGGATGCAATTGCAAAGAACGCTATTTATTATCTCAAAATGGTCAGAAAAGTACACACACACAAGTGACACAACTCAGAGGAATGGTCGAGCGGTCACCAGCGCTGGATGTGAGGTGACGCAGGGACCTCGGTGGACAACAGGTGGTGGTGCTCTGTGATCCGATGGTGGTGCTCTGCGATCCAACGGTGGTGCTCTGTGATCCAGTGGTAATCCCAATACGGTGCTCTGTGGTCCAGTGAAGGTGAAGGGAATCCAACGAACCGACACGACGAGAGACACAGGGAAATCCACAATCCAGGAAGACAGACACGGGAACAGGAACACGCCAGGGAGACCATACAACGATCTGACAACAAGAGACAGAATTTACTGACATATAAAGGGACAAACAAGTGGAACCAGCTGGCGCCGCTAATCAAGGATAATCAGCGGCCACACACACTCAACAGCACGCAGGACGAGAGAGAGACGGTGAATTGATCAACCGTGACACCATGTGCCTGTATGATGGGTCCCAGTGATGTGGTCTAACTGGAGAAGAGGAGCGGTCCAAGAACTGAACCCTGGGGCACCCCTGTGGTCAGTAGGGGTGGGCAATATAGCCTAAAAATTATATCACGATATTTCAAGAATATTTGCGATAATGATATTTATGACGATATAGAAAAAATATATATGAAACAACGTTTTATTGGTGATTGCAGCTGGCTGGCAGCAGCACTAGTGCAAAAAAAGTATAACATAACTCCTTAACATTTTAGTTTAACAATAACTAAAGTAATAACTTAACAATATTAACAATAACTTCAGGAGCCTGCACAATATTGTCACCTAATAAAATTGACCTAAACTTTTAAGTACAAATGTAAACAAACAGCGGCAATCCAAACAAACCTTCAAAATGTAAAACATTCACTGCTTACATATTATATATTAAAAAAATGCTATCCAAACTTAACAGTTGCCTTGCATCTTTTTTGGATTAGCATCAAATGAGGTATATCAGTGCTAAAATTATTGCATTGCCTCTAATTCTGTGTGTAAACAAAAAATGGATATACCATAAAATGAGTCAAGCAAACACTTTAGCCATCCATCCACGTGGCAGACACATCACATTCAGAGATTCTTTGTCAAGAACACCAGCATATTCACTGACGTTGGCTTAAGAGCTGATCTTTGACAAGTTACTACATTCCCGCCAGTGCTGAACAGCCTCTCGGAGGCAGCACTGGTGGCAGGGATGCATAGGTATTTCTTGGCTAAACGGCTGATCCGAGGAAAGTTTACCTCATGCGTTTTCCACCACATAAGGGGATCATACTCGCTGTCTGCTGGTGGACAGTTCAAGTAGCTGTGTAATTCAGCTGTGATTCTCTCTCTCTCAGACACGGCTGTCTTCTCTGTTGCTGCGCCCTTGAAAAAGCTTCCAAGGGTCTTCTTTGGTCTCTTGGAGGCACCTTGAGTCAGTTGGGTGTCTTCTACTGTTTCAAGAGGGGGTTCAGCTGTATGCTCTGATAGAAGGGATTCCACCTCACGAGCTGCTCTGGCTTGGATAGCTTTGCTCTCACTTTCACTCGTGTTCAGTGCGGAAACGTGGGTCAAGCAGAGTTGCTAAATTGATCAGTTCCTCAGTCACAGTGTCTTCATACTTGCTGTTCATGTAGTCCAGTACAGACTTCTTGATTGTCTTCGTGAGGTCTGTGTCATTCTCCTTTGCCTGTAGGATGTTATTACTGAATAACTTAAGAACAGGCTATACGCATGAGATGGTGACGTAGTCTTCAGCAGAGAATGCATCAGTAAATTCAAGGAGAGGACCTAGAGCCTTGCTCACAGAATCAAGGACCTCTACATCTTGCCACGTTAGCACCAGGTTTCTGGTGGACCTGTCAGCAGCTAAAACCTGTGTGATGGCCTTTTCTTGTTCCAACAGCCGCTGGATCATCTTTTGTCTTGATCCCCATCGTGTGGGAGATTCTGTGACCAGTTTGTGCTGAGGTAAGCCCATTTCCACTTGAGCATCACGGAGTGCCCGCTGCCGCTTCCAGCTGTGAGCAAATGCAGCCACAATCCTTTTTTCCAACTCCCACTGCTCTGTCAATCCTGGAATCTTTCATACTCCTCTCTGAAGATAAAGAAAGACAGTTAGTCTCTCTCTCTCTCTCTCTCTCTCTCTCTCTCTCACACACACACACACACACACAGGCTTACTTGAATATGTGGTTTACGTGGACTCTCCATAGACCGTAAACATATTGCGTATTTTGCACGCTCAAGTTCATTATTTAAAATGTAGGCACGCAGCAAGCGCGCTCATAATAGAAGTGACACGCTCGTTATTGCCAGGCGTAGCGAGATTTTTTTCTTTTCTCCGTAAATAAATATTGTAGCAGAGCTACAGCAAGCTTTTTTCGGCAGTGGAAATTGCATAACTGAAACTTCCTCGTTGTTGAGGAGAGCGCGATTCATGGTTGCATAGTAACGACAGACGCCACAGGAGAGCAAGCGCTTTAGAAAGACGTGATATGTGAACGGACAGCTATAGTGTGTTTTAAGCCATTTGATTTACGAGGACACAGGCAATGTCCCTCATAAACCATGTTTATGGTGTAATACCAATGTCATTATACACATTTGTGCCCTCATAAACCATATATTCAAGGTAAGCAGGCCAAGCACACACACAGTTTTTGTTTGGTAAATGAAACTTACCAATAGCAATGTGCAGACGATGCCCAAAGCATGACAGTCTGGTCCAGTTATTGAGAGCGATGGCTTTAACAACATTGGCCCAAACAAGTTTGTTGTTTCCACCTTTAGCATTAACAGTTTTCATGCATATTTTACAAAAAATTGTGTTTTGTTGGAGATCTGACCTCTTGTACCCAAACCACTTCCATACTATTGAAGTAGCTCCCTTTTTAGGAACTAAATCTTACGGTATGATATGGCACAGCCCTAGTGGTCAGTTGATGTGCTTTTGGATTGTGAAGGAGGATAGAAGGTTATTGGCTGTGGGAGAGGTTAGTCTGGGTTCCTGTGTGTGTGAAGCTGAGAACTGACTGCTAATATTTGTGGTTTTGTTAGTGAAGAAGTTAGCAAAATCATCAGCAGTTAGCGAGGAGGTGGGTGGTGGTGGAGGTGGACAGAGGAGAGAGTTGAATGTCTTGAACAGTGAACGTGTGTTAGAGGCGCTGCTGATCTTGTTGTGGAAATATGAAGATTTTGCGGTGTGAACATCAACAGAAAAGGCAGAGAGCAGAGATTGATACCTACTGAGGTCAGATGTGTCTTTTGATTTGCACCATTTCCTCTCCGCTGCCCTGAGTACGAAGAACCTCAGATAACTAGGGGTTAGAGGGAGTAGCGCGTGCTGGCCTGGAGGAGAGAGGGCAGATATAGTCTAAAGAACAGGCTAGAATGGAGCATAAAGTATCCGTTGCAGTATTCACATCCAGAGATGAGCAATGCGAGGGTGAGGGAAGAGAAGCTGACACAGCAGAGGAGAGATGGGACGGAGAAAGTGAGCGCAGGTTTCGCCTGAAAGTAACTGGTAGGGGAGTTGGTGGTGCATGGGTTGTAGATTGAAAGTAATGAGGAAATGATCTGAAACGTGGAGAGCTTTCACCAAAATGTCCGTGACGCAGTTGCGTGTGTAAACCAGGTCCAGTTGGTTGCCTGACTTGTGAGTACCTGTGGTGATGAGCCGTTTGAGATCGAAAGCGGCTAGGAGAGAGATGAAGTCTGTTGCATACGGCTTCTCTAGATGAATGTTGAAATCGCCAAAGACTACAAGTGGGATGCCATCCTCAGGAAAACAGGACAGCAGCACATCCAGCTCCTCTACAAAGCTCCCCGACTGGCGAGGGGTGTGAGAGAAAGAGAAGTTGTTAGAGAGAGTCTAACAGTCTTCTAGACGGATCCAGGTCTCAGTCAAGCCCAAGATATTAAGAGTAGAATGAGATGCAAAGGCTGGAATGAAGTCAGCTTTATGCTGATTGACAATTCCATTGACCCATAGAAAGAGTGAGAGGTGAGGATGAGAGAAAAGGGCGCAGATTGGCAGTATTGCGCTGCCTTCTGTGCGTGGTGAGAGAGCGTTGTCGAGAGTAGGGCTGGGCAAAAAAATCAATTTTTCGATTAATCGTTTTTTAAAATGTGGTCGATTCAAAATCGATTCTCAAAGGCCAAGAATCGATTTTTTCATATTTATTTCCGCAAACATTGCAATTAACGTTAATCTAATTACTAGTCTTCTCCACTAGATGTCACCCTCTTATTTGCCTTGCGTTTTGTTACAGAGGAGCGAGAGACGAGCCAGCCAGCCTGTCAGTCATTCATTCATTCATTCATTCAATCGGTGCTTAAAATGGCGGTTTCAGGTGCGTTGTCGACGTTAATTCTTTCACATAAAAAATCAGAGGTATAGAAGCATTTTAGATTTTGCAAGCAAGACGGCGAGGATAGTGTGGTGGACAAGAACAAAGCCATATGCCTGATGTGTAATGCTGAGGTGAAATGCTGTAGTAATACTACAAATCTGCGGAACCATTTGATGAGACATCACCCAGACGTGCAGGTTGCCACACCCACAGCAGAGCACACAACCGAAGATTTCAAATGCATTCACAAGCAAAATTCCTCACAATTCTCCTCGTGCACAAAAGATCACTGAATCAATTGCATTTTTTATTTGCAAAGATATAAGGCCATATAGCGTAGTCGAAAACGACGGATTCCGTTACATGTTGAATGTCCTGGAGCCTCGTTATTCCATTCCTAGTCGTAAACGGATGAGCGAAGAGATTATACCAAAACTGTACAATGAAGTGAAGCAAAAGATTACTCTGTCTCTAAAGACAGCGGACAGAGTAGCTCTCACTTGCGATGGTTGGACGTCAAGACACCTATGTCACAATTACCTGCCACTATTTAGATGAATGGGTTCTCATTTCAAACGTGTTGCAGACCAGAGCTATGCAGGATAGTCACACAGGGGCAAATATATGTGCATTGCTTTCAGATGCGTTGGAAGAGTGGGGGCTTACTAAGAAAGACCCGATCATTGTGACCGACAACGCTACCAATATGATACGAGCCGTGGAGATGATGGAGCTGCTCCATATTGGCTGCTTTGCTCATACAATAAATCTAGCATCGCAAGCTGCGCTGAAACTTCCAGCCATCTCTCGCTTGCTAGGCCGAGTTAGGCGCATAGTGACTTTCTTTCACTGGAGCGCTAACGCCAACAAAGTTTTCAAAGAAAAACAGAGGCTACTGAACTTGCCCTGTCGCAAACTTACAATTGACGTGGTGACCAGGTGGAACAGCGCGCTGGACATGCTCGACAGATTTTTGGAGCAGCAACCGGCAATCTCAGCCGCACTTCTTTCTCCTGAAGTACGTCGGAGCGAAAAGGATCTTTGCACTCTGACAGAGGCGGACATAACTGTGGCAGAGGACATCGTAAAAGCTCTTCGCCCGATGAAGAGTGCAACTCTGGTGATTTCTGGGGAGAACTCCGCTACCCTCTCTATTATTGCACCATTGCACGCACAGCTCCTTGATGAGATGCGCTCGTCTGCGAGTGATTCGACTGTCATTAAGGAACTCAATCTGCCGTACATGACAACTTGAGGTTTAGGTATGTTTACAAAAACAGATAGTACTATCTGTAAAAAATTTAAACGTTTGTGTGGATGTTACAACAGATTACATTATTAATTGTAACTTTGATTATGTTGATGGCATAAGGTAATTTAAATGTTATTGTCTAATCTTTAAAGATATGCAAATCTTAAAGAGAAGCTGTATGTTGCATCTGCCCTGGACCCTCGTTTCAAGACTCTTTCATCTCTGATGAGGAACGTGAGGACACATTCACAACATTGATTAGGGAGATTGTCACTCTTGAGCAAGTTAAGGTAGATTTAAGTTGTATAAAGTTTTAAAAATGAAAACTTAAACAAAACAAATACTTAGTATTTATATTTGCATATAATATAATTAAAGTAAAATAATAAAATGGGCAAAATTAAATTCAAATGTAATTTTAATTGACATTTTCCTTTTTTCTAACTATCAGCAGCAAGGATCTGAATGAAAGGAATGTGACTGTTCTGACTTTTTGATCTTGCATCAAAATAAAATAAAAAGTTTAATATACAGGTTTGTGGCTCTTAATTTCTTTTTATTAATTTTCCACTTGTAAACTTAAATTCACTGTTCTTTTTTATTAATTGTATTTGTATTAAATCGATTTTCATTGAGTTGAATCGAGAATCGAATCGATTTGAGAGCTTGAAAAATCGAAATCGAATCGAATTGGAAAATTGAATTGATACCCAGCCCTAGTCGAGAGACAACAGGAATGTATTGAAAGCACATGTTGATTAAGAGAAATAAGATAAGGTAGGAAAGGAAAGGGAGAAGAAGATACTTAGCCTAAGTGCCTTGGAGGTGTCCTTGCTCGGTGGAGTCGGTCTTCACACGAGGAGGCTGAACACGAGAGCTGAACGCTTCCGTGACAGCGCGCACACTACATAGATATAATCCTTTCAATCGCCTGAGTGAGGACAGCTGTGGCCACCCTTGCAATTAGCACAGCAAAAGCAAATATCCCGAGAATGGGCGAAATCGAAACTAGTTGTTGAACAGCGCTACTTAAAGGGATAGTTCACCCAAAAATGAAAATTAAGTCATTAATTACTCACCCTCATGTTGTTCCAACCCCGTAAGACCTTCGTTCATCTTCGGAACACAAATGAAGATATTTTTGATTAAATTTGAGAGGTGGATCACTGCTACATAGGCTTCCTAAGGGAGTGAAACTTGACGGCCCAGAAAGTCATTGAAGAAAATGTTTAAATATTCTATGTGACTACAGTGGCTCAACTATAAGTTTATCAAGCGACGAGAATACTTTTTGTGCGAAAAAAACACAAAAATAACGACTTTATTCGACTATTCCTTTTCTTCCTTGTGGGCCTGAGACGAGAGTTCAAGAGATTTCCACGACGCATGCGCGAGAACTGAACAAGAAGTAGTAGAAGAAGAACGTCCTCTTCTCAGTTCTCGTGCATGCGTCATGGAAATCTCTTGAACTCTCGTCTCAGGCCCACGAGGAAGAAAAGGAATAGTCGAATAAAGTCGTTATTAGTCGTTATCAGACTCTAGGGGTCGCTGTTTGACAAAAACGGAATTCCTACTTAGTGCTGCTTTAAATCATTTTATGGTCAGGTAAATAACATTACGCCAAAAGTTATAGGACATAATGAAGTTACAGTGAATACAGTGTTGAGTGAATGATATTTCAGCACTTTAGGGAGTACTTGCGCATTCGTGTTAAGTGCATATTTAAGAAACGCGCGTTTCATACATTAAATATAACTTGTGGAACTTGAACTTGTGTGGAGCAGGTGACTGGCACACTCACTCACCCAAAACATTATTACTTTTTCAATGTTACTCCTTCACCTAGACAAACGTCACACCTGGTACATAACAATTGCAAAATAAACTATTTTTTTTAAATGAGTTACAGCCATCAAAATCAACTTTTGTTTAAATTGACCAAATACAATTAAGTAGGTCAGTGAAAACATTGGAAAATATTTTCTTTGTATGTTTGTCAGTTGAATAAAGGTTTAAGAGAAATGACAAATCCCAGATTCTTGTGTTTTATAAAATGTCCAAACTTTCCTGGAAATGGGGTTGTCAATCCTACAATGTAATTAGCTTCTTTGTTCATATTTTAATAACAAAAGTAAAATAGCAAAAAATGATTATATCAGGATGTAATTATGAAAGTCTTATATCTTGAATTAAGATTCTGGTCATATTGCCCACTCCAAAATGTCACTTAATATTAACCCTACTTTATGAAGTCATAAACTGTTTTTATTATATATTTGTAACCTATAAACTACATTTGTTACTACTTGCATATTAATACTGTAATATATGGTATAAATGGTTTCAGCAATAATGATTTCAGACGCAGCAGCGCGTGAACAGGACTTTTGTTTTGGTCAGAATGTGTGACGTCATAACGCCGCGCCGCGCATCAGCATCTGTTGTGATTCGGCTGAATAAAGGTTTGTGGTGTTGCGCGTTTAAAATGTTTAAACCAATGTAAGCTGTCCAATCAATTTAATTCGTTTACAATCTTGTAATGTCATTTGATTATACATACCACCATGACATTGTAATGCTTTATTTAACCATAACGAACGTTGTTTTAATGAGTAAAGCGCATTCAAACGCGAGTAACAGTAAAGATGCGTCTCGTGAATCAGTTCAGAGTAAACACGAATTCAGTCACCGGTAAGTAGTGATGAGAGAAACTGAGCTTTTTTTTTGAGTCAGTTAAACCGAATCCTTTGCCAAACTATTCAGTGATTCGAGTAACAGCTGAGACACCAGCCAGGTAAAACTGTAAATGCAACGAGAACAACAAACGCTAACGTGCAATGACAACTGTTACAAACGTCTTACAAACCAACTGAAAATGTTTTCATGAAAGTGTAACATGTAACGTGTGTTCTTTTTTTATTTGTTCAGTTTGAGTGTTTTAGTCTAATCACAGGGATGCAAACACATGTATGGTCAAAAAAGAGAGAGGTAATCGAAGCCCACGGCAAATATTCAGATGCCGGTAAGTTGCTTACATGGGCCCACCCCTATAGGCACATAGAGTAAAATGAAATTCAAATAAAGTTTTGACAAAAAAGGTTTTATAAAAAGATAAACCTCAAATATTTCAGCCTTTACAGTTTTTTTGGATTGCTAAACGACAGTGAGCACAACTGGAGCTACATATGCTAAACTCTAACTATAGTCTGCACTACCAACAGTCCCCTGAGCTACACAGTTCACATCACCTGCAAAACTCAACCCAAGCAACACAACTCTTAACACACACTCAACACAGGCTCACCAAACACTCTGCACAACCCTCACTGAGATAACACACACTGTCACTCAGAACACACTGAGAGGAAAAACACTAGGATCAAACACCAATACAGAAAATACAAACTTTTCATCTTTACAGTTTGAACAATTTCAGTGACTTCATACAAAGTAATATTTTCTTCAAAGAAAAGAGTGACATTCTTTCACATGATTTATTTACATTTTTAGAACATAACAATTCTTTAAGGTAAATTAAAATTAGCAGTTTGCTTCAATAGTCTGTAGTAATTTATGGATTTACAGTAATGAGAAAAAAAAGGTAGAAACTAAAAGTACATACTGTAATTCGAACAAATAACTGAGGGGTTAATCCTGCCTCTCTCCAGCATCAGCCACAGGTTTCAGCCTTTCAGCTGAGAGTACAGTCAGGTGTGTGTGTGTGTGTGTGTGTGTGTGTGTGTGTGTGTGTGTGTGTGTGTGTGTGTGTGTGTGAGAGTGCAGTCAGCAGTGTGTGTGTGTGTGTGTGTGTGTGTGTGAGAGTGCAGTCAGCAGTGAGTGTGAGTGTGTGTGTGTGTGTGTGTGAGTGCAGTCAGCAGTGTGTGAAAGGCACAAGGCTGAAATCTATTCTGTTTTGAATGTGTGGTTCACAGTTTTGACAGGAGTGTGTTAGCATTTGAACAAAGTGCTGTAAATCCACAGTGTTTTGCAGGTTGTGGTTAAAGTCATGGGATAAGTGTGTAGAGTTTTGAAAACTGTGTTCAAGCACTGAAACAGGAACTAGAGTTTGGTCCACATGAACTGCTGCTGTGCAGACTGGAGTTAGAGTTCTGCACATGTAGCTCCAGTTGTGCTCACTGGCGTTTAGCAATCCAAAAAAACTGTAAATCATTTTTATAAAAAGAATGAGTCAAAAAAGAGA
Organism: Rhinichthys osculus; assembly: GCA_029959095.1. Classification (NCBI taxonomy): domain Eukaryota; kingdom Metazoa; phylum Chordata; class Actinopteri; order Cypriniformes; family Leuciscidae; genus Rhinichthys; species Rhinichthys osculus. The sequence continues at coordinate 8,035,279 of JARWKJ010000013.1, read as the reverse complement.
AATTACGGACATTTACAATGCACATTAGCTTATCTTTTATTAGCAATAGAAAAATTCGGTCCGATTTTCCCGTGGCGTCTGTCGTTGCTATGCAACCGTGCACTGCGCTCTCCACAACGACAAAGAAGTTATATAGTAGCTAATGGATTTCCGCCACCGATAAACGCTTGCTAGTGTTTTCATCTCGCTCCGCCTGTAAAAAAAATTAGCGCGTCGCTTCAATGATGAGCGCGCTTGCCGCGCGTCTATATTTTGAAAATAGCGAACTTGAACACGCAAAAGACATGATATGTGAACGGCCCCTTGACGAGCTACCTCCAATCAGGCCACGAGCTACTGGTAGCTCGCGAGCGACGTGTTGGAGTAAAAGATACGCAGCAAGAAGAAACACTAGTGGTTCACGATTGCGCACATGCTGCTGTTTTGGTGTGCAGTGTTCTGATTTCCTATTTACTTGTTTGGTGGAGGCAATCCAGAATTACTGTTGGTGAAATTATAATCAGACAAAAAAAACCTCTTCGGATCGGCACGATTCACATAAGTCACCCAAACTGAGGTGAAAAAAGCGGGAAGCGCCGAAAAGCGCGCTGTTTGCATCCCTGCAATCAGATAATTTAAGTCCATTAACTCTGACTGACTCTTACCAGTGAACTGAACTACTGAACTAGAGCTGATTGAGACAACTACAGAGATTTAAATTTGATCTACTTGTCTTACTGTTAATTATTCTCAACTTAAACAGGACAAACACACAGAAAAAACCCCTGTGAAGCGGCTGAGATCCACGTGACACTGTTATAAAGATGGCGTTTATTAAAGAGGAGAGTGAAGACATAAAGATTGTGTTCATTAAAGAGGAGAGTGAAGACATGAAGTTTGAAGAAACACTCAGTGTGAAGCAAGATGAAACTGAGGAACTAACAGGTTGGTTTCATTCTCACAGCTGAACTCAGTCATTTGATCTCATTTTATCTCGTGTCTTTCACATCTTCTATCGACCAGAAGTGGGACCAAGTCATTGTTTTGCAAGTCACAGGTCAGTCTAGGGTCAAGTCCCAGGTCCAGACAGAAAAGGCCAAGTCAAGTTGCATGTCCAAAGTTTCTTTCTAGTAAATATATATTTATTTTATTTCCCCCTTCATTTTATGTTTCTCTTTACCCAATTAAACATTCTGTATTGTCTATTTTCCATACGTTTACCATATTTTTTTTAAAATAATCACTGATAATCATGGCAATTACGTTTTCACTATATGACTGTAGGCCACGTGTGGCAAAACATGAAACGACTTTACTTTTTAGGGGAATTTAACTTTTTATTATAATATTTTATTTCAGTTAAGCTAGTCATTAATAGTATATAGTGGGCCTAAGTCAAATTTTAGAAGGATAATTAGTGGTATTTCATTGAGGAATGAATCAGTGTTTACAAACTAATTTCGTTCATGTCCACGGTTTCATTTGTACGTGAGTTGAGGATTTTAAAGGGCCCCTGTTATGTTTTTTTTTATATTCCCTTTCATGCAGTGTGTAATATAGGGCCCTATGAAATCCGTTTTATTTTTCCCAAATTCCGTTTTTTCCGTTTTAATTTTTGGGAAATCATTTTTTTTTTACCCTTTACTGTTATTTTAGTCATAAAAAGAGTGCTTTTAAAGTTAATGATTAAAATGTATACAAATAAAATAGGAATGACCTTAAATTACAGACATTTACTCATAGCCTTTTCAGGACAAATACTGCATGATGCCACATGACACTGCACTCTTCAAGTAACAACAAAATATGGTTATGAGCTTTAAACTGTCCAATAAAATAAATTATATTAGTTTAAAGTTTAAATAAAAGTCACACTCTGTCTCTCTCTCGCCCAGAGTGTCGCTCGCGGAGTTTGCTTCGCTTTTGTCCAGTCCGGCGCGCCTCATAGACAGACGCGGTGTGTGTGTGTGTGTGCGTGTATGTGAAAGAGACGCGTGAGTGATAGAGAGACGCAGGGAGAGCGGGGAAAGGAAATACAACGGAAAGAATACGCTGCGTGTTTTAAATAGCGTAAAAAAAATGATCGAAACGCAATATGTGGTGGCCGGAGTTGATTTTGTGGCCGCGAATTAGTCTATGTGTGGGAAACACTGCATAAAAGTCACCTGCGAACTGCTCGGCTCGGCACTGAGGGCTTATAGCGTCGAGTTTCTTAACTTTTTCGCCAATGAAAGCAGAGTCGTGAAGAGCCGCTTCGCCATGCTTTCATTGTTTTGATGCCGTCATTGGAGCTGAAATGACAGGAGGGGTTGTCTCGCCCAGATTTGCTTCCCCCGATCTGCATTTTCACCAGACATGCGTTCTTCTCCCACACAAAAACAGAATTTCAATCCAAATATGTAAAATTCCACTAGATTCCGCGTTAATTTGCCAATTCCGTAATTCCGTCCGCGATTCCGTGATCGCGGAAATCACAGGGCCCTAGTAATAGAGCTGTTTGTGAATGTAAACATTCTGCAAAGGTGTGAAGTCGAAAGTGCACGATAAATAAAGTTATTGTCTCCCAAAAGAGAGAATCGACTAGTTTTTACGAGTCAATTTTGTTTAGAATCGTACTGTTTTACATCACTAGAAAAGACATTTGCATAATAGGCTACCCGTCTATGTTGTACGTTGAACTTCTTAGCGTGCATTACAGTGTCAATTTTGGGAACATTGGGAATTCATTTTGGGAATTCAATCATTCGTTTGAAACCTTCACCGCTGACGATGTTAATAGGTCTCATAGCAAGTGCAACAAAATCAACTTTTTTGCCTGCAGTGTTTGCAGCTAATCTTTTTGATGTCATCCTTTATACTTTCAAAATGATCCCACGCTTTTGATTTTCTTTCTGACATAATTATTAGCAGGTGGATCAGCCAGACATAATTATTAGCAAGTGGATAGCGAACTTTCCGTCACTGACTGTGTGACTTCGCCACTTCCTGTAGAATTTCTTTCTCTGCGACTAACCAACCAATGGAAATTTAGTCGACCTTCTAGCCTTGTTTGTACCTTCTTTGCTATTGAAATGTCCAACCAAACTACAAACTTTCCAGTGATGTCTGTGAAAATGAATGCGCTCAACAAGCTCAGTCCACTCCACATCAGCTCCGCACAGCAGCAATATACATAAATGTTTAATTTTTTTAATATATCCTATTAATTAGAAACCTTTACTTCATAGCCATACTTCTCTGATACCTCCATTCTGCTCTCTGTTTGTTCTGTTGCCTGTGTTTCATTATCTGGACACAAACATCGGTTTTTGGTACTGGAGCATTTTAACGATTACATGAGCACAGTATCAGTACATCCCTAGAAAATGTTTATCAGTAAAATCAATATAGTAGATTTATCAGTAATATTTTACTAGGAAACTGCTGTATTTCATTTAGAAAAACTAAGTACACTCAGTGATTCAACAGATTGAATAATATCTAGGTTACTAATGATGTGTGTATGATGTAATGTAACACCTATACTGACGTGATGAGGTCTCATCTGGGAGCCCAAACACGTCCAAGTTGTAACTAAATGAGGCAATGGACATTGGCCAGTGAGATTTGCATGCGAGTCAGACCCACCCAGACATAGGGGTATGAATATGACTGTCATTACTCACTTAATTTATGTTTTGCTGAAGAGCCGAACAGGATCTGGCCATTTAGCTGTGGTTAGGGCTGTGGCAGTTGGGATGTAAAGGCTCTGTTCTCTCCCAATGGGGGTTACATTAGTAACCTAGACGTTCCCATTCGTTAACGCTGTTAACACTGTTAAAGACTGCCTAGTCAAATGGATAGGGACGCTACGGAGGCCTCACCCTGCTGAAGGGGAGATAACGTGGTAGATACACACATGCAGAGAGGGCCCAGGGAAATTGTATCTAGAAGTATACATATGGGATTACTGAGGGGGAATCACAGCTTATTGACATCTATCCCAGTACAAGGGCATGCACAAGAGAATTGTGATGCAAGTGAGACAGAGCCAGCCTTCCCACGCATTACCTGTTTGTACTCAACACAACAGACGGGATAAGACTGGCTCCACTTGGAGATTGTAGAATCTTGCAAATGTATTAGGTGTTGACCAGCCCACAGCGCCTAGAAGGAACTAACACCACGAGTGGAGTGAGCTCTTACCCCAAGGGGGCACGGCTCGCCTCGGGACTAGTACGTGGCTAAAGGCATTGCTTTTGCCAGGAGATGTTCAGTATATTGTCCACCAGTAGTTATGAAAACAGTTGTCCAGTCTTTAGTTCTGTCACATCTGGGGTACTGCCCAGTAATTTGGTCCAGTGCTGCACAGGGACATCTGAAAAAATTTACAAATCGTTCAGAATAGAGTCGCAAGAGTAGCACTTGGTTGCTCTTTTTGCTCTAGTGTGGATAAAATGCACACCTGTTTGGGCTGGCTAAAGGTGGAGGACATAATATAAGTCTTCTCTGTTATATGCACAATGCTCTATTTAAAAACAATCCAAAATCTTTAGATAAATTGGTTTTTAGTGGGTATTGTCACGGACATGTTACGCATCAGGTGAGCTCAGGTGTGTTAGTGCTTCCATCTGCAAGGTCTAATTGTATGGCAAGAACAGTTTTAGTTAGATCGTCAGCTGTTTGGAATAAATTGGATTTGAAAACAAGGCATATATCCAACATGTAATTTTAAGAAGACTCTAAAACAGATTACAATTAACAGTATTACATCAGTTAATTTGTGACTGTTTATAGGTACTGATATTGTCAAATGCTGTATGAGTGTGAATGTGTATATGTGGATAAATGTATACATGTGGTAATGTTATATTTATGTTTGTTATATTTGTGCATTTTAACTGTACATATGTTTCATTACTTTTATGGGCCCCAGGAAGACTAGCAACCACATTGTGGAAGCTAATGGGGATCCAAATAAATAAACAAATAAATAAATAAATGTCAAGGTGATGGCATCCACTCTCCAGTGGGCCAACCTCTGTTAGGAAACTGCCTTTGGCTTCTGTTGACCCCTAAAGCCAACAAAGAGCTGCTCTGAGCTTCTAAAGCTCTGCGTGCAGTCCACATAAACGCGCAATGCGCAACCCAGGCACAGCAACACAAGGCCTAGGTCTGCCTTCTCTGGGAGCAGGGCTTGAAAGTTCATCACCATGTCCCTAAAAGGAGTGGTGGGAACTTTGGGCATGTTTCCAAGCTTAGGTCACAGAGCTGGCATGATTCACTGACCCTAAATGCCAGCAGGTCCCCCACCCTCTTGAAGGAAGCAAGCGCGGTCAGGAGAACTGTCTTTAGAGACAGGATCTTAAGCTTTCCTGATTTGGCTTGAAGGGAGTTCTCGGTAGACCAGAGAGGTCCAAGGAGGGGATGAGGTGCAGTCTGGGAGGATTTAACCTCCTGGCATCTTTCAGGAACCTGATGAATGGTTGTGCTTTCCAAGTGACCTGCCATCAGGTGACAACATAGACTTTCAAGGCAAAGGGGGACAGCCTCCGCTCCAACCTCTCTTGCAAGAAGGAAAGCACAGAGCTGATCGGGCATTTCTGGGCGTCTTTCCCACGGTAAGAAAACCACGCAGCGAACAGACTCAACTTCAATGCATAAGTACAGGGGGCTCCAGCTTGACTAAGTCTCGAGGTCTGGACGCGGGTGCCCTGTCCCTGAGAAAGCAGGTCCTTCCTCAGTGAATTCCACCAGGGAGTGGCTTTCGCAAGGAGCATCAGTTCTGGGAACGAGATATGGGTGGGCCAGTAAGACACAACCATCAATACCTGCTACTCTTCCTCCCTGACCTTGCACAGTACGAGAAGGCTCACTGGAGGACATGCATACTTGTGTAGGCTCCAGGGACAGCTGTGTGTCAGCGCATCCGTGAGACATCTTTAAAAAGAAGCTTGCCGCCTGTGCTTGCTCTTTTAGGAAATCGTACGGCGAAGCACAAAGAAGTGAAACGCTGCACTTCACTCTGTGTTTAACAAATGAAATTTCTGTTTGCTCTTTGCAAAAATTCACTCTCTTTGAAGGAAGATTGGAATGAGTGATCGCTGTAACAACCAATCGGCTCTACGGCAAAATATGTATGAAGGCCATTCATATTTGTACCAGTATGTCCAGGTGGGTGTGACTTGGTATGCAAATCTGACTGGCCAATATCCATTGGCCCATTTAGTTACCACTTGATGGTGATTGGGCTCCCAGGTGAGATCCCATTACCCCTTTAAATTAGCCTCCATGCCAGCCGAACTTAGCCCCGCCCACAACATTTGAGGATGGGAAGTTCGGTCTGGACTTGATCCGTTGAGAAGCAAGTATGCCCGAACCAAAGCTGTTCGGACCAATCAAATTGTCAGGGCGGGCTTTATACGATGATGGACAGATGATCAACCGTAACATAATCATCCACGTCACCAAAGAGCGCTTGGGATGAATTCGTTTACAACAAAGAATGGCTGCAGCTGGAGAATTTAGATGTGTAGATTCAGCCATCGCGTCTGTAATAGAAGATGTAGACACCGCATTCATTTTAAAAGAGGAACCGAGAACCGCGATCAAGGCATTTGCCGATCGGAAAGATGTTTTTGCCGTCCTTCCTATGGGATTCGGTCTATCCAATTGAGTGCAGAGGCATTTTTTTTTTCCTGGTTTGGTTGAAACACGCCCCATAATCACAGCCCAATGGAGCAGTATCAGACTCACATTCTGACTAGAATCTGAGTATGACGACGTCAGGCTACCCTTAAATAGAAATAGAATTTTAATTGGCTCATTAAGAAAACAAGATGACCACTGATACTCGGTCTCCATTATTATACAATCCCGTTCTATTATACTTTTCACATCTGAATGCATCTGACTAAGTTAGACGGCAGAAGCTGAAAACACCACGTCTAGCGTCCTTGAGTATGTGTAGTTCCATGAACCTGTGGTGATCATTTAGAGACACGCAGAACATGCAGACTTTAACAGCAATCTATATCACAGTTATTTCAGCTATGCACCGGTATTGCGGTAGCCTATGTGAAAAATAAGTATACAACATGCAGCACTGTTGTCATCATGATAAATTTAGGTTGTATATTGGATAGACACTTTTCATTATTTTTCAACACAAAATAAATAACACTTTAAAAAAAACTTACCAAGAGCACTTCTCTTTCGGTTCTTGTTGCTCCAGTGCTGTCTGTTACCTCAGGTAATCGACAAAGTGTTGACAGGCTTACAGATCATCAATCCCCTATCCTCATGAAAGTCATTTGCAAATTGACTCTGTCCTGTGCTGTAATTTTTGTAGACAAGTGACATTTCCTTAACTCCTCTGCGGTCAGTTTTTTTTTTTTTTTGTGAGACATTTCAATTATCATGCTCTCATTAAAAAGAGTCATAACAATCAGAGCAGCCTACTAACCCCCCACAATCGCACATGCGCAGGTTGTGTTTGCTTGTCAATGACGGGTGCTATAATCTGCAGATTTCTATGGCCCAGGAATGATTGGTTATAGGATCTAGCAAGTCAAGTCATCTTTATTTAAATTTTTTTCTCCTCTAGCCGATGAACGAATAGTGTATGATTATGATTCAGGCTGCATTACAGATCAGAAGTCTGATTGGGTCGTAACACTCAGTATATTTATCCAGTTCCAATGTTTTGTTTGCATTCTTGTTATACTGCAGCCTTTTGGGGACTGTTGCTTTATGCCATTAAACTGGTGTTAATTTTGTATTTTGTTTTCTTTCGCTTTAGACCTGATGGCACTAAAAGAAGAAAGTCAAGAACTGAATGAAATGGAAGAGAAAGATCATGATTTCATGATGGGAAAAAAATCCACACAGACTGAAAAGACTTCCTCACAAAAAAGAGCTCAGAAAACCATATCTAACAGTTATTTTACCTGCCAACAGTGTGGACAGAGTTTCACTCAAAAACAAAACCTTAAAGTCCACATGAGAACTCACACTGGAGAGAAACCTTACACCTGCCAACTGTGTGGACAGAGTTTTGCACGTAAAGGAAACCTTAATGCCCACATGAGAACTCACACTGGAGAGAAGCCTTATACCTGCAAACTGTGTGGAAAAAGCTTTTCACGAAACGAATGTCTTGAGAGTCACATGAGAATTCACACTGGAGATAAACCTATCACTTGCCAACAGTGTGGACAGAGTTTTACACGTAAAGGAAACCTTTATGACCACATGAGAAATCACACTGGAGAGAAACCTTACACCTGTAAACTGTGTGGACAGAGTTTTGCACGTAAAGGAAACCTGAATCAGCACATGAGAACTCACACTGGAGAGAAGCCTTACAACTGCAAACTGTGTGGGAAGAGCTTCACACGAAAAGAATGTCTTAAGACTCACATGAGAATTCACACTGGAGAGAAGCCGTTTACATGTGATCAGTGTGGAAAGAGTTTCAGATGTAAAGAGAACCTTAATCAGCACATGAGGATTCACACCGGAGAGAAGCAGTTTGTATGTCATCATTGTGGAAGGAGTTTCCGAAACAGCAATCACCTTAAGAATCATGTAATAACTCACACTGTAGAGAAGCCTTTCACCTGCCATCACTGTGGAAAGAGTTTCAAACATAAAGGAAACCTTAACATTCACATGAGAATTCACACTGGAGAGACGCCTTACACCTGCCATCACTGTGGAAAGAGTTTCAATCATAAAGGAAACCTTTATGTCCACTTGAGAAATCACTCTGGAGCGAAGCCTTTCACTTGTCCTCAGTGTAAGAAGACTTTCACATATCGAAGAGAACTGAAATGTCATTTGCAAACTCATTTTGAAATGCAACTGTAGTTCTGTTTGTGGTAAAAGGCTAAGAAGGTACAGCAGTTTCAGAAATTACTTGTACATACACTATAGACGATGATCATTCAATTTTGATTTAAAAAACATTAAGATTCTGTCATCACACGTACAGACGCCTGAAAAGTTACGCAGTTGTGAGACCCTTGAATGTGCTGCATTTTTGGTGCTATTCGAATACTATAACAAGTATAACTTTATAGTATTTTTTTACAATATATTTGTTGTTACAGGTAATGAAATACCTTTTATGTTTTATAAATATACCAACATCATGTAGTTCAAAAGTTTAATTGTAAGGACATATTGCGCAGGTTTTTGGAATTGACGAATATGTGGTCAATCGTTCATGTCCGGGATAGAAGTCACATCAGTTTAACTGCAACAACAACCAAACTTACCGGCGGAAGATCTAACTCGTTTTGTTTGAAGATGATTCTCATTTCAGCTCTTTATTGAAAGAATCAATGTGCAGTTTCAGCGTGGCAAGTGGTTTTAACGGCTATCCGTATTGTCACTGTTATTCTGACAGAGTACAGAACCTCTGGATTAAAACATAGGTGAAGACGCAGAGATCAGGTAATGTACAAGCTAATGTGATCAAACTTTAAAGGGATAGTTCAACCAAAAATGGATTTTTTGTTGTCATGTACTCACCCTCAAGTTGTTCCAAATCTTAATGAGTTTTTTTATTCTGTTTAACACAAAAAGAAGATATTTTGAAGAATGTTGTTAACCAGACAGTTGACTGTAGCCATTGACTTCCATAGTAAAAAAAAAAAAAATACTATGGCAGTTAGGGGCGTCACGATTCTCCAAATCCTCGATTCAATTAAATATTCGATTCTAAGGTCACGGTTCGAGTCGATTCTCGATTTTTACATTTATTTTTTTTAAAGCCTAAATCGGCCAATCAGGATGCTCTCTGTCTTACATGCGCTTCATGAGGCACACACGCAAGGTCTCTCGCGCTATACGGTTTGGAGCACAGTTTTTTTCTGTCTCGCATGCGCGCTCTTGCTCGCTCACTCTAGATTCCGGGAGATTTTAACTAATTTGCGTGCATCAGGGAGCCGCTATCAATATGCGGGAGACTCCTGGAACTTCCGCGAGACTTGGGATGTCTGCAAACTGTGGCTTTTTTGAAGTGCGAACGTTGTCAACATAACTCACTGGAAATCCAAAAAACTTCCACACCTGCGACTTCAATGAAAGAGGAGGGTGTTCAAGTTCTGTCGATGGGTCTCCTGCATCTGCAGTTGCCATGCTATCTTTTGAATGGCTGTAGCTAAGTTAGAGGAGGTTGACCATAGACAACTTTGTTGGCGTGCCAAGTGGAAAAAAACATGCGTGTTGAAGTGACATGGGGGCGTGGCAGCATCGACGATTCCATTTTTTAATTCGAAGTTCGAGATTGTGAATTAATTTCGGTCGAAATCGTGACACCCTTAATGGCAGTCAATGGCTACCATCAACTATCTGGTTGTTTTGATTATCATTTTGAGTCTGTGTCGGATAAAAACGTGATTCTTAGCTTTTTTATGAAACCTACACATTCAAGTGTTGTTAAAGAAATATATAAAGTTTTTTTTAAAGCACATGGTCTGTTATTTATTTTGACATATTGTTTGTGCAGATATTCACACAACCAAATATTCCGGGGAACATTAAAGTTTTGTGAAAATCATAAAAAAAAATGCCTGGTGGTGGATGGCAACTTTTTTTAAATAAAAAACACTGGGAGAGAAACAGTTAATTGGATAAGATAGTTCCCCACATTGTTTACAACTGGGCTAGTAATATATGCAGGAATTATCAATTCTACCTCTAATCAGCAACCATGGGATTCACTCATGTTCCTTCCATGCCAGGTTAGGGTTACACACTAATTTTCTTTCATGATCTTAAGTAGCCTTGGCCATAGGGGTTGGGAATCATAAGAAATTTTCCAGGTCCGGTTCCGCCTAACGATTCTGGTTCCATTAAAATGATTAAACTAATAAGAATATATGAATATATATATATGTAAAAAAAAAAAAAAAAAAAACAATACTCAAGCAATAATTTTTATGTTAATTACTTAGATTTGAAGTGGTAGAGTGTGCGCACATCCAGAAAACTTTAAGCAGGTGCGTGATTAGATCAAGCACTTCACTAGAGTAGACAAACGTCGGCACACTGCTACTGCTGCTTCTAAAGAATTAATTAATTAATTGAACAACATTTTGACCCAAAGGTCTTCTTTAAGCATAAAAACAAGTACATAGCAAGATACGATTTATATCAACATGATCCGTCACATCTGATCTTATTAAACGAGTCATTAACCCAATCATCCAATAAAAGTAGAGAAAAAATACAAAATAGCCACCCATATATGAAAATAAAGTATACAGAAAAATACAAAATAGTAACCAACATGAAAATAAATTCCAAAAAGTATACTGAAAAAATTTGAATAGTAAACAGTCTATAAAAGTAGAGAACATTCTGTGGAAGCAGAATGTTCAGTTGTCTATGTCTTTTTTAGAGCTGTGCCACAGCAGAAATTATTTCCATTTGCAGTTTGCACCATGAATTGTTAATTCCTATCACAGCAATTAAGCTGCTTGAATGTTTCCCGTCGTATGAGCAGTTTTGTGAAACACGACAGACGACGTGCGTTTTGTCTATGACACGTTTTACATTATTGTACTCCACTGGAAAACCAAAATGTGCTTGTACATTCTGTGGAAAATATTTCAGAAGTGGCCCTAAGGTGCAAAGGACATTAGCAATGTAGTTAATTCTAAATTCATAGACTATCACATGAAAATCATGAATAAATGATTTGCTTCTTGCTGATATTTTAATAAATTCAGCAATCAGTAACCCTTTACAAGAGGATTCCACTTATTAACATTAGTAAAATCTTAATGTTAGTTTCAACATTATTATTTAATATTATTTAATAGACCTGTCCTGGCCTAACATGAACTAATAATGAACAGTTGTATTTTTAACAACTTAGAGATAACTTAGAGAAATAATAAGATAACTTAAAAGATGACAGTGTTGATACATTAACGCAGAGATCCTAGAGGCGATTTTAGGATTTCAATATTATGGCAGCTCAGCCCCCAATGAGGGTATGATTTAAATAATATATATAATTTAATATATTGTTTGTATACTAGGGTAGGCATGAACAATACAGTAGGTTCAACACTAACTATCAAGTTAATCCCTGAATATAAAATTATTTTCTAATCATTTTAAATAGCCAGCTAATATTCATTGATTTTTTTTTAAGAATATAGACAAATGTTATATTACTGTAATTGTCAAGATCGGCAAAATGTGCGTAACATTTATATATTTAAATATGTTGTTTTCAACACGTAATGTTTTAAGTGGGCTACTAAAAAGTGTTATTTAACTGTTATATTGGGGGGCGCTACTGAGGTTCACATGGAGTAGACGCGTTTCATCAAGCTCCTCCACGTCAAGTTTTTTAAGTTGATGGAATTAGTTGCCGTCTTACTATTTTATTTCGTATAAGTTTATTTTGAACTTCTACTCAGCTTGTGTCTCTCACCTGATATGCGAAAATGTCTTTAAAACCAGCAAAAGCCTTGAAAAGTTCTGGCCCTCAGCCTTCAGCTAACGTTAGCTGTGACGAAGCTAATCTCGCCGCTAGTCATGCTTCTACCGACGATATGCCATTGATGTGGGAAAAGATATCGAACAAGATTCTTGCAACCATAAATGAAAGATTTGACAAGTTTGAAGAAGATGTTCGATCTCGGGAAATGGGAAATTGCGGAGAGAATGGAGACAGTCGAGGGTCAGACACGGGACCACGAGGGCCGCATATGCTCTCTCGAAGCGGCTGTGTCAGATTAACAGAAGACGAATAAAGCTCTTCGAACGAAGGTCAACGACGGCCGTTTCACACCACAAGCGTCAGCGGCGCGTGAGCAGCGCGTATTACCAAAGTTGGAACAGTGACATGACAGCCGTACACATTAATCTAGCTTGCACACTCCTAGTGGGTTCGTTCTGGTGCCTCCACATCCAACCAAAACAACATCTGTTGGGGCAAGTGAAAGGTTTGACAACACACCAGTACTCAGCAATTGAGGTAAGATCTTGGAGCTCATGGTGCAAGCCATTGATCCTGTGTCAAGCATTGCTTTTGCCTCTACTTTTCCACCAATAATCACTGAAGTGTAGAAAAGATCATCATATGGCTGAAGTTTCTGAGTATTTTGCAAGACAACTGTACATTGAGAACTATACTCTTCACATACACTTTTATATACAGATTCCAGGTCGTAATCCAACAACGATGGGGAGTAATCATTTGGCCTTGCACTCACCCCCTCCACATGCAGGCCTAGTCGTTTCCCAAACGTGGAGCAGCATCGGTGTCAGGCATCACATTAGCAGTGCAGGCTTTGACTTTAGGACACTCTGCACGTGCATGTCCTGCTTTGTAACAAAGAAAACACAGATGATTTGCTCTGCAGTGAAAATGGGTGGTGTGGCTTTACTCTCGTCACCCACGGCACGAACTTCTCCGGAAATCTCCGATCAGTCGTTCACCACGCTGCTTCCAGAGTCACGGTCACGGCACCATTGTAACAGTGTTGTCTCTGCGTTGTGTTGTGTGTTAACTCAAGATGGACACCAAATCGCGCTTTATGATGGCTTTTTATTCTGTTGAATAACATAGAACAGCGGTGATCAGATTCAGCAATCACCCTCATGCACATTCTATAATGGAGGTGAACATTAAACTTAATATTACAATACATATTACAGTGGCACGAACACAAATCAAATAACATCCTTCTAAACACGTATTACTCAGTATTAACCCATAAAATGGTTATACAATTACTGCAATATGTTTAACTCAGAGCACTCACTCACCGTTCTTTCTGTCATCCTTTAGCTAGAGTTATGATCACGCTCTTATTCACGCAAATGCTTTAAGCCATTCATGCGCGACAAGACAAAAGAGAACGCGCTTTCAGTGAATGACCTACGCCGGAGCCTCTACGCTATAGACTACGCGTTGGTTTTCATTTATACTTCTGCGTCGTTGTCCGCGTCGACACGCAATTACACATGGAGAGGGAGGTTGTGAAACCCGGGGAGCGGTTCTAGCAGACCAATCACAGCGCTTGCGTTACGCGTAGAATTGACGCGTTGTTACATTTTTGGAGAGGGGCACGTCAGGGTACGCCGAAGGGTACGCGCGCTATACACAGCCCACGACGCGAGTTCGACGCAGAAGTATAAATTGGGCTTAACACACGACGCACAGAAAGACGTGTGCCAGTATCGAGTTCTCTTTCACGCTTGAACGAACAATATAACACATTTATGCCAAAATGTCCGTTTTGTTGAGTATCCTCACAAGAACAGTCTTAAATGAGTTCAATAAAATCTTAAAGGTGCAGTGTGGGATTTTTAGCGGCATCTAGTGGTGAAACTTGCAAATTGCAAACAGCTAGTCACTCGCGGCCTATCCCTCGGTTTTCAAACTCGAATGAGAAGCTACGGTGGCCGACGTAAGACAAAATATGTCGTCGTCTGAGTCAGCAGCAGAGAGTAGTAAGTCAAGCAATGAGGTTTCTTTAGCGCTGTTTGTTCGCTTTCGGCTACGGTAGAAACATACCTTCAGACCTTCATAGAAGGGGATTCCCGCGCCTATGTAGATATAAATGTCTCATTCTAAGGTAATACAAACATAACGGTTCATTAAGTAAGGTCTTTATACACCACTGAAAACATAGTTATGGATTTTATATTGCATTTCTGTCAATAGATCCTCAGAAATATTACACAATGCACCTTACATAATATAATAATAGTAATCAGCTGATTGTCTCACGAACGTAACCAGCACATTCTCCCCACAAAGCAAACCCATAATACAGCGAGGGAGAAGAACCACATGAAACTATGCAACTATATATTTTTTCTAACAGGGTAGTAAAAGTTTAGCTGGCTAATATGAGCTGTTACTGTGGCTGAGCTGGTTAAAGCGTTAAGCCTTGTTTAAACTCGACGCGTCCGCATGATATGAGCCCAAAGGTGCGTGCGGCAAAAATGACGTGATTGTGACAGCGCGCGCGCCTCCGCATCCCCTAGACACCATTTACTACACACAATAGGCTTTTTTTTCTCTGATTTTGGAAACTCGATCAACTTAAAATGCTTCCAAGATCGACGGGTTGGTGATTCCTGTAACTGTTTTACGGTCAATGACAAGAGTAGCCTACTAATCAGCTGTCTCACGAACTTAACCAGCACATTTATCCCCACATAGCAAAGCCATAACACAGCGAGGGAGAAGAATTAAGTTAAATGAAACAATCCAACTACATATTTACACCACTGACAAGAGAGAAGTCACTACTCACGGTGTTTATGACTAGCTTCTTCTAGCTTCCTGCGGCTTCTCTTTCAATGTAGTGACGAAACGCGCTCTGTAGCACTGTTTGTTCGCTCTCGGCTACGGTAGAAACATGACGTCACAATATGGCGACCTTCATAGAAGGGGATTCCCGCGCATGTAGATATAAAATAGTTATGGATGTCATATTGCATTTCTGTTAATAGATACTCAAAAATGTTACACATTGCACCTTTAAATGGAAGTAAATAGTAGTGAGACTCGAGAATGAGATGCGTGAGATCCAGTGCCGGATTAACTATTAGGGCAACTGGTCATTTGCCCAGGGGCACATGACATCTACATCACCGTCAAATATTATGTTAGATCACATTATAAACGCAGTCCTCACTTTCCTAATTATATGCAGATTTTTGCAACCTATTCGATCAAAATATAATGTTAAATCGCGTCAAAAACAGCGTCTGTATTCCTGCGCAGTGAGCGAGAGCGAGCTATCATGTTGACTCGCGTCGCGTGACTTGACGCTCTGAAATTTGAAGTGATGGAGAAGCAGTTGCCTACGGTTGCCTAACATAAAGGTCTCGACTGTCTAGCGTTATATTTTGCCAACGAACTCAAATTGAAACTGTGATATTGCTTCGTGCCGTTATAAAACAGCAAAAGACTTTAAGTAGCCTATAGGCATTCTGTTTGTGCTGCGTGATTTAAATAGAAGTGCGCACCTTGCTCACGCGATCAGCATGGTGATCTGGTGTTTTCTCCAAAATGAAAGTTCAAGGGTTTATTTCTGGCAATTAAAGAAATTAGGACAAAAGTATTGTACTTTTCCTATACTGTGTAATGTAATGCAAAATACTTTTAGGCTACATTTATAGAAGGTATATATGGATTTTACGTCATAGGAATAATTATATAAATCATTATTATAATAATTGTTTGGCATCCTAAAACACCAGTGATAATGTAATGCAGACTGAGACTCTATATCATAACTAAACAGATGTTTGAGCCTTCTTTAATGTCCAGGTATAAGTCAATGCTTTTTCTTTGTTCAATGTGCACAGTTCATGGGTTAAAGCCGGTTGAAGCTCTTAATTTTGAGCTCTCAAAGTGCACCAGATTGATGCATTTAACCTTAAAATGTACAAAATGTTCTTGCGGGGGAGCATGCCCCCCAACCCCCCTTGAGGCACAGAGGTCCACCCAACATAGTTTTATAAAATCCTATGGGAAACAGATCATTTATGAAGTAATATGTACAACAAAGTTCCTTTTAAGTCGGTAAAACAGTTAATGCCAATTTAAAATGTCCTTGGACAAACTACATTTGGCCTGCCTAAGGGGGGGCCTACAAGACATAATGTGCCCAGGGCCCTCTGAATTCTTTATCCGGCCCTGGTGAGATCCTGTCAGCAGCGGCAGATCTTAAAGTGACAGGAGCCATTAATTCTGTCTGTCAGTAAAGTTAACCTAAAGAACAGAGGTAACAGAGAAAATTACTAACTGCTCTTGACTAAAGAACGCTTGTAGCTTTTATAAGGATTCATCTATATTTCATTTATAATTTATGCAGTGCGGACTGTTTTATAACCTTATTCAATTTCTGTATGGTACAGGTAAATATGATATTTATTATGGGTTTAAGTGAGGATTGTTTTAAGTTCACTTAAATTAAAAGTTTTTATATTTTTTGAAGCCTAATGTTTAACATTTTGGGGGAAATCATTTTCATCGAGACATTTGTAGCCAGTGTTGCCAACTATTTTCAAAGCAAAGTCGCTAAATGTCGCTAGATGACGTCATACGTCAATTAGCATATTAATTACGTCATCGCGTCATACTTGCTCTAATTTCTCTCTAAATTAATGCTCTATTTAATATAATATAGCCGAATGTCAAATAAAGCTGTTCTCATTTCCTCTTTTTTTGTTGTCAGACAATAGAACGAGTAGCTATGATATAGTGAATGATTAGGCCTACATTTTTTATAGGCCTATGTGGAACATTATCTGAATTGAGAGTGTTAGGGAACCGGATGAACTAAGCTATGTGATAGTGAGTGTTACAAGTATTAAGCACAAGCAAATAAATAAAATGAAAATGGTCAAACTAAATTCTTTAAATATAAAACAAAAGAAAAGCAGATAAGTGATAAGTCCGTGGAAAAACACTGCTCATTCGCGTCTGTCAGCGGCCGTGCGCTCCTCTCAGCCATTCACTGAACAGGGGAGACGCAGCTAGAGAGAGTGACGACAGGGAGAAAGAAGACCTCGCGCTCGCAGGACAGTACTGGCAACATTTGGAGGTTACTGGGGTTTGTCCAAAAAGTCACTAAAATTGTCGCTAATCGCTTTTTTGAAAAAATGTCGCTGAAGGGGTCTGAAAAGTCGCTAAAAATATCGACAAAGGCGCTAAGTTGGCAACACTGTTTGTAGCTATAATATTAGTGATACTGGCTATCATTCATAAAAAGATGCCATTAAGATACAGCTGTAATACTTGAAAATAAATGGTGCCATTGAAGATAAGTCCCCCCCCAAAAAAGTTCAGGCTCAGGAATGTTTTTCACTTTAACAACCCCTGCAACCACCTTAAAGCCGTCTGGTCTACTGAACTGAACGATGAAGTGTCTGATGAGATATGGGAAGAAGGCCTATCGAGGGTAAAGAGCTGTTCTGTTAATTCGAGATACAAATTAATCCAGTTTAAAGTTATACACCGAATTCACTACTCCAAAACTAGATTAAGCAAAATATTTCCCTCCATATCTCCTCAATGTGATAGGTGCGGGATGGCGGAGGGGACATTGGCACATTTATTTTGGTTTTGCCTTTGCCTTTTTTTGCCTTAGATTTTTGAATTGTTTCCAAGCGCATACAGAATTAACATTCAACCTGACCACAATCTGGCTATTTTTTGCTATTCTGATGTAATGGATACTATTCCCCATACTTTTCAGCATGCTCTAACGGTAGGCTTGATTGCGGCCAAGAAAGTAATACTCCTCAATTGGAAAAGTTCACAAGCGCCTTGTTTCCGGAGATGGTTAAGTGAGATGCTTTTTAATATCCAAATGGAACAGTTACATTTTGGGGAGTTCTACTCACAAAAAAGATTTGAAGCCACATGGCGACCTCTCTTGGGACTTTAGGTAGTGTAACATTTATTTTCCTCTCCTGTGGTGAATTTGCTGTATTATAAAACAATTGCAAATATTGTAATTTATGTGTATTTATTTATTTTTATTTTCAATAATTATTTTGTATATATTTGTGGACTGAGGCAATCTAGAGGTTTTTTGTTTGTTTGTTTTTGTGTGTGTGTGTGTGTGTGTGTCTTTGTTGTCCCGACTGTTTTATGTTTTTGTGTTTGTTCATAGAACTTCAAAACTGTTAATAAAATAAATAAATAAAAACTTTCATATTTATGTTTTTTTAAAACATACTGTACTTGCAAAGTGAGATGTCATATTGAGACCATTGCAGTGTGTTGAAAGAATTTGTCCACAAGGTTGTTTTGTGTTTTTATTTCCTGTCGTCATGACAGTTTGAACAGCCCCCTACGTCCATTTCATTTGGTATCATTGATGTATGTTCTGCATCACTTTAACAATAAAACCCACATCAAAATGTTCTTCCAGGAACCAGTAACAAGGCCCATACTTTGAAGTTGAGATGGAAAACTGTATGCAAAATATATATACAGTATATTTAATAATATATATATATATTTAAATGTTTTAAAAATTTGAATCTCAGTAGCATTTCTCCTCCGTCACTTATGATTGTAAGACCAAAGCAGTTATTTTAGGATTTAGTAACAGGACGTATATTTTGGATTAATAGGCATGTGTAATTTTAGGTTGTTGTTGTTGTTTTCAGCAAAATGCAAATAATAATAATATTATTACTACTGACAAACGTCAAGAGAACTTTATCATTACATTACATTACATTTTTTTTTGGACAGATTCAAGCACGTTTTCTCGTTCATGGATATGCATGTAAGACCTATATTTACTCAGTGGTAAAGTTTTCTCTTTGAATATGAGGGATTCCAGACTAATCCAACCAAATAGAACATTTCATGACTTTTTATAACTCTACGCAATAAAACTTGAGCCCAGTGTCTGATTGGCGTTTATGTAAAGTGTAAAAGTATGCTTGTACAGTTCATATGTTTAACTCCAAAAACTTAGAAGGAGACATGAGAAGGATGAGTGGCACTGTCATGTACCTACTATTGGCCAATCACAGCCATCTGCTGTCAGGATAGACCAATCACAGTCACGATAATACTTGTTATTTGATCCTTCAGTCACAGCTTAGAAATCGAAACCAAAAGTATACTATTTGGTAAAACGCCATTTTAGACTGCTAAACCAACGACTACATGTTCTATCATATTTATTGGTAAGTCCAGTAATCTAATTCTCAAACTTCCATGAAGTTTTCATATAAATATATCGACGTATGTGTGCGTGTGCGTGTGTGATATTTATGATAAAACTCGATTGAGAGTTTACTGCAGGGTATTCTCGAGGCGTGAGGCAAAAGATAACGTTTATCATATGTAGTACATTTCTGCAAAAACATGAATCATTCCAGGTTTTAAAGAGGTTTTCTCAACATTCACATCGAGGTAGACATATTTGTTTTCTCTTTCTCTCAGTGTAGCCACAGGTGGGTTGGCCAAGTTCCGAGGAAACGTGCTTCCATTCTTTAATTGTTTTCTCTGTTACATCGTGACCATGGAAACATTGGGATTCGTGCTGAATAAGAGAGGTACGTGAGAGCCCATAAACTGTAATTAAGCCATATGTCAGTTTATTCTGTTTTGCAATTTTCGACAAATTTAACAATAACCCAGATAGCAATGAGTCGGCGGACCACCGTCGGTTCTCCGGCGGCAGTAGAAACGTCAGAATGGCGACATCGCAAACACGTTGGACGGCGCACCGCCGGCGGCAGCCGCTTTTTAAAAGCGGCAGCCGCCTTCCTACCGCCTTCGTTAAGCGGCCGGCCCGCGGGCCAACCGCCGTTCCGCCGCGCTTTATATTGAAGGCCGTCCTTCCGCGGCCCGCCGGAGGCAAACGCTATTTTCGAGCGCTCTGCCGCCGCTTATTCTGGCTATATATATATATATATATTTTTTTTTTTAATATATATATATATATATATAGCATGCAGTTTATCAAGAATAATGATTGCTCAAACCAGACAAACTTACAATTGGCATTTTTATTCCACATTTCAAAGTACAGTAACTGTCATTTAAACAAGATGTTTCAGATCACTGAAACATAACAGAAAAATAAATAAATCAATATACTAACATGCAGGTTTCCAATTCAATTTTGGTTAAACAGCCTTACAAGCAAATTACAACACTTACAATAAGTGTTCATATAAAAAGGACAGCTTTAGGGTAACAAATTACCAGTAAACATTATGACAAGTAAAGAGGATATTTGATACCAAATAATGTGCAAGATACCAAATAAAAAAAAGTATAACTACATTTACAAGCCATTTCTAACAATATGATAAGTGGTAGTAATTTATAGTAAAGCTCTGGAGTAGAATAGGCCATTATAACGGCATTGCTGACCTGTGGCACAAGGATTTACAAGCTTTATTTGAAAAAGAAAAAAAGAAAGTAATTTCCACAGTGAGTGAGTGTAGTCTGACACTTCTGACTTCTTTAGGGGTCTTGATTCTACTGACTGCAAGATAAAGAAAGGATTCCAGTTGTCAGTGATTCTGGGGTGTCAGTAGTCAGTCTAGTTTTAAGTGGTCGGCTGTGGGTCCCTCTCAGCTGTGCGGCGCCTTTTTCTGCCTTCACGGTCAGATGCTCCTTTCAGGTAACGCGTAACGTTAACCTGGACCGCCTCATCAGTGCATCCTGGGTTGCCGGGTCCTTCCGGATGGCTAATATAGAAAATACAGATCTGTCATTTAATTTGAATTGCATGAGGACAATAGGACATACACATCTACTTAAATCTAAAAAAAATATCCAACTTACTTTGAACAATGGTCTTCAGGAACATGTCTCTAAAACATGCTTTATCCTCTACACCAAGCTGAAAATCCAAAAAAGTGTTACAAATTACATTTCTCTGAAGCTTCTCATAAATAAATAAAAAATGTGAAAGGCTAAGGATTCAGACTGTAATATATGCAGTATACAATGTTAAATTTTACTTTATATCTAGGTCTACTACATGTACAGGTAGCCCCAGTGGGAATTAAACCGACAACCACAGGTGCTGTTTGCAAGTTGTACCTAATTGCTCAGTGCAAGCAAACGTCTTCAACATTGTTTGTTGAACTTGCTTCACCTGCTCTTGAAGTAAGATTTTACAATTCGTATTTTTATATGTAATATTGTAGTGTTTATTATAAATGATTTATCTGTGCACTTCATTATTCTTTTAAAATTCATGTAGCCTTATAATCTTTAATCAAATACGTTACCCTTCCCTCCCCCCTCGAAACGACTTCTCTTCTCTTCCGGTCATGTGCTATGGCGCGAGGGCGTGGCAACTCCCCTCAAACCGTGCTATGAGCAGAGATGGAGAAGAGGAGCGCTAGAGTAAAACCCTGCCCTCAGTTCAATATACCGTTACATTTTTTAAATACGTCACAACACTGGAGAAAAGTCGTTTGTAACTTCCGGTTCATGCCGACTTCAAATAGAAGCAATAGTTTCCAAGACAAAAAAACTTCACAAATAACATCACTTACTTGTACTCAAACTCTTGGCTCTGTGAAGTGGAGTCTGGATTACTGGGGAGAAACCTGGTTGCGAGAAAGAGGAAACAGAAATTTGAAAATCTAACAAATGGTATAGTTTAGTGGCAGGATCACAGCAATAGATTTTACATACCAGTTCAGCATTTTCCTGGTTTTCTGGAATCGATGCATCTTTCTAGAGTTTTTTTTCTTGAGACTTCCAAGATTCTAGAGTAGGGAATAATGAATGAAAGAGTCAGTTATCCACAATAAACAGAAAATAAATTACACAGATGAAATACAGGAAAATCAAATACACAAGTCAGACCCATTTACCTGCTCCCTTCATGAACTTAAAATTATGTTTCTCCCAGGTGCTGTGTGGAGGTGTGCAGAGGATGGCTAGATTGTTGCCTTCGTCTTTTTGCTGAGGTTAAATGGGGGCCAATGGCACATGCTCTCACTGAGCCACTCTTGCGGAACCACTGCAAATGGCAGATCCTCCTCGTTGATAAACTGAACAATGTGAACCATCTAAAATAGAAGAACATTTTGCATAAAGTATACTTTTTGATTAATTTCCAGGCAAAATGCTCACCCCTTCAAAAAACGAGTCATTTTCACAAGTGGATCAACAGAAAACCATGTTCAGACAAACACAATCATATACATATACACACATATATACATATACACACATATATACATATACATATATATATATATATATATACACACACACACACATACATCGTTATTTTTGTAAGAAAACACCAAAAGTTAAACTTTCTAGATGTAAAGCTTTCTTTCTAGATGTAAAGCTTTGGCGATCTACTGTAGCTAAGTTAGATACATTTCAACATGTCGATCAGCTTGAATTCAGTGAGTAAAAAAGGCGAAGCAACATGTGTTAGCTAACACTGTAAGTTAAACTAGACTAGCAGCATGGTTGTCGAATCAAACAAAACATCATTATGTTTAGTTAGAAAACAACACAAGTTATACTGATCAGTCTTTCTTGTTGTAAAGATTTTGCTAACGTTACCATTCCCACGTGGGCGGGAGAATTGTCCTTCAGGATTTAGTTACGTAAGTTAGTTAATTATTCGACTGACCAATACTATCTTAAACCACATACTGTAGTACTCACACTTGCATAAACATACGTAAATATAGTTAAAAGAAGAAAAGAAAAAACTAACGCCAGGAAGAAACTAAGTAACGTTAGCCTAACTAACGTTAGCTATGTCAGAAACATGACGAAAACTTTGTAAACAATTAAGGCTAACTTACTAGCTTGACTAGTAAGGCAAGAACATATTTGAAAAAGATGAACTAAAAATGTAAAAAATGAACATAATATTGCGTTACACAAAAAGGAAAAATGTACTTACTTTAAAGATCGTAGTCAATGACTATAGGATATCGTCTCCAAATACTGAAATCGTGTGACGAGTGGCCACTGTTGTGTTGGTAAATCTGCTTCCGTTTTTTAGGTACTGCCCCTCTCGGCCGGTGGAGGTACTTCTCTGTTTGTGCTTTAATACTTTCTTAAACATTTGTACAGATTGCAAAACTCGCAATTGCAAATTAATCCCTTACCTGTAAAAGGTAAAATAAATAAATAAATCGAGCTTGTAAAAAAATGAAAGACATAAACGAAATTTCCTGGGGTGACAGAGAGACAAAATATTTCTAAATATTTCACTTTATCTTTCAGGTCAAAACAGGGATTTTCATGTTTATTATAAATATTACCATGGTTGCAAATTAATAAAAAAAATCTAATTTCACAAATCTAAAATCTAAAAATCTAAAGCATACCCAAGCTTTTGGCCAAATTGCAGATGTCTTTCACTGTTCACTGATTTCAGGCATTGGTGAAAAGTCTAACTTCATCCATTTATTCTGCTAAATTGTTCATACCATGAATGAAATATTTATTTTAAAACCTAATCAGAATCCGAAAGATATTTATTGCCAAGTAAGTTTTACAAAAGGAATTCTTTTTGGACTATTTGTGCATCTCAATTGTGCATAAATCAAAGAAATGTAAAGAATTGTCACCTTAAGTGAATAAAATAATTCTATATATTTTACATAGGCCTATCACTGAATCGCTTCAGAGTTTCAACGTAATTTAAATGTATTTTCCTAAACCTTATCATGGAATCAGACTGAGTCAAATCTGTTATAAACCCTAACGACTTTGGAGCAACAACAATAACAAAATTTGATATAATTCACATAATAATTATAATCGCTTTAAATGTGAAAGTTAAAATGCTGTCAGTTCCACTCATGCCAATGACATGGCTGGTCGATTTCAATGCGGCTTGCCGCCAGCCGGCTGCGGTTCATTTAGACGGCGGCAACCGCCAGAGAGAATGAAGTCGGCGGCCCGGCGGCATTCAAGTTTAAGACTAGGTCCCATATTATATACTAGAGAGAAGAGTGGCACCACCCCCAGGGGCGTAGAATTTAGTAGGGACGCTAGGGACGTGTCCCTACCAATATCCAGTGACACTGATATATCCCTAGCAATATTTTCGATCAAAACTTTAAATATATTAAATATTGATGTCCCTGTCCCCACCAATTTCAAAATCAAACCTACACCAATACACTGTTATAAAGCCATTCTTCCTTAGTGGCTATGTTTACATGCACAACTTTTGTTTCAATCAGACGGAATTCATTCCAAATGATGAGTCCGAACGTAGTGTTTACATGAACGCTAAACGTGATCGGGTTGATGTGTGTGTTTATAAGTCACAAGCTTCAAATCTGAATATATTTTTGACATGCGCACACTGCACGAATATACAGTTTCCAGCTGTTTGCGCATCATTCTCCTACATTGGTTCTTGATTTGTTTTAAACAGCAGACTTATTATTTATCCATTTCTGGTCATAATTTGGAGTAAATGAGCATATGAACTGTTCTGTCGTTCAAAGTGCACAGAAATTTGAAAATCCTATGAGCAGATTTCATGATTTTTTTTATTATTATTTGTTTTCTTGTGAATTATATGAGATTGATCATTAGAATTGTTTTTTATTTTCCTCTTATGTACCATTTAGGTTCTCAGTGTTTCTATAGGGCTGAAAACCATGATTAAATCGTAGGAGAACACCGCTTGTTAAAATGAGTCTCTATGAGGAGAGAGAGGAGGGAGATGTTCAGAACCAGAGAACAACATCTCCAGAGCCCAGCTGTGTGTCTATGAGGAGTGATAAATCCATGAAACTCCCTGTCACCTTCAGTGATGGAAAAGAGATCTTCAACCCCAGGTAAGACAGTGAGACAGTACTGGAGACAAGATAAATAGTTATTCATTAAATATCAGTCCCAAAAAGAGATCATCGGAATTATTGATGTTTTACTAGGATCAGAATGAATAACGTTCAGTATCTAGCTGTGTCTATGAAGAGCAGGGCTGGGAGGGTTACTTTTCAAATGTATCAAATTACTTCATAAAATGTTTTATTCAGTAACGTAATCCAAGCACCACAATATGAAAGTAAGGAAAGTAACTTTTGAATTCCTTCAATGTCACATATGTAAATAAAGTCAAGTAAAAAGCATAAAAAAGCATATCATATTTTATTACTTACTATAAAAGTACTTTTATTAAATATGAATTTTAAAATAAAACTAATAAAAAAGCTAGGCTATTAAAACTAAGCAACCGATTACACAGCCCTGTGTATATATATATTTATATGAAGTATTATATTACAGAAGTTTTTTCTTTTTTTTCTTTAACGTTCAAGGAAAAAATTATTATAGTATACAGTACACAACATTACAAATTCTAAACCATCTACATATTAGTCTATTTCAAAATACATGGCCGTGAACTTTCTTAATTTCATTGACTGACTGTGGCTTTAGCGGTGGGAGTTCCCTTTCGTGTTAATTTCTACATTTTCCAGCTAATTCTCCGCTAGAAAACGCACACAGAACCAGAAACTATAATCAATTAGCACTTAATATATCATTATGTTAAAATACTATTTATTTTTATTTTATAAAACCATTGTAATCCTGATAGCATTCCCCTTTTTTACTAAATGTAAATGTAATCTGATTACTTTGTTTTTTTGAAGTAACTGTAACGAATTACAGTTAACTTTTTTTGTATCCTGATTATGTAACAGCGGTCAACAATATTGTATATGTTAAAGGCCATTATGAAATTAAAACAATGTATATATTGTAAGTTATGATTGTTCGGTACAATTAAATACAATTGTTGCTAGGGGTGTAACGGTACATGTATTCGTACTGGACCGTTTCGGTACAGGACTTTCGGAACGGTGCGTGCGCATGTGCACCGAATGCATGCGGTGTAATTAGCTTTACGTGAAAACTAGTTTTGTGTGCGGAACATACATCAATTCCGAGTTTCCACACGAACATATTAAAGGATTAGTTCACTTTAAAAAAAACTTTTGCTGATAATTTACTCACCCCCATGTCATCCAAGATGTCCATGTCTTTCTTTCTTCAGTCGAAAAGAAATGAATGTTTTTGATGAAAACATTCCAGGATTTTTCTCCATATAATGCACTTTGCTGGGCACCAAACGGTTCAAGGTCTAAATGACCGTTTCAGTTCAGCTTCAAAGGGCTTTAAACGATACCAGACGATGAATAAGGGTCTTATCTAGAGAAACGATCGGTCATTTCAAAAATAAATAAAAAAGTTAAAGTGTTATAGGCACAAATGCTCGCCTTGCGAACTCTCCTGTTCGAACTCGTTCATCAAAATGAACAAATCTTTTTTCGAGGCAATGACTCGAAAAAAAGATTCGTTCATTTTCATGAACGAGTCAATGACTCGAAAAAAGATTCGTTCATTTTGATGAACAAGTTCGAACAGGAGAGTTCGCAAGGCGAGCATTTGTGCCTATAACCAGAGCCGGATTAACGCAAAGGCAAACTAGGCACGTGCCTAGGGCCCGATTGGCGGGATGGGGCCCAGACAGAAAAAAAAAAAAAAAAAAAAAAAATGTCTACAATTCTAAATGTCTACAATACAAATATCTACAATTTATTTCACTATTTATTAATTAACTAAATAGTGACGATGTTTATCTTAACCATAGACTGTTACATTACGTCACATTAACGCCAGCCCATCAGGTGCTGCGAAGCAAAAGCCTAAATAGGCACGCAAAGAAGCACAGCTCTAATGCAGGTGTGTGAGTTGTCATCATCTATTTTGGAGTGATTGCAATGTATTCTAAATATAAACTTGTACTGTAGATCAGCGTCATCTCTGGAAAAATCATTCACCGCTTTATTACGAGTTTAAAAGAGCGCGAGCCTCATTACGGTGCCCAGACGCGACGCTTTGAATTTGCGCGTAGCCTACAATGAATAACATTGCGTCGCGAGCTGACTAAAAACGCTACAAAAGTAAAAGAAAAGACGTTTGTATTCAAAGTTAAAAAGCCAACACACTACAACATTTTAAATGTTTCAAATAAAGGATCTCGGGTCTATCTTCTAAATTCTGCTGATGATTAGATTATACCCTGTCTGACATCAGCCTATACGCCAATAATATCAGTTTAGAATTTTTTTTCTAATCAGTAGCGATCATGTCTTTTCTCTTCCACTTGATTTGTGTATATAGCATATTTAAGATAGCAATGCAATGCATAATATCATATTAGGCCTACTTATATTAATAATATGACAATATCTGCAGTCAATATTGATTAAATGGGAGGGGAAAATCCTGCCCATACCAGCTATGAAAAAAATGATAAAAGCATATATCACTGAAGTGGTATTCTGGAACTGTGAATAAATTTAATAAAACAGCAAAATTACAATAACAATAACATCTTCATTAAACAAAAAAGAGATTACCTTAGATGAAGTTTGATTAATATGTACATACAGTAGCCTACTAAAAGTCTGGACCAATTACTTTTAATGTTTTTGAAAGAAGTTTTTTATATTATGCTCTACAAGCCTGCATTTATTTGATCAAAAAAAAAAAAAAAAAAAAAAAACCAGGAATATTCAGCAAGGATGTGTTAAATATATAAAAAGTGATAGTGAAGACTTTTTTAAAACAACTTTAATTGTTTTGTAATAAACTTTTGTACTTTAACTTTTTGTAATAAAAAAAATCCTGAAAAAAAGTATCACTGGTTATAAAATAAATATTAACATTTGATAATAAATCAGAATATTATAAAGTTTTCTGAAGAAAACACAAAATTCAGCTTTGCATCACAAATATATTTTAAAGTATAGTAAAATAGGAAAACCATTATTTTATATATTATATTAATTTTATATATTAATAATATTTCACTATATATTATTTTTCTGTATTTTTGATCAAATAAATCCAGGCTTGATGAGCATAAGAGACTTCTTTCAAAAACATTAAAAATAGTAATGTGTCCAAACGTATGTACTGTGTAAGTAAAAACATTTAAAATTAAATGTTGTATAAATTAAAAGGTTAGGAATCATATTTGTTTCAAGAGTTTTTTATTGGGGGTGGGGGGCCTCCAACATGAATATTGCCATAGGGCCTCCAAATCTCTAGAACCGGCCCTGCCTATAACACTTTAACTTTTTTATTTATTTTTGAAATGATAGATCGTTTCTCTAGATAAGACCCTTATTCATCGTCTGGTATCGTTTAAAGCCCTTTGAAGCTGAACTGAAACGGTCATTTAGACCTTAAACCGTTTGGCTACCATTGAAGTCCATTATATGGAGAAAAATCCTGGAATGTTTTCATCAAAAACATTAATTTCTTTTCGACTGAAGAAAGAAAGACATGGACATCTTGGATGACATGGGGGTGAGTAAATTATAAGCAAAAGTTTTTTAAAAAGTGAACTAATCCTTTAAGTCGGAAGTCTCCGCGTTGCACTTGAGCGGTACAAACACGGCGCGCGCTTTTACTTACCGAAACCGGCCAATCAGGATGCTTTCTGTCTTGCATGCGCGTCATGAGGCACACACGCAAGGTCTCTCGCTCTCTCCCTCTCTGCCGTGCGCGCGCTATACGGTTTGGATCGTAGTTTTTTCTGTCTCGCATGCGCGCTCTTGCTCGCTCGCTCGCTCTAGATTCCGGGAAATTTGAACTAATTTGCGGGCATCAGGGAGCCGCTATCCATATGCGGGAGACTGCCGGAAATTCCAGGAGACTTGGGATGTCTGGTATTTTCTACAGCTGGAGACATTGTAACTGCCAGCAGATCTTCCCTTTCTGCTGACAATGTGGACAAGTCAATTTTTTTGACAAAAAAAACATGAAAGTTGATTGAATCTGAGCAGGCCTTCAGCCTGAAACTGTTGATGCTGCACTTTACTCTTTGGAAACTGGCGGTTTTAATTTAATATTTAAAAGCATCATTTAGTTTTTACCATCATTGCCTAATTCTCTATTTAATGATGTTTTATTAACAAAGTTCAGGAGGAGCACGTTCAAATAATTGATCCAATTATCACATCATTCCAACCAGCTGTCGACAATCAGTAATCAACATGTCTATCCAATCAGCTTGAGTTGGAGACCTATATATACACACATTTGACTCACCAATGTTCTTCGACAGTTTTTCAGCATCTTGGCTCGCCGTTTTGCTACCATGTCACACCAAAGTTCTTCATCTGACGAGGAAACAAACATCCCCAGGGATCCGCCATTGCTTTTCGCATGCTGTTCTGGCGATTTGTGCTGCCTTGTCGGAAAATGCTACCCAAGCGCGAATCGATCACAGAGAATGTCGATTCATTCTCTATTGTTTCCATAATGGTGTAAATCTCACAATATTATGACATCGTTATTTAATTTAAAACAGGGTAAGTGTATGGGGAGCATATTTTGAAATTTTAAATGAACTAGCAATTATCGCATTTGACAACAAGTAAAAATGGCATTATTGTATATTATATGAAATACAATTATAGTAAAATTTAAAAAAGGTATGAGTACTGTATGCTATACTGTTTTTATTTTTAAACGGTATGAAAAATGATCATAAAATATTCATCTTTGACCTGTCAAAGTACACCTTTTTTACAAGTCTCCACAGCAAGGATGCATAGATTTATGGTCGTGGTAACGCAGAAGAAAACTGAGTCTGCACATGCGCATAACCAGTAAGTAGCACATCTTGATGGGTAGCATGAATCCGAATCGTCAGAACACCGGCCCCAGGACTATTCCTCCTACGCCGGACATCGCACCTGAGCCCCAGGCTTCTTCACGCGGCCGCACGCCTCCCAGAACAGCCCTGCGCATGCCAAGATGTCAAGGCCAGTCTTCCCCCATCGAGTCGCAGCCACAGGCCTTCAGCGAGCTTGGGCCGCGCCCCAGATTTTGCCGCGGCAGGTCCACTCCCACCTCTCGACGAGGCCCAGCCCTTCGACGAGGCCCAGCCCTTCACCGCAGCTTCTGCGGCCGCAGCGCCGCTTGCAGCCGGACCCAGCGGCCTCCCCACAGCTCTCAGGTTTATACTTCACGTGGCCTGCAGCTCCAGTAGCTCAAATAAGCGCGAGCCCGCTTCGGCTTGCAGCACAAGCCCACACTTCATTCTATCATCCTTCCTTTCCTTTCTATCCTCCAACTAATTTCCCTTTCCAAGCCACACATGGTAATTAAGTGTGAGGCCGCCGCCGACATTCACAGCCATGGCTTATACCCTCCCCAGCTCTCTCATTCAAACTAAACCACAACATTCTCTCTTCACAGCAACACCGATGCTCGATCCGTCCAACGCCGTCGCCATGGAACCACCACCAGCGTCTCAAAGCATCCGCGCTCAGATCCTCTCAGAAATCCAGGACACTGGCTCCAGAGGTGGACCAATTCCCAACTCAAATTCCTCGCTATTTAGAACTGATATTCCCATAACTCACCCGTTAAAACCCCCTCCTCGACGCATCACTCAACACCATCCTCCAGGCAGGTTCTCCCAGGACCCTCCAATCCTACCTGACCGCTTGGAGATGTTTTAAAGCATTCCATGTCTCTTATAACATGCCGTTCCCCGATTTTTCTCTTCTTTCGATCACCTCATTTATTTCCTACCTTAATAGCGTTAAGGGCCTACAAGTCGGGTCCATCAACGTTACTTGAGCGGCATTCAGTTTTCCCATAAATTGATGTACGGCGCTCCCTCCTCTGAGATAAACAATTCACAAACCTCCCTCCTGATCAAAGGGATTCAAAGATCCCAGCCCACCCGTCCCGACGCCAGACAACCCATAACGCTAGACATTCTCACCAAATGTATTCATGTCCTCCGCACAGGCTACCAGCCCCTCAATACCACCCGCACACTCTACGCTATGTTTATCCTAGCTTTTTGGTTTTCTTAGATGCTCGGAACTCGCCATCACTTCCAAATTCGACCCAAAAATCCACCCCACCATCTCAGACTTGTCAGTACTAGATGGTGAAACAGTATCATTTTTGATTAAGCAAAGTAAGACCGACCAAACCAAAAAGGTCATTTCATCTACATTTTTAACCTCTTATCACCAATCCAACCATACCAGTCCATTCTGGCATATCTGCAACGGAGAAGTTCTCTGGCTAAATCTTCTCTTGAACCCCTGTTCATAGACGAATCCAATAAACCCGTGACACGCTTTTGGTTCCAGAAACACCTCAAATCCGTTCTACATCAGTCAGGAATTCCAGCAAAGAATTTCTCAAGTCACTCCTTCCGTATCGGGGCAGCAACTTCAGGAGCTTCAGCGGACGCAGTGAGAACTTTTCCGGTAGAGCACTTACGTTTCTCTTCCGTCCAGCGAGCATGGATCTCCCAGCGGACGTACTGTGTACTTTTCTCTACTCTCTCCCGTCCAGTGAGCATTGGTCTCCCAGCGGACGTACTGTGTACTTTTCTCTACTCTCTCCCGTCCAGTGAGCATGGACGCAACACCGATGCTCATCCCTCCAAACGCTACAGCCTTGGAACCAACCCCAGTAGCCAACAACATCAGAACACAGATCCTCTCAGGTGCAGACATTGATTTATCTTCCGTGCTATCTTTACTTCCTCGATCCGCTTAAGATCGGCAAATAGAAGTAGGCGATTTTTTCAGTTACTTTCCGCAACATCTCTTGTGCAGTATGCAGATCACTCGCTCACTCCACCATAAACTGTCCTCCGGTTAACCCTTCATCTCCCCATTGCCCAGTTGCATCCCAGGGAAAATCTACCAGTTACATCCCACGACCAGTACATTTCGACTCACCATCCAAAGATTTTAAATCCACCTCCAAATCTCGTTACCAAGTCTGCCATAATTTTAACTCCCGGGGATGCTCAAGACAACGTTGTCGTTACCTGCACGTCTGCAACTACATCGGCGCTCAGTCCCGCACTATACGCCCTGTGAAAGATCACAAAATATTTAAAACGCCTTTCAGATAGCTTGGAAAGCAAGTCAAAGCAAGTTTGGTTCCAACACCGCAGCAGTATCATCTCTTCCTTTCCATCAGGAGCTCGTTCTCCAGCCAAATGGCTAATTGGATAACTTGAAAGAAAGTCAGAACCATTTCTTTCCACTACAGCATAATCTACTCCGCTCCCGCAGGAGTTCCATTTCTCCATCCAAACTTTATCCTCCGCCGCAGCAGCATTATTTTTTTTGCTCCCGCAATACCCAGTTCCATGTCCAACTTACCTTTTGGACAGTTGAATTCAGAAAACAAGTTTGACCCACTGGCGCAGCAGTGTCGTCATCTCCACTCCCGCAAGAGTTCCGTTTCTTACTCCAACTCGCTCCATTCCCGCGGAACCATTATCTCTTCTGCTCCAGCAGGTGCTCAATTCTCCATTCACCTCACCATAGGATACTTGGAAGCAAGTCGGAAGCAAGTTTTCCACTGTCGCAACAGTGTCATCTACTCCGCTCCCGCAGGAGCTCCGTTACTCCGTCCAAACTTGCACCACTGCCGCAGCAGCGTTATCTTTTCTGCTTCCGCAGGAGCCCAATTCTTAGTCCAACTTACTTTGGACAGTTGAGTTCAGGAAACAAGTTTGGTCCACTGCCGCAGCAGTGTCATCTACTCCGCTCCCGCAGGAGCTCCGTTTCTCCGTCCAAACTTGCTCCACTGCCGCAGCAGCATTCTCTTCCGCTCCCGCAGGAGCTCAGTTCTCTGTCCAAAGGATGGTCGGAAAGCAAATCGAAAGCAAGTTTGGTCCACTGCCGCAGCAGTGTCATCTACTCCGCACCCGCAGGAGCTCCGTTTCTCCGTCCAAACTTGCTCCACTGCCGCAGCAGCATTCTCTTCAGCTCCTGAAGGAGCTCAGTTCTCTGTCCAAAGGATAGTTGGAAAGCAAATCGAAAGCAAGTTTGGTCCACTGCCGCAGCAGTGTCATCTACTCCGCTCCCGCAGGAGCACCGTTTCTCCGTCCAAACTTGCTCCACTGCCGCAGCAGCATTCTCTTCCGCTCCCGCAGGAGCTCAGTTCTGTCCAAAGGATAGTTGGAAAGCAAATCGAAAGCAAGTTTGGTCCACTGCCGCAGCAGTGTCATCTACTCCGCTCCCTCATGAGCTCCGTTTCTCCATCCAACTCGCCTTCACTGCAGCAGCAGTGTTTCCTCCTCCGTCCCAACGACTATTCAATTCTCCATCCAGTTCGTCATCAGCGAGGTCACCCATCCGATGCCACGACAATCAACTCCCTTCCGACGATGCAAGAAGACCTCCCCATCCAGCGACTAAATTCCCTCCCTACGATTGGCACCATAAGCTTACACTCTGCAAGTTTTTGGGGGGTCATCAACATTTCTGGCGGCTGTCCCGCAATTTATTGCATCTTTTGGGGGAGTACTCTGGGTTCAGGCCAAATATCGGAGCCCGGAGCCCTTTCCCCGGACAGCACGCCAAATATGCATACCATTTATTCTATCTAACTTATTTCTAAGTGTGAACTAGTGAAATTATGTTTTATTAACAAAGTTCGGGAGAAGCACGTTCAAATAATTGATCCAATTATCACATCATTCCAACCAGCTGTCGACAATCAGTAATCAACATGTCTATCCAATCAGCTTGAGTTGGAGACCTATATATACACACATTTGACTCACCAATGTTCTTCGACAGTTTTTCAGCATCCCTCCACCACCCCGTCTCCTCACACTCGCCTGGTTACCTCCTAAACCAGCAATACGGGGGGAGTACTCTGGGTTCGGGCCAAACATCCGAGCCCGGAGCCCTCTCCCCGGACAGAATAAATGGTATGTATATTTGGCGTGCTATCTAACTTATTTGTAAGTGTGAACTAGTGAAACATTCTTGTATTCATTTAAAGAATTATTTATTTTATAGAGGTATTTGTAAAGGTAAAAAAATGCACTGGAAAAATCGTTTTAAGGGGGCAAATATTGCCCCTTATGCCGAGTTCACACACTGAACGACTTTAGATCCGATTTTCGCTCGCCGACAGGTTTTGGGAGATCGCCGACAAATGCCCGAAATCATAGGCAAATCGGTGCTCGTTCACGCGAGTGACAATCATGCAGTGTGCATTATCAAAGACGCTAAAAGTTACAAATGCATTCACACTGATGCTAGTCTGTGAAAAAAATCACACAACAATGCAAAAGAAAAAATTATTCAGTGATTATAGTTTATAAAGTTACAGAAAAGCATCGCTTCACTTCAGAAGGCCTTTATTAACCCCCTAGCGCCATATGGATTACTTTTATGATGGATGGATGTGCTTCAAATACTCTTGGAAGAGACTAGGGTTGGGTATCGTTTTTTTTTTTTTTTTTATACTGGTGCAAAATCGCTACTTTTAAAATGGTATCGGTGCCTAAATAGTGCCTGAACCTATACTTAAAAAAAAAAGAGAGCCTCAAAACGACGGTGAATGACATCAAATAACTTTTTTTAATTGTAAAAAAATGTAATAAAAAATTCTTAAAATTGAATATATTAAATATATAAATATAAGTAGTCTAAATACAAAACACACAAAAAAATTCATAACAAATTCACAACCCTAAGCCACATAACCCAAATACAATAATTTAACTCTAAATAACACTACAGTACTAATAACAGCAAAGTAGTGTGTATTCTTGGTATGCTACAAACCAGCTTTAAATTTCAGCAATTGTTTTCAAATTTTTTGCCTTCTCTGGCCAAATACGACACCTCTCCTGACTTATTGCATGTCCTGCACAGGGTGAGCGTTATTTTAGAACGCATCACCTTAAATGTCGTGATGTGAAACCCATTGTGGACGAACGTCGTAATTTAGCCTACAACGTGAAACCCATCGTGGAAGAAAAAAGCCGTCATGTTTACAACTGTGACAATGAGCTCTTATCAGGATCAACTGAAGGCTGGATTTTCCAAAGTACGCGAGGTTCGCGGTTCTATTGTTTTATTAAACTTGCACAACGTTCTTGAATGAATAATGTATTAGATGTATGCCGGTCTGTTATTGTACGGACATCGACTTTACATTTTCACACTAAACATGACGCGGAACAATTAACGAACTGTGATTGGTTGCGTTATGTCAGTCAGTCTTTGGCTGATATTTTTATTCTTAAATACATAAAGTGGATGTGTTTTGTCATTTAAGAAACCTTTATAATGATCATGATTCATGTTAGTTAATCTATAACTCACGATGGGCGCCATGTTAGTAGGCACCGCAGTTCAGAGAATTGTATCTGTCAGTCTACAACACTTCAATTCATCCACTTCTCCCGAAATACATTAAAGTAAGTGGCTGGTGAAGTGTGAGAAGTCAATTTTATAGTTACCTACACAATGTGTATCTAAACACATCATGAATTTATAATTGAAAGGATTGTTATTGCCGCTTCCATAGACATCAGTGTGTATTTTACAAACTATAAATGTTGTTTTGCTAGTACTTGTGTATTTAAATGTCTGAAACCTAAAGTAAAGCTTTTGTGGTTGAAAACACTGAATAGTTGTGATGACAGCACTGAGCGCATCTGTCTCTCTGGCTCAGCGCCAGCCAACGCAGATTTGAATTTAGAAGTTGATGATCACGCGATCTGAACATTAAGCACCAGTGTGAACGATCGTACGCATCACAGGGTTAACTATCACATGCGATGATGATGTTTCTTACGTCCGTTTCGGACAACCAGAGGGCAGATATTTCAACCGACAGCTGAGGCATTAAATGGCACCGAAATCTGTGTTTTGATTCGGTCCGGTTACATACCAGTTACTTAGGTACCGGTTCCATATCGGTGCCCGGTTTCGGTACCCAACCCTAGAAGAGCCAGGGCATTTTTTAATATAACTCTGATTGTGTTTGGCTGAAAGAAGAAAGTCATGTACACCTAGGATGGCTTGTGGGTGAGTAAATTATGGGATAATTCAAATTTTTGGGTGAACTATACCTTTAAAGAGAACCTACTATGGCCTTTTTTTTTTTACAAGATGTAAGTCTCAGTTGTCCCCAGAATGTGTATGTGAAGCTTCAACCTTAAAATACGCCACAAATTCACTTAATATACCATGTTCTAAATGCAGTTTTTGTGCACGAGTGTTTCTTTAAATGAAAAATAACCTGCTGCTTCCCACCCCCCTTTCCAGAAAAGGATTGTGTTGATTGTGTGAAATTCTGCATTAAAGAATGAAATTGTTTATTAGAATTGTTTATTATTTTCCACTTATGTATCATTAAGATTCTCAGTGTTTCTAAAGATCTTAAAATCATGATTAAATTGTAGGACAACATCGAGTCTCTATGAGGAGAGAGAGGAGGGAGATGTTGTTCAGAACCAGAGAGCAACATCTCCAGAGCCCAGCTGTGTGTCTATGAGGAGTGATAAATCCATGAAACTCCCTGTCACCTTCAATGATGGAAAAGAAATCTTCAACCCCAGGTGAGACAATAACCAGTACTGGAGACAAGAGACATAATTCTTCATTAAACATTTCCAGAAAAGGGCTGACGCCGGTAACAACAAACAAATCATATGTCTGTTTTTGATTTTCATCTCTATCGCGCTCATGCTTACATGACATCGCAGTTCTTTTTCATCATTTAAGTTTATTAATTGCATGGGTTTTAAAACCTTTTTGGTTTAAACTTCTGACATGCAATTCTCTGAGGCATGTGCACAGAAAGCCGGCTGTCACACTTCTAGTGTCATGAGCAGTGTTGGGGGGTACCTTAAAGGATAATTCCGGTATTTAGCACTTTTAGTCTATTTTCTAGTGCTGGCAGTACAATATCCTATCAATCAAAAGAGTGCAGAAAAATGTGTCCGACTGCTACTCATACTGTGTGTGTGTGTGAACAAAATGTGTCATGTTAAATTTAGGGCAAATTACAAACAGTTAAAAAATAGCTACATAAATGCAGGCTCTATTTGACCCTATGAATCACCCAGAGTTCAAGCCAGGGGTTGCAAGGTCTGCAGTTTTCCCCTACACTAAACATTATTTGTAGCGCGCCTCTCATACAAAAAAAAATAGCAAATAGCATTGTGCTTTGATATTTTTAAAAGAAACAGTGTCATCTATCAAATTCTGTCCATTTTATCATGAAATTTAAACAATAAATGGTGTTTTGATGCTCCTAAATGTGACGTAACAGATCACTGTAGTGCCTCAGTTGAAGCGGCAGTGCAAGTCATCTCTTCCATTTTAATACAAGTTATATCTCGAAAAACATACATGAATATCAAAAGGTATGTTGAAAGATACAGTACAACCTACCAAAATCTGTATCATGACTCGTAATAGGTCAATCTGTTTTTCAACTGCAGAAAGACATCAATAAAACAGCTTGTAAACAATAGATTACTTAACATTTTATTTAGCCTAAGCTTACCTCAGGAAAGTCATCTGATGTTCACAGTTCTGTTTCACCAGCTCCCGTCAGCCTTCCATTCTGGCCTGATCTATATAATGAGATCGAAAAGGCATGGAAAAACCCATGTTCAGTGCACATCCATCGCCATCAGCGAGCAAACTACTCTGATATTGAGGGTATGCGTGAACATGGGTATGTGTGTTCGCAAATTATCTCGCGGCTGGAGAGGCACAGACACTAAGTGTTCCAACTCTGCCTTTTAAACCACTAAAGAAATAACATTGCGCTTAAATAGCAGAGCATATGCGATGACGGTTCTGGCTGGTGATGGCTTGCACACATAGGCTGTGTTGCAAGCATACCAGGCTGATCTGCTGAAAGATTTGGACCATGGCCAGGGTCTTTCCCCCTAAAGCAGTGAAAATGAGCTGCGCTGCAATACAGATTTAGCTCTCCGGGCCACCCTACAAACAGCTGCTGTGATCGAAAGAAATCCATGGCGGCGATGGTGGCCAGGGAGAGGCATCTGTGGTTGAACTATGTGTAACAAGTTAGCTCAAAGGGGGAAATATTAATAATAACTCATAACTTTTTATGATTAATTATGAATATTTGGGTCAGTTAATTGGATTAACTTGATGTCGCTAACTTATTACAATCAATTAATCAGTTCGTCCAACAAACTCCTTTGATTATTCATTTATTCTAAGAAAAGGGTATCTTTCATGGCCACAGAAAAATGTACAGCGCTTAGAGCATGTAACAAGATGAAGATCTTAAAATAGAATCAGAACCAAATACATATTGTGCACAAGTTTTATTAACGAAGTCACGAACACATAACTAACATACAAACAATTACACATACATGGGTAGATGGTTAAAGTGACAGAATGGAACCGGAAGCAGGAAATGAAACTATGGAAAAGATACATTTAACTATGAAAAGAACCATCAGCTTATCATTTTCAGAGCACCTCATTAAATTGATACTTGCATGGCATTTGCAGTGGAAACAATTCTTGAAGTTCTTGGAAAAGGATGTTGATGGCTCCGAGAGTGTCAAACATTGAAGTTGCAATCGTTTTCTTCTCCGTTGGATGAAGAAGATGATGAACTTGCCTGGTTAGTTCGACTCTGTTCTGGTTGAAAGTTCTCTCTCTCTCCATGAGCACATGGCTGGGCACATGCAGCTTGTGATCTAACGGCCCTGGGCCGCAGAGGTCACGAAGGCAATCAAGGAGTGAGGAAGTCGGAAGAGTTGATGGTTGCCCATTCAGTAATGGCAAAGTTGCAGTTTTCCTCTGAGTTGGATTGAAGAAACTACAGTCTGACTCTGTTGGGAGAGTGAAAGCATAGCAGTGGTCACAGCCTGCAAGAGAGGGAAGGGCTTGTGGAAGTGAAATTTAAAGCCTGAGAAAGGTCCCACCTCTCAGGGTTGGCTCGACCAATAAGAAAGGTGGAGGAATTTGATTCATGGATCTTTTGTTTCAAGCATGCTCATTTGCATGTGCAGCTGGATTGGTTGCTGATGAAGAAACTATGAAAGATTATTGTAATACTAATATGTTGTTGTTATCGACATATCATGTACACAGTCATTTCGATCTTCAAAGTACCAATTTAGAGACCAAACATGGTGTAGGTGAGGTTACAATGACCGTTGGTTTTATAATAAAATACATACCGTAGTATCAAATACATAATATACATAAAATACAAAACAGCAAATCATTCATGCATGTTCATTTATAGATCCGTTCATCAATAAATTAATGCAGGGAAACTTGTAATCTGTCTTTTTTTCCATTTACGTTCTGCCCTTCGTCAGGTCTATCTGAGAGAACGATTGATATCATTATGACAAGGTATTGAATTATGCTTGTGTTTTTTCGCTTTTAGAGGTGTGATAGAATTTAAGATGTTAAAGCAAGTAGTATTGAAAATACTTAAATGTTCATCAGCATCTAAGTGACATGTGGAAAAGTTTGTATCCTGAATAACACCCAATTGTACATACTTGGAGGCAGGGCCGGAGTGGGACTAATTTTCAGCCCTGGAGTTTCATGCCTTAGACCGGCCCACTTTAGTTCCCGTCTGACTATATTAAAATAATGTAATTGAAACCTCAGTATAGCTATAAGTCTGCAATAGTGCAGTGTTCTGTACAGCCTTGTTATTCATTGTATTTAAAAATATATATAAATTTCTATTCAGTGCAATAGCCGTATACAGGGTTTTATAAATACAGAGGTCCAAAAAGTGATCTTGGGGGTTCGGGGGCATATGCCCACCCAGACAAGTGAAGAAATACAAACAGTGAAAAGTCCCAGTGCTGATATGGGGAAATATAAACACATTCGAGGTATACAAATATCTATATTTATACAATAACAATGGCAATATATTAGCCTATATATATAGGGGATTGTGTTGTTAAATTGAGCTTATTTTTACACTGATGATCATCATTGGCTAAGAACAAATGTATGTCTGTGTTAAATAGGAATCCATTGTAATAAAGTTATTCTCATTCTGGGCACAGTAGCCTATGCAATAGGCTATTCCTCTACCTGCTCTCATTTCTCATCTCAATCTTCTCTCTTCTTCTTCTCTCAGTCTCTTTATCTTAGGTTACCTGTAAATCTCCCCTTCCCGAAGCTGAGTTTTTATTGATACAGTCTTCACAAACTGATTATTTCTTTCGGTCGTTTAAAACTTCTTCCGTAATTAAAACAGCTGTTTAGTTTAGCCACTTGCATCTAATCTCGTGAAGCGTCGCGTTGGGATTTGCGCGCGGCTGCGGCTCGCGCTTCTGTGAACATAAATCCCGCTTGCTTTGATCGGTCATCTCAAACATTTTGCCATTGCCGACGAGCGGTGTTTGAATACTGAAGCAGCTCAGATTATTAGGTCGGTTATCGTCGCGATATGCAAATCATTGCAGCACCAAATTAGAGTTAATATTAGGCAATTATTTCACAACGTTCATTATACACTCAGAAAGCTGTGACTGGAGCCTATATAAAGCATTCAACCCAGTGCCATCACAACACCGGCCCTCCTGGCCAATAAAACAGACCGGCCCACCGGGAATTCTCCCGGTGCTCCCGATTAGCCAATCTGGGCCTGCTTGGAGGAAAATTCATCACCTGAACAATCTGTGAAAATACGAGTCCAGAATGGTTGGAGAATGTCCATCAGTATTTCCATCAAATGGCACAGAAAACAATATCGGCAGATGGTCAGATAACCCAGCCTCACAAATTTTGATGTTCAACACTGATAGACCATGAGATAAAATCAAGTCCAAATGATGTCCCTGAACTTGAGTTGGTCCAGAAACCCATTGCACAAAGTCAAAAGAGTCTAGTAGGCTAAGAAAGTCTTTTGAAAGAGGCTTAGAGTCACAGCACACAGGGATATTAAAGTCCCCAAGAATTACAATTCTATCATAACTGGTGACAATTTCACCCACAAATTCTACAAATTCATTGATAAAATTTGCATGGAATGGCCGATATATAATAACAAAAACCACTGGATTTACCAGAGTAAGTTGAAACAGCTGAGCTTCAAAACTTCTGCGAGTCTCAGTTGATAGACCAAGGTGATTGTTTTTAAACACTGTCGCTAACCCCCCACCACGACCAGATACTCAAGTGGAATTAAGAAAATTACAGCCCTGTGGCACCAGTTCAGTGAATGGACTTAAGTCTCCAGGTTTAATCCAAGTTTCGGAAATGCATAAAATATCCAAGGCGTGCGAAGTAAAAAAGTCGTTTAATATAAATGTCTTGTTTACCAGAGAGTGCGCGTTGATCAAAGCAACATTAAGTAGCGAGGTATCCTTCTGGAGCTGCGTTGATCTCTGCAACGGTCGAAGATTAGAGGTATTCACTCCACAACAGCGAAGATGGGGAGGAAGGCGGCGCGGAGACATGGAGAGAATGCTGGGAGTACTTTGCCATAGCTCATTTGTTATCATCCTTCACCACCCATGTAGAGACAGATTAGTTACTCCCTCCCAGTTGGGATGTTTAAGTATGCTCCCTTAGAGCCAAAGCACTGCCCGGGCTGACGGCTGTGACATTCAAAGCTGTAAGCCTTACAGTAGGCTTCCTTGAAAGTCCGGTAGCATAAGATTGTTTTCCCCTTGATTTAAAGGGTTGATAGCACTTCTGCTGAGTACACTGCCTCTTGGCAATGTAAACTCTATAGAGATCCCCTTATTAGGGTACCCTTTTTAGAGTGCCCAGCCTCCACAGGCACTGTGTAGATCCAGGATTGAGTAGAGTTACTCCCCTTGTTTGCAAGGGTTAGAAAGCGCTGCTGAGATCTACTCTCCAGGATGCCCGTCGCTATGGTCCGATCTGTGAGAGATTACTGCCACTATCTGCAGTCATCCAAGTCAAGTCATCTTTATTTATATAGCGCTTTTCACAATACAGATTGTATCAAAACAGCTTCACAGTGAATACATGAATAATTATAAGAAGTTTGTTTCTAGAATAAAATTGCGTAATCGTCCACATGAAGTAACGCAGATAAAAAATATTGTTGAATAATTAAATGTCCCCAACTAAGGAAGCCAAAAGCCAAGGCAACCGTGGCAAGGAACCAAAACTCCAGCAGGTGATAGAACGGAGAAAAAAACCTTGGTAGAACCCAGGCTCAGTCGGGGGCTCCTCTGGCCAACGAACGAACATTGTATGATTATGATTCAGGCAACACTACAGGTCAAAAGTCAAATTTGATCATCCCTATCAATTGTCTCCAAAAGTGAGGCATTTAATGTTAGAGACTCTGTTGTAGAAGCTGTACCGGAGGGGAGCCAATCTGTGGAATCTTCGCCTTGTACCACTTGGCCTGCAGCAGTCTAACGGTATCTCAGTGGACGATGTGAGACCAGAAATCAGGTTGGCGTTGATAAACGTCTGTTCTTTGAGAAATAAGACTTTTATTTTAAACGAGTTCATTAGAGCTCGAAACTTAGATTTTTTATTTATTACTGAAACATGGTTGAATGCCCAGGATATGTCTGTTTTTGGAGAAGTGGTACCTAGCAATTTTGCAGTTCTTAATACTCCCCGAGAAACGGGAAGGGGAGGCGGTGTGACCTCTATTTTTAAGGATACATTTATTTGTAACAGGCTCAATACGGAGCGTTTCTCAAGTTTTGAACTCCAAGTATTTGAAATGCAACTGTTATCTCCTATGCTTTGTGCTATTGTTTACCGACCACCTGGACTTAATAAGAACTTCATGTCAGAGCTGTCTGTGTTTTTAGCGGATATCATTGTGAAATAT
Source organism: Rhinichthys osculus (assembly GCA_029959095.1). Classification (NCBI taxonomy): domain Eukaryota; kingdom Metazoa; phylum Chordata; class Actinopteri; order Cypriniformes; family Leuciscidae; genus Rhinichthys; species Rhinichthys osculus. The sequence continues at coordinate 7,992,150 of JARWKJ010000013.1, read as the reverse complement.
GACAAAATATTAATAGGGGATCATTATTATGCAGGGTGACTTTAACCCTCTGGGGACCAAGGTGTTTTTGGGGTCCTTGAGATGTTTTGACATGCTCTGACATTTGTGCTTTTTTCAGTTGCTTATAGACATATTAATGGCACAGGTGAAATTACACTCTATTTAGCACAAACAGGACTACCATAATGTGTGAGCAACATGTATGTACATGTTTGTATTTTTGAGAGAATATTGTTTATGTGTGGTTATTGAAAAAACTAAAAAATAAAGTTTTTGAAATAAGGACACAAAAAACATACTAAATATGAGTCCACAAGACTTTTGACTAATGTACGTTGTTGCCTAGAGTTTTTTGCTTCAAAATGATCTGAAAATCATCCTTCCTAATCATTCACATAAAACAATAGATTGTTTTAAATTGTGAAAAACATTTTTTTGTTTGCCAAGGCAATATGCGGATGGGCGGAACGGCCCAACCCCTATCATGAATAATTAAGTGGTTCTCAGACAGTGACCCTGCATAATAATGAGCCTTTCATTCAGGGGTGTCACACAAGAAAGAATGTAAGGACAATATATATATATATATATATATTGTAATTGCATTCTTTCTTGTATATATATATATATAGCCTACATGTATATATATATATATACACACACACACACACACACACACACACACACATACATATATATATATATATATATATATATATATATATATATATACAAACAATCAAAATATAAATGAAAGCCAAAAGCACATTTTTAATCCTGGTCAAATGCTATATGGGCCATTCTACAGAATTGGTTCAAAGTTACAGTTGGAAACATCTTGAAAAGAAAATAGTCTTTTCCCATAAATGTCTTATAAAGTATTATTTTTTAAAGCAGACCAATACAATAAAAATAAACCAGTCGCATTTCAAAGTCGCTCGCGAAATGATCGCCAGGTGGCGCAAAGGGACATTTATCAAAACGTAAGTGGGGCTAATGTCAATTAACAGTAAGGATGAAATTCTACAAGTTATGGTAATTTACAAATAAGCCTACAACAAACATTTATTTTTAAACAAATATTTTAAAATATGCAACATGCACGTTTAAACAACAAACAATACAATCTGAACCAGCGCTTCTGCTCCTGTATTGAGACATGCAGAGCGTTTCAGTTACGATCCTGGTTCCAGTGGCCTTAATACATTCACGGCTTTTTAAAATGTCACAAAGCGTTTTGAGATGGTTTTGAATGAAATATTTAAGTTTATAATTAGGGTATTTTGGCACACCACGCCGAGTGGCTATGCATTATTCTAAAATCTGGCTTTATTCTGGCATGTTGAATTAGAGTTTGACAAACGCGGCGGCGCGTTCATTTGGATTTATTTTTAACAGCTAAAAGAACTTACTGCGTAATTGTTGGTCATACAGATAAGATATCATCTTTTAAAACTGTAAAAGGTCTACTTTTATTCATGTAGGCTAAAGTAGGCCTACACTCACAGGCTAACGACAAAACGTTTTCTCGCTCATGTGAGATTTCTCAAACCCGATGCAACCCTGTTTTAAATAATAAAAAAACTGTCCCGACACTTTATTTAAACCTTGAAATGTTCGAACTTGGTTTCAAACTTAAGTAATTTTAGTGTTCTTTTACATTACACAATAATTTAGCAGACTAAAGACGAGCTTCTTCATTTTCATTTTCTGATGCAATCGGCTGACAATCTTCCTTCATCAGTTTTTGTCGTTTGTGCTGCGGCTGCGGTTCTACAGGAATGTAGCAAATTTATGTTGTAATGATAATTAAACAAAACTCTTGACTTTAAATAAGTAAACAGTTATAAACAGTTAGCTATTTAAGCATCAAGAAGGTAAAATATAAACGCTGTTGGCCAACATCGGTTAACAACATATGCTACATTGAGATTCGATCTCGGGTTGTTTGAAGCTCCTCGAAGCTCGTGTTGTTGCGTTAACCACCGAGCTATCGTCTGTACGTCTGTAAATGTTTTTATTGCAATGTTTTATGTTTGCATTATTTATTCAATTTCATTACAGTAGCCTAATTTCAGTATTGTGATTATGAATTATTTCAACTACGTTTCACTTGTTGAATTCATCTGCTACCAGCTTTCAATCGCTCTGAATGAGCCGCGGTGCGGCAGCAGATTACGCATTAAAAAGAATAAACGAACACTTTTCAGAGTCTATGATTGTAGCGCCTCTTAGCGGTAAAAGGCAGAAAATACACCCCACATTTTACCACTGCGGTGGAACGGCTGATGTGGGCATTGTCATGGCTTGCCTCAACATTTGCGTTTGAATAGCGCGCGTCCTCCGTGGGCGTGTCAGATTAACGCGTAATGAAGTGTAATGAGCTGGGGAAAAAAAATCTGACAGCACTCTCTTTTCATACAGATTACATAAGCTGAGAATATTTGTTTTTTATATAAATTACTTCATTGAAAAGAAGAGAATTCAAGCTTCATAAAGAAAAATCTCTCGTGCCTGTATGACAAGTATTTGCAGAGTTAGAGTTAATTTTTCGGACGTGTTTCAGAATGGACTGCACTGAGAGAGAGAAGGCAAAACTCGCATCATGTTTATTTTTCTTTATTTGACAAAAAGCAAAAAACTTTGTTTTTATTGTGAGTATACAGAAAAATAATAGACAATTAACAGGATCGATTGATGTATAACACTTATATGTACGATCAAAATCAACAAGAGTATTTTAAGTCTATTTTTCTGCTATGTGAAAAAAAACCGGCAAAACGCGCCGACGCGTTTCTGGTCCCCAGAGGGTTAACATTCATGTATGCTGTCCAACAAATACTCTTTCAAAAGACTTTTTAAATCTCATTGACTCTGTTGGCCTTCAGCAAATGGTTAACGGTCCCACACATATCCATGGACACACGCTGGATTTGATTCTGTCACTTGGTTTATAAGTCAGTGACATTATCATAGATGATCTCCTGGTTGCTGATCACAATCCTGTTTTATTTACTGTTCTTCCTCCATGTCAACCGGAAAAAGTCTGTACTACAAAGAGACTGGTTCGTTCGATAAAAAATCTACATGGGGATTTTAATAAATTTTTCATGGACTCTATGCAGGATAAAAAAATGGACTTACTATCACCCCGGTTTAGCGTGGAGGAGTCGGTTAATATTTTTAATTCTGTTTGTTTAGACACACTTGATCAGGTAGCACCTCTAAGGCAGGTGCATAGTAAGCACAAACCAACTCCATGGTTGAATGGACAAACTAGATCCCTAAGAAAGGAATGTAGAAGATGTGAACGGAAATGGAAGAAAGATAAGTTGCAAATCTCCTATGAAATGTTGAAAGACTCACTGTCTAAATTTCAACGGGCTGTAAAATCTGCTAGGACGAGCTTCTTCGCAAATGCTATTGAGAAAAATCGCCAAAATTTCTTTTCTCAACAATTGATTTTTAACGAATTTGTAGTATAACTAGTCGATCACGAGTGGCTCAACAGGTAGATCTGTAGATAAACTCATCTTTCAGGCATTTGACCGGCCGGGTTGACACTTCAGCGTGAGAAATCGGGAGTGTGGCGTGTGAAACCAATCAAATGCGGGTGTCTCACGGCCAATGCGTGAGAGTTGGCAGCTCTGTTAACCTCAGTGACGGGTAGGTTTAGGGACGGGGTTGGGGTAGGTCATATATTTATATATACAGTAATGTAACGTTAAGTCAACGGCGTTGATAAACACGCTGAAAAGCGATTATGTGTGTTGATAGCACGCCAAAAATGGAAATACGAATTGGCGTGTCATACATACGCCATTTCATGAGATCAGTCTGATTTGTGCTAGTGCACTTAAATTTGACAAGCAGATAAATGAAATCGTTAGAACGAGTTTTTTTAAATTGAGGATGATTTAAAAAAAATCGAGCCTTTTTTTTATCTCACAAAGATCTGGAAAAAATAATTCACGCATTTATCACTTCAAGATTAGACTATTGCAACTCGTTATACTATGGTGCCCAAAATAAAGTTCTAGATAGACTACAGATGGTCCAAAATGCGGCTGCAAGATTGCTGACAGGCACTCCAAAATTTGATCATATTACTCCAGTGTTAAAATCATTACATTGGTTGCCTGTCACTTAGGATTCATTTTAAAATTCTGCTATTTGTATTTAAATCTCTACATGGGTTAGCCCCATCTTATATTGCTGATCTAATCCAGGAACAAAAGTCAATGAGATCGCTACGATCACAATTTCAGAAACGTCTTGCTGTTCCGCGGTCAAAGATGAAGACTAGAGGGGATCACGCATTTGCGGTCGCAGCCCCTAAATTATGGAACAGTTTACCTTTATATATTAGGGACCTTCCTACACTCAGTCAGTTTAAAAGCCATCTGAAAACATATTTTTTTTATGATAGCATTCGATCAAGATAAGTGTGAATGGTGCTAGTGTCATTTTTTTCCCCTTTTTATAAATATATGTTGTTGAATGTTTTTATGAAGTTTATACTACCTATTGAGATATATGGATATACTTTTTTCTTTTATTTGTTTTTCTCTGCTCACTGTTTTACTGCTTGTACAGCACTATGGTCAACTGTGTTGTTTTATTCAGTGCTTTATAAATTTTAATTTGAATTTACTTCCCTTGCCTTAACCCTCTGTGGTCGGAAGTGTTTTCTGGGCCCTGGAGGTGTTCTGAGATGCCTTGACATTTGTGTCTTATTTCTGTTACTTGTTACATTATCATGGCTTAAGTATGATTGCACTATATTCAGCACAAACTCTGCTACAAAAATATGTAAGCAGCATGTATGTAAAAGTTTGTAGTTTTGATATAATGACGTTTATCACTGATATAAGGTCATGAAACCCATACTGATTATTTCTTCAAAAGACTTGTGAAAAAAATTGTATCACGTAGCCTAGAACATTTGCTTCAAAACTATGTGAAAATCATCCTCCGTACTGATTCAGTTAAAATGATATATTGATTTAAAATTTGTAAGCCATGTTTTGTGTAAGAAAGCTTAATGAGAGGAGGTGTGAATCATCATGAATATTGAAGTGTTTCACACCTGAGAAGGATATTACACCCTATCAGGTGGAATAGGGCCAATAGAGAAAATATAGGGCTGCATGATTTTGGGAATACATTTTAGTTTTTTTCTGGTTAAAATTTTGATTTAAAACTGATTATATATATATATATATATATATATATTGTTACGGCCCTTAACCAGCTTTAGCTCGTTTTAACAAACAAAGGTAAGGACCGAACATATCAAGAATCACAGACGATTAACTGCTTTCTGACGTCCAATCACGCCATCAAGTTTTAATTGGAGAGTCAAGCGAACAAGTACACACAAAAGATAATAAACAATATCAACAATTAATGAAAATAATAACAGAACACAGGTAGGGCAGCTAAAGAAAACAGAAAACCCTGGCTACACCTAATTAACAGGAGAGATCTTACCTAGCTCCTGAAAAGAATAGAACAGGTGAGTCTTGCGGGCAACTGCTTACCTCGCTGATCTAACAAACTAAATAACAAAACGTGACCTAAGAAAAGTAAATCCACAACCTGTTACTGCAAAAAAAGACAAAACTAAACTAAAATCAAAATACAATCAAACACTGGATCGCTCCAGCACGTAGAGGAGAGGCGGTGAGTGATCTCGCCATGAGGCGCGAGACACCCAGCAGACAAAGAGGAGAGAGACCGCCATCAATGCCATCGCAGTTTAAATAGCAGAAACCCCTATGACGTCACTCCACTTCCGTGGTTCAGGGAAAATCCCTTCTCATGACTCCACCTACAAACTAAGATAAATAAATCACACACAGTTCTACATGCACCCATGTAACACCCTCACCCTTAAATGAATAATTGTAGGAATTAAATGATCTTACCTCATACAGTAGACTACAATTTATTCAAATACAAGATAAAGCCTCAGCAATCGCGCTATCCTTACCCCGAATGTGACGAATGTCCAATTCAAAAGTTTGTAAAAACAAACTCCAGCTCATCAGACGTTGATTGTTATTTTTCATCCGGTTAATGAAAACCAGGGGATTGTGATCCGTATAAACGACCAACGGCACCCACGTAACAAAATATATACAATATCATATACTGCACTATGATCAAGTAACACTAATAGAGACATACAACCACCATGATAAGAGCAAATAATTTGTAACTCTAAAGAGAGCAGTCTCAGTACTATGATAAGGTATACATCTTGACTAGAAATCTTTGCAGATACCATTTCTCTCTAAAAAGGAACATAGTTGTGAGGATTCTGCTTTTTCTAGTATCTTTGACAAAAAGGGTAGATTTGAGATTGGCCTGTAATTGACTAATTCTCTAGGATCAAGTTGCGTTTTTTAACAAGAGGTTTAATAATAGCCAGCTTAAAAGTTTTCGGTACATATCCTAGAGACAAAGATGAATTAATGATATTAAGAAGAGGATCTATGACCACTGGAAGCATTTCTTTCAGTTGCTTAGTCAGTATAGGGTCTAACATACATGTTGTTGATTTAGATGATTTAACAAGTTAAGACAATTCTTACTCTCCTAAAGCAATAAATTAATCAAATTTTTCCAAAGGGACACTACAATGCACTCCCTGATTCGATACTGTGGTAGACGGTTGCATAGTTATAATTTTCTCCCTGATATTATCAATCTTATAAGTGAAGAAGTTCATTACTGCTGTGCTGCTTGGAAACTTCTGGGCTTGAAGCTTTATTTTCCGTTAGTTTAGTCACTGTTTCAAATAAATACCTAGGTTTTGTTTATTTTCTTCTAATAGGATTGAAAAATAAACAGATCTAGCAGCCTTTAAAGCCTATTTGTATGCAATCCTATACCAATTAATGAATGGATTTTTTCCTCAGGGACACTACAATGCACTGTGATACTGTAGTAGATGGTTGCATAGTTATAATTTTCTCTCTAATATTATCAATTTTGTAAGTAAAGAAGTTAATAAAGTCATTACTGCTATGCTCTTTGGAAACTTCAGAAGTAGAAGCTTTATTTCTTGTTAATTTAGACACTGTGTCAAATAAATACCTAGGGTTGTGTTTGTTTTCTTCTAAGAGAGTTGAAAAATAAGATCTAGCAATTTTTAATCGTGCCGTCTCTTTCCATGAAATTCGAAAAACGTCTAGTTTTGTTTTCTTCCAGTTGTATATAATAATAGATTATGATGGAATTTCAAAATGACAGACAGTGCGAAAGTCTTAAGTGACCTCTGTTATATATTATATATATATATATTAGTGCTGTCAAACGATTAAAATATTTAATCGCACATTTTTTATCTATTCTAAATGTCTCTTGATTTCTTTTTGTTCATTATTTTTTCACATTTTAATGCTCTTATCAACATGAAAAAAGTGGATTGGCTTGCTTTGTGCACATTTTTTTTTATTGAAAACAACATTGGCAATACTGTGTTCAATTTCACACTAACATTCTCACTTGGAGCAAATAATCTCTTTGTAACACAATGTAACACTGTCCATCAATAAAAGGGTGAAAGAAATACTGATGAGGTAGGCTACTGATATTGACGAGGGGGCGGAGAATTCGCATTAGTGTGTGTGTGCTTGGCCATCATCACGTGGTGTTTCAGACTGGACGTGCTGCGATGATGATAGCTCAGTTCACAACGACAAAACACACAGATCACCTTGGTCTAGTAAATGGAACCATTTGGCAACTTTTTAAAAGTATACTTTCCATTCAGAATCATCTTATTGGCATCCATTTTGGCGTCTCGCGCTCGTCATCCACTCAAAGCATAACGTTAACCTACTATTTGGCCGGCTCGCAAGCCCAAACAAGTGTGTGCGCGTGCCTGTTATTTTGTTTCCGGTCTAGCTAGATCCGCTTGCGCTTTGGTCGACGAAGCAACAAAACGTCCTCGCACAGCGCAAGCCATTGAAATGAATGGGTTTCATAGTGCAGTGCCGCGCATGCCGCGTTCTGTTGCAAAAGCATGTGAAAAAACTACAAAGTTTGCTAGGCCAAAAAGACTGTTAATCTCGCAATAAAAAAATTAATCACGTTAAAATGGGTTTGCGTTAACGGCGTTAATAACGCGTTTAACTGACAGCCCTAATATATATATATATATATATTTGGGACCAGCATTGTGTCTCAGTTGGTTTTGAGGGTTACACACATGGCTTTACTTGAAGACTTTGCTGCTTGTGCACTCATTCATTCATTGTGTTTTTTTCTTCTTGTTTCTGCTGTGTGGATAGAGATGATCAGACTGAAGAACTGTGGGATTCTCACCTACCAGTATATGATGAACTACAGAAAGTCAAATACCAACACAAAACAAGCATGAAGAAAAAGTATGAGAGCTTATTTGAGGGAGTCAAACTACAAGAGAATCAAACTCTCCTGAACAGGATCTACACACAGCTCTACATCATAGAAGGAGAGAGTGAAGGGGTGAATGAAGAACATGAGGTTTTACATATGGAGAGAACTCCCAGAACAAGAGACTCACAAGACACTCCAATCAACTGCAATGAGATCTTTAAACCATTGCCTAAACCAGGATGTGAGGAGAAAGAGCAAATCAAGACTGTTCTTACTAAAGGCATCGCTGGAATTGGAAAAACTGTCTCTGTGCAGAAGTTTGTTTTGGACTGGGCTGAGGGAAAAGCCAATCAGGATGTAGATTTCATGTTTGTGCTTCCATTTCGAGAGCTGAACTTGATTAAAGATCATCAGTACAGTCTTCACAGACTTCTGCTCGACTTTCATCCTGAACTTCAAGATCTGGACTCAAAAATTTATGAGGAGTGCAAAGTTGTGTTCATCTTTGATGGTCTGGATGAAAGCAGAACTACATTGATGTTTTCAGACAGTGAGAAAGTTTCTGATGTAAATGAGTCTTCATCCATGGGTGTGTTGATGTCAAAGCTCATGAAAGGAGAACTGCTTCCCTCTGCTCACATCTGGATCACCTCCAGACCAGCAGCAGCCAGTCAGATCCCCCCCAAATACATCAACCGTGTGACCGAAATTCAAGGATTCAGTGACCCTCAGAAGGAGGAATATTTCAGGAAAAAAATGTGTGATGAGCATCAAGCCAGCAGAATCATCTCACACATTCAAAGATCAAGAAGCCTCCACATCATGTGCCACATACCTGTCTTTTGCTGGATCTCAGCCAATGTGCTTCAAAATCTCTTGAAACAAGATGACAAGGCAGAAATCCCTCAAACTCTGACTGAAATGTACATCCACTTCCTGCTCATTCAGATAAACATGAGGAATCAGAAGTATGAAGGGAGAGAACCAAAGAAACTATTGCAGTCCAACAAAGAAGTGATTATGAAACTTGCTGAACTGGCTTTCAAACAGCTGATGAAGGGCAATGTCATGTTTTATGAGGAGGATCTGAGCGAGTGTGGCATATACATCAATGATGCTTCAGTGTATTATGGGATTTGCACTGAGATCTTTAAGGAGGAACCTGTGATTCATCACAGGAAAGTCTACTGCTTTATACATCGGAGCTTTCAGGAGTTTCTAGCTGCTTTATATGTTTTTTACTCCCATCTGATGAAGAAAATGGAGTCATTGCAGTTTTTTCTGGATAACAGAAAAGAGAGCTACACGTCTAAGCCAAAGTCTTTGTGTGAGCTTCTAAAATCAGCAGTTACTAAAACTCTTCAGAGTAAAAATGGTTACCTGGATCTTTTTCTGCGGTTCCTTTTGGGCATCACACTGGAGTCTAATCAGAGTCTCGTAGAGGATATACTGACACGTACAGAAAAAAGCTCAGAGGCCATCAGAGAAACCACACACTACATTAAAGAAAAAATAAAGGAAAGTTATGGTCTCTTAGCTGACAGATCCATCAGTCTGTTCCTCTGTCTTCTTGAAGTAAATGATAAGACTCTGTACAGAGAGATTCAGGAGTTTGTGAAATCAGGTGAACATTCAGAGAATAAACTCTCCCCTGGTCAATGCTCAGCAATAACCTACATTCTTCAGATGTCAGAGGAAGTGCTGGATGAATTTGATCTCATGAAATACAACACATCAGATGTGGGTAGAAGGAGACTGATACCAGCTGTGATAAACTGCAGAAAAGCTCTGTGAGTATTTATGTGACAGAATATTTGTTATGTAATCAATTACAGTAATTTTTTGTCAACCACACAATACAGAAAACATTAGCCACCCATCTCACTCCATTGTTATCCTTCGCTACAGACTTAATGGATGCCACCTGTCTAATCAGTCCTGTGAAAGTTTGTCTTCAGCTCTGCAATCATCAAACTCCCATCTGACAGAGCTGAACCTGAATAACAATAACCTGCAGGATTCAGGAGTGAAGCTACTCTGTGTTGGACTGAATAGTTCAGACTGTAAACTGAACATACTGAGGTTTGAGTTTTACATTGATTCATTCAGTATGTTGAAATATGTTAATGAATAGTTTGTTTAAATAAACCAGTTAATGTCATACTCACAAGTTGATAAAATGTTGCCTACATACATATGCTGCATTTGATTATTACAGTTCTCAATCAGATCCTCCAAACCTCATTTCCAGTTGCTTGACCAGTTTTCATTTTCCTCTGTACCACAGCTCAGGATGTTCGTAGTTCCTTGGAACGTAGCTCCTTGGGATATATATAAATATATATATAAATATATATATATATATATATACACGAGTGGCGTGTGGTCTATATAAGCTGCGAATGCTCTGCATACCCAAGCCATTCATGGACTTTATGTGTCGTTGCCACTGTCCCCCGTTCTCATTCGTTTGCTGCATTTGGGGGACTTAATGCGCAGGGTAAGCTGTCCACTGATCGCTCGCCCAAGAGGAAAAATGTGCTGCTGCTGCCAGATATCAATCAACAAAAATTATATTGCGTTTGATACAAGACTAACTGTAGTAAAATCAAGTCTAAAAAAAAAAGTCCTAACTGAAACTCAGAATATTTTATTTTCTCCATAAGGACATTTATTTTTAACGAAAACGTATAAACTGTTAAAGACAGACCTAAGCAGACTTGTAACTATCCCGAGGCTGTTAATCGTAGTCCAGAGGTGGAAAGAGTAATAAAATATTCTACTCAAGTAAAAGTACTACTACTTCAATTAAATTTTACTTAAGTACAAGTAAAAGTACTGGTCTAAAAATCTACTCAAGTAAAAGTAAAAAGTAGCTCATTTAAAATTTACTCAGAGTAAAAGTTACTGAGTAACCTTTTTAACAGCGGGGGTGGGGGACTCTCCCGTGTAGGCTTGTAATGGTATGAGATTTTCACAGTATGATAACGTCTCAGAAAATACAGATTTACAGTATTAATCAATTATTAAATAAATAAACTGTATTATTAAATTATGGGTATTATTATTATTATTATCATCAGTTAAAATGACAGTTAAATTAAAGGGTCACTTCAGGATTCAATTAAAGGGTCACTTGCGTCTCACAGGTGTCGCTCATCGGTAATCACGCCACCGGCCTCGCGCCGTTCTCCCGCGGCCCTAGCGTCGTCCTGCTCGCCATGTAAACATGACTCGCGCCGTTCTCCCGCGGCCCTCACTCGTCCTACTCGCCACAGTAAACATGATGAATGGCGACTGTAGAACTCAAAAGCCGAATCCTGGACATTATGGGCGATCTCGAAAAACCCGGGCAGACTCATCACGGAGACTCACTAGCCTAGGCTTGTTGTTTAACTACTGCGCTCTGTTACCGGTAGGCGTGGCCTCCTAGGGCAGCGAAGCAAGTGCATTCTGGGAGTTGTTGTCTTTCATCCACATAAGCCAAAAATACATTTTCTGGCTTTTCTCAGTCTAGAAAGCTCCAAATTCAAAAATAATTTCACATTTCTTCTACATGACACGCGATAAAAGGTATCCTTTCCATGTAAATCCGAGTTTTTGTCCTAACCAGCCGCGATGGCAACACGCATTCTAGAGAAAAAAAGATACAACTGCCATAGTTTCAACAATTAAAAGCCATACAGAACAAATATGTTTTTAATAAATGTAAACTTTAATAAACTTTTTTTCTTTTCTTTTTTTTACCACAGACTTAATCTGAGGAGAAAATGTTAAAGATTAGTAAACAAATTTCAACCCAGATTTCTTATCTGGGGTTGTACATTTGTTGACCATGGACCCAAAACATATTTTATGTCATTGTCAACTTGATTTGGACCAAGAAATAATAATTTCATATTTACTCGCATTAAGCTGAAGACAATTTTGCTCTAACTAGCACTTTACCTCCTCAAGACATAATACCAACGATGAATGAGAAGTTGATCCTCCAGATTTAATAGGCAATGTAGGGTATCTGGACTGTAGCGTCTGGACCTCGAATCATGGCCGTGTTCCTGAACATAAAAAGTACGCATTCCCTCTAAGATCCAAAGCTTTTGCACTCTGAACTCGTGACATGTAAATCAGGACTCTTGCGGTCTGGATTGCCGGCACGGCGCCATACCGTATACATGTTATCCTTGTAACGCTTATAACCGGTATACGTAATTTAGATCGCGTTCTGACACTCGTATGACGCGGCGATCTTATCCAGAGAGTTGTGCCTAAAGTGCTCCACGGACACTTCTGTAGTACACGCGAGAGAAAACGAGAGTCATAAAACTCTTGAACACATTCCAACCCTCTCCCCCACTGCAGGCAACACGCCTGGCTGGACTCCTCGCACACACACACAAACACACACACACAATACACGGACTTCACGTTAAACTCAGAATATGAGCCATTGCCAACTGTATACAATATATTCCTGTGTGTTTGCATGTTGCCCATGTCATAGTAAGGTATCTATGATTTTATCGTAGCAGTAAATGGTAAATGGACTGCATTTATATAGTGCTTTCACAGACCCAATGGCCACCAAAGCGCTTTACAATTTGCCTCACATTCACCCATTCACTCACTCACTCACACACCGACGGGCGACGGCAGCCATGCAAGGCGCGATCCAGCTCGTCGGGAGCAGCTGGGGTTAGGTGTCTTGCTCATGGACACCTCGACACTTGGTCAGGTGGAACCGGGGATTGAACCACCAACCTTCTGGTTTGTAGACAACCTACATGAACCACTGAGCCAAGTGCTTATATTCATGCATTAAGCTGTATCTTTGCAATCCTAAACTTATTACATGTCTTTTCTGATACCTTCAGAATCCCCTGGGTCTGACCAAGCCATATACATGTATGAACATACCGTAAAATGTATGATTACATGTATAACCTTTCTCCGAAGGAAAAATTACCACTTCTAACCCAGTCATGAAACTTGCAAAAGCCAGAGCCTTGACAAGACAAAGTTGACTCGCGCCAAAAACTGAGGAGTCTCATTGGTTGGTTCCTCACAAAAGAGGCGTGAACTCTTTATTGTTAAAAGTCGAGATCTCGTGTTTGCAAACTCTCTTATCCCCTTCTACTCCTCTTCTTCATCATGTGATCCTCTTCGTTCAATGATCCATCTTTCCTTTGTTTGTTTTCTTCAAGTTTCCTTTTATCTTTTTCGAAGTCTCTGTTCATTTCTTCTTGCAAGGAAAATGAACACAGCTGAACACAATCGGCAACTGCACCTCAAAGGACATTTAAACTAACGTGTCGTGTATTTCGCTGTATATACATGTTATCCTTATATGTTATCCTTATCCTTATATCCTTATGTTATCCTTATATACATGTTATCCTTATCCTTATGTAACGCTTATAACCGGTATACGTAATTTTGCCTTTATTAAATTCATTATATTCATTAATTGATTCTGTCTTCGTGCTCATACAAGTCACTTTAATGTATACAATCCTAACTACAAGCTATATCCTAGCTATAAAAATACTTTACCTAGTATCTTTGTAAAACAGGAAGGTCGTCGTTCATGGCCAGAATGATCGCTTTTCCTGTGAGTTTCTAAGAATAATTTTCTGCACGAGTTGATTAAGATCGTGTGATCAGTTTGCTGGACAAACAGATCATTCGATGCTGAATTAATTCCCTAGGAGTTAACCTTAGAATTGATCTATGATAGACATCATTGATATATTAATTTTTGATTATAACCTGTTTTGATTGAGTATTGATGTACAATTGAGCTAATTTTGACCTGTCTGTAAATTATGTGCACATAGATAATTAATTATAATTCTTTGTGGTTAATTGTCTGTGTGCATATGAATGCAGATGCAGGGAAACAAATTACCCTTTTTGGGAGATTTTAAATGTATATTTCTCTGGGCCGAATCCGTATCGATAGTTGTTCATTTTTAATTATTAAATATTGAAAACATATTTCCCCAAAACCTGGCCCAGAGGCTCTTTACAGTAAGCAGATCTGAATTTCGTCGGCATAAAGATGATACGACAGTGTCTTTTAAAGACAAGTAAAAGAAAAATATATACATAAATATAGCTGCGAGCAGCGATTGCGGGCCCAAGCCGGTGGCACCGCCACCCCGGTGCCGGCTTTGGCTCTTCATCGCTGCTCGCAGCTATATTTATATAATATATATATATATATATATATATATATATATATATATATAAACAAGCCGGTGGCACCGCCACCCTGGTGCCTTTAGGGTTAGAGATGCTCCGATACCCTTTTTCCCTTAGAGGCACCAGTACTGCAACTATCTAACGTTAGTTATAGAAACTAGGAGATAAAAATAGCAGTATTGACGAGGGAGATGTGGAGGACTCGCCACCTAACACTCCCGAAAGCGAAGAGCTCATGGAGGTTCTCACTCGAGCTGTATCAAAACTAAGCATTGAGTGGCCAGTGGCTAGGCAGGAGTCTGTTATTAAATCTAAGTTAGATGAAAGATTTCTCCCTTCCCGTGTGCAACCTCCATGCCGGTGCTTGCCGTTTTTTTTTTTTTTTTTTTTTTTTTTTATGATCTCCAAACTGAGGTGTCGAGATTATGGTGTATTTGTGTATTTGGCGGCAGGTCAGGCTGCGTCATGTCTGCATACAATGTCTATATTGCAGGCATACCAGGCTGATTTGCTAAAGGACGTGAGCGTGAGTGAGGAGGCAGTACTGACGTGGTTCGAGAACTGCGTCAGGCTGCCGATTTGTGGTAAAATGATTTTTTCCAACATGAAACAGAAAGAGAAGCTTTCTTTTAGATGATCCTCTCTCCCCTGCGGGGTTATTCAGTGACTTAGTTAATACTGTCATTGATAATTTCAGGAAGAAAAGAAGCAGGCAGCAGCTTTTAAAAGGTTTCTTCCATTAAAAGTTCACGTCCACGGGGCTGCTGGGCGGGAGCAGCCCCGGCCGTCCACGAGCTCATCGCATAGGCGCAGCTAAGCAGAGTATCGCGTCTCGCGCTCCCCCTGCTGGTCAGTGGGACCAAACGCGGCACTCTCAGCCAAAGCTTTTTGAAAAAAAAAAAAATATATATATATATATATATATATATATATATATATAAAAAAAGCAATAGAACTGTTTTGAGGACAGTTATATTGGCTATGCTGAGGGCGGTCCACACCGAGGGAGAAAGGTATTCACCTCTTTTTACGGTGCCCATTCTTCCTCGGTGCCCTCAGGGGCCCGTTCTGCCAACCCCGCCTTCATGCCGGGGCGCAGACGGTCCCGGGCGAGCGCTTTCCCGAGGGACGCTCGCCGCCTCTGACACTGAGGGTGGTCCCCATCGAGGGAGAAAGGTGTTCACCTCTTTTTACGGTTTGTCACGATAGATCTAAAGGACGCTTACTTCCACATTTCCATACTTCCACAACACAGGAAGTTCCTGAGGTTTGCCCTCGGGGGCGAGGCATTCCAACATAGGGTTCTTCCGTTCGGTCTAGCTATCTCCCCGTACTTTACAGAGCAGATGGCGGTTCAACATCGAGATGTCGTCCTTGCGCATATCAGGAAGTTGGGGTTGAGGCTGAACAGGAAGAAAAGTGTTTATCTCCTTCCCTGGAGACCACTTTTCTGGGCGTTGTTTGGGATTAGGTCACACGCATCGCTTCGGTTCTTCAGCCTTGAAACAGTAAAGCTAACAGTAAAGCAGCTACTCACTGTAAAGCAGTTTCAGAAACTGTTGGGTTTGATGGCAGCAGTGTCCAACGTTATAGCTTGGCCTGTTGTACATGAGACCGCTGCGGTGGTGGCTCAGGACCAAGGGATTCTCCCCGAGGGGAAATCCACTCCGCACGATCAAAGTCACGCGGCGCTGCCTTCGTGCTCTGGTCTTGTGGAAAGAAACTTGGTTCCTATCCAAAGATCCTGTGCTAGGGGCTCTTTGTCATCACGTAAAGCTAACGACGGATGCTTCCCTCACCGGGTGGGGGGCGGTCATGAGTGGTCGTCCACCCCAAGGTCTGTGGCAGGACCATCATCTATCATGGCATATAAATTGTCTAGAGATGTTGGCAGTGTTTCAGGCTCTGAAACACTTCCTAGCAGACCTGAGAGGTCATCATGTGCTAGTTCAGTCAGACAACACGTCGGTGGTCTCTTATATAAATCGTCAGGGGGGCCTGCGGTCTCGCCGGCTTTACAAGTTGGCCCGTCAGGTCCTCCTGTGGTCCCTAGGGAAGTTACTATCACTGAGAACAATGTATCTTCCTGGGTATTTGAATGTGGTAGCGGACTCCCTTTCGAGGCAGGGGCCGAGGCCGGGGGAATGGAGACTCCACCCCCGAGGTGGTGGAGCTCCTTTGGTTGAGTTTCGGTCGCGCCGAGGCGGACCTATTCGCTTCCAAGGAGATATCGCACTGTCGTCTGTGGTTCTCCATCAGTCATCCAGCCCCTCTGGGGTTGGACGCTATGGTGCAGCCATGGCTGAGGTCACGTCTGTACGCTTTTCCCCCGATTGCTCTGCTACCAGGAGTTCTGGAGAGGGTTCGCCAGGACGGGGTCAGCCTACTATTAGTAGCCCCGTTCTGGCCGGCCCGAGTATGGTTTGCGGACCTGGTTTCTCTCCTGGATGGCTCTCCTTTGGAGCTCCCGGTCAGGAGGAATCTACTCTCTCAGGCGGGCGGCATGATATTTCACCCCCGCCCAGAGTTATGGAAACTGTGGGCTTGGCCTCTGAGGGGGCCCAGCTCTTAGATTCCGGTCTCTCAACCGAGGTTGTTGAGACCGTCTTTCACTCCAGAGCTCCATCCACGAGGAAGCTTTATGACTTGAAGTGGAAACTTTTCACTTCTTGGTGTGGAGAACACCTGCAGGACCCAGTTAACTGCCCAGTGGGTGCAGTGCTGGAATTCCTGCAGGAGCGCTTCTCCACAGGGTTATCCCCCTCCACACTAAAGGTGTATGTGGCGGCACTAGCTGCTTACCACGTCCCTTTCAGTGGAGTTTCTCTTGGGAGACACCCGCTTATAACTCGTTTTCTCCGTGGCACTTTGAGGCTGAGGCCAGCGGTTTGTACGAGGGTGCCGACCTGGGATCTGGCCATTGTATTGGAAGGTCTTTCCCTAGCTCCTTTTGAACCTATCGAAGAAGTTCCTGAGAAGTTTCTCACTTTTAAAACTATCTTTTTACTTGCTATCTCCTCATTAAAAAGAATCGGAGATTTGCAGGCTCTGTCGTTGTCACCCTCGTGCCTGGAATTTTCACCTGGCATGGTTAAGGCTTTTCTGCATCCTAGACCAGGGTACGTTCCCAAGGTCCCTACTAATGTTGTTAGACCTACGGTTCTGCAGGCTTTCTGTCCTCCTCCATTTATGTCATCGGACCAGGAGACACTTAATTTACTCTGCCCTGTTAGGGCGTTAGACGCTATGTCCACAGAGCTGCCCTGTGGAGGAAATCAGAACAACTATTTGTATGTTTCGGGCCACCCAGGAAAGGGTGTCCTGCGTCTAAACAGAGAATGAGCAAGTGGGTGGTCGAGGCTATCTCACTTGCTTATGAGTCGGCTGGTCAGCCTTCACCTTTGGCTGTTCGAGCCCACTCTACTAGGAGTATGGCTGCTTCCAAAGCTTTATTGTCGGGGGTTTCCCTGAGTGATGTTTGTGATGTGGCTGGATGGTCTTCACCGCATACTTTTGTTAGGTTCTATGAGCTAGACTTAAGTTCTACCCCTGGGGCACAGGTGCTCTCGTCCTCTGTGCGCTAATTCTCACATGACGGTCACTTGGTCCTATGGCGATGTGGGTATTCGCGTTCCCACAGCGTTTGACGCAGCTCGAAGTTCCCTTGAAAGGGAACGTCTCGGTTACGTATGTAACCCTAGTTCCCTGATAGGGAACGAGACGCTGCGTCGTTCTGCCATACTCCCGGCATTCCCGTTAAGCGCTCCTTCAGGCCTATCAGAAGCTGATGCGCTTGTTTTTTTGGGGTGCTTTATAGTTTCCTGGTCGATGACGTCACCCGCCTATGACGTTCCGTCTCTCCATTGGGCTGATTCCATACGTGCTTCATGACGCACAACGCAGGGGCGTTCCCACAGCGTTTGACGCAGCGTCTCGTTCCCTATCAGGGAACTAGGGTTACATAGGTAACCGAGACATTTTCCTCCGGCCTGAAAACAGCCGGCCAATCAACGAAGAGAGGGCGGGCTGAGAGCCGTGACGTAGACGCTAAGTGCAGAGTTTAAGATTGTATTTTAGGTTAGGGAAATCGAAAACGACCGCGGATATGGAGACACGGGATGCAATTCGCTCTGTTGTGGAGAATATTACTGGCATTCGCAAAATGAAGCCCGAACAAGAAGAGTGTTTGTTAAACATTTTGAATGGAAGTGATGTTTAAGTTGGAGAGAGAGGTGATTGCGTTATGTGATTGGCTTACGGGTAACCAATGATTTTATACTTCAGACAAGCGCCCCCCGCGAGAAAGAAAACACTTTTCAATTATGCCATTCCAGACTCTGTCTACGAAGCAAAGCGAAGTAGCAGAGTTTGGTATTACCAGGCTAGTTCGAACGTACCTCACACACACAAAACCTACTCTGTCATTTTGTTCATAGAGTACATAATTCAAACTGCAAAGTGTTTACTTATATTTGTGGACACTCGCAATAAAGCACATCATTGCCTTTGACTCACAATAGTCACATCCATGTGATCGGCCTCTCACAGCGAACACACTGCTGAAGTTTCACCAAGAGCAGTTAATGTATGCAGAAGTTATAACACACTTCCTGTTTCTCTTTTCGCGCCATAATTTCATTTCCTCGCCATGGCCAAACCGTTCGAGATATCAAAAATCCGCTGGCAATTTTTCATCCTCAATGTCTTGACTTCACGCTGACAGAGTTTCGTGGCATTTGTTTGAATTCTCTAGGAGGAGTACTTTAAATTCCATTGCATGCGTTTTCCAAACAACCCTAAATAGCCGACTTCCTGTTGGGCTTGGGTAAAAAGTAAGAGCATGAAGGATATATGAACCGATGAGATCTATATGTGTACAAGAGTTTCATATTATTGCATGCAAGCGTGTTTGAAAACATGTGCGTGTTTGACACGCACATGTTTTCTTTGACCCAGGCAGGGGAGACCTAACCCACCCTTTTCTTTACTTAGTTTTAATATTTTAAATCTTGTTCTTCCCATCACTAATTCCTGGAGGGTGTAGGAAACTAAAATAAGTTCTTTTTCATCTCTGTAGCATCTCAATCAAATCTAAAATAAAGTGACTTTTCATGGTATCTTATAGGCGTTTTAGGGGGAGGGCTTTACATCAAAGGGGGGAAGATAAATGGCGATGGTAAACAGGTTTTGGAAACCTGCTCAGCAGGGGTTCACGCACTGAGACAGGAGCTTCAGGACAAATGGTCTCAGCTCAGCAGGGTTTAAACACGTGACACAGGAAAAGCAGGCCTTCTCGTACAGAGAAAGGAATTCACACTAATAAAGGTGCATGACTCTCCCAAAACAATGTCACCCGGGAACCATGCTCCCATAGTTTTCTCGTACTGAGAAGAAACTCCCAAGATGATAAAGATCAGGTTTTATAACTCCCTCTCAGCATGACAATGTGACCGGGGAACAAAGATCCCAGAGTCTTCTCACACTGAGATGAAACTCCCAAGATGATCAGGCATGTTTGGGACATTTTACAGTAGTTACAGAATTCACACTAATAAACATCTATATACTATAATATTGGAAATCTAAATTAAACATTTAATAAATTTGTATTCCTTCAATTCCCCCTTTGGGAGTTCTAAATAACTCCCACAATATATACAAATTTTAACAATTACAAATTCATTCTTGCAACTTGTGATAGTTACAGGCACATAGCTTGTTCTGTGTTGATGTTTCTGCAATTGCATGCTGACACAGAAACAAAACATGCAATTAGGGTCCGTGAAGTTTTTTTTTTTAACGGATAATAGTCTTTTCTGGTTGGAACTGTGATTTTCTCGTGAGAGGTGTGATTCATTTGTTGGATGAAACACTTGATACTGTGGACGCATAGATAGTACGCTAATAAGAGAAACAACAGCAGAATTGCTATTTCCTTCATCCACATCCATGGTTTACCTAACAAGTTTCCGAACCATGAAGAGTTATCTTCAGTCATCTCGTGTAATTTAGTTGAAAGATCAAGAATGTCTTGTTGGACTTTTTTCAAGTTCTCTGTTGGATGACTGAAGGTTCCGTAGTCTCTGCGTTGTGTTTTTTTTTCTTTTTCTTTTCTTTATCCTTTTGTGATAGTTGGCTCTCAGTGGGTCTAGCTGTTTTCTAGAGGTTGTGGCTTCATACGCAGATGAGGAGGTCGGTGCGTATGGGTCTCAGGACAGCCATCAAGTGTTATCTGCAAAGAGGGAAGAAAGAAAACAAAAACAGAGCAGTTTTTTTCTTCAAACACTAGGGTCAAAGCAGTATTTGTTTAAAACACATTGGGGTTGTATCTTTTTCTGAGTCTGTTCTCGTTGTTCCTTCTTTCCCTATTTCTTAATTCCTGTGACACCTAAAGAACAGTGAGGTAAGGATGGACTAGTTGATGGGGAAGGCCTATGAGGGAGTCTTCACCGCAGGGTTGGCCCCCGACGCCTGTTGCAATCGGTTCTTCCCTGGGCTCCTCACTGTTCCATGTCCTGTCATTTCCCTGTGGTTGGGGGAACAACTTTACAGTGTGACACATGAGTCCAGGTTTTCTTTAGTCATTTCACCTTCATCCTGTAACAAAACTTCAGTCATTGCAGACATCATACATGAGGATGGGTTCGTAACTGGTGCTCGCTTGTAAAACAATGTTCTGCGAGGGTAGTTAACCAATTTCCCCACTGGGAGGAGGTGACAAAAGTGACTTTTGCTTGATTCATTATTGCGGTCATTACATTGAGGGCATTTTAAGTTTACAGCCTGACCTAACTCATTACTAATGAAGGGCCAGTGCTGGAGCATAGCATTTAAGGCTGTGAGTTTACTTAACCAGTGTTCCCCAAAGGAAGGCTGAGACAGTCAATTTTTCTTTTGTTCTATTAAACAAAAATAAGTCTTTCATCTTTGTTGTTAGTTACTGAGGAAATTAAACACTCACAGCCCAAATGGTAAACACCTAAACAAGCTGCCCAACGATTTTAATGACGTGGGGATGGGCTGCTTCAGAGCAGAAAGAAGACTGAGTAGGAGCTGACCAAAATTGTTAACTTGTTTAAAGTTCTTTTTGTTTTTTCTACACTCTTTTCCCCAATGTCCATGTTTACCACAATAATAACAACTGCTGCCCTCTCTCTTAGGACATTTGGGTTTCTGTTGCTTCTCTGCGTTGACCTTAAAGGAAACTGCTGCAATTCTTACTCTCTCTTTAACATCAGAATCTCTTTCCCAAGTAGCTAACCTGTCTAGGTTTTTGCAGGGTACTGGTAGCCCATGTGACGTCTAAGAAAGGCAATGCATTTCTATGCTCTGACAAAAGACCATCATACCATGTGCGAACTAATGGCCCATTTTCATTTAACACCTTCTCTGAAGTGTCTGCTATTCCACTGTAAGTTACAGCTGATTGACAAAAAATTTCTGTGTACTGACTAACAGTTTCATGCTTTTCTGTACACAACTAGTGATTTTTGACCTGTCCACTTTTGGTCCAACAATGTTCTTTAACACTCTCAGAACTCCTTCTCTCAATTCATCTTTTCTGGCATCCTGTAGTTCAGAATTGTTTACAGCATTTTCAAAATCATTGAATTCTGACTCAGTCAAGATCTGTGATATTAGCTGGGTGACTTCAGCTAGAGACTTATCGTAGAGCCGCATCTTTTTGGACAATTCTCTCCTAAACTCAGAAAAATTTCCATGTACTGATGGCAAACTTTCAGCAATTCTCTCTATTTCTTTAGGAGCTAAAGATAATTTGACTGCTTGTAGCTGCATTATGGGGGTTGCTGATGGAGCTGGATCACTCCCTTTTCCACTACTTTGAGCCTTTTGTCTTGCTCCACACACTTCAACTGCATTTACATCTTTCATCAATACAGCACTGACATTGTCCACTATTCTATCAAAAAACTGTACATCAGGATAGCTTTCATCTGACTGTTTGTTTTCTGAGTCACATTTGGTTGAGGCCCACCTTTTTCTTGAGACAGTACACTTGGGTGTGCAATTGTTTGTTCTGTTCTTTTAATTTGGCAATACACTGAGCTTGTTCTTGTGCAATGGATAAGCTGAATTCTCTGTGACAACAAATAATGGCTTTCACATTGTTCTTGCGAATACTTCCTCCTAGTACCTTTTTACAGTCTTCAATTGACCATACTTGTCTGGATGAATACCAAATTTCTTTGTCAAATTAAATCTGACTGACTCAGTCACTATGGAGTCCATGTGCTCTCCTAACAATGACTTGAACTCACTGTCTGTCCATAAAGGGCTTGCTAATCCACGTTTCTCAGTAGTTGGAATCAGTCTAGCATTCTTCCTAACCATTTTGTGGATTTCTTTGTTACCAACTTAATAAAAAAAAAACTTCTCTCTATTGTCTACAACAGAGGCTACAATCTTATTAGCACCTGATGCTAAACAAACAAACAAACAAACACTAAAACTTCTCTGATCAACAGAGGCTACACTTGTTAACACAAATCAAACTATTGTTATCCTTCCTTGGCAGAGCAAAGGGTAACACAAATTACTAGCACTACGCTAATCTTCCCTGATTGAATCAGAGCATACAAACAACTTCCCTGACTATTCAGAGGATAAAACCAAAATATTAGCACATAATGCTTAAATCTTCCCTTCCTGAACAGAGGATCGATCTTCATCTCTAAAAGAAAACTTTTAAAGGGTAACTTTAGTTAACCAAACTCTACAGCTGTCTGTTAACTTCTTCTCTGAACGGCGCAGAGGAAAACACATTTGTACTGGTCTGCAGTGATTCTTTGAATAGAGTGAAACTCACCAAATCTTTAGTTGTACGGAAAGATTCCGTCTGGAACTCAGTCAGAAAGATAATTCTTTGTTGAAATCTTTGTTGAGCTTGAAGTTTCAAAATTCAGTCTGGAATTCAGTCAGAAGTTCATTCTTTGTTGAGCTTGAAGTTTCAAGATTCAGTCTGGAATTCAGTCTTTGTTGAAATCTTTTGTTGAGATTCAGTTCTGGATTCAGGTGTTTCAGCTCCATCCGGGTCGCAGCAGCATCTGTAGGAAACTTATTTTCTTCTCAAGTGTAGAAAAGTCAAAGTTCAGACCAGGAGATTGTTGAGGTATAAGTTCTTTATTTCATCTCTGTAGCATCTCAATCAAATCTAAAATAAAGTGACTTTTCATGGTATCGTATAGGCATTTTAGGGGGAGGGCTTTACATCAAAGGGGGGAAGACAAATGGCGATGGTAAACAGGTTTTGGAAACCTGCTCAGCAGGGGTTCACGCACTGAGACAGGAGCTTCAGGACAAATGGTCTCAGCTCAGCAGGGTTTAAACACGTGACACAGGAAAAGCAGGCCTTCTCGTACAGAGACAGGAATTCACACAAATAAAGGTGCATGACTCTCCCAAAACAATGTCACCCAGGAACCATGCTCCCATAGTCTTCTCGTACTGAGAAGAAACTCCCAAGATGATAAAGATCAGGTTTTATAACTCCCTCTCAGCATGACAATGTGACCGGGGAACAAAGATCCCAGAGTCTTCTCACACTGAGATGAAACTCCCAAGATGATCAGGCATGTTTGGGACATTTTACAGTAGTTACAGAATTCACACTAATAAACATCTATATACTATAGTATTGGAAATCTAAATTAAACATTTAATAAATTTGTATTCCTTCAAGGGCCACTGCCCTGCAGAGTATAGCTAATTTGGAATCTACCATCTACTTTGTTTTGGACAAAATCTGAACCAAAAGGACTCCCATCTTAATATTCTTGATGCATTTTCCAAGCCACATGTTTTCTTTGTCCCAGGCAGGGGAGACCTAACCCACCCTTTTCATGTTTTAAATCTTGTTCTTCCCATCACTAATTCCTGGAGGGCCACTGCCCTGCAGAGTGTAGCTTCAAGTGTGAAGTGCTATAAACTTTGAGGCAGGTGTGTTGGAGCTGGTTGGGGCAAAAGGACAGTGCAGGACAGTGCCCCTCCAGGAGCCGAGTTTAATACCGTCATAAAGTGTTTTTTGGTTTAGGATGGTTAAAAAAATGACATCTTATAATTATCATTTATTTCTATTTTTAAATTACTGTACATATCCGTTGGTTATCTATAGTCCTTATCTTAACAAAACTTTTATATAATAAAGTATTTTAATATCCAATCCGAAAAAGTGATATTTGTTAATACAAATTTAGTATCAAATTTTGTAATTGCCAATTATTGGGTGTACTCACATGTTTTAATTACTGTTTAATTTGTTTTCCTCCAGATTGACAGGTTGTAGATTGACTGGTGAGTGCTGTGAAAGTTTGTCTTCAGTCCTACAGTCACATCTGAAAGAGCTGGACCTCAGTGACAATTGCCTGCAGGATTCAGGACTGAAGCAGCTCTCTGTTGGACTGAAGAGTTCGTTTTGTCAACTGAACATACTGAGGTTTGTCTTTCACATTTAGTTCTAAATAGGAAATTTTAACAAACAATAGCTTGTGAGTGAAAAAAACAAATAATAATTGTGACACAAATTGTAAATAATTGTGACACCCTTGGTTGTAGCACAGGAAGAAGCAGCAAACTGAAATGATATTAATGAGATATAATTTGCATCACACTCTGCCCAAAAAAACTACTTCTCAGATTAAACAATAAAGTATATAATTGGATGGGTATACATAAAATATACAAGTAGTGGGCGGTGCATTTCCTTCAGTGGTGTCCGACCTGAATTAATAACTTTTAATAGTGTAGCGCACAGACTCTTTATAATTGTTGTGAAATTGCTGTTTTATTGGGCACCAGCACTTATAGGGTTAATGCGGTGAGTTCGGAAAAGGCCGGGTAGAGAGAAACTAGCGAGTGAGTTAGGTTTGTGCGTTTGTGTACAGTTGTTCTTAAGTTCTGATTAAAAAGTTCAAAAATGGAACCTCCCTTGTTTTTCGTTCTTCAGACGTATGTATGTAAAAAAAAAAAAACATTTCGATCATACATTTACAAGAAAAATTAAGAATAAAAAGATTTTCAGCACAGACACAAACAAAAAAAGAATACTCACCAAAATTATTAATTATTTTTTACATAAAATCGATCCTAATTTCTTTCCTCAAGAATACTTCAATTACTCTATTGTACAGGTTATCTATGCGTTTCAGTCCCAACAACCTTTTTTTATCGCCATAGAGGCAGTGGGGATTTCGGTAACACTTTATAATAACTACATGCTAATAATCATTAGTTAAGCATGAGTAAACAGTTAATTCATCATTCATAAAGCATTAATAGACATTAATAAGCAGTTTATAAATACAGCTATATATGCTTTCTTCTTGATTTACAAGCATATCTATAATTTATTTAATAATTGTATTTTCATCCTTTATTAATGATCAATTTATTATTTCTAAATGATTAATTGCATTTTTTATAAACCAGTTATTTAAGAGTTTTCAGTGGTTCACAAGATTACTTAGAACGTGTAAGTAAATGATTAATAAACTATTTAAATGTACATTCATACATCTTATTATTCAGACATATAGTGATGGTTACTTAGTGTGTTAATAAATGCTTTATTAACATGTATTTAAGCTGTAATTCAGGGTTAATTCGGGTAGTTATAAAGAATTTAGTAGTGGTCAGTTAACTATGTTTGTGAGCTCATCTAAAGTGAGGACTATTCATGCCTTGTAAAGCATTTATAAAGGAGATTTAAAGGCTGTTAAATATTTCTATGTTCTGTATCACTGTGTTGTGTTTGTTACATTTTACTGTTTAGAAGATTGATGCGCCTTTAAATCTCCTTTATAAATGCTTTACAAGGCATGAATAGTCCTCACTTTAGATTAGCTCACAAAATAGTTAACTGACCACTACTAAATGCTTTATAACTACCTGTATTTACTACATTTACTTACACTTTCTAAGTGATCTTATGAATAACTGACAACTCTTAAATAACTGGTTTATAAATAATGCTATACTTCATTTAGAAATTATTAATTGATCATTAACAAAGTATGAAAATACAAATATTAAACGCATTATAGATATGCTTATAAATCAAGAAAAAAAGTGTTTATAGCTGTATTTATGAACTGCTTATTAATGTCTATTAATGCTTTATAAATGATGAATTAACTGTTTACTCATGCCTAACAAATGATTAATAGCATGCAGTTATTATAAAGTGTTACCGGGATTTCTTTAAATCACTCAGGATCTGCCATAGCCAATCGCTAACGTGTGGTCGTGACATATGTCATCCCTATCATTCGCCTTAGCTAACTCATTCACCACTAGCGGAGTGAGCTGGAAAAGCAAACTTTTTCCGAACCCCGTGGGGAGGAGGGCCACAACATCATGGCCACCAACAAAACTTAGCAAACATTGTTCTTGCTCCGGCTTTAACTTCTGTATATTCAGCAGTTCTGCAACAACGGACCGAATAGCTTTTCTCACGTATTTTCCACTGCCATCACTGAACTCCCAACTCAAACTGACGCACTACATCAACGTCATCATTCTCAGCCACTCCCTCTGTTCGCTGATTGGTCCTACAAAAAAATTATTTCTGGAAACCTAAGAATACACAGCAGTCCCAGACGTAGTACTGAAGGAAAATGAAATTGAGCGGAAGTGCGTAGGAGGGCAGAGCCAGGCTAGCATTTCGTCCCCTTATATCTGCAAACTGCAGTTCCCTGTAGTGCTGTTCATAACTGAAACATCAATTACATACATTACATTTTTAAATTAAATGAAATGCGTTTAGGTTTTCAAAAGCTCATTCTTCAAAAAATAGTTGCAAAGCTGCTTTGAATTGTGACAGTTCATTACAAAACAATCAGCAGTGAACTGTACATTTACAGACTGAAATGATCAGGGACCCTGTTTAAAATGATCCTCATCCCTTCCCCAGAGGCAGGAGTGGGATAATGATTTAATCAGGTAAATTTGTCCAGAAAAACTTAAAACAACAAAACAACGCCAGATTGGCTGTGACACTGGACCCAATTCCCAGAAAGGGCATGCATGCTGCAGGTTCTCCTATAAAGTACAGCCTATATAGTCCCAGACTACCCTCCTTTACTTCAACCAAAGCCTCCCGCCACTCCATTACCTTCGCTATGCTCTTTCTCACCGCAAGGAAACCAACTAGTTAGATACTCCTCATAATGTCAAATAATTCAACTACAGTTAATTTACAGAAAATTTGAAGCAGTTATCTACAGTACAAGCTGATGACTGAATTATTGTTACTAATTTATGCCAAAATAAAAAAGATGTGACAATACAGTGATTGATTCCAGTGATAGGTCCCAAAATGGGATATTAGCAAAGTGAGAGGGCCTGAGCCACCTGGTGTCCTTTAGGTATCTGCTGACCAAGTCATGTTCAGCTGTTATGGAGCAGTACTATATCAACAGGATAAGTGACTGAATTTCCACATATGATGAGATTAGAGCTGTCGCGATAACCGCAATATTGTAGTACCGTGCTACTGACAAGCCAACCGCAGAGGAATGCAAGTAACCGCAGCAATCGCGATATTCGCGTGTTTTCAACTTTGTACATGTGTATTGAATGTTAAATAAGTTAATAATGATAACAAGATTGTTTATCATGGTGATTTGTACAGAGGCTTTGTGGATTTGCACTTAATCCTAAACAGACAGTGAATGAGAGAGATCGACTAAGCGCGTACGATTACCTGCATCTGTCTGAGGTCAAGTCATATACTATTCGTGAAAAGAGTGTCCAAGGAAAGCGAAATATTTGTCGTATCACCTTTTTAACGTTTAAGGGTATTTACCATGAATGGCGTCAGCATTCCCATCACGCGAGGAAACCGCGGGGGGAAAAAATCAGCGAGTCATGTATTGAATCAATGCCATATTGGTCTCTATTAAGTGAAGCATCAGCTTCAGTGTTACCCATGCAACGCATTGATGGTCAGCTGAGCCTTGAAGAGTCGAGCTCAAAGTTAAAAATAATTAACACCTTTGTAACGAGTTAGCTCAAAGGGGAAATATTAATAATCAATAATAACTTGTTATGATTGATTATAAATATTTGGGTCAGTTTATTGGATTAACTTGATGTAGCTAAATTAATATTACAATCAATTAATCAGTTCGTCCAACGAACTCTTTTGATTATTCATTTATTCTAAGAAAAGGATATCTTTCATGGCCACAGAAAAATAATTATTTCTTAGCATGTACAGCGCTTAAGAGCATGTAACAAGATCAAGATCGTAAAATAAACTTTGCTTGCAAGCAGAGAATCAGAACCAAATACATATTGTGCACAAGTTTTGTCCTCTCTCTCCTGAATGAGCACATGGCTGGTTGTGAGTCAAGACCTGCTGACCTGGGGTCTGGGGCCTGTTGCGGCCCCACAGGGCAGCAACCCGAACGTAGGAGAGAAGGCCAAGAGAGGGAAGAGCTTGTGGACAGGCCATTTAAAGCTTGACAAAGGTCACACCTTTCAAGGTTGGCTAAACCAATAAGAAAGGGGGAATTTCTAAGCGGGAGTTTCCTCTGTTGGGAGGATTTATGAGTCTTTGTTTTAAGCGTGTTCATTTGCATGTGCAGCTGGATTGGTTGCTGATGAAGAAACTATGAAAGATTCTTGTAATACTAATATGTTGCACAGCTATCGACATATCATGTACACAATAATTTCTATCTTCAAAGTACCGATTTATAGAGACCAAACATGGTATAGATGAGGTTACATTGACCGTTGGTTCTATCATAAAATACACAGTATCAAAAATAAAAATTAATAGAAATAATAGACACTACACAAAACAGTAAATCATTCACACAAATGTCTGGGGTTCCGGTTCATTTATAGATCAGTTCGTCTATGATTAATGCAGCGAAGTTTGTTTTAAAGCCTGTTTCTGTCTTCTCTGTCTGGACCACGTGATCACATTTTTAACAGCAATAAAACCAACTTATCGGATCATAGTCCTGGTAACCAAATAACCTTCTTGCCCTTGTTGGGGGATGGGACCACAGACCCCAGAGTCAGATTTAAATATTATTTGTTAAATATAACAAATAATTGTGTCTGATTTGTCTCAGTCGTTAAACCTTTTGTTTTATTACATCTATCTTTTAATGAATCAGTGTTTTTGAACGTGTTTCGTTGAATGAACGGTCTAATGACTCACTCAAAGTCAGTCCGTTGCCATAACAATGCGCTGAGTGACAGCCTTTCAATGCGCAGAGACGCTGTTTAGATTCAGTTACATTGGTTACCTGAAAATGTCCTTGTTTTTGTGCATGCTGACCGATGTGTAACACTTATTTATATAGCAACAAATAAATATACATAAATCCAAATAAATATATGGCGATAATACTGCATATCGCGCTACTGAGCCACTCAAAATTACCACAAGGGAAATTCCTTCACCGCGACAGCCCTGGGTGAGAGGTACTCTTGAGTTGACCTAGCACTGGAGGGGTCTCATGCATAACAGTCAATAGCCAAAACAGGCATGAACTGCTATTCACTGGAACATTCACATCAGCAGAGCTATGTCAGACCTTGGTCATGCAATGCAGAATGGACTGGAAATGAGTTACAAACCCACATAATCGGCTCCAAAGTGAAAGACAACTGATGCTTGCATCCACTTCCGTATTTATACTCACACTGTGGGGCGGAGCGTGTGATGTGCATTGTCTCGTTTTAACAATACTCGAAGGTGACAGGCTCCCTAAGCGTGATCCCGATCAGTCGACACATCGACTACATCCAACGTGAGCGACTGAAAGGGAACCAGCAACTTAGGAAAGGTTATGATGCAAAATTTAAGCGTATGGTGATAAACGCAGCAGAGTCATCAAACAACTCTGGCAAAAAAACTGGGAAGCTGGTTTTGAGACATTGTTTCTAATTTATGGGGATTATTTAAAAAAAAAAGTGTGGATTTTTGCCATTATTTGGTGACTACACACTGCGGACACACATTTAAGTTCAAACCATGTAAAAGTTATTTTTGCATTATAGGTCCCCTTTAAGGTAGAAGTGATCACTGCAAATGCCAATCAGAATGTGTCATTTGGAGTTTCTTACTGCTTTATTGTTTTTCTTAGATTGGTTACCTGCAATATCACTGGTCAGTCCTGTGAAAGTTTTTCTTCAGCTCTACAATCACCAAACTCCCACCTGAGAGTGCTGGACCTGAGTAACAATGACCTGCAGGATTTAGGAGTGAAGCGGCTCTCGGCTGGATTGGAGAGCTCACACTGTTGCCTGGAAATACTGAGGTATTTAACAGATTTAGATGTACTCTCATCAAGCTAAATATGTCAGTTTTGCCCTGCTCTTGACAACTTGGGATACTACGCTGTTTATCTGTCTGATGTCTTTTTTAAGGTTTTTAAAATAATTTTTGCTTTGAGGACATATACTTCCTTAATGGTCAACTTTACAGATACAGATATATTTTCATGCATAGTATTTGGAGCATGATGATTTGAGAATCATGTTGAGTTGCATTTCATCGAAATCAAAAACAGGGTGCTACAACGGAGTACCTAAGCATCAGATATCAAAATTCACTCTGGACTCTTATTTTTTAGAGATTTTTAAGAGATACAAAAGAGATAAGAATTGCACCAGATTACTAAGATTAGTTTCATAAACAAAGTGATATTTATAATAGGGCTGTCAAAATAACTGACAAATATTTGTTGTTTAATGTAATTTAAAAAAATTTGTGGCATGTGTGACTCCTTGGTTAATTAAATCAGTTTTGCCGTGTTCATTTCATCAGTTTTGCCGCGCTTATTTCATCAGGTGGAAAGCACTAACTGCTAATGGGGGTGTTTTCAGAGTACCCCTGTTTCACAGGTAACAGTCTGTCTTCAGAACGCCCCCCTTGTTTGTTTTTTTTGTTTTTTTTTTGGATTAGCCCAACCCACTGGAGAAGAGAGACAGATACGTAGGCTATAGAAGGTTTGATGCTGAATATTATTTATTTAATTGTGAGAGCGTTTAATAGTCAACAAGACATTCGACAGTGTGGCAGCATTTTGTTAAATTTGATAACGGGAAAAAGGTCGAATGCAAAGTTTGCAAGCAACAGTTTTGCCTTCCACAGCTCGACGACAAAAATGACATATCATCTAAAAGCGGTAAGCTAACTTGTCTGCGTTAGGTTGCCCTGTCTGTTTTGAGTAACGTTAGGCTATGAACATATCAGAATTGGCATATCAGTTATGCACTTTATTTCGTTTCTGCTCTTGATCTAGTTTGTTGCACAGAGCGGCTGAAATGATAGTGTCAGTTAAAACTTATTATTATAACATATAATAAAAAGAATTGTCTAAATTTTGTTGCATATTCCTCAACAGTTCATATGCAATATGACAAATGCAATATGACATCCATAACTATGTGTTCAGTGGTGTACAAAGAACTTACTTAATAAACCGTAATGTTTTTATTACCTTAGAATGAGGCATTTATATCTACATAGGCGCGGGAATCCCCTTCTATGAAGGTCGCCATATTGTGACGTCATGTTTCTACCGTAGCCGAGAGCGAACAAACAGCGTTACAGAGCGCGTTTCGTCACTACATTGAAAGAGAAGCCGCAGGAAGCTAGAAGAAGCTAGTCATAAACACCGTGAGTAGTGACTTTTCCCTTGTCAGTGGTGTAAAGATGTAGTTGGATTGTTTCATGTAAATTAATTCTTCTCCCTTGCTGTGTTATGGCTTTGCTATGTGGGGATAAATGTGCTGGTTAAGTTCGTGAGACAGCTGATTAGTAGGCTACTCTTGTCATTGACCGTAAACAGTTACAGGAATCACCAACCCGTCGATCTTGGAAGCATTTTAAGTCGATCGAGTTTCCAAAATCAGAGAAACAAAGCCTATTGTGTGTAGTAAGTGCCGTGGTGTCTAGGGGATGCGGAGGCGCGCGCACTGTCACAATCACGTTATTTTTGCCGCACGCACCTTTGGGCTCATGCGGACGCGTCGAGTTTAAACAAGGCTTAACGCTTTAACCAGCTCAGCCACAGTAACAGGTCATATTAGCCAGCTAAACTTTTACTACCCTGTTAGAAAAAATATATAGTTGCATAGTTTCATGTGGTTCTTCTCCCTCGCTGTATTATGGGTTTGCTGTGTGGGGAGAATGTGTTACGTTCGTGAGACAATCAGCTGATTACTATTATTATATTATGTAAGGTGCATTGTGTAATATTTCTGAGGATCTATTGACAGAAATGCAATATAAAATCCATAACTATGTTTTCAGTGGTGTATAAAGACCTTACTTAATGAACCGTTATGTTTTTATTACCTTAGAATGAGACATTTATATCTACATAGGCGCGGGAATCCCCTTCTATGAAGGTCTGAAGGTATGTTTCTACCGTAGCCGAAAGCGAACAAACAGCGCTAAAGAAACCTCATTGCTTGACTTACCGTACTATTCTCTGCTGCTGACTCAGACTCAGACGACGACATATTTTGTCTTACGTCGGCCACCGTAGCTTCTCATTCGAGTTTGAAAACCGAGGGATAGGCCGCGAGTGACTTGCCGTTTGCAATTTGCAAGTCTCACCACTAGATGCCGCTAAAAATCCCACACTGCACCTTTAAGGTTTATCCTTACTTGTAGGTGAGTAGATTGTAGATGTATTTTTCCTATTCAACGACCCTGTTTATAACCATTATTCATGTTTAAATATATTGTAACCTACTGTTGTTGTGTATGTCTTTGTAGATTGTCTGGCTGCATGGTGACAGAGGAAGGCTGTCGTTATCTTTCTTCAGCTCTGAGTTCAAACCACTCACACCTGAGAGAGCTGGATCTGAGCTACAATCACCCAAGAGATTCAGGAGTCAAGCTGCTCTCTGATAGACTGAACCATTCAAGCTGCACACTAGACAAACTTAAGTATGTTGACACTATGGTTTATGCTTGTATATGTTTCCTGAATGTATCAGATCTGCAGAATGTGTGTTTTACACTTTGTGTTTTACAGTGTGGATCATGGAGGAGAGTTGAGGATTACAGCAGGACTACACAAATGTATGTCCACACACACACACTCACACTCACTTACTTGTATATGGGGTTTACAGGGACTCTCTATAGACATAATGATTTTTATACTGTACAGACTGTATATTCTCTTCTCCTACACTAACCATACCCTGCAGCCATTTGGTATAAAAGGACACAGGGAGTGTTATCATTAACCATGTTGTTACAGAGCAGGCTTCCTCTTCACCACCGGAGGGAGCCGTCACCAGAGTATTAACTTCTTTTCACCGAACTCCAATTCCCTCTTACCTGGGACTGATTGCACAACACACCGGCACCTCATTTACACACACATATAAGCCACTTCCACACACACACACACACACACACACATACATTATGAAATCTTGATTTGCCTCGGCCAGCATTTCTGAGCGTTATTTCCCTGTGTTTGATTTCTGTATTTGACCTTGGACTGCCTTTTACTGCTGAACCCTTTCTGCCTGCCCTGACCTGGATTGTTTACTGGATTTTGATTCTTGCTGCCTGCCCTGATCCTTTGCTCGTCTACCTGGTTTGTCTCTGTCTCCTCTGCATTGCCCTGTCTGCTATTGATGATTCTTAATAAAAGCTGCAAATGGATCTCTCTGAGTCCGCCTCGTTACAACACAAGTTTATGTTGTAATACCCATGTCATTATACAAATTTGTGTCCTCATAAACCATGTATACAAGAACACACATACACCTTTTGTAATTGTTTTATGCCTCTCTTTTTATGTCCAGATGCCTGTGATCTCACACTGGATCCAAACACAGCACACACTCGTCTCATTCTATCTGAGAAGAACAGAAAGGCGACACATGTGGAAGAGTATCAGCCATATTCTGATCATCCAGATAGATTTGATGGGTGTCCTCAGGTTCTGTGTAGAGAGAGTCTGTCTGGACGCTGTTACTGGGAGGCTGAATGGAGTGGAAATGCTATTATAGCAGTGACATATAAAGGAATCAGAAGGAAAGGAGGAAGTTGTACCTGTGAATTTGGATACAATAAAAACTCCTGGAGTCTGATATGCTTTAATGACAAATTTACTGTCTGGCACAATCTTATTTCAATTGACATATGTGTCCCTTCACACTCCAGTCGGAGAGTAGGACTGTATGTGGATGTGTCAGCTGGCATTCTGTCCTTTTACAGTGTCTCTAACACACACACACTCACACACCTACACACATTCAACAACACATTCACTGAGTCTCTCTATGCTGGATTTACTGTTTTTGATTCAGTGTCTCTGTGTCAGTAAGTACAAAAAAGGGGCTTATATTTGCCTGGATGTGTCTGGGTGTGATCCACACTTTCTTTTTTGCTTATCCCACTCTTCTTGCACAGGAACACTGGCCTCAAATAGAATCAGTTAGAGGTGGCTGTCCTGAATTGTCAGTGGAGGAACACACATGCATAATAGCTGGGCTGGCTGTGCAGAAAGAGTGATTTTTCCAACTGAGCAGCCTTTCTCCCTTCTGCCCCAGACTGAGTTGGTGTATTCATGTGTCTGTATGTTGTATGATTGTATTGTGATTGTGAAATCTTGGCTGAAGGTAAAGTTTACCGGAACTGAAGCCCAAAAGTTGTAACTACTCTTTGCTAAGCTAATTGTTTAAAGCTTACCTGTGGTTTGACTTTTTTTTAACTGAGGAAGATATAAGGTGAAGGGTTGGTCAAAATCCCTTGCCTCTTCAAATACATCTATAATCATATATCCTTTTGAATGGTTATATACTTTCTTTATAAAAATCAATAATCAAATATATTCATTATCACATAATAATTTTTATATTCTTTGTGCTTGTGAAATTATATTTTCTTAAATGCATGTGATGTAAGTAACCAGTTTCTTTTAGGTGCATTCCAATCTTACTTTGAGATTGCACGTAGTACACGCAGGACACGAAGGCCACGTAATCCACAAGGCCGTTTGTCTCTTTCTCTGGGATCAGTAGAGGGTCCTAAAGGCAGCTTGGGCACATATGATTCTTCGCTGGACATATGGTCAAGCTATATTGAGCGTTACTATCAAAATTTAATTGTTGTATTAAAATGTATTCTTTCCAGTATATTTCCTTCCTTGGGAGTAAATGCCAGTGATCTGTTTTTCTCCCAAACGAGTGAATGTTTTAGCATTATGTTTTGGTATACTTAACTGATAATAAGGAGCTCAGACTCTCTTCAGCCTTGATGGGAGCTGTTATTTGCTAGTGTCTGTTATTTGTGTGTGTGCGTATGACATTCTATGTAGGTTCTGGATGTTCGGACCAGACAACCCGGCGCCCTTCTCTAACCTGCGAGGCCACCACAGACCTAAATCTAATGAGTGGACGACAACTATCTTGACTAATGGCGATAGGCACCCCTATCTCCTCACATGTGTTAAATTGTTTAGGCTCTTAATGTTTCTTAGCCAATGAGATTCATTCAACCTGTAAACAATGACGTAGCTTAGACCTTGGAAATGGTATAACTGCTGTCATCTTTGTAACTGTAAGCGGGGCGGCCTACGAACTCCTGTGTGAGTCTTGAAGCTGACTTCTGCTGATGAAACTGCAAACTATCTTCAGTAAAACTTTCTTTAATTTTTTATAATTCTGACTCCGGGTCTTCATTCTTCATATCTGGTTCTGGGTCTTCAACTGTATACCCCTTACAGTTATGGTGGAGGATGCGCAGGCAATTATTCTCGGTGACACCCCTGGCAAATCAACAAACAAGGTAGTAAGCTTTTATTAATTGTTAGGGCTGTCTGACTGGAAGAGATTTTGAAGGAGAGCGGGAGAGCCTCACTCCGATGAGGCGAGTGAAGCTTCACTCCGATGAGGCGAGTGAAGGAGTAAGTTAATTATACTGCTGACAGTAAAAGAAGTCGCTGAGAGCGTCGTTAAGGGTAACGGCAGCAGACAGCGCAAGCGAAGCGTGCTCTGTGGGGGCCCCGCTGGGCATTATTGGTGTAGCACCACCCCAGCAGAGTACGTTCCTGGGCCTAGAGGTCCAGTGGCACCGTAAACCTGCTCAATCTCTTCCATTTCAGATAGGGGATCCCCGAACTTAGTGAAGTGAATCAGGCAGTTAGGGATACTAACAATAATAGGGTTGTTTGCCAGGGATGCATCAGGAACGATTCCGAGAGAAAATTTAAAAAAGTTGTGACCCAAATTGGCATGGACCAATTATATGTAACTGTGATTTTGGAGTATACTTTGCAGTTTCATCACGCAGAAGCCAAGCTGTGTTGTTCAAAGATCGCCGCCTCCATTTCTGCAATAACTTCAGGTGAGTATGAACCATGATTAAGATATGGCAGAAAAATGTAATAACTTAATCAGTAACCGGAAGAGTCCTGAAACAAATCGTGAGACAGGAAAGCAAACGCTGTAAGCAGCTGAGCTCTAAAGCCCTCACTTTAAAGAAATTTGCAGAAATTATTAAGTAAATGATAGTCAGTGTAGATTTAAAAATCTTGCTTCCCCTTATTATTGTTTAATTTCATGGAAACAGACACCAGTTATTCTGCCAAGATATTTATTTATTTTACCAATTTATATAAGGCATAAGGGAGAGAGTGACAATGGACCGGACAAAGATCTTCCTTCCAGCATCTCGCTCATTTCTCTCTCTGCCCTAGACAAAGAGCTTCAGTTCTTATATGTTGAATAAAAAAAACTGCATTACCAGAGAAACATGTGGTTCCCCTTAACAGAGAGGTCCCCCTTAACATAGGAATGCATATTTTACTTGGTGGAAAACACTATACATTCAGTCTCTCAACACGCACCCAAAGTCTCTCTCCCCACATATGTTCAGAACAGTATGTGAACAGTAGAATTCACAAAATACAATGATTACATATGATTATGAATGCATATAAAAAGTACAAAACAGATACATAATACTACTGTTATGAATATCAATAAAAAGTAATAATAAAACTAAAAACAATATTAAATGATGAGATTTAAGTCTTCAGTCCCTCCACTGGAACTACGGCCGTCAGTTCCACACCATCATTCCCAGGTTGCGACCCTATTGAAGTGATAGTGAGGAGGAGAAATAGACCAAGTCATAGACATAAAGGACAGAAGAATGGAAACAGAAAAGAAAAGAAAACAAATAACAAAAAAAAACCAACCCATGTTATGTCCCCGCATACTATGTGTCATTTAATGTCTATGTGTATGCATTTAAAATGAACCCCAATCATCTAAGGAAAGAAAAAAACTAATAAATCTTCTGCCAGTGCCTCGACTCGTTATGAAATTAACTCCTCAAGTTCCTGGCTCCAAAATAACAAACTAAAATAAACGTTGATGTTAAAGGATCCTATCCCTTGGGGTTAGAAATCAGTAAACGGGTGTTCATTGTTTGTGAAGTTGTGTTTTGTAAGTATTGTAGTGTATAAAATCTCCTATCTCACACCGTATTTCCCATTCTCGGTTCTATCCATATGGTTAGTAATAACCAATTTTACAGGTTTGGTACTTGTCTTCCTAGTAACACATAAGATGAGTTTTATTACTAACAGAAACACAAAAACTCCTACCATAATCAAAACTATCCATTCCGACCATGATACATTCCCTGGAATTCGTGCTAATTTCCTCTCAGACATCAATTAAGCTACTCCATTCGCCACTATAACATGACCCATTGCTTGAAGTCCCTCCTCTTGAGCTGCCTTAACACTCCCTTTAACTTTCTTAACCATTTCAAAGAGTTCATAATTCCTCTCCTCCACCAAATCATTATTCCACCACTGTGGATCTAACTGCAACAATTGCACATGTGGAACATGAATTCCACCCAATTGAAGGGGATAGAGAATCTCTACACAAAATGGATCAGACGGAATTGGACACAACTTTCCTCCGTATATCATATTTTCACTCATTCCATCATGTAATATACACCACTGTGCTTCTGACACCTGCCATGCACCTGTGGCTTGATCTAAAGGAACTACTTCCCAAACTGCAGATCCATTAAGAGATCAACATGACATCATGACTTTACGTAAACATACACGCCACTTTCAATTCAAGTGGCGTGTTATCTATACGCATTTTGAAATATCCGCGTGTATGTCCACGCCGAAATCTTTTGCGTGTATGTCTACGCCATTAAATGTCCGAGTGATTCCGCGTGTATGTCTACGCTGTTAAATGTCCGAGCGAAACGAAGCAAAATCTATATCTACATCTGTGGAGCGATATTTCTTTTCCTAGGATGGTAGGAGAAGACTCATAAATGGTATTAACCCCAGTGACGGGTAGGTTTAGGGACGGGGTTGGGGTAGGTCATATATTTATATATGCATAATACAGTAATATAACGTTAAGTCAAAGGCGTTGATAAACACGCTGAAAAGCGATTATGCGTGTTGATAGCACGCCAAAAATGGAAATACGAATTGGCGTGTCATACATACGCCATTTCATGAGATCAGTCTGAAGAGATAGACTAAACATTGTAGAGCATGAGCAAATTACCCACTCATGTTCCTCAACACAACAGTCTGTGGTAGAAATCATTGGTGTTTCGCCTTCAGCCCAATATCCATTCCTTCCTAATCTAATTACTGAATTTCCTTGCCTAACCCCCATTGATTGGAATCGTCTAACTGTCATAATATTGCGCTTCCCATATTGAGGCCATACCATAATCAAAGGTAATGTTCCAGAACCTGACAACGAATCTTCATTAATTGCGATTTTAACTAATGGAACATGTTTAGCAGAAGTCAAATTAAGTTGATTACCGAAAACCACTAACAAAGATTCTGCTATTCGCTCAGGAACTTGACCCATTCGAATAACTTGAATGTCCTCTACCATTTGATCCTTTAAATTCTGTGCCAAAAATAAACACGCCGCACGATGTGTCTCAAAATTAGACGATTTCACTAATGCATCTGCCAATTCCTTCGCTGCGTTATTAAGATGCTGACCCGCTGCTAAAATATGTAGAGAACCTTGAAGAGCCTCAGTGAGTCCTTTCCCAGTCATTGTTCCCACCCATTGAGTGTATTCGCTTAGTTGGTTCATCTGAGCAGTATTGCTAATTGAATTGACAGATCCAAATACCCCCGCTATATCTCCCCATATACTCCGAGGTGTACGATTTCGACTTTTCAGAGGATCTTTAGAGGTATAATATTTAACTTCTTTCTCCAACCAACTCCTTATTTGTGTGAAATTTCCACAGTAGGACTGATCAAAAACAGTAAGAAGAGATATCAAGTTATAATTAATGCGTTGTCGCACCATGTGAGCTTCATTTATCAAGGTTTTGGTTTCTTTTGCTAACAAGATACCATGAGCTGGTGCAATAGTTGTACTTGGGCATGTTTTAGCTTTGTTTGTCTTTTCCGCAGAAAGATAAAAAAACACCGTCCAATTTCTCCAGTTTCTAGTTCAGTCTCACAATATTCATTTTCATCTTCCGAATGCCAAATTCGTACGTAATTTCCCTTGAATCTTGTTGTTCCCGAGGTTGTATCCCTTAGAAACCCCTCACATGGCAACACTATGGGATATATACAGCCTTGAGCTAATGAATCCCATATTGTAAGCATGTGAGTACGATTCAAAATGAAGTTAATTTCCACATTAGTAGACGTTATGAGGTTTAACCCCATAATTTCACATTGTTCTTTTGAACAAATTTCTCGCCTTTGAGCACTACCAGAATACCCCCCATCTTTCACCGGCCAAATTACTCTGCTTTTGTAACATTGATGGTGAAAGTCACATCCACCGTAGATGCCCTCACGATATTTAGCAAGCTCTTTATCATTACGTGGCACCCAATCCCATAATCCCCATTTGGAAATAAAG
This sequence comes from Rhinichthys osculus, assembly GCA_029959095.1. Classification (NCBI taxonomy): domain Eukaryota; kingdom Metazoa; phylum Chordata; class Actinopteri; order Cypriniformes; family Leuciscidae; genus Rhinichthys; species Rhinichthys osculus. The sequence continues at coordinate 7,951,653 of JARWKJ010000013.1, read as the reverse complement.
GGTAGAGTAAAATGTTGGCCAGATTTCAGAGTTGCATTCCGAGTGATTCCTTGAACTCGAGGAGTCCATAAAGCTTGGCTTCCTTGGTAAATGCCAAGTAAAATTAAAGCTGCTAGCAGCATTTAGCGGTGTTCAAGCAGTTAAGGCCTTTAAGGCCGTTAAGCACAAAAACATCAAAAGACATTAAGTTTTATGTAGCAAGCATTTAAACATTGACATCATAGATGGAATAGACCATGTTTTAGCATGATTTACCATGATATACCAAATTTAGTGTGATTTTTCATTATCTACAATGTTCCAGTATGATTTACCATGAATCTAGCATGATTTACCACAGTTTACCATGATTTCCCATGTTATAGGATGATTTACCATGATATACCACATTCTAGAATGATTTACCAGGATTGTAGCATGATTTACCATGATTCATCACATTGCTAGCATGATTTGCCATGATACACCATGTAATAGTATTTTTTACTATGATTTACCATGTTTCTATCGTGATTTACCATGATTTACCACATTGCTGCATTGATGTGAAGGGCCAATAAAAATGAAGTGATAAACTCTGACAAAAAATGATTGTGTTATAATAGTTAACATGGAAAAACTGGTTTGCTTTAGTGCTTTGATTTACTGTTGAAAATCAAGTGTGTCAAAATGAGAGTGAGCCAATAAGTGGTCTTCTACTGCCCTCTGCTGGCCATTCTACTTATTAATAAAGTATTTTCACAGGTGCTTTTGCACTCATATGTAGACATTTGATCACACACACACACACACACAAAGTCATTATATAAATATATTTTAATGGTCTATAAGCATTTAATGTCTTTGCAAGCTATTAATCAGATTATTCAGCATTTATTCAGAAACCTAGGACTACACACACACATTCTGTTGTAGATACAGATATTTGAACTATGTGATGGAAAAAAGAAATGTTTACTGCAATTGTCCTTCAGGATTCATATTTCTCAATGTACTACAATAGTCAGTTTACCATGGATTGTCTTAGTTTACCTTGATGTTACCTTGTTGTGACCGAATACTACACAATAATTTATCATGATATACCACATTCTAGAATGATTCAGCAGGATTGTAGCATGATTTACTATGATTTACCACGTTGTTAGCAATTATGTGAAGTTTCAGAACAGTAAAGTGAATTGAAAGACAAAATATGATTGTGTTATTATAGTAATTGTCACATAAGGTTATTTTTTAGTGTCTGAATATATGAATGCAAAAGCACATGTGAAAAGACTATTAATAAGTATAATGTCCAGCAGAGGGTAGTAGAAGACCACTTATTGCTATAGTACCACTTTTATTTTGAACTACTTGGTTTAATCAGTATCAGGGTTTCCGCGGGGTCATAAAAAGTCATAAAACGTCTTAAATTTAATAATAAGAATTTTAGGCCATAAAAACGTCCGGTTTTTCCATACAAGGTCATAAATTACATTTAGCCACGTCTTAAATTGATATGCTCATTCATTCATTATCGCGATATAATGTTTTCTCTATAAAACGATATCAAGAGTTCGATAAATGTTAGATCATGTTTATGCGCCAAAAGCGGAACGAAACTCATTTGAACCGCGCGCGCCTCACGGAGCGTTTATCCGCTCGGCTCAAAGTCCAAACGGCAGCGTAGCGCGATCAAGCTCACTAGAGCAGACGCGTTCTTTTACTGTCTATGGTTAACTTTGATCAGTCTCGATCACGAGATCCAGTGAGAAGCACTTGAATTCAGCGAAGAACACAAATGTCTCAGTGATTTAAACCAGTTTAAAGGCAGATGAAACAGCGCTGACGAACAGGAGAAACACTGTGCGCAACTATACAGTCAGAAAGCTTTTCCATCTACACATTTACATCCTTTACCATGGTTTTACTGTAACGTTAGCCTAGTAATATTAACTGCACCATGAAATGTGGGATACATATTGAATTGTATTATATTATTAATGTAGACAATGTATTAAAGGACTAATGGAATATAATTACAGTATTTATGTATTTAGGCTATAGCCTACTGTTTTTCATACATTTCATAAAGATACGTGCCATCAAAGTCAGGCAACACAAACCTGTTTCAAGACTTGAAACAATATCCCCCATTAGCACATGCAGAAACTAAGAAATTAATTTTGAAATAAAGATATTATTTTTGTTAAGGAAAAAATACAAATGTTTGAATGTTCTACCTCAGATTTGTGAAATGTTCACCTGTTTGGCAAGTGTTTGTCATGATATGTTTTGACAATAAAGAGTAGTTTAAAACCACAATTAACGCTCTGGTTTCTATCAAATGATATGCATTTTGTGGGGTTGTGTGCAACACCACGTGATAACAGAGCCGTAAAACTAAAAGTTAAAACTAACTTTCAGTTGGGAACAAAAATCTGCCTTCAAAGTTCAAAGAAATAAAGAATTGACATTTATCGTCATAATTATCGATATTGACTGATATATTATCGTGATAAGTGTTGTGTTGTTCCTGTGTTATTGATACTTAGGAAAAGGGAGCCTTCAGTTTGTTACTCTTAAGAAAATGGAACCTTTAAATAATTAAACTTATTACTTTTAATGAAAGTCAATAAAAAAAAGACTTTTGAAAGGAAGTTATTTTTCGTAATTCGAGTAGGTCATAAATTTAAATCATATTGGTCATAAAAAGGTCTTAAAAGGTCTTAAATTTGACTGACTAAACCCTGCAGAAACCCTGAGTATTGTGCACTAAAGCAAACCAGTCTTTCAATGTGAATACCATTATGCATGCTTACACACACACACAAACACACACACACACACACACACACACACACACACACACACACACACACACACACACACACACACACACAATTGTGGGTTATGATATTGTGAAAATCTCTTTTTGTGGTCCTTAAGCATTTCAGATATTTATTTGTGATGTAAAAATATTAAACTTTCTAATAAATCATTATTTAATATTATATTATAAGCATTTGTTTGTTAGCCATTGCTGAAAACTGGTTAAAAAAGATTAAAAATATCTAATGCTGTTGCTCCCTCTAGTGGACAACAGCGGTTTTACAGCCTACATAAACGGTTGAAATGAATGACAGGAAATTCGTTTTTTTTTTACTTATATCTCGGGAACGAGAAAGTGAAAAAATCTGAAACTCAGAACTTAGATAGGGTTAGAGGAGCCCTCTTGAACAAGACCATCCCCGTGTTGCTGAGTGATTGCTGTCGGGAGTAATGTCTGTTGAAATGCATATCTTTGTGGGCTTATATCTCGGGAATGCCTGGGTCAAATCGCACCATATTCGGATCGAAGCTAGATGAGGACGGGCCCTTTCCAACAAGCTCACCCACAAGGATATAGGTGGTCTAGGTCGGGAGTTACAGCCGTTTCAATTCGGGAGTCTCACAGATTAGCTATCCGCGGGGGGGGAGGGGGGCGGGGGGGCGTTCCCGTGCCCCGAGACGATAGATTTCGATCAAGAGCACCGAGAGGACCTTACCATCAAAATTTGAGCGTGCAGCGACTTTCTGTTTTCGAGTTATGAGTGAATTTGTACTTGGGGGGCGTGGCCCAACGTTATACTTTCGTTTTCAGCCTTCCTGTGACACAATTGTAAATAGTAATAAATAAAATAAATAAATGCAGTCCATAATACTCCAATAGATGCATTTTTTACAAAATGTGATTGTAAATGTTGAAATAATGATTTTATTTTAAGTCTAAATATGAACTATAACAATATTAGGGAGTAGTATGATGAAATGACAGCAGGGGGCAGTAAAATACCACTTATTGGCTGTTATAGCCATCCAAATAAAAAAATTATACCTTTTCTGATAATTATTGATCTAGAGAGTCCAGATAATTGTACTGCACTGGTTTTATATAAAATTATACGATCATAGATGGAAAAGACCAATTACAGCCAATACAGGCAATTTACCATAGGAAATGTATGGTTTTAAAGCTTTTTAACAGTTATAGCGCCACATATGGTCCGATCTCCATGAAACTTTGCATGCTTCTTTACCATGGTATGACACATATGCTCATCAATTTGTGTCAAGTTTTGAGTTTTCATTTATGATTTATAGGCTTTTGGGTGTATTTTGACACGCCCATTTTCTAAATGACCCTGTTACAGTGAACCAAAGGGCAAAGTTCAACTTTTTTTCGATAATTATTGATCTAGAGAGTCCAGAGAATTGTCCTAGACTGGTCTGGTTCCAATCGGGCGAAAAACCAGGGACTAGTTCGCAAAAGTAGGTTTTTAATATATTCGTGAATATTTAATGAACGATTTGATTGACAGCAATGGTTCTAGAGGCAAAGTTGTTCAGCATGAGGAGATCTATCAATTGATATGCATATTTTGGGGATGTGTGCAACACCACGTGATTACAGAGCTGTCAAACTCCTTAGCGCTAACTAGTGGCCGATTTCTTTCAAAACTCTTACAGACCTCTTGGGCCATGAGTCGAACATGCCCATTGAGTTTCGTTCCGATTGGCCTCCGTTAACCTCGTCTCACAGGTGCTCAAACTTCATTGGTGATGGCGGCCATGTTTTTTGAGATACGCCAATGTCCTCAAACACACACATGGGGCCTTGGACCAAGACACTGCATACCAATTTTCAAGTCAATCGGACTAACGGTCAGGTGGTCATAGCCCTATTTATGTTTTTCTTTATGTTATAGCGCCATCTAGAGTTAGATCGACGCGTTTTTTTTACTGTGACCCCAGACTGTCCTCATACACATGTGTGTCGATTTTGGTGAAGATATCTCATTTACTTCTCGAGTTATAGCCATTTTAGTAAAATAGGCTCCTCCCACAACGATCATTTTACTCCCCCTATTGACCGTAAATCGAAATGTAAACTTTTTTTCGATAATTATTGATATTCAGACTCCAGAGAACATGTATGCATTTGTTTGGTTTTGATCGGGCGAAAAACCAGGGACTAGTTCGCAAAAGTTGTTTTTTGACGAAATTCAAAATGGCGGGAAAATTTGCATACCGGAAATGAAATCGGAGATATACGTTTTTTTCGTCAGGTGACCAGCTTTCCAATGATATAAGACACTTGACTCTACGACTTACGGTCTAGGAGTTATGACCAGTTTTGCGCTTTTGGTTGCTATAGCGCCCCCTATGGGCCAATCGGGCTCATACTTTGATAACCTCTCCTCGATTTTTGTACTACCATCTGACAAAGTTTCAGAGCTCCAGCCCTTACGGTTTGGTCTGCACGACGCGTTTTACGGCAGAATAATAATAATAATTAAAGCTGCAAGCAGCATTTAGCGGTGTTCAAGCAGTTAAGGCCTTTAAGGCCGTTAAGCACAAAAGCATCAAAAGACATTAAGTTTTATGTAGCAAGCATTTAACCATTGACATCATAGATGGAATAGACCATGTTTTAGCATGATTTACCATAATATACCAAATTTAGTGTGATTTTTCATGATCTACCATGTTCCAGTATGATTTACCATGAATCTAGCATGATTTAACATAGTTTACCATGATTTACCATGTTATAGGATGATTTACCATGATATACCACATTCTAGAATGATTTACCAGGATTGTAGCATGATTTACCATGATTCATCACATTGCTAGCATGATTTGCCATGATACACCATGTAATAGTATTTTTTACTATGATTTACCATGTTTATATCGTGATTTACCATGATTTACCACATTGCTGCATTGATGTGAAGTGCCAATAAAAATGAAGTGATAAACTCTGACAAAAAATGATTGTGTTATAATAGTTAACATGGAAAAACTGGTTTGCTTTAGTGCTTTGATTTACTGTTGAAAATCAAGTGTGTCAAAATGAGAGTGAGCCAATAAGTGGTCTTCTACTGCCCTCTGCTGGCCATTCTACTTATTAATAAAGTGTTTTCACAGGTGCTTTTCACACACACACACACACACACACACACACACACACAAAGTCATTATGAAAATATATTTTAATGGTCTATAAGCATTTAATGTCTTTGCAAGCTATTAATCAGATTATTCAGAATTTATTCAGAAACATGGGACTACACACACACACATTCTATTGTAGATTAAACTGTCTCATTCAGGGTTCACATTTGTCAATGTGACAATGAATTTTGACTAAATGTGATTGTAAATGTTAAAATAGTGATTATGTTAATTCTAAAAATGAATTATAGAACAATGATAGTCAGCATTATGACAAAATTACTATTTTAAACAGCAGGGGGCAGTAAAACACCACTTATTGGCTTAAAATGCCACTATATTCATATCATTTTCAACTTTTTAACTGTTATAGAGGCAAATTTTGTCCGATCTGTCTAAAATTTGTCAAGCTTGTTTAGAGTGATATGTCCTGACCTTTTTTTAAGAAGATCTGAGCATTCATTGAAGAGATATAGGTTTTTGGGGACATTTGGTCAAGGCTACATATTGAAGTGACCCTATTATAGCCATCCAAATTAAGAAGTTATACCTTTTCTGATCATTATTGATCTAGAGAGTCCAGAGAATTGTACTGCACTGGTTTTAAACATTATGATATGAAAAGTATACGATCATAGATGGAAAAGACAATTTACAGCCAATACAGGCAATTTACCATAGGAAATGTATGGTTTTAAAGCTTTTTAACAGTTATAGCGCCACCTATGGTCCGATCTCCATGAAACTTTGCATGCTTCCTCACCATGGTATGACACATATGCTCATCATTTTTTGTCAAGTTCTGAGTTTTCATTTATGATTTATAGGCTTTTGAGTGTATTTTGACACGCCCCTTTTCTAAATGACCCTGTTACAGTGAACCAAAGGGCAAAGTTCAACTTTTTTTTGATAATTATTGATCTAGAGAGTCCAGAGAATTGTCCTAGACTGGTCTGGTTTTGATCGGGCGAAAAACCAGGGACTAGTTCGCAAAAGTAGGTTTTTAACATATTCGTGAATATTTAATGAATGATTTGATTGACACCAATGGTTCTAGAGGCAAAGTTGTTCACCATGAGGAGATCTATCAAATGATATGCATTTTGGGGGGATGTGTGCAACACCACGTGATTACAGAGCCATAAAACTCGTTAGCGCCAACTAGTGGCCGATTTCTTTCAAAACTCTTACAGACCTCTTAGGCCATGAGTCAAACATGCCCATCGAGTTTCGTTCCGATTGGCTTCTCTTAACCTCGTCTCAAATTCATTGGTCGATGGCGGCCATGTTTTTTGAGATACGCCAATGTCCTCATAGACATACATGGGGCCTTGGACCAAGACACTGCATACCAATTTTCAAGTCAATCGGACTAACGGTCAGTCCTTTATATGTTTTTTTCATGTTATAGCGCCACCTAGTGTTCGATCGTCGCGATTTTTTTACTGTGACCTCAGATTGAAGTTATGCACACCTGTACCAAGTTTGGTGAACCTACCTAATTTACTTCTGGAGTTATAGCCATTTTAGTAAAATAGGCTCCTCCCACAACGTTCTTTTTGCGCCCCCTAGCGACCGAAAATCGAAATTTCAACTTTTTTTCGATTATAATTTATATTCAGACTCCACAGAACATTTGTGCACTGGTTTGGTTCCGATCGGGCGAAAAACCAGGGACTAGTTTGCAAAAGTCGTTTTTTGACAAAATTCAAAATGGCGGAAAATCTATCATGACGGAAATGAAATCGGAGATATACGTTTTTTAAGTCAGGAGTCCAGCTTTCCAATGATATAAGACACTTGAGTCTACGACTTACGGTCTAGGAGTTATGAGCAGTTTTGCGCAATTGGTTGCTATAGCGCCACCTATGGGCCAATCGGGCTCATAATTTGATAAGCTCTCCTCGATTTTTGTACTACCATCTGACAAAGTTTCAAGTCTCTAGCTCTTACGGTTTGGTCTGCACGATGCGTTTTACGGCAGAAGAATAATAATAATAATAATAATAATTAAAGCTGCAAGCAGCATTTAGCGGTGTTCAAGCAGTTAAGGCCTTTAAGGCCGTTAAGCACAAAAGCATCAAAAGACATTAAGTTGTATTTAGCAAGCATTTAACCATTGACATCATAGATGGAATAGACCATGTTTTAGCATGATTTACCATGATATACCAAATTTAGTGTGATTTTTCATGATCTACCATGTTCCAGTATGATTTATCATGAATCTAGCATGATTTACCACAGTTTACCATGATTTATCATGTTATAGGATGATTTACCATGATATACCACATTCTAGAATGATTTACCAGGATTGTAGCATGATTTACCAAGATTCATCACATTGCTAGCATGATTTGCCATGATACACCATGTAATAGTATTTTTTACTATGATTTACCATGTTTCTATCGTGATTTACCATGATTTACCACATTGCTGCATTGATGTGAAGGGCCAATAAAAATGAAGTGATAAACTCTGACAAAAAATGATTGTGTTATAATAGTTAACATGGAAAAACTGGTTTGCTTTAGTGCTTTGATTTACTGTTGAAAATCAAGTGTGTCAAAATGAGAGTGAGCCAATAAGTGGTCTTCTACTTATTAATAACTTCTAGCAAATAGCAAATTGCTAACTTAACTTCTACTTATTAATAAAGTGTTTTTACAGGTGCTTTTGCAATCATATGTAGACATTAGCTCACACACACACACACACACACACACACAAAGTCATTATGAAAAGATATTTTAATGGTCTATAAGCATTTCATGTCTTTGCAAGCTAGTAATCAGATTATTCAGAATTTATTCAGAAACATGGGACTACACACACACACATTCTATTGTAGATTAAACTGTCTCATTCAGGGTTCACATTTGTCAATGTGACAATGAATTTTGACTAAATGTGAGTGTCAATGTTAAAATAGTGATTTTATAAAGTCTAAATAAGAATTATAGAATAATATTAGTTAGTAGCATGACAAAATGACTATTTTAAACAGCAGGGGGCAGTAGAATACCACTTATTGGCTTAAAATGCCATTCTTCATATCATTTTCAAATTTTTAATTGTTATAGAGGCATATTTTGTCCGATCTGTCTGAAATTTTCCACGCTTGTTTAGAGTCATGTGTCACATGTTCTGACTTGATTTGAAGAAGATCTGAGCATTCATTGAAGAGATATAGGCGTTTGGGGACACTTGGTCAAGGCTACATATTGAAGTGACCCTATTATAGCTATCCAAATGAAGAAGTTATACCTTTTCTGATAATTATTGCTCTAGAGAGTCCAGAGAATTGTACTGCACTGGTTTTAACATTATTATATGAACATTATATGATCATAGATGGAAAACCCCATTTACAGCCAATACAGGCAATTTACCATAGGAAATACATGGTTTTAAAGCTTTTTAACAGTTATAGCGCCACCTATGGTCCGATCTCCATGAAACTTTGCATGCTTCCTCACCATGGTATGACACATATGCTCATCAATTTTTGTCAAGTTCTGAGTTTTCATTTATGATTTATAGGCTTTTGAGTGTATTTTGACACGCCCCTTTTCTAAATGACCCTGTTACAGTGAACCAAAGGGCAAAGTTCAACTTTTTTTTGATAATTATTGATCTAGAGAGTCCAGAGAATTGTCCTAGACTGGTCTGGTTTTGATCGGGCAAAAAAACAGGGACTAGTTCGCAAAAGTAGGTTTTTAACATATTCGTGAATATTTAATGAACGATTTGATTGACAGCAATGGTTCTAGAGGCAAAGTTGTTCACCATGAGGAGATCTATCAAATGATATGCATTTTGGGGGGATGTGTGCAACACCACGTGATTACAGAGCCGTAAAACTCGTTAGCGCCAACTAGTGGCCGATTTCTTTCAAAACTCTTACAGACCTCTTAGGCCATGAGTCGAACATGCCCATCGAGTTTCGTTCCGATTGGCCTCCGTTAACCTCGTCTCATAGGGGCTCAAACTTCATTGGTCGATGGCGGCCATGTTTTTTGAGATACGCCAATGTCCTCATAGACATACATGGGGCCTTGGGCCAAGACACTGCATACCAATTTTCAAGTCAATCGGACTAACGGTCAGTCCTTTATATGTTTTTTTCATGTTATAGCGCCACCTAGTGTTCGATCGTCGCAATTGTTTTACTGTGACCTCAAATTGAAGTCATGCACACCTGTACCAAGTTTGGTGAACCTACCTAATTTACTTCTGGAGTTATAGCCATTTTAGTAAAATAGGCTCCTCCCACAACGTTCTTTTTGCGCCCCCTAGCGACCGAAAATCGAAATTTCAACTTTTTTTCGATTATAATTTATATTCAGACTCCACAGAACATTTGTGCACTGGTTTGGTTCCGATCGGGCAAAAAACCAGGGACTAGTTCGCAAAAGTCGTTTTTTGACAAAATTCAAAATGGCGGAAAATCTATCATGACGGAAATAAAATCGGAGATATACGTTTTTTAAGTCAGGAGTCCAGCTTTCCAATGATATAAGACACTTGAGTCTACGACTTACGGTCTAGGAGTTATGAGCAGTTTTGCGCAATTGGTTGCTATAGCGCCACCTATGGGCCAATCGGGCTCATAATTTGATAAGCTCTCCTCGATTTTTGTACTACCATCTGACAAAGTTTCAAGTCTCTAGCTCTTACGGTTTGGTCTGCACGATGCGTTTTACGGCAGAAGAATAATAATAATAATAATAATAATAATAATAATAAAAATCAGTACAATTACAATAGGTTTTCAGCACTTCGTGCTTGAACACCTAATAATTAAAGCTGCGAGCAGCATTTAGCGGTGTTCAAGCAGTTAAGGCCTTTAAGGCTTTTAAGCACAAAAGCATCAAAAGACATTAAGTTTTATTTAGCATACATTTAACCAGTGACATCATAGATGCAATAGACCATGTTTTAGCATGATTTACCATGATATACCACATTTTAGTGTGATTTTTCATGATTTACCATGAATCTAGCATGATTCACCATGGTTTATCATGATATACCAAGTTCTAGTATGATTCACCATGATTTACCACAATTGAACACATTCTAGTATGATTTAATATGATTCTAGCATGATTTACCATAGTTTACCATGATTTACCTTGATTTATCCTGTTATAGGATGATTTACCATGATATACCACATTCTAGAATGATTTACCAGGATTCATTACATTGCTAGCTTGATTTACTATGATACATAATGTAATAGTATTATTTACTATGATTTACCATTTTTCTATCGTGATTTACCATGATTTACCACATTGGTAGCATTGATGTGAAGTGTCAATAAAAATGAAGTGATAAACTCTGACTAATTATATACACGCTGTAGACGAAGTTTGTTTTTAATTTCTGCTGAGCAACAGATGCACACTAAAGGATGTTTATTCAAATGGCACTTGTTGTTTTATGGTATTTGTTTAAAAAAAAAAAGTATATATATCTTCTTTTTTTCTTTTGGTTGAACGTGCCAACATGTTAAACAGCCTTAAGGGCCGAGATTTTATTTTATGGTATTTTAATTTATTTATGTTTGGCGGAATTTTCTAGATCTGAAAGTGCCGAACGTTCAATTTTGGTGTCATATTTTTTCTATGGTGCATTTTGTTGTCTATATTGTCTTTATAATATTTTGTTTTTATTTTAATTATTTTATTTACCAGATGTGTCTATGCAAATATTGTTTTGTCATGCTGTATTTATCAGGTGTGGTGTAAATAAAGTGTGTTATAGTCATTTAAGACTCAAGTGTATTTATTAATCTGGAAATGTTTGATGGCGTGATACCGCTATTTCTCAAAAAAACGTATTTAGTTTCCTACCCGAATAAGTGTATAATCAGTATTTACTGAAAGTTATCAATCTTTTATTGTTAGTTATGCTACTTGGGCTTTTGTTGAGCTTTGAGTTCAGCTGGGAATTTTAATACAGTTGTCATTGTGTACTTACAGCAGTACATTATGTCTGTAGGCCAATTCATTTATTCAGTGGAGTTTGATTTTGGTCGAGCATGCGCAGTTGTGTTACGTCAAATGCAACTGAATTACTCATTCAAATTAATGAATACATTTTTAACATTATATGACTCTTAAATTGACTGGTTTGAAACCGAATAAATCTTTTGTTGTATGTAATCAAATAGTGCATATTTTTCGCCAACACTTGATTGATTAATTCTAATGCTTTCTCTTGTTTTCTTTATGTATTTATACAAATATATACACTTCGTCCTATTGTTAGTTTAACTGCTTCTATTGCTCTTTTGATTTGTAAGTCGCTTAATGATTAAATGTGACTCTTAAATTGGCTCAGTTGTAATCAGATGACTCTGAAATTCAGTTGTTCGAAACAAAATAACCCTTTTTTCAAACTGACTCATTTGAACCAAATTACCAGTACATTGACTCGCGCTTGTAACCAAAAGACTCAAATGTCCTTATTTGGAATCAAATGACTGCGTGCTGCATAGAGCATCACAGTCCCGCCCACAGCCGGTGCCGGAAGTAAGGATTCAATACAATTTCTCCATTGACAGTTGGGGGTATGAGCCATAAAAACGTAACCATACATGGTAGACTGAAAACCAGCCACGGCTGTACTAGGCGATTGTATATAAACGCCAACAGTTGATGGGGCACTGCTCGTGTTTTGAGATAAATGCCTTTTATGCGCGATGTCTTGGATAAGTACTTCATTACCCACAATCCTGAACAATCCCACAGTGATGCATCTGATTGGTGGAAGTCGTGTAGCTGTCTGGTTAACGGATTTGCAGCTGCGTCAACTGCACATCCAATGGCGCGGGCGCCTCTGACGTGCGACCAATGAGCTAGCCCCACGTCAAGGGGGCGTGGCTTTGGCGCACCGAAAGTGTTTGTGGGTTTTATAGCGTAATCAGCGACCACCACGAAGCAAGAAGAGACCATCATGGCGAGTCCAGCTAAAAAGGTGAAAACGGACGATGAAACTTGTGTCGAGGGGTACATACATAATGTGAGTGCGGTAAAGGTAGGCGTGCGCAATGGTGGGAAGTATTTTAACGCGTCGCTGCAAGTTAGTAGAGAAGAATTTAGACATGTCGTCGTGTTCGCTGTGGAGAAGCGGACCATTTTCTCTCTGGCAGAAAAAAATAAGAGTCCCGTGAAGCTCATGAAAATCAAGAAACGCGTCAGTAAGTATCCATTGCTGTGTACGTAAATAAGTAAATAGTTGTTGAGTTTGTGTACATATTAACCAAGTTTACGTTGTTAAGGTTATGATGGAGGGAAGTTCGATGTCCAGTGCGGCAAGGCAACGGAGCTAACGGTGGTGTCTGACGTCGGTTTCGGCTTCAGAGAGTCGCCACAGAGTGTCAAGAAAACAGTGGCTGAGGCTAAAGCCATGGCAGCACGACAGCAGGTAATTATAAAAGGAATATAAATGTATATAGTCGATTTAAATGCAAAAACTATGTGAAGCTTCGTCGTATGACGAATAAACGACGGGGCGGGGCGGGGCGGGGCGTGCGATTCATTTTTGTTCAGTTTAACGCATTAAAATATTAGTGCAATAAAGTTTTCTGTTATCCTTTAATTACATAATAATCACGCTGTTATTGACGTGAATGCTTTTAAAGTATTGAAGTGCGGCAAGATTACTGAGGACGCGCTGTTTGTGAATGCCGTGTAATGTTACACACGCAAGATGCGTCCAGTTCTCGTTTGAATCTGAACGAACCAACAGGCTCCAATTCTTATGCTTGCTTCGCGAGTATGATAATTTTGGCAGTGTTAAATGAGTTGTGTTGATTCGCAATGTGTTAGCTGTTAGATAATGAGATGGAAGTGAGAGTGCGTCAGAATTTAAAGAGACAGTAGTTGAATAAACTAGTCTCCGTGACGCTTGCCTTTAATGTCAATGAAAGAACGAAGGCAATGTGTGAAATTGCTGGTTTAATAAGGATCAGTCTATATGAAGTTTAACATTTTATGCAGTAAAGACTGCAAAGTGTTTGATAAGTTTATTGAATGTCAAAAAGTTTGATAAAGCAATGGATAAATGTATGACTTCGTAATCTAAGGATTGTCTTAAGTTCAGTTAAATGAACAGTTATTTTTTAAAGTTGAAATTGACATATCTTTCAATTATGTTGAATATCTATCAGTAATATATGAAAAAATAATTTGGTACAGTATGAGTGATAGTGGTTTTCATCCATATAAATATGTCATTACAGCGAATATATATATATATATATATATATATATATATATATATATATATAAACTGCATCTAAGTTATTGGTGCAGTAATTTGTACAATGATGATTACTATATGAAAATATTACAAATTCTGATTTATAATGTTAATGATAAAAAAGAATAATGTGCGTTTAATGTTGCGTAATGGATCGACGGTATTTTATATATATATATATATATATATGGAAATGGAGGGAATTGTCATACTAGCTCTGGTTTTATAAATGGTCGTAAATTAATATTTTGTTCTGTTGTTAAATTGCATTGTTAGTAATATAAATAAAAGCGTAGTCTGGCTGTTCTGGGTAAGATGGCTTGAAAAATACAGAGAACCTATCAAAATGAAAATAATGGAAAGTATGTTTTTTTTTTTAGTCCAAGTTTATTTGTTTTGTTTGTTTTTTCAGCAAAAGCAGATAACACCAACAGTTGTGTTCGGCTAAAGCACACAAGTGTACATCTCGGAATGAAATGCATTCTAGTAATTGCTGCAACAGCATTCAAAACAAAGTCAAATACGACGCGTGCACTCTGTAACAGATGGGTGCACACACCAGGTTTGCGTGGGTTTAAACTGTGTTGCACGGTTTGATTGGTGGCCGACCTCAAGCAATGCACGCCTCTTAGAACTATTGTTTGTCTTGAGACAGTCCCGACGTTACATGCTTGAGACGTATGCTTTCAAAGTAGTGTGAGGGCAATCGGAGAGCACTCGGCTGGGTCATTTTGTGCAGATTCCCTGGAACGGCTGCGTGAGTTTTCACGGCGACACAGTTGTTGCATGATTGTTTAGGTTGAGTGCACGACAACGATGTCATGGGTGTGGGTATTTATTCTAGATACAGGACTGGTTTATTGAAGAGCTTTAGGTTCAGCGGCAGCAACAAACGTACACTTTTATTTTTATAGTAATAAAGGCTGTTTCATGCAGCTGCGATTATTATACTATCACGTGTATCAGGATAGATCTGATGGGGAAAAAATATCGATCCCAGTTCAAGGGTATTGGCGTGAAGCCTGGATATATGCTTAGGATTAATGTGTGCGTGTGCTTTTCTTTTTTATGTCGTGCGGTTTTCATGTAATATGATGTTTTAACTGTTTCTGTGTTTTTCTGTTAGGTTGGGAAAATGGAGGTGAAAGTTTGCCACGTTGATGTGGCTACAGAGATGGTGCAGATAATGAACGCAAATGTGGAAACTCAGGTTTGTCACGTCCAAGACTCATCCGGCCACATGAAGCTCCAGTTGTGGGCTGGACAGATAGGGCTGGTGGCGAGGGGCCATTCCTATCTGATGCGCAATCTTAGCACGCGTTCATATCTGGGGTCCGTGTTCCTGACCACAACTCGGAATACGGAGATTGTTGAGATTCCGGAAGTGGCTGGCGCCAGTTCCTTCGCTCGGTTTGAAGGTGAGGAGGAGGAGGTGGTGACCACCGTGATGGGAAGCATCATTCGTGCTGAAATAGCGGTTTCTATGAAGTGCTCCAAATGCCAGGCCTGGCAGCCCGATTTCAACGCGGCGTTAAAGTTTCATCGATGCCAGCGATGCAAACTTCTCCAGAAAGCTGAATTGTACCAGTGTACTGCCAGTGGACGGGTCGCACTCTTGCAAGAGGGTAGGGAAATGGACCTGAGTGTGACCAACTCTGTCATCAAACGGTACCTGGAGAAGGAAGGCATCACGCATTTGCTGATTGAAGGCCAGAATGTGGAGGAGCATCTCCTGAGTGGCGATGCATGGCAAGTTGAAATCCAGCATGACGTTGTCGTTAGACTTGACAAAGTGGTGGAAACTGCTGAAAGTGGCGAAACGGAAGATGAAGAGCTTGCGGGAGCAATGGCCGCTTTGGAAGGGGAAACCGGTTTAACGGTGGTTCCAGAGCCAGTTGTGCCAGAAGGATTGTGAGGTTATGATGCGTTCGCTCATCATATACGCGCTGTAGACGAAGTTTGTTTTTAATTTCTGCTGAGCAACAGATGCACACTAAGGGATGTTTATTCAAATGGCACTTGTTGTTTTATGGTATTTGTTTAAAAAAAAAAATGTATATATATCTTCTTTTTTTCTTTTGGTTGAACGTGCCAACATGTTAAACAGCCTTAAGGGCCGAGATTTTATTTTATGGTATTTTAATTTATTTATGTTTGGCGGAATTTTCTAGATCTGAAAGTGCCGACCGTTCAATTTTGGTGTCATATTTTTTCGATGGTGCATTTTGTTGTCTATATTGTCTTTATAATATTTTGTTTTTATTTTAATTATTTTATTTACCAGATGTGTCTATGCAAATATTGTTTTGTCATGCTGTATTTATCAGGTGTGGTGTAAATAAAGTGTGTTATAGTCATTTAAGACTCAAGTGTATTTATTAATCTGGAAATGTTTGATGGCGTGATACCGCTATTTCTCAAAAAAACGTATTTAGTTTCCTACTCGAATAAGTGTATAATCAGTATTTACTGAAAGTTATCAATCTTTTATTGTTAGTTATGCTACTTGGGCTTTTGTTGAGCTTTGAGTTCAGCTGGGAATTTTAATACAGTTGTCATTGTGTACTTACAGCAGTACATTATGTCTGTAGGCCAATTCATTTATTCAGTGGAGTTTGATTTTGGTCGAGCATGCGCAGTTGTGTTACGTCAAATGCAACTGAATTACTCATTCAAATTAATGAATACATTTTTAACATTATATGACTCTTAAATTGACTGGTTTGAAACCGAATAAATCTTTTGTTGTATGTAATCAAATAGTGCATATTTTTCGCCAACACTTGATTGATTAATTCTAATGCTTTCTCTTGTTTTCTTTATGTATTTATACAAATATATACACTTCGTCCTATTGTTAGTTTAACTGCTTCTATTGCTCTTTTGATTTGTAAGTCGCTTAATGATTAAATGTGACTCTTAAATTGGCTCAGTTGTAATCAGATGACTCTGAAATTCAGTTGTTCGAAACAAAATAACCCTTTTTTTAAACTGACTCATTTGAACCAAATTACCAGTACATTGACTCGCGCTTGTAACCAAAAGACTCAAATGTCCTTATTTGGAATCAAATGACTGCGTGCTGCATAGAGCATCACAGTCCCGCCCACAGCCGGTGCCGGAAGTAAGGATTCAATACAATTTCTCCATTGACAGTTGGGGGTATGAGCCATAAAAACGTAACCATACATGGTAGACTGAAAACCAGCCACGGCTGTACTAGGCGATTGTATATAAACGCCAACAGTTGATGGGGCACTGCTCGTGTTTTGAGATAAATGCCTTTTATGCGCGATGTCTTGGATAAGTACTTCATTACCCACAATCCTGAACAATCCCACAGTGATGCATCTGATTGGTGGAAGTCGTGTAGCTGTCTGGTTAACGGATTTGCAGCTGCGTCAACTGCACATCCAATGGCGCGGGCGCCTCTGACGTGCGACCAATGAGCTAGCCCCACGTCAAGGGGGCGTGGCTTTGGCGCACCGAAAGTGTTTGTGGGTTTTATAGCGTAATCAGCGACCACCACGAAGCAAGAAGAGACCATCATGGCGAGTCCAGCTAAAAAGGTGAAAACGGACGATGAAACTTGTGTCGAGGGGTACATACATAATGTGAGTGCGGTAAAGGTAGGCGTGCGCAATGGTGGGAAGTATTTTAACGCGTCGCTGCAAGTTAGTAGAGAAGAATTTAGACATGTCGTCGTGTTCGCTGTGGAGAAGCGGACCATTTTCTCTCTGGCAGAAAAAAATAAGAGTCCCGTGAAGCTCATGAAAATCAAGAAACGCGTCAGTAAGTATCCATTGCTGTGTACGTAAATAAGTAAATAGTTGTTGAGTTTGTGTACATATTAACCAAGTTTACGTTGTTAAGGTTATGATGGAGGGAAGTTCGATGTCCAGTGCGGCAAGGCAACGGAGCTAACGGTGGTGTCTGACGTCGGTTTCGGCTTCAGAGAGTCGCCACAGAGTGTCAAGAAAACAGTGGCTGAGGCTAAAGCCATGGCAGCACGACAGCAGGTAATTATAAAAGGAATATAAATGTATATAGTCGATTTAAATGCAAAAACTATGTGAAGCTTCGTCGTATGACGAATAAACGACGGGGCGGGGCGGGGCGTGCGATTCATTTTTGTTCAGTTTAACGCATTAAAATATTAGTGCAATAAAGTTTTCTGTTATCCTTTAATTACATAATAATCACGCTGTTATTGACGTGAATGCTTTTAAAGTATTGAAGTGCGGCAAGATTACTGAGGACGCGCTGTTTGTGAATGCCGTGTAATGTTACACACGCAAGATGCGTCCAGTTCTCGTTTGAATCTGAACGAACCAACAGGCTCCAATTCTTATGCTTGCTTCGCGAGTATGATAATTTTGGCAGTGTTAAATGAGTTGTGTTGATTCGCAATGTGTTAGCTGTTAGATAATGAGATGGAAGTGAGAGTGCGTCAGAATTTAAAGAGACAGTAGTTGAATAAACTAGTCTCCGTGACGCTTGCCTTTAATGTCAATGAAAGAACGAAGGCAATGTGTGAAATTGCTGGTTTAATAAGGATCAGTCTATATGAAGTTTAACATTTTATGCAGTAAAGACTGCAAAGTGTTTGATAAGTTTATTGAATGTCAAAAAGTTTGATAAAGCAATGGATAAATGTATGACTTCGTAATCTAAGGATTGTCTTAAGTTCAGTTAAATGAACAGTTATTTTTTAAAGTTGAAATTGACATATCTTTCAATTATGTTGAATATCTATCAGTAATATATGAAAAAATAATTTGGTACAGTATGAGTGATAGTGGTTTTCATCCATATAAATATGTCATTACAGCGAATATATATATATATATATATATATATATATATATATATATATATATAAACTGCATCTAAGTTATTGGTGCAGTAATTTGTACAATGATGATTACTATATGAAAATATTACAAATTCTGATTTATAATGTTAATGATAAAAAAGAATAATGTGCGTTTAATGTTGCGTAATGGATCGACGGTATTTTATATATATATATATATAAATATGGAAATGGAGGGAATTGTCATACTAGCTCTGGTTTTATAAATGGTCGTAAATTAATATTTTGTTCTGTTGTTAAATTGCATTGTTAGTAATATAAATAAAAGCGTAGTCTGGCTGTTCTGGGTAAGATGGCTTGAAAAATACAGAGAACCTATCAAAATGAAAATAATGGAAAGTATGTTTTTTTTTTTAGTCCAAGTTTATTTGTTTTGTTTGTTTTTTCAGCAAAAGCAGATAACACCAACAGTTGTGTTCGGCTAAAGCACACAAGTGTACATCTCGGAATGAAATGCATTCTAGTAATTGCTGCAACAGCATTCAAAACAAAGTCAAATACGACGCGTGCACTCTGTAACAGATGGGTGCACACACCAGGTTTGCGTGGGTTTAAACTGTGTTGCACGGTTTGATTGGTGGCCG
This sequence comes from Rhinichthys osculus, assembly GCA_029959095.1. Classification (NCBI taxonomy): domain Eukaryota; kingdom Metazoa; phylum Chordata; class Actinopteri; order Cypriniformes; family Leuciscidae; genus Rhinichthys; species Rhinichthys osculus. Next base: position 7,931,925 of record JARWKJ010000013.1, on the reverse strand, counting down.
ACCTCAAGCAATGCACGCCTCTTAGAACTATTGTTTGTCTTGAGACAGTCCCGACGTTACATGCTTGAGACGTATGCTTTCAAAGTAGTGTGAGGGCAATCGGAGAGCACTCGGCTGGGTCATTTTGTGCAGATTCCCTGGAACGGCTGCGTGAGTTTTCACGGCGACACAGTTGTTGCATGATTGTTTAGGTTGAGTGCACGACAACGATGTCATGGGTGTGGGTATTTATTCTAGATACAGGACTGGTTTATTGAAGAGCTTTAGGTTCAGCGGCAGCAACAAACGTACACTTTTATTTTTATAGTAATAAAGGCTGTTTCATGCAGCTGCGATTATTATACTATCACGTGTATCAGGATAGATCTGATGGGGAAAAAATATCGATCCCAGTTCAAGGGTATTGGCGTGAAGCCTGGATATATGCTTAGGATTAATGTGTGCGTGTGCTTTTCTTTTTTATGTCGTGCGGTTTTCATGTAATATGATGTTTTAACTGTTTCTGTGTTTTTCTGTTAGGTTGGGAAAATGGAGGTGAAAGTTTGCCACGTTGATGTGGCTACAGAGATGGTGCAGATAATGAACGCAAATGTGGAAACTCAGGTTTGTCACGTCCAAGACTCATCCGGCCACATGAAGCTCCAGTTGTGGGCTGGACAGATAGGGCTGGTGGCGAGGGGCCATTCCTATCTGATGCGCAATCTTAGCACGCGTTCATATCTGGGGTCCGTGTTCCTGACCACAACTCGGAATACGGAGATTGTTGAGATTCCGGAAGTGGCTGGCGCCAGTTCCTTCGCTCGGTTTGAAGGTGAGGAGGAGGAGGTGGTGACCACCGTGATGGGAAGCATCATTCGTGCTGAAATAGCGGTTTCTATGAAGTGCTCCAAATGCCAGGCCTGGCAGCCCGATTTCAACGCGGCGTTAAAGTTTCATCGATGCCAGCGATGCAAACTTCTCCAGAAAGCTGAATTGTACCAGTGTACTGCCAGTGGACGGGTCGCACTCTTGCAAGAGGGTAGGGAAATGGACCTGAGTGTGACCAACTCTGTCATCAAACGGTACCTGGAGAAGGAAGGCATCACGCATTTGCTGATTGAAGGCCAGAATGTGGAGGAGCATCTCCTGAGTGGCGATGCATGGCAAGTTGAAATCCAGCATGACGTTGTCGTTAGACTTGACAAAGTGGTGGAAACTGCTGAAAGTGGCGAAACGGAAGATGAAGAGCTTGCGGGAGCAATGGCCGCTTTGGAAGGGGAAACCGGTTTAACGGTGGTTCCAGAGCCAGTTGTGCCAGAAGGATTGTGAGGTTATGATGCGTTCGCTCATCATATACGCGCTGTAGACGAAGTTTGTTTTTAATTTCTGCTGAGCAACAGATGCACACTAAGGGATGTTTATTCAAATGGCACTTGTTGTTTTATGGTATTTGTTTAAAAAAAAAAATGTATATATATCTTCTTTTTTTCTTTTGGTTGAACGTGCCAACATGTTAAACAGCCTTAAGGGCCGAGATTTTATTTTATGGTATTTTAATTTATTTATGTTTGGCGGAATTTTCTAGATCTGAAAGTGCCGACCGTTCAATTTTGGTGTCATATTTTTTCGATGGTGCATTTTGTTGTCTATATTGTCTTTATAATATTTTGTTTTTATTTTAATTATTTTATTTACCAGATGTGTCTAAGCAAATATTGTTTTGTCATGCTGTATTTATCAGGTGTGGTGTAAATAAAGTGTGTTATAGTCATTTAAGACTCAAGTGTATTTATTAATCTGGAAATGTTTGATGGCGTGATACCGCTATTTCTCAAAAAAACGTATTTAGTTTCCTACTCGAATAAGTGTATAATCAGTATTTACTGAAAGTTATCAATCTTTTATTGTTAGTTATGCTACTTGGGCTTTTGTTGAGCTTTGAGTTCAGCTGGGAATTTTAATACAGTTGTCATTGTGTACTTACAGCAGTACATTATGTCTGTAGGCCAATTCATTTATTCAGTGGAGTTTGATTTTGGTCGAGCATGCGCAGTTGTGTTACGTCAAATGCAACTGAATTACTCATTCAAATTAATGAATACATTTTTAACATTATATGACTCTTAAATTGACTGGTTTGAAACCGAATAAATCTTTTGTTGTATGTAATCAAATAGTGCATATTTTTCGCCAACACTTGATTGATTAATTCTAATGCTTTCTCTTGTTTTCTTTATGTATTTATACAAATATATACACTTCGTCCTATTGTTAGTTTAACTGCTTCTATTGCTCTTTTGATTTGTAAGTCGCTTAATGATTAAATGTGACTCTTAAATTGGCTCAGTTGTAATCAGATGACTCTGAAATTCAGTTGTTCGAAACAAAATAACCCTTTTTTTAAACTGACTCATTTGAACCAAATTACCAGTACATTGACTCGCGCTTGTAACCAAAAGACTCAAATGTCCTTATTTGGAATCAAATGACTGCGTGCTGCATAGAGCATCACAGTCCCGCCCACAGCCGGTGCCGGAAGTAAGGATTCAATACAATTTCTCCATTGACAGTTGGGGGTATGAGCCATAAAAACGTAACCATACATGGTAGACTGAAAACCAGCCACGGCTGTACTAGGCGATTGTATATAAACGCCAACAGTTGATGGGGCACTGCTCGTGTTTTGAGATAAATGCCTTTTATGCGCGATGTCTTGGATAAGTACTTCATTACCCACAATCCTGAACAATCCCACAGTGATGCATCTGATTGGTGGAAGTCGTGTAGCTGTCTGGTTAACGGATTTGCAGCTGCGTCAACTGCACATCCAATGGCGCGGGCGCCTCTGACGTGCGACCAATGAGCTAGCCCCACGTCAAGGGGGCGTGGCTTTGGCGCACCGAAAGTGTTTGTGGGTTTTATAGCGTAATCAGCGACCACCACGAAGCAAGAAGAGACCATCATGGCGAGTCCAGCTAAAAAGGTGAAAACGGACGATGAAACTTGTGTCGAGGGGTACATACATAATGTGAGTGCGGTAAAGGTAGGCGTGCGCAATGGTGGGAAGTATTTTAACGCGTCGCTGCAAGTTAGTAGAGAAGAATTTAGACATGTCGTCGTGTTCGCTGTGGAGAAGCGGACCATTTTCTCTCTGGCAGAAAAAAATAAGAGTCCCGTGAAGCTCATGAAAATCAAGAAACGCGTCAGTAAGTATCCATTGCTGTGTACGTAAATAAGTAAATAGTTGTTGAGTTTGTGTACATATTAACCAAGTTTACGTTGTTAAGGTTATGATGGAGGGAAGTTCGATGTCCAGTGCGGCAAGGCAACGGAGCTAACGGTGGTGTCTGACGTCGGTTTCGGCTTCAGAGAGTCGCCACAGAGTGTCAAGAAAACAGTGGCTGAGGCTAAAGCCATGGCAGCACGACAGCAGGTAATTATAAAAGGAATATAAATGTATATAGTCGATTTAAATGCAAAAACTATGTGAAGCTTCGTCGTATGACGAATAAACGACGGGGCGGGGCGGGGCGTTATTATATATATATATATATAAACTGCATCTAAGTTATTGGTGCAGTAATTTGTACAATGATGATTACTATATGAAAATATTACAAATTCTGATTTATAATGTTAATGATAAAAAAGAATAATGTGCGTTTAATGTTGCGTAATGGATCGACGGTATTTTATATATATATATATATATATATAAATATGGAAATGGAGGGAATTGTCATACTAGCTCTGGTTTTATAAATGGTCGTAAATTAATATTTTGTTCTGTTGTTAAATTGCATTGTTAGTAATATAAATAAAAGCGTAGTCTGGCTGTTCTGGGTAAGATGGCTTGAAAAATACAGAGAACCTATCAAAATGAAAATAATGGAAAGTATGTTTTTTTTTTAGTCCAAGTTTATTTGTTTTGTTTGTTTTTTCAGCAAAAGCAGATAACACCAACAGTTGTGTTCGGCTAAAGCACACAAGTGTACATCTCGGAATGAAATGCATTCTAGTAATTGCTGCAACAGCATTCAAAACAAAGTCAAATACGACGCGTGCACTCTGTAACAGATGGGTGCACACACCAGGTTTGCGTGGGTTTAAACTGTGTTGCACGGTTTGATTGGTGGCCGACCTCAAGCAATGCACGCCTCTTAGAACTATTGTTTGTCTTGAGACAGTCCCGACGTTACATGCTTGAGACGTATGCTTTCAAAGTAGTGTGAGGGCAATCGGAGAGCACTCGGCTGGGTCATTTTGTGCAGATTCCCTGGAACGGCTGCGTGAGTTTTCACGGCGACACAGTTGTTGCATGATTGTTTAGGTTGAGTGCACGACAACGATGTCATGGGTGTGGGTATTTATTCTAGATACAGGACTGGTTTATTGAAGAGCTTTAGGTTCAGCGGCAGCAACAAACGTACACTTTTATTTTTATAGTAATAAAGGCTGTTTCATGCAGCTGCGATTATTATACTATCACGTGTATCAGGATAGATCTGATGGGGAAAAAATATCGATCCCAGTTCAAGGGTATTGGCGTGAAGCCTGGATATATGCTTAGGATTAATGTGTGCGTGTGCTTTTCTTTTTTTTATGTCGTGCGGTTTTCATGTAATATGATGTTTTAACTGTTTCTGTGTTTTTCTGTTAGGTTGGGAAAATGGAGGTGAAAGTTTGCCACGTTGATGTGGCTACAGAGATGGTGCAGATAATGAACGCAAATGTGGAAACTCAGGTTTGTCACGTCCAAGACTCATCCGGCCACATGAAGCTCCAGTTGTGGGCTGGACAGATAGGGCTGGTGGCGAGGGGCCATTCCTATCTGATGCGCAATCTTAGCACGCGTTCATATCTGGGGTCCGTGTTCCTGACCACAACTCGGAATACGGAGATTGTTGAGATTCCGGAAGTGGCTGGCGCCAGTTCCTTCGCTCGGTTTGAAGGTGAGGAGGAGGAGGTGGTGACCACCGTGATGGGAAGCATCATTCGTGCTGAAATAGCGGTTTCTATGAAGTGCTCCAAATGCCAGGCCTGGCAGCCCGATTTCAACGCGGCGTTAAAGTTTCATCGATGCCAGCGATGCAAACTTCTCCAGAAAGCTGAATTGTACCAGTGTACTGCCAGTGGACGGGTCGCACTCTTGCAAGAGGGTAGGGAAATGGACCTGAGTGTGACCAACTCTGTCATCAAACGGTACCTGGAGAAGGAAGGCATCACGCATTTGCTGATTGAAGGCCAGAATGTGGAGGAGCATCTCCTGAGTGGCGATGCATGGCAAGTTAAAATCCAGCATGACGTTGTCGTTAGACTTGACAAAGTGGTGGAAACTGCTGAAAGTGGCGAAACGGAAGATGAAGAGCTTGCGGGAGCAATGGCCGCTTTGGAAGGGGAAACCGGTTTAACGGTGGTTCCAGAGCCAGTTGTGCCAGAAGGATTGTGAGGTTATGATGCGTTCGCTCATCATATACGCGCTGTAGACGAAGTTTGTTTTTAATTTCTGCTGAGCAACAGATGCACACTAAGGGATGTTTATTCAAATGGCACTTGTTGTTTTATGGTATTTGTTTTAAAAAAAAAATGTATATATATCTTCTTTTTTTCTTTTGGTTGAACGTGCCAACATGTTAAACAGCCTTAAGGGCCGAGATTTTATTTTATGGTATTTTAATTTATTTATGTTTGGCGGAATTTTCTAGATCTGAAAGTGCCGACCGTTCAATTTTGGTGTCATATTTTTTCGATGGTGCATTTTGTTGTCTATATTGTCTTTATAATATTTTGTTTTTATTTTAATTATTTTATTTACCAGATGTGTCTATGCAAATATTGTTTTGTCATGCTGTATTTATCAGGTGTGGTGTAAATAAAGTGTGTTATAGTCATTTAAGACTCAAGTGTATTTATTAATCTGGAAATGTTTGATGGCGTGATACCGCTATTTCTCAAAAAAACGTATTTAGTTTCCTACTCGAATAAGTGTATAATCAGTATTTACTGAAAGTTATCAATCTTTTATTGTTAGTTATGCTACTTGGGCTTTTGTTGAGCTTTGAGTTCAGCTGGGAATTTTAATACAGTTGTCATTGTGTACTTACAGCAGTACATTATGTCTGTAGGCCAATTCATTTATTCAGTGGAGTTTGATTTTGGTCGAGCATGCGCAGTTGTGTTACGTCAAATGCAACTGAATTACTCATTCAAATTAATGAATACATTTTTAACATTATATGACTCTTAAATTGACTGGTTTGAAACCGAATAAATCTTTTGTTGTATGTAATCAAATAGTGCATATTTTTCGCCAACACTTGATTGATTAATTCTAATGCTTTCACTTCTTTTCTTTATGTATTTGGGTCATTCTACGGAAATGTCCATTTTTCTGTCCCTAGCCTTTACAGAAATATTACACTTAAAAAAACACTTTAGAATTACAATTTCTTTACATTTTAAAATGAAACTATGTTATTTGAACAATTAGACCTTCTTGAGCCATCAAGTGGCAATATTTTATTTTTTATTAATTATATAGAATTCCAAACACCACAGAAGTGCTCGTCCCCACAGTCATGTACAGAGGGAAACTGCTTTATTTTGAGGTCAATAACAGGTTTTTACACCATTTAAATACAATGATGTATACATAACTATCTAATATATTATGTAAATGACATAAAAAAAACGAAATGCAGAATAAATATTGTAAAATTTATAATGAAAGTAGTGGTCCCTTGGAATTGCGTCACTGGTGATACCATTAAACAAAAATCTCTTATTTTGAATAAAAAATCACACTGATGACATCACTTGACTTCCATCTTCCAATTTCCTGAATTTCTATGAAGAAAAGCCCATAATAAATCCTCTGTCTCTTTTCAGTTATCAGAAATAATCTCATTTATCTCATGATTTTATATGAAGCTTTTAGTTGAAGTCACTGGTATTACCTAATTTATCGTTAGGTAATTGTAAAAAAATGAGAATACAAATGGATTAAACTACTTAATTAAGTTAGTATACCATGATTGACAACATGTGGTTTGATACCTTGCAGCAGCCATTTTGTAAAAATGAATTTTTCATGAAAATTGTCACTGGTGTTACTGTCACTGGTGTCACCTTTCTTATGGGTAACACCAGTGACTCCCATTTATAGATAAACTGTACTCAAAGCTATTAATTTAGATTATATGCCAAATGGAACAATTTAGTCTCATCTACTTAATTATAGTTGAAGAATAATGATATTTGGTCTTATGCATGTCATTGGTGATTCATTGTGTCACTGGTGTTACCGTCTTTTTTTTCTGTCACATTAAATACAATGCCATATGTGACATGATAATAATTGTACATCCATTTAATTATGCTACACTCAAAAGTTAAGATTTAAAGGATTGCATCATTGCTTGATTTTAACTGGTTTTCAAATATTTTCATTGTTATAGCAAATACAAGGTTGCGCAAATGAACTAACCTCATTCAAGCACACATTTAACAAACCTGATTAAAATAAATAAAACATAATCTCCTTATTTGTTGCATTATTATTATTTTTTGGTAACTCTGACTACATGTGCTGAAAAAAATTGAAATAATATTTCATAAAAACATTTAATATTGCCAAAGAAGTAAGGTAACACCACTGACAAAAAAATGGTACATGCGATCTTTAAATAAATGCACAAAAAATATAAAAAATCATTAAGCTGTCATTTATGCATATTCATAAAGTCAAAGGGTAATCTAATAATGTGGTGTAAGTTTAAATGTTAGAAAAAGAAATACATTTTAAGACATCTTGCCATACCAAAAGTGGACATTTCTGTAGAATGACCCATTTATACAAATATATACACTTCGTCCTATTGTTAGTTTAACTGCTTCTATTGCTCTTTTGATTTGTAAGTCGCTTAATGATTAAATGTGACTCTTAAATTGGCTCAGTTGTAATCAGATGACTCTGAAATTCACTTGTTCGAAACAAAATAACCCTTTATTTAAACTGACTCATTTGAACCAAATTACCAGTACATTGACTCGCGCTTGTAACCAAAATACTCAAATATCCTTGTTTGGAATCAAATGACTGTTAAATTGACTCGTTCGAAACAATATAACTGAGTGACTCGCTTTTAACCAAATGTCCTTGTTTGGAATCAAATGACTGTTAAATTGACTCGTTCGAAACAATATAACTGAGTGACTCGCTTTTAACCAAATGTCCTTGTTTGGAATCAAATGACTGCGTGGTATTGTCTTTCCGTTTTGACCGGAAGAGAAGACATTTTGTCTACTTTCTGCCAAGGTAAGACACGGTTGTGATGCTCTGTATGTAATCTCAATCATCTCTACCATATTTAGCCCTGTTTAAGTTGTTTTTTGTCTGTTTGTATTTTTTTGTGGTTGTATTATGTGATTAATTGTATAAATGCACCGTTTAGTTACAGTACTAACGGATGCAGTGTGAAAACACTGTGTCAGGCTACACAAATATTGATGTTGACATTGTTAGCCTCTTGAGTTTTTTACATGTGGTACATTGTACATTTAACATACATTTATTATGACTTAATTCCCAATTGGCGCGTTTTAACATCAGTGTGCAATGCGCGTGACGTTTACGTTCGTTAATAAATAAACTGCAAGTGTCTTGCGGAAGAACATTGTAGCCGGAGATAACGTTACTTCTCTCCGTTAATGTCTATGGCGAGTCACGCAGGCACTGGGCAACTCCGCAGCCGAGCCGAGCCCGCGATAAAATAGTCCGAATATAAACACTTATTATAGGCGTACTGTAGTGATTCAGGATAAGTCAAAAACACGGTTTGAAAATGGATTCATGATGTACATTTTGAACATACGGACTGCAGCAGCTGCTGATATAACGGCGTTCTGTTGCTTATGTGTGAATTTAACTGAGTAACGTTACATGACAATGCACTCGCACAAATGTGACCACATACAATTTTAACTCGCACATTCTCAAAAAATGGTCGCAGTCTGGAATCCTGAATATACTATTAGTGTACTGTAAACTAAAATTACTCGTATTGTGACATTTATTTTGGTAGTATTGAGTAGTGTTACTGTGGAGACAAATTAAGATATATAATTCAAATAGTGAACTACACTGTGTGTGTGTGTGTGTGTGTGTGTGTGTGTGTTTTGTTTGAGCACCCATTGACTGAAGATGCATACATGTACATTATAGTTTAAAATAGCTTGAATTTGTTAATTGACGTGATATAAAACGGTGTGCTCTAAAGTCTTTTTATTTGCATGGTGCAGCCTGCATGAGTGTGAAGTCTATATTTGAAATTGTTCTTAAATGTAATTGCTTTTGTTTTATAAAACATTTTTTTACTCTTATGTTGCAGAAGACTCTGTTATCTGTTTTGAGGTAAGATGCTACTTTTTAATAATATATTGTGATGATATAGACAATAGTGTGTAATAAAACTGTATAATAAAACATTTGAGAAAGTTGTGAATGTGAGAGAATGTATTAAAAGGATAGTACACTTTAAAATGAAAATGTTGTCATATATTCACCCTCAAGTTGTTTCAAACCTATGCATTTTTTTCTGCTGAACACAATGTAAGATATTTTGAAGAATGTCATTTTACTGTCTTTTGTGTTCAGCAGAAGAAAGAAATGCATACAGGTTTGAAACAACTTGAAGGTGAGTATATGAAGAGTTTCGTTGCAAAAGGAAATATATCCATTTTGAGAAATGTTGGTTATTTGACATTATTATTTAAGACATCAACAGTCAAGTTCATTCACAATTTTTTATACATTAACATGCTTCTGATGCACAGAAGCCAATGACATGTCACTATGCTTATTGGCACATCCAGTCTTCATTGGCATATGCCAGTGGATAATGACATGTCACTAGGGGTGTAACGATATTTGAACCGAACCGAAAAACCGCGATACACCACCCACGATACGTATCGCGATACTCTCATGGCGTACCGAACACGCCCCGCGCCCTCCTGCCCCGCCCAGCCCTGGCTCATTGGACCTCATGTCTTATGTGTACACAACGAATACAGCTTTGTTGCCTAACTACATATAATCGCAATAAGCTCAGTGTTTTGTTAGTTTTTATAATAAGCGAGGTGTAATCATTCAAATTCTGTCTATTTGATCATGAAATTCGAACAATAAATTCCGTTTTGGTGCTCTTAGATGTGGTGTGACAGATCACCAGAGGTGGGAGTAAGTCACTAATGCAGGTCTCAAGTCAAGTCCAAGTCTTAACATTGCAAGTCCAAGTCAAGTCATTCTGTTGTAAGGGTCAAGTCAAGTCATACTCTTTGTCAAGTCAAGTCGCAACTTAGTCATCAAGTCATACCAAGTCGCACACAGGCTAGTTTTACAATTTTTTTAATTGTGGAACTTTTATTACTCAGAGGGCTGATGGGTTACACAAACAAATAAATTATAAATAAAATATCGTTAAGAAGCACTTTAAATGCTCTAAAATAAATTAAATGAACACAAGTAAACAAGTACCTGATCGGGGACTGCAGATGGAAACTAGCTTAAGCTAAATCTGGTGCAAAGCATCTTTAATTAATGTTTTTTTGCACATTGTCCCTGTTGAAATAAAAAAATAAAAAAATAAAAAAAAGAATTAAGAAAACTTTTCCCATCTTGTGCTAGCCCTACATATAATTATTTTGCTGTGATGTCCATTTAGTTGAGGGAGAATAAAACAATTTGCTGGACTCCCGCAAAATAGAAATATCTATGAATAAAACATAAAAACGAATATATTGTTATTCATCTGTTGCAGAAAAATAACAAGAACCGTTAGAACAAAATAGAAATAGAGGCAAAAGTTTCTAATTGTAACATGTTTGCAGCGTTGAGGAATGTCAGCAATCACAGACATGTGTTGATTTTTTTGATCACAATGGCCAAGCAGAAGCATTTAAGATAGACTCTCCTCACCGCTCAAAACAGACTTTTGTTCAGAAATGAATTATGCATGTTGGCAAATCCTCTTATTATAACAAACAACGGGTAGATATTATGAAAGATTCATTAAGCAGTCAGTCAGCTTATTTGACAGAGATGTGTGAGATTGATTAATTACATGTTATAGCCTATAGCTCAACATGATGAAATGTTAGAATATGATATGCATGTTATTTTTTAATGTTGATCTAGCTTACTGGTAGTCTCATACAGACAAACTACAGCTTAGATCAGGCCCAAGAAATGAAGCCCAACCTTACCCAAGACCGTTGTGTCCGAGCGCAGCCCATCACATTGTAATTACGGCCTCAAATGTAATTGTGAGCCTCATTTAAACCCAACCATTTTTTAATACGTGGGTCCTTATAACTGACCTTCTCATTTACTTTCTATGTTACTTTCTCCCGCCTGCAAATTAATTTTTTTGTGTGTGTTGTGTCAACACCATAGCCTATACATCAGCATAAATGCTCCTAATAAATTATTTGTTATTAAAGCATTAACATTCACAAACCAATGTTAATTTAACATAAAAGCAAGCAGGCTGCATGTATGGTTTGCCATGACTGAATGTGCGCAAAGTGTGCTCCCTTATAATTCCTAATTATTAAACTAACATCAGTTTTATGTACATTTTCTCACCTGTCTAATAAAGTACATTCAAGGCTGTGTATCCTTTTAAGTTGTGACTCATGAAGCTTTGTCAAGCATAATAATCTAAATATTAAATTTTCCCCAAATCATGCAGCCCTAGTGCAAATTATTCAAACTGTCAAATGCGAGTCGGCAATGAAATTTTGTTCTACTGGTAACTTTTTTTTTATGAATAGTAGTGAGAATTAAGAATTATCATAAAATTCATAACATGTCTTAAGTAATTATATAAATATAGGCTATAGTGTGACGCGTTGCATGTTTGCTGTAACAAACTGTACTATATTTTCAATTTCTTGTAAATGCTAGTCTTGTTTGAGTTGCAAGTCTATTTGGGAATGCAACATTCGTTAATAGAATGTTTTATAAAACTGGTGTTTACAAAGAGGTGTTTCAGTGTCTTATGATTGTTTAGAAATCACTCTAATATGGTGATATACTATTTAAAAACATTTACGGTTTATCATTATCAATGTTAAAAAAATTGGAAACGATACCACTTAAAGGAGCACTTCACCCATTTCAACGTTAATCTTTATTGAAAGTGGGTCATATGTAGTCGAAATGTAAAAGAAATTTTGAATTTGGTGCCCTCTTGACCGAGAAAAGACAGAAAATAACTTTAGGGCGCATTTGTGTGTAAGACCACAACTCCCAGAATGCACCACGTTGCACAGCTCCGCAAGCCACTCCCACTAATCCAGAACAGCGCAAAGTCGCAAACATCAGAGAAATCACTCTTCCGTCTACTCTACAGGGCTAACGTTAGCTGCCAACAGAGTTAGAAATTCATTTCACACAAAATGTATAGTTAGTTGGCTGTGGCGAGCAGGACGAGGGACGTGAGAGCGGCGCGAGGCCGGTGGCGTGAGTGATAATGAACGACACCTGTGAGACGCACTGGTCTCTCTCGCGTCTCTCACCGAGGAGCGACAGGGCAGATTGAGAGAGGAACAGGCCTGATTTTATGGTGTGTTTTGTTTCTGTTGTGTGTGGCCAGCAGTGAGGGGCTGCTGGCTTATACTTTTGTTTTGTATTTGTTTATTTTACTATTAAAATGTTTAAATGTTCGCCGATTCCCGTCTCATTCTTCCCACAACAACGAACCCCGTTACATTGGCAAACTCATTAGCGAATTAGCAGCTACTCCTCGTTTGTATTTCTTTCTATATGGTGAATTATTGCATGATACCTGGATGTTCAGTCAGAACATATGCGGTGCGACACTAGGATGGTTCACATCACAACACAAACGTCCGTGTGCTCGTCTGATCCAGAGATTTCGTCCAGGAGAAATTGCGATCGTTGAAATTCTCTGCAGCAGACGGACTCTATGTCCCTAGCGCACCAGCAGTCCGCCTCAGCTCGAACCAGTCCGGGCTCCTCGTCCGCTCCAGTCCGCCCAGCTCGAGCCAGTCCGGGCTCCTCGTCCGCCTCCTGTTCCTCCATCAGCCTCAGCTGCTCTTCACTATACTGCGGCTCGTAAAGATAGCCACGAACACCGGATTCGAGCAGGAGAATTTCACAATCATCTTCTTCCATATCATGTTTAGTTTCTCCCGTCATTGTTGTAACTTCCTATCTCCACAGCGCTTGTTAGCTTAGCTTCCAAACAAGATGGCGGATATTGCTTTCAGTATCTGCAAGTGAAGTCCCACCCACTGATCTGTAATAGGTCTAGCGTGAGTGGGTCCCACACCCTGAATAAATGATGAGCTTGTGTTTGTAGTCTATACACTTTTCAATGAAATGTGACTTCCTGCTTATTATGACGCAAAATGACGATTTTTACGTCATAATAAGCAGGAAGTAAAACACTTAAATCCTTATTTCTCCCATCTCAGGGAAAAATAAAGGAAAAATACACGATCATTATAATATATGACTGGGTTTCTAACAATACAAAGCTTAATGCAAATGGGTGAAGTGTCCCTTTAAACATCTGTGGTAATATTTAAAAAAAATAGATCATTTATACTTATATTCATCATTCTTAAAGGGTAACTAAACCCTAAATCAACATTTTTTTAGTTAATGCTCTAAGACTGGGGCTTTATTAATGCTGATCAGTGATTCAAGTAATTTTTTTGACCTTTGGGTAAAAAGTGTTGTAATTCTACAATATATGGTGAAAAAAACGTCTGAGTGCTGCCCTCTTCAGGTTGAACGGTGGCTACTGCAGTTGAATTTTCTTATTGGAAGTTGTGGTACCCTCTGACATCAGAGGGTACCAGCTAACCACAGCCTTGCCTACAGAGAGATATGTCTCAGATGCACGCCCCCTCCCCCTGCCCTCCTTCCACTGGGATCTGCCCACTTTTCCAGCATTTTTCAAATATTTCCAGTGGGTGGAGTCAGGCTCTGAGTTACTTTTAAAGAAAATGGAGAGTGAAGAATATTAGAAAACTATATTGTATATTTATTGTTAAATAATTACTATGTACGTTAATGCTATAGTATTAATATTGTTTTGTTCGGGTATTATAATAAGTTAATTTGTTTTATGTAATTAGTTGACAGTAATTGTTCTGTTATGTAATTTAAACAAAAAACATTTAATAATACAATGCACGTAATGTTTGTATTTATTTAATCTGCCTATTTAAATATTGCAAGACACTGCAAAAGTCTTTTTTAAATGAAAATTAACACTAAATTCTGTTTTTTCTTTTTGCTATATTGTGTTTGTTAATTACGATGCAGTAATGCGTCATTTAATTTGTCTCTTTGTTTTTTTATGTGTGTGTGTGTGTGTGTGTGTGTGCAGATGCCTCGTACAAAGCAGTTTCGGCGTTCCCAGGCAGCGAAGAAGAGGATGGCAGATCGGATGGATGCTGATCCTGAAGAGGCTCTGCCACCTCTTAAAAAATTGGCAGAATTAACTGAACGTTGTGTACATCACAACGGGTCTAAAAACGAGTCTGAACAAAAGTCTGAACAAAAGTCTGAACAAAAGTCTGAACAAAAGTCTGAACACAACTCTCTCAACTTCTCTCAAAGCAAGACTTCATTGTCTGAAATTCAACCTGAATCTCCCTCTACATCTTTACCTTCTACAAAAAATACTAACATGACCATGAAAGCTGTTTCGGATTTGTGTCCACAGAAATCGTACATCAGAGGCTCTTTCCATCAGGCAGCGATGTGTTTTGGCGTCAATAGTGGCAGGCAATGTGCAGCAAACAGTTTAACTGCAATCTTGATGTGTAAGGTTAAAAGTGTGTTGCGATGGACCCCGAGTCACCTGAATGATGTTCTGATGCTTGGAGATAAGCTGTACAGTACCATGAGAGATGCTGGGAAAATCCACGATCATAAGTATGGCTTCATACAAGTTGCTGAGCTGCCTGACACACACACACTGAATAATTGTTGTTTTTCAATAAACTATTCTTTGCCATTTACTGGATTGTTTGGAATTAATCATTATGATGCTGCTCTGCAAGGTGTTGCCATGTCACTTGATGAAGCATTAAATCAAGCATTCCAGAGGTATGATGCGTGTTTGGTAACCATTAGTCAAACCATGTGTGCAGCTGTCAGACAAGGTTCGTGGTATGCGGTGATTGATCCACATGCACGACTCAGTGATGGAACAGTTTCTGGTCGTGGTAAGAGTGTAGTGGTTTACCATCCCAGCTTAGACTCTTTGGTCATTCATTTCAGGAGACTGGGTGTGTCTTTGCAAGCATATAATTGTCCATTTGAGATAACTGGGGTCCAGGCAAATATGATTGACAAACACATTCAGCATGATCGATTGGTGTGCCATCCAGTGAGACAGAATACTGATGTACAAAGAGTGAATAAAGGTGTCGATTTAGAAATGGAAAGTTGCAGTCACTCTTTGACTGATTTCATAAGCACAGATGAAATATTTGTTAATGAACCATGTATACAAGAGAACAATGGAAAGTCTTTTGAATGCCCAAGCAATGCAAATGCAGCTGATGTTGAATTTATTTCCCAAACTGACAGTGTTTCTTTGAATGATTTCATAAGCACAGATCAAATACAGAAAACAGGACTGTTTTCTACCTGCCCTAATGAAAATGAAGTTGAGGTTGAATTTGTTTCTCAAACTGACAGTGTTTCTTTGAATGATTTCATAAGCACAGATCAAATGTATGTGAATGAAATATGTACACAAAACAAAACAGGAATGTCTTCTGTCTGCCCAAGAAATGAAGATGCAGCTGATATTGAATTTATTTCACAAACTGACAGTGTTTCTTTTCAGTTTAATCCATTGACAGTACAGCAACAAAAAAGTATTTGCTTGAAGCTGAACATTGTACACGTTGTAAAAGAACAGAATAATCCAAATGAGATTATTGAAATGGCTGAACCTTGTGAAACCAAAGATATAGTAGGTGATGGTAACTGCTTTTTCAGATCAATAGCTTATTCTGTAAGTGGAAGTGAACGAGAACACAGAAAACTGAGACGTGCTGTTGTAACACACATACTGCAGAATGAAGGAAGGTACAATCAGTATCTCAGACAAGGACACACTTCTGTTGCAAACTACATTGACAGTTCAAGAATGAAGTATGTCGGAACTTGGGCAACAGAGATGGAAATTCAAGCAGTCAGTGATTTAATTGGTGTGGACATATTTACATTCAGTGAAGACAAATGGCTTAAATATTCAGCCTTAACTGTCTCATCAAATAGACATAGCTGTCAATTCAATGGGATTTACTTGAAACATGTAAATAGCTGTCACTATGAAGTTGTTGTATGTGTAAAAAGTACAGATGGTAGCTGTGTTTCCATTTGTAAATCATCATTTGTAGATTCAATGTTTCATGAATCGTTAAATGATAACTCAGACTCACGTACACTCTATAGAAAGAGACTGCTTTACAGCAGTAATCAAGACTTACAACAGAGGAAAAAAAGCAAGGTAAAAGAAAGATATCTTGATGATAAAGCTTACAAAGAGAAACTAATGACATCCAGCACTGAAAAGTACAAAAAAAACGAACAGCATCAACTAAAGGTAAAAAAATACAGTGTTGACAAGTACACTGACAATGCCTCCCACAGACAGGCTGTAAAAAAGTACAGTGTTGACAAGTACACTGACAATGCCTCCCACAGACAGGCTGTAAAAAAGTACAGTGTTGACAAGTACACTGACAATGCCTCCCACAGACAGGCTGTAAAAAAGTACAGTGTTGACAAGTACACTGACAATGCCTCCCACAGACAGGCTGTAAAAAAGTACAGTGTTGACAAGTACACTGACAATGCCTCCCACAGACAGGCTGTAAAAAAGTACAGTGTTGACAAATATAATAACAACGAAGTACACAAAAATCTGTTGATAGATTACAACAAACAGAAATATAAAAATGATATTAGTTTTGCCAATAGTATTAAAATGAGAAATACTATAACTCGGTGTGAGACAGAGATCAAAAGGAAAGAAATTGACTGTGTGATTGAACAATTTAAAGAAAAAATATGTAAAGGTCCTGATTATGTCTGTTCAGTTTGTCATCGTTGCTGCTTTAAAATGCAGGTCAAACACTGTAAAATAAGCAAATATTTACAAAAATCAGTCCATGCTGGCAATATTGCAGAAAAATGTATAACACTAGATTATCTGCATGAGTGTAATGAAAATTGCAGTAAAGATTGTGTTTATAAAAATACTCCAGCTGAATGTCTGTGGATTTGTCACACATGTGATAGAAAATTAAGTGAAGGTAAAATGCCTGCTGAAAGTGTAGCAAATAATCTCACTCTGGATCCAATTCCTGTTGAATTGAGCTGTTTAAACTCTCTTGAGGAACATCTAATAGCAAAGCATATTCCATTCATGAAGATGCTGGCATTACCACGAGGAGGACAGAATGGTGTTCATGGACCAGTGACTTGTGTTCCATCTAATGTCACAGATGTGGTGAATGTTTTACCAAGATCAGAAAATGATGATTTAATGATACGAGTAAAACTTAAGAGGAAATTAACATACAAAGGACATTATGAATATAAATTTGTGCACACTGATCATGTCAAAACTGCTTTGGCATACTTAAAAGAAAATAACAAATGGTATAGAGATGTAGAGTTTAATGAAACCTGGATTAATCCTCTGAGTAAAACAGAAGAACAGGTCAATGAAGCAAGTGAAAACACTGAACATGATTTGGATGGATGTCAGGACATGTGTGTTGATAAAGAGCACAATATTGAGAATGAGGATGAAGAGATCACTGATGAAACACTTCATGATCGACAACAACACGGTTTATTTATGGATTCATGTTTACAGCCAGTGGACATTGCACAAGAGGTTTTAGATCAACATTTTGATGGAATTATGTCACTTGCACCAGCAGAGGGCAATAATCCAGTGAGAATGTTAATGGATGAAACTAACGAAGCCAAATGTTTTCCAGTTCTCTTCCCAAAAGGAACAGGAACATTTCATGACCAACGATCTGAAAAATTAACACTGTCTAGATATTTAAATAATAGAATCCTAAATGCAGATGGACGTTTTGCTCAAAACTTAGACTACATCTTTTACGGACAATATTTGTCTGAGCTTAATCAAGTTATCTCAAATGTATCTATTGCTTTGAGAAAAGGCCCTGACACAAGAAACAAAACAAAAATTACTGCAGAAATGCTGACAAACAAAGAGTCATTGCAAAAGATTTTAAATTTTGATCAGGGTTATAAATTTTTGAAGCCAGTCAGAGGGAGTCCTGTTTTTTGGCAAAGTGTTCAAAAAGATTTGTTTGCAATGGTGAGACAATTAGGTATCCCGACATGGTTTTGCTCATTTTCATCAGCAGACTTGCGATGGCCAGAGCTAATGCAATCTATTGTGAAACAAGAGGGCTGTGAAACTCCTATTGATGAACTGGACTGGTCTGATAGATGTGGGATGCTTAAACGTAATCCTGTTACTGCTGCAAGAATGTTTGATCATCGATTTCATTGCTTTCTTAAAGATGTGATCATGTCGCCAGCCCAACCAATCGGAAAAATAATAGATTATTTCTATCGAATAGAATTTCAACAGCGTGGATCCCCTCACACACATTGTCTCTTTTGGGTTGAAAATGCACCTCAAGTGGACAGAGATGACGATGATGAAGTTGTAGCATTTGTTGATCAATACGTCACTTGTGAAATGCCACCTGAACAGCAGGAAGAAATGCATGAAATTGTGAGCACTGTCCAACAACACAGCAAAAGACATTCAAAAACATGTAAAAAGAAAGGAACTGTTTGTAGATTCAACTTTCCACGTCCACCAAGCAAAAATACGTTCATTACAAGAAGCAGCAAGAGTGATGAAGATGAAAAAGAAACTGATGATGAAAAAAATGAAGGTAAATGCAAAAAGACAAACAACTGTCAACAAATATCAAAAGAGTTAGCTGAAGCTATAATGAAAAAAGTGAGAGAATGTTTGTTGAATAGTGATGATGTCTTTGACTCAGTTGACTCTATGTTTGCATCAATTGGTATAAATCAGGAGACATTTGAAATGGCTTACAATAAAATGACGAAGAAAACCAGTGTTGTGTTGAAAAGAAAGCCAAGTGATGTGTGGGTCAATCAATATAACCCAGATCTTTTACGATGCTGGAATGCAAACATGGACATACAGTTTGTTGTTGATGCTTACTCATGTATAGTATATATAATTTCGTATATTTCCAAAGCTGAAAGAGAAATGGGATTGCTGCTGGCTAATGCTCAAAAAGAAGCACACAATCAGGGTAATATGGATGCAAAACAGGCTTTAAGAAAACTAGGAAGTGTGTTTTTACATAATCGAGAGGTCTCTGCTCAAGAGAGTGTGTATCGACTGACTAACATGAAACTAAAAGAAGGATCAAGGAAAGTGGTGTTTATTCCAACTGGTACTAATCAAATAAGAATGAGTTTACCTTTAAACACCATTCATAAAAAAGCTGCATGTGGAGAAGATGACAGTGATGGCATATGGATGAAAAGCATCTCAGACAGATACAGAGCCCGTCCACCTACAACAGAATTCAATAGAATGTGTTTAGCAACCTTTGCATCAGACTACAGAGTTTTGGGTGCTTCTGAAAAATGTTCAGACAGAGTAAGACTGGAAAATGACATGGGCTTTGTGAGAAAAAGAACTCGTACAGACTCCGCCATTGTGCGATATGCTCGTTTTTCACCCACTAAAAATTCAGAAAATTATCATCAAAGTATTTTAGAATTATTTTTGCCTCATTTTGTGCGAGATCAGTTGAAACCAACAAATTTCACTACACATAAGGATTTTTATGACACTGGATTTGTAACAATTTTAAATGATGAGCTTGAGTCAGTGAAAATGATAGTGGACAATAACATGAGAAAATTTGAGAAAGAAGCAGACACAATACAAAGAGCTCAAGATGATTTAGAACAACATGGACCAATGGAAGACGCTTGGGCCCAAATCTGTCCAGAAGCAGAACTTGAACGTCTCGAATGTCTGGAGAGTAGGAAAGACCAAATACAAACAGAAGAAGGTGATGATATCATACCTGACCTATTACCAAATGTGGGTACTTCCAAGATAGAAAACAATCCATCTGCTATGAAAAAGCAAGATGCCATGGATTTACTGCGTTCTTTGAATGAAAAGCAGTCACAAATCTTTTACAAAGTGCGGCAATGGTGTTTAGCAAAAGTGCAAGGTGAAAACCCAGATCCATTTCATGTGTTCATATCTGGTCCAGGAGGTGTTGGAAAGTCAGTACTGATTAAAGCCATCTATTATGAAGCCTCTCGCATACTTTCAAAGTTAACAGAAAACCCAGATGAGACACATGTGCTGTTAAGTGCTCCCACGGGAGTCTCTGCCTACCTGATAAACGGGTCTACACTACATTCCAGTCTGTGCATCGGAATAAATGCTTCACTGCCATATCAGCCACTTGGAGATGAAAAAATGAATTCCTTAAGAGCCAAATTTGGAAAACTGCAAATATTAATAATTGATGAAATTTCAATGGTTGATCATAAACTTTTAGCGTATGTTCATGGAAGATTGAGACAAATCAAACAAACAGGTGATTACTCTGCATTTGGAAAAGTCTCTGTCATAGCAGTTGGAGATTTTTATCAGCTGTCTCCTGTGAAAGGAAAACCACTTTACACTGAACCAGTGAACAGTGTGAATCTTTGGGAAACTAACTTCAGTTTTGTTGAACTTACAGAGATTATGCGCCAGAAGGACAAACAGTTTGCAGAATTATTAAATCGTTTAAGGCAACGTAAGAAAGATGAAGTAATGCTTGAAGAAGATATTGCTATGCTTAAAACATGTGAAACAGGTGATGGTGATGAGAGTACAGATATACATATTTATGCAACTAATAGAGAGGTTGATGAACATAACCTAAAAATGGTGCACAAAATATGCTCTGACACGGTTACTGTGAACGCCCAAGATTTTGAGAGAAATGCTAAAACTGGCCGAATGGAAAAAAAGGATGGGTTTCATCTCAGAGTTCACAACAGTTCTTTGGAAAAATCCCTTGAATTAGCGATCGACGCTCGAGTAATGCTACTGAAAAATATAAATTTATCGGATGGTTTAGTGAACGGAATGTTTGGAACACTTAAACATTTCTGTTATGAAAATGATGAAATATTTCCATCCAAAATATACATTGAATTTGATGATGACCGAGCTGGTAAAGAAGCTAGAGGTAAAAATCCATGTTTAAAACCTGGATTGGAGAAAAGCACACCAATCGAGCCTGAAGAAGAGAAAGTGACCAGCTGTGGTGGTGTTAGAAGACAGTTTCCTTTGAAATTAGCATGGGCTTCCACAGTTCACAAAGTACAAGGTCTGACAGTGAACAAAGCTGTTGTTTCATTGAAAAAGATATTTGCTCCAGGACAAGCATATGTAGCATTAAGTCGAGTGACGTCTCTTGATGGACTCATAATAGAAGATTTCAAAGAAAAAGCTATTTTTGCAAAAGACAACATTGAGGAAGCTCTACAGAGAATGCCCCCATTCATTGATCCATGTGAAACCATAGATAATGTAACATTTCAAATGATGCTACACAATGTCCAAGGGCTCATTCCACATATTTTAGATATTCGGAAAGATAACAGATATTATCAAGCAGATATGATTTGTGTAACAGAGACGTGGCTAAAACCAAACTATTTGGAGAACGATATCAGTCTTTCTGGATACCATTTCCATGACAAACCACGAAGTGTTGCATATGACACAAGTGAAGAAGTTTTTGCTACACTTAAAGAAGAAATTCATGGTGGTGTTGGCATATATCACAGAGAGGAAGTAAAAGCTTCTTTAGTTAATTTACCATGCATTAACATTGAATGTATAATGTGCAATATACAAGACTTAAACACAACTGTGGCAGTTGTGTACAGACCATCATCATATAACATGCCGTTATTTAGAGAGAACTTGATTACCTTAATTCATCAAATTAACTGCTTATCAGGTGGCAAAATAATTCTAGGGGATTTCAATGAAAACATTTTCAATAAATCAACTATTCATGATGTCATGCAGCATTTTGGCTTCACACAAATAGTTGAAAATGCAACAACTGAAAATGGTACATTAATTGACCATGTATATATTAAAGATATTGACTTGAATAAAATAAAGATTGATATAATGCCCACGTACTTCAGCTATCATGACTGTGTTGTACTGAAGTGGCTGTTATAATGAAACGTCCATCTAGAAGGGGGAGGGAGGGGGAGGGGGGGTACAGAGGTGGATGCTTAACACTGGACGGCCTCTGTGGGATTTAATGCTGCCTTCACGTGCTATCGGAATTATTGTAAATCATTGTTTTTACTTGGAAATTTAACAATATTTACTAAAAATCTTCAACAACAGAATGTTGATAAATAAGATTTATGCAAGAATCACTATAGATGCTATCAAAAATAACAATTTTCTGTACAACAAAACACATGAACATGTCAAACCCATAATCATGGCAAAAGATGTCAGAAATAGGACATTTCCGATAGCACGTGAAGGCAGCATTAGTCATTGGGATTGTTAGTGAGTGTTAAGGCCACCTACAAATACATTTCCCAAATTTCTGTTGAATTATCATAATGAACTGTTAATATTTTATTATTTAAATATACATGTCAAAATATATATATTTTAAAATTCAATGGCCTTAACACCCACACAAACATTTTATTATTTTTATTTATTTATTATTATTATTATTAATTTTTTTCATTCATTCATTCATTCATTTTATTTATTTATTTGATGCATTTTATTGATCCAAATTTCTGTGTAATGTCATTTTTCAAAGAATTTATATGGAGACCTGCATCATACAGTTGGCTAATTTATAGTAAAGTACTTCAAAAAGTGGTGTACAAAATTTTATTTGCAGCAAAACAATAAATGGTAAGATATATAAAAAAAAAAGAAAAGACAAACATGGAATTAAAAGAAATATTACACTATCTTCGCTGCTTCATTCTCATCATATTCCAACACTTCAAGTATTGATAAACAGGTAAGACTATTTTTATCTTGTTGTAAAGTGTAAAAAAAAAAATCCTACTCATTGTCTATAGGTACATCAAATTTCTTACGCTTTTTCTTCTTAGATCATCCTCATTATTAGGACAATATTCAACTCCAGCTGAAGATTACATTCTGCAAATCAAAGAAGCAATTTGACTGCAGACAACAATGTCCAGATCATCACACCACCATTACCATTATGGACTGTTGACAAAAGGCAAGTCATGGATTCCAGCTCTCAGTATCAAATACGGATCCTACATCTGTGTGGCTCAGTTCAGCATTCAGATTCATCACATCACCATCACCATTGTGGACTACATCTGTGTGGCTCAGTTCAGCATTCAGATTCATCACATCACCATCACCATTGTGGACTGCATCTGTGTGGCTCAGTTCAGCATTCAGATCATCAAACCATCATCACCATTGTGGACGGTTGACTCAATGCAAGTCATAGATTCCCTCCTGCTCTCACTATCAAATACGGACCCTAGATCTGTGACACTCAGTTCAGCAGTAATTCAGATTCATCACAGTATGAGGTAAATTTTTCTATTGTTGTCTATTTATTTTTGTGACTTTGAGCTCATTGCAGCTTTAACTTTCGGTTCTTGGCTCTCAAAAAAGGAAATCAATATAATCTAGTCATTTTACATTGCCATGTATTGAATTTTCAGAAATGCTTATCTCCAGTTTTTTCCTTTGACAGAAGCCAATCTTGTCTGTGATTGAAGGAATTATAGGGATGTTTTCCTGCAAAGACTGAAGTCCCCTGTTGACTCAATGCAAGTCATGGATTCCCTCCTGCTCTCACTATCAAATACGGACCCTATATCTGTGACGCTCAGTTCAGCAGTAATCCAAATTCATCACAGTACGAGGTACATTTTTGTATTGTTGTCTGTTTATTTTTGTGACTTTGAGCTCATTGCAACTTTAGCTTTCGGTCCTTGGCTCTCAAAAAAGGAAATCAACATAATCTAGTCATTTTACATTGCCATGTATTGAACTTTCTGAAATGCTTATCTCCATGTTTTTGTGTTTGACAGAAGCCAATGTTGTCTGTGATTGATGGAATTGTAGTGCTGTGGTCCTGCATTGACTGAAGCCCCGCCCACACTGTCATCACTGAGGATTGTCCTGAGCTGAGCGCCCACTGAATTATTTTCATGGGATGAAATGGATTATGTCACGTTAAAAGATCTTCAGTTTCCACTGCTTCAGCCAATTTACTAAGTGTCTTCATCTCTGCTGGTTCAGCCCAGTCATTAGATGTCTTTGTTGCCACTGCTTCAGTCCAGTTCCATGTCATCTTCATCACCACTGGTCCTACCCAGCTCAAAGTGTGTTTTGCTGCAGCTGATCACAGCTTTAAGTCTCCTTCATCACCATCTCTGCCTGGATCTACACTGTTCACAACTAGACCTATGTCAGTCTGGCTCCTGGTTCCACCCTGCCTCTTACCGCCATCATCTCCTCTAAGTCATCATTTGCCTCCTCCCTCCATCATCTCCACTACGTTGTTTCATTTAGCCTGATCATGGGTCTCAGTATTCTGCTTACTTTCATTATCATATTCAGTTTCAGATTCCCTGTCACCACTTGCCCAAATTCTTGTTTGTTGTTATGTTTTTATTACTTTCATTATTATATTCAGTTTCACTTTCCCTGTCACCACTTGCCCAAATTCTTGTTTATGTTCTTTTATTGTTATTAATGTAGGCCTACACTACTTAACAACTATATAGTTTTTTTTGTAATTTAATATTGTATGTGGACGTCTTTTTTTTACTATTTATTGCCTCTTGAATGTACTATTTAACTTTTAATTGAATGTTATTTTTGCTTTCAACATGTTTTCAATTCATTTAAAAGGAATGAATGAATGCTTTATTATTATTGTTGATATATTTAGTTTAATTTGTATATTTTATAATTTCACATATTACTTCAAAATTATTCTTATTTAATATGCAATATAGTTTTGAACATATATTAACACAAATACTTTTCTACTTTCATACATGCAAACAATTGAAATTAATGAAAGAATGAATATTTATTTACAACTCTTGGATATTTTTCAAATATTTTCTTACGTTTGGTTTAAAAAATATTATTATTTAATTTATGCCTTTTTGGGTTACTATTTAACTTTTTCTTTATTTGATATGTAGTATTTTAAATTTTACCACAGAGATATTCTTCAATATGCAAAAAAAAAAAAAAAAAAAAAAAAATGAATGAATGAATGAATGAATGAATGAATGAATGCTTTATTTTTATTGTTGATATTTTTATTTAATTTTTACATTCTGTAATGTAACATATTACTTCAAAATTATTCGTATTTAATATGCAATATAGTTTTGAACATATATTAATGCAAATACTTTTCTTCTTTCATATGTGCAAAAAATTGAAATGAATGAAATGATACCACAGAGACATTCTTCAATATGCAAACAATTGAACTTGAATAAATTAATTGATTGATTTTATCTTACTATTTCATGTTACTTATTTTCATATCCATTGTTTTAAAAAAACATTGTATTATTCCGGCAATAAAATACAGTTTTGTTTTCTATGACTTGGTTTGATTCCATGTATTTTTTAATGGCACATTTTTCATATTAACTCTAATAAAAATGCTTAAACACATTTTGTTATAGCTATAAATATTTGAAATAAATGGTTGGTAAAAAAAAAATGCTTAAACACATTTTATTATAGCTATAGATATTTGAAATAAATGGTAGGTAAAAAAAAATGCTTATTACAAAATGTCTCAAATTTTCATGTTTAGTCAATAATGCATGCTTACACACACACACACACACACACACACACACACACACACACACACACACACACACACACACACACGGGATATGTTATTGTGAAAATCTCTTTTAATTGTGTATAAGCATGCATTTCACATATTTCTTTGTGATGTAATAATATAAAACTATATTAAAACTAATAAAAAAATACCTTAAAGCGTTTGTTTGTCATTTTGACCGTTTTGAATTTTATATCTGCAATAACTTTGTTGAAAAAATAAATAAAATCCTGCTGGTACCTGACTTTTCCTAAAAGTGTCTGTATTTTCATTTAAAATGTTTTTAATATAAATTACACATAAGGCAAACAAACAAATGAACATATTTACCTATTTTGGCCATAGACGGTCATATTGACCGCACTGAATTTCGCGGTATTCTTTTGTTACATTTCTCGCGGTTGACCTTTGTCTATTAGGAAATAATTAGAAGATTCAATTGCAAAATGACAGATATGTTTATTAAGAGCTGGTCAGATGCTGGGAGAGTTAAGGTGTGCAAATGTCCGGTATGAAGCCCTTGGCAGCACAGGGACGCTGGAGTGAGTGCTGAACCAGGAGTGCTGAACACGGGATGACACACGGAAAACGTATACAGGCAGGGAACAAACACGCAGGAAAAATCCACAACGATCTGACAAAGGGCCTTTCTCAATCTGTGTTCTTGTCTGTACTTGTGTCCTTGTGTTCTTGTGAAACGTCATCTTTTGTGGCCCAAGTACTGTCCCAATACACAAGTTTGCATTTTGGCAAGAACAGTTAAAAATCCCGGATATGTTCTTGACACGCCCATTTTACCGAGGATGCATCGGTTGGTAACTTGTGTGAACTTGACGGCAGAAATATCCCAGCATTCAATTCGGCATTCGAGGAAGGAGAGGCAGGTCAATACAGTATTTAGTTTTCCTACAATTACGTACACTATTTCATCACTAAATTCACTTCTGAGAACATTTGATGCGAGAAATCAACTGTGTAGATTTAAAATATTGGCATTTTTACGAAAATGTATGGCTAATCGAAAATGTGCTCAAACGTTTTCGGAAGTGAGAATCTCCATAAGCGCCGGCGGGTGTAACGTTAGCTATCGAGCCAACCGGCCAGTTTGCTCACAGAATCGTTTTTCCCCACAGCCAAGAGACCTGGCTGTTATCGTCAATAATTCTCGTTATGTTTGGGTACTGCAGACGGTGTCTGTGCGGGGGTATTATTGCGCAATACCAGCAAGAACACATCGTCTCAAACTGTCAGCAGCGTTCTGTGTGCTCGTCACCTTGTGAGTTCATTCTTCCAAGAACAACTAGCAAGAGCGTTCTCCCCAAGAACACAAGTCCGTTCTTTGCATTCTTGGTTTTGAGAAACACCCAAAGACTAGGCGAGAACAGTAACACTGAAAAGGGTCGAATCGCTGATCAGTTGCAGCTGGCGCGTTGATCAGAGCGCACGTGCTGATCAGCTGCATTGATCAGCGACCACGCACACACACACACACACAACAAGACGAGAAAGGAGACAGCGAATTCATAAACCGTGACATTGTCTCTCTCACTGTCAAAAGAATATCTAAATAAGATACTTTTAGTTGTTATTATCTTGTTCTGAGTTATGTTGAAGGGATATGGAAATATAGCTCTGTTGTGAATAGGCCCTATGCGATAATTACGGGCTACTGATATTATTATTTATAAATGTATAATTAAACTTTTTAAAATGTACAGTTTGGTGTTGTTTTGTTTTTAAAAGATATCCTAATACAACAAATGCATTAATCTCTCAATTGGGTATTTATCATTAAAGATATAGAGTTTGCAATCTAACGGTCAAAATGACCGCTTGTGGCAGTTCTAGTAGTTATGGAATTCTGGCACTTCTAGTGTTAACGTTAGTTAATACAAATCCAGCTGTTCATTGTTAGTTCAGGCAAAGAACGTATATTGACAAGAAGTGAAAGCCAATAGAACGTTCCATTGCAACACCAGCGCCCAGCAGCAGCCCTACGCGTCAGCCATTTTGGGGTGAAAGCGACTCGGCAGTCATATATTGTACATATATTTAGTCCAGTGCAGAGGTCATTTTTAGGTTGAAATAATTAGGTGATTATTTTAATTCACAACAGTTAACGTTATATCCGTTAAAAAGAAGTTGCTACTAGGCTTTTCCCCCACATAACTTGAGACAGGGAAGTTCAAGGATTTAATTAATTATATTAATCTCTACATTAAGTGTGACAGGTAAGAAGAATAAAGTGATGTAAGTTCATAAAGTTATAACGTTAGACCGTTTCCCAGGAGGTACACATAACCTTACATACAAAAATAAGTTCAATGAAATAAACGAATTCAGCAAATAAATGTAATTGTACTAAAATGTAAATGTTGGACAATAAATATATAACAGCAATAGAATAGCTTTACACTACAGTAAACTGTTTTTTTGCAGTATTATTTTATATTAATTTTCTTCTTCAGAACCGATGCCCAGTTAACCAATTCCCTGGAACCGTTAGTATGCCTGCTTAACGATTCCGCTTATCGGTTCCGCTCGTTGCAAATGTGTCATGACGTCACACACGCGCTGCGTTATTTTGATTCAGAACGCATCAAACATAACATCGAGGCAGAAGCGCTCGTTTGGTTATATTTCACGCGAAAAGACGACAATATATGAGGTGTTGTCTAGGGCTTAAATCAAACTTCATTCACGCACACATATATGAAACACTTACATATACACGTATACTAAGTAGTCAAACATACATGTATACTGCTGAATGCTCAAACAAATACATATGAAATGCACAACGACACACCTAAAGTCGCTCACGCATACATGCAAACTCTACACACGAGATGCACGAAACTCTCCAGGCACATACTCATATGAGACGCGCGCGCGCACACAAACTCATATGAGACGCGCGCGCACACACAAACTCTGCACGCACATACTCATATGAGACGCGCGCGCGCACACACAAACTCATATGAGATGCGCGCGCGCACACAAACTCTCCACGCACATACTCATATGAGACGCGAGCACACACACACTCAAACTCGCGCACATGCTCAATGAGAGTATGACGGCGCCTCATAACAATATGGTCACTTGCTGCAACACCTGTAAAATTTCCATTTCGTCAAAGGGGGGGGGGGGGGGGGGACATTTGGCCACACATCATGAACAGACTTTAGTCCCATGAAACTTCAACTGGAATGTCACTGTTTCTGTCACTGCGACTTCACGAATGGGTGAACACGCGAACGCACACACACATCACTTTTGAAGTAAAATTGAGGATGCAGTGCATGTAATGCATCGAGATATCAAATTGAACTGAATCGATGACATGATAATCGGAATCGAACCGAACCGTGAGACCATTGTAGGTTCACACCCCTAATACTCTGTGCTGTGTCAGCGAGTTAATAATAATTAACAAACAAAATAAGTTATAAGTTCAATAAGTTAATACAAACAAACAAATTTGTACTTATTCCCTCACCCAATGAGAATCGATAAGAGAATCGATAAGGAATCGAATCGATAAGCAATATCGATAATGGAATCGGAATCGTTAAATTCTTATCAATTCCCATCCCTAATCAAGTGTGTCAAAATGAAAGTGAGCCAATAAGTGGTCTTCTACTGCCCTCTGCTGGTCACACAAGTGCTTTTCCATTCATATGTAGACATATGCTTACACACACACACACGGGATATGTTATTGTGAAAATCTCTTTTAACGGTGTATAAGCATGCATTTAACATATTTCTTTGTGATGTAATAATATAAAACTATATTAAAACTAATAAAAAAATAGCTTTAAGCGTTTGTTTGTTAGCCAATGCTGAAAGCAGATAAAAAAGATAAAAAATGTCGGTAACACTTTACAATAAGTTTCATTTATTAAACAGTAGTTAATGTATTAATTAACATGAACCATGAGCAATACATTTGTTACTGTTTTTGTTAATCTTTGTTAACATTAGTTAATACAAATCCAGCTGTTCATTGTTAGTTTATGTAAGTTCACAGTGCATTAACTAATGTTAACAAGATTTTAATAAAGTATTTGTAAATGTTGAAATTAACATTAACAAAGATTAACAAATGCTGAAGGAGTATTGTTCATTCTTAGTTAATGTTAACTACATTAGTTAACATTAACTAAGAATTCGTCGCGGGGGGCGTTCCCGAGCCCCGCGACGATAGATTTGGATCAAGAACCCCGAGAGAACCTTACCTAGCGTGCAGAGACTTTCTGTTTTCGAGTTATGAGTGAATTTGTACTTGGGGGGCGTGGCCCAACGTTATACTTTCGTTTTCAGCCTTCCTGTGACACAATTGTAAATAGTAATAAATAAAATAAATAAATGCAGTCCATAATACTCCAATAGATGAATTTGGACAAAATGTGATTGTAAATGTGAAAATAATGATTTAATAAAGTCTACATTTCAATTATATATAACAATATTAGGGAGTAGTATGATGAAATGACAGCAGGGGGCAGTAAAATACCACTTATTGGCTGTTATAGCCATCCAAAATCTTATAGCCATCCAATTTACACTATTATAGCCATTCAAATGAAAAAATTATACCTTTTCTGATAATTATTGATCTAGAGAGTCCAGATAATTGTACTGCACTGCTTTTAAACATTAAGATGTGAAAATTTTACAATCATAGATGGAAAAGGCCATTTACAGCCAATACAGGCAATTTACCATAGGAAATGCATGGTTTTAAAGCTTTTCAACAGTTATAGCGCCACCTATTGTCCGATCTCCATGAAACTTTGCATGCTTCTTCACCATGGTATGACACATATGCTCATCAATTTTTGTCAAGTTCTGAGTTTTTATTTATGATTTATAGGCTTTTGAGTGTATTTGGACACGCCCCTTTTCTAAATGACCCTATTATAGCCATACGAAAAATGCAAAAGTTCAACTTTTTTCGATAATTATTGATCTAGAGAGACCAGAGAATTGACCTAGACTGGTCTGGTTCCGATCGGGCGAAAAACCAGGGACTAGTTCGCAAAAGTAGGTTTTTAACATATTCGTGAATATTTAATGAACGATTTAATTGACAGCAATGGTTCTAGAGGCAAAGTTGTTTAGCATGAGGACATCTATCAAATGATATGCATATTGTGGGGATTTGTGCAACACCACGTGATTACAGAGCCGTAAAACTCGTTAGCGCCAACTAGTGGCCGATTTCTTTCAAAACTCTTACAGACCTCTTGGGCCATGAGTTGAACATGCCCATCGAGTTTCGTTCCGATCGGCCTTCGTTAACCTCGTCTAATAGGTGCTCAAATTCATTGGCCAATGGCGGCCATGTTTTTTGAGTCACGCCAATTTCCTCATACACATACATGGGGCCTTGGACCAAGACACTGCATACCAATTTTCAAGTCAATCGGACTAACGGTCAGGTGGTCATAGCCCTTTTTATGTTTTTTTTATGTTATAGCGCCACCTAGTGTTCGATCGTCGCGATCTTTTTACTGTGACCTCAAACTGTCCTCATACACATGTCTCTTGAGTTTGGTGAAGATATCTCATTTACTTTTCGAGTTATAGCCATTTTAGTAAAATAGGCTCCTCCCACAACGATCATTTTACTCCCCCTAGCGACCGGAAATCGAAAATTCAACTTTTTTTCGATAACGATTGATAATCAGACTCCAGAGAACATGTATGCATTTGTTTGGTTTTGATCGGGCGAAAAACCAGGGACTAGTTCGCAAAATTAGGTTTTTGACAAAATTCAAAATGGCGGAAAAATTTGCATACCGGAAATGAAATCGGAGATATACGTTTTTTACTTCAGGCCTCCAGCTTTCCAATGATATATGACACTTGAGTCTACGACTTACGGTTTAGGAGTTATGAGCAGTTTTGCGCAATTGATCGCTATAGCGCCACCTATGGGCCAATCGGGCTCATAATTTGATAACCTCTCCTCGATTTTTGTACTACCATCTGACAAAGTTTCAACTCTCCAGCACTTACGGTTTGGGCTGCACGATGCGTTTTACAGGAGAATAATAATAATAATAATAAAAATCAGTACAAATACAATAGGTTTTCAGCACTTCGTGCTTGAACACCTAATAATAAAAATCAGTACAATTACAATAGGTTTTCAGCACTTCGTGCTTGAACACCTAATAATTAAAGCTGCTAGCAGCATTTAGCGGTGTTCAAGCAGTTAAGGCCTTTAAGGCCGTTAAGCACAAAAACATCAAAAGACATTAAGTTTTATGTAGCAAGCATTTAAACATTGACATCATAGATGGAATAGACCATGTTTTAGCATGATTTACCATGATATACTAAATTTAGTGTGATTTTTCATGATCTACAATGTTCCAGTATGATTTACCATGAATCTAGCATGATTTACCACAGTTTACCATGATTTCCCATGTTATAGGATGATTTACCATGATATACCACATTCTAGAATGATTTACCAGGATTGTAGCATGATTTACCATGATTCATCACATTGCTAGCATGATTTGCCATGATCCACCATGTAATAGTATTTTTTACTATGATTTACCATGTTTCTATCGTGATTTACCATGATTTACCACATTGCTGCATTGATGTGAAGGGCCAATAAAAATGAAGTGATAAACTCTGACAAAAAATGATTGTGTTATAATAGTTAACATGGAAAAACTGGTTTGCTTTAGTGCTTTGATTTACTGTTGAAAATCAAGTGTGTCAAAATGAGAGTGAGCCAATAAGTGGTCTTCTACTGCCCTCTGCTGGCCATTCTACTTATTAATAAAGTGTTTTCACAGGTGCTTTTGCACTCATATGTAGACATTTGATCACACACACACACACACACACACACACACAAAGTCATTATATAAATATATTTTAATGGTCTATAAGCATTTAATGTCTTTGCAAGCTATTAATCAGATTATTCAGCATTTATTCAGAAACCTAGGACTACACACACACACATTCTGTTGGAGATACAGATATTTGAACTATGTGATGGAAAAAAGAAATGATTACTGCAATTGTCCTTCAGGATTCATATTTCTCAATGCACTACAATAGTCAGTTTACCATGGTTTGTCTTAGTTTACCTTGATGTTACCTTGTTGTGACCGAATGTTACACAATAATTTATCATGATATACCACATTCTAGAATGATTCAGCAGGATTGTAGCATGATTTACTATGATTTACCACGTTGTTAGCAATTATGTGAAGTTTCAGAACAGTAAAGTGAATTGAAAGACAAAATATGATTGTGTTATTATAGTAATTGTCACATAAGGTTATTTTTTAGTGTCTGAATATATGAATGCAAAAGCACATGTGAAAAGACTATTAATAAGTATAATGTCCAGCAGAGGGTAGTAGAAGACCACTTATTGCTATAGTACCACTTTTATTTTGAACTACTTGGTTTAATCAGTATCAGGGTTTCCGTGGGGTCATAAAAAGTCATAAAACGTCTTAAATTTAATAATAAGAATTTTAGGCCATAAAAACGTCCGGTTTTTCCATACAAGGTCATAAATTACATTTAGCCACGTCTTAAATTGATATGCTCATTCATTCATTATCGCGATATAATGTTTTCTCTATAAAACGATATCAAGAGTTCGATAAATGTTAGATCATGTTTATGCGCCAAAAGCGGAACGAAACTCATTTGAACCGCGCGCGCCTCACGGAGCGTTTATCCGCTCGGCTCAAAGTCCAAACGGCAGCGTAGCGCGATCAAGCTCACTAGAGCAGACGCGTTCTTTTACTGTCTATGGTTAACTTTGATCAGTCTCGATCACGAGATCCAGTGAGAAGCACTTGAATTCAGCGAAGAACACAAATGTCTCAGTGATTTAAACCAGTTTAAAGGCAGATGAAACAGAGCTGACGAACAGGAGAAACACTGTGCGCAACTATACAGTCAGAAAGCTTTTCCATCTACACATTTACATCCTTTACCATGGTTTTACTGTAACGTTAGCCTAGTAATATTAACTGCACCATGAAATGTGGGATACATATTGAATTGTATTATATTATTAATGTAGACAATGTATTAAAGGACTAATGGAATATAATTACAGTATTTATGTATTTAGGCTATAGCCTACTGTTTTTCATACATTTCATAAAGATACGTGCCATCAAAGTCAGGCAACACAAACCTGTTTCAAGACTTGAAACAATATCCCCCATTAGCACATGCAGAAACTAAGAAATTAATTTTGAAATAAAGATATTATTTTTGTTAAGGAAAAAATACAAATGTTTGAATGTTTTACCTCAGATTTGTGAAATGTTCACCTGTTTGGCAAGTGTTTGTCATGATATGTTTTGACAATAAAGAGTAGTTTAAAACCACAATTAACGCTCTAGTTTCTATCAAATGATATGCATTTTGTGGGGTTGTGTGCAACACCACGTGATTACAGAGCCGTAAAACTAAAAGTTAAAACTAACTTTCAGTTGGGAACAAAAATCTGCCTTCAAAGTTCAAAGAAATAAAGAATTGACATTTATCGTCATAATTATCGATATTGACTGATATATTATCGTGATAAGTGTTGTGTTGTTCCTGTGTTATTGATACTTAGGAAAAGGGAGCCTTCAGTTTGTTACTCTTAAGAAAATGGAACCTTTAAATAATTAAACTTATTACTTTTAATGAAAGTCAATAAAAAAAAGACTTTTGAAAGGAAGTTATTTTTCGTAATTCGAGTAGGTCATAAATTTAAATCATATTGGTCATAAAAAGGTCTTAAAAGGTCTTAAATTTGACTGACTAAACCCTGCAGAAACCCTGAGTATTGTGCACTAAAGCAAACCAGTCTTTCAATGTGAATACCATTATGCATGCTTACACACACACACAAACACACACACACACACACACACACACACACACACAATTGTGGGTTATGATATTGTGAAAATCTCTTTTTGTGGTCCTTAAGCATTTCAGATATTTATTTGTGATGTAAAAATATTAAACTTTCTAATAAATCATTATTTAATATTATATTATAAGCATTTGTTTGTTAGCCATTGCTGAAAACTGGTTAAAAAAGATTAAAAATATCTAATGCTGTTGCTCCCTCTACTGGACAACAGCGGTTTTACAGCCTACATAAACGGTTGAAATGAATGACAGGAAATTCGTTTTTTTTTTTTACTTATATCTCGGGAACGAGAAAGTGAAAAAATCTGAAACTCAGAACTTAGATAGGGTTATAGGAGCCCTCTTGAACAAGACCATCCCCGTGTTGCTGAGTGATTGCTGTCGGGAGTAATGTCTGTTGAAATGCATATCTTTGTGGGCTTATATCTCGGGAATGCCTGGGTCAAATCGCACCATACTCGGATCGAAGCTAGATGAGGACGGGCCCTTTCCAACAAGGTCTCCCACAAGGATATAGGTGGTCTAGGTCGGGAGTTACAGCCGTTTCAATTCGGGAGTCTCACGGATTAGCTATCCGCGGGGGGGGGGAGGGGGGCGGGGGGGGCGTTCCCGTGCCCCGAGACGATAGATTTCGATCAAGAGCACCGAGAGGACCTTACCATCAAAATTTGAGCGTGCAGCGACTTTCTGTTTTCGAGTTATGAGTGAATTTGTACTTGGGGGGCGTGGCCCAACGTTATACTTTCGTTTTCAGCCTTCCTGTGACACAATTGTAAATAGTAATAAATAAAATAAATAAATGCAGTCCATAATACTCCAATATATGCATTTTTTACAAAATGTGATTGTAAATGTTGAAATAATGATTTTATTTTAAGTCTAAATATGAACTATAACAATATTAGGGAGTAGTATGATGAAATGACAGCAGGGGGCAGTAAAATACCACTTATTGGCTGTTATAGCCATCCAAATAAAAAAATTATAGCTTTTCTGATAATTATTGATCTAGAGAGTCCAGATAATTGTACTGCACTGGTTTTATATAAAATTATACGATCATAGATGGAAAAGACCATTTACAGCCAATACAGGCAATTTACCATAGGAAATGTATGGTTTTAAAGCTTTTTAACAGTTATAGCGCCACATATGGTCCGATCTCCATGAAACTTTGCATGCTTCTTTACCATGGTATGACACATATGCTCATCAATTTTTGTCAAGTTCTGAGTTTTTATTTATGATTTATAGGCTTTTGAGTGTATTTGGACACGCCCCTTTTCTAAATGACCCTATTATAGCCATACGAAAAATGCAAAAGTTCAACTTTTTTTCGATAATTATTGATCTAGAGAGTCCAGAGAATTGACCTAGACTGGTCTGGTTCCGATCGGGCGAAAAACCAGGGACTAGTTCGCAAAAGTAGGTTTTTAACATATTCATGAATATTTAATGAACGATTTAATTGACAGCAATGGTTCTAGAGGCAAAGTTGTTTAGCATGAGGAGATCTATCAAATGATATGCATATTGTGGGGATGTGTGCAACACCACGTGATTACAGAGCCGTAAAACTCGTTAGCGCCAACTAGTGGCCGATTTCTTTCAAAACTCTTACAGACCTCTTGGGCCATGAGTTGAACATGCCCATCGAGTTTCGTTCCGATCGGCCTTCGTTAACCTCGTCTAATAGGTGCTCAAATTCATTGGCCAATGGCGGCCATGTTTTTTGAGTTACGCCAATTTCCTCATACACATACATGGGGCCTTGGACCAAGACACTGCATACCAATTTTCAAGTCAATCGGACTAACGGTCAGGTGGTCATAGCCCTTTTTATGTTTTTTTTTTATGTTATAGCGCCACCTAGTGTTCGATCGTCGCGATCTTTTTACTGTGACCTCAAACTGTCCTCATACACATGTCTCTTGAGTTTGGTGAAGATATCTCATTTACTTTTCGAGTTATAGCCATTTTAGTAAAATAGGCTCCTCCCACAACGATCATTTTACTCCCCCTAGCGACCGGAAATCGAAAATTCAACTTTTTTTCGATAACGATTGATAATCAGACTCCAG
Source organism: Rhinichthys osculus (assembly GCA_029959095.1). Lineage (NCBI taxonomy): Eukaryota > Metazoa > Chordata > Actinopteri > Cypriniformes > Leuciscidae > Rhinichthys > Rhinichthys osculus. Next base: position 7,894,855 of record JARWKJ010000013.1, on the reverse strand, counting down.
AGAACATGTATGCATTTGTTTGGTTTTGATCGGGCGAAAAACCAGGGACTAGTTCGCAAAATTAGGTTTTTGACAAAATTCAAAATGGCGGAAAAATTTGCATACCGGAAATGAAATCGGAGATATACGTTTTTTACTTCAGGCCTCCAGCTTTCCAATGATATAAGACACTTGAGTCTACGACTTACGGTTTAGGAGTTATGAGCAGTTTCGCGCAATTGATCGCTATAGCGCCACCTATGGGCCAATCGGGCTCATAATTTGATAACCTCTCCTCGATTTTTGTACTACCATCTGACAAAGTTTCAGCTCTCCAGCACTTACGGTTTGGGCTGCACGATGCGTTTTACAGGAGAATAATAATAATAATAAAAATCAGTACAAATACAATAGGTTTTCAGCACTTCGTGCTTGAACACCTAATTAAAAACAAGCATACCATTGTCGTGGTGTATCGAGAATAACTTGCGACCATCTCTAATCAATGTCAATGGAATTGATTCCTGAAATGGAAGCAGAAAAATAATTAATCATCACTCCTTTTCCTAGTCTTTAAAGTTAATGGATGAACAGTGCTCAATCTCAGGCCATAAGCCGTCATCACTTTGTTCATTCACTAAGCAAGGTTTAACTTGTGACCAATGATACCATCTATCTGTTCCTACACCCTTCCCTTTGAGGCAAACACTTGTATCAGTTGTTAAGAGTATCTCATATGGTCCCTCCCACCTAGGTTCTAAACCTCTCCTAACAATACGTTTGACCATAACAAAACTGCCCAACTCAGGAATGTGTGGAATGTCAGTAGTGGTGTGTTTTTCATCCCATTGCTGTTGAGCTTCTCGCACTTTCTTATTATTGTCTTTGGTAGCTTTGTCCAGCATTGTGAGATAGCGTCGTAACTTCTCTTGGAACAAAGTAGAATCTCCTCCTGTTCCTGCAGGTGGCGGAGCATCAGGAGGTAGAACCATTGCTCTTCCAGTCATCAGTTCAAAAGGAGTTAGTCCTGTTACTCTGTTTGGAGTTGCTCTCAGGTTCCACAGAATAGCAGGTAATAACTTATGCCAACCTTGACCAGTCTGCAGAATGGCTTTGGTTAAAGATGTTTTCAACGATCTGTTCATCCTCTCTACCATCCCTGAACTTTCCGGATGGTACGGAATGTGGAATTTCTGTTTGATCCCCATCAATTTCATTGCTTCCTTCATCAGTTTTCCAGTGAAGTGAGTTCCATTGTCAGAATCAATTTCATATGGAAGACCCCAGCGAGGAAAAACTTCTTCAACCATTACTCGTGCCGCCGCTTCAGCAGTGCAAGTTTTCATAGGGAATGCTTCCATCCACCTAGTAAATCTGTCCATGATTACTAGAATGTATTGGTACCCTCCACTGGGTGATAAAGGTCCTGTGAAATCAATTTGGAGGTGTGTCCATGGACCTGTTGGTCTGGGTGCATGTGACAGGATGTGATTTTCCCACATTTGCTTTCAGGCAGATCAAACATCTCCTAGAATAATCATCAATGTCTCTCATCATCCGTGGCCACCACCAAGTCTCGCTGATTTGAGCTTTCATTGCTTTTGCTCCAGCATGCACTTTTCCATGATACAGCTGCATTAGTTCTCTTCTTGTTCCGATAGGCATCACCACTTGTCCTGTTGGGATTCTCCAGATACCTTGATCATCCTCTTTCGCTCCCGCTTTTATCCATTGTTCTTTCTCTTCATCTGTCTCAGTTTGATATGAAAGAAGATGGAGCTCAGGATTGTCTTTGCTGTTTTCCTCTACCACGGTAACAGGAGTAAGAGGAAGTAGAGCTGCTTCTCTAGCTGCTGCATCCGCTGCCGTGTTTCCTTGACTTTCTCTGGACTTGTCAGATTGATGTGATTTTACTTTAATCACGGCTGCTTCTCTGGGTAAGTGACATGCTGCAATCAAGCGACAAATTATGGAAGCATGTTGTATTTCGCTCCCACTGCTAGTGATAAGTCCACGTTTTTTCCACAGGGCAAGGTAGTCATGGACCACGCCAAAAGCATAACGACTATCTGTGTAGATGTTGACTCGATCTCCTTCTGATAGTTCAAAAGCTTCCGTAAGTGCCATGAGCTCAGCTACTTGTGCTGAATATTGCCCAGAAAGAGCTCCTTTCTTCACAACAGTTCCATCAGCTTCCACCACAGCCCATCCGGTATGTCGTTTTCCATCAACATAGTAACTGGATCCATCAACCCATAACTCCTTGTCTGGATTTTCAAGAGGTATTGGATTAACAGGACCAAGACTTTCTTCTTCTACTTGTTTTTCACACTCGTGTGGTGTTCCCTCATGTGGTTCTAGCATCATTGTTGCAGGGTTAAGGGATGTGTCTCTGATGATTTCCACTCTCAAATCCTTGTTCAACAAAGTTGCTTCCCACTTTGCTCTCCTTGCGTCGGTTATGGTCTTGATGTTTGTGTTGTTCAACAGCGTCACTATACTGTGTGGAGTGTGCAATATGATCGTTTGTGCTCCTATCAGATTTTCCACAGCATCCACTGCCCATGTGGCACCATCGAGAGCTTGTATACATCGTGGTTGACCAATCATTGTGACAGGAATCTTTGTGGAAAAGTATCCAACTGGTCTGTATCGATCACCTGGTTTTTGACACAGTACTGCTGAGTAGGTCTCATCTCCCACCCTGGTCCACAAATGAAATGGCAATCGTCCATCAGGAAGCCCCAAGGCTGGGGCTGAAGTCAGTTTTTCTTTCATAGAAGTAAACGCTTCCTCAGCTTCCGATGTCCAGTTTATCTGTTCCACTCCAGGCTTTCCTCCCTTGTACAGGTCGATGAGAGGGCTAGTGATGCTCGCAAAGTCAGGTACACACTGACGACAATAGTTAAAAAGTCCCATCACCTTCCACATTCCTGTTACTGTTAGAGGTTTTGGAAGTTGCCGTAATGCATCTACACGCTCTGTTGTCATTCTCCTTCCCTCAACAGATATTTCTTGGCCCAAGTAGATAACCTTAGTTTTGGCCAGCTGTGCTTTGTCGGGGTTGACTTTGAATCCTCCTTTCCCAAGGGCTTGTAGGACAACATTCAGAGCAAATATATGGCTCTTTTCGTCTGGGCTTGCAATTAACAAGTCATCCACGTATTGGAGGCACACACTTCCTGAACTCTCAATTTCAGCTTTTCGCTCAGTTAAGAACTGATCCAAAGTTCTATGAAATACCACAGGAGAAAGATTAAGACCTTGTGGGAGTCTGTTCCAAACATACTGTTTTGCGCCCACTGTGAAGGCCAATTTCTCTTGGGATCTTTCATCAATAGGTATAGACCAGAAAGCCGACAGTACATCCAGTACCGTGAAAATTCTTGAATTACCTGGAATATCATTCAGAATGGTGGCAGGATTGGCCACAATAGGATGCGGTTTTGGTGTTACACTGTTAAGTCTTGTGTAATCAATGGTTAATCTCCATGAATTATCAGATTTCTTGACAGGCCAGACAGGACTATTAGTGGTAGATGAAGTTTGTCTGATGATCCCTTCAGCTTCCAAATCTGCCACTATCTCTTCCACGGCTTGTCTTGCTTCAGGTCGGATAGGGTATTGTTTATGAGGGGTATGTATCGGCCCCTCAATAACAACGGGGTCAATGTTGGCTTTGCCACAATCCAATTTGTGTTTAGCCCAAACATCTGGATATAAACTGCACACAAGACCCCACACACCATCTGTTCCCCAATCTCTGATGATTGGTTTTGCTGCACCAACAGAACTTAAATTACATGTGCGATCTTCGTGTGGTATTATCCCAGCTGTTGTAGCGATTTGACGACTGTCAGTGAAGATGATCGTGTTCAACAATGGAAGAATGTCCATGCCAATAAGGCTTCCTTGTGAATTCGGTCCCACCCAGAAAGATGTCCATAAGACTTCATCTTCATGTATTTGCAGTGGAACTTGTATACTTTTGCGAAATGTTGTGATACCTCCTCCAACTCCTTCAACTTCCATAGTTTCATCTGTTGTAGGTAGGTTCAGATCTGTTATTGAAATGGCTGCTCCAGTGTCGACCAGAATGTCGCATGGGTGGCCCCCTATTAATGCATTGATGAAAAGGCGATTGTCTCTTTTCTTGCTAATACAGGGGGCCGCTGATTCCTATTGCGGACGCATAATTCCCTCAATCAGCTGACGGACTTGTGCTTCAGTCCACGTCTTTCCTTGAGAGGTTTCATCATGATTTTTCGCACTGACTTGTTTAAATGATGGACCTTGACCTTCTGCTCCACCTCCTTTAGCCCAACAATCTTTTCTTGAGTGGCCACGCTTGCCACAGTTGCTGCAAACAATCATCCTATTCTTTGTGTCCATGTTGTATTGAGCTGTCGCCACTCTTCGATTTGACTTGTTTCCCTCTTCCTTGTTTGATCTCATAGCCATCTCTAGACGGCCAGCCCATTGCATAATTTGGTCAAATGTTTCGCCTGGGTTAACTCCAAGTGATAAGGCTTGTTGGTATTTAGAGCTAAAGCCATCCACAAGTGTGTCAGTGAACTGTACATCATCTCTGTCGGGTTGTTTCTTTGCACAGAGGGCCCATCTCTCATAAGCATTCCACTTACGCATAGCATATTCATCTGGAGATTCATCATCCTTTTGCTTAATTAATGTCACTGATGTGAATGGAATTTTACCGCTTCCCAAGATTTCTTGGATTTCTTTTCGGAATACATCTAATGCTTGCCAAAGACCCAGGGGTCATCCCTGGCCATCAACCCACAAGTCTACCCATTGGGCTGTTGTTATCGACGATGGCAAGCGTTCCCATCGGTCTCTTGGGCTTTTAGCTTTCACAATGGTGTGTATATCTCTTAATGACATTTGATGTGCTTCAACCAGAGAGTCTAATTCTCGCCAAAACTCTGTGTTTGGATCTTGCCTCTTCAGAGGAGGCAAAGCTGTGAGAATGGCTTGCCGTTCACCTGGTGTGAATGGTCTCTCTTCTGTCATCATTTCTGATTGTAATTCTTTCCTTTTAATCACAGGTGAAGAAAATTCAGGACCGATCTTGTCAACTGTGATCATGTCGTCATCTCTTGTCTCATCATCCCAGTCAGATCCATAATTACGAGCTGGTGTACATCGCAGCATGTCTCTGGTTGGCTGGGCTGATTTAGATCTCGTTATTATGGGAGCTGCTTGTGCAGATGCAACATACATTTTGTTAACTGGACCTCCCATTTGATCTTGAAGCTTGAAGCTGTGTCAGAGGTTCAGATGAACTTGTATATTGTTCAGGCAAAGTTGGATAGATTGGTTTGTAAGGAGGAGGCGTTACAGTTGTCACGGATTTCACTGGTGCTTGTGAATATTTCCTTTCAGCTTCAGTTATTATATTTGTCCAATCTGGATCAAATGAATCATCACTGGCTGTATTTCCTTTCTCTGAACATGTGATAGACATGATTTTGTTCAGCTTATTATATGCTTCAATTTGAGGCTTCATTGCTTCAACAAGTGGAACTGGACCACCATTTATATCACAACAAATTCCACCTTGTTTCACAATCCAATGAGCTGCCAGTATTGGGAATGCTTTTGACTTGATCTTGTCTTTTTGGGACTCAAACCAGCTTAACTGTGCATCCATAGATGCATTGATATCCAGTCCTTTTTTCAAAAGTTTAGTTTGTTTCTTGTCCTTTCTGTCCAGATACCAAACAGATATTGTTCTGCTGTTACAGACACTTTCTGCCATCTTGTAAAGTATTCAAAGTCTGTGCACTCAGAACAGCTGGATTATGGGTATGTATGTGTGTGTATGTATGTGTGTGAATTCTAGGGGGGGCTATGTATTATGTGTGCGTCTATGTTCAGAAACTGCAGCCTATGTGATGCGTCTGTGTGTGTGCTCAGAGCTGCAGGCTGTGTGTGCGAATTCTAGGGGGGCTACCCTGCTTCTCTCTCCCCCTCTTTCCCTTCTCCAACTGTATATGTGTGTGTGTGTGTGTGAAGGTATAGAGAAATTCTGAAGGAAGGGGCTGCTTCTCTCTCTTTCCCTCACTCAAACAAAAGAAAAATTTAAAGAGAAGTTAACTCCAATGTTTTTCAGTATTTTGTTTTGTTTTTCAGTTAACTCAGAACTATTTTCTTTCTTTTTTTAATATTTTAATTTGATCTCGGATTAATTTCTTTGTTTCTTCTTTTTTCTTTCTTTTTTTTTTTTCTCTTGAAGTCTTCTCAGATCAGTATCCTCAAATATTTGAACAGCTTTACGGTCAGATTCAGAATGCCCGCGATCCTAGCTAGTTACAAAGGGCGCCTTTTATACTTGTATTACTTCAGCGTGTTACAATGTTTTAGATATTACCCTGCCATCGTTTTTACAGTATCGCCACATTTAGCCGCTTTAATAAATCAAGTATCGCTTGTGTTACTCTTTCCTCGTCTCCTTCTGAGAACGAATCTTCAGTGTGTTGGATGTTTTAGGGATTAATCTGCCATCGTTTTAAAACAGTCCCGCCACAATCCAACCACGTCGCAGATGCAACCAAGCAAATTTTCTAACTTAACCGTCTTATAGCTAATTCTCCCAAATTTCTGACTAGATGGCCTTCTTTCTAAAAAAGATCCATCTCCATCCCAGCATATCAAATATTGTTAGAGATGTACTGATCAGATAACAACTTAAATAAGTCAATTAGTTCAAATTAATTTTTATTTATTTTTATATATATATTTTTTTCCTTATGTCTTATATTCATTGGCAAAACAACTGGTACTTCAAATAACAGTTCTTTTCAGCAGTTTCAGTCACTGTCTCTAATCATCAGGCAGACTCAGAACTTTTTAGAAAGGAAAAAGTCTTACCTGCTATGATTGAGACAAATGCCTGGGTATGCGATCCTGTTCCTGTGACGCCAAATTGTAGATTTAAAAATCTTGCTTCCCCTTATTATTGTTTAGTTTCATGGAAACAGACACCAGTTATTCTGCCAAGATATTTATTTATTTTCCCAATTTATATAAGGCATAAGGGAGAGAGTGACAATGGACCGGACAAAGATCTTCCTTCCAGCATCTCGCTCATTTCTCTCTCTGCCCTAGACAAAGAGCTTCAGTTCTTATATGTTGAATAAAAAAAAACTGCATTACCAGAGAAACATGTGGTTCCCCTTAACAGAGAGGTCCCCCTTAACATAGGAATGCATATTTTACTTGGTGGAAAACACTATACATTCAGTCTCTCAACACGCACCCAAAGTCTCTCTCCCCACATATGTTCAGAACAGTATGTGAACAGTAGAATTCACAAAATACAATGATTACATATGATTATGAATGCATATAAAAAGTACAAAACAGATACATAATACTACTGTTATGAATATCAATAAAAAGTAATAATAAAACTAAAAACAATATTAAATGATGAGATTTAAGTCTTCAGTCAGGATTTTTATTCTGATTGGAAATTTAAACAACTTGACTGGCTACAAACAAACAAAGAAACTGAAAATTTACAATGTTTAGCCTTGTATTGCTTACGATGATTACAAGAAGCAAGTGAAAGAAATTCTGGGTCTGGGATAATTTCCCTCGACAAGCGACTAAAGTTAAACAGACACTTTGTGAAAAAACTTAGAATATTTTGCAGCTTATGAAAATTAATGTTCTGCCAATAATAATGATGAAGATTATGATTGGGCTATTATGATTAAATCAGCCACTGGTAGACTGTAAAAGAATACAGAGAACTGCTTAATCAGTGGCTCTGTTTGCATTCCTGAATGGGACACACACTGCTTCAAGGGTGTGCAGTAAGTTGGAGCCGAGAGTGTTTTAATGGTGGTCATCAGGACCATTTAATACGTAACTGTAAATGCCCACCAAGAAGGTGTTTAAAAATGTGATAAAATGACAACACATTTTTGGTAATAATATTGGTTTGAAAGTAGATCAGTGTTTAATTGACGACAGTGACATTTTTCGTCTGAGAAATAAGAGATAAAAACAAGGTCAAAAGATTGAAGTTTTAAAGTGAATCCTTTTGAAGAAAAGATCTATAATAGTAATTTTTATAAGTTGATGTAAAATTAATGACTCCAACAAATGTGAGTTGCAAAATATATCAAAGTAACTAAAAGGATGATTGTGTTGTAATTAAACATTTTAAAAAGATTTTAGATGATATAGAGAGACTAATCTCACAGATGATTTACAATAACTGCAAAAGTATCACAAGCAGAGAGTGCTTGCCTCGTCAAACTTAGTGTGAATCCTAATTGTAGATTGATAAACTCCAAGAGAAAACTAAAGTCAAATATTAAACTATGGTTGAGAACTTGACAATTAAAATTGAGATTGAGAAATGTGAAACGTTATTGAGAACTAGAATAATTATTTTTATGTAAGAACAAATAAGCAGAAGCAGTACTGGATTAACAGTTGCTAAATGCTGATTAAACAAACAGCTTGAAAAGTTGACCATGAAAGAACTAGAAGCTGATGTTTTGCTTTCAAAAGATAAGGTTGTTATTGGCTGTAATGAAACAGTTTGCTTATCTGAATCTGATGTGTGCTGTGGCTGAAACTGCCAGTGCAACAGACTCAATGTGAGTGGAAATTTTTAATGCCTAAATTTCCTGATGTGTGGGCAAAAGACAAATATAAATAATATGTTTATTTGAAACCGTATGTAATATCTGGCAAAGATGCCTTAAGCTGGGATAGAGTTAAAAGATGGTAGATAAAGTTAGACGTTCAGAGTGCAGTGTACCAGTCCATCTCTCATTCAATGTCTCTCTCTCAGTCAATGTCAGCTAAAAGCTGTTACCTGAGTCGGTGTCATAAGTGATAAGCTATTTGTAGTGACATCTTTGATTAGGTTATTTTAGGACCAGTAACTTCTTTGTCTGATCTTAGTCCCCACCATGAAACAGGGGAGGGGCCGACGGAAATGTACACTGAATGTACGGTTGTGATCTAAATCCACTGAGTAGCTAGGTTGCTGCTTTTAAGATGGTTAATGGATTTAAGTGATTAAATACTGTTGTTATTAACCTGTCTCCCTGTGTTACAACTATTAGGCAGTCCGAATGGCCCTGTTGACTCTTGATTGTGTCTTTCCTAAGCTCCAGAGAACAACAGATTTTGTTGAAGAAAACGGTCAAAGATTCTGTGATGGGAAAAAGCGGTTACCAGTGGGCACGAGTGACCATCTCCATGACGGGTAAGACCTTCTTTGGCCAGACAGGGGGCAACCTAAGGCAGGGGGGGTCACGTAAAGTCACTGGGCATCTCCTGAATGGAGGTGTGTTATGTGAGACAGGTATGAGAGTTGAGCAGGAGCTGTGAGGCCAGCAGCGTCCTTATACCGTTAGGGGGAGATGAAGCGGTGACGAGTTACTGCAGTCTGCCCCAGAAACAAAGCTCCTCCATACCACTCACCAGAAACCGCATTAGTTGTATGGCTTGTTTTTCATTGTGACAAGCGTCTGAAAATATGCCAGGGGGGACAACACCCTGATGGAGGTTATAGATAAAGAGCTAACTGGAATGGGCTTTCGAGGTTCAGTCGGGGCCATGAAGTGATTCCCATTAGTTGTTGTGGAGACAGTAATAAAACTTTTTGATGTCGGTTGACTTATGGGCAAGGAAAATCATAGTGTTGATTTTGAACTAATATGTCTATAACATAGTTTTAACTCTTGAAGGTCGTTAGACATGGTGGTGGCTAAAGATGAAGACAGCTTTTGATTTAAGAAAAGTCTGGATAACAAAGGTGAATGGTCAAAGATCATTGTAACGAATTTAATATTACATTTTATATAAGTTACAGTCTTAGAAATTTATTTATAGTGAGAGAGACTGCTTGAGCAGAGGAAGGGATGGTAACTGTGTCTGTCTTTCTGTCATCGGCCTGCTAGAGCAAGCTGAAGCAAAATAATGATAATGAAACTGTCACGGGTGGTGCAGGCAGAAGAAGACAAAAGGCAAGAGCTCCAATGCAAATACTTTTACTAACAAATAAAACTTCAATCAGGTACAAAAAGGCAGTATAACTCACGCAACACCAAAACATTTACAACGACCGACAAGGACAGACTGAACAGAAGCAAACTAAATACAAGCATGAATCAAACATAACAAGGTGAAAACAGGTGACACTGATGATGATAACGAGGGACAGGCTGGTAAGTGAGGGAGTGAATACAGGTGTGGAGACAAGGAGGATTCTGGGAAGTGTAGTGCAGACACAAAGACAGACTGGTGCAGACGAGGACTGTGACAGAAACAAAACAACCCAGCTGACCTTGTTAAATTCTAATGAATAATGAACAAGACATGCTTTGAAACTGGTTGGGAGACCATGTAAAATTAGATAGAAGCTACAGGAAAATGGGAAGTTTAAAATCTTATTAAAAATTTAAATCTTTTAGCAATAATATAAAATATATGAATATGAGAATATGAACAGTTAACATGTGTGTCTAGTATGAGTGCGTATGATGGTGACAGCACTTTATGTCTTGTATGTATTAGTTTGGGGTACTATTATTTCCTGATTTTGAGGATATTGTGTCATTAACCTCTGGAATTAGTGTTTTATCATTACAGATGGGTTAAGTGAAATGACCAACTTTAAAAAAGTTGATAATTCTAAGTCAATCTGATGAAAAGACAATACAGAACATGGGACAAGCTTTAATTGGAGTGGTTTTCCAGCTCTGTCTGCTATTGGTAATTATGAATGCTTTTGTCATTTATGATATTGAACTGAATTACTCTCTGGATTAGTATTTTATATAAATTGGAATTGTAAAGAAGATTGCCGTCCATTCTGGGGTAAAACTCTTGTCCAAATTCAACTGAGGGTCTAAATTTAAATAGACAACTAGGTGGGATCATAAGGATAAATGTAGGAAAAAAAAAATATATATATATATATATAGACTTGACGGCAGAGAGACAAAGTGACACATTGGCTAAGTCACTATCCAAATTATCCAGAGTGAGCTCCCTCATTTTTATTGAAAGGCCGGAGGGCGAACAAAGGAGGAGTGAATATAACTTCTAAAAAGAAAACGTTTTATTTCTCAATCCATTAAATGGATGTATGACATTAGATGTCTAAGAAAACTACAATTTAATAAAGGTAAAAAGAGAAAGCAGCTATATGGCTGTGGGCTGGGATCTGAGTAACATAATATTTTGGTTTCTGTAAAACTGTAAAGATAAGTGGAACTGAGACAAATACTGTGAGAAGTAGTTATAATGAAAAATAAAGTTGAAGTTAATGATAAGAAAACAAGAGTATTGAAGAATTAATAAAATACCATGATTTCCCTAACGAGGGAACTTTAAGTGTCACTAGGCTGACAGTGGTGAGAGACTCGGATGCAGAAGGAACTGGCATGTAGGGCAAGATGGAAGAAATATAGTAGAAAAAAATTTATGTTATGAAAATACAATTTCTGATAGGATTTATGGAAGTCAAATTAAGTTTAAATGGTATGAAAAAGGTTAGGGTTAGACATTGTATGATTGACAGGGATTCAAGTGATATAAAGATAAGGAATGAACAAAAGCTTTATTAAGCAGAATGGGGAACAATTCTATATTTTAGTGGTAAAATAATGACTGAAATGATGATGTGAATTTGTTTTATTTTATTTCTATTTTAGAAACAAACAAAAAAGGGTATAAGATGTTATACAATTAAAATGGTACATGCTATGTGACTGTAAACTGAAGGATGATTTCAGTAAAGACTTAAAATGCTTACATCGATTATTATGGGTCTTAATTATTAATATTTTATTTTTTGTTGTTTATTTTTAGTTAGACAGCCATTGTGTTTTAAACCTAAAGGGTCTATAAAAGGGGTAGTGAAAATAATGGATTAACCATCCAACTTTGTTTATAATAAAAGGATTTGGAAATCATAATTTTATAAATAAAAAAATTTAGTGCATATATTCTGGTATTCATGATTTTAGACAATGTCTTTATTTAGGATCTGAGTAGTGACTGTGGATCTAGCCCATGCTAGGAATACAGCAATAGTGCTTGCTTATTTAGCCTGGCTTCCAGAGAATAAATATGTACTTGTTTCGTAATCAGTTATGTGTTTTATAAAAATTTTAACCTGACTGATAAACTGAGGAAGAATGACATTGATGTCCTGTTGTGAGTGGAAGGTGGGAGAGCCTCTTAATGGGGACTGGAATTTTTAGTATCCAGCATGTCCGTGACGAGGTGAAGAGACAAGTGTGACCCGTCAAGTCAAGTCAAGTCACATTTATTTATATAGCGCTTTTCACAATACAGATTGCATCAAAGCAGCTTCACAGTGATAACATGAAAGTAGTACAACACAGTTCAATAATATTGTTGAATATTAAATATCCCCAACTAAGCAAGCCAAAAGCAAGGCGACAGTGGCAAGGAACCAAAACTCCATCAGATTGGATGGAGAAAAAAACCTTGGGAGAACCCAGGCTAGTCAGGGGCCAGTTCTCCTCTGGCTAACAATCATAGGGTTTTAAAGAAGCTTTACAGTAAGTGCATATCAGAAGTATCTAGAAAAAATACATTTAGTTAATCATGTAATATTAAGGGGATAACATATCGCCGGCGTTGAGTCGTCTCTTCGCAGGCGTTGAGTCGTCTCTTCACAGGCGTTGGTCTTCTCATCACAGGCGTTGGGGCATCCGAAATCCCCGTGAGAGGCAGGATACAAAACTGGAGCCTACGAACGCCATTTTTCTCGGGACAAGCGTCCCGAGATAACAGCAGAAAGGCAGATGGGAAATAATTAGCATAGCTGATGTTCATAATGATTTCCATTACACGGGAGTAGGTGTTAGAAAACCATAATCTCACAACTCTCCGCAACCCAAACTCTCCGCAACCCAACCGCAACCATACGGACCGACCCGTTTGTCTATAAGGCTGTCGAGCCCCACTGGTGCGTTAAGCAGTTTCAGTGGCAAACGGTTCCGTATGGCATAGCAGAGGACTAAAAGGTAAGCATTATGTGAATGCTTGACTAAAGAGACACGTCTTTAGTCTAGTTTTAAACTGTGTCAGCGAGTCAGAGCATCGGACCGTATCGGGAAGGCTATTCCAGAGTTTTGGAGCTAAATGCGAGAATGCCCTCCCTCCTTTCGTGGACTTCGATATCCTAGGAATGACCAGAAGCCTTGAATTTAGTGATCTTAGAGAACGCGGTGGATTGTAAGGCGAAAGAAGGTCCGTTAAGTACATAGGAGCTAAACCATTAAGGGCTTTATAGGTCAGTAGTAGTACTTTGTAATTGATACGGAACTTAATAGGTAACCAGTGCAGAGATGATAAAATCGGTGTTATATGATCATATTTTCTTGATCTAGTAAGGACTCTAGCGGCTGCATTTTGCACTAACTGTAGCTTGTTTATTGAGGATGCAGGACAACCAGCTAATAAAGCATTACAGTAATCTAGTCTCGAGGTCATGAATGCATGAACTAACTTTTCTGCATCAGAAACAGATAGCATGTTACGTAATTTAGCAATGTTTCTAAGGTGGAAAAAGGCTGTTCTTGTAACAGATGAAATATGATTTTCGAAAGACAAGTTGCGGTCTAGTATAACACCCAGGTCTTTTACTGTAGTGGAAAAAGTAACAGGACATCCTTCTATATTAAAGTCGTATTGTAAGAGGTTTTGTGTGTAGTTTTTTGGACCAATAAGTAATACCTCCGTTTTATCTGAGTTTAATAGCAGGAAATTACGCGTCATCCAGCATTTTATATCTTTGAGACATTCTGTCAATTTAGATGAGGTAATGTTTTCATCTGGTCGTGATGAAATATATAATTGAGTGTCGTCAGCATAACAGTGGAAATTAATTCCATGTTTTCTTATAATATTACCAAGTGGCAGCATATATATTGAGAATAGCAGAGGGCCTAGCACCGATCCTTGCGGTACTCCGTAGTCTACTGATGTTAACTTTGATTTTCCCCCGTGTAAAGAGACAAAATGATAACGGTCAGATAAGTACGATCTAAACCAGCTTAATGCCTGTCCCTGAACACCAGTGTAGTTTTGTAGTCGATCCAAGAGTATTTTATGATCTATGGTGTCGAACGCGGCGCTAAGATCAAGTAGGACAAGTATTGAGATACAGCCTTGATCCGAAGCTAAGAGTAGATCATTTGTAATTTTAACTAGCGCAGTTTCTGTACTATGATGCGGTCTGAATCCTGACTGGAATTTTTCATAGATATCATTTTCTTGCAAAAAAGAGCACAGTTGAGCGGATACAACTTTTTCTAGTATTTTGGACATAAATGGAAGATTTGAAATGGGTCTGTAATTAGCTAGGTTATTTGGATCTAGTTGCGGTTTCTTAATGAGAGGTTTTATTACTGCCAACTTGAATATTCTTGGAACATGACCTAAGAATAAAGACGAGTTAATAATATTGAGAAGAGGCTCTTCCACTACAGGTAACACTTCTTTCAGTAGTTTAGTGGGTATTGGATCTAATGAGCATGTTGTTGGTTTAGATGCAATAATACGTTTATTTAGCTCTTCCTGTCCTATCGTTGTAAAGCGGTGTAGTTGTTCTAGAGGGGCCATAATTGAGGTTGAAGCATAAGAGACCATAGAGGATTGTACATTTATAATTGTGTTTCGAATGCTTTCTATTTTCTCATTGAAATAATTCATAAAATCATTACTACTAAACTGTAACGGTATATTTTGCTCTGGTGATGTCTGTTTATTTGTTAGTCTAGCCATGGTGTTAAATAAGAACCTTGGATTATTTTGGTTATTTTCTATTAGTTTGCGGAGGTGCTCAGCCCTGGCTGTTTTTAGAGCCTTTTTATAACGTGACATACTGTCTTTCCACGCGATTCTAAAGACCTCTAAATTAGTTTGTTTCCATTTACGCTCTAGGTTACGAGTTTCTCTCTTGATATCATGCGTAACACTGTTGTACCAGGGTGCTTTAGTTTTCTCTTTAGCCTTTTTTAATCTAATTGGTGCAACAATATCTAATGTACTAGTGAAAATGGTGCTCAAACTGCTAGTCATTTCCTCTAGTTCATCTGTTTGTTTGGGTTCACTGAACAGCTGAGATAGATCAGGTAAGCTATTTGAGAATCTATCTATAGTGGTTGGAAGGATTGTTCTGCCTGGTCTATAACGTGGCGCAACATGACATATTTCAGCAGTACGTATTATGCACGTTACCATGTAATGATCAGTGACATCGTCACTTTGCGGTATAATATCTATATCAGTTGGATTGGTTCCATATGATATAATTAAATCTAGTGTATGATTTAGACGATGAGTGGGACCACGGACGTTTTGCTTGACCCCAAAGGAGTTTAATAAATCTGTAAACGCAGCCCCTAACGCATCATTTTTATTGTCTACGTGTATGTTAAAATCTCCAACAATTATTGCTTTATCGACATTGACCAATAGATCCGAGAGAAAGTCTGCAAACTCTTTTAGAAATTCAGCATATGGCCCTGGAGGTCTATATACAGTAGCCAAGGCTAGAGATAATATGGATTTCTTTCTTACATCTAAGAGCGTAACATTTAGCATAAGTACTTCAAACGAATTAAATCTGTGACCTGTTTTCTGAGAAACATTAAGAATATCTTTATAGATTGTTGCAACACCGCCGCCACGACCATTCAGACGGGGCTCATGCTTATAACAGTATCTTGGCGGAGTAGACTCATTTAGACCGAAATACTCATTTGGTTTAAGCCAGGTTTCAGTAAGGCAAAGTATATCGAAATTATTATCTGTGACCATTTCATTTACAATAACCGCTTTAGGTGTGAGCGATCTAATGTTTAGAAGACCTAGCTTTAGAAATTCTTTTTGTTCACTGATATTTAGATTTTCTGGTTTAATTACAATAAGATTTTTGCTAGATCCTGCACTAGATTTATTGTTTGGCTTCACTAAACGAGGAATAGACACAGTTTCTATATAATGTTCTTCACTACGTATATCAATTAAGTTTGGACAGCAAAGACTGTGATTTGGATTTTGACTTATTAGTCATCTGGTGCGTAACGTCTTGGAGATATTATCCGACAGAACAGCCGCTCCGATTTTGCTGGGGTGAAGGCCATCAGCACGGTACAGCCTGGGTCTCTCCCAAAACAGTGCAGCGATATCAAGAACACGAGCACCAGGAAAGCAGTGAGAGCGCACCTTACCTTTACCTGAGGTAGCACGGACATGGCGGACCATGGACGTGCCGATGATCACGGCGTCGTCGCGTTTCGACTCGCAAAGAGGGGAGAAGCGGTTCCGAGTGGAGATCTCGAAGACCGGGAGGGGCGGAGGAGTAGCTCTGGTCCTGGCTCGCGTCTTCCGCTGCGTGATCCATGGTCCATTGTGTTGTGTCGGTGCCGGAGTAAATGAAGCCCGAGATGATCGCGTCCTTCTGGACAGAGAAACACACGGAGTAGACGAACTCGGAGTTAAAGAGTTACTAACCACTAACTTGTGAGCATCGGCGCGTGCTGCTTCAAGTGCTGATCGCCGATCCAACAGCTCGGCTTGCTTTTCCAGCAGACCACGGATCTGTTTCTCCACGGATTCCAGCTCCAGATTCACCGAGAATAGCTCGAAAGTGTCCTCACCTGCACTCAGAGGTAAAGTTAGACACGCATCCGATATGTTCGCCATTATAACAAATGAGCTGTAAATTAGCAGTGATACTACAACTATCAGTACTAATTTAGGACTGCAATGTCAAATATAACCCGTGTCCTTTCAGTGAAAGGGTGTAATATTAGACGGCCGAGGCCACGCGTGAAATGTTAGCGGGCTAAAGGCTAGTAGCCGAGAATCGAAAGGTTGGATATAAGTAGCGATATCAAAGCAATCTAATTGTTTTTTATAAGGAATAGTTTCGTGGATAAGTTCACATGATATAAAAATAGAAAGTGCTTGCTTATAAATGCGTGGTAAAGCAAAAAACACGGATTAATGAAGTAATTCGCCGGAGCAACGGAGTAAGCTCCGTTGACTTCACTACGGAAGGGAGGAGTGGGGAGCATGCGTCACCACTCCTCCCTTCCGTAGTGACCTCACTGGTTAGACCAGACGTGGCGGTATTGGACCCCACATTGGTCTAAAATGGGGGACTGAAGGGTTGGTCAAAATCCCTTGCCTCTTCAAATACATCTATAATCATATCCTTTTGAATGGTTATATACTTCCTTTATAAAAATCAATAAATCAAATATATTCATTATCACATAATAATTTTTATATTCTTTGTGCTTGTGAAATGTAAATGGCCTGCGGGCCGGCAGTTTGAGAACACTGCATTACATAAATGCATTACCCCTGATCTACCCACAATATATTTGACTAGTAGGCCTAAGTATAATTATTATCTATCTATAAATTACAGGAACGTCTGTCTGTCTGTGTGTGTGTGTGTCTGTCTGTTAATCGCATATCTCTCGAACCGTTAGTCCGATGGATCTCAAACTTGACAGGTGTCTTGCTACGGGCACGAGAAAGTGCAGTGCCGAGTTTTACGTTGTTTGGATAAGAAATGCAAAAGATATCGCTAAATATATCGCTAAAAGAAGCACACATTGGTTTTTGCCGCTCTAGCCGCTGGCCACTCACACCGCACACTGAGTGAGCACAGCGCAGGACCAGAGACAGAGGGACGAAGAAAGCAGATTGGCTCCCTGAATTGTCGCGCTTATTCATGTGTTAACTGAATCTGTAAGTCATCTACGCTGTTTACTTCTTAATATTATATTTAATGCGTTTGCAGTCTCTTTCACGGCCATCATTTGTAGTAAATGCTATTAACGTTAGGCTATGTGTCATGCACGCTGAAGTTAGCATGTATATGTTAACTATGTGATGTTTAATGTGCTATGTTAACTATGTGATGTTTAATATGCTATGTTAACTATGTGATGTTTAATATGCTATGGTAAATAGTTGCCCTGCCTATTCAACAGTATATAGCAGGCTTTAACGAGCTTAACGAGTATAGTAATCCTCTTACCGATCGTGTGACAGCAAATCTATGAAGCTAAAATGATGACATAAAGAATCGCATGCACAGGGTAAGATTTGTGAAAGCGTACAGAAGATTGCAAGCGTAAATTAAATTTGCATGTGCAAGAGAACATTTGTAAAGGTGAAAATCGCCCTTCAAGTGTAAGAAAAAAATATTTGCAGCATTTAACTGTTATTCGTAAGTGTAATTCATGCATTTTAAAGCTGCAGCTTCATGCTAATGCAAAATAAATAGGATACTGTATTCTTCAAACTTTCATTTTTCCGAGCTTATACTTTTGGCACGGTTTTTGCGCACAAATGCGGCCAAAAGCATTGCAAGCCTGTGAACAGCAATTTGCAACCGAAAACAACAGAGGCATGAACTGCAAAACAGATTAACTGCGTAAAAGTTTATTATGTTTCTTTAAAGCTGTAGTATCTGTAGTAAATGCTAATATATTACTGTGTCATTATCGCTATCTTTCACGGGCATGTATCTGTAATAAATGCTAATATATTACAGTGTCATGCGCCCTGAAGTTAGCCTATGTGATGTGATGTTTAATATGTTAAATAGTTGCCCTGCCTATTCAACAGGAGCTCTAGGCTACGCAGGCTTAAAACGAGGTTATCTCTTACCGAGCGTGTCGTGTCCGTTTTTATTTCGGCTCCCATGTTAATAGGTTAGAGCTTGCACACTGCCTGCGTGACGCGCGTCTCGCCGAAAACAGCGTGCATGCTAGAAATAGAACCGACGCCTATTTTTCACGCGACATGAAAGCGTGTTGGAAGCGTTTCCAGGCTAAATAGAAAAGCCTGGAAACCTTTGGAGGTTTTGACATAAATGCAGATATAGTTATTCGATATTCAAATATTGCACCTGTCAATACAGAATAAAAAATTCTGACGTGTATTTTGTCAATACTGCCGACGTAGTCTTTGCTGTATCAGTAGGCTATATATTTATGTTTTGTTTAACATGAATTATAGGCCTTCCACAACTCTCTCACCATATTTCGAACAAGGGTGATCCAAATCCCGAGATAGCCCTCATTGTACGCCACCTAGCAGCAGCAGCGCCGCATCAGACACGTTTCTGGTGTGCAAAGACATAAAAACTGCCACGCAGACGCCATGCTCACGCCACACAGCCTTATTGTTCATGATCACTGACTCTTCCGTCTCTGGCTGTGCATTGATGTGCATAAATTATTAAAATTCAAATTAACTATCTATATTTAAACTACAGGAACGTCTGTCTGTCTGTCTGTGTGCGTGTCTATCTGTGTGTGTGTGTGTGTGTGTGTTTGTGTGTGTGTGTCTGTTACTCACATATCTCTCGAACCGTTAGTCTGATGGATTTCAAACTTGACGGGTGTCTTGCTACGGGTGCAGTGCCGAGTTTGACGTTGTTTGGATTAGAAATGCAAAAGATATCGGTAAAAGAAGCACTTAGAAGTTTGTGGTTCTAAAATAATCATTCTGACATTAACACTGTCAGCTAAACATTAAGTCAGCTACATGTTTACTTCTGAATATTATATTTTATTCACGGCCATCATTCGTAGTAGCCTATTCACAAACTGTTTGCTCAAGCGTAGTGTTTTCTCTGAGTTCACTGTGTCGCTGCTCCCTGAATCCTGTAGTTCAATTTTCCATATTTATTGTATGTCATTATTATGTCAGTAGGCTATCAGTATTTGCTTTCTACCATGCACAAATAAAAATGTCACTGAACTTTTGCTGTGTAATTGTAACAATGAGCACTCAAACACATCAAACCAACAATTACTAAAAACACACACAAAAACTGATTTTGTACGGGCACTTTGCACTAGTAAAGATAATTAGTGGTGTTTCGTTGAGAAATTAATCAAGTGTTTGTGTACAAATCATAGGCTTAAGTTAATTAATTATTTAATGTCCACTGTTTCATTGGTAAGAGAGTCTGTGTTTTTAATGAATCAGTTGAATCAAAGATTTAATGACTCACTTAAAACACGTAAAACAGATGCTCCTTTATCGCCACCTTCTGAAGTAGGCCTACATAGACATATAGTCAACGTTTTTTAAGTATTAAATAAATAATGCAGAATGTTAATTGGGCAAAGAGTTACATGAAATGTAGGGGGAAATACAGTAAATAGCCTAAAACAATAATTATAACATATATATATATAATATTATAAAAATAAGAAACCACTTGATGGATGTAAAAATCTGTAGGATGGTATGAATAAAATAGTTTTCTTGTCGACCTATATTATTTTATGTTCTTATAAATTCCTTCAACATATATTGATAATAACAAATACTTATTAATATTTCAATCAAATGCTCCCACGGATATGAGGTAGGCCTATCTATATGCACACTATTTCTATAATATTTTATACATGACTGTAAGATTTGGGATTGGTAAATAATAAGCATCTTTGGTCAAGTTATAGGGGGTTTTAAAAATGCCAGCTTTCTTGGACTTGGACTTTGTATGTGTCCTAAAGAAAGTGAACAGTTAACAATATTGAATGTTCCTCTTTCAGTAACTTATTGGGCACAGGATCTAGCATACGTGTTGTTGGCTTTCATACTTTAATGTATCCTTTTGCTGTCTGTTGCTTTAAGCTATTAAACTTGTGTTCATTTTGTATTTCTTTTCTTTCGCTTTAGACCTGATGGCACTGAAAGAAGAGAGTCAAAAACTGAATGAAATGTAAGAGAAAGTTAATGATTTCATGACGGGAGAAAAATTCACACAGACTGAAAAGACTTCCTCACAAAAAAGAGCTCAGAAAACCATATCTGTTATTTTACCTGCCAACAGTGTGGACAGAGTTTCACTCAAAAACAAAACCTTAAAGTCCACATAAGAACTCACACTGGAGAGAAACCTTACACCTGCCAACAGTGTGGACAGAGTTTCAATTAGCAAAGACACTTTAAAGACCACATGAGAATTCAAACTGGAGAGACGCCTTTCCCTTTCGATTCCCTAGAGGTCAGAGGAGAATGGGCCAACTGACTTTGACTGAAATAACCACTCGTTACAACCGAGGTATGCAGCAAAGCATTTATGAAGCCACAACACACACAACCTTGAGGCGGATGGGCTACAACAGCAGAAGACCCCACCGGGTACCACTCATCTCCACTACAAATAGGAAAGAGAGGCTACAATTTGCAAGAGCTCACCAAAATTGGACAGTTGAAGACTGGAAAAATGTTGCCTGGTCTGATGAGTCTTGATTTCTGTTGAGACATTCAGATGGTAGAGTCAGAATTTGGCGTAAACAGAATGAGAACATGGATCCATCATGCCTTGTTACCACTGTGCAGGCTGGTGGTGGTGGTGTAATGGTGTGGGGGATGTTTTCTTGGCACACTTTAGGCCCCTTAGTGCCAATTGGGCATCGTTTAAATGCCACGGCCTACCTGAGCATTGTTTCTGACCATGTCCATCCCTTTATGGCCACCATGTACCCATCCTCTGATGGCTACTTCCAGCAGGATAATGCACCATGTCACAAAGCTCGAATCATTTCAAATTGGTTTCTTGAACATGACAATGAGTTCACTGTACTAAAATGGCCCCCACAGTCACCAGATCTCAACCCAATAGAGCATCTTTGGGATGTGGTGGAACGGGAGCTTTGTGCCCTGGTTGTGCATCCCACAAATCTCCATCAACTGCAAGATGCTATCCTATCAATATGGGCCAACATTTCTAAAGAATGCTTTCAGCACCTTGTTGAATCAATGCCACGTAGAATTAAGGCAGTTCTGAAGGTGAAAGGGGGTCAAACACAGTATTAGTATGGTGTTCCTAATAATCCTTTAGGTGAGTGTATTTATCGTTACAGGTAATGAAATAACTTTCGTTTTATAAATATACCAAGATCATGTACTGCAAAAGTTTAATTGTAATGGACATATTACACAGGTTTTTAGAATTGACAAATATGTGGCCGATCGTTCACGTCCGGCACATGGTTTTACCATAAATCTGTGTTTTCACTGTTATATGGCTGAGGGTGCTATTGTGCATCTTCTGATTGAGTACAGAACCTCCAGGTCAACACACAGCTGAAGAAACAGAAACAAGCGATAGAAGCAGAGATCAGGTAATATACAAGCTAACACGATCATCGAACATTAAAGGGATGGTTCACCCAAAAATGCTGAGCCAATGAAGAGGTGGAAGACTACAAGCTACAAGGGGTGTTGATTGATGCAATCTATACAATTCTATGATTTGTTTATCATTCTGAGTTTGAGTCTTTGATAAAAAAAGATTCTCAGCTTTTTGTTCAAAATGTTGCTTTATTAGGAAACAGTGTTGATAAAAAAAAGGAATGCATGAAGCTAGAATAAAATGTTTTTTTTAAGCAGTCTCTTCATTATTTTGACACATTGTGCAGATAGAGGCCAATCATGGGTCCACTTGGATCCGACAACCTGAGGTCCGACCCGCGAGGGTTCGGGTCCAAAACTTCGACGAGTGCCTCAGACAAAGGGTCAGTTTTGGTATTGGTGACCTTTAAATTTAAATAAATGTGTTTTTTCCAAATGGACCTGAGAAGACCCAAATTCTTTTGAACTATGTTGTGCATTTAACAAAATGTATTATTTTAAAACAATTCTATGATGTTTTTATCTTACTTTTTCTAAGTTCTCTCTGATTCCGCACTTCTACAGTACCTGCGATTGACTCTACGCAAGGTTGTTTCATCATTTAGACTCAGTTGCTCAACATTTTTTCCTTCTATTTCAAGGAGCCCCATTAGCATGGATTCAAATAAACTTAAATCATTTTATGGTCAGGTAAATAACATTACGCCAAAAGTTATAGGACATAATGAAGTTACAGTGAATACAGTGTTGAGTGAATGATATTTCAGCACTTTAGGGAGTACTTGCGCATTCGTGTTAAGTGCATATTTAAGAAACGCATGTTTCATACAATAAATATAACTTGTGGAACTTGAACTTGTGTGGAGCAGGGGACTGGCACACTCACTCACCCAAAACATTATTACTTTTTCAATGTTACTCCTTCACCTAGACAAACGTCACACCTGGTACATAACAATTGCAAAAGAAAAAACTATTTTTTTTAAATGAGTTACAGCCATCAAAATCAACTTTTGTTTAAATTTACAAAATACAATTAAGTAGGTCAGTGAAAACATTGGAAAATATTTTCTTTGTACGTTTGTCAGTTGAATAAAGGTTTAAGAGAAATATCAAATCCCAGACTCTTGTGTTTTACAAAATGTCCAAACTTTCCTGGAAATGGGGTTGTCAATCCTACAATGTAATTAGCTTCTTTGTTCATATTTTAATAACAAAAGTAAAATAGCAAAAAATGATTATTTCAGGATGTAATTATGAAAGTCTTATATCTTGAATTAAGATTCTGGTCATATTGCCCACTCCAAAATGTCACTTAATATTAACCCTACTTTATGAAGTCATAATCTGTTTTGATTATATATTTGTAACCTATAAACTACATTTGTTACTACTTGCATATTAATACTGTAATATATGGTATAAATGGTTTCAGCAATAATGATTTCAGACGCAGCAGCGCGTGAACAGGACTTTTGTTTTGGTCAGAATGTGTGACGTCATAACGCTGCGTCGCGCATCAGCATCTGTTGTGATTCGGCTGAATAAAGGTTTGTGGTGTTGCGCGTTTAAAATGTTTAAACCAATGCAAGCTGTCCAATCAATTTAATTTGTTTACAATCTTGTAATGTCATTTGATTATACATAACATCATGACATTGTAATGCTTTACTTAACCATAACGAACGTTGTTTTTATGAGTAAAGCGCATTCTAACGCGAGTAACAGAAAAGATGCGTCTCATTTCGCTCCCTCTATCGTGAATCGGCTCAGAGTAAAAACGAATTCAGTCACCGGTAAGTAGTGATGAGAGAAACTGAGCTTTTTTTGAGTCAATTGAACCGAATCCTTTGCTAAACTATTCAGTGATTTGAGTAACAGCTGACGACACCAGCCAGGTAAAACTGTAAATGCAACGATAACAACACACGCTAACGTGTAATGACAACTGTTGCAAACGTTTTACAAACCAACTGAAAATGTTTTCAATGAAAGTGTAACGTGTGTTCTTTTTTTATTTGTTCAGTTTGAGTGTTTTAGTCTAATCACAGGGATCCCACATAGCGAAATTCAGTTGAATCAACGTTGAAATATGGTTTGGCAGAAATGTTGAAACTACGTTGAAGCCTAACATTGATCCGATGTTGAAAGTGTCCCCTCTACTTTTGTGTTGAATCAACATCGGATTTTCAACCATACTGACATTTAATCAATAGTGATTCAACCATCATCTAAATGAGAATCTACATTTAAATTTCAGTTGATTTTATGTTGAAATAATGTTACTTAATCAATGGTGAATCAACCATCATCTAATGAGAATCTACATATCAATTTAAGTTGATTTTATGTTGAAATAATGTTACTGAATCAATATTGGTTAAACCATTATCTAAAAGGTATAAAATTAATTTATATGCATTAATAAAAAAAATATATATATATATATATTAAAATGAGTGATGGGCATTGTATCTTGCAGAACAATCAACATCAACCTCCATTGAAAATACACTCTATTTAGCAGTAGGCCTAAGACTGCCACCAACAATAGGACTAACCGTATAATAACAACAGACACATTTTGGATTCATTTAGTTATATGGATAAAAACATTTATTAGATATTTTTAAGATTTTTTTTTCTTTTTTTTTTAATGCAACAAACAAAACATGAAGAACAAGGAGGTGATGCTATGTGTGTGAGTGGGCTTGTATGTGTGCAGGGCCATAGCACATCTGAAGAGGACACTGTGGGAGAGAAGCAGAGACAACATGTCAGCACTCACGATGAAACATTTTGCAGAGCAACTTATGGAACAGCTATTTAGTAATATTAGGAATATCAAATTCACTTACATCTAATTTTTCTTTAAGGCTCCTGCACGCCAAGGGGCGTAACGTAGCCAGTTCTTCACGATGTCACTGAAGGCCTGCTGTGTGAGCTTCCTGTCACACTGCCGAGAAGCAACTGAAAGACATGAATCCAAAATGGTTGTTTAAGGAATGATAAGATACTCATTGCATCAGTTGGGTTGAAATAACTTGTTGCCAGCTGAAAACAGCACAAGGAATATTAAGTTAAACTCACCAAACATGCAGTCTTGCAGGCAAGTGTCCCTAAATGGCAGCTTGGCCTCACTGTGTTTGTACGCTTTCCCTGCCCAACTAAATTTACAGGCCAGGCCGTTTGTTAAGGCTGCTGCCAGCATCCTCCGGATCATGCAGGTCGAGCTGGTGCCTCCCACCATGGCCAAGCGGACAATCTATTGAGATGTGAGGAAAAATGGATTTAAGTACAATTCCAGTTTGCCTGTTGATGTAACTCAATTGGAACACTGGTGTTAAAGGTCCGACCATGCGGAACATGGATAAAAAACAGTGAAATGTTAAAATGTTGAAAATGTAGAAATGTTGGGAAATCCATTACAGGAACATGACTAAATAGTAGAGACCAAAATGTAAAGTCTTTCTACTTGATTCACAAGGCGAATCTCGATAATGACCGGCGTTCTATACATTATCCCTTACTTAACATTCTGATCAATGTTCAGCATGGTCAGACCTTTCAAAAATTATGGGGTAGGGGGTGGGGTGCGCAGTAAGGCCCAACAGCACCTGGTAAGGCCCAGCCTAATATGCAGAATGTCTCATTATGCAGCTCAGTTTATCAAACAAATTACCATCTTTTGTCGGACTGCCTCTGTTTTTAAGAGGGCTTCGGCCTCATTAAAGTCCTCCTCGTTTGTGATAGGCAGCTGGACGGGGAACGGCTCTCGGCTTGTGGCTGGTCCACTAGCTGGGGTTCTACCCTCGGCCATTTCCCCCATGATGAACTGCACATCTCGTGAAAGTTCCTTCACCACCACTAGCACTTCGGCAAGCATCCCTGTCATCTTTTGGATGGCCAGGTCTTAAACAAGGGTAAAAACAAATTGTCATGAGATAAAAATGTGCAAAATACTTCTGTGGTTACATAGCACAACATTTTCTAATAGACTTGCCTTTCAAAAGCTGCCCATTTTCACCTTGTGGGGCACGAAATGGGGTGTGCATGGTCCCATACGTTGATATACTGGCACCTGCAAAACAAAGATATTAATTTATATATTGGGACCATCAACAAAACTTTGAGAGGGCAGATTGTGTTGTCAGCTAACAAATGCAACTGTTGCATTAAAGCTGTTTCTGCTAAGTAGATTAAGTAAAAATTTGAGGCACTGATGAAGCACAAGCCTCCTAGAAGTATGTGCGGCCATATTGTCATACAGATTTAAATCAAGCAGGCAATACCTATACTTCCAGTACTTATAAGCTCCATTCACTTCGGATGCAGCCTAAATAGTAAGTACGGGAAGTATGGGTTTGGAACACAGGGATAGACTATATGACAGCAGCACCCTTAATGGACTTCATAACTTTGTTACTATCAGGTAAATATCACTAAACCCACACTGTTTAGACCCGTCATTTTCACGTCTAATTTCATAACCCCCTCCACACACACACACACACCCCACAAACTTAAACATTACCACTCAATAAGGGTTTATAGGACAAAAGCAAGCATTTCAATTACCGCTCCGGGGCCCCCTAGTGGCAAGGGCCTGGGGCTACTGCCCCGTTTCCCAATGCCTCATTAATGTCTGGCTGCGGCCTGTGGGACATGGACATCCATATCCAAGTGCTTTTATGTTTGTATTCGCAAATGAGGCATAAAATTCTTAACTATGCACTAATTTGCATACAAGTATTTCAAGGAAAGAAAGGATAAGGAGGATGGATGGATGCAGGTCTAATAATAATAATGGTAAGGGTGGCATATGTCAGACCATGTTGGATCTCATCCTGAGGGTATATGCTTTCAGAAAAGATATCGCTTAGGTGGTATCTTATTATGATGATTATTATCATTAGCTGTAGTATTAGTATTATTAATATTAGATCGATAGATAGATAGATATCTACTATTAATAATACTTAACGAGTTTGTTTGCCCATAAAATCTTTAAGATATTAGGTTAAACTTTTTTGGCTTGCTGTCCGCTGGAGAGGGGCTCGATGAAGCAGCTTCAACTCGAGCTCTGATATACCCCCCAGTGGCTAAATGTAGGACCTGTTAATTAAAGGGCAAGGTACCTAAGATGAAGGTGGAGTTTGGGGAGGTGGAGGGATACTGGAACAGCTGATACTAGGGAGAGGTAAGCGGCTGCTTATATACTCTGTTTGTTGATTGAAAGATTGGATGGGCTCGCTCCTCCCTAACTTACGTTTAGGAACTTCATTTAACGAGTTCGTTTGCCCATAAAATCTTTAAGATATTAGGTTAAACTTATTTGGCTTGCTGTCCGCTGGAGAGGGGCTCGATGAAGCAGCTTCAACTCGAGCTCTGATATACCCCCCAAAAGTGTTGAATAAATATTTGGGACAGCAAGTTAGAATAACGTGATCAAATACAGGATGCCTATAAGCTTAAAGTATGTTACCCCCCAAAAGAGTGGAAATTGAAAGCTGTATGGAGCATGGATGGACACGGCTGCGGCAGTGATATGTTTAAAGGGGCTCCTGGCTGGAACTGCGTCTCCCTACTATGCCCACCATGTGGGGCTATGAGTGGAGCTCCGGCGGGAGCTGTGTTTGAAAGAGTGTGCCTGCGTTCGTTGTGGAGTGAAACGACATGGGCTTGTGGAAATTTGACTGGGGTACATCTCACCGCTGCACTGCTGCGGCAGTGACTTTCAGAAATTACTCCTGCGGGAGTATCTTGGGACTGGAGGTTTGAGTACGAGGTTGGAGAACGCCCTGCCACATCCATGACATGGAGCTCCATGGAGTTAGAGAACATGGGGCTTCCAGATGACACAAATGGGGAAGAAGGTCCTCGTCCCTAAAGGCGAACGGGCCACCGGTGTCTGAAGCGAAACTCCCTACGCAGCAAGAGGGAGCCTACGGTATACATAGGAAAAGCAGAACTACCATCCTTCTGACGCAGGGGGCGGAGATCACATAAAGACATAATGGCCCGTCGCGTTCGAGGGACGTACGATCCTTGGTACCTCCAGTCCTGATTTATTCAGATAGGAGGGCCCACACTGCGATCCGAACGGGAGAGCCTCCATGGTTAAAAACATGAAGGATCACACAGCGATTCGGAAAGGGAGAGCCCCCACGGCGCCCGAACGGAAAGCTCACACTGCAATTCGACCGGGAGAGCTCCCGCAGCGTTTCGAAGGAGAGAGCCCCCCCATATGTATAAATAGGGAGTTCACTCGGCGATCAAAACGGGAGAGCCCACACAGCAAGTCGAACGGGAGAGCCTATGATGCTTCTGAACGGAAGAGCCCACACGGCGATTCAGATGGGAGACCCCACTCCAGGAGTGGTAGGTCACGCACATCTGAAAAGGGAGAGCTCTCACTGCATCCAGATGAATACACGCCCTGCGGGGCTAGGTAAGCGGGGAGATGCAAAATAGTAGGGAGAAGCGGTCCAGACTTAGAGGGATGCTAGTGTTTGCTGTGCTTGTCTAATGTTATGCAGATCTGAACGAACGTATGTTTCGAAGGCGAGGGACGACCATCGACCTAGCATTTTGATTTGGTGATCGGAAGAAAGCCAAATTGAACATGGCGTCTGGGGCTCTTGTTTTGTTAGGAGAACAAGACCTGAGCGGAGAGTGGTTAGGCAGACGCTAAGAATGTCGACGGTTAAAGTTAGCTAAAGGAGCGGCGCACAGGGCACATAGAACGGGCGTGAGCTCCGCCACAGAAATTACAGACATGGAGGAAGTGGCATCGTTGTCTGTTGCAACGTGATGAATTAAAGCTGTTGCACACTTGTCTGCCTGGAACTGAGGTAGAAATCTGGTTACGGTCATTCCTTGATTGAGGGACATATCAAGTGGATTTTTCTTGGAAAGGAGCTGGATGGTTCGGAAGATCTGAGTTGGTTTGGGGACATTCTGAAGTAGAATGAATGATAGACCTGCAGATGGCGCAAGAAGGGCTTCGAACGCCTAAGAAGACTCTGTTATATAGTTCGAGGTCCAATGCTCCCAGTAAGGACACTGGTTCCAGGGTGTGACGCGGGCGGCGCATTTAGGATTTAGCTGGAAAAAGCTTATGGTATGTATAAAAATTACTACCTCCGAAAGAGAGACTGAGCTCTGCTATGGTAGAGAGGTAGTCATTTAATTCCTTGCGTCTGGCTGGAAATGAAGAGCAAATTACTTCTGTGTATCTGGCAAAAGCAACGCAAAATTCTGAAAGTGAGAGAACTCGTTTTGAAGGTTGTACAGAATTTGTAAGATCAACGATTTAAGTCAAACGAGCGGTGGGATTCATTGAGAGGGACGAAAGTCAGTAGAGAAGGAAGATCGATAGTTGCACCTGATAGAATTAGGGAACGGAGATGGGCTGGGACTGGTAGTGGTTCCATGGCGATTGCATTGTTAGGAGCTGGAAGATGGACTGCTGTTGAGAGTGAATGGGCTGGCAAGCGGATTGATGCTTCTTCAGGTTGGAGGTGGAGTCTTTGGACCATAGACAGTAAAAGAAATGGACACAGCGACCCCGTTGATTTCAACGGAGAGATTTGAAGCCCAACATGGGCACTCACTTCCTGATAGCCAAGCGCACTGCGCAGGCTCAAACTGAGCTTGACGACGAGCTGACCTTCTAGTAGCTGTGCCGGGACAAATCTGACCTTCTAGTAGCTGTGCCGGGACAAATCTGAATTGAA
This sequence comes from Rhinichthys osculus, assembly GCA_029959095.1. Classification (NCBI taxonomy): domain Eukaryota; kingdom Metazoa; phylum Chordata; class Actinopteri; order Cypriniformes; family Leuciscidae; genus Rhinichthys; species Rhinichthys osculus. The sequence goes on along the minus strand of JARWKJ010000013.1, from coordinate 7,864,919 downwards.
ATCTGAAGCAAACCTGTTGTTGAAATATTTTGTCCCGTTGCTTTTATGAACTCTCTATCTATGGTCTTCTCCCTTGACTTTATGTCTCCATGTCCACCCGATTGCCTCATAGACAGTAAACGATTGCCTACGAGCTTCTACTTCTGTCTACACGGTAATTTCTCTACTGTACGACAGAGCGTCCCGTGGTTATGACGCAATCGTTAGCCTATTTTTACAAGAATGGCTTTTACGGGGCCATAACGTGTAAAATACGAAGTAATGGAGTCTTTTATACATTGTCGTGTTTCTTTAGAAATAAATAATGGACAAATGGAGTCTTTGGACGCCTCAGATGTAAAGTTATTCACTGTCAAAGTGACGCCAAAATGAATGGGAGTCAATGGGATGCTAACAGCAGGTCATAGCCAGCTACAATGGCGGCCCCCGGAGGCAGCTTCAACTTCCGGCTGATGGATTACCGCCTTGCTTTGGACGCTGAAAGGAGGTTGGTTGCTGGCAAGCAGAGGTTGCACTGCACAGTTAGGCTATTTTTCGTTCTCCCTTCTCTTTCTTTAAAGTGAAATGCTGTTTGAATTTCCGAGATCGAAACGCACTCTTGCCCTGTCTCTGTTGTAGTTCCGGCTACATCTCTATTCTAGCTCCCGCTGCTCCTCTTCTGACTCATTGTGACTGATCACGCAAACCGCACATTTTTCGTTTTCACATTGGGGCTTCTGGGAAATGCTGAGTTGCCTTAATTTATTTAGAGAGTCACTAAACTCGTGAAACAGGTATCGTAATGTAATCCAAAGATTTCAACAATGTAACTGTATTCTAAATACCAACTATTTAAATTGTAACTGTAACGGAATACAGATGGGCCTACACATAATTTGTATTCTGAATACGTAACGCCGGTACATATATTCCGTTACTGCCCAACACTGCTGGTGGAAACTGTGGAACATGTGCTGTTTGAGTGTATTAAATACTCAAATCAAAGAATGGATTTAAGGAATGGACTGGAACATGAAGGAATCAAACAAATGAACATTACAAATATCTTCTCAAATAAATCCAGAAAGATGGTGCTTAAAATCATATCATCTTATCTACAACAAACTGGACTAAACCTAAGGATTTAAGCAAAAGTAAATAAGATACAGTAGGTGGCAATAATGCTCCAATTGGTTGCAAGTCGCCAGTAAAAGACGAAGAAGAACACTGCTGGTGTCCAAGATGGCTGGCATGGGCTGAAGTGAGAGGAAGGGGAGGTTTTGTGTGGAAAAGTGTAGAAATCCTTTGCTGAGGCAACCTCACGCTCTGATGTGAACGGGAAAGAATATTAGGAGACAATTGGAAGATAGAAGGGGAAAAAGGGGTGAGGTGAATTGGAATGGAAGGAAAGAGGGAAGATGGCTAGCGAAGGCAACCTCGCGCTAGGATCCGCTCTTTGAGTAGGTTGGTTTGAGGGTGAGAGAAAATGTAACTGTGTGCGAGGGTGACCTGGCACAAAGGTTATTATAAAGAAGTTTAGAGAGAACTGGAGAAGCAGAGGGAAGTCGGAGGAATGTGTTTGTGAGTTTGGTTCTTGCCTGGGGAGTGGGGCTGACTGCATGAAGTTTGTGAGAGCTGGAGAAGAAGCGGAACTGTTTTTTGCGGCCGCTGTTGCTGGCCGGGTGGAAATACCGGCGGACAAGGAAGTGTGAGCCGCGGCGGCGCCGGCGGCCTTTGGATCGGCGCGTTGGGATTGTGTGGGTTCAGAACGCCGAACCGGGAGAGAAACGGAGGTAGAAGAGGTGCGAGTCTTGCTTTTATAAGATGTTGAAGTGTTTGATGGAATGCTGGAACTGTAAGAACTGATGAAAAGATCGTAGAGTTGAGCTTTTGCTGATCTGCAGGAGAACTGGATTCCGGAGCTGGAGAGGACTTGACGTAGGCTGTTGACTGAACATTTTGAAATGGGTGGAATCGGTGTATTAGCAGCGGAAGAATGGGGAGAAGATGGACGAGGCTCAGTTAAAACTGGCGATCTTGAAGATAGAGGAGAGCGTTGCCTTTTGGAACGTGGTTTATATGAGCGCTGGATTTCTCGATCAGAACGCTCATGAAGATGATCCGTAAGATTCGATCTCACGCGGGGTGTGACTGGCTGTGACCCAGGAAGGCTTGTCAGTTCGTCGTCTGAAGGAAAGAGCTGGATTTCCGGGATGTCGGACATTATTCCTTGCGGCAGTAATGCATACTGGAACAGCTGATACTAGGGAGAGGTAAGCGGCTGCTTATATACTCTGTTTGTTGATTGAAAGATTGGATGGGCTCGCTCCTCCCTAACTTACGTTTAGGAACTTCATTAATACTACGGCTAATGATAATCATCATCATAATAACCAGATACTAGTATAAATACTACTAATACTAGTAAATTGTATGATTATGATAGGCCTACTACTAATAAAATTGATAACATTATCAATTATCATTATTATTGTTATTATTATTATTGGCCTATTTTTGTCACTCTGGGGAAGACGAGTTGAGTTTGAGGTCTGTGGGAGTGCCTGTTACTCAGCAGCTGATAGCTGTTGTTTACAGCCAATCAAATTTGCTATGTTGAAAGTTGTAGCCTTGTCATGACCCGGAAGAATTTAATTTCTTGTAGCCTTGTCATGACCCGGAAGAATTTAATTTCCTATCAACCTGCATCATCATCAACGAATCACTCTCTGAGACAACTCGGTAGGTACAATTTGAACGGTTGATGTAAGTTAGTTTATGGGCGCATACATTTTACAAGTTTTCTGTTAACTTTGAAACGTTACGGATCTGATCCCCTCCTCGCTAGTGACACACTCGGCTCGCACTTTTGCAACAATATCGTTGACTTGCTGTCACTACAGCAACTGTTTAAATTGTAGCTAGCGTTACCTGCTAGCTAACTAGCTCTAGCACTATTCACATAAATCAATCATGGTCATTCCCTTATTGAGTGATAAAGTTTCCATTTAACGACAAAGTGCCAAAACAAACAACATGTTTATTTTTTTTTATTTTTTTAAACATAAGTCAGTTAAAACTTACCACAAGCAGGAGTGGGTATGAGCAGTCACTGGAAATGGCGCTGGCTAACTGCAGGTCTAACGGTAGCAGCTAGAAACTGATATGGACCGTTCCAAAGAAATATGTTTTTTGTTTCTTACTTGTTTTTTATTTGTTCTCTGTACAGGTTACACACATAACCTAAGATACATGTTAAAAAAAACATCACAATCAATCGTCCAAGCATTGTTTTTAATTAAAAATATAATAATTACAAATATATAAACCCCCTCATCTTAATGGTCTCACCTACAGTAACCGCCACTCCTTGTGCGTCCCGCCTGTTTAACTTTGACAGCATTGATTAAACATTGATCTAATGTTTGCAATTCAACCATTAAATTCAACCATAATTCAACGTTGATTCAATGACATTTTTTCAACTTTCAATTCTTCAGTGGTTGATTCACCAACACATTTCAACCATAACCATAAATCAACCATTTCAACCAAAATTCCATGTTGAAATAACATCTTCTGCTATCTGGGATGCAAACACATGTATGGTCAAAAAAGAGAGAGGTAATCGAAGCCCACGGCAAATATTCAGATACCGGTAAGTTGCTTACATGGGCCCACCCCTATAGGCACATAGAGTACAATGAAATTCAAATAAAGTTTTGACAAAAAAGGTTTTATAAAAAGATAAACATCACATATTTTAGCCTTTACAGTTTTTTTGGAATGCTAAACGCCAGTGAGCACAACTGGAGCTACATGTGCTAAACTCTAACTCCAGTCTGCAATACCAACAGTCCCCTGAGCTAAACAGCTCACATCACCTGCAAAACTCAACACAACTCTTAACACACACTCAAAACAGGCTCAGTGCAGCCAAACACTGCACAACCCTCACTGAGATAACACACACTGTCACTCAGAACACACTGAGAGGAAAAACACTACACAACCCTCACTGAGATAACACACACTGTCACTCAGAACACACTGAGAGGAAAAACACTAGCATCAAACACCAATACAGAAAATACAAACTTTTCATCTTTACAGTTTGAACAATTTCAGTGACTTCATACAAGAGTGACATTCTTTCACATGATTTATTTACATTTTTAGAACATAACAATTCTTTAAGGTAAATGAAAATTAGCAGTTTGCTTCAATAGTCTGTAGTAATTTATGTATTTACAGTAATGAGAAAAAAAGGTAGAAACTAAAAGTACATACTGTAATTCGAACAAATAACTGAGGGGTTAATCCTGCCTCTCTCCAGCATCAGCCACAGGTTTCAGCCTTTCAGCTGAGAGTACAGTCAGGACTGTGTGTGTGTGTGTGTGTGTGTGTGTGTGTGTGTGTGTGTGTGTGTGTGAGTGCAGTCAGCTGTGTGTGTGTGTGTGTGTGTGTGTGTGTGTGTGTGTGTGTGTGTGAGTGCAGCACAAAGCTGAAATCTAATCTGTTTTGAATGTGTGGTTCACAGTTTTGACAGCAGTGTGTTAGCATTTGAACAAAGTGCTGTAAATCCACAGTGTTTTGCAGGTTGTGGTTAAAGTCATGGGATAAGTGTGTAGAGTTTTGAAAACTGTGTACAAGCAATGAAACACGAACTAGAGTTTGGTCCACATGAACTGCTGCTGTGCAGACTGGAGTTAGAGTTTAGCACATGTAGGTCCAGTTGTGCTCACTGGCGTTTAGCAATCCAAAAAAAACTGTAAATCATTTTTATAAAAAGAATGAGTCAAAAAAGAGAAATTACGGACATTTACAATGCACATTAGCTTATCTTTTATTAGCAATAGAAAAATTCGGCCCGATTTTCCCGTGGCGTCTGTCGTTGCTATGCAACCGTGCACTGCGCTCTCCACAACGACAAAGAAGTTATATAGTAGCTAATGGATTTCCGCCACCGATAAACGCTTGCTAGTGTTTTCATCTCGCTCCGCCTGTAAAAAAAATTAGCGCGTCGCTTCAATGATGAGCGCGCTTGCCGCGCGTCTATATTTTGAAATAGCGAACTTGAACGCGCAAAAGACACGATATGTGAACGGCCCCTTGACGAGCTGCTGGTAGCTCGCGAGCGACGTGTTGGAGTAAAAGATACGCAGCAAGAAGAAACACTAGTGGTTCACGATTGCGCACATACTGCTGTTTTGGCGCGCAGTGTTCTGATTTCCTATTTACTTGTTTGGTGGAGGCAATCCAGAATTACTGTTGGTGAAATTATAATCAGACAAAAAAAAACTCTTCGGATCGGCACGATTCACATAAGTCACCCAAACGACTACAGAGATTTAAATTGGATTTACTTGTCTTACTGTTAATTATTCTCATCTTAAACAGGACAAACACACAGAAAAAAAACCCTGTGAAGCGGCTGAGATCCACGTGACACTGTTATAAAGATGGCGTTTATTAAAGAGGAGAGTGAAGACATGAAGTTTGAAGAAACACTCAGTGTGAAGCAAGATGAAACTGAGGAACTAACAGGTTGGTTTCATTCTCACAGCTGAACTCAGGCATTTGATCTCATTTTATCTCGTGTCTTTCACATCTTCTATCGACCAGAAGTGGGACCAAGTCATTGTTTTGCAAGTCACAGGTCGTCTGGGGTCAAGTCCCAGGTCCAGACAGAAAAGGCCAAGTCAAGTTGCATGTCCAAAGTTTCTCAGTATTAATTACTATATAGTAAATATATATTTATTTTATTTCCCCCTTCATTTTATGTTTCTCTTTACCCAATTAAACATTCTGTATTGTCTATTTTCCATCCGTTTACCATATTTTTAAAAAAATAATCCCTGATAATCATGGCAATTACGTTTTCACTATATGACTGTAGGCCACGTGTGGCAAAACATGAAACGACTTTACTTTTTAGGGGAATTTAACTTTTTATTATAATATTTTATTTCAGTTAAGCTAGTCATTAATAGTCTATAGTGGGCCTAAGTAACATTTTAGAAGGATAATTAGTGGTATTTCATTGAGGAATGAATCAGTGTTTACAAACTAATTTCGTTCATGTCCACGGTTTCATTTGTACGTGAGTTGAGGATTTTAAAGGGCCCCTGTTATGTTTTTTTAATATTCCCTTTCATGCAATTTTTCCCAAATTCCGTTTTTTCCGTTTTAATTTTTGGGAAATATTTTTTTTTTTTACCCTTTACTGTTATTTTAGTCATAAAAAGAGTGCTTTTAAAGTTAATGATTAAAATGTATACAAATAAAATAGGAATGACCTTAAATTACAGACATTTACTCAGTAGCCTTTTCAGGACAAATACTGCATGATGCCACATGACACTGCACTCTTCAAGTAACAACAAAATATGGTTATGAGCTTTAAACTGTCCAGTAAAATAAATTTTATTAGTTTAAAGTTTAAATAAAAGTCACACTCTGTCTCTCTCTCGCCCAGAGTGTCGCTCGCGGAGTTCGCTTCGCTTTTGTCCAGTCCGGCGCGCCTCATCCCACATAGCAAATGTTTTCTGGCCCAGCTCCGGGCCACACAATCACTTTTCCCTCGGCCCAAGTACCGCAAAGAATGACGGTACTGAAGTGGCCCAGAACTGGATTAAAGACAAGGGTCACACATGGGCCATAACCGGCCCGAATCTCAGCCAGTTAATCACCCTTAACTGGCCCTGAAGTGGCCCAGAACTGGATTAAAGACATGGGTCACACATGGGCCATAACCGGCCCGAATCTCAGCCAGTTAATCACCCTTAACTGGCCCTGAAGTGGCCCAGAACTGGATTAGAGACAAGGGTCACACATGGGCCATAACTGACCCGAATCTCAGCCAGTTAACCCTTAACTGGCCCTGAAGTGGCCCAGAACTGGATTAGAGACAAGGGTCACACATGGGCCATAACTGACCCGAATCTCAGCCAGTTAACCCTTAACTGGCCCTGAAGTGGCCCAGAACTGGATTAAAGACATGGGTCACACATGGGCCATAACCGGCCCGAATCTCAGCCAGTTAATCACCCTTAACTGGCCCTGAAGTGGCCCAGAACTGGATTAGAGACAAGGGTCACACATGGGCCATAACTGACCCGAATCTCAGCCAGTTAACCCTTAACTGGCCCTGAAGTGGCCCAGAACTGGATTAGAGACAAGGGTCACACATGGGCCATAACTGACCCGAATCTCAGCCAGTTAACCCTTAACTGGCCCTGAAGTGGCCCAGAACTGGATTAGAGACAAGAGTCACACATGGGCCATAACTGGCCCTGAATAGGACCAAAACAGGTTTTATTTTTGGTACCAAGTCTCAGCCATAAGTTAATCTTATCAACACCAGAAACCCCAAAACTGAGCCATAACCCAGCCTAATCTTACCAAACCATATGAACAAATAAGTCACAGGAAAATTCAATTATGAAAATTGCTTTATTTAACAATAATGTACACGCCAAAAATACATTTTTAAATTACATCTAGAATTGTGTAACTGTGTGAAGGCTATTTTAGTACATTCAAAGCATAACATCTTATTAGCACCTCAAAAAAGTGCATTTAATTTCAAAATGTTCTTGTCTGTCTTTAACAGTTACTTATTGTAGTAATGCACAAGCCAAAACATTTAATAATAATGAAAATTCACATCTAGAATTGTGTAACTGTGTGAAGGCTATTTTTTTTTTTTTTGTACATTCAAAGCGCAACATCCTATTACCTCAAAGTGCATTTAATTTCAAAATGTTCTGGTCTGTCTTAAAGGAACACTCCACCGTTTTTTCATATTAAACTATGTTCTTCCCTTAACTAAGACGAGTTGATACATACCTCTCTCGTCTCAGTGTGGCACTCAATCGCTCTGGCGCGCGGCAACACTTTGATAGCACTAGCTTAGCCCAGTTCATTCATTAGGATCCAAACAGAGATGAAGTTAGAAGCGACCAAACACCTCCACGTTTTCCCTATTTAAATACAGTTACACGACCAAGTATGGTGAAACAAAATAAAACATGGCGCTTTTCTAAGCGGGTAAAATGGATAATAATGTATGGCGGAATAGCACTTGGACTCGGTGCAGTAATATAACTATATCATCGGGAGAGGATTATGAGTGATGATATTACTGCACCGAGTTGAAGTGCTATCAAGTGCTATTCTGCCATACATTATAGTTATCTATTATATGTTATAAGGCAATAACATAGTTTAATGGTCTGTTTAATATATTAATGGTCTGTTTAATAAAAAAATAAAAAAAGTTTAATATGAAAAAACGGTGGAGTGTTCCTTTAAACAGTAGCTTACTTATTGTAGTAATATTGTAGTAATACAGCTAGAGTTGTGTGAACACTATTTTAGTTGCCTGAACAGCCAAGTATACAACATTTTCCAATTCTAACTAAATTAATCTATGAATGAATCTAGCACTGAAATGTAACCATATTATAATGTAATTTTACTCTCAACAAACATAGAGCAAATTAAAACAATTACTTAAAACAAATTTACACATCAGAATTTTTGTATGTGTGAGGGAGAAAAAAATAGTTCTCAGGAAGTGAAGTCCAGCTCTGCAGCCCCTCTTTTCTCCTCAAGCGCTCTCTCCTTCCTCCATCTCTATCAGGAGCAAGCTGAAGCCATCTTGTATAGTTGCTTCTATCTCCTGATCGGGAGCATGTTGTGTCAGACGATTTTTTTCTCACAGCAGCTAAAAGACAAAATATTAAATTAATACAAAATTAATAAATACATATACAAACATTAATCCACCTGTAAATAAATGTAGGTAACAAAATAAAATAAGGTTGCTTTGGTTACATTTTATCCAGGAAATGGTTGCGTATAATGTGGCACTATTGAATGACTGTCAAAATACTGTTGTCAAACTCACAACAGTATGACAACAGTATTTTGACAAACAAAACCTTTTTAGCAAACAAAAACCTTAAAAATGGTTAGATATGAAAACTGTGGTATAAACACATGCTTATCTGTGAATTAACTTTTAATTTATTAACTGTTAAAATAAAACGGCAATTATCCACTAAAGGAACAGTTCAACCAAAAATTTAAATTCTGTCAACATTTCCTCACCTCCACTTGTACGATGCCTGTATGAGTTTCTTCCTTCTGTTGAACACAGCAGAAATTAAAAAAATAAATGTTTAATCAGTAGAGAACCAAATTTCCAATTTAATGTTACATTCCAGTTACCTGTCTGGTCGGCAACATTCCTCAAAATGTGTTCTTTGTGTTCATCAAAAGAAACCAACTCATCCAATCTTAAGAGAAAATGATGAGTAAATTTTCAGTTTTGTTTGAACTTCCTTTAAAAAACAAGAACAGACATACACACACACACACACATAAAATAGCAGACATATCCTGATTATCAAAGTCACAGATTAGATTTAGATATAATTAAATCTGATTATACAACCATTGAATCACTTTGAGCTTTAAAAGTCAATTACTGTTGTTTGTTGCTAATTTCGCTGTGATTTTTCCTATCATTTTAACCGCATTAACCCTTTAAGTGTCACCCCCCTTTTTTTGAATATACATGAAAATGCACATTTCAAACATAAATGGTTGTAATTCAAGAATGCTTTGGAATATAGACGTAAGATTGGTCTTGTTTTAAAGAAGACATTTGGCAGATTTATGTAGAAGTGAAATAAATTAAGAAAGTGAAACAGAAAAAAAGTTATAGAAGTTTGAGTTTATGGAAATGTACAATGTAAAAAAATTAATTATTCATATTTTATATAAAATATATATTTTCAAAACCTGGGCTACTCTAAAACTGCAGAAAAATCAAAGCCAAAAATCTGAACAAGTTGTGTTTCAAATTTTAGGTTGATATCTCAAAAAATGAGCTTTCAGTAAGATTTTGTTTGGGCGCAGTACCAAACTTTTTCACTAGGTCACAACCAGACTCCATTACTGCCCATATAAGGGCGCCTCCATTTCCAAATGTGTTTTGAGTGATATGAACCATTATTTCCACAATTTTCATACAATTTATGAAGTAGAGATCCTATTCAGAAGTAGTATGGGAAAGTTAGGCAGATTTTGATATGAATTCAACCTCTAATAAACACATACAAAGAACACGCATGTGCGTCATAGCTCGCTGCCACATCACAAATGGTGAATTTATTATTTTTTTCTTTATATTTAAAACATTTTCAGACCTTTTTTTCTAAAATAATTGAATGGATGCTATCGTTTGAACTCTTGGCATAAAAAACAAACAAGGTTTCTACAATTTTTTTCATGATTTTTCATGTTCATTGCTATTTCAAAATAAAGGTCTGAACACGCCTTAGGAGTATGGAAATATTATTGTTGCAAATTGATAAATTACGGCTCTGTAATTTATTTTGAAAATCAATCACCAAATATGGAAACTAGAGATTGTAAGCTTTCAAATGATATATAGTTTGTCAATATTACTTAAGGTTTTAACTAAGATATTATTGTTTTAAAAATATAATGGCAAACGTCCCACCTGTGGGACGGTGACAGTTAAGGGGCTTACATTACATCCCGCAGGCCGGTCTATCGCACCGGTCGCGTCAGTCTGTACTCGCATTCTCAAGGGGCAGTGGATTCGCTACCATATAAGCAAAAGTTCACTTCAATAAAGAACAAAGTGACATCCGAGTTTGAATTCTGGTATTTAAAAAAAGCACAAAGAAAGAGAGCGACGAACTTCACTTACCTGAACAGCAGTTGTCTGACAGTGACAGACTTCTTCACCCTTCAGCGGGAGAAATTTCAAACGACGCATACATCACGTGAACCTCATTCACCAACCAGAAAAGCTGCTGTTACCGTGGAGATCGCGCCAAAATAAACATTTTTTAAATGATATTTTTTTTCAAACGCTTTTTAATAAACTGCTATATATATATAGTACGTTTTTAACATGATTTTGTGGTGCTTAAACTAAAAAGTATGGAAAATGTTGACTATTTTGTATGTGAATTATTTTTTCTTTAAACTATAAATTTATTTTAAAAAATCAATTATCATGTTAGGGAAATGTATATTTTGTTCAGGTCAAATGGATTTGGGAATTGTTTAATGATTATTGAATTTTGTGAACATTGCTGAAAACTAATAGGCCTAGCAGCCCTAAATACTTATAACTGTCCAGTACACAAAGGCCCATAATCGCTACACTGATCTGGGCCATAATCGCTAAACTGATCTGGGCCACACACCTCCCATCCACAATCGGCCCAAATGTTGTCTGCCGTCATGCATGCAGTGCCATCATTGCCACTGATGTACAGCCTGGGCAGCCTATAATTGAAGATGTGAAATTCTCTAACAAATGTCTTACATTGCCTTCCCTGGAGGATTTATATATAACAAAAAGGACTGATAAATATGAAATGTTTATGGACGATCTCTTAGTTGCCCAGCTCCAGAAAGACCACGCCAAAACCCAGCACAAAGCCAAGAAAAAGGACAAAAGGAAGAAGAAGTCGACCATTGACCCTGCAGCACGACCTGATATGGCAGAGCATGAAGATGATAACCACAATTCGGAAAATGGAACAACTGAACAAACAACTGATGCATGTTGTAAAAAAGTTTGTGTTAATGAGTCAACTTAAATGTCCCAGATGTGAAATGTTAGATGTGCAGGAGAAAGTCGCATCTCTAGAGATGCAACTTTGCCCTGCTGTCTGAAGTGTTATTTTTAGTTTGCATTGTCTTTCTTTTGCGCTTTCATTGCAGAAGCTAAGCAGGTGTTACAACTGTGACCTTTCTGTATAGATAAGGTAACGCTTTTTAGGAGGCCATTGTGAGGCCAGAGGCAGGATGTGGTTTTCACACCTGTAGATGGGGGAAAAACCAGTAGAATAGCGCCATAGCTCATGTATGTAGAGTCTTAGAAGATTAACGACTTTTTGCTCAACAACAAGTGTAGGTGTTTGCTGTTTTTTACATACCTTGTAAGGAATTATTGCTGAACTAGGGCTGCCTCCCCTAATGCTTAGAGACGGCCCCAATTTAGACATATAAAAGATGATGTTTCCTGTTTCTCGGGGCCGCAACTTTTCGAGGTGAAGACTATATACGCTTTTCTTTTATTTTTCTGTTTTTTGAATTTATTGTCTTTGTATCATTCTGAAAATTTTTGAGTAAAACGAAACCATAAGTTTGGTGATTCGAAAATCTCTTAAAATCAGACTCAGAGTGATTTTTCCTAAAAATATCTTTATGTGAATTGAGATATTTTATACTGAGCAAAGAGCCCTGTGACACGAACCCAAGACTGAGCTGGGACGGACACCGCCGAGGATCCTATTCCACTTCCCAACATCAAGAAATATCAGGTGAGCATATGATGAAATGTGATTTGGATTGCATGTGAATGATATGAGGGAGGTTGATAGGTATTACAGCGGTATAAAAATACAACATGGCGCCCAATCCGTGGGGCTTTTTGCTAGTAAGGAAATTATAAGGACAATAGTTCAAGACAGAAAATAAAAACGTGTATAGCCAAAGTCCACATACTACAGTCACTGTTATTATTAGCGGTTCAAAGGAATCGAATTGGGACATATATCACTTGCAAAGTTCCAGGGGAACTAAGTGATAAATCAGCGCGCAGGCTCATATGAAGACCTGTTAAAACAGACAAAAAACTCAAAGAACCCTGAGAGGGGGGTGAGTTAGTCTATAGATACAAACCGGTTTTGGAGTGAACCCAAACACTCGCAAAAAATAAGGGAATTTTAAGTGAACCCAAACACTTGCAGAAAATAAGGGAGTTGAATGAAGAGTCATATAGATTTGTGAAAAGGTTGCATCCTTTGAATGCGACACATGGGTGACTAGGTTTTCGGTGTACGCTTTCAACGTGGTCCGAACTGCTGCTCCCTTCGGGTTGCGTTGTCGGTGGGCATTGTTTTCCTGGTCACACGTGCCACAGGGAAATGCGAGCAGGTATTTCCTAAAAATCTATAGTGACGATTCTAATATTTGTGAAGGAATTACAACACATAAGAAATGGGAAGCCGAATGATTACTATAGATTTAGTGACCAGCGACACTGCAGGAAAGTTAGAATGGTTGGATTTTACCAGATGTAAGTGCGGCTTTAGGGACATACCCTGGCGAGAGGTCAGAGAAATCGCTCAAGTAATAAACTTTAGGGTTGAAGAAGGAGCAGAAGCTCCAGCCTTCATTTACTCTAATAAAGGAGCAAACGATGAGGGCCCAAAAGTGCAGATTTTTAACACGACAGGGAAAGAAATGAAGGGCATCCCAACAAAAAGCTGGAACACTCTCATTGAGGATGGTTCAGGGGAAGAATCAGACAAAGGCTCCGCAACCTATAGCGTGATCTCTCAGGAAGAGATGAGAATGAACCTTGTTGAACCTGATGCTCCGCTCTATGAAGCCATACTTAGTCCCAGGGAGGAAACGTTGATAGAGTTTGAAGAGCCCCTTAGACTATATTTTGCGAAAGGAACAAATTTAGTGGTACTGAAGGCAGGGTATTTGCAGTTTGAGGAAGAGGCAGATGCGTTGGTTAACGCCGCAAACAGAGCCCTCCGCCATGAAGCTGGCGTTGCAGGAGCCTTTTTGCGACAGGCGGGGCGAAAATTCCAAGATGAGTCCGACAAGTTGTTAGAGAACCGTACCAGCTCTCTACAGACAGGAGACATAATTCTCCAAAAAATCGGAGGACCAAATGGTAAACCGGTAATTCATGCAATAGGGTACAAGAAAGGGGGTGGTTCTGATCTTGACGAAGAATTACAAGCGATAGCCGTCCTAAATATTTTAGTCGATAAGATATGTGCATGCGCTAGGGAGAATAAATACTGCACAATAGCCATGCCAGTGATCTCAGGGGGAGAATTCGGCTTTAATGAGGTCAAATTGGGTGCATATCTAGTAACCACGCTAGTTAGAAACAGCAATGACGCTAATTGGCCTAAAACATGGATGATCTGTCATCCTCATGCGGCAGTGTTGAGAGAGATTGCAAAATTAGTAAATCAAAATGAAGCGGCTGTCGATAGGAAATCAAGTCAGAAAGCAGGACGAGGACAGGGGTCAAATAAGCTAAGAGCGACAACCTCAATTGAGGAACAAGAATCAGGGTGGCCAGTATTAAAACGAACGGCCACTTCTAGAGGTGCTAAAGACCCCGTAGAAAACCCCTTCCCCAAATTAAATCTCTGTAAAAGTTACGAGACATTTGAATTGGGCAGAGGATCGTATCGACCGACACATGCAAAAAGCAAAAAGAAAGAAACCCTTTTAGAACAAAAAGCTATGTGGGATAAAGAAAATGCCCCCGGGATTACTAATGGTCAATTGTGGTGTTTGCTTAACGGAGGCGACGCAGAAGAGATTCTCTCAGATACCAGACTGACTCGCAGGGCTAAAAGAGCCATTTTAGCCCAGAAAGACCTGACTAATAGAGCAGCTCTCGAGAACATAGTTAAAGGAAACATAGGGAATGCATGTTACGAACAATATTACTCCGATGTAGACTCATTGAGTGATGATGAACCAATAAGTGAATATGACCAGGAGGAAGCTTTAGAGATCGAACCACAAGGAGCAGCCTTGATCGAAAGAGACAGCGCAGAAACCCCAGTCAGAGCCCCACAAGTCCCGCGACAACTGCGGTTCAGAGAAACCGCTGATGATGAAGACAGGCAAGAGCCAGATGCAGAACGACCAGCTGAAGTGCCTGTGTTAAATCGACACTTAAAAGCCTTACATCTAGGCACTCCGGGGCAAAAGCCTAAAACCCCCGAGATCAAAACAAAGCTGGTTAAACAACCAGAAGTCGCTCTGACAGAAACAGGAACTACTTTAGAGGAACTGTTGAAACGCGATCAGGAGATGCGCATGTTGAAAAGGGCTAAGCTGAAAAATACTACAGTGAAAGGAAAAGTTCGGGAGATAGTCCGATATGGAGAACAGATGGGGATAACGGGTGTATCAATAGACTAATTTATTCTCGCTGAATTCGGAATTAGTGGGGGGAGAGAATTAGCGCAGACGCTAGAGAGCTTAATCCCCACAAACAAGGAGGAAATAGAACAGAAGCTGTTTGAGGAGAGATGGTCAACTGTAGGGGCCCTGTCAGCATGTCAGGAAGTGGCACACAAAGGCGTTGAGGGGCTCCTCAAACACATTTTCACTGGTGTAAAAAGTAATGCCCTTATAGGAGCTAGAGAGTTTCTCTTATTAGGGCCTGAAACTGATCCAGAAGAACTGGAAAAAACCCTGATTAAGTATGACCGCAAGACAGAATTAATTCAAAATGATAGGAGTAAACCGAACGAGAAACAACAGGCAGCTAGAACTCAAACTAGGAAATCAGAAAGAGAAAGGAAGCCCTACAATCGGCATGAGCCAGAAAAAAGACAGATGTCACATCAAAACCCTAGAACAGTGCCCAAGAGGAATGTAGGAGAAAACAATTATCGTAGGAGCTCTAATAGAGAAAGTGACAGGCATAGAGATCAGTCTAGGCCTAAAATTAGGAAGGAGACAGACAGACAAGAAAAGGGGTCCTACATCAGTCCTGAGAAATGGAACAAACTTAGTCAGGAAGATAAGACCAGAATCATAAAAGAAAGGGAGAAAACCAAAGATAATCCTAAGGTTGGAAGGGTTAAGGTTGACGATAATGCCGGTGACCGAGAATCTAAGGAGGAAAAACCCAAAGAACAAAAAGCAAGAAAAACAAAGAAAACGAATGGGGATTTAGATTAGGATGAAGCGGCCCCCCTGAAGTCAGCGCTACTCAAAACAGTGGAAAAAGATAAACGGCTTTATAAAACTTACGATGATACCGAGTTTCGCGTAGATACCGGAGCAGATATTAGTGTTATAAAACCCTCAGAGAATCACGGAGAATTAGTAGATTCAATAACAGTTGAAGATTTTGAAGGTCGCGTAAGTAATAAAAGCGTTTGGAAGAAGGAAAACATAAGAGTAGTGATGGGTAACGATAACTTGCTCTGCCCCGACGATTTAGTAAAAATAGGAAAATTAGGAATAGTCGATCAGAACAAAGAAATTCAGAGAATTATAAGAGACTCAGATTTAACAGATAAAGGGGGGCTGGAAATGCTTTTGGCAAAGTATCTGCCCTATTATTCAAAGAGTAAAAATGATTGTGGAAAGGTTCAATCGAATTACGAACATGTAATTCAAGGAGGCATTCCCCCTCCCCAGAGACAATACAAAATAAATAGTAGGGCAGAGAAAGAAATTGCAGAGACCATTAGAGAACTGACTGGTCAGGGAATAATACGAAAACTGAAGAAAAATGAAAGCGCCGCCACAAATGCTCCGATTCAGGCCGTAGCTAAACCGGATGGGACTTGGCGTCTCGTTACGAATTTCAAGGCACTTAACAGACTCACAGTACCGGATACTAGATATCTAATTAATTGTGGTGAGGCTAGTGGGAGCATTGGCCGAGATAAAAAATGGTTGTCGAAAATTGATCTCGCTAACGGGTTTTGGAGTGTTCCGTTAGCCAAAGAGAGTCAGGACAAAACTGCATTCACGTTTCAGGGTGACCAGTATGTGTACACTCGATTACCACAAGGTTACAAAAACTCACCAAATGTCTTTCAAAGCATGATGATTGAAACGCTGGCAGGGATACCGGTGACAGTGTACATTGATGACATACTTGTGGCCACAGAGACGGAGGCAGAACACATGAAGTTGCTAGAGCAGACTCTAGACAGAGTGACAGCTGCAGGTCTCAAACCAAGTTTGAAGAAAATGGAAATTGGAAAACAGGAGGTGGATTTCTTAGGATTCAAGTTAGGCAGGGATTCAAAAACTCTAACCACGAGCACTAGAGGCAAGTTAGAGGAATTGTTAAAATCAGGTCCTCCAAAATCCAAAAAACAGCTGCAATCACTATTAGGGACGCTGAATTTTATCAGGGAACTGATTCCTAAGTATTCCAGGGAGGCTAAGCTGCTATATCAGGGCACAAGAGAGGGAAAATGGCAGTGGACGAATGAGATGGAAACAGCCCGGATAAAACTAATTGAGATGGCGTTAAACAGCGGAGAGCTAGAGCGGCGAGACGAAGCGGTACCACTGATAGTTGATGTTAGGGAAGCAGAACAGGAAGTTACCCTGACACTATCAAACCGTGATGGGAAAGGCCCCATAGCATTTCTGACTCATACACAAGAACAGAGTATGATGAAATATGAAGAGAACGGTCCTGAAAGAGTGTTAGCTGCGGTGACGAAAAGGCTATTGCAGCTGAAAGCAACAGCAAAAGAACAGCCAATTGAAATTCATTCTCAAGCAGGCGAGCTAAGCAGACTAAAAAAGAACCTTGTGATGAATCAGGCAAGAATCAATTCCCAGAGATGGGATCAGTGGAATTTAATTTTAGGCGACAACCAACTAGAATGGAGAATGATTAAACTGAAAAGGAAAGAAAAAATGACCAAGTATCATGATGCACATCAGCATTTGCCTAAATATTTCACAGACGGCAGTGAGAAAGCAGGCCAGGTAAAATGGGGTTATTTGGTCAAGAAAGATGGTCAGCTGATTACTTCCCAGAGTAGAGAAATTGAAGGAACTGCCCAGTTAGCTGAAGTCACTGCGGTGCAAAAAGCTTTGGAAAAGGCGGTCGAATTAGGACATAAAGAAATTGTCCTGACATGTGATTCGGAATATGTAGCTGACGGTTTGAATAAAGAACTGGAGATATGGAAAGCCAACGGCTTCCATAATGCGCGTAACAAACCTATGCCACATAAAGAACAATGGGAAAAGATAGCTGAGCTGATTGAGAAGGTGACAGTACATTGTTATCACCAAGTCAGCCACACAAAACAGGAAAGTGAAGCAGCCCAAGGGAACAGGGAAATAGATAAGTTTATAGGGCGAGTTAAACTACAGGAAGTCACTGAGCTGTTTGAAAAAATGCATGATGAGTTAAACCATCCGAGCTATAACATGATTCAAATGGAACTTAGACTCCGAAATCTCAGCATACCAAATTGGAGAATGAGATATAGGGAAGTGAAGAAGGAATGTAAAATATGCAGAAAATTTATGACAGCCAAAGTAGCCCGGGAAAGCGAGCTACCGAAAGAATACAGAGGCCAAGAGGTCAGTATCGACTTTGCCGGGCCTCTCCGGCCCAAAACCACAAAAGGAAACTGTTATTTCCTCTTAGCAGTTGACAACCACACTAAGAAAAAGATGGTCTGGCCGATGCGTGCTGCGCTAGAGAAAAATGTTGTTGAGTGTTTAAAGGAATGGATCAGATGGGAAGGAAAGATGGTGTCGATCAGAGCAGATGGAGCACATAACATTAGTGGCAAACTAGTGGAGGCATTCTGTAGAGAAAACAAAATATTGCTGGTCAAGAGCATCCCCTATCGACCAGAGACAAATGGAATTGCCGAAAGATCAATCAGGGAGGTGAAAGAATTTTTCAGTAAAAATGAGAAGCTGGGGCAGTGGGATAACCTCGTTGACACCTGTCTTTTACATCTCAACAGATGTGATTACGTGACAGCCAGGGAAAAGGAGGTAAAGCAGAACCCGAGATTCAAACCTGGAGACAGTGTGATAATCACTAGACGGAAAAAGGTAGGGAGATTCAACCAAGGATCAGGGACAGTAGACACAGTCAAAGCAATTACAGGATCAAATACGGTAGAGTTAGAAAATAACAGAATCCAATCAAATAAAGACCTGATTAAAAAATAAAAGCATAAAAAATGGAAGAAATCATCAGAGTCACAAACAGGAGAGGGCTGATTAGGGTGGAGCACGGTCAACATGGTTCAAAAGCTATGCTGTGGTTAGAGCCAGAACTACAGAGGGTTCTGGGCTTCGGAGGAACTGAGGCCACACCTGTGGAGGTACGAGTCCGTCCATATATGTGTGTACTTTGTGACAAGGCAGTGGCTTTGCCTACTCTGGCCCCGGATGAAAAGAAATCTATGGGCCTAGAGTGGACAGTTAAAGAACATGGCCACATTGAGATAGGAGGCATCCTAATATGTAAAAATTGTTGGCCACTCCATCCTAAGATGAGAGTAGATTCGTTCCGTGTGTCCGGTGGGACAGCTGAAAAGTGCAGTTGCACTTTTGATGGAAATAACAGTTGGACGTGTGTAGTATGTGGCACGAAGGATAGGACACTTATGTCATCAAGATACATATGGGAGGCCATAAGAGTTATGAAACCCATAGGGCTATTTCAGGATGGCATAATCACGAGATTTTCCAGACATCCCTGGATAGGGATGAGGAAACATGAAAGAGCAGCGTTTCTGGAAACTAGAATTCCCATCTTTCCCAATGATGATAAAGAAATTAAAAATCAGGCATTACGGGAGAGGGAGGCACTAGTCAAAGAAATAGTGAACAGAGATCGCGAGAGCGATCTGTCTCTGGCTGACCTAGAGTCTGCCAGATGGAACCTCTCTTTATGGCATACACCTATTATAAGATGTTTCCCAGAAGTTGAAATGAAGAGAGGCTACGTGACAGCCAGGGAAAAGGAGGTAAAGCAGAACCCGAGATTCAAACCTGGAGACAGTGTGATAATCACTAGACGGAAAAAGGTAGGGAGATTCAACCAAGGATCAGGGACAGTAGACACAGTCAAAGCAATTACAGGATCAAATACGGTAGAGTTAGAAAATAACAGAATCCAATCAAATAAAGACCTGATTAAAAAATAAAAGCATAAAAAATGGAAGAAATCATCAGAGTCACAAACAGGAGAGGGCTGATTAGGGTGGAGCACGGTCAACATGGTTCAAAAGCTATGCTGTGGTTAGAGCCAGAACTACAGAGGGTTCTGGGCTTCGGAGGAACTGAGGCCACACCTGTGGAGGTACGAGTCCGTCCATATATGTGTGTACTTTGTGACAAGGCAGTGGCTTTGCCTACTCTGGCCCCGGATGAAAAGAAATCTATGGGCCTAGAGTGGACAGTTAAAGAACATGGCCACATTGAGATAGGAGGCATCCTAATATGTAAAAATTGTTGGCCACTCCATCCTAAGATGAGAGTAGATTCGTTCCGTGTGTCCGGTGGGACAGCTGAAAAGTGCAGTTGCACTTTTGATGGAAATAACAGTTGGACGTGTGTAGTATGTGGCACGAAGGATAGGACACTTATGTCATCAAGATACATATGGGAGGCCATAAGAGTTATGAAACCCATAGGGCTATTTCAGGATGGCATAATCACGAGATTTTCCAGACATCCCTGGATAGGGATGAGGAAACATGAAAGAGCAGCGTTTCTGGAAACTAGAATTCCCATCTTTCCCAATGATGATAAAGAAATTAAAAATCAGGCATTACGGGAGAGGGAGGCACTAGTCAAAGAAATAGTGAACAGAGATCGCGAGAGCGATCTGTCTCTGGCTGACCTAGAGTCTGCCAGATGGAACCTCTCTTTATGGCATACACCTATTATAAGATGTTTCCCAGAAGTTGAAATGAAGAGAGGCTCCTCGGGAAAGCTTGCTTGGGTGTATGTTAAAAGGGGACAAGAGTGGCAAGTAAGGACCTGGATCTCCCTAGCATTAGAAATAGCACAGGAAGGAGGATGGGAAGAAAGTCCCAAGTACAAAAAGGATTATCGAGGCACACTGTGTAGGTCAAATGTCACTAAAGAAAAAAGACAATCAAACAGGAAGGAGAAGTTTGTGGAGCTTTTAGTAGCTCCTCTCAAAGACATGAAAGAGCACAGAGTCTGGCAGGCTAGTGAGAAAAAATTTCGGATCGGAAACTTCTACGGGGATGATCAGATCACTGAAGAACCAGAGAAGCAGTTCAAAATTGTATTGCATTTGAAAATTAATGTACTGACTAGCGCACACCCTGACTTTGATTGGATTGGAGGAATTGAAGCTGAACTACATGAGAAACAACCCGAAATCAGAGTAATCAAGAAAGGTCTGTTTAGGCGTGTTAAACGGCTCGTCTCCGAGCCAAAGAACTAACCTGTGATTTCAGACAATGGGGAAGGCGAGAGCGAAGGACGATCTGGCAGAGGAATTGGAAGGAGCGAGAGAAAACATCAGGAGATTGAAGCAACAACGAAATTATTGGAAATGGATAAGTACATTTTTATGGGTTTTTCTAGGATTAGGGATAATTGTTCTGGCTGTAGTGCGGGTTAGTTTTGTATTACAATGGGAAATATTAACTTGCCAAGTAATATTAGCCGAAGTACAAGTAGACAGAGAGAATGTTTCGGGATTTGATATAATTGTACATGCAACGGAAAACAGAAATAAAAGTGAAGTAGAGAGAAATAATGGAAATTTCTGGAAATGGATAAATGGTAATTTGAATGATAAAAAACGAAATAATGATTTGCTTTATTACCTAATCAGAGAACCTAAAGTTAAGGTTAAAAGTACCGTAAAATTGAGGCGCTGGTATAGTAAAGAAGTAGAAATTTATGAGACCAATAGCTATATTACGGATCAGTGGAAAAATGAAACGTACAAATATTTTATTGGATCGACAAGCAGAACAAGTTCAAACGAAGAACTAGGGGGATGTTGGATATTCAAAACGAGTAAAGAATTTAATCCGTGGAAAATAGGCCAGTGCAAAAACAAAGGAACGGTTATGAGAAGAAAAGTGCGACGCTTAGACACTGAACAAATAAAACGAGAATCTGAAATGGAAAAAACAATAAAAGAATGGCTAAAATCTAGTAAGTTGTTAAATCCTCAAGGTGATTTTGTATTGCTAACAACGACGCACGGACGATATTTGGAGTCACGATTGTCTCCAAATATGGATAACCGACTGGCGATGGAACTAATTGAAGCAGAGAAATATTACGCAACCAAAATTGATTTAGAACTGAATAAAACTGTTCCATGGATATGGTCAAAGAAATTAAAAATACCTCGAGTAAAGTATAATTATATAAAGGAATCGTGGGAGGTAGATAGCCGACGAAGAGAAACTGAAGTTTATTTAATTAAAATGGTGTTGAATGAATCGTTGAAAACGGAAGAAGATTTGAAGAGTTACTATGAAAGTAAAATGATGATAATGGATAAATGCGTCAGACTAGCAATAGGCGATAAAAATCACAAAAACAAATATAAATACAACAACAATGGTTATAACGATTTTGCATATTCCAGCTTTTGTGATAAGCGAGGAGAATTGATGGATTGCAGTGATCTACTAAATGGCAGTGACCCAATATCAGGAAACCGTTCGGCAGGTGTTCTTAATATTAAAAGAAAATTGAGATTAAAAAGAGTAGGTATGAAACAACGGAAAGAGGAGGATGGAAAATATAGAATGAAATTGATTTTCCATGATGATGAATTATTGGGGGTAACAGGCAAGGAATGTGGTGAAATAATTAAGAATTGTTCACGGGGACATGATCACATAACTATTAATCAAATGTTGTCAATAATATGTTATTGGTCTAATGGAATAGTACCATTGCCGTGGACTGTTTTAAAAAGCAATCTGTCTGAAAGTTAGCAAATGTCTTATGGCCCAAACGGTGTTGTCAGAAAAGTGAGCAAGGATTTGCAGTGGAAAGTTATGCATGATCCAGACAGAATAGACGAAAATATTTGGCTGAGATATGAACTAAGAAAAGAGAGCCCGTTGAAAATAGCCAATTTAGAGTTGATAGCCCTAGACGATTTAGAACAGGTAATCTCAAGAAAGTCGTGGAAAAAATTATGGTGCAAAGGTATAGACCAAAATTATTATCTAGGAATGGAGTGGATGAGAAAAACTATTTGTGGCCGTAGTGTTGAAATTATTGGGGCAGATAGCTTCCCACGATGGTTTGATGAACCTAGACTATTTGTTGAAACAGGAATAAAGATGGTAGTGAATGCCACTACAGTCGTAACCAAATTTGTAACAAAGGATGTTTGGGAATGGCTAATAAGTTTTATGATCAGCCTAGGATGGTATGCTTTATATTGTGCCGCAGGAATAGTAGGATTCATGTTATTACTGATCATAATTAAATGTTCTTGTAATATGATAGGGCGGAGAATATGTTCAAGACGGGACAGAATAGATCAATTGGCAGTTTTAGAAAAAATTGTAAAGCTGCAAAGCTCTCAAATGAAGAGGAGGAGTCTCTCCGAGAAATCGCTGTTGCAACAGTGAATGGCCAGGAAACGTGTCAGATGACAAACTTGAGTGACAGGAGGAGTTAGGGTGATATAATTATAGAGACAAAGGGAAAAGGGGGTCAAACTTTTTCTTTGCCAACTGTGAAGTTGATCATCGAACGACACACCTTGTCACTTATTTCATTCTGAAATAACTCAAACGAAAATTTGTTCCAGTAAGACCAACAGTAGATCTAAATTGATAAATTGCATAACATGGCATCCAACGGGACGAAAAACGGAACTTCAATGGAAACCGCCAACGAGATTGAGAGTTTCCAAGGAACCTCTGACAACTCGTTCGCGCAGGTTAGTGAATTGGGGGCTTATATCATATGGATGTTGTTAAATGGTTACAACCGAAATCTCTGTTGGCATGTTTTAATTTCTATGTTTCAAATTGTTAGAATTTCATTGATTGGCAAATTGAGCAAATTAATATTAGTTTGCATAATGTTAATAAATTCTGATGGGTGGTCCAAATTGATTGAGCTAAGGGGAACAATAGCCTTATATTTCTTAAGTGGATCAAAATTAGCAATTGATATATGTTTAAAATTCAAAAAGAGACATGATATCACCTATTGGTGCGAAATGTCAATGGTTGCAGTGACTACTTTGTATCTGACTGGGCTATTGATATTTCGACATGGAAAAGAAGCAAGGCTATGGATTGTAATAGGATCCTTGACCTTGTGCGTTTTCTCTTTAGGGGTTTATATTCCCAGTGAAAATATGTTGTTGTTGGGAATATTGATCCTTTTCAATAGATGGGACAAACTTAAAAGACCAATGAAAGTGTGCAGGGATTGTTGGGCAGATGTCAGTTTTGGAGGTTCTAATTAATTTTATAACCAAATTACAGGAGCTGACAAGATTAATTGAAGTAGAGGAAAACAAGCGAGATAACGGGATTGAGCCTTGCATTGAACTGCCTTCTGGGAATGGACATTGGGGTGAAAGATGTCATGAATGTAACAGATTGATAAAACGTCTGTACTTTGAATTGATTAATGGAGAAAAATGGTGTGGATCATGTATGAATGATAAAAATAAGTGTGTAAAGAAATCGCCAAATGGAGTAACTTATATGTGGGACTTAGTTATAAAAGCGAGTGTTAGAAAAGGGCTTTGCCCTAGAAATGAATTGAAATTAAATGGGTTCTCAGAAGAATTATTGTACCTGGATGGAAACAGGAGATATGTGTTCCCACCATGGTTGAAATTGTGTATTCCTGGGCGACAGTGGGAAACGATCTCAAATGAGGGGAGATCGATATGTACTTTTCAAGTTATAGAATTCTTAAATGATGAAGAAATTTTAACTTTTGACGGAGTGACTTTACAAAAGGGAGTCAAACATGTGGGCTCAGGGGCCTTTGGATTGGCGTTTGTTGACAAATCGCATGTCTTCTATAAATGCCTCAGGTGTTGATCCAGGAGACCGGGGGCCGAATGGCTGGAGAGACCTACGAGCAGTTTCTAAAACGGGCGAAAACCCGACCGGAAGCAGCAGAGCGGGTCTGGTTCTCCATGGTTGTCTTGAGGTTTTGTGTGGAGGATGGCGATGTGAATGACAACTATATCCATGAGGCCCCTAGATTCAAAGACCCGACAGTAATTTGGCCAATGAATCGATTTTGTGAGGTCACCCTAATTAGAAAAAAGGGACTTTTCTTTAAGTTGTATGTCGAACAGGAATACCAAAGTGTAATGAAAGGAATAATCTTAATGATTGACTGTCCCGTAGATAGAATTCCAATAACGGCAAAATTTACAAGAGATATTAAAAGTGACATTTATCATAGAATCCCAGGAGTGGGTGATGTACAGCCTGGGCAGCCTATAATTGAAGATGTGAAATTCTCTAACAAATGTCTTACATTGCCTTCCCTGGAGGATTTATATATAACAAAAAGGACTGATAAATATGAAATGTTTATGGACGATCTCTTAGTTGCCCAGCTCCAGAAAGACCACGCCAAAACCCAGCACAAAGCCAAGAAAAAGGACAAAAGGAAGAAGAAGTCGACCATTGACCCTGCAGCACGACCTGATATGGCAGAGCATGAAGATGATAACCACAATTCGGAAAATGGAACAACTGAACAAACAACTGATGCATGTTGTAAAAAAGTTTGTGTTAATGAGTCAACTTAAATGTCCCAGATGTGAAATGTTAGATGTGCAGGAGAAAGTCGCATCTCTAGAGATGCAACTTTGCCCTGCTGTCTGAAGTGTTATTTTTAGTTTGCATTGTCTTTCTTTTGCGCTTTCATTGCAGAAGCTAAGCAGGTGTTACAACTGTGACCTTTCTGTATAGATAAGGTAACGCTTTTTAGGAGGCCATTGTGAGGCCAGAGGCAGGATGTGGTTTTCACACCTGTAGATGGGGGAAAAACCAGTAGAATAGCGCCATAGCTCATGTATGTAGAGTCTTAGAAGATTAACGACTTTTTGCTCAACAACAAGTGTAGGTGTTTGCTGCTTTTTACATACCTTGTAAGGAATTATTGCTGAACTAGGGCTGCCTCCCCTAATGCTTAGAGACGGCCCCAATTTAGACATATAAAAGATGATGTTTCCTGTTTCTCGGGGCCGCAACTTTTCGAGGTGAAGACTATATACGCTTTTCTTTTATTTTTCTGTTTTTTTAATTTATTGTCTTTGTATCATTCTGAAAATTTTTGAGTAAAACGAAACCATAAGTTTGGTGATTCGAAAATCTCTTAAAATCAGACTCAGAGTGATTTTTCCTAAAAATATCTTTATGTGAATTGAGATATTTTATACTGAGCAAAGAGCCCTGTGACACGAACCCAAGACTGAGCTGGGACGGACACCGCCGAGGATCCTATTCCACTTCCCAACATCAAGAAATATCAGGTGAGCATATGATGAAATGTGATTTGGATTGCATGTGAATGATATGAGGGAGGTTGATAGGTATTACAGCGGTATAAAAATACAACACCACGCATGGCCCAGAGTTGGGTGACATGATCTGGGCCACACACCTCCCATCCACAATCGGCCCAAATGTTGTTTGCCGTCATGCATGCAGTGCCATCATTGCCACGCATGGCCCAGAGTTGGCTGACATGATGCATGCCAGTGCCGGCAACACGCCAGCAGTGCCATTTTGAGGCTACATTTGGGCCAAGTCTGTTTGCTATGTGGGATAGACAGACGCGGTGTGTGTGTGTGTGCGTGTATGTGAAAGAGACGCGTGAGTGATAGAGAGACGGAGGGAGAGCGGGGAAAGGAAATACAACGGAAAGAATACGCTGCGTGTTTTAAATTGCGTAAAAAAAATGAACGAAACGCAATATGTGGCGGCCGGAGTTGATTTTGTGGCCGCGAATTAGTCTATGTGTGGGAAACACTGCATAAAAGTCCCGTGCGAACTGCTCGGCTCGGCACTGAGGGCTTATAGCGTCGAGTTTCTTAACTTTTTCGCCGAGGAAAGCAGAGCCGTGGAGAGCCGCTTCGCCATGCTTTCATTGTTTTGATGCCGTCATTGGAGCTGAAATGACGGGAGGGATTTGCCCAGATTTGCTTCCCCCGGTCTGCATTTTCACCAGACATACGTTCTTCTCCCACACAAAAACAGAATTTCAATCCAAATATGTAAAATTCCACGAAATTCCGTGTTAACACTAGATTCCGCGTTACTTTGCCAATTCCGTAATTCCGTCCGCGATTCCGTGATCGCGGAAACCATAGGGCCCTAGTAATAGAGCTGTTTGTGAATGTAAACATTCTGCAAAGGTGTGAAGTCGAAAGTGCACGATAAATAAAGTTATTGTCTCCCAAAGGAGAGAATCGACTAGTTTTTACGAGTCAATTTTGTTTAGAATCATACTGTTTTACGTCACTAGAAAAGACATTTGCATAATAGGCTACCCGTCTATGTTGTACGTTGAACTTCTTAGCGTGCATTACAGTGTCAATTTTGGGAACATTGTAGCCTAGCTAAAGGAATTCAATCATTCGTTTGAAACCTTCACCGCTGACGATGTTAATAGGTCTCGTAGCAAGTGCAACAAAATCAACTTTTTTTGCCTGCAGTGTTTGCAGCTAATCTTTTTGATGTCATCCTTTATACTTTCAAAATGATCCCACGCTTTTGATTTTCTTTCTGACATAATTATTAGCAGGTGGATCAGCCAGACATAATTATTAGCAAGTGGATAGCGAACTTTCCGTCACTGACTGTGTGACTTCGCCACTTCCTGTAGAATTTCTTTCTCTGCGACTAACCAACCAATGGAAATTTAGTCGACCTTCTAGCCTTGTTTGTACCTTCTTTGCTATTGAAATGTCCAACCAAACTACAAACTTTCCAGTGATGTCTGTGAAAATGAATGCGCTCAACAAGCTCAGTCCACTCCACATGAGCTCCGCACAGCAGCAATATACATAAATGTTTAATTTTTTTTTTATATTCTATTAATTAGAAACCTTTACTTCATAGCCATACTTCTCTGATACCTCCATTCTGCTCTCTGTTTGTTCTGTTGCCTGTGTTTCATTATCTGGACACAAACATCGGTTTTTGGTACTGGAGCATTTTAACGATTACATGAGCACAGTATCAGTACATCCCTAGAAAATGTTTATCAGTAAAATCAATATAGTAGATTTATCAGTAATATTTTACTAGGAAACTGCTGTATTTCATTTAGAAAAACTAAGTACACTCAGTGATTCAACAGATTGAATAATATCTAGGTTACTAATGATGTGTGTTTGATGTAATGTAACACCTATACTGACGTAATGAGGTCTCATCTGGGAGCTAATGAGGCAATGGACATTGGCCAGTGAGATTTGCATGCGAGTCAGACACACCCAGACATAGGGGTATGAATATGACTGGCATTACTCAATTAATTTATGTTTTGCTGAAGAGCCGAACAGGATCTGGCCATTTAGCTGTGGTTAGGGCTGTGGCAGTTGGGATGTAAAGGCTCTGTTCTCTCCCAATGGGGGTTACATTAGTAACCTAGACGTTCCCATTCGTTAACGCTGTTAACACTGTTAAAGACTGCCTAGTCAAATGGATAGGGACGCTACGGAGGCCTCACCCTGCTGAAGGGGAGATAACGTGGTAGATACACACATGCAGAGAGGGCCCAGGGAAATTGTATCTAGAAGTATACATATGGGATTACTGAGGGGGAATCACAGCTTATTGACATCTATCCCAGTACAAGGGCATGCACAAGAGAATTGTGATGCAAGTGAGACAGAGCCAGCCTTCCCACGCATTACCTGTTTGTACTCAACACAACACACGGGATAAGACTGGCTCCACTTGGAGATTGTAGAATCTTGCAAATGTATTAGGTGTTGACCAGCCCACAGCGCCTAGAAGGAAGTAACACCACGAGTGGAGTGAGCTCTTACCCCAAGGGGGCACGGCTCGCCTCGGGACTAGTACGTGGCTAAAGGCATTGCTTTTGCCAGGAGATGTTCAGTATATTGTCCACCAGTAGTTATGAAAACAGTTGTCCAGTCTTTAGTTCTGTCACATCTGGGGTACTGCCCAGTAATTTGGTCCAGTGCTGCACAGGGACATCTGAAAAAATTTACAAATCGTTCAGAATAGAGTCGCAAGAGTAGCACTTGGTTGCTCTTTTTGCTCTAGTGTGGATAAAATGCACACCTGTTTGGGCTGGCTAAAGGTGGAGGACATAATATAAGTCTTCTCTGTTATATGCACAATGCTCTATTTAAAAACAATCCAAAATCTTTAGATAAATTGGTTTTTAGTGGGTATTGTCACGGACATGTTACGCATCAGGTGAGCTCAGGTGTGTTAGTGCTTCCATCTGCAAGGTCTAATTGTATGGCAAGAACAGTTTTAGTTAGATCGTCAGCTGTTTGGAATAAATTGGATTTGAAAACAAGGCATATATCCAACATGTAATTTTAAGAAGACTCTAAAACAGATTACAATTAATAGTATTACATCAGTTAATTTGTGACTGTTTATAGGTACTGATATTGTCAAATGCTGTATGAGTGTGAATGTGTATATGTGGATAAATGTATACATGTGGTAATGTTATGAATGTTATATTTATGTTTGTTATATTTGTGCATTTTAACTGTACATATGTTTCATTACTTTTATGGGCCCCAGGAAGACTAGCAACCACATTGTGGAAGCTAATGGGGATCCAAATAAATAAACAAATAAATAAATAAACGTCAAGGTGATGGCATCCACTCTCCAGTGGGCCAACCTCTGTTAGGAAACTGCCTTTGGCTTCTGTTGACCCCTAAAGCCAACAAAGAGCTGCTCTGAGCTTCTAAAGCTCTGCGTGCAGTCCACATAAACGCGCAATGCGCAACCCAGGCACAGCAACACAAGGCCTAGGTCTGCCTTCTCTGGGAGCAGGGCTTGAAAGTTCATCACCATGTCCCTAAAAGGAGTGGTGGGAACTTTGGGCATGTTTCCAAGCTTAGGTCACAGAGCTGGCATGATTCACTGACCCTAAATGCCAGCAGGTCCCCCACCCTCTTGAAGGAAGCAAGCGCGGTCAGGAGAACTGTCTTTAGAGACAGGATCTTAAGCTTTCCTGATTTGGCTTGAAGGGAGTTCTCGGTAGACCAGAGAGGTCCAAGGAGGGGATGAGGTGCAGTCTGGGAGGATTTAACCTCCTGGCATCTTTCAGGAACCTGATGAATGGTTGTGCTTTCCAAGTGACCTGCCATCAGGTGACAACATAGACTTTCAAGGCAAAGGGGGACAGCCTCCGCTCCAACCTCTCTTGCAAGAAGGAAAGCACAGAGCTGATCGGGCATTTCTGGGCGTCTTTCCCACGGTAAGAAAACCACGCAGCGAACAGACTCAACTTCAATGCATAAGTACAGGGGGCTCCAGCTTGACTAAGTCTCGAGGTCTGGACGCGGGTGCCCTGTCCCTGAGAAAGCAGGTCCTTCCTCAGTGAATTCCACCAGGGAGTGGCTTTCGCAAGGAGCATCAGTTCTGGGAACGAGATATGGGTGGGCCAGTAAGACACAACCATCAATACCTGCTACTCTTCCTCCCTGACCTTGCACAGTACGAGAAGGCTCACTGGAGGACATGCATACTTGTGTAGGCTCCAGGGACAGCTGTGTGTCAGCGCATCCGTGAGACATCTTTAAAAAGAAGCTTGCCGCCTGTGCTTGCTCTTTTAGGAAATCGTACGGCGAAGCACAAAGAAGTGAAACGCTGCACTTCACTCTGTGTTTAACAAATGAAATTTCTGTTTGCTCTTTGCAAAAATTCACTCTCTTTGAAGGAAGATTGGAATGAGTGATCGCTGTAACAACCAATCGGCTCTACGGCAAAATATGAATGAAGGCCATTCATATTTGTACCAGTATGTCCAGGTGGGTGTGACTTGGTATGCAAATCTGACTGGCCAATATCCATTGGCCCATTTAGTTACCACTTGATGGTGATTGGGCTCCCAGGTGAGATCCCATTACCCCTTTAAATTAGCCTCCATGCCAGCCGAACTTAGCCCCGCCCACAACATTTGAGGATGGGAAGTTCGGTCTGGACTTGATCCGTTGAGAAGCAAGTATGCCCGAACCAAAGCTGTTCGGACCAATCAAATTGTCAGGGCGGGCTTTATACGATGATGGACAGATGATCAACCGTAACATAATCATCCACGTCACCAAAGAGCGCTTGGGATGAATTCGTTTACAACAAAGAATGGCTGCAGCTGGAGAATTTAGATGTGTAGATTCAGCCATCGCGTCTGTAATAGAAGATGTAGACACCGCATTCATTTTAAAAGAGGAACCGAGAACCGCGATCAAGGCATTTGCCGATCGGAAAGATGTTTTTGCCGTCCTTCCTATGGGATTCGGTCTATCCAATTGAGTGCAGAGGCATTTTTTTTTTCCTGGTTTGGTTGAAACACGCCCCATAATCACAGCCCAATGGAGCAGTATCAGACTCACATTCTGACTAGAATCTGAGTATGACGACGTCAGGCTACCCTTAAATAGAAATAGAATTTTAATTGGCTCATTAAGAAAACAAGATGACCACTGATACTCGGTCTCCATTATTATACAATCCCGTTCTATTATACTTTTCACATCTGAATGTATCTGACTAAGTTAGACGGCAGAAGCTGAAAACACCACGTCTAGCGTCCTTGAGTATGTGTAGTTCCATGAACCTGTGGTGATCATTTAGAGACACGCAGAACATGCAGACTTTAACAGCAATCTATATCACAGTTATTTCAGCTATGCACCGGTATTGCGGTAGCCTATGTGAAAAATAAGTATACAACATGCAGCACTGTTGTCATCATGATAAATTTAGGTTGTATATTGGATAGACACTTTTCATTATTTTTCAACACAAAATAAATAACACTTTAAAAAAAACTTACCAAGAGCACTTCTCTTTCGGTTCTTGTTGCTCCAGTGCTGTCTGTTACCTCAGGTAATCGACAAAGTGTTGACAGGCTTACAGATCATCAATCCCCTATCCTCATGAAAGTCATTTGCAAATTGACTCTGTCCTGTGCTGTAATTTTTGTAGACAAGTGACATTTCCTTAACTCCTCTGCGGTCAGTTTTTTTTTTTTTTTGTGAGACATTTCAATTATCATGCTCTCATTAAAAAGAGTCATAACAATCAGAGCAGCCTACTAACCCCCCACAATCGCACATGCGCAGGTTGTGTTTGCTTGTCAATGACGGGTGCTATAATCTGCAGATTTCTATGGCCCAGGAATGATTGGTTATAGGATCTAGCAAGTCAAGTCATCTTTATTTAAATTTTTTTCTCCTCTAGCCGATGAACGAATAGTGTATGATTATGATTCAGGCTGCATTACAGATCAGAAGTCTGATTGGGTCGTAACACTCAGTATATTTATCCAGTTCCAATGTTTTGTTTGCATTCTTGTTATACTGCAGCCTTTTGGGGACTGTTGCTTTATGCCATTAAACTGGTGTTAATTTTGTATTTTGTTTTCTTTCGCTTTAGACCTGATGGCACTAAAAGAAGAAAGTCAAGAACTGAATGAAATGGAAGAGAAAGATCATGATTTCATGATGGGAAAAAAATCCACACAGACTGAAAAGACTTCCTCACAAAAAAGAGCTCAGAAAACCATATCTAACAGTTATTTTACCTGCCAACAGTGTGGACAGAGTTTCACTCAAAAACAAAACCTTAAAGTCCACATGAGAACTCACACTGGAGAGAAACCTTACACCTGCCAACTGTGTGGACAGAGTTTTGCACGTAAAGGAAACCTTAATGCCCACATGAGAACTCACACTGGAGAGAAGCCTTATACCTGCAAACTGTGTGGAAAAAGCTTTTCACGAAACGAATGTCTTGAGAGTCACATGAGAATTCACACTGGAGATAAACCTATCACTTGCCAACAGTGTGGACAGAGTTTTACACGTAAAGGAAACCTTTATGACCACATGAGAAATCACACTGGAGAGAAACCTTACACCTGCAAACTGTGTGGACAGAGTTTTGCACGTAAAGGAAACCTGAATCAGCACATGAGAACTCACACTGGAGAGAAGCCTTACAACTGCAAACTGTGTGGGAAGAGCTTCACACGAAAAGAATGTCTTAAGACTCACATGAGAATTCACACTGGAGAGAAGCCGTTTACATGTGATCAGTGTGGAAAGAGTTTCAGATGTAAAGAGAACCTTAATCAGCACATGAGGATTCACACCGGAGAGAAGCAGTTTGTATGTCATCATTGTGGAAGGAGTTTCCGAAACAGCAATCACCTTAAGAATCATGTAATAACTCACACTGTAGAGAAGCCTTTCACCTGCCATCACTGTGGAAAGAGTTTCAAACATAAAGGAAACCTTAACATTCACATGAGAATTCACACTGGAGAGACGCCTTACACCTGCCATCACTGTGGAAAGAGTTTCAATCATAAAGGAAACCTTTATGTCCACTTGAGAAATCACTCTGGAGCGAAGCCTTTTACTTGTCCTCAGTGTAAGAAGACTTTCACATATCGAAGAGAACTGAAATGTCATTTGCAAACTCATTTTGAAATGCAACTGTAGTTCTGTTTGTGGTAAAAGGCTAAGAAGGTACAGCAGTTTCAGAATTTACTTGTACATACACTATAGACGATGATCATTCAATTTTGATGTAAAAAACATTAAGATTCTGTCATCACACGTACAGACGCCTGAAAAGTTACGCAGTTGTGAGACCCTTGAATGTGCTGCATTTTTGGTGCTGTTCGAATACTATAACAAGTATAACTTTATAGTATATTAATATATTTGTTGTTACAGGTAATGAAATACCTTTTATGTTTTATAAATATACCAACATCATGTAGTGCAAAACTTTAATTGTAAGGACATATTGCGCAGGTTTTTGGAATTGACGAATATGTGGTCAATCGTTCATGCCCGGGATTGAAGTCACATCAGTTTAACTGCAACAACAACCAAACTTACCGGCGGAAGATCTAACTCGTTTTGTTTGAAGATGATTCTCATTTCAGCTCTTTATTGAAAGAATCAATGTGCAGTTGCAGCGTGGCAAGTGGTTTTAACGGCTATCCGTATTGTCACTGTTATTCTGACAGAGTACAGAACCTCTGGATTAAAACATAGGTGAAGACGCAGAGATCAGGTAATGTACAAGCTAATGTGATCAAACTTTAAAGGGATAGTTCAACCAAAATGGTCATTTACTCTACCTCAAGTTGTTCCAAATCTTAATGAGTTTCTTTCTTCTGCTGAACACAAAAGAAGATATTTTGTAGAATGTTGTTAACCAGACAGTTGATGGTAGCCATTGACTTCCATAGTAGGAAAAAAAATACTATGGCAGTCAATGGCTACCGTCAACTGTCTGGTTGTTATGTCTGATAAAAACGCGATTCTTCTTAGCTTTTTGTTCAAAATGTTGCTCTTTTTTATGAAACATACCGATTCAAGTGGTGTTAAAATAGAAATACATGAAGTTAGAATAAAGTTTTTTTTTAAAGCACATGGTCTGTTATTTAAACAAAATATTCCGGGGAACATTAAAGTTTTGTGAAAATCATAATAATTTTTTTTTATATATAAAAAACACTGGAAGGGAAACAGTTAATTGGATAAGATATTTCCCCACATTGTTTACAATTCTACCTCTAAGCAGCAATCATGGGATTCACTCATGTTCCTTTGATGCCAGATTAGGGTTACACACTAATTTGTATTTATAATCTTAAAGAAACATCACCGTTTTTTCATATTAAACTGTTATTCCCTTAACTAAGACGAGTTGATGCATACCTGTCTCGTCTCAGTGCATGCACTCAATCATTTTTCTAAGCGTGTAAAATGGATAACTATAATGTATAGCGGAATAGCACTTGGGAGCACTTCAACTCGGCGCAGTAATATCATCATATCATCAAGGAGAGGGGGAGAGGATTTTTCAGGAGTGATGATATTACTGCGCCGAGTCGAAGTGCTCCCAAGTGCCATTCCGCCATACATTATAGTTATCCATTTTACACGCTTAGAAAAGCGCCACGTTTCATATTGTGTCACCATTCTTGATCGTGTAACTACTCGTGTAACTGTAATAGGGAAAACGTGGAGGTGTTTGGTCGCTTCTCTGTTTGGATCCTAATGAATGAACTGGGCTAAGCTAAGTGCTATCAAAGTGTCTCGCGCGCCAGAGCGATTGAGTGCACGCACTGAGACGAGAGAGGTATGCATCAACTCGTCTTAGTTAAGGGAATAACATGGTTAATATGAAAAAATGGAGGAGTGTCCCTTTAATTCTATTAACTGATACAAATATTCATAATCAATTATAACAAGTTATGATTGATTATTAATATTTCTTTAGAGCTAATTTGCTACATATTGGTGGAGAATGAATGTGGGTGAGACCGGTCTTCGTTTGGCTCTGCGTTGTGTTTGTAGATGAACGAGACCGGGCAACAGAAAGTAGAAGTACTCAGGACGAATTTTATTCTGCATGAATAAAATGAAATGTCAGAACAAGCTCGAGTCTGTGGCCTTCTCTCACAATTCAGCCTCTCTTCAGTCGCATTTACCGCGAACTGAAACACATTTTACACTTTTGACATACTTATAAACATGTATTTCAGTTTCTCATGTGCTCAAATCGTATTTGTTCAACAGATTTCATAAAAAAATAAAGCATTTTACAAACTCAAAACAATATTAACAAAAGCATGAAAGAGAATATACCTGCATGAATAAAATGAAATGTCAGAACAAGCTCGAGTCTGTGGCCTTCTCTCACAATTCAGCCTGTCAGTGAAAGGCATCATTTTAGCCAACAGAGCTTGCACACTCATGCTTAATGAATTCTCTCCGAAAATACATTTATAACTCTTCACATCATTCACACAAACTTCATACATGTTTGAATAAGATTAAAGTGCATTTTAGAACAAAATTACATGTTGTATTACAATAAACAAAACTCATATCAAACTTTTAGACGGAGCATTAACACAACTCACCTCTCTTCAGTCGCATTTACCGCGAACTGAAGGGGAGCAACCGGAACCGGAACATGAATCTTAAAGGAACCACGCGCCCTATTTAACAATACTGCAAAATGACCACGTAACCATAGAAATATGACATCTCAATTAATAAGGATCAAAATTAGAAGAATAAATTTCAAAATACAAAATAATGAAAGAAATTATAACAAAAGGGAGAGATTTTGAGTGAAATTAATAAATAAATATAACACCCGTTACATGGGCATGATTAAACAAAGCTTATGGGCTTAAACCACTGTCAACCAAAAATTGTACATTTGATAATTCCGGTCAGAAGAGGACACGATATGCGATACGGCATTTAGGTCGCTAGTTGCTGGCATGTTTAAATGCAGAAAAAGTGATCGCTTGAATTGAGATCTCTACTGTAATTGAAAGTCTTAACACATTTTAGCATATGTTCAAATGGTATCAGTGTACGGTTAATCTGATTTTAGCAAAGAAACCCTAATTTCAGTATTAAGTTTGCGTAAGTCTGTTCTGACAAAGGAATCTCAGCTCAGCTGCATGTAAACTGTACCAGAATTAATTATTCTGCTTTGTTGAAGAAATTCCAATTGCAGTATTGCTTAAAGGGATAGTTCACTTTGAAATTAATTTTTGATATGTTTTAGCTTACCTCCAGTGCATCCAAGATGTAGGTGTCTTTGTTTCCACAGTATCTTCAATTTTGATAATTTTAGGTAAAACCGTTGTTGTCTGTCAGTCATACAATGGAGGTGAAGGGGGTCCTCTTCAAAGAGCAGTCAAAATTAAACATTATTTAATGACTCGTAAATGTAAGTACACATTGATGCCCTAAGACACGAAACGAGTGTTTTTTGTGAGAAAACGAACAGTATTTATATTGTTTTTACCTCTTGTAACCACAGCCATGCCCAAGTTATCTGAGGGCGCGGACGCTTCCGTGTGTGACGTGTACGCAGACTGGTGCATAGATATATATACCCTAGATGTCGCCTTGGCTAAGGTTTCGTTCCAATGAACTGCCGTCGCCAAGGCGAAATCTAGTTTATCTATGCACCAGTCTGCGTTTTACCTAAAATTATCAAAATTGAAGATACTGTGGAAACAAAGACACCTACATCTTGGATGCACTGGAGGTAAGCTAAAACATATAAAAAATTAATTTCAAAGTGAACTATCCCTTTAACCTGTTTCTGATGAAGAAATCTCAGTACAGTGTTATATAAATGTAGATTTGGGCGATGCTCCCCTTTCTACATTGTAAAGGCCTTACAAATTATAGTTAGATTGATCCCATTCATCTAAACTTTATCTGTGCATCTAAAAAGAAGAGCTACCTGGTGATCAAAACTGTGTTTGACTCACTGAAACTGTGAAGTGCATTGGTTCCCATGACAACGACTTGTCACAGGACGTGCTTACTCTAGATAGCACGTGACGCCATTTTGTAAACATACCAGCCTAGGTAGCTAAGCAAACCCAACCTTGCAGCCCTTCAGCTTAGGCTAAGCTAACTAATAACTTCAACAGTTAGCTGTTAGCATCTGTAGGGAAACTGGGATATTCATATTAGCTCAGATACAGGGAATATAATTTTAATAACTAATCATGAAACATGATCGGGAATCACCAACAAATTATAAAATTACCCGTAAGGGAATAAGTTCCCAATGTTCTGTATGAACAATTGAATGCAACGAACAATTGTGCTATCAATAATCAATCACAAGAATTATAAATAAATATTAACCCTCTAGGCGCCACGGTCGAGTTTACTCGACAACATGCGGCACTGAATAAAACAGCCGAATTTGTCAAATTGGGTGTCAAATTTCGTTCGACCTCCCCTCCACTGGATGGCAGACATGTCATACTTCATCCCCGAATCAAAAAACGTCATGTTTCTATACAAAATGTTCGAGTTAGAGCGCTTTGAATCAGTCCGATCAAAAGCGGAGCTAGTGTGCGAGTGAGCCATTTTATCAGAGCCTCTCCGCAATTGCGGCGAGAGTATTGTGGTGGAGACTTTGTCTAATACCACTGGGTATGTTAGACGAGGTCAAATCCTGAAATGAAAAAAATAAAATGGATTTTATAGGGCCCTACATTATAGCGGGAGCTTAGCATCATCTTCATTTCCAGAGCAGCCCTCTCTCTGATGCAGCGATCGACATCTAATCCTCCCCTGGACCCCTGAATGAAATGCTAGGTCCATCATAAGAATGTCCAGCAATCCCATCCAGAAGCTGTCAGGCATGCAAAACAGTGAATGTGGTCATCAACTCGACGGCACACAGCATATGCTGATCGCTTAACCTTAATGAAAAAGGCGAGACGAATAACGTGCTGACGTGGTCATGTTCTCATAAGAGAATAGAACCACACACGAAAATAGTTTCAACATGTTTGTGATGCGATGCGATAGAGGAGTGAGGAGCCCACACGGATTGGTTACCGGGCAGGGAAGCCCTCATTATAATCCTCCGGTCACCCTGGCTATACTCAGAAGTAGCCCTTTTCTGGTGCACCAGAAGAAGATCTAGATTGGGACATAGGCGAGGGGACTCCACCTTGTTTAAGGCACTTGAGTCTTGACCGCGCATCTCGAGCGCCGAACGACGCGCGCTGGGTAGCCGTGACAACCTGCGCTGTCAGCAGCAGCTCAACGGCACACGGTACACTGATCGCTTTAACCTTAATGAGAAAGGCAAGACGAACAACGTGCCGATGTGGACATGCTCTCAGAGAGAACATAAACCACCCACAACCACCCACTTAAGCCCAGACATGTGAAACAGTGATCGTGGCCGTCATATGAGGATAGGAAACGACCACATCCAGAAACACACGGTTTGGATGACGTCTTGAAAAAGACGCAGTGTCAAACCGTATATGCTCTTTAAGGAAAAAACTGCTCTCTCTGGTGCTGAAGCACCCAGGGATGACCGCGGCTACACAAACAGGACGATAGTGCAAGCCCGATGTGAGCACTCACATTCTCATTGAAGGCGCAACATTCAGAGCTGCTCTCTGTGAGATTGCAGCCAGCGCTGTCTGCGCTGTAACGTGTAAGAAAAAATTATGTGGACGTCGAAGATCTCAAAAATTAAGTTTATTACAGCATAGCAGTGGCAAGGTACACGAAGCACCTTGGGTGCGTCAGAATGAACCCCGAAATAATCTCATCTCAAACATGTTATACAGTATTACATTCGTCTTCCCCCTCAGCATGTAAATGAAGGTCTGTCTTAAATGTAAATTGAGAATAACAAATTTGTCTTCCCTCTCAGGATGGAGCTGAAGCTCTGTCTTAAATGTAAATAGAGGATAACAACAAAAAGTGTTAGCCCTCTGTGCCCACATCTTTGATATTCTTTCAAATAAGAACGGCCAAATGTTAAGGTGATAACATTTATTAGAAGTCCCTGTAATCAAGATAGTTCTCGATTGACCGCTGCCGCTCCCACGCTATAGGTGATAACCGTGACTCTGTGATACTATTTACCTATTACTGAGATTGGAAGGAATTGTCTCTATGATAAATAAGCTCTTTTAAGTGAAGGAACATTTACATATATATATTTGAGTGGAAGTTGGATCGGAGCAGGCTATAATTTCTTATAAATGCCAACTCCAGCTTTGAAGAGGCGTTCTCCTGAAAAACAGACTCGTTTTCTTCTTTTGAAGTTTAACACTGTCAGAAGATTGTAGAGCAGGAACAGTAGAACCGCTCGGCTCCAAAGCGGAAGACAAATATGCAGAGCAGCCATAATCGCATGCCAATGTGCTTTGGCTCGTTTTAATACTCTCGAAGTAGATTGGTCTCTCAAGGCGATCCCAATTACGACGGCACATCGACTTAACGTCTAGCTTGACCGCCTGAAAGAGAACCAATAAAGCCATTCCACTTTATTTTAAGCATCTAATTAAATAAATGAAATATATTTCAGATCACAATGGCAAAGGTGAGAAAGACAGGGAGAGATTGTCAAATGCAGAGAGAGAGGCAGAATCAGGGAAAGGATAAGAGAAAGAAACCAAATCAATGGAGGCAGGACAGGATGAAAGGAGGCATAGAGGAGTATAGGCAAATGGTTGAGGGTCCCTCTGCTGAGACTGTTGGCCAGGGCATGAAATGTTCCTAAATTTACTCTCTAGCGCAGGATAAAAGGCAATGGCCACTTTCAACATACAAAAAAATACTGATTAACAGGGAGGATGAAGCTGAACTGGGGCAAGTTGAATGCACATTAGGAAAACGCGGATTCTCCCAAAGACATAACATACAGAACATTCTCCCTAACATAAAGAAACTGGCCTGCCAGTTTGCGAGAAGAAAGGAATTAAGAGATTCAGCAAAGAAAAAGGAAAGGCTGGCTACAAATGGTTTTAGTTTTTTTTTTTAACTAATCAAGAACCTGAGCATCCGAAACCCAGAGGCGCTCTCAGCCTCCAGAGTTGCAGGGTTCTACCCCACTGTGGTGAAAGGTTGGTTTGAAAAATATACGAATACGATTGAGAGTCTTGGGTTGGAGAATGCTCCTGATCATATATGGATCTGTGACGGGCTCCAGGACCACTTCCTGTCAACTAGGGTGGTTGCTGAGGTTGGGTCTCCTTGTTTTGAGGTTACCAGTGGTGAGAAGGTCGAGACTACGACCTGTCTTGCCAGCATCAATGCTGCTGGTGGGTATGGACCAACACTCATCGTATTCAGACGCAAGAGGCTAAGGGCAGACTGGCTTTTTGGGGCCCCCAACAACACGTACCTAAGGATGTCTGATAATGGGTGGATAAATGTGGAGTTATTCACAGAATGGGGGAAGTGGTTTGTAAGAAGCTTTCCACAAAATGATACACGCCCCCACCTGCTCTTTGTTGATGGTCATATCTCTCATGTCTACAACATCGACTTTTTAAATATTATGAGGCAGAACAACGTCTGTGTGTCTTAATTCAGAATTTGATCGAGATTGCATAGGTGGATGTGTTCTGGGAATTTGGCTGTTAAAAGTATAACATTTAAACCCACTTAATGAAAGAAATGGCTCAAGTAAAGATTTGTTCATTTTGATGAACCAGAAAGTCCGAACTTCCCATCAATAAAGCAAAGTACATATATCAAAGAGTTTTTCAATCAAGACAATATCAGTGATGGATCTGGTGCCAGTAAAGCTCTTCAGGTTGGTCCCTGTTGTTGTCGAGATAAATTAGTGATCTCCCAAAATGAGGTCATCCAGACTTTAAAAAGGCCTGTTTTATGTGTTCTCCTCTGCATTTGGTGAGCTCCTCTTCTCTTGTCAGCATCACTTTTCATCCATGGCAACATACCTGAATACTACTTATAAAGTTAGATAACATTATACCTGTGTAATAAGGCAGAAAAAATGTCAATAGGTTGTTTTAAAAGTTAAAATGTATCAGAATTCAGTAAGAGCCCATAAGAAAGTTTACCATGGTAAACTATAGTACATACCATGGTATAACATAGTAGTACCATGGTACCTTACATATAACCATGGTACATACTATAGTATCTCAGATATTACCATGGTACATTGGATGGTACTGTAGATGTTACTATGGTACATAGTATGGTACCTCAGATTTACCATGGTACATACCCTAGTACCTCCGATATAACCATGGTACTGTAGCGTCTGGACCAGACACACAAATTATTCATTATTTTTAATGAATAATCCAGCAAACTCACTCTCCCAACAAAGGTTTGTGGAATTTCCCCCAAAACTAACATCACAAATGAAGCCTAACCACTGGCAGAACCTGGGGTCCTGTTACAGGATACATTAAGACTGATAACAAGCTTTACGACCCAACGGAATTTCCAGAGAGTTGTGACACTCTCTTAATTCTTACTCAGAAGAGGAAATTAACCCTTTTAATCCTATATATTCTATATTTATAACCATGTGATAAATGTATTAACATGTATCTAATTTTCCATCTCATAATTTTCCTTTTATGTGGTTATGTCTTCATTCTCTCTTCTAAACTATTTTGGTCTGAAACATGACTTGCATACTATGGTTAACTAAAACCAAAATAAATGTGTAGCATGTTTTAGTCTCTATAAACTCCAATCGTCATTCCCCATTTGTTAATTTACATTACATTTTGCTAACTTTATGACGCATTAGTATCTTGAAGTATCTTGAAGATTCTTTTGGTAAACACCCAATGAAATTAAACTTTCAAATGCCCTGCTAGAAAACAAAGGGTCGTAAAAAGGGACGGCTTTGTATTGGCTCACGCACCATCTTCACGCTTTAAAATTCACTGATCACAAGATTAGCGCGCCTCTTCTCTTGTCCTCTTAGCCTCTTGCGCTCTTACTCTCTTGGTCCTTCCTGAGAAGCTCTAATGTGAAGATGATGCTGAACTAGAAGTCCCTCAAGGACTCCCAAGCTTGCGCCAGGCTGCGGCCTTGTCTTTCCATTCACCAAAGATCCTCTGACTCCCACTGGTTCTCTCTCATCAAGACCACATCAACAAATTGCATCAGGACAGTTTAATTTAAATGGACGAGACATGCAAGTATCAAACTTAGTCTCATTATTTGATACATTAAGTATCCTTACCCCTTTTAAAGAAGGGCGTGTTAGAACTAAACTGATGGTTTGCTCAGGCTGTTGATCTGCTGAACTTCAAACAATGCTATAACTTCTTGCTTTCCTGTATTCTGCTTCAGCTCTCTTTCCCTTGGTAAACTTATGCATGTATGTATGTGTACGTTAGATAGTTTAAATGTTTAGTCTAGTTAATAAAGT
Source organism: Rhinichthys osculus (assembly GCA_029959095.1). NCBI lineage: Eukaryota > Metazoa > Chordata > Actinopteri > Cypriniformes > Leuciscidae > Rhinichthys > Rhinichthys osculus. The sequence continues at coordinate 7,822,383 of JARWKJ010000013.1, read as the reverse complement.
CTTTTTCATATCACACATAAAGTTGTCTGTGTCTCAAGCTCATATCTGGAGTCACTAATCATAGATCTTGACTACTTGCTCTTAGTAGTACTTAGGTAGAAAGACATTTCCCATGCCCCGGAAATGTACATTTCTATTAATCAATTAATAACCAATATTAAGTGTTCACTGGATGAACCGAGTAATTGGTTGTAATGTTAATGTAGCTACATCAAGTTAACCCGATTAACTGATCCAAATATTCATAATCAATTATAACAAGTTATGATTGATTATTAATATTTCATAGAGCTAATTTGCTACAGTACATACTGCAGTACCTCAGATATTACCATGGTACATTCCATAGTACCTCAGATATAACCATGGTACATTGCACGGTACTGCAGATATAACTATAGTACATAACACAGTACCTTAGATTTACTATGGTAAATTCCATAGAACCTCAGATATAACCATGGTAAATATAAAACAAACCACACTGAGTATTTTGAAATACAAAAACACTGTACCCACACAAGTACTATAGTAACTGATTGAAGAGGGCTTAAAGGTACAATATGCAGGATTTTTTCGACACCAGGGGTCGCTACCTCTTACAATAACAAAGGCGTATATTGATGACGTATATTCTACATTAAGTGTAATTATGGATCTTGTCGTCAAGCTGATGGATCTTTTATGGATGAGTGAATACATTGATGTTTTTAACATGACAGTGGTATGAAGCAGGGCGTGATTGCTAGACGTATAACGTTGCCAGCGCCACACGCAACGCGAGTCCCGCGGATATAAAAGAATAAGGACATTTCATTCTACCGAACTACCCGCAAGTGCAGGATTAATACTCACACAGGTCAGTTTATTAGACGAATGAAACTTGAGGTAACGCAGCTCTGTTTCACTTCCTCTAACAGTTACACTATCACACTAAATGGCATTTGAGTGTGTTGAATGTTGTTAGTTAGGTTGTTTGTTGGCTGTATGAGACTAAGTAAGCTAGATCAACATTAGAATAATGTACAGATCATATTCTAACATTTCATCATGTTGAACTAAATAACATTGATTCGTTTTATGTACATTTGCTCACCTGTCTAATAAAGTACATGCAACACTCGCGTCTCTGTCAAGTCGAAGTTAGTCGCGGACGCGGAGCTCTCGGCATCTCGAAAGATGTTGATCTTCGTTTTAGTTCTCTTTTTGTCTCAAAGTCAGCTTGCCATGGTCCATAATGTTTGAACAAAACAACAACAGTGTGAGCGTCCTTCTAGGCATAACGGGCATAACCGGCATAACCCAGTTGTCAACGTCTGTCGCCATGGTTACTATTGCAGTACGAGGTCAAACCTGGCGGAAACCGAGGGTAACGCGGATATGACGCCAATGACTGGCGACTCCTCACCCCTGCTGACACGCCCCGTTTCCTTGGTTAAAATCGAAATTTTCTCACCATTTAAAAAAGTTGGAAACATTTGGGATATTGTAAGTAATCAACTAAACAAAATATATAACATTGGCCTAGTGATTCTTGGATATTTTACTGCAAAAATCCGGCATATTGTACCTTTAAGCAACATCTAGCATGACCCATTGTGCTACTTAAGTAGTTTTACTTTTGATACTTTAACTATACTGTTTTACTAACAAAGCTTGTTCACTTATGTAAAAGTTTTAAAGAAGGACATATAGCTTTAGGTTAGTATTTTGCAACTTTTATTAGTTTTTGTTAGTTTCACTTCTAGTAAAACATTTTTTTATTTCTAACTCAACACATGTTTACAAAAGAAAATCCTCCTAGTCAAAGAATTACACTTGATATTCTCATATGAGATAAATATGTTCTCAATGTTTTTGAATGAGACAACTCAGTTCATACAGTACTACAATGTGGTGTTTACTTAAATATTTAGCAATATCCATACAGAAACACCCAAACCCCAACTTGCATGCACAAATTTATTAGTAATACAGTGTAAAAACTTTCCTAATTATCAGTGAGTTTAGCTACCAACAACATAGGAATACAAAATTTGGTTGGCCTACACAATATAAAATGTATACAATGCATAAATAGTTGTCTTGTCATCTCATGTTCACTTGTTCCTACAATGCAACTGGTACTGTATCCGTCTATCCGATTAATACAATAATCACATAAAAAAAGAACAATATTGCCATAAAGAAGTCCTGCTTATCGATTTTCATTGGTTTAATTTACCCATAGATACAAGAGATAGTTACCAATAAACTGTTTAGCTGAATTTTAGTATAGACACATAAATACACACATTTATATTATCATACATACCGTTGTTTACCTCAAACCTACTGTGTGGATGTGACCCTGTTTGGAGACAAATTGCATTTTTGAGGCTGGTGTTAGCCTGCAATAATTTAACTCTGCTCAAACACAGGCATTTTCATCACATATAACTGACCCTCATGTTCAATTGCAATACACTTAGCTACTGTGTCCTCACATGTCATTGCACAGAGTTCATTTGAGATGAGAGATGAGATGAGACCGATTTCATCGAAAAGAAATGCTTAAAGATCTGTGACGAAACTAACTGTGTGCCAGAATACAGCTCCAAGAGTTTGCCATTCATGTCTTCAAAAACAAATGCTGAATTGGTCCATAGAAGACCCCAGTCCCTGGCACTCTGGGTATGATTCGTCAACAAATGGTAGTTATATGAACAATGCTGAGACCATAAAGAGTTGGCACTTTTGCTACAAACTGAACTAGACATGACTCTGCACAATTGAGCTCATCCTGTGTGGCAAACTGGGAGAGGAGGATGTGAAGTGCACATGCAAGAAGCATCCAGTGTTTGTAGTACAGCACTGGTAAAACATTCCTAAGTACTACAGGAGAATAGAGGAGAGCAAATGCCCTCCACTCAGAAGCTTTCCAATATATTCTCTCACTTAAGCGCCTAGGATTTCTTCTAATTTCATTTGGTGGCTGAATTTTACACAAACCTTTGTCTAGGACTCTAGGTCATTCAACTGGTGAGGAGTCAAGTGAAAGTTCTTGTTAGCATAATGAGGGTCAAACCAAAGATTGACAAATTGACGGACTACACCAAGACAAAAACAATGCATGTAATCTGGAATAAACCCCTTGATAATGTCAAATGATGGCAAAAGGATCAGTGGACTTGGACCTTTAACACCCCCTTTTGAAATTGGTCATTACCATTTTCCATCACTAACTCAGCAAGTTGCACTGTTTCAGCCATATGTCTAAGGTCGCACCCAATTATCTGTACAGGATAAACTCTAGCAAAACCTCTGCCTTTTTGTACCATCTCCCCTTTGTGGTAGCAAAAAACACATCCAAATTCTCCATTGAACTGTTTAAAGTTCTGCACCATTGCCCTTGCAACTGCATCACAAATAGAAATTTTAGCTGTTACTTTGGTGTGATGTTCTGACCCAGTTCAGTTTTTGAAGTTCATGGATGAATGGGGTGAAGTAACTTTGAACCTGGGGTTTTCCTTTGCCGAACCATAACATATGCAATAGAAAATGTTTACAACGATCCACAAATGGAAGTTCATTGATAGTACACAGAATGGGCAAAATTGAAGTCTTTGAGTTGAACACAGGGGAGCTATCCCAGTTGAAGATTAGCGCAATGCGGTCAGTGTGTACTCCCTGTGTCTCGCGTCTGTATTGCGTTCCAGTGTTGATATCAGAAACACAGGCATCTCTTGTGAAATGTTTCTTTAAAAAAAGCTTTGATTGTGAATGGGCCAGGGTATTTCTTAGCTCAACCTTACGTGGCATGAAAAGGAAATAGTATGCCTTCTCAAGTAGACCTTTTTTGTTGAAGCTCTGCTGGCACACTCAACACTTATTACCGGGTTCAACACCAAGGTAGTTTGAACAGCTAGGACAGTAAAAATGAAGCTCTGTCTTGCCATTGTAATCAAGAAAGTGTTTCTTTAAAAGTGTTTCACTAAAAAAAACACATCCAGGCACCACAAAGTTTAGGAGCTCCAGGAGGTCTTTGGTCGCTGCTTTTGACAGGCCATGCTTCAGGATGAATGCAAAGAGAAGAAGGAGAGCCCCCATTGTAACTGAAGAACCAGCGTAAATCTTCTTTTCATTGAAGTTAGGGTCAAAAACACGCTCCTAATAAAGGATTACAAAGGAAAATATATTTATTACAATCCAATCATAATATATCAATACCAGACAATAGAAATAATTAAAGGTGCCCTAGAATGTGAAATTGAATTTGGGGACAGTTAAATAACAAGAGTTCAGTACATGGACATGACATACAGTGAGTCTCAAACACCATTGTTTTCTCCTTCTTATTTAAATCTCGTTTTTAAAAACACCCCTGAAAAATAGGCGAATCTCCACATAACACCGACTGTGACACAACAGTCGGGATCATTAATATGTATGCCTCCAAACATTTGCATATGCCAGCCCATGTTCAATGCCAGGCAAAACTGCGCAGCCGAAGCATAGCAGTGGCTCAGTGTTCGGATAAACACATGAACACAAAAGTATTCTTTAGTTCCTTCAACCGAGCTTCTGAAGAAACAATGGGTTAATTTTATTTTCTCTGGAAATGCGCCGACACAACTTCCCAAAGTTGTGTATGGTCCAAACATTTCACCGACGACAACTTGGGCCAATACAGAGCTGGCCTCGATGAACGTCTGAAAATAAATCATCGAGCTACCAAGCAACAATTTCTGATGTGTAATTGTTCAAGTTGTTTATGCATCAGTAAGTCAAGCCAGTGACTAAAATATCAACTTCACATCGTTTCTTTTAGTAGGATGAAAATAATCTTATTTAAATTGTGAATAAATTCTATACAGAAAGCGATCAAAGAACAATCTTTCCACACAGCGCGAGTTTATCTGGACAACTCGTTATAAAATCAATGACGCACGTTACACTGCACAACGAAGCTCTTACTGTATTTACATCATCGTGTTTGCATTGGTGAAAGCATTAGAGAGAGTGCAGAAACTGCGTTGCAATGATAAGATCTTCATGTTCGCGATCAACAGACTGTCATCTGCTGCTCAATGCTCATCACGGCAACATTGAATGTGATGGGAATAGATCTAAATACTTTAAAAACATCTCAAGATTCGTTAATCTCGATAGCTGTAATAGAAAAAAAACGTATAATAGCAGTAGTAAAAGTATTCGAGAGAGTTTCACATGTTATAGCTATTTCATATGCAACCATGTCAGCCAATCACAGCAGTGGCCGTGGTTACACTGAATCCCACAGCAGACACGCCCCTTCAAACAGAGCGTTCAATCAGAGGCTAAAAGCAGGCTAGGAAAAATGCCTTTTATTTCTAAATTATGACTATTTTTGATCTAAAAAACATACTAACATTATAAGGGCAACCCAGGAAACATTATAAAATAATAAAATAACCCCATTCTAGGGCACCTTTAAGACAATGGACTAGAATTGCTGCTGGATCACATACAGGTGCTCGTTGAATACTTCAGGTGTATAGGATGAAATGATTACCGGTTTAACGATAAACCATGGTAAAAATCCCGACAGTTATTATTACCGTACACATTAATTACCATGATACGGTTACTGCGCTATTATAAACTCACTCAATTTTTAAAAATGTTGTTCCGATTAGTAACCTAAACACAAATGCATGGGAATACAGGGTCCAGCTAATACTGAAACCCCCCATTGAAAATGCCTTTGTTTTACTTGGGAATATGTATTTAAAGTGACCAACGCACTGCGACCAACATAGGACCTACAGTTGGAGCCTTGGATTGTTTTTGAAGGGGACTTGAATTTGTATTTTGAGAGCAGATTTTATCCATGCAATATATATAGCATATATATAAAATAAATAGTTACTTTCAATATTTACACACAATAAGCACATTAGGCTCTATGGTAAAACGAAAACAAAACACACCGTTGGATCTTCTGAAGTATCGTCGTCAGATGGAACTGAGTTAGTCTGTTCTTCGTGCTATAATACAGAATACGTGTTTATTACAGTAATAAACAAAAATTAAAACAATTTTAAAAAAGTAATAATAATTTTAAAGATCCCTATCCCCTCTCTAGCTACATTCGTCGTGGGCAAGAAAAGAGAGAGGCCATGGGGTGGATGGCTAGGGTGATACATAAATGGCACGGAGGGGAGAAAGAGCAGTGACTATTGAACAGTGTTATCTCTACCAATGTGATAATGTGTTAAACTAAAGACAAAAGGCACATACACAACCCCAAAATAATCTTCAACTGGTTCATGTTTAAAACATGTTGAGAGGTTTAATCCAGCATCACCCCTACTGGATTAAGACTCTCAAGCCTAAATCATTTAAAAATATATCATTACCCCTAGTGGATAAATGACCTTCGTCTCTAAGAAACAGTTGAGGCTTGTTAAATAAAATTTGGGGGTGATGCACAATACCCCCCTGCATTCCCAAGACAAAGGTAGCCATGACACTATTCACCCATTTACGGGACTTGTCAATCTTCCCCGGAAGGCCCGATCTCCAGCGACGTCTCTTGGCGATGTCAGACAGAGCGATGATCATCTGAGGGAACCGCCGATGGAGATGTTGCAGATCCTGCGACGAGATCGATGCTCTTCCTGCATCCCAAGTCGTTCCCGCAGGACACCCGGGGCTGCTCTTCCTCGAAGGGACCGGTAAAAGAAAGGAAGGAGTCCGTGCCATCGAAGTCCACCATAGCCAAACCAGTGAACCTGGGCCGCTATGGTCTCTCTGGCCCTCTCTTCGCCACGAGGAATGTAACTGCTCCCCATGATCCAAATCACTGGACCTGTTAATAGCACACAGCAATCACAATCAAAACATTGTTTTGTCAGTGTCAGTAAACAGATTTTAACACACACAAGTTATTCATATTTTCCAAAGTAGTCTTTCATATTTCTTTTAATATTATAAGTATATTGTGTGGCCATTGATTTCTTTCTATCCTAACAAAACAGGAAAAAATGACAATATTAGGTATTAATACACAAGGTTCATTTATTATTTTATTCTCTTACGGTCAATGTGCTGCTTTCCATATTTTACACTATATTTCTAAATTATACTACAGGTGAAACTCGAAAAATTTGAATATCGTGCAAAAGTTATAATTTTGATGATTATGGCTTACAGCTTATGAAAACCCCAAATTCAAAATCTTAGAATATTACATGAAATCAATAAAAAAAAGGATTTTAAATACAGAAATACATGAACTTTTGCACGGTATTCTAATTTTTCGAGTTTCACCTGTATAGCTAACTTACACTGCTTACCTTTGTCGTTGGCCATGGTGTAATGCTGCTAAAAAGGTTAGTATTTGAACCTAAGAGGAAAGAAAAATGAAAAGAAAAACAAAAAATGTTATCTATATGTTATTTAACAGGCCAAAACAGACGCTTTTGTCCAAACCGATTTACTGAATAACTTTTTTATATGACTGATTCGTCCATTTCTCTTGCGATGTAGATAATGTCAAGAACTTGATATCAAACTCTGTAATTTTGAAAATTCAATAAAAAAATAAAATAAAAAACAGTTAACGCCATTTTGTGGTTATATTCAGCGTCCATTAACGTTATACAACATCATGTGCATTAAGTAACGTTAATCATGTTAATTATATGCCCAGCAATCATGTTATCTTTACCAATGCCTAATTTCACCGTGCTTAAATTATATTTAAAATATGCACTTCCCTGGGCACAGTTAAATAAATATGACTCATTTAACTTACATTCGACTTACATAAGCTGTTTAAGTTTAATGTCACTAATTTTAACTAGCATTTAGTTAGCAATAATTAGCCTGTGTCTAGTATGTTATCTCCTTACATATTGGGTATGAATTCATATCACAAGTTCTTGAATATCATTTTACATAACTTCTTAATATTATGCATTAACTTAATATGGCATACTGGCGTTAAATTTTAAAATAAATAATTGCCCACCCCCAAAATGACACTTAATATTAACCCTCATAAACTCTTTTAAATGTGTATTTTTAACCGGTAAACCACATTTGTCACTATTAACATATTAATACTGTAAATATATGGAATAAAAGGTCTGCCCCCAAAACACAAAATGTTTGCCATATAGACAGAAACTCTCTCTTTAATTATAAGTTATTCATATTTTCCAAAGTAGTCTTTCATATTTCTTTTAATATTATAAGTATATTATTTATACATTTCTGCGCACGTTTGTGATCAACAGCGTACGTGAACAGGACTTTTATTTTGGTTGGAAGGTGTGATGTCATAAGACTGCGCCGCGCTCCTGCATCTGTTTGGCTGAAGAAAGGTTTGATTTACATTTAAAGTGTTTAAATCAATGCAAATTGTCCCATCAATGTAATAGTTTTACAAGCGTGTAAAGTAAATTAATATTTTTATTAGTGTAACATTGTAATGCTTTATTTAACATTAACGAACGTTGTTTTTATGAGTAAAGCGCATTGACAGAAAAGGGCGTCACATTCTGCTCCCTCTATCGTGTATCAGTTTATCATAAACTCAATAACTAACAATGTTATAGAAATTTCATTCAAGTTATTACACAAATATATATATATATATTTTAAAAAAAATGAAACTTTCAAAGTCAGATGTACACGCTAGTTTGTACTTTCTGTGTTGCTCTCCATATCTTCTTGGACACAAAGCTATTTTTTTCTAATTTTATTAACTGTAATGTGCTTCCAGGCTTCTCTTTTTGTCTTTTGAGATATTGTTTGGCTTCATTATTATACAAAAAGCTCAATTTAATGAATACTTTGAAATTAAATATTATTATTGCTCCTTGAGAAAATAAACACTGACGTGTAATGACAACTTTACAAACCAACTGAAAATGTTTATGAAAGTGTAATATTAATATAATATCTAGATAAATAAATATCAAATATAGATCATAAGAAACTAAATATCAAGTGCCTGTTTAATGTGTTCTTTTAGTAGGCTAATTGTTAAGTGCTAGTTTTGAGTGGGGTCTTTTTTGTCATCAGGACACACTCAGAGATTTAGATTTATTTTTCTTTCTATTAATAATTCTCATCTTAATCATGACAGTGTCCAAATGCACAGAAAACAAGAGGAGAGTGAAGACATAAAGATGGCGTTTATTAAGGAGTTTGAAGACATAAAGATTGAAGAAACATTCAGAGTGAAACAAGAAGAAACTGAGGAACAAACAAAGATGGCGTTTATTAAAGAGGAGAGTGAAGACATGAAGATTGAAGAAACATTGACAGTGAAACAAGATGAAACTGAGGAACAAACAGGTTGGTTTCATTCTTACAGCTGAACTCAGTCATTTGATCCTTATTAAAATGTTGACACTGTTAATGTTTGTGAGCGACACAGACAGTTCAAAAACAGATGGGACCAAGTCATTGTTTTGCAAGTCACAAGTAAGTCTTGAGTCAAGTTTCAAGTCCTCAACTTTAAGCTTCAAGTCTTAAACAAGTCTTAAACAACTTAGAAAATAAGTTTCTTAGTATTAATTACTATACAGGGTTCCCATGGATCGTTAAAAAGTTTTTTAAAAGTTTTATTTTTTGCTTTTGAGAGGTCTTAAATTTTAGATGACACTTTGATTTAGATCTAAATACTTTACCAAATTAAAATTTTGGGATACATGATTTTTATTAGTGCGGTCAATCGATAAAAAAAACTAACTAGGTTAATCGTGCATTTTTGTTCTGTGATTAATGGCAATTTTAAAAAACTGATGTTTTTTATAGATTTTATAATGTAACAATTTCACAGTTAATCTCCAAATTGATATAGATCTAGACAACATAAAGACATTATATTTTAAATACTTGTTTAATGAAATGTTTTTATGAATGAATGTCTTGTGAAAATGATTCTTTCCCCCCAATTTTAAACATTAATTATAGCCATTCAACATTACAGTGTAATTGAAAGCTATCAATTTATTTATTTCTGTCAGGTCCATAAAGTCAAGAACACACAGACAAAATAATTTAGAATTTAATTGAATAGATTGCAAACAGGTTGATGTTCCTGAATTGAAATTTGGCGGTATGGCTCTGTTCAGGGAGTCCTCTGACCTTTCATGAGCACCATGAAATAGCAGAGAGTCAGAGGACAGCAGCAGCAGCATTAGGGAACGCTCACACAGTTTTAGACTGTGAGAGCTAAAATATCCCCCCAAACAAAACCACACCTGGCAATCCTCTGTGATACAGAGGAGGATTTATTTGACTACATGAGCTATTCCCCCCAAAACAAAATTAAGTGTCTCGAACGGTGTCGACTGAGCCGCCCTAATTTAGCGTTTTATAATAGTAAAATATTAATTAATTGCTGAAATGACTAATCAAGACCGCAATAGCTAAAACATGCTGTTACCTAGATTATCTATCTTTAAACTGTTTGACAGTCTACAGTGTAAGCTCTATGGATAGATGATTAATCCACCTCTGAGAACGAGCTAGATGAATAAATTAATAGCTGATAGCGCATTCAGGGGCGTTAACTGAACAGAGCGCGAGCAAAATAATGATCAAAGGTGTTTTATTAACGAAACAAATCAGAGACTTGAGCTCATGGCTTTCTGGTCGTCAAGAATATCCCGAACATCGGGACGGAGGTATCGTTCGTAAGCAGCAGAAACCACCGCCCCATAGCTTAAAGGGTTAAACCGGAGCGAGTGTCGCCGCCGTAGTTGTTGCACAATGCGTAAGAATGAGCTGTATACGGTCCGAAAAGGCAGTCCGCAGAAGTTAATTCCTATCACAGCAAGCTGCTTGAATCTGCGCTGCTTAGTGGTAAAAGCCAGCGTGAGCAACGCGATCAGTTGCCAATGACAACAGATAACGCACGTAGCCAATATGATCGCATAAGCATTTTTATGAAAACGACTTGTTAGATAAGCCCAAATGCCACACGGATAGCATTAACAAGAAGCATGTTGCCAACACACTGATAGCTTTTAGCAATTAAAAAAGGAACTTAGCTTCGTGAAGATTTTCAGAGATGAATGGAGAATGAATCACGTCGTCCTGTGTCAATATTGCAGCAGAAGCGAGCATGTATGAGCAAGGTGAATGAGCTTTAAATAGGGCGCCTTGTTTGAGCTTTGGCCATTGAACAGCGAGGGGAGTTAACCAGCTAATGCAGCTCAGCTGGAGCAGATCAGCTGACGGGACAGTGTTGATAGCAAATAGCATAAGCAGCGGCTTGACTACCTGGCCTGCCAGAACTGACGCTGACGCTCAATTTATTGGGCTTCAAAAAGTTTAAACCAACTTTTAAATTTAAGTGAACTTTAAACAATCCTCACATAAACCCATAATAAATATTTACCTGTGCCCTTCATACCTGTCTAACATATACAGAACACTATACAGAAATGTAAAAAAGTTATCAAACAGTCCGCACTCCATAACTTATAAATTAAATATAGACTAATCCTCATTAAAGCTACAAAAGTTCTTTAGTCAAGAGCAGGGAGTAATTTTCTCTGTTCCCCTTGTTCTTTGATTAACTTTACTGACAGAGAGCATTATTGGCTGCTGTCACTTTAAGAGCAGCCGCTGCTGACAAGATCCCACGCGTCTCATTCTCTCACAACTCTTACGTTCATTAAAGACTTTATTTAACTCATTTAAGACTGCTCTTATGTAATGAGGATACTCGACAAAACTGACATTTTGGCATCACAGGGCATTCACAGGCAGCGCGTTTTCTTACGTCTCGCCGCGCTTAAATGGTTTAAAAGCGGGATCATATAATGGAACGCTAGCCAAAGGATGACAGAAAAAACAGATGCTGCGTTAATTGCATTAAATATTTAAACAAGTTAAACTTGAAAAAATGTATCGCATGCGTTAACATTGACAGCCCTAATTTGTATTATCCTTTGTGGATTTGCTTGTTCACGTGACAATTCGCGGCATATACAACAGTTTTCCTTTCACTGCGTGATGTTATGCAGTTATATGTCCCCAAAATTCAAGATACACAGGCATTTTTGCCCAGATGAATTTTTGTCTTATTTATATCATATGATGTAGTTATATTGCAATATCACTCAAGCAAGACTGTCGTTTTCACCAAATATCAGCATGATTGCAAATGTGATATATATTTTATTCAAAAGTTAATTGAACAATAAGTTAACATTGTGAGTTACGTTTTAATTGTCAATATTGTTTGTTTTTCCTTTATTTTCGCCGACGAAAATTTCATAATGAAACCACAGCAACATCAACGTCTCCGTGAAGCAGACATCGGTGATTCGTTACTGAATTAATCCGCGTTTTGAACAAATCAGTGTAATTAATGACTCGTCCATTAAGACAGTGACTTACCGCCACCTACTAGCGGTTTTAGTTTCTTATTTAAAGGTGCAGTGTGAATTTTGGCGGCATCTAGTGGTTCGGTTGCGAATTGCAACCAACAGCTCAGCCCCCGCTCACCCAAGGATCATGGATATGCTCACCCATACACTGTTTTTAGTAGGGATGGCCCGATACCATTTTTTTTCAAACCGATACGAGTACGAGTATTTACATTTGTGTACTTGCCGATACCGAGTACCGATACCGATATTTCTACCGCAAAAGTAATAGGCTCCCAGAAGAGAAGACGACTATTTTAGAACACAGGTTAGAAGACTGTTTTTATTTTCTTCTCTGCTTGTTTTAAGAAGTCTAAAAATAAATAAAAATTAGTAAAATAATAAATGTATTAATACACAAACCACTGTTAATTTAACATAAAAGCAAGCAGGCTACTGTGTGCATGGTCTGGCATGACTGAATGCGCGCAAAGTGCGCTCCCTTAATAAATCCTAAAAGCTGACAGTTCATCGCGATCTCACACATCTCTGTTATTATCAATGAAGCTGACTGCACAATCAATCTTTCATAATATCCACACTTTGTTTGTTATAATTAGAGGATTTGCCAGCATACAGAATTCAGCACTGAACAAAAAAGTCCGTTTTGAGCGGTGAGAGGAGTCTATCTTAAATGCTTCGGATTGGCCATTACGTTCCAGAAATCAACACATATGTCTGTGATTGGCTACATCGCTCAACGCTGTAACCATGTTATGAATAGAAACTCTGTCCTGTAAATCGTTTCTATTTTGTTGTAGTTGTTCTTGTTGCTTTTCTGCAAGAGATGAATAAAAATCTTTTAGTTTTTATGTTTTATTCATAGATATTTCTAGTTTGCGGGAGTCCCGCGAATCGTTTTATTCTCCCGCACACACAGAGTGAGTGCATTACCGCCCGCGCGCGCGCTCGGCCATCAGATCTATGATGCGTCTTCAGATGTTTAATTAGATTGCTAGTGGTAAACGATGTACTTTCTTTCCCTCCTCTCGACACCTTAGCTGAACATAACTCACAGTCTGCCTTGCTGTTGTCATCATCCCTTATCTTGAAAAGAGCCCAAACCGCCGACATTATACTTTCCATTGCCTCAGTTCACCTCGACAAAGCACTCGCGGCGGCCAGTTACGTTTTGCAAAATGTACGTGGTATCGGTGCGTGGTATCGGCGAATTTTTATGAGTACGAGTATGAGTATATTAGGACAGTATCGGCCCGATCCCCGATGCCAGTATCGGTATCGGGCCATCCCTAGTTTTTAGCATGTATTTTTAACTTGTAATATTGCTTAATATAGTCATCACAATCTGTTATCATCTCGTTTTGTCTGTCACATGGATCTGACTAGCTTTAATCTAAATCATGCACAACACACTAGGATTTCGCTAGCCAGTTAATCTCAAGGGGGTAATCCACCAGCCGGAAACTGAAGCTTCCTCTCGGGCCGCCATTGTAGCGGACCATCACCTGCTGTTAGCATCCCATTGACTCCCATTCATTTTGGCATCACTTTGACAGCGAATAACTTTACATCTGAGGCGTCCAAAGACTCCATTTGTCCATTATTTATTTCTAAAGAAACACAACAATATATAAAAGGCTCCATTACTTTGTATCTTACGTTATGGCCCCGTAGATTTTTCGAAAAATCTTTTTCAATTTTTAGGCCGTTTTTGTAAAAATAGGCTAACGATTGCGTCATAACCACGCGACTCTGTCGCACAGTAGAGAAATTACCGTATAGACAGGAGAAGAAGCTCATAGGCAATCTTTTACTGTCTATGAGGCAATGGGGTGGACATGGAGGCATAAAGTCAAGGGAGAAGCCCATAGATAGAGAGTCCACAAAAGCAACGGGAAAAAATAATTCAACAACGGATTTGTTTCAGATTTCAATTCAGATTTGTCTCGGCACAGCTACTAGAATTCCTACAACTGTCAGACAGGTTGTTCACGTCACATCTACGTGGTCAAGCTCAGTTAGAGTACGCTCAGCCATCAGGAAGTGAGTGCTTCTAATTGCCTTCACTTTTCTCTGCTGAAATCTATGGGGTCAAGTGGTCTCAACTTGACGATTAGACAGTAAATACTCCACAATAAACCCAACAAAATCTGCCTTTTCCTTTTTCCATACAATGAGATACAATAAATTCTTTATATACATTTTTAGACACAATACAGTGACGATATCACACATGGTGAGAATGAGGTTTATAAGTAGGACACCAACATACAGTAGTAGAGCACATATTAATTACTGATAAGACCTGAACCATGCTAATGCTTGTCCATTCATGCCAATATAATTCTAAAGCTATCCAAGAGATTGTTGTGGTCTGTTGTCTAAAGAGCTAATAGCAATAGATGAAAGATGTAACTTTGATAAGGAAATTTTCTGTGCTACAATAGGGCTTAAATCCTGACGGAAGTTTCTCTGCAAATGCCAGATTTCTTGGACTCAAGTTTTTTTTAATGTGTCCTAAAGAAAGTGAACAGTTAACAATATTGATATGTTCCTCTTTCAGGAGCTTATTGGGTACAGGATCTAGTATTGTTGGCTTTCTTGCTTTAATGCAGCCTTTTGGTGGCTTTATGCTATTAAACTGGTGTTAATTTTCTATTTGTCTTCTTTCACTTTAGACCTGATGGCACTGAAAGAAGAGAGACAAGAACAGAATGAAATGGAAGAGAAAGATCATGATTTCATGACGGGAGAAAAATCCACACAGACTAATAAGAAGTCCTTAAAAAAAAGAGCTCGGAAAATCATATGTAACAGTTATTTCACCTGCCAACTGTGTGGAAGGCCTTTTGGATATAAAGCGGGCCTTAAAAAGCACATGAGGTATTACTCTGGAGAGACGACTCACAAATGCAAAGTGTGTGGGAAGAGTTTCATTTGTAAAGGAAACCTTTATCTCCACTTGAATAGTCCGTTTGGAGATAATCCTTTCGCTTGTCCTCAGTGTGAGAAGTGTGTTTTCAGAAAAAAGAATCGAGAAGCACCCAATAGCTAGTCACGACTGTTTCCCATAACCATGTTGTCGCAGACTTGCCGTTCAACCACATTAGTTAATGATGTTGTGCAGATGGATGCGATCTACACAATCTATGTTTGATTGTCATTCTCAATCTTTAATTAAAAATGGAGATTTTATCAGCTTTTTAAATTCTTTATTTTGACATATTGTTTGTGCATATATTCATACAACAAAACATTCTAGAGGCCATGAAAGTTTTGTGAAAAGCATAAAAAATGCTGGTGGTGGATGGCAACTTTTTTTAAAATAAAAAACCCTGGAAGGGAAAGAGTTAATTGGATAAGATAGTTCCCCACATTGTTACAACTGTGCTTCGATGCCAGGTTAGGGTTACACACTAATTTTCATTCATGATCTTAAGTAGCCTTGGCCAGAGGGTTGGGAATCATAATACATTTTCCAGGTCCGATTCTGATTCCATTAAAATTATTATACAAAAATACTGGTAAGTAAAAAAAAAAGAAAAGCTTTAATTTTTTTTAATGTTTACTACTTATATTTGTACATATGGATTACCGTCATGTTAACTTTGTGTGGTTTTTGAGGCCGAACCACTTGCATTTAAAACCATATAATCCTATAATTCATGTTCACAAAGTTCTGTTTTTAAAGAAGTAATGATCAAAATGTGGTTTTATCTTGACTTACTCTTACTACTGAATCTATATGAATGAACAGTAGATTGAATTCTGCCCTTAACGTTTATGGGCTCAATATTTGAGCTAATTCACTGCTCCATATAAAAGATGTTCTCATTTAGTAAATGTGTTTCTTGAGGTTTCAAAGTTATTTTTTTAAAGAAGCGATGATCAAATGTTATCATAACATGCACTTCTTATTAATGAAATTTTATTGGTCAGATGATTCAAATAAAAGGTGATTTGAAACCAGAATAAAATGCATTGACATCTTTTTATTTTGTGAATATGTTATGTTTATAATGTTATGTTTAAAGGTGCATAGCGCAGGTTTCTGAGTTTTTGCAGAACTATGCCCCCTCTGGCGACAAGCGAAACTGCAACCAGAGGTGTGCACGCTCATGGATCACACGCACACTTGCACGAGCTGTTCATAACCAAAAGAGCATCAGCCGCACAAATCTTTTGTTGACAGTCATAATGTCTTCAGAGGTAATAAAGTTATAAATCTGCAAGTCATTTTAAATATTTAAAAGGAAAGGCATTTGAGTAAATTACACACTTATGTGTGTGGGGAAAACAGGGGTAGTAGAAAAGTTCGTTTTTTTGTTTCCATCTATCTCCATGTATGTTGAACTGTTTTATGTGTTTACTGTATCCACTTATGAGTGTATTATTATGGAAACACATTCATGAACAATATAAGTTATTACTTTGTAAAAGCTCAAAATAATAATCATACCATACACAGTTGGTCAACAAAGTAAACTCAAATGTCTCACGGTAATAAACAATCAAATGGCACTATGATGTTACTGTAAAAGCCAAACAGGCTAATCCGCCGAATTCACATTCCCGGGAACAATTTACTATTTTTTACGAAAAAGAAAATATAGCCAATGCAACGGCGTTCTTCCTTGTTGGTCAAGGACATGAGCACCTTATCATGTTAGCAAAGTACACAAGGCTACAGGTAGGTCATACACAAAAACATAGGTAACTTTAGCATCTTTTATGGGATATGTTTTATGTTGTACTATTCTTCCGAAGACAATTCCTAGTTTATGAACCTGTTCACTGACAATGGTAGTAAAACCAAATCTGATTGTACATTTATCTAGCTTACGCTAAAGCATTACACATTTTACGCATCGTCATTTGTTGTCATAGATTTGCCGTAACGTTATCAAACATTAGAGACTGGGCTATATCTTACCGTTTTGTCAAGAAAAAAAGCCAACTGAGGATCCCGTTTGAGACCAAGAGCAGACCGGAGATCTCTCCATTTGTTGAATGCCTTCCCGAGGTTGACTCTCGTCTTACTCCGACGCCTGTCTGACTCCAATTTGGACCTTTGGGTGGCACTAGACAACATTTTACTTTTCTTTACTTTACGTGGAGTTTGCGTTGGGGTTTGGAATGGACTACAAGCCGGTCTCTTTGAATCCATCTTCTACCTTTGACGCTGATGCGGAGAATGGCGGCGCCGGCGAATACACAAACCTGCGAGACATAGCCAGGTGAGCATGAACGCGCATGACGTCACGCCCAGTCTCAAATTCGAGCCCGAATCCCTCTTATATATTTTACTGTACATGATTATAGAGGCAATCTCAGTGTGCAGAGAAGGGCTCATTCAGCCCATCAGGCAGTTCTTTAAGGATGTATAGGATAGAAAAACAGGTATTTTTAACATGAAAAGTTGCGCAATGCACCTTTAACACATTTTTGTGTGTGGTTTTTACTCTGACAGCAAACAGGCTAGCTATGTTTGTCGCCACTACTGGTATAATACGTTTTGTTTCTATAAATACACAATACCTTATGACCGGCACATTTGTTGACGCCATCGAAACCAAGGTTAGTGTATATACACTTATATTTCATAATAAAAAGGACATTCACTATTTTTTCGCTAATAGTTTGGGTACAGGGAGCATAGCAGGTGGGCGTCCGAAAGAAACCGGCATCACATAGCCTGGGTTGACCACTTTACGAGAGCTCTATGGAGGAATCTGTCATGGCACATGGATGCTGGGAAACTGAAGCCCATGATGAATGTCAAGCTGTGATACGATGTCAACGCTCGAGCCGATAACCTTCCTCTTGCATACTCAGAAGTATCCGTCATGAAGCAAGATGTTATAACATCAAATACCTGTCTGGTTTTCTGGTGCCGTCCTGCTGATGTTTGCTCCTCCTTTACACAGTCTGGATGTGGACATGTTAACTTCACTCTCCATAGCATTCTTGGCATCCAGAGAAAGAAGTGGTGGCCAAAGTAGTGAAGGTAGCAAAGTCGGCGGAGATCTCTTTGTTTCCGTCTTAATACGAATGGCCTCATGACTCTCTGAGAAAGTCCAATGTACTCCGCAAACGCAAAGAATTCCTGACTATTTTCTTGTTCATTTTACTTAACATCAAACACAAAACACAGCGTGAAAAGACTGCACAAGAAAGACAGTCCTCTGTGGCCTTGGGCTCCTTTGGGTTACCGTAAGAATGCTGGATAGCACAAACACCCTGGTTCATCTGTCTGGTTTTCTTTGTAGTTTTTTGCTTTTTCCACTCGTTCTTTACCCCTCTCTCTATGATGAAGTCCCACAAACCATGCCCCCACCACACATTTTTGACTGACTGACTGAACTGTCCAACATTAGGCAAATCATACTGTCCCACTTTTCGAAACCAAAAGTGGGACACTAGGAAATTTGATAAAAATAATTTTTTTATAGTTTATACATACAAAGGTATATTATTTTTTGATGGACAAATATATCATAAGCACATAAACAGGTAGTACAAAAGGTAGCTGTATTGTTTAGTTTTTTTAAAAAAGTTTGTGGTCTTCACACAAGGTGCTTCCTGTTTGATGATTGCTCCATCCTCATATATGATTGGACATTTGATAGGTCGATACAGATATATCGATACTCCAAATGTTTGTAACCAAACAGTGTTGGGTCACTACTGACTTCCATAGTATTTATTTTTCTACTATGGAAGTCAATGGTGCCCCAAAATTTCCTTAATTTGATCGATGTAAGGTTCCTGGGGTCTTTTGCGCCACGTTTTCGAAAATTTCCTCAAACAGTCTGATCCACGGATGTGCGTTAAAGCCCCCACCCTGGCAAAAACATAAGGATTGTCTTCGTCGATGTCCTCTTTGCTCCTGCTTTCATTCAGAATGTCCATGGACTCAACCATGTTCTTTGTAAGAAGGAC
This sequence comes from Rhinichthys osculus, assembly GCA_029959095.1. NCBI lineage: Eukaryota > Metazoa > Chordata > Actinopteri > Cypriniformes > Leuciscidae > Rhinichthys > Rhinichthys osculus. Next base: position 7,803,061 of record JARWKJ010000013.1, on the reverse strand, counting down.
TGGTACTTTCTTGCCTCTCTTCCTTCGGATCTCTAATCGAGTCAACTCATTACACAACTGTTATTCTAATTCAGTCAGTGATTTTACCACATCTTCATTAGGAGGCTTGGCATTTCGGATGCTTCACCTACACGTCTCCATTTAAAAAGAATGATTTGACTGAGCAAAGTCTCAGCCAAGACCTTCCAGTCAGCGACATTCTCATTCTCTTTGAGTTTTTGTTTTGAGACCTGCTCCACACTTTTGAGGTGTTTTTGTAAAGCCATGGCATCTTCCGTTAGGGGAATAGTGTCCCCCTTCTTCCACTTGCTTTGGTGCAAAGTGTTGAGGGCCTGACTCGAAATGTTGGTACGCCAATGACTATCAATTAGTTTGATGAAGTGTTTCAACCTTTTTTCAGTCTCTGTCCCCAGCCATTAAACATTGTCCTAAACTGAGCTGGCAGGATTTCTTCAATGAGTAACCAATTTGCAGAGCAAGAGAGGGGGTTTTAAACATTTAAATCTGGTTGAAATTGGCTTACTTCCTTACAAGCTGTGACTGCTAACAGAAAGTTCTCTGGCTTACAGAGCTCTGTAAGGCCCCGTTCACATATCGCGTCTTTTGCGCGCTCAAGTTCATTATTTCAAATGGAGGCGCGCGGTTTGCGCGCTCATAATGGAAGCTACGCGGTCGCGGTGCGACGCGCTCGTTTTTTCCAGGCGCGTCCGCGCCGCATCGAGATAAAAACATCTCAACTTTTCAGAATGCCGAAAGCGCACCGTAGGTCACGTGACACGAACCAACCAATCAGCTTCCTCGCCATTTTTGTTACCTCAGCAGAACTAAATGGAGGAACGGCTCATCATTGCGGTCCAGGGATTTCCTGAAATTTATGACTTGTCAAGCCCTCATTATTTTGACTCAAATAAGAGGCATAATGCATGGAGACACATAGCCTTGGAGCTTGGAATAACTGGTAAGTATAATACTGTTTTACATTAATGTTTACTAACTGGTTTGTCAGTCATGCTAGCCGATAACATTTTTCAGTGTCATGCAAAATGACTGTCAGTTATTATATTAGCACCTAAAATGTACATATTAGCAAATAAATGTCCATATTAGCACATAAAATGTACATATTAGAACCTAAATGTACATATTAGCACCTAAAATGTACATATTGGCACCTAAAATGTACATATTAGCACCTAAAATGGACAAAAGTTTTCCTTTTGAAAAGGTACAGTCCCAGTGACAGCTTTTGTACCTTTTTTTCTGAGAGTGGTAATGTTACATGCATCTATCTGTCCTCTGAACATTAATCATTATGTTTATTCAGAGGATGAGGGCAGAAAGAAGTGGAAATATTTGAGGGATAAGTATATAAAGGAGAGGAAAGCAGAAAGGGAGAAGAGAAGTGGCTCTGAGGGAGGAAGTCAGAGAAAATGGAAGTTCACAAATGCTCTCAGCTTTCTGGAGCGATTTGTGAAGGAGAGGCCAACGTCATCCAACATCCCACAGGCCTCAGATCAGCTAGGCTCTGAACGTAATGAGGTAGCTTTCTACAGAAGTTTGAAGTCAGAAGTTTGGATAATATATAGAAAGTACGAGTAGCTGTTAGTATTTGGATAATTGAAATATGCAGTATTTACTGGAGTAAAAGCTAATACATAATAACATACTTCATCAATCTTAAGTCATGATTTGTTTTTCTGCTAAAATAACTTTATTTTATTCTCCTAGGACAGCCAAAGTGAGGGTCTCATTACCTTGACCCTACTTCCTGTAGAGCCAGAGCCCCTGGCATCGACCAGCAACAGCAGTCAGCCAACAAACATCCAGTCTATGTGTCCTACACCTGTCACCCAGGTCTCTAGATGTTCCTCAATGGGAAAAAGGAGGAGAAGTGCAGAGCCAGACCTCTCTGAATTCCAGAAGAGCATTCTAAGTAACCTGAGTAAACCTCAAGACTACGATGAACTCTATTTCATGAGTCTCGTTGGAACATTTAAGAGACTTCCTCCGCAGAGAAAAGCAGAAGTGCGAATGAAAATCGAGCAAGTTCTTTATGAAGCTGAGTTTGAGTGAGGTGTGTGTGTGTGTGTTTGTGTGTGTGTGTGTGGTGTTGGTGGTGGTGGGGTGGTGGGGGGGGGGGGGGTTAGTCAGTGGAGACAGAGGTGATTGTCTATTACATTATTGTTATTAATATGTTATTGTTATTTTTATTTACTTTTTTTGTTCATTGTTTAACTAAAACGTGTATTTTTACAATGTTGATTAATACATGTGAATGTTTCTAAAACAATTGAACTGATCAATAAATTAATTAATTTGAAAATGAGGCAAGTTGTATTAAAATGTAATTATTTTATTAAGTAGTATATTACAGATTAGTTTATTCTTTGGTTATTCACTTATTCTTTGTTATAATGTAACATCAAATAATGTTCTCCTGCCATGGGACTGCACCCTCGGTAGATGAGAAATACTGGGTAAATTTCTCTCTGATGGTTATAGCTTTGCGAGACGAGTTGTTGCGTTGAGACAACGCTGTAAACTGCTGCACTACTAGTAAAAAATATATTTACTAAAAATATGAATGCTCACAACTGATTTCTTGTTAAATCCATCATTGTTTATAACGAATTGTTCTATATTCTATATATAAATGTGTATGTTTGCTATTTCTGGCGTTTTATGACCACTTCAGTTATATCTAACCTCAGACAAATGCAGAGCCGTTGGCCAGGAGAGATGGTTTCACGGCAGAAGCTCTGTTTACCAATGCTTGGGCCAACTTTTCTTAAAATATAATCAAACTGGTCCTTGTCCACTCTGAAATAGGCTTTGAACCTCCCATTGTCCAGGCGGAGTTCCTGAATCAGATGGTGAAATTCCCCATGGTTCTTGCGTTTCTGTAGTATAGGGTGCACCCAAACACTGCGTTTTTTACTTTTCTGAGTAAATAAGTCTTGTAACAGGGTTACAGCAAGGGTTTTTCGGTGGTGGAAATCCATTGCTGAAATTTCCTTCATGTAACGGAGAGAGCACCTGATTGCTTAGCAACGACAGACGCCTCCGGAGCGCAACCGCCCTAGCGCTTCTTTGGAAAAAAGAGAACGCGTGCGCCTAGCGTTTTATACGCGTTTTTAGGCGCGATATGTGAACCCTAAGGTTCCTTACTTTTTTAGATTTTGTCTTTACTTCGATCATAAACCTGGCCACCTTCCTCATTTTTTTAATTATGTAGTGATGTTGTGATTTGTCATGGCCACACTTTGTATAAAGCGATTCACCATAAAGACAAATCAAACTGTCCTTCATTATGGTTTGTGTTATTTCATCTTGGCGCATGGTTTGTAAAAGAGCTCTAATATCTGCAGAGCACTTTGCTGCCATTGGTATCAGACAGGCTGCAGCTGATTTCATGCTCTCACCTTTCTGTTTCTTCACATCCCCCTGTCCCCTGCATGTCTTAGTGTTTCCATAGGTCTTTTTTCATGAAAAAGGCCAGACAATCAGGGCAGGGAAGGAAATCCGAAATTTCTGCATCTGCAGTTGGTTTTCGTCAAGTAACAATATCGCCATGTCCAGTTTCCAAGACTCCTATATTATGATAGTAATTACCCTGGTTCCGAAGCTGTTCATGAAGAATTTTTCTTTTCTTTGAGCCTTTGGGAAAACCAAGCGGCAACATTCTAATCTGAAAAATGAAGCCTACCCGGAAGTGCGAAAAACTGCAATACATCGAAAATCTGCTAGAGGGATGTCCCAAAAGGGAGCAAATGTCCATAGACCCACATGTTAAAATGTCCGTTTTCACCGGTTTTCACAGCATAAATTCATGTTTTTACAGGTTGGTCCCATGGACTTTTATTGTATTTTTCGATAGGTTTCGAGTGCCTGACAACTGTGAGGGGGGTGAATTTTTTTCTAACTCGTTAGTTTAGATCGTATTTAGATATAAAATGTATGACAAATAAGGGCGTGGTTACTTTGATTGACAGCTTGATTGACAGCTGATAACGGGCTGAGCCGAGTGGAATTCCTGAAATTTGACGTCTCGGCCATGATCTGACAACACATCATACCACCTCTGTATCCTTTCTGAACATTTGTATTGAAATGTCATACATAAAATGGGTTACTCTGCTATAAACTACACTAAACGACACTGTCGCTCAATTTTTTCCGGTGACATTCTACTATTTCACGTAGTTAGCACTATTTAGCGTCAATGTTTGTGGGCAGTGGCACTGCAACAGTTAGCATTAAATCGCCTCAGATAAGTTAGCATCCGAGGCACTTTACCTATGGTTATAACTGACGTTTGAAACACTAAATGCGTATGCCAAATAAATAAATGTAACATAACATTTAAAATATTCCTACATAGGCTATATAAAATAAAATGTCACAACCCTGCCTCTTTTTGTGAGACAAAAGATCGCCCGTTAGATATACACAAGACGAATTATATCTCATGTTCAACCACTAGACTAGAGACATCAGAGCCAGCGGCACACGTCAGAAGCACTAGCCGAGGTAAGGGTGTTCCAGGCGGGGTACATGAGCGCCCGCTGATCCCTGGGTCTCACAACTCCAAAAACGTCAGATCAAATTTTTAAATAGGCGCTATCTTTATAAATAAACCACAGATTTGAGTTTTAAACAACTACATTGTCGACTGAAAAACTATTAAAACTACATTTCGTGAAACAATAACAGTAGTATTTTTAAATTTCGCGGCTTTTCTCCTCTGAACGTTACTATTACTATTTATATCATGACCAAATACAACCAGAAACAAATGTTCAGTCTTGCTTGTGAAAGATAATTCATCGAGACTTGTTTTCAACTGTGTGGCGATTTGTACAGCCCCAAGCAGCGCACGAAACAGGCATTTTTCTCAATTCTCCTATATGGATTGGCCAGAAGGTGGGCGGGGTTAGGATTTCCCAAGGTTTTCCAAGATGGCGCCGCCCATACCCCCCATAAACGGCTTCAAAACCGTTCTTCAGAAAGTCTATGGGTGCCACACAGACGCTTTGTCCATATTTTTTACAGTCTATGGGGAAAACTCAAGGCTTTAGCAACTTCTATTTCACAGCAACAACTAGAAACATAACTAATAATGGTCAAACATTTCATAGGTTCCTATTATGCTCTTTTATGAAGTCTTGATTGGTTTTAAAATAGTCCAAGTGACTACAGTGGTTCAACCTTAAGTTTAACCTTAAGAATACTTTTTGTGCGCCAAAAACTCCCAAAAATAACAACTTTATTCAACTATTCTTCTGTGTGGCCCTCTAAGTGAGTTTACGAGAGCGCTACGACGCATGCACGAGAACTGAGAAGATGACGCAGATGGGTCTCGATGTTTAAAATGGTTCTAAAGTGTGTATTTTCTGGATGTCTGAATCGTGAGAAACCAACGAGAAAACGTAAAAGTGCCGGAGTCGATGCACTGCAGTTGCAGCACGCCTGTCGTTAGAGCTTTTGCAGGCCACCCCGGGAATCAAAAGCGTTCCGCCTTTGTAACTCTGTCTTTAATTGTGAACTTACCCGGTATTTGATAACCGACCTACTAAATAAACATACCCCTATTTTTGACACGAGCTGGCCTGTGTGCGTCTCTCCTTTATGTTAAGGGTGGTGTCCGTCCGCCCGTAACATATTGGGGGCTCGTCCGGGATTAATAGTTTGATTAAGTCGGACTTTAGTGTTTAGTGTGAATTGCGGAACTTTGAAGGCTACAACATTTTGGTGAGTATTCTGGTGCGCAATTATGATTGTCTGTTCATTTGTTTAGTCGACTGTTTATTTTATTTTTGGTGGATATCTCAGGAGGGGGCTCGGTGGGAAGCCTCGAGCTGAGTACACCACTGAAGATTGCGTAGATATTTAGGATTTTTTTTTTTTGCGTTTTGTACATAGTTATTTAGAGAAGCTGGACAGCATTTTTGCCTACCAGAATACTCTTTAGTTTAGTTGTATAGCTTGTGTTATATATTGTGGCATATCAATATATGGCATATGGCTATTTAAGTGAGCACTGGTGTAGATTGTACTAGGCTATTTGGTAAATTTAGGGGTGGACATTAAAATTTGTGGTCGTTTGTAGCCTGTATTGTGCTTTTCGTTTGACCACTTTAGACATTTGCTACATTGTAGTTAGTCGCAGATTAAGCTGCTTTGGTGAGTTTTTTATATATTTATTATTACGTGATTTTGGTTCGATTTAAGCGTTTTTTTCGCATTTAGAATGGCAACAGAGGAAGCATTCGTTAAAGAACCCTTTACTGAATTATTAATTATTAAAATTTTCGAAAGAGCAGTTGTTAAATTTGGCTGCAACTTATGAGGTTGAGCTCACTTCTGCTGAGAAACGCAGCAAAGAGAAAATCAGAACCGCTTTACAAACTGCTTTGCAGGGTAAGGGCATTTTTCCTATAGAGAAACAACCTCCCGTGTCGATGGAAGCATTACAGCTGCAGATTCGTTTGAGGGAGTTAGATATTAAAGAGAAAGAAATTTAGTATGACCGTGAGCGCATGCAAGCACAAGTCCGTGAGCATGAACTTGAAAGTCGACTAGCGTTGAGGAAGTTAGAAATTGAGGCCCAGAGGGAAGGTGTCGCTCCTTCTGACCCTAATTTATTTGATATCACTCGCCACATCCGTCTTGTGCCACCTTTTGTGGAAAGAGATGTGGAAAAATATTTTCCACACTTTGAGTGTGTCGCGACCAATTTAAATTGGCCGAGAACTGCGTGGGCCTTCCTCCTGCAATGCGTTTTAGTCGGAAAGGTGCAGGAGGCTTACTCATCGTTAACAGTAGAACAGAGCGGTGACTATGATGTGGTGAAAGCATCAGTTCTGAGGTGCTATCAGCTGATCCCTGAAGCCCTGAAAAAACAATAGAACCAGATACATCGTTGTCTTTAGAGAAACTTATTAGTGCTCAACAAAAAGACCCTACTCGTGTTTCATGTTATAATACAATTCAATCTGTTTCAGACCGTGCCAGCGAAAGTTCAGTTTTTTTTGTTCGAGACGGATTACTTATGCGTAGGTGGACGCCTCACAAAAGTAACGAATGGGGTGACAGTGAGCAAATCGTTATGCCGACTGAAAATAGACGTGCAATTCTGAGTATCGCGCATGATGGTGTTTCTGGTCATTTAGGTGTGACTAAAACATTCAACCGCGTTCTTCGTCACTTTTTCTGGCCGGGGCTGAAGCGTGATGTGCGGCAGTATTGTAAGACGTGCCATGTCTGCCAGGTTACTGGTAAACCAAATCAGATAATTCCACCTGCACCGTTGTACCCAATACCTGCCGTGGGTGAGCCTTTTGAGAAAATAATCATTGACTGTGTTGGTCCTCTTCCACGGTCGAAAAGTGGATATCAGTATCTATTAACAATCATGTGTACTGCTCCTCGCTTCCCAGAGGCGGTGCCTCTGAGGAAAATCACTGCTAGAATTGTGTCCAGGGCTCTATTAAAGTTCTTTGCTTTTGTGGGGCTACCGAAAATCGTTCAAACGGACCAAGGAACAAATTTTACTTCGCGTGTCTTCTCCAAAGTCCTAAAGTCGCTCCAAATTAAGCACAGCATTTCTAGCGCGTCCCATCCGGAGAGTCAGGGGGCTCTCGAGCGCTACCATCAAACACTTAAATCGATGCTGCGTACATATTGTTTGGAGATGGGTACGAACTGGGAAGATGCGATTCCTTGGATGCTTATGGACTCTAGGGAGGTCGTGCAAGAGTCACTTGGTTTCAGCCCTGCAGAACTAGTGTTTGCTCATGATGTTCGCACGCCTTTAAGCGTCATTAAAGATCAGTGGATGAGCAAGCCTACCTATCGTAGCGCAGTACAATTTATCAGCGACGTTCGCTCCCGTCTACACAGAGCGCGTGAACTCGCTCGAGAGAATTTAGAAAAAACCCAATCTAGCATGAAAACGTGGTATGATCGCAAAGCCAGAGCCCGTTCATTTAAACCTGGAGACCAAGTGTTAGTTCTCTTACCCGTGCCCGGTTCTGTGTTTCAGGCACGATTCAATGGACCATATACTGTCGAAAAAAAATATCGGATCTGAACTATGTAATTGTAACCCCAGACAGGCGAAGACAGTCTCGCGTCTGTCATGTAAATATGCTTAACCATATTTTACACGTCAAGAGGTTAAAACTAGCTTGTGTGACCTTAACGTACCCGGTCCTCTCGAGGTCCCCGTATTGCCGTCTTCACTGGTAGACGATGATGACGAGGTGACTCCTCCGTTGCGATGCGTGATTGAAGGTCGACTTAAAAACTCCACTATGCTGTCCGTTATTGTAAATCATTTGCCACATTTAACACCCTCTCAAGCAGCTGATCTATCGTGTGTGATAGATGGTTTTCCTGAATTATTTGGAGATGTTCCGACTGTGACCACCGTTCTAGAACATGACATAGACGTGGGTGATAAAGGCCCGATTAAACAGCACCCATATAGAGTAAACCCAGAAAAGCGAGCTATCCTGAAACGGGAAGTTGAGTACATGATAGAGAATAATATTGCTGAACCTAGCTCTAGTCCGTGGAGTTCCCCGTGCCTTTTAGTTGGAAAACCCGATGGCACTTACAGGTTTTGCATGGACTACAGGCGTGTTAATGCCATCACTGTGCCAGACTGCTATCCATTACCGCGGATGGATGACTGGGTGGACCGTGTTGGCTCGGCTACATTTGTCACTAAAATCGACCTCCTAAAAGGTTACTGGCAGGTGCCCCTTTCACCAAGAGCAAAACAGATTTCAGCTTTAGTGACCCACGATGCGTTTATGGATTACAGAGTTATGGCTTTCGGAATGCGGAATGCACCTGCCACATTCCAGCGTTTAGTAAATATTGTTTTAGCTGGAATGGCAAATTGCGAGGCGTATTTGGACGACATAGTCCTATATAGTACACACGGGTCCGAACACATGACACAACTTCGAGAGCTTTTCCATAGACTATCCAATGCGAAACTCACAATTAATCTAGCAAAATGTGAATTCGGAAAAGCCACTGTCACTTACTTGGGGCGTATAGTTGGTAGAGGACATGTTTTGCCAGTAATGGCTAAAGTAGCCGCTACTCAGGAGTTCCCTGTGCCCTGCGACCGGCGTGCGCTACGCTGATTTTTAGAAATGGTAGGCTACTATCGCAGTTTTTGTAAGAACTTTTCGACTGTGGTTTGTCCCCTCACTAACCTATTGAGCCCCAAAACTAAGTTTGAATGAACGGAGTCCTGTAACCAAGCATTCGAAAGCGTCAAGTCTCTCTTACTGACTACTCCCGTGCTTGCTGCGTCAGATTTTAATAGACCATTTTAGCTTGCTGTGGACGCTAGCATCATAGGCGCCGGTGCCGTACTGTTGCAGTCGGGTGCAGACCATGTAAACCATCCCGTGAGTTTCTTCTCTAGGAAATTTAATTCTGCCCAGCGAAGGTACTCCACTATCTAGCAGGAGACCTTGGCCCTAGTATTAGCTATTCAACACTTCGAAGTGTACTTGAGTTCAACCGTACATCCAGTTAAGGTCTATACTGACCATGATCCACTCAAGTTCCTCAGTCGCATGTACAATTCTAATCGTAGGTTAATGCGCTGGAGTCTGTTGCTTCAACCGTTTAACCTCCAAATTGTACATATCCGAGGAGTAGACAATATTGTCGCTGATGCGTTGTCTAGGGTGAATGCTTAAAGGAGAACTCCGGTCAATTTTAACATTGAGCTCATTTTTTTGTACATTTGGAGTGCTGTCAGTACAGACAAAAACGACAAAAATCGGTGTTGCCTACACCGTGTTATCCTCTTTTTAAAATTCGCACCCTGTTGACTTAAATGGGGCAAGTTCTAAACCTGCTTTTAGCCTCTTAACAACTTTAATATGTAATTACAAGTGCACAGCCATGTGAGTGGTGTTATTAAGAGTGACCACGGTCAATCTGACTGCAGTAGATGTGCAAGATATTAATAAAAATGATGTTAATTCAGCCAGCTCACATACCTGTATTTACTTCCTGTTTTCGTTCGAAGTCCACAGTAGTCAATTGTCGATTGACTACTGTGGACTTCAAACGAAAACAGAAAGTAAATACAGGTATGTCTTTAATTTAAAAGTAAATACACTCTGTCTTTAATTGTGAACTTACCCGGTATTTGATAACCGACCTACTAAATAAACATACCCCTATTTTTGACACGAGCTGGCCTGTGTGCGTCTCTCCTTTATGTTAAGGGTGGTGTCCGTCCGCCCGTAACAACACAAGACGAATTATATCTCATGTTCAACCACTAGACTAGAGACATCAGAGCCAGCGGCACACGTCAGAAGCACTAGCCGAGGTAAGGCTGTTCCAGGCGGGGTACATGAGCGCTGAGCGCCCGCTGATCCCTGGGTCTCACAACTCCAAAAACGTCAGATCAAATTTTTAAATAGGCGCTATCTTTATAAATAAACCACAGATTTGAGTTTTAAACAACTACATTGTCGACTGAAAAACTATTAAAACTACATTTCGTGAAACAATAACAGTAGTATTTTTAAATTTCGCGGCTTTTCTCCTCTGAACGTTACTATTACTATTTATATCATGACCAAATACAACCAGAAACAAATGTTCAGTCTAACTTGTGAAAGATAATTCATCGAGACTTGTTTTCAACTGTGTGGCGATTTGTACAGCCCCAAGCAGCGCACGAAACAGGCATTTGTCTCAATTCTCATATATGGATTGGCCAGAAGGTGGGCGGGGTTAGGATTTCCCAAGATTTTCCAAGATGGTGCCGCCCATACCCCCCATAAACGGCTTCAAAACCATTCTTCAGAAAGTCTATGGGTGACGTCACAGACGCTTTGTCCATATTTTTTACAGTCTATGGGGAAAACTCAAGGCTTTAGCAACTTCTATTTCACAGCAACAACTAGAAACATTAATAATGGTCAAACATTTCATAGGTTCCTATTATGCTCTTTTATGAAGTCTTGATTGGTTTTAAAATAGTCCAAGTGACTACAGTGGTTCAACCTTAAGTTTAACCTTAAGAATACTTTTTGTGCGCAAAAAACTCCCAAAAATAACAACTTTATTCAACTATTCTTCTGTGTGGCCCTCTAAGTGAGTTTACGAGAGCGCTACGACGCATGCACGAGAAATGAGAAGATGACGCAGATGGGTCTCGATGTTTAAAATGGTTCTAAAGTGTGTATTTTCTGGATGTCTGAATCGTGAGAAACCAATGAGAAAACGTAAAAGTGCCTTACCAATGCCGCAAAATTAATGGCTTACCTTTCACACTTTCCCATCAAATGATCATGAGCGTCATCTTCTCAGTTCTCGCGCATGCGTCTTGGCGCTCTCATGAACTCACGTCACAGGCCCACACAGAAGAAAATGAAGAGTTGAATAAAGTCGTTATTTTTTGAGGGGTCTTGTGCACAAAAAGTATTCTCCTTGCTTAATAAACTTGAGGTTGAGCCACTTTAGTCACTTGGACTATTTTAAAGATGTCTTTACTAACTTTTCTGGGCTGGCAGAGATATCAATTACCTAGCAGCCTATGGAGGAGTGAGACAGCTCTCAGATTTCATCAAAAATATCTTAATTTGTGTTCCGAAGATGAACGAAAGTCTTACGGGGTTGAACAACATGAGGGAGAGTAATTACTGACAGAATTTTCATTTTTGGGTGAACTAACCCTTTAACTCAAAGGTAACAGAAAACTAAAATAATTAAGCTAACACAAAGAAATCTAAACAGAATATATGCATACTTGTCTCCTAGATGTCAAAAACAACAACAAAAACATCCTTTACTACTGGTTTAATGCTGTACATCACTTATATGGTTTAAATAAGATGTTAAAGCATAAAAGCAATATCTATCTCTTTACATATGAGCTAATTAAACAATAATTATTTATTCATTACAGTTGCAAAAGTTGAAGAAATCACTATTTGAATACAGGCTATTCATATATCAATAATATAAAGACTGGAATATATCAACTATGAATAGTTTGCAAATGATTTGTAAGGACTTTATTACTACTTACTATAAAGTGTTATGAAATAATTCTACAAATGAAGATAAAGACTTGACGTGTAGCTGAGTCTTCTCAAGTAAAGAGCTCAGCAGCAGCAGTTCCCCTCCCCCATTGAGAGCTAGAGAGGGGGAGGGAGGGGAACTGAGGGGGCTCATTTACTCGATTAGACTCACGTCAAGCAATTTTGGCTGAGCTAAGTGAGCAGTCAGCTCTCCCCTTATTCGACGTTAAAATCATCTAAAACCAATCTATACAAAACATATTTCCGAATTCTTTACAAAATGAGGTATTGAATGTATGTTACAGTAGAGCTGAAGATCTTTGCCCGAACCCAATGGGTTTCGGTCTTAATTTCTATCATTTTACACGGGCTCGAGCTTGCGCTCCGGGTTGCGCGGTAAATGAGCGCTCGATTCATTTGCGTTTCGATTTCGGGTGAAAATGGATGCTGAGGAGATGAAACGGAGGCTGGCCTCTGGCAATTCAATAGACTCAGCAGTCTCACCTCAATCCATTGACAGTTTAGCAGCACTTTAGCAGCTAGTTCGCCATTCCGCTACCATGTCTCAATGCTTATATAGGCTTCGCGAAAAATGAACAAAGCGGAGCTGTATGATCTGTACGTTACCTTACAGTCTGCCAACCACTCTCCGAAGTCCACACCAACTCCCAAGATGACTCACAGGCAGAGCAAAGCCCGCAGGGCCCAAAAGTCGCCTGCCCAGTCCCCACCGTCATCCTCCCGCACAAGATCCGGCATGCTTCGCCCATCGAACCGTAGGCCTTCAGCGAGCCTGGGCCGCGCCCCCAGATTCCGCCGTTAGAGGTCAACTCCCACCTCTTGACGAGGCCCAGCCCTCCACCACGGCTCCCGCTGACGGATAGCCGTATGTAGCCTGGCCCAGCGGCCTCTCCACAGCCTCTCAGTTTTATACTCATGCTGTTCATAACCCTTTTTCTTTTCAGTGGCCTCCAGCGACAGTCGCAGACACTAGCGCGAGGCTACCACCGCCAGCATCACAGGCCCAAGCCTTTCAACAGTCTCACCCAACAGGTTACAACCCCGCCCACATCCAGTGGCCTGCAGCTCCATTAGCTCAAACAAGCGCGAGCCCGCCTCCGTTTGCAACACAAGCCCACTCTTCATACTACCACCCTTCCTTTCCTTTCTATCCCCCAACTAACTTTCCTTTTCAAGCCACAGCGGGTAATCCAAGCGTGAGGCCGCCGCCAACATTCGCAACCCCGGCTTATACCCTTCCCAGCTCTCTCATTCAACCTGAGTCACAATATTCTCTCTTCACAGCAACTCCGATGCCCGTACCGTCCAATGCCATCGCCATGGAACCACCACCAGTGTCTCAAAGCATCTGCGCACACATCCTCTCAGAAATTCAAGATCCTGGCTCCAGAGGCGGACCAATTCCCAACTACAGTACTTCGCTATTCGGAACTGATATTCCCGTAACCCACCCACTAAAACCCCTCCTAGACGCATTTAGGGTTGTAACGGTATACCGGTATGGCGGTTTATTGCGATATTGACATGTACGATTATCATATCGTGCACATTTGCTTATCCGCGGTTTAAAAAATAAAAAATATAAAATAAACCAGAATTCACCCGCACTGCCGCATGCAACTTCTTTCAGCTTGACTGCTTAGACTCCACCCATAGGCCTACCTGTACAGCGCTGAAAATTTTCGAATCTCTATCTCCCGCCGAAATTTTATTTAAAATCTGGAGTATGGGAATATTTTGGATATCCGAAAAACGGTTGTGGTGTTGTCCTTGAAGATGGATATCCAGTTTGCAAGATATGTGGACGAAGAGTGGCTGCAAAAGGAGGAAACACGTCGAACATGTTCTCCCATATTCGGGAACACCATCCCTCCGTGAAGATAAAGGTAATTCATAACTTTTATAACTTAAGGCCATATTATTTCTGTCATGCTGAGGGAATCCCGGTCTGTCAAAAAGACGCACACCAGTCTTTTTGCGCTACAATACAGATGCCACGTAAAATGTGCCATTTGAAAGATACTAGATGGATGAATAAATCAAAATATAGCTCTGCAGTAAATCAAATTGCGATGTGCGTGTCTGTGAATATACAGCGCAAAAAGACTGGTGTGCGACCCCCTTAATTCTATATTCAGCGTGTCTCTCTATGAATGAGCAGCGCCGTTTCGTCTAGTAGATCTAGTACACACTCAAGTACGCATGATGCTCGTGGTTTTTAAAGCATCTGCCCACTATGTGAAGACGTGAACACATGAACATATCCAGACAGAGAACACTTAATGAGCATTTTAGAATTGTTTTTTAAAAGAATAATCATCAAATACACTGACTGAAACTCATAGGTGTTCGGTACAACCTGTAAAAAAAAAGTTTGGTTTAGCCTGAAGAAATAATGACTAAAATATATTACTATTGTGTATAGTTTTTTTGTCCATGTTTTAATTTAGTAAACCTCTCTTGTGTAGACAAACAGAAGTTGTTACATTTTATCTGATTGCATTTTCAAAAATACATTTTGTATTCAATCACAGAATCCAGACCAGTTATATCAGACAACCCAGAGTTTCTGAGGAAATAAATATACATTTCATAAAGACTCTATTGTTCTTAAATAATAATTAATAAATTAAAAATGTTTTTTTAATACAATTTATTAGACATGTTTCAGTATTTTAAAATTTTGAATTAGTTTGCCCCATCCAAGTTATTTAAATTTCCTGTTTAAATCCATGTTGTTGGTTTATTATGTGTGTATATGTAGTGTAGCTGATGATGATTATAATAATAATGATAGTTTAATATCGTATACCGTGAAACCGTGATATTTTCTGAGACGATTATCATACCGTGAAAATCTCATACCATTACAACCCTAGACGCATTGCTCGACACTATCCTCCAAGCAGTTTCTCCCAGGACCCTCCAAACCTACGTAACTGCTTGGAGATGTTTTAAAACATTCCACGTCTCTTATAACATGTCATTCCCTGATTTTTCTCTCCTTCCAATCACCTAATTTATTTTCCTACCTTAATAGCATTAAGGGCTTACAAGTCGGGTCCATTAAAGGTTACTTGAGCAGCGTCCAGTTTTTCCATAAACTGATATACTGTCTCCCTCTCCTGAGATAAATAATTCACAAACCTCCCTGCAGATCAAAAGGATCCAAAGATCCCACCCATCCCGACGCCAGACAACCTATAACGCTAGACATTCTCACCAAATATATTCACACCCTCCGCACAGGCTACCAGCCCCTCAATACCGCCTGCACACTCGACGCCATGTTCACCCTAGCCTTTTTTGGTTTTCTTAGATGCTATCACCTACAAATTTTACCCAAAAAATCCACCCCACCATCTCAGAATTGTCAGTACTAGATGGTGAAACAATCTCATATTTGATTAAGGAAAGTAAGACCGACCAAACCAAAAATTGTGGTAAGGTAATTTCATCTACATTTTTAACCTCTCATCGCCAATCCAACCATACCAGTCAATTCTGGCATATCGGCAATGGAGAAGCTCCCAAGCTAAATCTCATCTGGAACCCCTGTTCATAGACGAATTCAATAAACCCGTGACACGCTTTTGGTTACAGAAACACCTCAAATCCGTTCTCCAACAGTCAGGCATTCCATCAAAGAATTTCGGGGCATTCCGTATCGGGGCAGCAACTTCAGCAGCTCAAAAAGGCCTCTCCCAACAGCAGATCCAAGCTCTCGGGAGATGGTCCTCAGATGCTTTCCAAAGCTATATCAGGACCAACTGGTTCCACATTAAAAAAGCCCACCAAACCCTCATTGATTAAAAACAAAACAAAACCAAACCCCTAATTTTCCTCTTTTCCTGTTTCCTCTTTCTGTCCAGCGAGCATTTGGTCTCACAGCGGACAGTGAGAACTTTCCCGGTAGAGCACTTACGTTTTCTCTTTCGTCCAGCGATCATTTGGTCTCACAGCGGACGCAGTGTGAGAAAATCTCACACTGCGTTCTCACACTTATGTTTTACTGCGGCTGTCCTCTGCTCTTTAGCCTTTTGGGGGGAGTACTCTGGGTTCGGGCCGAACTCTGAGCTCGGACCCCTCCCCCCGGACAGCACGCCAAATACGCATTAAACTCTACCCCCTCTAATTGTATGTAAGTGTGAACTTGTGAAATTATGTTTTATTAACAAAGTTCGGGAGGAGCACGTTCAGATAATTAACACGGGTGGAGAGCGCTCAGCAATCAATGATAAGAGATGTATATATAGACTCAGCAGTCTCACCTCAATTTGTTGACCGTTAAGCAGCATCCCTCCACCACCCCTTCTCCACACTTCTAGTCCTAACTACTTACATAGGGGTAGTACTCTGGGTTCGGACCGAACTCTGAGCTCGGAGCCCTCCCCCCGGACAGCACGCCAAATACGCATTCATTTTTACCCCCTCTAATTGTATGTAAGTGTGAACTCGTGAAGTTCCCTTTGGAAGAGGCAAAGATGGGAGAAAATATCAGATGGGAGATACTGAAACTACTGGTGACAAAGTTTGGCCTTGACGCTTCCTCTCTCAGCTAAATTGTATGGGTGACCGATGAGGGGGCAAACATTAAATTAGCTCTGCGGCCATACCAGAGATTGGACTGCATTGACCATGTCATTAATACGGTACTGCGCCATGGTCTCGACATTGCCGTGTTATCCAAAGCCGACGGTGCTCCAGACATAGGAGATACCATTTATGCTGCTAAATCATTAGTGAGGTACGTTAAACAGTCGGTGTTGGCTGCGCAACTGTCAACAACATTGCTGCAAATGGGAGACACTCGGTTCAGTACGGTGTACCTCACACTGACTTCTATACAGGCCATTTATCATGAGCTCCATGAAAAAGCTGGCGGCACGAGGGGAGAGCGGGCGCATTGAAAAAAATAGCACACTGGGCTTTTTGATAGACTTTCTGAAGCCGTTCTATGAAGCACAGCGGGAACTTGAGGGGGAGACAAGTATCCAACACTTAATGGTGTGTGTCTCTGGTGTGAGAAACTGAAACGCCACTGTCAGCCCAATTCAGAGAGTGTTTTGAACATCTTTTCTTGCACTTGACTGAGATATGTATGCATTTTCTGGACGTCTTCAGTAAAGGGCATGATAGTGGGCACTGACGCTGCCTGGGCTTCTTTAGGTGGTTGTTTAAATGGTACCAGTTCCCCCTTTCCTGATTCTATAACAGCAGCATTGTGCGCATAGTTCCCTCTGTTGCAAATATAATCCAGCTGTTGTTTTCTCTCCTTTGGAAAGCTTAGAGCTCTAGCCGAATCAGATTTATTTGCATGTGCACTTTCTAGATGCCTTGCCATTTTAGCGTAAGGTTTGGAGCAATACAAGCAGTAATGTCTCTGGTTGTACACTCTACTACCATCTCTTTTATTGGTATGCATTAACAACTACACAGTCTATTGTGTCCTGACTTGAACTGGGTTCTTTTCCTGCTCCAGATGCTTTAGACATAAGACTGTGCATTTTGTCTGATGTTGTTGTGTCACAGTCAGGGGAACTCTCGGAACCAGATTCATCAATATCCAGTTCATCAAGAAGCTGACGTTTTGTTTGGTTTAGTGTAAGGCTAACATCACTGTCACTGTCAGAAGTGGTATCTGGAACATAATTATCTGAACTCTCTGGTGTAGAATCAAAGAGCTCACCAGAATCTTGAAGATCCGTGTCTTTCATCTTAAAAAAAATTATACAAATAAAAAGGTTAATTAGAAATAGGTAGAACTGCTGCATTTAATTAATTGATCAGTAAATTAACAGACATAAATTGGCAACTATTGGGATAATTTTATGATCATCACCTGTGGGGACCACCCTTTCTAAAGGTTCTAGAGGTATGAAAAAAATATGGATACTTATCAAAGCTTGTTAACTTATCAAATATATGAATTGACCACGTGAAATGGGCAGTTATGAAAAATCGAGTAAACATGTCTTATGAACCTAATTTGCATATTATTTGCATAATTCACACAACTTCCTATTTGATTTGTGGGGACCTAGCAAGAACAATAAATATATTGATAATGAGAAATAATAGGCATTTATATGAAGTAAATCCTCTGATTTCATTTGTCCATTTGCCCTTAAAAAATTGGTTTAATCTACAACCAAGTAGAATTAAAATATAGGACAAATATAGTCCTATAGTAGGACAAATATAGTAGGACAAAACAAGTTCAAATTTTAAACTTCGATTAGTAAATGTGGAGATAAAGGGAGGCCTGCAAATGGTGCTAGTGATGCAAAGGTTCACTCTTTGCATAAAACACCTATGGCCGGTTTCACAGACAAGGCTTAAGCTAGTCCCAGACTAAAATTTGCAACTTGCTTCCATATCATAAAATTTGTCAGTGCCATTGTTTCGTCTCAAGATCCACACAAGTAATATATATTTTTCTTTCTAAAGCACATTTATTAAAGCTACTTAAATGTCTTGATTGAACTAAGGTCTAATCCTGGCTTAATCTAAACCCTGTCTGTGAAACCAGGCCTTAATGTTGTGCATGTAATCATGTTGTGCATGTAATCATCTCAACATGCAGAATTTTTTATCAGATTTATTGATTGATTAAATGTCTGTTTGAAATATCAGAGTGATCAAAGTGGATTGAAAAGTAAAAAGTTAGCAAAAAAAAGTTTGAATGATTTGATTGAAAAGCGAATTGATCACAGGCGGCCTATGCTACTCTGAGTCTAAGCAATGCCCGATTTTTTTTTTTAGCACTTTTTGTTTATTTGCCTCTGTACGATGAATCGCTTGCTGATGTATTTCTCGTTTTTAAGTCGCTTTAGATGAAAACGTCTGCTAAATGAATTAATGTAAAAAGTTCTCCATTCATAATACAAAGGATTGTATGCGCGTAGTGAATTATTGTCTGGATATTTTCCAACCCATCTCATACCCTCAAGTCAAACATTTATACCTTTTAACTTCAAAATATTCTTTCTATAATTGTAATTTTCTTTAAATAGTGTTCAACCACCCAGCATCAGGTACAACCACCCAGCATCACGTACTTCTCATTCACCTGATACTTATCACTGTCATTAAAATTTGCTGAATTCAACTTTTATTGATTTCAACTTCACAAAAGAATCAAATGAACTGTTATACTAAAATAATAAAAAATAAAATAATAAAAAAATAACTTTAAATTCACATGTCTGTGAAAGAAAGCATGTTTGAAACTTAAACAAAAACTACAGCTTTAGAATAACATTATTGTTAGACTAATGCAACGTGGTCATCATAAAACATACTGACGCTCTATTTGAAATGTTGTTGGCTGAATGTTTTATGATGACCACGTTGAAGGCCACAAGCCGAAAAGCATTGGTCTAACAATAAAGTTATTCTTTAGCCTACAAGTGTTGCTGCAGTTTTAACATCTTTCAGAAAGTTGCATCTTCACAATATTATTTGCACTGCAATTTCTTTTTATATAATGTAATGCGATTATAAATGTTAAACTTTACGGTCTTCCAATCACGGTTCTTCAGTGCTCTTGGTTTAGCTTTTAACCCTCTGAGGTCTGAGGTGTTTTCGGGGTCCTTGAGATGTTTTGGCATGCTCTGACATTTGTGCTTTTTTCAGTTGCTTATAAACATATTAATGGCACAGGTGAAATTACACTCTATATAGCACACACAGGGCTACCATAATATGTGAGCAACATGTATGTACATGTTTGTATTTTTGAGAGAATATTGTTTATGCGTGGTTATTGAAAAAACTAAAAAATAAAGTTTATAATATAAGGCCACAAATAACATACTAAATATTTGTCCACAAGACTTTTGACTAGTGGATGTTATCGCCTAGAGTTTTTGCTTCGAATTGATCTGAAAATCATTCTGCCTTATCATTCACATAAAACAATAGATTGTTATAAATTGTGAAAAACATTTTTTTGTTTGCAAAGGCAATATGCGGATGGGCGGAACGGCCCAACCCCCTCATGAATAATTAGGCAGTTCTCACCTGAGCAGTCTGCATACTAATGAGCCTTTCATTCAGGGGTGTCACACAAGAAAGAATGCAAGGACAATATATACACACTACCGTTCAAAAGTTTGGGGTCAGTGAGAATTTTATTTTTATTTTTTGGAGGAAAGAAAACAATACTTTTATTTATCAAGGAATAATTAATTTGATCGAAAGTGACAGTAAAGACATTTATAATGTTACAAAAGTCTTTTGAACTTCCTATTCATCAAAGAATCCTAAAACAAACAAAAAAACTGTACAACTGACAGACCAACAACTGTTTCAACATTGATAATAATAATAAATGTTTCTTGAGCATCAAATCCTCATATTATACTGATTTGTGAAGGATCATTTGACACTGAAGACACTGACACTGGTGATGCTGAAAATTCAGCTTTGATCACAGGAATAAATTACACTTTACTATATATTCACACAGAAAACAGCTGATTTACACTGGAGATAATATTTAATACTATAACTGATTTTTGTTGTATTTTTAATCAAATAAGCGCAGCCATGGTTAGCAGAAGAGAATTCTTTTAAAAGTATTTAAAATCGTACCGACCCCAAACTTTTGAACGGTAGTGTATATAAATAAATAAATGTTTATACACACACACACACACACACATATATATATATATATATATATATATATATATATACAAACAATCAAAATTTAAATGAAAGCCAAAAGCACATTTATAGTCACACCTTTTAGCCATCCACATACCATTTTTAGCCATCCAGTAAAAATAAACCAGTCGCATTGCAAAGTCGTTCGCGAAACGACCGCCAGGTGGCGCAAAGGGACATTTAGCAAAACGTAAGTGGGGCTAATGTCTATTAACAGTAGCCTAAGGATGAAATACTACAAGTTATGGTAATTTCCAAATAAGCCTACAACAAATTGTTGGTCATACAGATAAGATATAATCTTTTAAAACTTTAAAAGGCTAAAGTAGGCCTACACTCTCACAGGCTAAAGACAAAACGTTTTGTCGCTCATGGCAGAAACAGACGTTTGGGTAATTCTCAGTGAGAAAATTCATAGCTGAGCGGTAGAACTTACGGTTCATCATCAAGATGACACGAGTTCAAATCCCGCACAAACATGGTCTGCTGTAAATTTTATATTTATTATTGCAAAGAGATTTGTCTAGCTCTAAAACTCTGTTACACCATACAGTTTTTTTTTGCTTATATTTATAAAATACAATTATCATGCATTTCCATTTTACACTAAGTAAAAATACAAAAAAACAAAATAGTATCCAACAGAACGACTTTGCATCTGTATAATAATAGGCTACCAATCGTAATTTCAAAAGCAGTTCTGTAAAAAAATAAATTATATATAGCCTATATATATAGGCTATATATATATTATTTTTTTTTATTCCAGGCTCTCACGCCACACCCCCGATTTCTCACGCTGAAGTGTCAACCCGGTCGGTCAAATTCCTGAAGGATATAGTTTATCTATAGATACCTGTTGAGCCACTCGTGATCGACTAGTTATTATACCGCAAATTAGTTAAAATATCCCGTAATCTATCTAGAGCGAGCGTGCATGCGAGACAGATATTGTGCTCCAAACCGTGCGCGCACATGGCAGAGAGGTCTGTTCCCTACAACCTAGAGTTTTTAAAAACATGGTTTTAAGTAAAGTGTGATTTGCCAGGGGGGATTGTGATTTCCTTCTGGTCTAAACATCCCTGCTTCTGCTGAATTATTTTAATCCCCACACCCCTCCCTCCACAGCTAATCAATGCTATAGGCTACTTCACCAATATCAAATATATATTTTCACTGGAGCTTTTCAAATTTCACAAAGCGTGTTGAGATTATTTTGAATGAAATATTGAAGTTTATAATTAAGTGTTTTGGCACACCACGACGAGTGGCCTTATGCATTTTTCTAAAGTCGGGTTTTATTCTGGCATGGTGAGTTAGTGTTCGACAAACACGGCGGCGCGTTCATTTAGATTAATTTATTTTTCTCATTATTACAGCTAAAATAACTTAATAGGCGACTCCGTAATTTTTTGGTCATACAGATAAGAGTAGAGTAGCTTACATCGTTCAAAACTGTAAACTTGTATTCATATAGGCTAACGACAAAAACAGTATATCTGTGTCTCTGTCTCCGGGAACTGCGCGTCACAAAAATTAACCGAAAGCCACTTCAGCTCAGTCACGATAAGAAATCGGCTATGTCTAAAGCCTTTAAATGTCTAAATATTTAGGCTAATAAATGTTATCTGATTATAGGCTAATCCATATGAAAACTAGAGGAACAGAGGATCTACTCAAACATGCAATGTAAGCGCTTCCCAATGAGAAAATGACAAGACAAGGGTGAAAATCTTGCTCTAATTAAATGTAGGCTAAATCGCCCTGAATTAAAATGTAAAAACAGATCAAATAATGTATTTGTCGAAATGTTGCAATATTGTTTCATTTAAGTTCATAATTGTTATTTAATTTAGCAGCATTACCACGAAGCACCGTGTTTCGATATTTATTTGAATAATACAAAATCAAATAAAAACTTAATTCACAAATTGCATGCCTGGTTGTAAGGATCCAAAGATCCCTGTAGACTTTAATATTGAGTTGAACATTTTGTTCATGACAACAAATTAACAAGCGTTTTTTCAGATTATATTTAGTTTTGCTTGGAAAAAGCTGCCCCAAACCAGTTTTATTTCATCAATTATTGAAATAATGAAATATTTAGTAATAAACTTTTATGACAGAAATATCACTAGGCTACATGTAATTCCATTTAAATCCTTCATTATCAACACTGTCTAGAATAGCTATTTAAGTGTGAATTGCGACTTCTCTTTGTGTTAAGTCATGAGCCTCAGACTCCGATAGCCTGTGGGGGGTTGGAGGGACAGTTGCTGAACAAAGGTGTTAATGTTCCTCTTTCATATGGAGAGTGTCGGATAGCCAGCCTGATGAGCAGGCAAAATTATTGTAAGGATAAATCTGTGTCCAAATGTAGGCCCCATATTTTATTAAATTATAAATATTGTAGTTTATTTATTGTAGCCTATTTAAAGTTTTTTTTTCACACAAAATTTCAATTGAAGTTATTGTAAGGTGATTTCAACAGGGCATGCTGTGTCTTTGAAGCAACAATTAAAGGCTAAATAATTTTTTCGTGATTTGTATGGCTGACACGCAGCGACATACAGTATTATCAGAGCGAGGGAGACTAAATAAACTTGTTAAAAAGAGTTCCAGCGCGAGAGAGGCAAAGAGAAACGCATGTTTTTAATTTAAATATGTTTCTTTGGACAATTTTCGTTTTGTACTGTTTTAATTGTTTAATTTAGCTGTAATTTCTTTGGCAATACGAATTTAAAATGTCGTAAGAATAAGATTAGCCTAGTGTTTCTTATTTTGCATCGCAAAAGAAATAAACTCTAAACCGATGCAACCCTGTTTTAAATTAAAAAAAAACTGTCCCGACACTTTATTTAAACCTTGAAATGTTCGAACTTGGTTTCAAACTTAAGTAATTGTAGTGTTCTTTTACATTACACAATAATTTAGCAGACTAAAGACGAGCTTCTTCTTTTTCATTTTCTGATGCAATCGGCTGACAATCTTCCTTCAGTTTTTGTCGTGTGTGCAGCGGCTGCGGTTCTGGAATGTAGCAAATTTATGTTGTAATGATAATTAAACAAAACTCTTGACTTTAAATAAGTAAACAGTTATAAACAGTTACCTATTTAAGCATCAAGGGTGGTAAGATATAAACGCTGTAGGACAACATCGGTTAACAACATGTTCGCCTATGCTACATCGAGATTCGATCTCGGGTCGATTGAAGCTCCTCGAAGCTTGTGTCGTTGCGTTAACCACTGAGCTACCGTCTGCACGCTGAAAAAGTTGTAAAGCCTCATTCATGTAGCCTAAATGTTTTTATTGCAATGTTTTATGTTGAAATGTTTTCATTATTTATTCAGTTACATTTCAGTAGCCTAATTTCAGTATTGTGATTATGAATTATTTTAACTACATTTCACTTGTTGAATTCTTCTGCTACCAGCTTTCAATCGCTCTGAATCAGCGCGGTGCGGCAGCAGATTACGCATTAGAGAGAATAAACCGGAATAAACGAACACTTTTCAGAGTCTATGATTGTAGCGCCTCTTAGCGGTAAAAGGCAGCAAATACACCACACATTTTACCGCCGCGGTGGAACGGCTGATGTGGGCGTTGTCATGGCTTGCCTCGACATTTGCGTTTGAATAGCGCGCGTCCTCCGTGGGCGTGTCAGATTAACGCGTAATGAAGTGTAATGAGCTGGGGAAAAAAATACTGACAGCACTCTCTTTTCATACAGATTGCATAAACTGAGAATATTTGTTTTTTATATAAATTACTTCATTTAAAAGAAGAGAATTTAAGCTTCATAAAGAAAAACCTCTCGTGCCTGTGTGACAAGTAATCGCGGAGTTACAGTTAATCTTAGGACGCGTTTCAGAATGGACTTCACTGACAGAGAGAACGCAGAACTCGCATCATGTTTGTTTTTCTTTATTTGGTGAAAAGCACAACACTTTGTTTTTATTGTGAGTATCCACAAAAAAAATAGAAACTTAACAGGATCTAATGATGTACAACACTTATATGTAAGATCAAAATTAACCGAGTATTTTGAGTCTCTTTTACACTGATAAGAAAAAAAGCGAGACAATCGCGCCGGCGCGATAGCCGACCCCAGAGGGTTAAAAATTTTCACAGTCGCTCTTTGCTGGTACATGATGAATCGTTTCATGTGCCTTTCGACCGCCTGCACCTCTGTCTTCTGGCTAGTTTTACCTAAAAGTGGACAGAAAAAAATGTAAATGATAAATAATGTCTGCTGGAATTCCAATCCGAAGTTCTGAATCCTATCATCAGTATTTATGTCAGCATCTATAGTGCAAGTTTGCAAAAAAAATTTAAAAAAAATCAGGTTCGCGTGATCTGACAATTCCCAAGATCTGAGAGGCGCTTTCACTAAACCACACCAGTAAGCCTACTTCAGCCAATCGGTAATAGGGTAGGGGCTGGTCTTGGTTTTTGGCCAATCAGATTGATTCAGCAGTCACTCCACGTGCAAATTTGTTTTGTTTCCCATACACTACGAATGTGTTTCCCACACTGGCAGCGCGAAATGTAGCCAAAGTCATGGAGTGCAACTTTATGAAGCCAGGGGAAGACACCAAACTTGTCGATAAAGGCATAAAGAATAAATGGCGTGGTCTTGGATAGAGGAGGTGGGTAGAGACGAAAAGCCCTTTGGAAGCTGGTGTCAAAAACTCCGGCAACCAGGAGCATGTTTCTACACTTTGTGCGCAAGGAAAATATTATATGGAACTAGCGGGAAAAAAGTGCTGCCACGGCATGAGTTAGACCCTAGTCATCAAGCAGCTGTCCGAGCAATTCAACACACCTCACGTTTGCCGGGGGCAACAGCCACAGCAGATATCCGACCCTCAATGACCGACTGATTTAAAGCTGCAGTCCGTAGCTTTTCCTCTTTGTCGCCATCTCTCTGTTTGAAATCTGTAACTGCAGTGATTCGCGGAATTATCATCTTTACGTGGGTTGTAAATCGGCATGAAACAGCGCGGATGAACACAGTGCTTTGAGGCGAGTGCTGCTGTCAGTCACCGCGCTGTGTGGATACTGGCATACAGAATCACAGATTCACTTTTTGAAAGTTTGACCAACATAAGAATTTTCATAAGGAAATGTCTTCTGAACAAGTAAGTAACATCCATTTTTGTTCTGACCAACTAAGGGGGAAAAAGCATTCGACATGATAAGCTTCGTTAGATTTAATCAACGCGATTTACAGCAACCGTGCAGATTATAGCCTACTTTGTTCTCAAATTGTTCATGTTAACAACATCAGCATAGCGTGACTAATGTTAAATTTAATGTGTTTTATGGTTACCTGTGTAGCTCAGAATTCATATTCTCCATAATAGCAAAACGAGAAAGGCACAACAAAGGAAACTCCATAACTGTGTGAATTAAGAAAACGTACTGTTACACGATTGAACTATTGAAATGTCTTACTTGTTCAGCAGAAAAAAGCCGTCTCTTCTTCTGTTTCGAACCCCTTCAAAACACGGAGTTCACGCACTTTTCAAAAGCCCCGCCGATGTTTAAATCCTTGTGTTCGCATGAGACGGTTTCTTTCTCTTTCTCTAGCCACCTTAAATCCAAAGTACGAAGTCTTTTGGGTTTTATAACTGCTGAATCTCCAGTTGACACTGATGATTGTTGTTTGGATCTTTCTGGATGCCATAAGTTTAATTATGTAAAGTGCTGCGAGAAAAGCCTATACATCTAAACATCTTGTCACGCGCAGTATAGCCGGCTAGCCGAAACTCCTTCTTTATGTGTACGGGTGTGACGTAATGACGCAAAGACATGCTCGAATTTCCCGCGGAAACCCACCAGTACCACTGGAATTAAAATCATTCTGGCAGAATATGTTTTTTTTTAATATAATTATTTTGGATTATTTTTAACTTAAAGGGGTCATATAATGGTACATGCACTTTTACAAGTTGATTGTACTGAAATGTGTGTTGGCAGTGCCTGTACACAACCATCATGTAATGATAAAAATCCATTCAGTGTTTTTGTTTTAATCTCCTTATATGTTTTCCCCTGCCTCAAATCAAGCCGTTCGTTTTTGTGACGTCAATAAAACGGACGCCCCTCCCGCGATTGTTGACTGACAGCAGTGATTCAACACAGACCCGCCCTCGCTCGTCCTGTCAATCATAGTCCGCGCGGACCGGCGCGGTCATTGTTGATATGCTGGAGCACTGTCTATGAGCAGAATGGCGTCTAAGCAATTGTGGTGTTCTGTTCTTGGGTGCAATAACGAACACAGCAGTCATTTTAATGTTCCTAAATCCGAACCGCTGAAGACGCAGTGGCTGAGTTTATTTTCGAAGGGAATATTCCCCACGAGCAACGTCATTCTCTCATGTTTGCGCGAATCATTTCTCAGTGGACTGCTTTATAAACGAGGATCAGTGTAAAGCTGGATTTGCTGAGAAGCTGCACCTGAATAAAGGATCAGAACCTATTCGTGTTCCTGCTGAACCTTCAGAAGAACTAAAGTGAGTGTAACGTTTTATTAATCCAATACATTTTTGTCATTGGTTGTTGCGTTAAATCTTACCCAGATACAATAGTGCTATTTTCTGATTGGCTATTGTGTAGCTCGACGAACAACACCAGAGGAAACGCGCTTGATTCATGCCGGTTCCACAGTGAGAGCGGCGCGGCCAGAGTTTTGGGCGCTGCGGCATATAAAATATATTACAAATAGTTTTTCAGCGTGAGAAATACAATGTGTGGCGGGAGAGCGTGACAAAAGACCGAAATGCGTGACACTTGAGAGCCCTGAATCTGGACTTGAAACGTTAGTAAGGAAGGAGAACCTTAATCTCCTGGATATATCAGGAGACACTGTTCACATGGTGTCGAATACTGCTAAGGCCCTCATGAGACCCTTTGGCTCAAATGTGGAAGATTTTTGCTCTGATATTTATTATGATATAGAGAAATCATGTAAACAAATGGAGATTTTTGCACAGTTTCAAAGTTTACTCCACCTCCCCTCGAAGAGCTTGATAAGGCCCATCAGTAACAGATTGATTCAAATACTCGAGGTATGCAACAGGATGAATAAGCTCCTGTATGTGCTCGTAGTGCACTACTATCATGTGCTGGATCCGAAAGAAGAACACAAATACAGGTAATGCAAATCAATTTAATAACAACAAATTTAGTGTCTTGTTTGTTTTAGTTTTAGCCCTTGTGGGATGTAGGCCTAATGATGCACCATATTTTATTAGTTTAGAATGGTTAGTTGTTATTCAAGAAGTAGTACATTTAAATTAGCAGCATATTAAGGTGTGTATACATTTATTTACATAGGTGTGTGTGTGTGCTACAGAAGGCTTCTGTATCAAGTGTTTGAGAGACATGAGCTCTCAGTTGAGGAAAAGGCCAGGATACAAGTACTTCAGAAAGCAGGCAGTGGCATCCTGAACAGGAACACAGGTTAACCAAGATCGAAAAGCACGAATCTCTGTGCTCATTACAGAGTTTCAAAGAATGAAGGTCATGATCGACTTATTCAGAGGTATTTTATGACTAGGCAAAGTCATTACAACTTAAAGTCCCTGTAAAGTCAAAATGAAGTATGTGTTCTGAGTTTGTCATATCACAGAAAAATGTGTTATTAGACACCCAGCCAAATTTGAATGATAAAAAAATCCGGCAAGTACATAAAATAAGCTATCAAAATCTTGAAAAAATTTGCAGTATTCTCTGCTCTCAAACGCTGGGGGCGTGTCCGTTGGCTGCTCTGAAACCACACCCACTCGCGGGAAAGCTGCAGTCGCCACAATCAACTGTCACCCGCAACAGCCGGAATGGATGCTCCTAGCAGCTTATTAGGTTAATTAGTATAACATAAGCGCACAAGGCAACTTACACTCATTGGTGGGCACGCACTGCCGATGATGTCACCAGTTGTCGGCGCGACGGGAGGATGAAGGCCGAGGCGGGAGATAGTCGTTTCGGCCCCATTCACCAGTAACAGCGGATTATCAGTGAATCTCAGTTGTCTCCGACGAAAGTTTATAAAACTATCCGTGTAAAATGATCACTACAGAGGCGGGTGTTGGCGGTGATCCTCAGCTCTCCATCAAGGTGGCTCTTCACAAAATTAATCCACCTCTTCTTGATGTGATCGTATTTAGGAAATTTAAATAAGGACACCGATCTGTTTTGTACGTGATCGCATCCAGGTAGTACGCATTTCCGTGACGAAGGCATAGCTAACTAGCAAACTGTAAGCTGTAGTAACTAATAATACTGACAGTAACTCGCGATTGAGCGGCAAACTGATGCGAATGTGCTCTATTTATATTGTTAGGGGAGGGGCCAGCCTCAGGGGCTCCAGTGCGTCATCGAGTACCCTTTTAGCCCCGCCCAAAAAATCCGTAAAATATCAATGGTGAAAAACTGTTTAACGGTCTAACTCCACAATTCAGTACTTCACAGTTCACAGTCTTTGTAATGTGTTTTAGCAATACATTTCTAACATTTATAATGTGTTTAGAATTTTATTTTTAGCACTTTAAATGTAGGAGTAAAAGTAACATTTTAAGTTAATAAGTGGTTGCAGTCCACTGACATATCTGGCTAATGACCCAAGTCATTTTATTCATGATACAAATGAAACAGGCAGGTCCTTTCTACAGCAACAATAACCAAATTAATGAGAATATCATCAACTGTGGAGTACTGTAATACTGTTAAGAAGTGTGTAACAAGGTAACAATGGGCCTCATTTACCAATATCTTCTTAAGAATGTTCTTAACTGTGTTCTTAAGAAGGTCCTACGAAAACTCTTAGGCAGATTCACAAAGGTGTTGAACTGTAAATGAGTCGTTATATTTAGTAGCTAGTATAAAAAGGGAAAAAGTATTATTTGTTGTGTTTATTTATTCTAAAATAATACATTAATGCTTTGTAATATAGTGGAATTTATTTTATTAAAAAAAACAATAATTATATTTTTATTAAAAAATATCCTAAATGATAAAATATATAGTTGTAATTTAAATTATATTATTTTTTACACCTGCAGATATGATGATAATGTAATAACCATTTATTTTGCACAAACAAGTCAGTTCTCAAATGTGCGTAAGAGTGCTCTTGAGTGTTCGTAGATTCTGTTCTTACCAAATAACAATAATACATTGGTGAATACCATAATCTTCGTAAATTCTGCATAAGTGGATTTTAAGAACAAAATTCTTCATAAGAACGGTTGGTGAATGAGGCCCATTGCCCTTACTCCTGTAGATGAAAGTGATCTGCTGCCACCTAGTGGTTCATTTTGTGCGATCAGGATAAATTCGTCCTGATTAGTTCGATAAAGTCTCGCCCCCGATCATTCCTCAGCTTGCCCCGTTAAAAAAACGTAAAAGATGTCTAAAGACGTCTTTGGCAGTGAATGGTTGTATTTTAATAAACATCTTTAGACAGCCAATGAGTTACAGGACTAGAAATTCATATAGGAATATATCAAAAGGTTATCTCTTCTGTTGAGCAGTATGACAAGTATTTTTAATAAAACCACCCTATTAATATTTAGCTTGAGCAAAATTCAGTTGAATTATTATTTAGTTATATATTGTATTTTAAATGCATAATCAAACTTGTGTTCAGATATTTCCCAACACTGGTTGTGAGTTTTAATTACTCATTTATATTGTATTTTATATTTGTAGGGGTCCTTCCAACATTTTAGAGATTTGCCAAAAAGCTTCAACATGAAAAGCCGATGGTCCATTTGGTGCATGTGGAAATGGTGGCCCTTGTAAGAGAGCTCCTGGGCAAATTTATGAGACCAAAGGCTATCCCACTGAGTCACAAGGGGATTCTCAAGGTTGATGTACGGAGAAGGGATTTGCAACTGCCAAACAAGAGGCTCTCTGTTGGACAGTTTTGCTACATCGCAATGAACAAAGCCCGTGTGGAGGGACAGGTATGGGTTGATCATATCTATGACTCTCTCAGAGAAGGGTATATGAGGTCTGCAGAGTTTCTGCTAAAAACCTTCCCCTGGATAACATCATATTATCATCACTCTCTTACTCCATCTCTAATGCAATCTGATGGAGTCATTGGAGCTTTGACCGCATTAGGAGAAGCCTTGCCAAATGTTGTCCCTCCATAAGAGATTGGTCAGCTGGTAGAAGAATGCCGGGCCTACCAGCTGGATGGGGACATGCTTCTTCGTCTACAGAGCTACACTGAAGGCGACTGCCGAGTCGATGTAGACTGGTGGAGCCATGTTGTTTCCTTGAAAAAGGCAGAGAGGGATGTGAGGTATCCGACCCTGTGCAAACTAGTTAAAGCTCTTCTGTCCATTTTCACAGGCCCCTTGGTGGAAGGATCATTTAATTTGATGGATGACATCCTGAAAGATGACAGGTGCTCCATAAATGTGGAAACTTATGAGAGCCTCGCAGTAATCAAGTCCACACTAACCCTCTGGGGTCGGCGGTCTCGCCGGCGATACCAGCTGACTTTTTTCCTTATCAGTGCAAAAGAGACTCAAATTACTCTGTTGATTTTGATCTTACATATAAGTGTTGTACATCATTCGATCCTGTTAAGTTTGTATTTTTTTTGTGGAACCTCACAATAAAAACAAAGTGTTGTGCTTTTCGCCTAATAAAGAAAAATAAACATGATGCGCCCTCTGCGTTCTCTCTGTCAGTGAAGTCCATTCTGAAACGCGTCTGAAAAATGAACTATAACTAAGTCAATACTTGTCACAGAACCACGAGACATGTGTCTTTTTAAAGCTTGTATTCTCTTCTTTTCTTGTAATTTATTAAAAAAATAAATATTTCCAGTTTATGTAATTCGTTTGAAACCAAGGAGAGGTACAGTTTTTTCGTTCTCAGTTCATTATCTTTAATTAGCCGAGGCCGCCACGCCCCCAGCGCTTTTCACATGGTAAATAGGTGATCTAACGTTATGCATAGCACACGCCCAGCGATCAATGGCATAAAAACACGAAGTTTCTTCATCAGATTCACTGATAGTTCATTGCGTTTTGAGGATGGCACGGTACTCCGACAAAGAGATGATTCTGGACAGCGAGGAAGAATTCACTTTTCCTCAGAGGAAGATTGTAACTCCGACGAGGAACGGCTGCATTTTGAAGAACGAATTGATCCCGCGCCGAGGATAGGCCTACAAGTTCGGAGTAAGTTGTTTAGTGTTTTATAATTTCTTTTCTGATCGTATAGAGCTCAAATGAATTTTCAGACTATATTTTGCCTAGCTTTTGACATCTTACAGAAAAGATTGCCTCACAATATCCCTAACATTCGCTCGTGTAAACTTTTT
This sequence comes from Rhinichthys osculus, assembly GCA_029959095.1. Taxonomy (NCBI): domain Eukaryota; kingdom Metazoa; phylum Chordata; class Actinopteri; order Cypriniformes; family Leuciscidae; genus Rhinichthys; species Rhinichthys osculus. Next base: position 7,770,946 of record JARWKJ010000013.1, on the reverse strand, counting down.
AAATGTGATATTACTCTCTAAACATATTTGTATATTAAATATATAGTTTTGATTAGCTTATGACACTGATTATCATGCTAAAATACTGCCTTGTGTGTTATGTATTTTGTTTGCGAATAACTGCATGTTTAGGTATAGCCTATTGTTTTAGTGAAATATATTTCAGCCTCCGGTAAAATATGTGATACTGTCTAAATACAATATATTTTTTATATATAAATGTTGAGTTTTGGTTAGCCTATGACACTACTTATGCTAAAATAGTGCCTTATGCATAATGTAGCCTATTTTGTTTGCGAATAACTGCTTAGGTTATATAACGATAAATATATTTCAGGCTCCGGTAAAAGAGGTCTAAAAATACAATTTTGAAGAGATAATGGTCTTTTATAAAAAAACAAAAATGATGACTATATTTATTTTACATGAGTAGAGCTGCTGCTATCAATTACTTTATCTCAATCAAGAAATTTTTTTTTAATGAATGTTTAATTTGTAATTAATAAATTAAACCTGTACTTATTGGCTGTGTCAATTTAGGCAGGCAAGGCAAGGCAAGTTTATTTATATAGCACATTTCATACACAATGGTAATTCAAAGTGCTTTACATAGAAGAAATTAAAATAATCAAAACAAATAAGAATAATTAAAACAGTTTAGAATAAAAAATAAAATAAAGTACAGTAAAAACAGTCGGACGAACAGTGGCATAGTGCTCATTTAGTAAATGCACACTTAAACAGATGTGTTTTGAGTCTGGATTTGAATGTAACTACTGTAGGAGCACATCTGATCTCCTCTCCCCTCAAAAAAATTTACCCTTTTTTTGCCTAAATGTAGTTTCTTTCACATAATTAAATGGTAAATGGTCACATTTATAAAGTGCCTTTCAACCTGCTTTAGGCACTCAAAGCGCTTTACATCAAGGAACCAGTCACCCATTCACACTCTCATTCATACACCAGTGTACGCAGACACTGGAGGCGAAGTGGGTGAAGTGTCTTGCCCAAGGACACAATGACAGTGTGCACCTGCGAGGTTCGAACCGCCGATCCTCTGATCACAAGATGACCCGCTCTACTCTCTGCGCCCCACCGTTGCCCCAAAGAGTAATTATGTAATTATTTGGCAGATGACTATGCTTAGAATCGTAACCACACATCAATCCCCAGGTTTTCATGGTCAGGGAATCAATTTCTTCAATCATATTTCAAATCAGACAACTTGATCAAGTATAAAATCCAAGATGGACCATTGAGATGTATGTCAACACTATTTGCTTTTTGCAAATAGAGTGAGACATCTTCCAGATTATATGAATCCGTAAAGTACATCGACACACAATAGGGTACATGAAAGCTGGGCCATACAATGGCAGCAAAACCATTATTGAGCTGGGAAATACGTAAAAGTTGACATTTATGTTTTAACTCAAGCATTTTGGACAATATATGCTGTTTTAATCTTGACTCCTTCAATGGCAAGGCTAGTTTATTTGAAGAGCACAATGTAGCAGGTACTTTAGCTAATAAGTATGAACAACTATAGTAGTAGTAGTAGTAATAATAGTATGTGTTATTGGGCTAAGTCAGAAGGCTAGGTTTACGACCCTCGGAGAGATGGGACAGAGGCCAGTAATTGCTTTTAAGTGGTACCAATGTTATTAAATATTTACAGTGGATATACAACAAACAGACAAAAAGTGTACAATAAACGTACGTAGTGTACAATAAAATAAATAAATAAATAAGCATCACAAACTTGCAAAATTAGCCTCCCATCCAATATGTGAGGACAAAAGCAGCCCCAGATCTTCAGTCCTGCCACACCTGTGAAAGAACTGAGAGTCGGGCGGGGCCAAATGCTCTCCAAACGTGCGCTCCATGCACCATTACGCATAACCTCCCCAACCACAGCAGCAGCGGTCACAATTCACCACTCTCATATTACAAGGGCCGTGCACAGACCTTTTGAGGGGCATGTGTTGAAACTGAAAAAGGGCATCCCCCTCACTTTTCTTTTATATTAAGATTATTTAGTAAAACTACATAAAAGAAAGAAATGGTCATATCTTCACGACAAATTCAATAACACAAAATAATAGTCTCCAAAGCTTTAGATTGATTTACTATCAATAACAACCATAATATAGATAATATAAAGGGCTAAACCCCTAAGAAAAAACATGTTTTACTACATTTATACATGTGAAGACGAGCAGAGAGTATAGAATACTAGGCCTATCAAAAATGAGCTAGATAGCGAATGCGTGATTATTAACACCCTTGAATTAACCATAATTTAATATTATTGTTATAACATGATTAGCTGCAGCAATCATAAAGCAAAGAAGAAATTTCTTAGAAATATATGTTACCTAGACTTATTCCAAAGTGACTTATATAATGCATTTAACGTCAAATAATACAAAGTAGACACTTAGGTTTCTAGATAGATAATATATCTGTATTTCGTATGTCTATGCGTCAAGTAGACTATCCGCTGTGTTTTGGTTGATTTTGGGGCGCGTGCGCCAGAAGGAGACGGAGACGGCACCCGCATCCTGTTGTTTAATCTTTATTTTTAAAAGGCATGACATTTTGTAGTCATTTTTAATGTATACACAATGGACACTTTACCGTTTTGAATGATGTACTCTTGTCTTATCGGTATGACCATAAATAATTAGTATTCCTTTGTTTCCACTGCTGAGGAAAAAATCCCAAGTAATCACGCCGGCGTCTCGCGTGCGCGCACAATATGTCAGTTCTAGCACTGCTAGATTTGACATTAGAAGCCTGATCATTATCAAAATAAAATACAATCAACCGAACTTATATAAAGTTCAGCTTAATTTAATTTATCTGTTGTACACTATGAAGGCAGTCAATCATTCATATAGCCTACTGTGAACTTGCTGTTATTCCAATTTCATTTCTCCGCATATGAAGATGCTGATATGTGTAGGCCTGTGACTGAAGCATGCAGCTTTCTTTACATAAATAGTTAAGCATCCAAATGTTAGGCTACATCGCCAATGTGGAAACTTTGGACCAATGAGAGATGCACGCGCCCAAAGTCTGTGCAGTTTCAGTTTTCATTAAACTTAATTCGTTTAGACTTGATGTTTAAAATATATGTTGTCTTTATACTATTATTATTATCTTATAAGGTAGCCTACTTATTTTTCATTCGCGTTTTGTTCTGAATAGCTACCATTAATTTAAGGATTTGCTGTGGAGTGAGGGGAAGGCTAACGCCTCAACAACGCAACAAAGTAGGCCTATTACACATTCAGATGCAACTTATTTAATGGAAAATTAAAAAATTGTGCTGTAATATTAAAAAGTGCATAGGGACAGGGCTGTACCCACAATTGAGGTCCCCAATGTCCGGACCTCTGTCATTTTTCTATGTGTGTTGTGTATATAGGCCTAATGAAAGTTGTGAAATAATTGCCTAATATTAACTTATTTTGGTGCTGCAAGGATATTGTACATCGCGATGATAACTGACCTTCTCGTCTGAGCTGCTTCAGCAGACTAACAACAACAGCAGTCAATGTCAAAATGTTTGAGTCGGAGATGAATTCAAAGTAGGCGGGGCGTATGTTCACAGAAGCTGCAAGCCAAGCACGAATCCCCGCACGACGCTTCAGTTAATAGCTACTACAGGTCAAGAGAAGCATACTATGCCCAGGATGAGATTAACATTATGGATTCCTATTTAACCCAGTTTGAAACAATGTTTCATTTTGAGAGGCCCCTTATGGATCGGCCAATCAGAGCGCTCCGCGCGCAGGCTGCAGAAAACGTACTCGGTTACTAACGTAACCTCGGTTCTCTCTAGAGAGGGAACGAGTACTGCGTAATAGCTTACGCTCGGGGAAAACCTCTTTTCCACAAGATATTGAAGCCAAAAATTATCCTTAATTTTTTATTAATGTAAAACGCTTTGCAGCAGCAAGCAGACACAGGCGAGACAGCTCGCGCGCCTATTGGCTGCTCTTGCGGCACATGCAGCAGCCTATCGAGAGAGACTCTGCGTGACGTAATGACCAATGGGGGCAACTCGCGCCCACATCGTCACGTCCCGCCAGAAAGGGCGTGGTCTCACTCTATAAATATACTCGTTAGGCTGGTACAAGCTGGTTTTCATCGCCGAAGCGAACCAGAGCGTATTCCAAGCACGGCAAGATACGCAGTACTCGTTCCCTCTCTAGAGAGAACCGAGGTTACATTAGTAACCGAGTACGTTCTCTTACGAGAGTATCTCTCGTACTGCGTAATAGCTTACGCTAGGGGAACACAATGCAACACGCCGTGCGTACAGGGATCCAACACCAAAGTCCCAGGGGCCGAAGCCCAGGGCTCATATAGTGCATAATCACCATAAACTCACATAGAGTGGAGGAAGAGAGGCTGGAAGCGTCATTCCTTATAAAATAGCACCCAGCGGGGCTATCATATGACAATAAAACACGCAGCCAGGGTGAAAGCTTTCAGCCTGATCTGGGTGGCCATACGTGTGTCAACACTCATGGGGCTGCAGTAAACTCAGCATCTGGGCCGCACAGCGGGGCAGATAGCACTGAATTTTAGACCGCCAAAAGCTTAGCTTGTAAGGCGGGTACCTCCAGGTTATAGTATTTTATAAATGTAGACGGCGAGGCCCAGCCCGCGGCCATACAGATATCTTGCAGGGAAACCCCGCTAGACCATGCCCACGAAGAGGCCACGCCTGTCGTGGAGTGCGCTCTGACACCCAAGGGGCACTGCAGGCCCTTTGCAGTGTAAGCGAGCGCAATGGCATCCACTATCCATCTGGATAGGCTCTGTTTTGAGGCAGCAAGTCTCTTGGAGCGCCCGCCAAACAAAACGAAAAGCTGCTCAGTCTGTCTGAAAACAGACGAGCGGGACACATAAGCTCTTAATGCCCTGACGGGGCAAAGGAGACTCGCGTCCTCCTCCTCATTGAGAACCGGAAGGGCGGACAGGGAAATTACCTGGGCCCTAAACGGTGTATTGAGGGATTTCGGCACATACCCGTGCTTAGGTTTGAGAATGACCTTTGAGTCATTAGGCCCAAACTCCATACATGACGCGCTTACTGAAAGCGCCTGCAAGTCCCCTATGCGCTTCACTGAAGCGAGAGCCATGAGAAACACTGTTTTGAACGACAGGTGTTTCATGTCCACCAGCTGGATTGGCTCGAACGGGGCGCCTTTCATGGCCTCCAGGACCGTGGAAAGGTCCCACGTCGGGACTGAAGGGGGCCTGGGAGGGTTTAGCCTCTGAGCTCCCCTAAGGAAACGCACTAAGTCGTTCTTCCCCAGCGACTGGCCAGACACCGGTTTTGCAAACGTTGCTATGGCCGCCACATATACTTTGAGCGTGGATGGGGTCCTGCCCTTATCCAGTAGCTCTTGAAGGAAGGAAAGCACTTCCGAAACCCCGCATTCCACAGGTGAAAAGCTCTGGGCTTGACACCATGCAGATAAAACAGACCATTTTGAGGAGTAGAGCCGCCTGGTAGACGGAGCTCTAGCCTGCGCGATCGTATTTAACACTCCTTCTGGGAGGCTAGCGGGTACCCGTTGATGGCCCATGCGTGCAGGGACCACAGCTCTGGGCGAGGGTGCCAAATCGAGCCCTCCGCCTGAGAGAGGAGGTCTCTCCTCAATGGTACAGGCCATGGGGCAGTGCTGGACAGCTGCATCAGGGCAGGGAACCACGTCTGGTTTGTCCAGAGCGGAGCTACGAGCAGCACTGGGCATCCGTTTTCCCTGATTCGTTCCAACACCTGAGGCAGGAGCGAGACAGGAGGAAAAGCATATAGCGGGCAGCGGGGCCAAACATGAGCCAGCGCGTCCTTGCTTTTCGAGAAAAACTTCGGGCAATGAGCGTTTTCGTGGGACGCGAATAGGTCCACCTGTGCTCTGCCGAACGTTTTCCACAGCAGCTGGACCGTCTGCGGGTGCAACGACCACTCCCCTGCTGGAACATTGTTCCTGGACAGTCTGTCTGGTCCCACATTCAGGTGACCAGGCACGTGCGCTGCTCTCAGTGAGAGCAGGTTGTGCTGATCCCAGACCAGGAGGCGTTCCGTCAGCCTGTGAAGGTTTCGTGACCTGACGCCGCCCAGGCGATTTATGTATGCCACCACTGACATGTTGTCCGACCGGACCAAGACGTGGTGGCCTGTTACCTGGGGACAAAAACGCTGTAGCGCTTTGTCGACTGCTATCATCTCCAAGCAGTTTATGTGAAGGAGCTTTTCCCGTTCTGACCACAGGCCAGCTAGCGGTCTGCCCTCGAGCAGTGCTCCCCACCCCGAGGTGGAGGCGTCCGTAGACACCACCTTCACACTCGAAGCGGTCCCCAGACTCACACCTGACTGATACCAGCCGGTTATTTTCCAAGGTTCCAGAGCTGAAACACACTGTAGGTCGACCCTGAGGCGAAACAGACCCGCTGTCCATGCCCTGGGTGGAACCCGCGCTTTCAGCAACATCTGCAGTGGGTGCATGCGAAGCAAGCCCAACTGGAGTACAGAGGCCGCTGAGGCCATCAGCCCCAGCATTTTCTGAAACCTTTTGAGCGGAACTATCGAGCCGTGGCGGAAGGATTTCGCGACGCGCTGAATATTTAGTCCGCGCTCTGGTGACAGGCGTGCCGTAATGGATAGCGAGTCTAACACTGTCCCAGAAATTTTCTGACTGGGAGACAGTGAGCTCTTCGCCCAATTGACTGTGAGGCCCAGCTCCTCGAGGTGCTCGAGTAATGCGGCCCTGTGTTCTATGAGCTCCGATCGTGATCGAGCTAGAATCAGCCAATCGTCCAAGTAGTTCAGGACTCGCATGACCTGAAGTCTCAGGGGTGCGAGCGCCGCGTCCATGCACTTCGTGAATGTACGAGGTGCTAGGGACAGGCCGAACGGCAGGACTGTGTATTGATATGCCTGGCCCTCGAAAGCGAATCTCAAGAATCGCCTGTGATGGGACGCTATTTGTATTTTGAAATAGGCGTCTTTCAGATCTATTGACATAAACCAGTCCCCGTGGCGCACTTGCGCAAGGATTTTCCTGGTCGTAAGCATTCTGAACTGGCGTTTCACAAGCGCTCTGTTCAGCTGTCGCAGATCTAAAATGGGTCTGAGACCTCCATCTTTTTTCGGTACCAGAAAATATCTGCTGTGTAGGCCCCCTTCGCTCTGAGTCTGAGATAAAGGTTCTATAGCACCTTTGCTCAGTAGTTTCGCTATCTCGGCTCGAAGTAGATGAGATACTTCGTTTTTCACCGTCGTCTCGACGCGCGCCGTATAACGGCGGGGACGTCGAGCGAACTGTAGCGAATAGCCTCTTTTTATAGTGTTCAGCACCCATTCCGATACCCCAGGAAGCTGTGCCCACACTTTCGCTTGAATAGCTAGGGGTAGAATGAGATCTGGGCTCTGGCCGAGACATAGTGATGGCAAGGGAGCTCCGGCGTGCTGTAACGCAGACACTGTGTTTACAGTGTGTGAGGCGGGGGGCGCGCCGATCGCGGCGGGCAGCCTGGCCGCGCTCAAAACCCTTATAGCAGTTTGCTGAGGGAGAGAGAGCGGGGCGAGCCCCGTGGGGCTTAACATGTCTGTGAGTGAATGTGGGCGCAGGACAGCGGGCACATTTACTGCACTGAAAAACACCGTCGGCCTGAGCTGCCTGAATGCGTGTTGGTTTCGTTTTCACAGAACCCGTGGGACATGTGGTGTGTAGTGTTTGTGGGCACTGAGACGTATGCACATTCACTACATTTAATGCACAATCGACATGAGGCGATTTTGTTTGTGCGAGCCCTGCATTTTTGCGGGCTGTGTTTGTGTGTAGAAATGATCCCTGGGTTGTGGGCATTTTCAATACACTCATAAAACCATCGGCTGTGGCCGGAATACCAGAAAATACACCGTTTATGTGATTTATCTGGGTCGCCGTGGGAATAGCATTTGTGTGTAGGCAAGCGGGCATGGTACTGGCTTGCTTACTGCAAAATACACTGGAACAGTCACATTTTCTGGAACTGAACGAGCGAAAAATTTCAGTGGAAGTCTGGCCACGGCGAGACTGAAACACCGTCGATTTCCTAGGAGGCTAGGAAGATTTGTGTTGGTTTCGTTTTACAGAAATCGTGGTAGTGTTTGTGGGCACATTCACTACATTTAATACATAATTGACATGCGTTGATTTCATTTGTGCGAGCCCTGTACCGTGGCGGGCTGTGTTTGTGTGTAGAAATGAACACTGGGCTGTGAGCATTTTATCACACTTATAACACCATCGGCTGTGGCCGGAAAACCAGAAATACAATGATTACATGATCATCTGGGTCGCCGTGGAAACGGCTTTTATGTGCAGGCAAGCGGGCCGTGGTACCAGCTTGTTTACTGCAAAATACACTGGAACAGTCGCATTTTCTGGAACTGAACGAGCGAAAAGTTTCGGTGGAAGTCTGGCCGCGGCGAGACTAAATTTTTATCTGCTGCGAGAGCCGGGATCGAACACGGGTCTCTCGCGCGAAGGCTTAGGGTTCCGCCACTGGGCCACAGGGAGAACTACATTAGCGCAAGCAGATAAGAGAGTGTCATCACAGTTTTGTGTGTGTCGGTGTTTGTATGCAGGTGTGCGTGTTATACAACAGGCTCATTGCTGCAATAATGACATTTTCAGCCGCTCAAACTAGGAGCTGAGAAATGTTTGAGAAATGGAGATTAGTCCGGCCTCGGCGGGGACTAAAAACACACTCTTTTCTCATTTGCCGGTGACGCACGCCCATGGGGGACGGGGTAGATTTCTTATAACGTAAAGAAAGCTAGCTGCGGTTTTAGGGCTCGCGGTCTTGATGCTGGCCCGTTTCCCTGACGACTCGCGGACAGAAGGGGGAGGTCCACAGAGCTCGCCTGTTGCGCCGCGGTTGCGCGGGCGCCTCCCAGTCGAGGCCGATGCTTTCCATGGCCTGAGAGAGCAGACGCATCAGCTCAGTCTCAATGCCGGCTCTCTTACCAGTGGTTTGGCGGGAAACGCTAGCGGAGGGGAGGTCCACGGAGCTCGCCCAATCCTCGCTATCAGATGCCAGAAGAGAACACGCCTCGGTGGGTTCGTCTAACTCGTGGACAGACGCGGCGGCAGGCGGTGGCCGTTGTCCGTCAGTGAGCGACTCGAGCGAAGCCGGCGAAGCTGGCGGGCGAACCGGCGAGCTTTGGCGGGCTGGAGAGAGCTCGGGAGCACGCTGGGCTCGGCGCTTCTTGCGGCGCGGCACCACGGCGGGCTGTGGTGAAGGCTCGGAGAATGATGCCAGGCGAGTCCTCAGAGTCACCATGGGCAAAAGCTCGCATGAGGGGATCCTCACCCAGGCAGGACACACAGATGACGTGACGGTCCCCGTCGCTGAGTGGGGCGCGGCACGAGCCACAGGATGGCATCTTTAAAAAGACGCAGCTCTTTTGTGATGAGAAGTGTGAGTCGCGTCAAGTAAGCGAGCAAACACTCTCAGCAGAGTAAGGATACAAAGTGATATAAAAGAATATAGAACGTCGGAAAGCGCAGCAGGTACGGCAGTTGAAGGCGGCGAGGCCAGCGACTCCAGAGCTCGTCCCGCTGAAAAGCTTGCTTCGACGGCGCGGCTTCTCACTCCGGATCCAGCGATGCGTGTGCTTCGCTGAAGAGATGAAAATCAGCTTGTACCAGCCTAAAGAGCATATTTAGAGTGAGACCACGCCCTTTCTGGCGGGACGTGACGATATGGGCGCGAGTTGCCCCCATTGGTTATTACGTCACGCAGAGTCTCTCTCGATAGGCTGCTGCATTTGCCGCAAGAGCAGCCAATAGGCGCGCGAGCTGTTTCGCCTATGTCTGCTTGCTGCTGCAAAGCGTTTTACATTAATAAAAAATTAAGGATAATTTTTGGCTTCAATATCTTGTGGAAAAGAGGTTTTCCCCGAGCGTAAGCTATTACGCAGTACGAGAGATACTCTCGTAAGAGAACTGTGCACATAATATCACAACTAAAAATCTAGAGGGATTTAGTCCTGGATAATATAACATATTTCCTTAGTATTTTAACAAATCAAATTTTAAAAAGTGCAACATTTATCAGGTCACCTCGTTCATGTAAAACATGTCAAAATAGTATGTTTGTATAGTCTACTCTATTGGTTTAACACTTACAGTATATCTAATCTTTTTGATAGTAGAAGCTCACTTAAAGGCACACTGCGGAACTTTTGGCCACTAGTGGCGCTCGACCTGTAACTTTCACGTCTAGCGTCCCTAGAGGCCACAAGCTCCGCAGCACTGTCGCAAAAGTCAACAAACAGTCAACCGGTCCGCCCATAGACAGTGGGTCAGCTTCCCGTGTCTTTAGATTGTGTGTGCTTGCAGTGTTTGAGGCGGGCAGCCTTGCCGCGCTCGATTCCCTTATAGCAGTCTGCTGAGAGAGAGAGAGCGAGCGGGGCGAGCCCCATGGGGCTTAGTGCTAACATATCTGTGAGTGAATGTGGGCGCGGGACGGCGGGCACATTTACTGCACTAAAAACACCGTCGGCCTGAGCTGACTGTAAGTTATGTGTGTTGGTTTCGTTTTACAGAAACCGTGGGACACGTTGTGTGTAGTGTTTGTGGGCACTGAGTCGTGGGAACGTTCACTACATTTAATGTACATTTGACATGAGTTGACTTTATTTGTGCGAGCCCTGCACTGTGGCGGGCTGTGTTTGTGTGTAGAAATGAACAATGGGCTGTGGGCATTTTATTACACTCATAACACCATCGGCTGTGGCCGGAATACCAGAAAATACTACACTGCTTATATTATTTATCTGTGTCACCTTGGAAACGGCATTTGTGTGCAGGCAAGCGTTAGCATCGGTCGGACACTCATCCTCCTCCTGTACGTTAGCTCACGCCAGCGAGCGAATGCTGGACCAATGGTGATCCTCGTCCTGGCTTTTCATTTGTCACTATGCCTTTTTCTTTTTTTAGTGTCCTCTGACAAAACCTTTGCCTTCTTCCTTGTAGCTGTTGGTTCGGCCATGACGAAAACATACAGACGGCAATCAAACGCGAATTGAGCACTCACGTCAGAATCTGAGGAAGTTGTGGGTGGTGGGGGAAGTGACGTATGCCGTAAAGCGGTCGAATTTTGTAGTTCTTTTTGTGCTCGCGTTCCTACCCGAACCCCGAAGTTACATAGTGCTAGGAAAAGCGATACAGACACCTTCAGGCTACGGCAGACGTGTCATTCAACCTATTGTAAGTCGATGTACCATCTCAATGGTTTTTGGTAATATATTATAAAGGTTGAAAAGTTCCACAGTGTGCCTTTAAAGCAATTTAAGCAATTATCCTCAGTTCAGGAGCAAAAGAAAATGGATCAAAAAAGTGCATTGGCGCGATTAGAACGAAGAGTACGAATTCTACAAAGTCACCACGAAAAATGTGAGAGAGCAGCAACAGTCGTAAGTACTTTTTACTATCGTATCATCTTGTTGTGACCATGAACTGTGGCTCAATAGTTGTGAACATGCTGCGTCAAAGGGGGCATTATGGAAAAAATCTTTAGAGCTTTTAAGCATGTTACAATGTTGTTGATTTAAAACATTAAAACATGCTGGAATTATGTTTCGAACCTTTCAAGCATTTTGAGTATTTTTGAATCTTTCCTCCATGGCTATTTTCAGGCAAGGGCCGCGTGTCCTGTGTACACGCGTTGCATTTTCATTTATGTGTGTTGGAATGCCACATGGACGCATCACCCAAAATAGAATCAATCCTATTTTTCCAATACACATTCAATGAAAAACGCACTGCAGGATGTGTGGCCTAGGTCTTGGCAGCGTAGCAGTAGCTTGTTTAAAGGGACACTCCACCGTTTTTTTTTAATTTGGGGTTATTCACCGTCTCCCCTACATTTAGATAGGTGGGCAAATGCATTTTTGCCTCAGTGCATGCATTCTTTTAGTCTGGCAGCGCCGCCGCAAGCTTAGTTTATTTATTAATCCAGGCAAATTTGTTGATGAAACATTGATTAAAATGAAGATACAATTTATACAAAACAAAAAGTTTTATTTGATTATTATTCAAAAATCACACCCCTCCCCCACATACACGCACACATATAGGCCTATGTAGGCCTATAGGCCACACACCAGAGCATGTGCACAAAGCAGTGTGACGCTTAAATATAAGTTAAACTTAAACATACATTTCATATTTATGTTTAAATAATATGTTTTTTTTTATTTCATCTGTTGATTATATGAAAAGGGAAACGCATGAGATGAGTAAGATAGGATCATAAGATGACTGATGACCAATACATCGGAAAACATTTGGAATGGGTCAGACATGATTTTGACCACTTAAGTTTTGTAGAAAGCCTTTCTTTAAAGTTTATTTCGTTTTGTATAAATTGTATCTTCATTTTAATCGATGTTTCATCAACAAATTTGTCTGGATTAATAAGCAAATCTAGTAGACAATATAATCAGGACTCGGAGGCGCCGGCGCGTGCACTGGAGCGTCGCATAAATCAACCGAAACTCAGTGTAAAAGATAGGCTACTTGTCTCACATACCTATAGAAAGCTTGAAATGTCTACTTTTAAACCAAATAATGAAAAAATAAAAGAACTTGTCTGCTCTCTGCTTATGTAGGCTAATTCATATGAAGTGTGCATTTCTGTCTATAGGCGCATTAATACTGCAAAGATGGCGAGTCTGCATCTCAACTTTATCTTTGCAGCCACTGACATAGAAAACACTAGTTTATTAATAAACAATTAAAATGAATTCACAGATTCTTTGTGGCAAGCTTTATTTCAGGTGGTGTCTGATATCTCTGCACCCAAGTAGCAGTGCTTCACCTGTGCTTCCCCCTCATATAGTCCAGTCATTTTATGAAAAAAGGTTGAACAAATTGCAACAGAAGCAAACTCAACTGATTTTGTATCCTCAATATGTCCTGAGTAAAAAAAAAAAAAAAAAAAAAAAAGCCCCGAAGAATCCCATTAGGGGAAAGTTTCGAAAAAGTCCCAAATGTAGGCTATTCATACGCCTATTCATTTTTTTTCTCACATGAATAGAGTAAACATTTTAACCTTTAGATATCACCATAAAAATTTAGTTGATTACTTGCATCAAGACAAACAAAAAATGTATTACAAGTTTTTTTAAATTGTCTGTTAACATGGACAAACGATGCATAATCTAATTACGTATGTGCTAATTTGCATAAATACCCAAACAGATCTAAACATTGGGTATAGCAGGTGAAAATGTCTTGTTGAATCTTGTTGACATATAACAGTAAAATACTTAAAAACATGGTTTTAAGTAAAGTGTGATTTGCCAGGGGGGACTGGGATTTCCTTCTGGTCTAAACATCCCTGCTTCTGCTGAATTATTTTAATCCCCACACCCCTCCCTCCACAGCTAATCAATGCTATAGGCTACTTCCAGTGTTGCCAGATTGGGCGGTTCAATAAGGTTCAGGGGAATCCTGTCCAATCGGACTTCAAGCTTGATTGGCGGGTTTTTGAAGGCTAATATCGTCCTATTCGTTATATCGTCATAACTGCATTTATCATCATCAACATTCATTATTAACATGCCAAAGTGGGGTAAATATAAAAAGTCCTACAGAAAGGAATGGGAGAGCGACCCGTCTCTGAAAACATGGATTGCACCCGTGGTAGGCGATGAGTCAAAGGCATTTTGTAAATACTGTCAGTCAGAAATCAGAGCACAGTTCAACGATTTGAAAGAGCATGCTAACACAAAAAAAACACAAATCGCGCTGTGCACCAAGTGTAAAATCTTTTACTGTGCCAGCGGGAGCAGCAGGGCAGTGTCCGATCAAAGATGACCAAAAGCGCCGGGAAATTAGAATCGCTGCCTACATTGCTTGTCACAGTTCAATAAATGCGGTGGACGATTTGTCAGACATTTTGAAAGATGAGATGGGAACATTCCAAATGCACCGGACAAAGTGCACAGCTATTATCAAATCTGTCCTCGCGCCACACTTCAGAGAAGAACTTGTGGAGGATATTGGTGAGTCTCCATATTCCCTGTATCTCGATGAAAGCACTGACATATCCGTGAACAAACTTCTTTGCATTTGTGTGAAATACCACTCAAAAAAACACAGCAAGTTTGTCAGTACATATCTTGGACTTGTGGAGCTGACAGATGCTGATGCAAAAGCCATATCAGACACTGTTGTTGCTTTTCTATTAAAGAACGGCCTGCAGATTAAAAACATGATGGGCATTGCCACAGATGGTGCCAGCGTAATGGTTGGAAAAAACCACTCGGTTTTCACCCTACTTAAACAAATACAGCCAAACCTGCAGCTTATTCGCTGTGTTTGCCATTCACTTGACATTGTTGCAAATAAAGCAATGAAGCTTCTTCCCAGCAACATAGAATACATGGTTAGAGAAACCTACAACTGGTTCGCTCATTCAGCAAAGCGGCAGTATGAATACAAGAACATATACGAGACTATTAATAACGGGGGCAGCCCCTTGAAATTAATAAGTCCAAGCTGTACCCGTTGGCTTGTGATGGCTGACTGCATTAACCGCATTGTGGATCAAAAAGATGCCCTCACATTGCACTTTAACATGGCTTCAAGTACAGAACACTGTTATACTGCCCGGCTTTTAAAGGAAATGTACAATGACAAAAGTAATCTCCTTTACATGTACTTTCTTCAACCTGTTCTGATGGAAATCAAAGCTGTAAATAAATGCTTTCAATTAGAAACAGGAAACACTCTCAGTGTGTTTAGAGACTAGGAAAGGCTGTACATGACAACTGTTAGACGCATTCTCAAACCGAGCGTCTTGCGTAATCACAAGCAGCTCCGTGAACTTGACCTCACACAGTCTGGCATATTCCTATCCCCTCTGGATGCGGACCTGGGTACCACATTTATGGACAAACGGGAGGAAAGTAGGCTAGCCCCAGACATGAAGGAGAGAATTGCTTTGCGTTGTATGGATTTTCTGAAAGAACTTGTTAAGCAGTACCAATAGTGTTTACCTGCTTCAATGGAATTCCTGCGCAAACTGGAGCTCATCTGCCCGAAATCTGTTATGTCCACTATAAATAGGCCTGGAGTAAAGGACTTGCCAGGTGATCTTTTCTCGTGCCCCATTGGTATATTAGAATCGCAGTGGAGGAATGTGACAGCCGCAAGCTTCTCTGATGATCAGGACATTGACAAGTTTTGGCTCGAAGTCGAAGCGTTTAAAGATGCAGGTGGGCACAAGTGTTTCCAGGAATTGGCACAAGGTGCCATAAGACTTCTTGTTCTGCCTGTTTCCAATGCCCATGTTGAGCGAGCATTTTCCCTCGTCTCGCTTTTAAAAGATGACGCTAGGAATCGTATGGGACTACCGCTACTCTCCAGCATCATGGATGTGCGCACTGGCCTGGTCAGAAATGGCTTTACCTCGGCAACGTTCAAACCTCCCAGGCAGTTGCTGGAGAGATTTGACTCAACGATCTATTAATCTATCTGGTTGTGACTGTACAAAGTTGGTTCTATAATTTCATAGTTCTATAATTGTTCTATAATAGAGACGTTTTCATCAGTTCTGCGGAGATTCTCTACGTTAACTCCATATTA
This sequence comes from Rhinichthys osculus, assembly GCA_029959095.1. Taxonomy (NCBI): domain Eukaryota; kingdom Metazoa; phylum Chordata; class Actinopteri; order Cypriniformes; family Leuciscidae; genus Rhinichthys; species Rhinichthys osculus. The sequence continues at coordinate 7,755,275 of JARWKJ010000013.1, read as the reverse complement.
AAAGGTAAGCGTGTTTATGCTATTATAGCACACTTTTATTTTGCTGTACAATTCTGATGTCATGTTTGATCATTTCTTAAACCTAATAACATACAGGCTACAGGTAGCTGATGTAGTGTCTAGTGACGGTTCAGTGTATAATTCAGTCCTTATTTTATTTAAAATTAAAAGAAGGAAAAAAACGAGAATTCATCTTGATTCGTCCAGTGGTCTATAAGTTAAATAATAATAATTTTAATAATAATATAAAAAATGTAATTAGTTGCAAATGAAGCACACATTTTTAAGCACTAATGCAAAAAGTAATGTACTGAAATGATTTGAGAATTGGCCTATTAGAGAAGAACTGTAGTTCTGACAATAGTAGCACAAGAACAATATAAAAATGTTGTCCCCTTCTGAGGTTTCCTTTGTTTTATTAAAATTATTATTTATATTTTTAAAAAGATGCACTGGAAATATGCCGCGAGCATGGTGCTCTGCGATTTGTTAGTCTGGTTGTTTAATAAGAAAATAAATTCTGTGTTTTATTGCATAATAGTTTTAATAACAGTATGTATTTTGGGCTGGTATTTTTTTAAATGGGCGGGTTTTAAGCTGTAGTTGGGCTGGACATCTTTAGTCCAATCTGGCAACACTGGCTACTTCACCAATATCAAATATATAAAATAGAGATATGCAACAGGCACGTTTAAACGACAAACAATAAAATCAAAACCAGCGTTTCAGTTGTTCATTAGTTCCAGTGGCCTTAATGCATGCACGGCTTTTCAAAATTTCACAAAGCGTGTTGAGATTATTTTGAATGAAATATTGAACTTTATAATTAAGTGTTTTGGCACACCACGCATTTTTGGCCCTATGCATTTTTCTAAAGTCGGGTTTTATTCTGGCATGGTGAGTTAGTGTTCAACAAACGCGGCGGAGCGTTCATTTAGATTAAATTTTTTTTTTCTCATTAACAGCTAAAATAACTTAATAGGCGACTCCGTAATTTTTTGGTCATACAGATAAGAGTAGAGTAGCTTACATCGTTCAAAACTGTAAACTTGTATTCATAGGCTAACGACAAAAACAGTAGGCCTATATCTGTCGTCTCTGTCTTCGGGAACTGCGCGTCACAAAAATGAACCGAAAGCCACTTCAGCTCAGTCACGATAAGAAATCGTCTATGTTTAAAGCCTTTAAATGTCTAAATATTTAGGCTAATAAATGTTATCTGATTATGTAGGCTAATCCATATGAAAACGAGAGGTACAGAGGATCTACTCAAACGTAAGCGCTTCCCAACGAGAAAATGACAAGACAAGGGTGAAAATCTCGCTCTAATTAAATGTAGGCTAAATCGCCCTGAATTAAAATGTAAAAACAGATCAAATAATGTATTTGTCGAAATGTTGCGATATTGTTTCATTTAAGTTCATAATTATTATATAAATGTTATTTAATTTAGCAGCATTACCACAAAGCACCGTGTTTCGATGTTTATTTGAATAATACAAAATAAAATAAAAACTTAATTCACAAATTGCATGCCTGGTTGTAAGGATCCAAAGATCCCTGTAGACTTTAATATTGAGTTGAACATTTTGTTCATGACAAAAAATTAACAAGCGTTTTTTCAGATTATATTTAGTTTTGCTTGGAAAAAGCTGTCCCAAACCAGTTTTATTTAATCAATTATTGAAATAATGAAATATTTAGTAATAAACTTTTATGACAGAAATATCACTAGGCTACATGTAACTTAAATCATTTAATTCCTTCATTATCAACACTGTCTAGAATAGCGATTTAAGTGTGAATTGCGACTTCTCTTTGTGTTAAGTCAGCCTCAGACTCCGATAGCCTGTGGGGGGTTGGAGGGACAGTTGCTGGACAAAGGTGTTAATGTTCCTCTTTCATATGGAGAGTGTCGGATAGCCAGCCTGATGAGCAGGCAAAATTATTGTAAGGATAAATCTGTGTCCAAATGTAGTAGGCCCAGTGGTTAAATTGGGCCGGGGCTCTCCGGGGCTCAGCCCCGGCACATAGGCTAAGCCTGCTCGTTTGCAGTCAGTTGCCTACTGGAAATTATGTCACAAACAATTTGATGAAAGTGATGCTTTTGGAAACATATTTCTGACAATAAATGAAAGATTTTTGAAATGGCATGTCTATTTTGTCTCGGCGGAGCTGAGATGAGAACAATCGGAACACGGCCGTATTTTTGTTCAGCTGCTTGTCAGTCGACCATGATCGCGCACCGCTCGCGCATGCGCATCTGACACGGATAAATGTACGCAGCAATAATGAATGTTCCTGGGAGACCTGGTTGCGCGGGATGTGGATGTTCCAGAAATGCAAAAAAAAGTGCCCTGGCCTTGAATGACAAGATAAGGAAAATAAGACTAAATCAATATTAAATAACCAGGACTAGGTTGACCATGTGATTTTTCTCAGGAGATGTTTTGACTTTGACATTTTACTTCCGATACCGGATTATCAGCAACTGCCAAGAGAACTGCTCATTTAACGTTAGCTGGCTATTTAAAATAAACTAGCAATCTATTCAGTCAGCATATTTGTATTTGATCTCTGTGAATTACAGAAATATAAGACTTGCTAGACCTAAGTTGCTTTTAGCTGCAAGCTCTGTGGTTAATGAAAATTAAATCAACCATTTATTCTCCAACTTTCAGAGATAAATTGAAATGAGTGGAGCATATCCACCCAAGAAGAGGAAACTGACTTACTTAGTAATGAAGTTATAGATGAGTGATGAGTTATAGATGTGTGTTCTCTGTACTGTTTTTAAGAATGTGTATGAAATTAAATGTAAAATCAAAATTAAATTACAAAGGTAAAACACAAATAAATTCAAATGTTGATTGTAAAACTAACCAGTGTTATCATCATTTTTATATCTTAAAGCTGCAGTCCGCAGTTTTCGCCATCTCTGTTCGAAATCTGCAATTGCAGTTATTCGCGGAATTATCAACTTTACGTGGGTTGTGTAATGAGGCAACCACTGGAGCCAGAAATCAAAACTTTGCCTTTTTATGTGTGTGTTGTCGTAGTAAAGAGAGAGAATGGGAGAAGGAAGATTGTATGAGGTGGACCTGGTCACCACAGACCCAAATCTTCTCAGCTGTTGCTACTGTCATATGCTGCACTGTCTCTCCATGTGGCACATTATGTTTGGCACATTGTATGGGTCACTATATCATAACAAGGTAATACAACGTGTAATCAAGTGATGACTGATTAACAGTAATGTACATGCTAAATGTCCTAATACCTGTTGCAAAGTAGCCTAAATGCTCTTAATTAACCTTGCAGTTTTTCACATATCATCTAATACTCAATTTCTCCATTTCTTTGCACAAAACTCTCCAGAAAGTGCTATTTAATGGTTTATTTTTCAAAAAAAAAATCACGGGGGGGCATGCCCCCGGACCCCCCTAGGGAGAGCACCCCCACATAATAAATCCCAATTTAACCCCTGAGTAGGCCCCATATCTTATTAAATTATAAATATTGTAGTTTATTTATTGTAGCCTATTTAAAGTTTTTTTCACACAAAATTTCAATTGAAGTTATTGTAAGGTGAATTCAACAAGGCATGCTGTGTCTTTGAAGCAACAATTAAAGGTTAAATATTTTTTTTCGTGATTTGTATGGCTGACACGCAGCGACATATACAGTATTATCAGCTGTATGATGTGTTTTTACCCTGATGTTTAATTTCGAGAGATACCCAGCGCGCGCAGCGAGGGAGACTAAATAAACTTGTTAAAAAGAGATCCAGTGCGAGAGAGGCAAAGAGAAACGCATGTTTTTAATTTAATTATGTTTCTTTGGACAATTTTCGTTTTGTACTGTTTTAATTGTTTAATTTAGCTGTAATTTCTTTGGCAATACAAATTTAAAATGTCGCAAGAATAAGATTAGCCTAGTGTTTCTTATTTTGTATCGCAAAAGAAATAAACTCTAAACCCGATGCAACCCTGTTTAATAAAAAAAAACTGTCCCGACACTTTATTTAAACCTTGAAATGTTCGAACTTGGTTTCAAACTTAAGTAATTTTAGTGTTCTTTTACATTACACAATAATTTAGCAGACTAAAGACGAGCTTTTTCATTTAAATTTTCTGATGCAATCGGCTGACAATCTTCCTTCATCAGTTTTTGTCGTTTGTGCAGCGGCTGCGGTTCTACAGGAATGTAGCAAATTTATGTTGTAATGATAATTAAACAAAACTCTTGACTTTAAATAAGTAAACAGTTATAAACAGTTACTATTTAAGCATCAAGGTGGTAAAATATAAACGCTGTAGGACAACATCGGTCAACAACATGTAGGCCTATGCTACATTGAGATTCGATCTCGGGTCGAATGAAGCTCCTCGAAGCTCGTGTTGTTCCGTTGATCACTGAGCTACCGTCTGTACGCTGTTAAAATTGTAAAGCCTCATTGATGTGGCCTAAATGTTTTTATTGCAATGTTTTATGTTGAAATGTTTTCATTATTTATTCAATTACATTTCAGTAGCCTAATTTCAGTATTGTGATTATGAATTATTTTAACTACGTTTCACTTGTTGAATTCATCTGCTACCAGCTTTCAATCGCTCTGAATCAGGCGCGGTGCGGCAGCAGATTACACATTAGAGAGAATAAACTGTAATAAACGAACATTTTTCAAAGTCTATGATTGTAGCGCCTCTTAGCGGTAAAAGGCAGCAAATACACCACACATTTTACCGCCGCGGTGGAACGGCTGATGTGGGCATTGTCATGGCTTGCCTCGACATTTGCGTTTGAATAGCGCGCGTCCTCCGTGGGCGTGTCAGATTAACGCGTAATGAAGTGTAATGAGCTGGGGAAAAAAATACTGACAGCACTCTCTTTTCATACAGATTGCATAAACTGAGAATATTTGTTTTTTATATAAATTACTTCATTTAAAAGAAGAGAATTCAAGCTTCATAAAGAAAAATCTCTCGTGCCTGTGTGACAAGTATTCGCGGAGTTACAGTTAATCTTAGGACGCGTTTCAGAATGGACTTCACTGACAGAGAGAACGCAGAACTCGCATCATGTTTGTTTTTCTTTATTTGGTGAAAAGCACAACACTTTGTTTTTATTGTGAGTATCCACAAAAAAATAGAAACTTAACAGGATCTAATGATGTATAACACTTAAATGTAAGATCAAAATCAACTGAGTATTTTGAGTCTCTTTTGCACTGATAAGAAAAAAAGCGAGCAGATCACGCCGGCGTGATTGCGGACCCCAGAGGGTTAATTAAGTTTTCAAATTCAGCATATACTTCAAGCAATAACTCTTGCTGTTCTGTGGAGAAAAAACTGAGCGCACTCTTTGGCCACGGTGAGCAGCCAATAACAGCGTTGCTGATCAATGTTTCTACTATCGATACATATCCCCTTTTAACCCAGCGCATGAACACGCAATTATCTCAGTTGACTCAATCCAGCTATACTAATCATAACCGGAAGAGAGTGTTCAGAAGAACCTAATTAGCCGGATCATGATGAGCACGATGATATTATCTTGGATGTCTCGTTTGATCTCGGATGTTTTAAGCAACGTACGAAGAACGGGCCCCAGGTAAGTAAGAATCAGTCAACAAACACGGTGAGTAATGTATTGTCACCTGTGTCACATGTCATATGTTTAGCATAGCCTTCTCCGATGGCAATATAGGATTTATATGTGATAAATGCAAGGAGACAGTCAGGCTGACGGAGAAGATTTCAGAGCTAGAGACACGCATCCAAACTTTAATTGAGGATAGTAAGGATACTACTAGAGTTTTAGATACCATTTTGGATGCGCCTAGCATAGTGAACTCTTTACATGATTCGGTTCCGGCTGAAGTAGAGCCCGTTCAGCAGGGCAGATGGGTGACAGTAAGAGACCGCTCTAGTCGCGGATCAAAAAACCACTCTTCCGTTCAGATTACCATAACAAATCGATTAATCGATGAACAAATCGACCACTCAGTGAAACACCCACTGAGAATTCTGTTGATTGTACCCTTGTAATTGGTGATTCGATCACACGGACCATGAAAATAGAGACACCAGTCACCATAGTCACATGTTTGCCGGGAGCCAGAGCGCCGAGTAACCCCAGAGTGAAGTCTGGACGATGGGGTGGGGCGACACTTTTGCCCCTATTTTTCTGTTCCCGCCTTTGCCATTTTCCTCCGACCCCCCAGGGGGCAGTTTGCGATGAAAGGAAACGCCGGCGGCGGTAACGAACGAACGAATGATACTCAACGTTGATTGATAAGTGGTGAGTAAAAATGGTTGTGTAGATTTATATTAATATATTTAAAAATGTATCATGATGTTCGAGAGTCAAATCTGGAATAATTGCTTAAGCATATCCCAGTGTCTTTCAGATGATATAATTAAACTGTTCTTTGTTTTTTTGTTTTTTCCTTCTTAGAATTTGTGAGATTCTTATATTTTTTAACAAACATGGGGCACCACACCGTCGTAACCAGAGCAAAACATGAAGATTATATGAAGTCCACTCTTAATCTGTGCCCATTTTGTGACTTTACGAACTATATTTCCCACATGGTACATCTCCATGTTCGTAGACATTTTGAGACCGCAGTAAGATACAAAGGTTTGGTTCTCCAAATGGATGATTTGTATTAAATAATAAATATGGAAGGTCATGTGTAAATTACTTTTTTGACAAGTCATAGATTTTTTTTAATGACCGATTTTGCAGCTTAATTTTTTTAGTAGTTAAACCATGAAATATAGTTATTCCTAATATAAAATTATTTTCTTTTGTTTAGGAACCAAGTACTCCCAATCCTTTGCTGTATATAAATGCAGCGTCTGTTTTAAAAATAATGGTAAAAAGGTCTGTGAAGTAGATTTTTACTCTAGTTGTTCTAATAGTAACTCACTTCTTCAACACTGAATATGCTTCAAAGTTGAGAAACACCATGAAATTAATTGAAAAATATTTAATGTGCCATAATGCCAAAACGCCACCCAGAGTAATTAAAATGGCCTTTTTCTTGTTAAAATTTTTAGCATAAATATTTTCTAAATATTATAATTATTCGGCTAAATTCTATTAAATGTTGAATGAAAATGATTGTTGTCTCTGTCTCCAGTGGTGTCCTGTGCCCAGGTTTTGTTAATGTATTTAACATTTTTTTATCACTAACATGGTTATGTATCTGTGTTGTGAAATGGGATTTTATTGTGAGACGTAATAATAATGATTATTATTGTCTTCAAATAGGAACTCTAATGGGTTACTAATGCACCCTTAAGAAAGCGTTCCAATTCACCACAGTTGCAATTTCCAGGAACATCAGATGGTTAATTTTTTAACCTTTTCTTAGTGTAACATTGTTTATCATGAAGTTTTACATCTGTAATACAAATGCTAAATTCAGCAACTACTGAAAGCAACAAGGAATTTTAAGTGACAGGTTTTAATGATGAGCTTGCAATACTACAGTAGTCAACATTCGAAGTGGATCAAAAAAGTTAATCAAAGTTGTCCTAAGACAAGAACGGGTATTGTTCAAAATCCATGTATAACTTTGATGAAAGGTTTTGATCCACTTCAAATGTTTACTACTGTACATTATTACAATTACAAATCAATATTTGTGTTAACACACCCTGAATGCTCCAGCACACCAAACTGCCAAAAACTTCCACTTTATAGAGGTGGTCTATAGATTTGACTGCTACTTACACTCTTAATTTCTATGGAAACATTAAGGGTGTACTTAGTTTGTCACACATCTTCTCCATTTTGGCCAAATTTTTATTAAATAATGACAGAGTAACATGTCATGTGCTGTTGTTCAACAGGTTATATTTACCTAATTTTAAGACCAGGGGCCCGTTTCAATAAGGAGGTTTAACCAACTCTGAGTTAAAACTTGAACTTGAACTTGAGTTGACTTACCTTGAGATGGGAAACTCTGAGTTTTCGGTTACAGAACAGCTGAAATTAGTTAGTTCAATCAACTCTGAGTTGACTGACTCTGAGTTAAGCGCGTGCGCCACAACTATAAAAAGCCATAATCAATGGAGCGCAGATATTACGAGTCACCATGGCAACAGCAGTAGTATTAACATAAACCATGTGTCAAAAAAGGTGTTTTATGACTTTGATTTATGGTTCTGAGGTTCCCCTGTCTCTGATTTATGATGGGTCGCCGACAGGCTCCGGTATGTCTAGGCTGCGCGACGCCATGTGACATCATCCGTGCCGATGTGCGGGGGCTTTTAAAAACAAACAAACAGATCAAACAGATGTTAAATTTTTGACTGGTTTTTACGACTGGGATAATGAACTCACACCTCGCAACTTGCCATTGTAGTTTTTATGGTATGAGGTGTGCCTTTTTCACAACTACGTCACTACCTACGTCTTTTGTTGCAGTTTTAAATAAGGTTAGGGGTTACACTGTTGAACACAGAAGACATTCTACGACTTTCCTGATACAATGGCTACTCCGAGAACTCCTAAAACCCCTAGAAAGGTTATGTGTATTTCGCCGACAAGAGGACCTGTTGAAATGAGAGAAGATCTAACTTTTGCTCCAAGGAAAAAGCTAAATGTTAGCTTGACAAGATTTCTTCATGAAGACAGTGCTCTTGTGAAACAGGATTTCTCAATGTCTGGTGGTCGTGTGGTGAGGTATGTGTTTGACAAGGTGATGCGTACTGTGAAACTCTACACAGGAGATGTTGAAGACGATTTTACATCACAGACCCCATGTGTGATTTTCCACAAGAAGGACTGGTTTCTGTTTTTCAACTACGTTTGGAGAGATTTGAACGACTGTGGTGATGATCCATTGTACGTAGCCGAGTGGGATGGCTCAATTCCTGACACAAGATTTCGTGTGGTCGGGGACCATAGTAAAAAGTTACCAGACGATTGTGTTTATATTTTCTGCTGCAACGACAAGACAAAGCTCTGCGAACGTGCGTGGCCTGTTCGTGAATCTGAGCATCACTTGTGCTACGACATGAAATTTTTGTTTCAGTGGAAAGATGTTCGTACGCTTGACAACGTATTTACATGCATCGACAAGATGTTTAGATGGTGCGACATGTATGACCGTTACAGTTCTGTAAAGATTAAATTGTTTCACCCTGAGCAGGGCGTTACCAACGCTGAAGACCGCCTCTTAACCCCACCCACGTATTACAGCCATTAAAAACGCCTGCAGATCGGTACAATTGCTACATTCATTCACCATGTCTCAAGAATCTACAACAGTCTACTGCTACACCAACAACCCTGAGGCTCCCCCAGCGATGCCTGATGACAATGCTACGCCGCTGGAGCCCCACCCACAAACTTGCGACAACAGTTGGTTGGATAAATTTTGCATGGATCTTGGATATCACAACATGACCTTCCTTACAACACCATACGGCAACACTGGTGCAATAGCTGGAGCTGCGGCCCTTGCTGGAATTGACAACACAGACAGTTGTATCCGCTCGGACGGATTCAAAATCATAAAAGCGACTGTTGTGGTCCTTCTGGAACACGTCATCAACAAAAAGCTGAAAGAAATCTGTTTGGGTTGTGAAGTGGATCACCCCAGTCAGATTAGACATTCCTGCCTGTTTGAACCGGGTCCCTATTTCTTTGATGCCTACTTTGAGGAACTGACACGTAATCTGGTGAAACCGGACCTTAAGCACATCGTTGCTCAAGCATTGAGCCGTTGTGGTTTAAGGGTTCACCCCCAGAGGATTCAAGGTTCAGTGGAGGCTATTTTACACGAACTGCGTGACGAAGTTTTCATTGTGGAAAAGCTTCGTGAAGTCAGAGAGAAAGTTGTGGACGTCAGCAGCGAACAAATTGTCTATGACGCTGTGGACAGCTGGAAAGGTATTGTCCAAGTTGAGTGACTGTAACACCGACATGGGGAATACGTGTTTTGCAACAGGTCTGGCAAAGTGTCTACTTAAACAACGTATTAGATGTGAGATGACCGGCTTGTTGTATAAGATTATTAATGAATGTGCCAATGTATCTGTTACTGTAAACAGATGTGCTGTAGATACCAATCGTTTTACAAACCTCATGAAACAAATGTCTGTTGTAAGAACTGTGTCAAATGAATGGACAGATTTGATGCGTTTATGCGTTAATGCTGGTGAACCAATTTGTGTGACTATCAGAAAGATTTTAGACCTGATGACTGAATGCGGCAGCTGTATTAGAATAGCTGATATATTGTGCTTGTGTACATATGTGACTGATCTATGTGTAGACATATTGACAAGAAACAATCAGGCTGATATTTGTGAAATTATTGAAACCTTGGTTGATTACATTCTTGAAAAAAACATTGTGATGTGTATACATTTTTTACACTACATTGATGCTGTATGATACCTTTGTTTCCTTTTACTGTTTAAGAAATAAAAACCCAAATTACTTAAACCATCTGTGTTATTCTTTTTGTGGAGCCTGAAGTGGAAACATGTCAGAAGAAATGAAAAAGACTTATTACACACCTTCTAACCCTGGTTCTTTAGGGGGGAAAAAACGCTTAAAAGAAGCTGTTTTAAAAGAAATGGGTGTTCGTTTAACCGATAAAGAGGTTTCAGACTGGCTCGCTGGCGAGGATGCATATACACTACACAGAACGGCCCCTCTAAAATACAAAAGGAATAGGGTTTTTGTCTACGGTATCGACATGGAGTTCCAGGCCGATCTAGTTGATATGTCTGCATATGCCCCGGTAAATGACAACAACCATTTTTTGCTGACATGCATCGATCTCTTTAGTAAATATGCATGGACAAGGGCTTTAAAAAACAAGAGTGGTGTAGAGGTCTCTAAAGCTTTTGAATCCATACTGAAAGAGGGACGCGTACCACAGAAATTACAGACAGATAAAGGAAAGGAGTTTTTTAACAAACATTTTCAAAATGTAACAAAAAAGTACAATATAGCCCATTTCGCAACTGCCACAGAATTAAAGGCATGTGTTGTCGAGCGGTTTAATAGAACCTTAAAAGGTAGAATGTGGAGATATTTAACTGCTACAAACTCAAAACGTTACATCGACATACTTCAAGACATTACACAAGGATATAATGCGAGCCATCACAGAAGCATCAAGATGAGGCCGATTGATGTGGGGAAAGAAAACGAGTCTGTGGTGCTGCATAACCTATATGGTGATACCAGACCTCATAGTGTTAACCCCGTATTTAAATACAAGATTGGTGACGTGGTTCGAATTTCTAAAGTCAGAGGACCGTTTGCAAAGGGGTATGAGGAAAACTACACACAAGAGTATTTTACTATATCAGCGTGTATCCCACGAGAACCCCCTGTTTACAGATTGAGTGATTACGACGGGGATGTTATCGACGGCGTTTTTTATGCGGAAGAATTGCAAAAAATATTTGTCAGTAAAAACAAGACATTTAAAGTTGAAAAAATTTTAGATAAGAAGACGAAGGGTCGCAAAACATTAGTGCTGGTACAGTGGCTCGGATGGCCAGCGAAGTTTGCGTCATGGATCGACCAGAAAGAATTAGTTGATGTACAGAAGCCATAAATACAAACCACACACACAGGATGCATACAGTTGTATAAAAACCAGACATGGCTGAGGGTGGATTTTATGTCACACTACCCTGCAACGCTTCGCAGTCTGTATACCCTAATAATAAAATCTCTAATTATAGAACAAGACTGGCTACCACTATAAATATAAAAGGAGAATGGGAGGTGGGGCTTGTTCAAATTGAATATCCTAGAAGCTGGTACACCTTTAACAGCAACGACGCCGTTTTCGAGATAAACATTGGACCCACCACGACCGATGGTGAAAAGTACACTAACAGCTTACGCCATGGTGTAGATGTGAAGAAGACCAGCTTATCGAAACTACGCATACCAATAAAAACAGGGTATTACGACAATGTCCCATCTCTAGTTAGTGTAATAAATGATTTAGTAGCGCCTCAGGGGGAATTCGGTTATGACCGCGTAAAAAACAAAGTATTTCTGAAAGCAAAACCTAACATTTCAATGACCTTCCATGGAAAACTAGCCATTATTTTAGGATTGAAACCAGGCGTCCCTATAGGAGATTCTATTCTGCAAAAAACAAACCCTGAAAAAACTAATTATGAAAAGGATATTGTAACATATGCAATGCATCAGTCGGACATACACGGTGGTTTCTATACTCTTTATATCTACACGGACATTATCCGTTACCAATCAGTGGGTGATGCTTTTGTACCGCTTCTGGAGTGTGTACAAATAACAGGGGACAACAATAGCACAGTCAGTGTTCGATACGACAAACCCCACTACGCGTCTATCAACAAATCAGTCATCACAGATATTGTTATAGAAGTGAAGGACGATCAGAACCAGCACGTCCCATTTTCTTACGGGAAAGTGTGCATCAAACTTCACTTCAGGCCTGTAAAACACTTTGTTTAAAATGGCATATTTCAACAATCACAATGTTGACCCTATGCGTTACGTTGCCTATTACCAGAATCAGGCAGGCAGCGGGCTCCCCGGGTATGCAGGAGGTGGAGTCATGTATGGGGCTGGTTTGGGGGGGATTTTTCGGGGGCTCTTTAGAATGGCTATACCCCTACTAAGACGAGGATTTAGCATAGCCAAGCCGCATCTTAAATCAGCTGCAAAAAACATACTAAGTGACGTTGTTAGTAATACGTTATCAAGATCTTTTAACAACAACTATGATGCTCAAGACGGATCCGGACTAATGGTAATGGCTCGCAAAAGAGCATCTAGGCCGCCAGGGGTGCGGAGGAGTGGCCAGAAGCAGAAGAAAACACAACAACCTCCCAAGAAAACATCAGTTGTAAAACGCAAGCGCAAGGAGACAGCTAAGCGTACTGCTTCAAAAAGATCAAGGAGCTCTGTTAAAACAATATTTTAAATCATGGCGTTACTACACAACATGTCAGAAGAGTGTTTAAAGACTGAACTGGATCTGTTTACTGTACCACTAACTCAAACAGCAATTGAAAAAAACACTTATATAGAAGTTCCACCACTATCAGCGATATCCGACACATCTCCGCTGGAATTTTTTATTGCGGGGAATGGGGAGGATTACATAGATCTAAACAGCACACTACTTTTTTTGCGCCTCAAAATCACTAATCCTGATGGGACGGATATTGCAGACGGAGATCCCGTAGGTCTTGTGAACTACCCTGGATCTACAATTTTTTCACAAGTGGATGTGTCGCTTGGAGATCGGCTTATATCACAGAGTTCTAGCACATACCCATACCGCTGTGTGATAGAATGTCTTACCAATTATGGTAAAGACGCCCTTGAAACGCTTTTCTCAGCAGGGCTCTTTTACCTGGACTCTGCGGGCCATATGGATGTGGCTGACCCGGCTGGGGGAAATCGCGGGCTGACAAAGAGAGCAGCCTTCACCAACGCTAGTAATGTGGTCGAACTACTTGCACCTGTTCACAGTGACATCTTCTTTCAGGAAAAACTATTACTTAATGGATTAGATCTTAAAATTAGAATGACTAGAGGTAAGGATGAATTCTGCCTGATGAGGAGCAACGCTACAGCCTATAAACTAAACATCCTGTCTGCGTCGCTATTTGTGAAAAAAGTGTCTGTGTCGCCAGCTGTGAGACTGGGGCATGCACAAGCTCTACTCTCAACCACAGCCAAATACCCCATCGACAGAGTGTGTCTGAAAAACTTCTCAATACCTGCAGGCTCACGTGTCTGCAATCAAGAAAACTTGTTCTTAGGAACTCTGCCAAAATCTCTGGTTCTAGCTATGGTTGATAATGATGCATTTGTGGGTGCCTATAATAAAAACCCATTTGCGTTTAAAAACTATGATTTAGAATTTCTGGCCATTTATCTGGATGGGCAACAGTACCCAGCGAAGCCCCTGCAACCTGAATATGAAAATGGTTCTGCAGTGCGGGAGTTTTACCAGCTAGCGCTGGCTTCTGGAAGGCATCTTAAAAACCAACCTCTATGTATCGATAGAGAGGATTTTCTGCACGGCTATACACTCTATGCGTTCAATTTCACACCGGATCAGGAGTGTAGCCAGCACGTATCGCTTATCAAAAGTGGCAATATTAGACTAGAAGCCCGTTTTAGACAGCCGCTACCACGTACGATTAACTTAATTGTTTATGCATTGTTTGATAGTTTGATTGAAGTGTCAAATCGCCGACAGGTCCTGGTTGATTACTACTAATACATTCAAATGAACACTATACAGCTTACGGCCGTCATGGATAAGGTTTCATGCGATACTTATTTTCTCGGAGTTCTACCATGTGACTACCTACCAAAAACCCCTTTAAGAAAACTACCAGCAATGGTTTTGATCAATACACATCCTTCAGGACTCCCAGGGGAACACTGGTTGGCTATCTACATAAATGAGGATGGTGTAGGATGTTTTTTCGACAGCTTCGGTAATAAACCAGATTATCATGGTTTTCCGCCGATTATCAAAAACTTTTTAAAGCTCAACTCTAGTCAAGTACTACATTCAACTGTGCAAGTCCAAGATTTTTCATCAGATACATGTGGACAACATTGTGTGTTCTTTCTCTACCACATGGCAAAGGGATTTGATTATGATTATGTGATGAAATTGTATACCAACGATTTTATTAAAAATGACAAAAAGGTGTCAGCATTTGTGAGAAAACTAAAACAAGCACCATGTAGTGAAAATGTTTTCAAATGTGTTCAGTGTGTACAAATGGGTGAAATGTTCATGTCTCATGCTTAATATTTTAATAAAACAACTAAAGAACGGAATTTTGTTTCTTTATCCCCACTTTTATTACACATACATCACATCATAAGTTCTCAAAAAAAAAAAAGAGAGAAATTGAGAACACAATACATACAAACTGTTAGTTTAAAAACTTAACCACCGACTCGGGTCTTTCTGTTTCTTACTCCTCTTAGATGATCCTGTTATAGACGTGGTCGATTTGGTTTTGAAAGAGTTAATTGCATGTCTGACATTGTGGTTTGGTACCACAGAGTATGGCAAATTTAAACTAGCAAAAGCCTCCAGAAATTCACGCCACCCGCCAGGTCTCCGCTCGTCAACAATCTTTTGTGGAGCCGTGACGCTTTTAACTAAGTCAAGCATGTGTGAACCAGGGATTGTTCTGCCTTTAAACACAAACTCTCCCGACTCAGTCCATGAAGTAACATCTTTAGTTTTAGACATTTTATCTAAAATGTAACGAACATTTTTCACACTCCTCTGTGGAATATTTTTTAAAATCTCATCTGCAAAATCACCTAAATCGTCATGGGCACGCACATGGCCTGGTGCGGGTGGGTCTTCTTTTTCAACATTACTAGGCTGTGGTAGCCTTAATGTTAATGTACCGGAATCTCTATCCCCTTGTCTAGTGAGTGTTAAAAACCGCTGCAAAACACCTGTGTACATCTTAGCTTTTTCATGGTGATCCAGATCAGACCTGTGCAAAATATTTCTTATAGTCATGTCCAGATCATTCTCCACAACCTGTTGTATAGACTCACGGGTGTTAGAGGATTTCAGCTTATCCAACTGGTGTTGCGGTACTAAAAACATCTTCTCGGCATACTCCATCACCAAACTTATTTAGATGTAACCAAACTGGTTATAAACGGGATTGCCGCACTTAGCAAAGGTAGTAGAAATCCTCCTTGTTGGTTGATTAACCGTCTTTTACGTCTAACTCCAACCTTTTTATCTGCAACAGTTTTGATCTCACTTCTTCTTCTCTTCAGTTTCTGATATTGCTGTGGTGTTAGCGGAATATTACCGTGGACTACGTTAAGAGCTACTTCACACAATGTCACAATGAGTTCGTCTGCAGCCGCCTCTAAAATAACGCGTCTTTGTTTAGGCGTGGCTTTTAATAACAATTTTAAAAGAGGTAGGTTTCTTAAAAGTCTTGCAGACATTTTCAAATCTCTCTGTCAATGTTTTCTTTTCTGAATGTACACGACTGGATGTTGTGACAGAATATCTGTTCTGAGACGGTACTGTTCTGGTGTTTTCGCTTTAAAGTCAATCAATAGATACCCGAAAGGGGTGCTGGTAGCATTTTCATAACACTCCATAAAGTATTTTGTGTTCCTGGGGTACATCTGCCGCGCTAAGACATTAATTTGGGTATTGTCTCTAGGGTTTTTAAACAATACCAAATAATTAGTGTTCAAACTGATAGTCCTACTGGATTTACCTTGAAAAAATAAGTTTTGTACGATATATATTGCACTCAAGCTTCTATGGTGCACATAGTTGGTAAACAAACGTTCAACTTCTGAATTGCTGCTAGCATCTTTCATAACATCATCCAATATCACAAAATTGGTCTTGTTGGTGGGAAACAAGCGATCATCATTCAGAGTCTGCGGTATACCTTCAATAAATTTAATATCATACAGTTTCAACAATTCATCATACATAGGTTGCCAGCAGTCATAAATGTACACAATGTTTTCAATTTTTTTAGAAATTACACTTTTAGCATTTTCCAACAACTTTTTTACAAAAAATGTTTTTCCTGAGCTAGAAGGACCGCTTAACACACATGAAAAAGGATGTTGTAATCTAAAATCAAAACCATCCGGGTCTACCACACCCCGGTGCCCAAAAACGTTGTCAGTAGCCATATGGTAGCGTAGTTAGGTCGGGTAGCAGTACACGCTTGTTGTATACGACTTTAAATTTTTTCACAACTGACTTGTTGTGCAATGTGAACTGCTTTTTGTTCCTCACTATACTGTCGGTGTACGCGAGAATGTG
The DNA here is from genome assembly GCA_029959095.1 of Rhinichthys osculus. Classification (NCBI taxonomy): domain Eukaryota; kingdom Metazoa; phylum Chordata; class Actinopteri; order Cypriniformes; family Leuciscidae; genus Rhinichthys; species Rhinichthys osculus. The sequence goes on along the minus strand of JARWKJ010000013.1, from coordinate 7,738,420 downwards.
ATTACTGTCACCCCGCCCCCTCACATATTGATCGACAAGCCCAATTAATGTGTCTAACCTAATGGTCTCGGAGTTTACAGCATTCAGTGTGATGCCTTTGGCCTTCATACAGACCTTACCCTTAGCAGTTCTGTACCCGTAACTTTTCGGACCACTTGCCGAAAATTCCACAATATGGTCTCCATCCCCAACTTCATCAGTAAGGTCACCAAGATATGGCCCCAGTGGGGGCTCATATTCACCCTCTTTAGACGTGAACACAACACTATCTGTGTCGCAATAAAGCAGTCTATCACCCAACCTGTCCATAAGATCATAAAGTTCTAACCGCGCGTGGGCCGTTGTAAAAGCCCCGAGAAAGACGTTAATGTCACAAGTCTGGGTCCCTTTCCCATTTGCGTAAGCCCACTGAACGATCGCAACAGTGTCTGACACAAATGAGAAATGCTTGAGGTCATACTCAGTGCCAAAAATGTATCGGGCAAACTGTTCAGGGTCTGTTCTTTGTCAGCGTCGGTCACAACGTCTTTTGGAAAACCTGAACTTTCCTGTTTGAACTGTAAAAATGTTTTAACATAATCACAAAACATTGTTTCAGAGCGTTGGGGAAAATGCCAGACCTCATCGATTTTTGTCACTACATAACCCTTCTCAACGGCTTTTAACAGTTCAATGCTAACCCAACACCCGTGAATTGATCTTTCCTCATCAGTATGCACACACGGGTGTGTCTGGTTCTGCTGTTCAGCACATGCCCTGCAAAGAGGGAACATTAACTTACCCCCGGTCCTATAAGGCAGTACGGGGTGAAGCAACCCCCGTGGCGGAAGGACTGTTGCCTTGACGAGTCCGTAATAATCTTCAAGGTTTTGAAAATCCTTGTGTATTATTTCCGGATGCCCAATTGGGTAACATTTTCGAGCCTGACAGTAGGGATATAGTGATGTAAAGTCAACATACCTAATCCGCTCGCCCTCCGCAACTTTGTGATACAGTTTTAATGCGTTCGTTCGGCCGCCGAATAGAGCTTCACGGGGTTTCAATCTTTCAGTGTGTTTGTAAGTGGACATGAAATCCATAACTGCAACATCACTCTGTTTAGCGCGCATCCATGCACATTCCCAAATCACCTCGACCTGAAGACCGTACGCACGCTCCAAAATTTCAATCTTGTCGTCGCATTGTCTTCTCAAAACGCCATAAGGCACTTTTGATAAGGGGTTTAGATCGTTGGGGTTATAACATCGTTCACAACCATGAAAGAAACACCCGAGAAATTCGAATGCTTTTTTCACGTTGCCATCGTCGTAGAAACCATCCACATAGTATTTCCCAAATGACGCCTCACCGGTGTTTAAAGCATGTTGAATTTCTATGCCCCGTGATTTTCGGATGAATTCGAGCCATTCAATTGAAATGGTCGAATAAGTTTTGTTCTGATTGGTGTACGCATTGTTACGTGTCAGAGCTATTGTGTCTTTTGGGATGTAGTGTGTTTTATATGTGGCCATACATGTTGCTGCCAAAGTGGTGTAATTAAATGGATCAAGGCCTGTACACAAAATGAATTCGTCGCGGTACTTCATGCATGCCTCCCTCAGCAAAACGACATCGTTTTTACCATAAAGCGCGAGTTCTTTTTTAAAATCGAACACTTTGTCAGATGTGGTATTGTACCAATCATCAAACGCAGCCCTGTCTTGGTTCGACATTGTTGCATACCCGTAAAATTTCTTGTCAGGGTACGGGCCTATGTAGTTGTCATTTTCAACGCGGTTAAAGTGGTGCGGAAAATACCCCTTCTCTGCATTAGTCAGATTAAATGCAACGGGTGTCTTCGCCAGACGCATGGGTATGAATGAATATGTATCAATAAAACGTTGCTTGAAAGCTGCGTCATACATTAAGATTAGCCTGCAACCTTGCATTGTGATTTTAGGAGCAATCCCCATCTTAGTAAAGAATTCCAAAATTATGAAATTGTCAAACCCCGCTGCATTGTGGGCTAGCCATGTGTAATTAAGGTAACGTGGTTGTCTGAATTTTTTAACGAGACGATCCACACAATCGGTCCCTTCAGCCACGAATTCCTCGCCATCAAACGTGATAGCACATACAAAATTGGCAACGTGTTTACCATTTTCATAACGGGTCTCAAAATCGTAGAAAATGTAACGATCGTTCGGCATCTCCGGCTTAACTAGTTGGATAAAACACTGATGTACACCATCGGTGACCAAACTCTCACCACAGTGCATACAACGATCTGCAGGGCATTTATGGGGTTTGGGTTTAGTACCGCTGACATGGTAACGTCTATTACATTTACCGCAATATTTAGTCACGTCGCACTGCGCGTATTGCATACCCCGAGGTGGTTTTTTATGCATCTCGAAACAATAGTCAGACTTACAGTAGCGCAGGCAGTCGCCGCAATGTTTTGGCTTTTTGGGGTGTTTATGACATTCCGGGTCATTACAGACATCGCAGATGTACCGACATCTGTGATCTCTCCTACAGGTGAATCCTCGGTGGCAGAACTCACACACGTATGGGGTGCCAATAAATGCACGTAGATTTTTAATCATAAAATAATGATTGTCATGCAGGTACAAAAATACTGTTTTAGGATGCGGATCGTCTGTGTTTGTATACTTCTCCAAAACACCCGTATCAGTCCGATAGAAGACAACTATTTTAACGCTCAGCATCTGTTCAAACCGTCCGATGTCATTAAACGCTATCTTGTATTGATCACCATAGCCAGCTGACTTCTGTATTGAAGATGCTGCAGACTCAAGCTCTACGTGTGGTTTCTGTGGATTTAGGAAATGTGCCAGACAGATTGCAAAACAAAGATTGTTTGAAATGTTCGTGGGACAGAACAGATTAAGTCTGTTTTTGGTAATCACTTCATTGTGGGCAAGATCACGGATCTTTCGATAAACACCGCCGTGTTTACTTCTCGCTATCGACAGTCTTAAATTCAATCTCTCATCAAACTGTACGTCAGAGTTGCTCTGCATTATTTTTTCAAGGTCGTTTATAAATAGATCTACACTATAACCATTGCTACCCGTCAAAAGTGTACTAACATCTGATGTCAAACTCGAGCCCCTCAACGTGATGCTGATTAAACATCCGTCTCCACCTAACAGTTTGGAAAACTCCACAATTTCAGAAAGTGTGTCATGTAAAAACACTGTGTAGGCTGCTAAATCTGTCGAAGATATCTCTCGCAAATTTATAAGCCTGTGGACTTCCAGACCATTGAACCGTGCTCGGGGGAGTACCGTGTACCCACTAACATCACCACCTACTGTTACAAGTGATTCTATATCTCTATCTGTGAGACCCATATTGGGCGCTTCAGGGTTGAGTGTGCGATGTGTCTGTGTACCTGGGCCCTCGCCTGACTGGTGAAAAGACACAAGATGATCGAATGCAGAATTTGGTTCTGGACGAGGTTCTAACACCTCTCCTGCTTGTTGGGTATTTACAACATGTTCAAAATCATTATTTGGGTCAGGATCCTCATCGGACATTGATCTCACGATGTTTAATAATTCTACCAACGTATCAGTTGAAGACTCAGACCTATTCATATCCTCCACAGTCTGTATTAAATAGAGCAATGTTTCTGTGTTACTGCACTGTTCGAGGGGCACCACGCTACCGTCGTTTCGTCTAAACCTAGCTACCGGACCCTGATCAAAACCATCTGGCTCCCGACAACGTTTAGGCATTTTTAAATCAGATCTTTTTTTTATTTTATTTATTTAAATCACATGAAGCAACACCTTAAAAACTATGGATAATAAACCCTGTGTCCATACAGTAAAAAAAAGATAGAATGAAAAACTGACAAATGTTGAAGAAAAAAAAACAAAACAAAAAAAACATAGTATGCAAAATATATATATATATATATATAAAATGTTGTCAACTCAACCAAGTTTCTTTTTAAGCATGAGCACCAGTTGCTTTAGCAATTCTGTAGTCAGGCATTGTTCTCTGGCTACTTTTTGAACAGTACCACTATGCAACCGTTGCGCTGCTATGCATTGTTTAAGCCAAATTCCCTGTTGTTGTTGTGTTGACTCATAAGCATCTAAACGTCTCTCAATGGCATTAAGGCGTTTGTCAAAACGTACCTCGAAGGCATTCAATGCGGTCTTGACAGAGTCCTGTATCAGTCTGGCTATGTGCTGATTGTCTATAAAGGGTTGTGATTCCTGTTTGTAAGCCTCCTGATTTGAAGGCAGCTGTTCAGGGTCGGATTCCTCCACAACCACGACCCGTTCGCTGGTTGGAACAGACTGCGGTGTTTCTTTAGGGTCGTTTGTAAATACACAGCCGTCCCACGATTGTATCAGACCCTCACTCCAGCTCTGAACATCATTTATATCGGGAACTACGACCACCTCTGTTAAGAAGTAGAAAAGGGTGCAAAAAAAAAAAAAAAGTTGGTACAAATGTGTTAATATTATAATGATAACAGTAATATTAATATTAACTATATTTTCTAAGACTAAAAATAAAATAAAAATCAGTCTGGTACTAATGTAACATTAAAAAACAATACTTATTGTCAAATTCTCTCTCTCTCTCTCTCTCTCTCTCTCTTTATATATATATATATATATATATATATAAACAAACAATCAAACAAGACCATGCTAATATGGAATGGCACACCAGCCTAAAATCATCATGTCTACACTTTTTTTTTCACACACAGTTCTCCAATGGTGTAATGTATGATAACAACAGTTCTAAACTAGCGTATTGGCACATTATACATCCACAAATACATTCGACCCTCTCACTATCACATTCAAATAAACAATATTTATCTTTCTGATTTAGTGTGTACAGAAAACAATCCATCAGCTTTTGTTCATTACTTACTTTTACCAGCTGATCGTCTTGGCTTTTTTGGGGCAGATGTCTGTGATACGTCTCTCGAAGACTCGTCAGCAGAAGCTTTTGCGTCCGCATGGGACACCACGGCTGCTTTACGTTTCAACTTATTTTTCGCTTTCTTATCCGGTTTATTCACACATTCAGACACACCGACATTGCTCACAACGTTTGATAAGCCATCTGTAAATACATGTGTTAAAGTTTTAAAACAAAATCAACAAATCATAGCAGCATAACATTGTTTGATAAAGCCAAATGACAATGCACTTACCCAGGGGAATAACTCCAACGTTGGCTGACTCGCTGCTTCGCGGTGGTCCGTGTACTAAGGCCTTGATAGTCACGCGTTTCGGCCCTGGTAAAAACAAAAAACCCAGAGAAGATAAGATATTTTTTTTTTACACAGCCACAACACTGTTTAAACACGGGTGTAACAACATTCAACAATACCTGGCACAAGTGCATCCGTGATCGCTCGTGAAGAGGCAACAGCTTTGTGCGCACCAGCAGCTGTGCTAGGTCTAGCCACGCCTCCTGGCGAAAACAAAACAAAACATCATCCGTCACACACACGCACACAAACACACACACACACACAACGTATGCAACATTTAAACATAATTATACGTACCGCCGGCTTGATTTAGGAAATTAATCTCCTCAACAAGATCGAAGAGACTCAAGCTGTCACGATCTGAAGCGGGCAGATAAAACCTTAAGTAAGCAATACAACAGCGACGCTCGTAAACAAAAATAATGTTTCTTAACAATGTTACTAAATAATAAAAAACACTCACTGTTAGAACAGGATTCCATCTTCTTGCACTCACGATTCCAACAACACAATATGGCTTGGAAAATAGTTTGAGAATAAACAGCGGTGATGCTTGACACGAGACACGACACACTAGTACGCTTCAGTGACTGTGCTCGCGTTCAACACACATTTATACACGCAGCTTTTTGGCGAAGTGTGAAAACGGGCCTCCCCAGCAGACAGAATACACAACGACATAACACCTATATCGCGCAGGTAGACGAGCAATAAAACCCGGAAGGCCAAGGGCCAGACACCTTTCTTTTACACCTCTGGCCAGGATGTCACCGCAGGAGGATGTCACATGGCGTCGCGCAGCCTAGACATACCGGAGCCTGTCAGCGACCCATCATAAATCAGAGACAGGGGAACCTCAGAACCATAAATCAAAGTCATAAAACACCTTTTTTGACACATGGTTTATGTTAATACTACTAACAGCGTCAGACAAAAAGAGGTCTGCATATTTCTCACCAGCAGAACTGGATGTGCTTATGCAAGCATACGCAGAATTTGAACACGTATTTAAAAAAAAAAAAGCAACACGGCTGCTGCGGCGAAGGACGGAGAGTTAGCTTGGGAGAAAATAGCTGCTCGAGTCAATGCGTAAGTTTACATTGTAATTACTTTTATACAGTGTTGGGTGTAATGAATTACTAAGTCATCTAAATACTGTAATAAAATTAAAGACTATAAAACAATTCTGTATAAAAAAATAGTGGATTTAATATCCAATTTTAAAAGGTATATTTTTAATGCAACTTTCTCCCTCTAGTTATAATTCATAATTCATGCAATTGTATATTGTTTATTTGAAAGCATTAGAAGTGCAGTTTCTTGTCTCTCCTTGTATTGTTCAAGTGGTTGAGGTTGATTTGGGATTTAGAAAGTAATTAATAAGTAAGTAGAACAAATTAGTAAGTAGACCAATACTTTCTAGAGATAGTAATTATTACATTAATCTAATTAGACTTGTTGAAGATGTAATTTGTAGTCAGTAATTAAGAACTATTTTAGAGTAACTTACCCAACTGTTATAATATCAGAGGTGAAACTGGAAGAACAGTATTTTATTAAACCTAATTTAATTTTCATGTATAGGTGGAATCCTGCAGGCATCAAAAGAACGTGGCAGCAGCTGAAAATGAAATATAAAAACATACTTCAAGCAGGTAAGCCTTGAGCATATCATATGTGTAGAGTAGGCCTAGCTACCTGGCTTTACAAACATTTGACATATTAAATGACTAAATAGCATTCAGTGTCTAGCAGAGCAGCAGCATTTTTGACACAGGTCTAAATGTTCATTCTCATTTGACTTCTACTCAGCCAACAGAAAGAAGGCAGAGGCTCGTAAAACAGGGGGAGGACCTGCACCACCACCTCTGACAAATGCAGAAGAGATGGCCCTGAGCCTGAATGCTGGAAGGCCAATAGCTGAGGGAATTCCTGGAGGGACTTCATCAGAGCCAGTCACTCCAGAAGATTTAAGTGCCTTCATAAAATGTGAGAGGTCTACCTACAGTAGGCCTATGTGTTATTTTTTTTTATATAGACTAAATGTGATATTTTCATTTATATTACTTTGGGTTGGGTTTTTTGTTGCTCCCAACAGATTCGGATGGTAATATCTGTCTCTTGGAGCCTCCTGTCCCAACAGAACCCCAGGCAGTTGTAAGTAGCCTACTCAATAAACCATCAATTATGACAAATAGTATTATAAAGTGTACTCTATGAAATGCTCATCTTCACAGGATGATGAGGATGAAGAAACGTTTCTGCTGCCACAGACATGCCTACAGAGGTAATGTTAATATTATATGTCTACACATCAAACAATCTACACATTCACATTTATATGTGGAGTAGCCTATAGAATCTAAGTTTATGTCTATAAATGGTAATTCTTATCTCTACCCCCCAGAGTGTGGATGAACAGCAGGAGGAAGGTCCATCAACTTCTGGTGCACAGATGAACACGGTTCAGTGATTTACAGTAAATGCTACAGTTTAATTCTGAATTTTAGAACTACATGATGTAACTCTAATCTAATGTATTTTCAGTTGCCAGTTAAGGAGTTATATAGACTTCTTCTTATTAAAAAGATAGAAAAAAACAGCAAAGAACTTGTATACTTGGACCGCCAGATCCAAAAGGCAGATCTGGAAATCGAGATTCTGAAACTAAAGCTAGAAGTGAGTGAATGGTCACAGGATTCGAGGAAGTATTGAAACTATTTTTAAATCTAATCTTTTTTTTATTTATTTTTTAGGAAATGAAGAACACCATTTAAATTGCTGTGATTTTATGTTAATTTATTTATTTTATTTTTTTGTGGTGGTGGTGGATATCATGTGTATTAATTTGAGAAGACATTGCGGTATATCATATCCCGGACTACCCTTCCATCCTGGAAATCTGCAGGGTTGATGGGGTCTTCCTCAGGGTCTTGTAATTGTAGGGCAGGGTGTTGCTCCCCTCTAATTATGGCAATATTATGGAGAACAACACATGCCACAATAATGTCGCAGGCCCTTTCAGGGGTTACCCTGAGGTGACGTAGGCACTGGAAACGTGCTTTCAACAGGCCTATGGTCATCTCCACCCGGGCTCTCGTCCTGCAGTGTGCCACATTGAAGCGCTGCTGTGGGCTTGGTTCAGGTTCTGGGTAAGGGGTAATAAGATTTGGTTGGCATGGGTAACCCCTATCTCCCAGCAGAAAGCCCTCAATCTCTCCTGTAAGAAAGTTCACATTGCTTTAGAGCTGCATAGAAATTCCCCTGTAAGTGTGTAGTGCATACATTGAAACATGTGTATAGGATATACATTTACTTACCCCTTTCCAGTCTGTTGCTCAGGGTTGACTCCCGATACATTCTTGAGTCATGAACAGAGCCGGGCCACTTGGCCTCCACATTTGTGATTATATGTGCAGCATCACATATGATCTTGACAGTGCAAAGAATGAGAGATGTTACAGTATTGTGGTGTAGTCTTTGACCATTAGAAACAGTAGGCTGTCAGTGTACCTGCACATTAATACTGTGGATGGATCTCCTGTAGACATAGTCCACTTCATTTTCAGAAGGTGCAATGATGGGAATATGTGTGCCATCAATGCATCCAACCACATTCGGAAATCCTAAAGGGAATTCTAATTATTAGGTTACTTCCAGGGGTCGCAGCAAGATATTCTTAACTGAATGTAATTTATCAGGTTAGCCTCATTTAAACCGATTTATACACCACTGACCTGCAATCCTGTGAAACTCCTCTTTGATGACTCTCACTGGTTTGTGCCCAGGAAACAATACAAAAATTCTCAGGAAGCGCTTAAGAGCGAGGCACACTTTCCTTACCGCTCTGCAAACAGTAGCCTTACTAATATGTTCTGCATCCCCGTTGTTATAAAGAAAACTTCCATTCGCAAAGAAACGTAGAGCAACGCAAAGAATCTGCTCGGATGTAAGAGCACGGCCGCGATGGATGATGTTTCTGATGTAAGGATAGATGAGATTATGGATGTATCTTATTGACTGTAAAGAAAAACGGTACCGCTCAAATAAAAATGGATAGCGATATGACAAAAAAAATCCACTCTGGGCCTCAAAATCCTCTCCCGACGTAAATGTAACTCCCTATGAAGTAATACAGCCTCTTCATCAACAGGATCATCCATAAAAGGACATGCCATTTTTATTCCCTTTGATGCGCTCTGCGTGACTGAAATGTGCGCAATGAATATGTCCCCAAAGAATCAATGAGGTGTTTAAACACCGCTTCCTCTTTAAAAAAGGGGAGGAGACCAAAATAAACTCTGGGTTTTCCGGAGAAAACCTGGTCCCGACCAGGTTAGGTTCACAGAGTAAGTTGCCATGGTAACTGACTCTGAGTATAAGTTACCTCTTTCAGAAACGGGCTTGACTTACTCTGCTTTCTCAGGTTTGACTTACCTCACATTCTGAAACAGAAAACCCAGAGTTTCCCTCATTTCAGGGTTAACCTACTCAGAGTTTTCACTTAACCTCCTTTCTGAAACAGGCCCCTGATCATTTTTTATTATTTTGTGATGCAAAACAATAAAATTCAAAAGGGTGTACTTTCTTTTTCACTTGACTGTATACAAGTGCACATAGCAATGAAGCAGTCAACTCTAAATGCATTTCTGAACAGGTATAAATCCCAGAGGGCAGTTGACAACATTTAAAATGATTTTTTTGTACACTGTCACAACCTCCACCAAGCCCAGAATTTCTAGAATTAAAAATAAGCAATTAAAAGGAGAAAGTTCTTATAAAGTACTTGAGTCCAAAGTATCAAGCCAAGTTTCAGTCACAAAAAGGAAGTCCAAATTATTTGATGACCAATAATAAATGTTTTATTCACCAGAAACCTTGCGTTTATTAACACCATCTTGACCGAGATGGTGTTATCAATTTGTGAAAACTCCAAACACCTTGGGGCATTTCAGCCCCAAAGATTCGAAGTCGAAGATTACTAGGATTAACTCCTCCGCTCCATTGATACAAATGCCACCAGACTCCCCGAATTGCTGGAAGCAAGTCATCCGGATCAACAGGTACCAGTCATGAACGTCTTACTTCCACAGGGACATGCAACATCAAAGAGGTCCGTTAAGTGGCCCAGTATCTTTTATGCCCTTTTTACACCTGGTATTAAGATGCATTTTGGTCGATCCCATCAAAAGTGGATGATGCTAAATACAGGTGTAAACGTCTACAATGTTTTGAGCTTGTCCGCTTTTGACCACATCTAGAGGAAGTTGAAAACAGATTTCGTAGTGCAGATACTCATGTGGTCGAATGTGTTCGAACAGCCACAAAAGAACCCTTACTGTCCGCCTAGTGACCTAAAGCGTAAACATAATGGGAAGCACTAATCAAACGGGATTTATAATTTGTCGGCTGAAGACCTTAGTTTAGTTTGAAGATGAAAAACGTTCCAAGCACAATGTTCTTTCACCATTCCTGATTTCTAACACATACACCGCGTTCGGCGTGGTCTTGCGGCTGTCAGAGCAGGCTGTCCTCCGGTCATGTTCATATGCAAATTGTGTGAGCTTACTTCGTCCATTAAATCGAAAGATCTGAAAAAGCCCATAGACTCTCCCCTTGAAGAAATCAGGACAGAAAGTGGTTGAAAGTGGACAAAAGAGACCGATTTAAACACCAGCTGTAAATGGATGGGAATGTGTTTCCCTCGTCTACTTGTGATCCAATTAATCTAAACGCATCTTAATACCAGGTGTAAAGAGGGCCTTAGATTTATTTTCCACATTTCGAATGACCTTTCTTCCTTTCCTGGCAACAAAGTTACCGAAGCAGCCCCATAGGAACCTAAAGTAAAAATGCAGGATGAGTGAAGCCATAACAGAGTCCCGTGGGCCCAATGCCAAGTAAGACATCCGAATGCTAATAAGAGTTTGACGATCGTAACAAAACATGGAGTTACCATTTGCCAAAATAGCACCAAGAGCAGGCCTAGAGCTAAACAGGTACAAACTGCACATAAACAAACAAAGAAAAAGAACAGCAAAAAAGAACAGAAAATATATCTAAATAACAGTCTCTACTGCGAAACAAAAAATACAGGAGGACTGTGACAAGAGCAAAGCAGATGGTCAGGTGTGGATGTACACAATGGGTGAATCACTTGTGATGAACATTCCAGGGTGGAGTCTTGTAGAAGATAAGTATCTGATATGGGCCACATTTAAAAGTAATGTGAACAGACTATCACAGAAAAAATTTTTTTGTGGAAAATCAGATTCAGCTGCAATATGAATATAGCCGTAATTTCACACAGATACATATTTACTGGTGCCATTTTAAATGTCAGAGCCTCAGATCTTTATGACTTTTTAAGTGTATCTGTAAGTGTCATGACAAAATAAAAATCAGTTTTTGAAATTCCTCCTCCTTTGAACCTTGTCACACTGATAAACAGCAATTACTTTCCAGAGTGAGTTTGCAAATGCCGTTTCAGGTTTCTTTGATATGGGAAACTCTTCTCACACTGAAGACATGGGAACTTCTCTCTGGTGTGAGTTATTACATAATTCTTATGGTGTTTCCTGTTTGTGAAACTCTTTCCACACTGACGACAACTTAAACAGCTCTCTTTCGAGTGAATCCTTATGTGGTACTTAAGGTTATCTTTATATCTGAAACTCTTTTCACACTGACCACATTTGAATGGCTTCTCTCCAGTGTGAATTCTCATGTGGTAATTAAGAGTTCATTTACGTCTGAAACTCTTTTTACACTGATTGCATGCAAAAGGCTTTTCTCCAGTGTTAATATTCATGTGTTCCCTAAGGCTTTGTTCCCGTATGAAGCCATTCCCGCACAGAGTGTAAGGGTGTAAGGCTTCCCTCCAGTGTGAATTCTCATGTGTCTGTTGAGGGTTCTTTTCCGAGTGTAAGTCTTTTCGCACTGTTGGCAGGTGAAAGGCGTCTCTCCAGTGTGAATTCTCATGTGGACTTCAAGGCTTTCTTTTCGAGTGAAACTCTGTCCACACTGTTTGCAGGTGTAAGGCTTCTCTCCAGTGTGAATTCTCATATGGACTTTAAGGTTTCCTTTTCCACTAAAACTCTTTCCACACTGTTGGCAGGTGATAATACTCTCTCCAGTGTGAAGTCTCATGTGGACTATAAGGCTTCCTTGTTGACTGAAACTCTTTCCACATTGTTGGCAAGTGTAAGGCTTCTCTCCAGTATGAATTCTCATGTGAGCTTTGAGGTTTCCTTTATGTCTGAGACTCTTTCCACATTGTTGGCAGGATAAAGGCTTCTCCACAGTGTGTATTTTCTTGTGGGCTATAAGGTTTCCTTTTTCAGTGAAACTCGTTCCACACTGTTGGCAGGTGAAAGGCTTTTCTCCAGTGTGAGTTCTCATGTGCCTGTGAAGGTTTTCTTTTCGATTGAAACTCTGTCCACACTGTTGGCAGGTATAAGGCTTCTCACCAGTGTGAATTCTCATGTGGACTTTAAGGTTTCCTTTTCCTCCGAAACTCTGTCCACACTGTTTGCAGGTGAAAAGGCTCGGTCTAGTGTGACTTCTCACGTGGACTATAAGGCTATCTTGTTGATTAAAACTCTTTCCACATTGTTGGCAGGTGAAAGGCTTCTCTCCAGTGTGAATTCTCAGGTGGACATTAAGGTTTCCTTTATGTCTGAAACTCTTTCCACACTGTTGGCAGGTGAAATTACTTCTAGTTCCTGTCTTTTGAGATCTTTTTGAGCTCTTTTGTGAGGAAGTCTTTTTAGCCCGTGTCAATCTTTTTCCAGTCATGAAATCATGAGGTTTATCATAATGTTCTTTTTCTTCTTTCCTTTCATTGAGTTCATGACTCACTTCTTTCAGTGCCATCAGGTCTAGAAAAAAAAAGAAAGAAAGACAAACCAATTTAGACATTTAAAGCATCAAAACCAACGACATATATGCTCTATAACCTATCCTATCCTACACTGTCTTGCAGTTAAAGTTTCATCGCTAATCAAATACGCCTACCTGTCATTTTCAAGCAGTCCTGAAGACTAAAGACATTTTGGGGTTGGGTTAAATTTGCAGTTGTGTTTGGTCCTAGTGGGCCACTACTTTAGTTTAGCTCCATCCTTGATCAGAGTTGCCCATCCCATCTATAGATCTTAATCAATACACCAGTGGTTTTGGGACACTCCACTGCACATTTTGTCCCTTATTCATCACATTAAGATCATCACCTTGTTAGGAGAGAGCAGACATTGGAGGAATATGTAGCTTTTATCGTAATTGAACCACGCCTCTTTAAGCGAGCCAGGACAGAGCAATCACACTAGTCAAATAAACCAGATTTAAGGGGTCAAACGTGCTCGGGCACGGTTCAGATCGCCTAGTGCAAGTACATCCTTAACTTTTTATCAAAATCAAATAAAAAATTAATTAAAAAAAATCTATATCACCCTGGAAAATTGGTTAACTCTTTCCTTGCCAATGATGAGATTTTCACTCATTTATGACACAATAATCTCCCGCCATTGATGGAATTTTCTTTTGTGAAAATAAAAATGGTGGTGGTGGCTGGCAAAAAACACTGACAGGGAAAGAATGAATGCTTATGAGATGTGATTTCCAAAGCACAAAACTTACATTTTATGGTTATACTCTTACCCGTGTCTGCATTTTCTGACAACAGGCTCCGTTAAACTTCACAGACTTTAATGAATGAGCGGCAGTGCACACATGCGTGTCAAACAGACAGAGCGCAGTAGAATAGAAACGCATTAAACACTCTAGATCAGGTGTGGCCAGTGTCGGTCCTGGAGAGCCAAAGTCCTGCAGTTTTGCTCACACCCTGATAAAAACCTCACCTAGCTGTAGCTTTTTAGTAACCCTTAAGACTTCGATAAGCTTGTTGAGTTGTTTTTGATAAGGTTTTGAGCAAATCTCTCCAGGACTGATGTTGGCCACCCCTGCACTAGATGCCCTGCTCCTGCCGATCCGACTGTCCTGCACAGTTCATCTCCAACCCTAATCAAACACACCTGAAGCAACCAATTAAGGTCTTCAGGATCACTTAAAATTAAAGGCAGGTGTATTTGATTAGGGCTGGAGATGAACTGTGCAGGACAGTCGATCGGCAGGAGCAGGATTGGGCACCCCGATCTAGATTCAACTCATCCGGTCATTATTAGGCTGCGTTTACACTTGGCATTAACATGCGATCACCGTGATCCGATCAAGCAGATCGGATCATAAGCCAATCAGGACACAGTGCGTTTACACCTGTCCACATCAAGTGGCTTCTGTATCTGGATAACAGATCGGATCTCGCATTCCCGCAAAAAAAAAAAAAGGATGGCTCCGGTGCAAAGTCGACCTGACCTGGTGAGTTTTCTTTTAAAACCAGGGGCCGGTTCCAAAAAGATAGACTTTGACTATGGCTTAGATATAGTAGATAGTCAGACTTCAGATAGACATCTAAATCAGACCATTGCACAAAGCACTTACGAATCTGACTACCTTAAGTAGGACTACACTGCAATGCATTCTGGGTAAAATAAGACACTTTTCAAAACAAAAAACATGGCGGATCGAGTAAGCGCATTCAACTGCTCAGTGCAGTTTACCCCTGTGGAAAATATGTGTTTGTTGGAGGAGTATAACTGTTACAAGGAGATTTTACTTAGGAAATTTAGCGGAGAATGTAGTAACAAGAAAAAAATTTTAATTTGGAAAAAGATTGCTACGACAGTTAACAGCGTTAATCCGACTGTTGAGCGGAGCATTAAAGACGTACAAAAAAGATACAAAAACCTGATACAAGATGCCAAAAAATAAATATTATATATAAATAAATATAGGAAATATCCAAAACCGAGAGGAGAACCCCAAGAGAAACTTAGACACCACTGAAATGGTGATGAATATACACTCACCTAAAGGATTATTAGGAACACCTGTTCAATTTCTCATTAATGCAATTATCTAATCAACCAATCACATGGCAGTTGCTTCAATGCATTTAGGGGTGTGGTCCTGGTCAAGACAATCTCCTGAACTCCAAACTGAATGTCAGAATGGGAAAGAAAGGTGATTTAAGCAATTTTGAGCGTGGCATGGTTGTTGGTGCCAGACGGGCCGGTCTGAGTATTTCACAATCTGCTCAGTTACTGGGATTTTCACGCACAACCATTTCTAGGGTTTACAAAGAATGGTGTGAAAAGGGAAAAACATCCAGTATGGGGCAGTCCTGTGGGCGAAAATGCCTTGTTGATGCTAGAGGTCATAGGAGAATGAGCCGACTGATTCAAGCTGATAGAAGAGCAACTTTGACTGAAATTTGACTGACTGACGTTTAATAAGATGAAATTTGACTGACTGACGTTTAATAAGAAGATATTTTATAAAGACAGTCCACTTCGTGTATACAGACAGGAGCCATCTTTGGAAAACAGTCTCGACTAGTTAAACCACAAACGCCATTCATTCAGTTCAGAAGTTCACTGAACTTCATACAGTTCAGCTCACTTAGCACGTCGTTCGTGGTTTGACTAGTCGAGACTTTTCCAAAGATAGCTCCTGTCTGTATACACGAAGTGGACTGTCTTTATAAAATATCTTCTTATTAAACGGTCTGTACACTTACAAAGTTCTCAATGCTTCGTTTTGCATGTAGGGACCCTCATTATGTTACTGTGTTAGTGTGGGGCTATTGAGCCTTGTTAGTGGTATAAACTAGCGATTTCTTTTTACTTATTAGATGCCCCCATTACTAGCGTTATACACTAAACAGTTTTTAGAGATAAAACTATTTACATTCGATTATCATGAAAACAAATCTCAGAGAACGGTTGACTAGGTACCAATGTTTTATTAGACCAAAGGTTCATTTTGCGCCGGAGTTCTCCTTTAACATTCTAACATTTGTAGTGTTCGAAACTAGTGAAAACTCATGACTTTAGTTGTGTGAGTGTAAAAATAACAAATATGGTAAATGAAACTTGACAGAGGTCTAAAATTTAAACCTTTTGGTTGCCTAGTAACAAGAGGGCTTGTCTATGAAGAACCAATCAAATTGTGTGGAAATTATGTAATGTCTCATGTAATTTTGCCAACCCCATTCTATAAAAACTGTTACATTCGTGTTTACTGGTGGGATTATCAATGGAATTTGTCTGAGATCTTCCGGTCGTCCTTAAAACTTCTTCTTGGGAGAGATGCTCTGAGAACTGTTTGAGTACTCTCCCGGCCGTGATTAAAAACATTTGGAGGACATTTGCTGAAGTCTGTCTGTATATTATTGCTGTGCAGCAAGTTAGATAGGGAGCAAGTTATTTAGTGAAACACTAGAGACCTTACTACCAAGCGATAGTGTTCGATAGGTTCAGGTTCAACCTAAGTCAGGTTTAGGGAAAAATCTACCACAGGGTAGACCCAAGGGGAGATGCTTAAAGTCCCTGTAAAGTCAAAATTAAGTATGTGTTCTGAGTTTATTACACCACAGAAAAATGTGTTATTAGCCACCCAGGCAAATTTGAATGATAAAAAAAGCCGGCAAGTACATAAAATAAGCTATCAAAATCTTGAAAAAATGAGCAGTATTCTCTGCTCTCAAACGCTGGGGGCGTGTCCACTGGCTGCGCTGAAACCACGCCCACTCGCGGGAAAGCTGCCGACGGTGATATTAGGTGATACTGCTTTAGGGGAGATAGTCGGTTCGGCCCGTTCGGCCCCATTCACCAGTAACAGCGGATTATCAGTAAATCTCAGTTGTCTCCGACGAAAGTTTATAAAACTATCCGTGTAAAATGATCACTACAGAGGCGGGTGTTGGCGGTGATCCTCAGCTCTCCATCAAGGTTGGCTCTTCACAAAATTAATCCACCTCTTCTTGATGTGATCGTTTTTAGGAAATTTAAATAAAGCCACCGATCTGTTTTGTACATGATCGCATCCAGGTAGTAGCCTGCACATATCTGACATCTGTAGAAGGCATAGCTAGCTAGCAAACTGTAGGCTGTAGTAACTAATAGTACTGACAGTAACTCGCGATTGAGCGCCAA
The DNA here is from genome assembly GCA_029959095.1 of Rhinichthys osculus. Lineage (NCBI taxonomy): Eukaryota > Metazoa > Chordata > Actinopteri > Cypriniformes > Leuciscidae > Rhinichthys > Rhinichthys osculus. Next base: position 7,721,110 of record JARWKJ010000013.1, on the reverse strand, counting down.
ACTGATGTGATTGTGCTCTACTGTTAGGGGAGGAGCCAGCCTCAGTGGCCTCAGTGCGTCATCAAGTAGGGGCGTGTCCTCGAGGTAAGGGGCTCCAGAGCGTCATCGAGCCCTGTTTTAGCCACTCCCAAAAAATCCGGAAAATAGTAATGGTGAAAAACTGTTTAACGGTCTAACTCCACAATTCAGTATTTCACAGTTCACAGTCTTTGTAATATGTTTTATAAATACATTTCTAACATTTATAATGGGTTTAGAATTTTTTTTTAGAATTGCCTTTACAGGGACTTTAAGGACGTTTGCAAGTATGTGTCTGATGTGAAGCGGAAGAAATTGGTGCAGAGTAGACGTGACTTGGGAGGATCATATATGAGCTAATCTCAGTCTCAATAAAAATCCACCTGTCTCTAAAGATCCACTTGTATGGGACAAAGAATTTTACTTGGTGACAATATGCAAAACCGGGTATTTTTGTTTTGCAATTAAATGACGGCCATGTTTTTCATGGTACAATGGTACTGTAGGGCCAATGGTACTGGGGCCCGTTCAAATAAGAAGGTTCAGCCAACTCAGAGTTAAAACTTAAACTTACGAGTTTCCCATCTCAGGGTAAGTCAACTCAAGGGTTTTCAGTTTCAAAACAGCTTAATTGAGTAGGTTGACTGAGTTAAAAGTGTGCACCATGACTATGAAAAGCCACAATCAATGGAGCTTTGAAATTGCGATTCACCATGGCAAAAACCCTTCAAAAAGACGTCTGCTACTTCCGAGTCAATACGCAAGTAGCAAAAAGGAACAAGGGAAGTAGAATTAAAATTCAGTAATATTAAGACAGCAGGCTACTATACCTTTCTGACGTCTGTACTAATTCTTTCCTTAAGAACTTCATAGATGTTATGTTCTTTTGTACTTTAACCCTTTCACACGTAAGTTAAAAATTTTCGAACTGACCCCCCCAGCGTGACTTTTTCAAGGCGACCGTTATTTAGAACCTGTCACTTTAATGTTTTCATGGAGATGCATCATTGCTTGTCACGTGACACAGCGCAACCACAACACAGCGCTGAATGAATGATGATCTGCTTTTATGTACTTTTTTCTTTTTTTATTCTAAATATTTACAAATGTATTAGCTACAGCATGAAACACTGATATTCCGATTGTCAGATATGTGCAAGTGGATGTGTTTTGTTGTTTAAACACCTTTATATCGATCGCGTTAGTTGAGCTGTATGTGCGATGGGCGGCGCCATGTTAGTTTGCGCCACAGTTCAGAGAATCGGATCTGTTGGATTTACAACAAGTCAATTCCTCCACTTCTCACGAAATACATGAAAGTAAATGGCCGGTGAACTGGGAGAAGAATAGGGTCAAATGTAAAGCTACTTACACAATGTGTATCTGATATGAATAAAACGTGTCGTCTTATTATAATGGAAAGGATTATTATTACCGCTTCCATAGACATCAGTGTGTATTTTACAAACTCAAAATCATTGTTTTGATAGTACTTATGTGTATTTAAATCTCTAAAACCTCAAATAAACATTGTGTGGTTGAAAACACTCAATAGTTGTGATGTATGACAGCACTAAGTGCGTCTGTCTCAGGCTCAGCGCCAGCCAACGTACAAAAGCACGTTTGAATTTAGCAGTTGATCACGTGATGCACTGACCGTTCTGATCACACCGGTGTGATCGTACGCTCCAGGGACCAGCCAAGACTGATCACACCGGTGTGATCGTAGGTGCAAAAGGGTTAATCTTGTTTGAAACATTTGTTTACTTTATACATTTCGTATATTCTTTAAAAGTAGGCTACTGTTGTTTAAGGTTCTTTTTGTTATATTGTAGAAATACTAAAACCCTATTCGGACGGGATTAGTTAAACATGGAGATGTGGGGTAAAGTAATTATCATTAGAGCTTTTCAGTGATTTTAGTCCCGTCAGAATGTGCCGTCTCAGTAATCATTATGGACAATGCCAGTAAAGATTACGGCGACTTTTACCTTCTGTAAAAAAGGTCAGGAAAAATGACCTCAGGTAATTATAATCCCGTGCGAATAGACCCGCTGTAAATATGTACGTAAATATTCCATTATTTCCTGTTTAAAGTAGTTTTCTGCGGTTTTTCCAAGTATGGAGGCGCCTGAAAAAGCATTCAGTTGCGTTCTAGGCAGTGGCACATCAAGTCTGTGGCAAAACTCAAGTGTTTACCACATAGCATTCATATCGAAAAGAAGGTCAAAAGCACTTGTTAGAGGCACAAAACTTATTTTAGCATTAGATAAGTGCCTATTTCCAACAGAATCCAAGCAGAATTTAATTAATACATCGTTCGACCGGACCTAACTTATAGCAATAGTAACTTTATTTATGTAGCACAATTAAGGCGAGACTCGGCAGGCAAAAACATAATTTATTTTTTTTTCACTGGTCAATTTTGAGATTTTTGTTTTCAATAACGTCTTCTTTCAGACACGTGCAGGGGTTAAAGTGAAAAAAATTCCTGAGCCATGAACTATTTGGGGGAGGGGGGGGGGGGGGGGTGCAGACGGACATATCTTCAATGGCACCACTTATTTTCAAGTATTAAAGCTGTATCTTAATGCCATCTTTTTATGAATGAAAGCCAGTTTCACTAATATTATAGCTGCTGATGTCTCGATGAAAATGATTTCCCCCCAAATTTTAATTTAAGTGAACTTAAAACAATCCTCACTTAAACCCATAATAAATGTCATTTACCTGCACCATACAGAAATTGAATAAGGTTATAAAACAGTCCGCACTGCATAAATTATAATATGAAATATAGATTAATCCTTATCAAAGCTACAAGCGTTCTTTAGTCAAGAGCAGTTAGTAATTTTCTCTGTCCCCTCTGTTCTTTAGGTTAACTTCACTGACATACAGAATTAATGGCTCCTGTCACTTTAAGATCTGTCGCTGCTGACAGGATCTCACGCGTCTCATTCTCTCACTACTCTTTACTTCCATTAAAAGATTTGATTTAACTCATTTAGGACTGTTCTTGTGAGGATGCTCGACAAAACTGACATTTTGGCATGTGTGTGCTATTGTTTGTTCAAGCGCGAAAGAGAACTCGATACTGGCGCGTGTCTTTCTGTGTGTGTGTGTGTGTGTGTGTGTGTGTGTGTGTGTACGCACGCACGCGCGTGTCAGAAGGACATTCACTGACAGCGCGTTCTCTTTTGTTTTGTCGCGCATGAGTGGTTTAAAGCATTTGCGTGAATAAGAACATGGTCATAAGTATAACCCTAGCTAAAGGATGACGGAAAGAACGGATGCTGCGTTTTTGCGTTAAATATTTGAACACGTTAAAGCTGGGCAAAAATAATCATTTTTTCCTCACGGCCGCACGCCGGAGTTCCGGCACGGTGCCGGAATACTTTAAGTGGTGAAAAAAAAGTCAGAAATATACATTTAGGTCTTTATTTTACTACGTCTGTAGATTTCTCATAAATTCAACCAGTAGCGGTTTTGGGCACGGGCGAACCGGGCAGCCATGACACATGCACTCATTCATGGGGGGCGGCACGAGCAGTAAAAAATAAAACAAAAAAAAACCTCTGCGCCGCGAAGCAGTTTTCTATCATCTATCACCTGGGTCTCCAACACGTCGCTCGTGAGCTACCAGCTCGTGGCTTGATTGGAGGTAGCTCGCCAAGGGACCGTTTACATATCGCGTCTTTTGTGCGCTCAAGTTCGTTCAAATGTAGGCGCGCTCATAATTGAAGCGACGCGCTAATTTTTTCCAAGCGCAGTAAAATGAAAAAAGTCTCTACTTTCTAGAATGCTGCAAACGCACCGCAGGTCATGATGTGACAAGAACAAACTAAAACTAATGGTTTAGCTTTCGGGACCTTTTGAGTGAGTGAATGAAAATGACTTTGCGTCAATCATCGAAAAGAGTACAGCAGTTGTCACTTACAAGGGGAAAAAGGAAAATTAATAATGTATTACTCGGTGAAATGCCCTCGGGAAGCGCATCTGAACGCAAGCTGTCGATGGGAGATATAAGCCAATCTATAAATAAAGGTGAAGCGCACGCTACACAACAGTGGCTGCTTGTTCATGTTGCGCGATTGAATGAGCTGATTGGTAATTTAATTTGTCCGAATTGTGGTATGTCAGGGCTAAAAATAAATATAGATCCACAGAATCATGGGTTCTGTAGCAGTTTATTGCTCGAGTGTTGTCTGTGTAAAGATGACAAGTACCGCAGGAGCGTGTTGACAGCCTGCAGCGCATGCAGCATGGTGGCACTCAAAATGCGAATGAGTGCCTCAACTCTGTCATATGAGCCCGCTGTCCAAAAACAGTGTTTGTGGGTAAGAGTAGGGTTGAGGCAGCAGCTAGTATGGCCATTTCAACTTTTAATGAGGGGGCCTCTGCCATGCTTGCCATTATGGATAAGCTTTGGCTGGAAAGCACTGTCGTTACCGTCACCACCATCAGTTGCCAGATTGGGAAGGTGATTTCCAGCCCAAAAGCTCACCAAAACCCGCCCACTACAAGAAAAAAACGCCCAAAATTTTACTGCCAAAATAATGTGATATAATTTCATTACCATGTCATTTAATCTCCTTAAAACAAAATAACGATGATAAAACAAAATAAAAAATAAATAAATTTCCAGCAAAACAGATCAGAACAGGGCAATAATTAAGGAGAATTAGCCAATATGACTAAAATGTCCAGGTGGACACTGTCAAAACGGCAATCGAAAAATGAACCGATGACTTCAACCCTCGGAAGTACACATTGCAGAACATAACGCAGAATTTAGCAGTCAAAACGGATTCATCGTTGATTCAAACCTTTTTCAGCAGCTGTCAGGGACAAGTAGAGTGCAGTCTGGATGGTGTAAAGTTGCAGATGTTTGGTTATAAGGCTAGTGTGCACATATGACATGGACAGGAATCGTCCCATATTTGATTTCAATTCAAGTCATTCAACTGTGCTCTCCTCTCAGAGTTATATTCACCATAGAGTGATCTCCTTCCACGTGTGCGTTTTTTAGAGTTGCTCACTACTGTACACTCTTTTGTATAGTAGGCTATGTCACTTTGCCTTAGCGATCACTTGAATATGCAGCTACAACTTCTCGCGCTCAACCGCGTCTGCCTGCGGATCGCTGATTGGCTAAAAGTGCGTGCTCGTCGGTGATGTCAACACTAACGCCAGCTGACTCTGCATGAGCGTGTGTGTACACAGTAATGTCATGATGACTGATTTTATGGAGTACATGCACTTTAGTTTCGTTTTTTTTAACCAATTAGACTTTAAAATGTAGATGTTTGAAAACCGCCGAAATGATCCCAAACCAGCCCAAATTTTTACCACCCGCCCAAACCCTTTTTTACCCGCACAATCAAATTCAAAACCGCCCAATCTGGCAACACTGAATGAGTGCCTCAACTCTGTCATATGAGCCCGCTGTCCAAAAACAGTGTTTGTGGGTAAGAGTAGGGTTGAGGCAGCAGCTATATGGCCATTTCAACTTTTAATGAGGGGGCCTCTGCCATGCTTGCCATTATGGATAAGCTTTGGCTGGAAAGCACTGTCGTTACCGTCACCACCATCAGGGAAACCGACATGCTGAGGATCACAAAAGCCAAATCCCTCCAGTCTGAGAGTGCAAAACGTTGCAGAAAGACTGAGTACAGCTTAAAAGCTGAAAAGGCATCAGCAAGAGGGGCCTACATATGGTGCAGGCATGGAGAGCTAGGCTTTCAACCCTCATGAGTGAACTTTGTGTTCTGTGTGGACATAGAAGACTAGAGTTGCAGTTCTGATGATAAGTTTGTGTCTGTATTTGTGGTTCTCTGTGGTTAGTTGAAGGTCTTATTTGGCAATGTTGTTTTATTCAGTTGTCATTGTTCGTGGTCTACATTGCTAACAAGCAAAACAACTGGCCAAGTAATTGTTTATAACAATGTTTTCATATAGAAATATGTGGAATTTGACAATATAAATCTTTAAAGCCCGTTTTCTCAAAATGACTTCTCTCATACTCCAAGTCTGAAATCTCTACTTCAGTAGCACCTATATACACCAAACTTTCCAGTCTTGTACCTAGTTATATTATAAAGACATTTACAGAGGGATTTGTAAATATATTACCGGTATTCCTAGCCTGATATATATAACATTTTATTCCAAAAAACATGGCGAAAATCAATTAAAGGCTATTGACTGTATATTCTGATTTACAGGATAACAAAAGTAGATATCCATAAATTTTTGTAATTTTATTCCCATCTAATATGTGAACACAATGAAAAAAGAATTTTGAACCTGGCTTTATCATTTCTCAGATTTTTTTTACTATATGCAAATTAGCACATATTTAATTAGATAATGCCTAATTTGCGTATTTAAACATTAAATTACAGAAAACTTGTAATACATTTTTTTCTCATCTTAAATGTAGGTAATCAACTGGGAAAGTTTAATGGTGATATCTGCTAGTTACACATTTTACCCTATTCACCTGTAGTGTCTCGCCTTAAAACAACACAAGTTGACCAAAATGCTGACCACAGAACACAAAAAGAGAAAAGAACATCACATAGGCAACACATATAATAACATTGTCACTGATTAAAAGCTATTGATAACAGATGTGTTTTGAGTTATAGGTTATATAGGACCTTTTTTTTGTTTCCACACCTGATATCAAGAAGCAACGTAATACAGGGAGTCACGGTGGTGCGTAAATCGAGTAACCCCTCCCCCTTCTGCCAGTTTTACTGAGATTTCTTATCCCGTGTGAATTTGCCATTATTATTACAGACGTCCTGTGGTAAGATTACATTACTCCATCTATCTACCCTTGTAAAGTTAAACCCATCCGTACAGGGCTTAACTTATCAACCCTGCAAAGCCTGAAATAATTCAATAATAGTCAAAAAATAAATGTTTTTAAAATGGAAGGATCTTTTTTACCTAAAGACAAAATATAAAAAAGAAAAGTCTGCATGTGTTATGTGCAAAACACAATGCAATAGGCCTACAATGGTGATTGAGAGATGAACAAATAGGCCTGAATTTTGCTCAAAATCCTGTTGTATCATATTGGATAAATAATATATAAAAAAATGTATAGATACCTTTAAAATATAAAAAAAATTCTTAAGGGGGAGCATATGCCCCCAGACCTCCTTAAAGGACCTGACAATCCTATAGTTTCAAAAAATCCTGTGGGAAACGCTGCAACAAAACGTCACAATTATAAGTTAATCAGTGTTCTCCTTTTAGAAATAAGTCCAATGGTTCTTGAGGTCAGAAAAGTAATAAAATGGTTAGAAGAATGTTGACTGTCGTCTATTTTCACTGAAAAACTATACAATCCAAAATTAGACATGTTAGGCTGCAAAAATCTGAAAAAAAGTCCCGCAAAATCCCTCCAGTTCAGTACTATAGAAGAACAATTATACATTTGATAGAATATTTAAAAGTCATAAAAACGTTTTTTTTTTTAGTAGAGCACTTTTGAGTACAAGTAAAAAAAAAAAAAACCTTTTTCAATTGCTCTCTATTCAGAAGTAGATATTGGGTTAGGCAACATGTTACACAGAATAATTATTTTGTTTAGGCTACTTCTGTATTAATCTATGTATGATTATACTTATGTATATTCTCTATTTCTGTAGAGCTGAACATTTTAATAAGGATCAAATGACTGAGTTCAGCTGTGAGAATGAAACTAACCTGTGTGTTCCTCAGTATCTTCATGTTTCACTGTCAGTGTTCCTTCAATCCTCATGTCTTCACTCTCCTCTTTAATAAACGCCATCTTTATGTCTTCAATCTCCTCTTTAATAAACGCCATATTTATATCTTCAATCTCCTCTTTAATAAACGCCATCTTAATAATAGTCATGTGGATCTCAGTCGCTTCACCAGGAGTTTTTCTGTGTGTTTGACCTGTTTAAAATGAGAATAATTAACAAAGAAAAACAAATCAAACCTAAATCTGTGTGTGTGTGTGTGTGTGTGTGTGTGTGTGTGTGTGTGTGTGTGTGTGTGTGTCTCAATAAGCTCTAGTTCAGTAGTTCAGTTCACTGGTAAGAGAGTCAGTCAGAGAGAGAGAGTTAATGGACTTAAACATATCTGATTAAATCAGACTTTAATATCAGACTAAAAACACTCAAAATTAACTCTGCAAACTTATATAAGAACACAAACTATTACTGACACACTTCACATTTAGATATTTATGATCTACATTTGGTTGTTAAAGAATTATAGATTGTATTTAAATGATTGCACGTTCATGAAAACATTAGCAGTTGGTTTGTAGAAGTTGTCATTACACATGTTAGTGTTTGTTGTTCTCGTTCATTTACACTGATGAGCAGCACGTGTCGTGATTCAAATCACTGAATCATTTCGCAAAGTATTTGATTCAATTGACTCGTAGTATCGAAAAGTTCAGTTTCTCCATCACTAACGTTACTTACTAGTGACTGATTTCGTGTTTATGAAACTGATTCACGATACATCATTTAAGTCAGATAAAGCCTTACAATGTTATTCAATAATAAATAACTAATTTCGCATCGTTTAAACAAATCTAACAAATACTGAACGGTTTCTATCGATGTAAACATTAAATTCTTGAAACAAACCTTTTTGCAGATGAATGAGCGCGGTGCAGCCTTATGACGTCATGTCACCGCACCAAATTAAAAGTCCTGTTCACACTCCGCTGTCTAAAATCACAAACGTGCATTGAAATGTACTATTTTTACCAGATAATGCCCATTTTAAAATTAAAATAGTTACAAATGTGATGAAAACTAACATGCTAAAAATAGTGCATGAGTTCATAAAGCAGAGTTCATACAGAGTATAAGAGTCTGTGTGTTTTTACCAAATTTAAAAAATGTGGACATATTAAGTTAATTTGAGTCTAAAAAAAAAGAAGGTAAAAATGTTTTGTTTTGTTTGTTTAATTGTTAGTTGCTGCCTATATAGTGATTCAAATTCGGGGTGTGGGTGGCTTTTAAAAGAGACTTTCGGTTCGCTTATATGTCTTTTTATGTGGTTGTCCGGTTTGATGTTGGCTGCTGTTTAGAGAAAATCAAAAAGGAAGACAAATAAATAATCCCCAAAATATCTATAGACCATTTCAGCGGCTATTCGTCCGTTTAAGGAAGTGACGTCTTTGTTCCTTGTTTCTTATTTTTAATTGTACAATTATTAATCTGCACGAATCTACATTTACAGTATCTTAAATGACTAATACAGGTTTATGCATTAGAAAAAAACAAGACAGCCAGCATTAAATAGCATTCACCTTCTATTTATTTGTGACCACATGTAGGGCTCAGATAGGACATTCAAACCCTCAGCAACAAACTTCACCTAACTAAACACACACATTTGGAAACGTATGAAATGAGTAATGGCATATAGCGATTAGTTTACTAGCGTACATTTGGCATTGTAATATACATGCATGTTCTGTGAAGCTGCTCTGAAACAATATGTATTGTGAATAGGGCTGTACAAATATGAATATTTGCTAAATATATTATAATAATGCTTTATCAAAGCTTATTTTTATTTATATTATTATTATTTTTTTAAGCATTATATTAATTAGTATTTTAATCATTTTAATTTTAATTATATTATATATATATTAATTATAATTATTCATTATGTAATGGTTTTCACTATTGATGTTTTAGAGTTTCACCCATTCATTGCTGAGCACTTTTTTTTTCTGCATCGTGGCCGATTTGTAGAGAATTTTTGTGTTTTTGTAGCCTGGGAAAACCCAGACAACTTCCAGCAAATTTAGATTTGCTCTGAAAGTTAGTCTGGCAAAGAGCTCATTCAAGCCCATTTCCAATCCGTCGAAATCGAGGCACCAATCAGAAACGTTGGGACGGGCTTTACACGATGACGACAGCGCTGGGATTTTAAAGCAGATTTTGTAGCCTACATTACAAAGATGGATGCCGCCGTCGAACATCACTCGTTCGAATCAGCTATCGCGTCTGTTTTAAGCCATTTGAACGTTTCCTTTTTGTTAAAAACCGAGCAAAGAACAACACTCGGAGATGTTTCTCCGCCGCTCTGCATACGTCATCTCCTTCATCGCTCTGATTGGGTTTAGGTCTATCCGCGACGTCCGTTGGTGACGCCCCTCTGGAAATGATTTGTCTATGACGCTTTGCCAGACCAGAACTCAGTTACAATTGAGAATGGTCTGGTTTTAACCAGGCTAGTGTTTTTGTCAATTTCCCGTTCATTCCTATGGTCGGTCATTTTTGACCGAAGAGCACAAGTGTGACAAATTTTTGTACGACCACTTTCGCCTGCTCGGATCATGACCTCAATTCCTTTGTGTGTTCACATACCTAATGCCATAAATGTCACCAAGTTTCGTGACATTCCGAAGAAGCTGTGATTTTTTTAAATTCAAAACAGAACATTTTTCGGTCAAAACTGACCGAAGAGCACCTGAGGATAAACAATACCTGGATCCCAGGCAGATTTTGAGCCTGTAGGTGAAGACAGCCACGCACAAAGATCTGATATGGCGACATGTACCTTGAAGTTCTCAGGCGGTGATGGTTCCACTGGTCAACAATAAGAGGCAAGTCCTGATTTATTCGAGGAAGGTAGATGTAATGGAGTGCCCAAAGATGCCTCTCATTGTTGGAGTGTACTACTCCATCATCTTCCAAAAGAGTGACAACCCCTCTCCCTACAGTCTCTCAATCCGTTGATTATGGGCGCTCCTTCCCCTCAAAGCACTCCCCCTGGGAGAACCTCGACAAACCTCCATTAAGAGGCAAACCGCATTTTTCTCTCCGCCATGATCATGTTTCATGTCTTGTTCTTAGCCTACTTAGGGTTTGTAAAAATATGTTTGTAATAATATCTCTATATCTATATTTGAGGGTCTATCAAAACCACCGGGTTGAAGGAAGAATTGATAATGGGCTGGGAAACTACCATAGACTGAAATCTAAATGAATCATTTGCAAGTAATAACTAAATGTGTCCATCATGAATGATCCGTGAAGACCATCAAACATTTAACAGTGTAACATTGATTTATTTAACATTTTAAAAACAGATTTTCATGTGGTTTCAGTTTGAGTGAAGTCAGGCTGACACTTATCATTGTCAATTAAACAAAATTATGTCACTGCCCTTGGGTACATGAGAAGATCGATATTTACCCAAGATGTTGTTTCACAGTGCGCCTTGAAGTGCCCAGGATGTCTGAAATCTGAGGTATTGTGAAGTGTAGAGACAATGGGGTGATGTGATACTGTGAACGTGTGGAGCTTGATAACCAAGGGAAGCTGCAATAGAAAACAATGAATTAGATACATTCACTTCATTTTGACAATTCACTTTATCCAAGTAAGGTTATTTTCAGCTCTGTTACAAAAGCATGGTTTCTCTTTTCTCTTACAGTGTGGGTACATTGAACATTAAAACCTCTAATGTGAAACTACATTTCTCTCTGCATCCATCAGTTTTCCGATATAATCCACTTCTACATAATCAACTTCTGCACACTAGTATCTCATAGTGAAAAACAACTAAACACCACCAGGTTGACGCTGCTGCCGAACATCTCCTGCAAACTCACCAATTAAAATGAACAGAGTCCGTCAGATAATTGGGATTCAACAAGTCTCCCTCTTGTCCATTAAAGGCTATGTGCCATCGTTTCAGTCCTAGGTAGTAGCTCAGGAACAGTCCTAGGTCGTAGCTCAGGTAGAGAGGCTGGTGGAGAGGCAGGGTCACAGGTGAGGTCAAGCTATGACATGATGTTGACATGTTAGTATAAGTATAGTGATATTCATTACTTAGACAATTGTTAGGCAGATGATCTGCTATATAGTTCTTCAATGTGAGTTTGAAATGAGCGCTTTGATTAGGCAGCCTCAAGTTGTCTCATTTATATGCATGCATTGTTTCATTTTATCAGGTGACAGAAACAGTCCTGCTAGGTAGTAGCTCAGGAAGAGAGGCTGGTCGGTCACAGGTGAGGCCTGGGCTGGTAACAATGTAATTATAAGCATAAATGTAGATATTTGTTTTGTATTATTGAGGTTGCACTGGTATATTAAGAGGTTTATTAATCACTCATCATACATGGTTTTAATAATATGGGCATACAGTGGTTACTAGGGCTGTCAAAATTGCTAAAAAATGACGTTTGAATATTCCCTCTAAAAAAAACACATATTTGAACTATTCGAGCATCTGGTTGCGCATTTTGTCAATAGGCCATGGCCGAGCCGTGCAAGTGCGTGGCAGGGCCAGTCGCGTTTCCACTGTCACTTCCGGGGCTTGATCGGGGCTTACTCTGGGCCAACGGCCAGGATTTCTGGCCCGTCGAATACCTTGGGCCAAAGCGGGCCAGCTCAGGCTAGAGGCGTGCTTAAGGTAAAAGGTTTTTCCACATTCGAATATTAATTTTCACCTTCGAAGTTCTGTTTTTTAAAACTATTCGAATATTAGGGCTGTAACGATACACCAAACCCACGATTCGATTCTATCACGGGAGCGGGGCTTGAGGGGGCGGGGCTTGTGGTGAAAAAAATTGATTTTGAGAGAAGAAGAAAAAATACTGGTATTTTTATTAAATAACATTAGGAAAAACCTGTATAATCTAAACACCAAAGAACAATAATAACTATGCAAATTATTAAACTATACTAGGCAGTGTAGGCTGCTACTTTTGGGTTGTGTTCTGTACTCCAACTAAATTGATTTAGGGATGGTGCCGTAGGACAAGCATCTGCATGTTGGACGTGTTGCCGGTCAATTGAGGATTAATTTAATGCACTTTCTGAGAATTTATATGTCAAGTTTTGGCTGCAAATTTCACGTCCATAATGCTGAAATTGCCAAAGTTTAAATAATTTATCCTCAACTAGTTTTGTGGTGTAGGTCTACGTATTTTATAATGTTAACTTCAAATAATACTAATAGTAATTTAAAGATGTGGTAGTGGACAGGAAGGATAAATCTGGGAGTTGGAAGGGGTGTGATCGCGATTCTGCCTTCTCACATCGCGATACAGGATCGTGGACCTGAGTATCGCGATTTCGATTTTATATTGCGTATCGTTACAGCCCTATCGAATATATATTCGAATTTAGAATATTCGTTGACAGCCCTAGTGGTTACTAGCCTTATTAGTGTGTAGATGTATTTTTCATATGCGGTAGTTGATACAGAGTGGTTAATTGTGTACTGTGGTGTATTTTTAAGGATGCTGATCCATCTGTAGACAGAAATAGACAAAGTAGCTGTGAAAGTGACGACATCAAACAACAGAGTGACAACAATGAAGAACAGTGTAGAATTGGAGATATTCTGGACTTTGACATCAACCCAAACCAACCTCACCCCAAGAACATTGCAGTTCAAAAGCTGTCAAATAGGGTCCTCCATTTTCAGGAAAATTGGTTCAAGCAGTATCCATGGCTTCACTATAGCCCCATTGTGAAGGGAATTCTCTGTTTTTACTGTGTGAAAACATACACAATAAATAAAAATACACTGTCCAAAAAAGCAGACCCTGCGTTTTCCTCAAAGGGATTTAGTAACTGGAAGAATGCTCTTGTTAGCTTTGAACGCCACCAGAATAGTAAATTGCATCATCATGCAGTCACAGTTAGTGCTCAAGAAGCAAACCCAGTAGATTCACAACTCTCAAGTGCCTGGGCAAAGCAACAAGATAATGCTAGGCACTGCCTGAAAAATATTGTAAGTTCAGTACAGTACCTAGCTAGGCAGGGTCTGGCACTGAGAGGCCATGAGACCCAAGATGGGAATCTATTTCAGCTTTTGAAATTTAAAGCCAAAGATGATGCTACTCTCTCAAGTTGGCTATCCCGTTGTCATGACTATACCTCTCCTCCAGTGCAAAATGAGATTTTGCAATTGTTAGGAAATTGTATTGTCCGAAGTATTGCAGTCTCTATCCAGTCTCTACCAGTTTTGCAGTACTCACTCATTATAGATGGCACTCAAGATGTCTCAGGAGTAGAGCAAGAATCTATCTGTTTTAGATATGTGGACCATGACCTGATACCACAAGAGGTTTTTGTTGGTTTACATGAAGTTCCAGGGACTACTGGAGTGAAAATTGCTAGGGTAGCTGCGGATGTCCTCTTGAGGCTAAATATTCCTATGAGTTGTCTAAGGGGTCAGACATATGATGGTGCTGCCAATATGTCAGGAAGACATTCAGGAGCACAAGCAGAACTTAAAAGACAGCAGCCATTGGCTTTGCATGTGCATTGTGGGTCACATTGTCTTAACTTGATCACGCAGTCTGCTTGCCTTGCAGTGGGTCCATGAGCTAGGGACATTAAGCCACCAGTCTGGGGAATTTAAGGCCTTATTTTCAGCAGTAGCAGCAGGTTCAGAAAGACAGTCGATATCACTCAGACCACTGTGCCCAACCAGGTGGACAGTGCGAGGAAAAGCTATCAGACCAGTGCTGTCTCAGTATGAGAGTGTTTTATCTAGCTTGGAGGAGATGGCATCAAATGGATCTAACACAGGTGTGAGGGCAAATAGACTACGAGAGAGATTTGAAAAGGGGAAAACTGTGCTTGGACTTTTTTTGGCATTAGAAGTGATTCATGAGTTAGAGTGTCTGAACAAGTCCCTGCAAAAACGGACAGAAACAATTGCAGGAATGAGAAGGTCAATAGAGTGTGTCAGATCTACTCTAAAAGGCAAAATAAATGAGGACAGCTTTCAGGAAGTTTTTCAGAAAGCAGTGGCAATGGTTGACTCCACTGGGATTGAGTCTATTCAGATTCCTCACCAAAGACAGCCACCAAAACGTTACACTGGTGGGGCGAGCCAGCACACTCCCAAGTCAGCAGAGGAGCATTATAGAACAGAGTTCTATAAAATGATAGATTGTGTTGATGCTCAGCTTCAGGACAGGTTCTTCAACCAACCAGATCTAGATGTCTTGCAGAAGCTAGAGGAAACTCTACTGACTGGAAAAGTAAATGACATTGTTGATCACTATCCAGAACTGAATAGGGATAATCTAAAAGTCCAATTAGCCATGTTTCGGACTAAAAATACTTTCAAATCAAGTACTGAAGTGGCTAGTATCATGAGAGGAATGGCTATTGAAGTGAGAGGCTTGTTTGATCAAGTTGAAACCCTTGTCAGGCTGCTTTTAGTCATCCCAGTCTCCTCAGCTGAGGCTGAAAGAAGTTTCAGTGCTCTTAGGAGACTGAAAACATGGCTCAGATCAACAATGGCACAAGTGAGACTTAACAGTATTGCAACAAGTTACTTTTAAAAGGTGCTTTACTGTATTTAGTTTGCTACCATACTCATAACTCTACTCATAAACACTAAAGAATTCAAACATTCAACATTAGTACAAATGTAAAGAAAATGAAACTCCAAAAGAAATACAAATTTAAGACATTACAACAGAAGTAGAAAAACAACGAATTGAAACACCCCAACAGAAGTACCATGTGTATAAAATTACCATTTCTTCTATGAAATGCCTGCTTCTGATTGTATACACCTATGTGCTTAAGTGTATGTGTACAATGCATTCTTCCATATTTGTATTTATAATGTGAGTTAGATCAGTCATGTGTTTGTTCACAGGCAGATTTTACACATAAACCCATCGTCTTCAGCTATTTTTTTACTCTCCGTCTTCTGCCTATAGTTTGTGACATTTTCGTAAAACAAAATTTCTCACATTTTATCTTTTATTTATAAAGATGTCCTACTTTATCTAACGTGTTATGGTAAATTGGACAGTAATAAAACTTGTCACGACACACACACAAAAAGTTAGGATCCAAGTGCAGTGGTTTTATTGGGGCAATCCAAAATCGTAAGTCATCCAGGCAAGGTTCAAAATCCATAAAAAGCAGTCCAAAAAACAAGAAACAAACCAGACAAGAACTCCAAAGTGCAGTTGACATAAAACAAGGACTCAACAACAATCACAGAAACAAACAGGGTATATATATATACACACAGAGACTAACAAGGTGACGGGAAACAGCTGTGTGCAATAATCAATGAGTGACAAACAGGATGATGGGAAATGTAGTCTGAGTGAAGGACACCCTGGTGGAAAAGGACCTCTGGTGGAAACCCAGGGAAACACAAACCAGACACTGTGACAAAAACTTGCTCTTGTATTTGTATATTTTATGTATTGTACATTTAATTATTTGTATTTGCGTTTAACCCTTAACAATGGCGTAACTGATGCTGGTAGGTCACATGATAATGATAACAAGGCGAATGTAGTACGTCTGTACATGTTCTAATGTGTATTCACAAAGAGTTAAAACTCAACTCAGATACTTTGTGTAGCAGAAACATAACTCAATTGAAAGTAACTTGCGTGAATACAAATTAGTATAACAGTAAATATAGTGTTACATTTACAATATATGAAAAGTGGCAATGCCCTGCCGGCGACGATAAAATGTCCGCACAATGAGGACACTCATTTGGTGAATTTGAACTAGCCTTGAGTATAGTTGGTGCTGCAGGTAGCAATGCTGTAATAATAACAGTATTGTGGCAACGATATGCGTCTGTTCATTCATTCTTGTCAAAGTATTTCATTAATTATAGTTTTTTTATTATGCAACATTTCCACCATAAATTGGTGCAGAAAATGTCTCCAGAGTGCAGGAAATTAAGTGTTTAATGCTCAAAATCAATTAATATTTCTTTAAATAGCATTAAAATATCTTCTTGTCTTGTTCTTGTGGCCCCAATATTCTGGATTGTAACGTATCCTATCATATGCTGTGTTTTGTCACAACGCCAATAACTCGGATATCTTCCTCCGTAGGCTTTTACTCATCAACCTTGATTGACGTGTAAGCTGAGCTATTCAGCTTGTTAAGCCCATTTGATGTGCTTTGCCTCAAGTGCGTTAAAATGACCTTGTCATCTAAACACATCGGAACCAGGGCCTCGTCTCTCCATAGTGTGATGTTTAGAACCATGCTTCCGCATTTGAGGTCCAGGTCTAAGACCGGTATTTCGCCCAAATCTGACTGAGTCATCCTTATGACCTTCACATTATTGACTTGCCCTCTAAGGGTAACGTATCCTCCACTCACAAATAAGTTGTGCTGTTCGCCAGTCCTCTCTATAGATGATGGGTGGAGGACCTCCATGGCTGAAGATCTCTCATTTTCACTCATTGCTAGTGGGGCAGTAATGAAGATGGTCTCTGTCTTCTGACCAAAGAGTTCATGGTGTCTCCTGATGTTTATGAAGTATCTGTCGATGAGATGTTGGAAAGGCTCCCAATTAATTTACAACATAAATGGGAACAGCTGGGTGCAGTCACAAGTGATGGGAACAAACAAGGATTATGGGAAATGTGGTTCCAGAGTGAATGGATACAGGAAGGAAGGGACCTCTAGTGGACACCCAGTGAAAACACAACCAGACACTGTGACAGTCAGTTAAAGGTGCCCTAGAATGTTTTTTTTAATTATTTTATAATGTTTCCTGGGTTGCCCTTATAATGTTAGTATGTTTTTTAGATCAAAAATAGTCATAATTTAGAAATAAAAGGCATTTTTCCTAGCCTGATTTTAGCCTCTGATTTGAACACTCTGTTTGAAGGGGCGTGTCTGCTGTGAGAACCGGCATCTGCTGTGATTGGCTGACATGCTTGCATATGAAATTGCTACGTACATGTGAAACTCTCTCGAAAACTTTTACTACAGATATTGTACGTTTTTACAGCTATCGAGATTAACGAATCGTGAGATGTTTTTAAAGTATTTAAATCTATTCCCATCACATAAAATGTTAACGTGATGAGCATTGAGCAGATGACAGTCTGTTGATCGCAAGAATGAAGATCTTATCAATGCAAAGCAGTTTCTGCACTCTCTCTAAATGCTTTCACCAATGCAAACACGATGATGTAAATACAGTAAGAGCTTCGTTGTGCAGTAACGTGCGTCATTGATTTCATAACGAGTTTGGCAAGTGTCCAGATAAACTCAAGCTGTGTGGAAAGATTGTTCTTTGATCGCTTTCTGTATATAATTTATTCACTATAAAAAAAGTTTGTTTTCATCCAACTAAAAGAAACGATGTGAAGTTGATATTTTAGTGACTGGTTTGACTTACTGATGCATAAACAGTTTTGAACAATTTTGAGAGAAAGATTACCTGTCTGAACTTGAACAATTACACATCAGAAAGTGTTGCTTGGTAGCTCGATCCGAGGCCAGCTCTGTATTGGCCCAAGTTGAGGAAACCGTCGTCGGTGAAATGTTTGGAAATTTCCAGAGAAAATAAAATTAACCCATTGTTTCTTCAGAGGCTCGGATGAAAGAACTAAAAAATACTTTTGTGTTCATGTGTACATCCAAACACTGAGCAACTGCCATGCTTCGGCTGCACAGATCCGCCTGGCATTGAGGGCTGGCATATGCAAATCTTCGGAGGCATACATATTAATGATCCCGACTATTGCGTCATAGTCGGTATTATGTGGAGATTCGCCTGTTTTTCAGGGGTGTTTTTTAAAAACGAGATTTAAATAAGAACGAGAAAACAATGGTGTTTGAGACTCACTGTATGTCATGTCCATGTACTGAACTCTTGTTATTTAACTATGCCAACATAAATTCAATTTCACATTCTAGGGCACCTTTAAAATACCTTGCACAACATAGTATTTTAAATCATATCTTATATCAACATATTCTGAATCACAGTCAACCAATCGTGAAATCGATGGAATTAGTCTTTGTGTTTTGTGGCCTTTTAACCATGCACATCCAGATAATATTTTTTCAATTAATTCTGTGCATTATTGTTTCATTGTAAATATTTGACATAAACTGTTTATGTATTACGGTGGTTACCTTTAGTTTACAGAGTTGTGGGTGATTTTGATATAATTTCCGTCCTGACAGATGGGATGAGTCCGACAGAGGTCTGCTGGGGTTTGTCTACCCTTCTAGCCATGTAGCTTATACCATGCGCATGTATACCTAATAATACCTAGCCTATATCTAATGCTGACTAATATATTTTCTTGCTTGCATAGGGTTCCCGTAACTTTAACCCAATCCCATATAATGCTGAGTATATGGGACATAAGATGCACATGGACCAAAATGAAAAATTGGTCAAGTTTGGAGTGACTCATGTGATTGCTCTAGATAGATACAGCAAGAAAATTGTTGCAAATGCGAATATGCCTGTAAAAAACAATCTTGCCATCTATGAAGAGGTGTACAGGTCAGTGTTGTATGTTATGTTTGATCAAAGATATTGTATCAATTGTAATAATATTAATAATTGAGCGTTTCATATGTGTTTATGTAGACCTGCAGTAACACATTATGGAATGTGGGATCAACTTCGTGTGGATCATGGCAAAGAGTTTTACCTGTGCCTCTACATGCAAGAGAGACTGTCAGACCATAGACACAACCAGCAAAGACAGCCATCCCTCCAAACACAGTCAACAAGGGTAATGTCAACCATCTGCATCTACATTACACCATTGGTGAAAAGCAACTAAGTATATTAAGCCAAGTAATTCACTTAAGTACGAGTCTGAGGAACTTGAGCATATCCATGTCTTGCTACTTTATACTCCTCTACATAATGAGTAATCTAATCATTTCTAATATATCAATAACCTGGGCCAATTGTCAAGAGTGGTTACAACCAGTACCTCTGATAATACTTATTCTAGGATTTTGAATACAGAACTTTTTCTTATAAAGTTTTCAACATTGTGTGGTCTTGGGGATTTTACACAAGGTTATTCTTAGTCTATTCACTAGTTCCCAACTGTTAATAACATGAAAACAAATTGTTAACAGACCTCCATCATCTCCTTTAAAAAAAAAAAACACCAATGCAGAATCACACAGTGGAAAGGATGTTGCCAGAAATTAACAACAGAGTGAATTATCCACTAAAGGAGGCCCTCATCCAGCTACAAGATCAGGAAGCAATAGATATGGAGGACAGTCTGACAAGGTTCTGCACATCTAATCTGACCTGCCAGATGTGCCAGATTGGCATAAACAGATTTGTGCAATCATGGAATGATTGGTGCTCACAAGTTTTTTCAGTTTAAGTGTTTTATCATTGAACATCACAACAAACATTTATTGTGTTGTTAAAGAGAGAGGGATACCAAACCACCTAGCAGGGACTGGAACACCAAGAAAAATCACAACCAATCTTCTACCAGATGCCACAGTTGCAGCTGACATGTATGACAGGGACATGGGATCCTCCCTCACCAGAGTATCTTCATTCGGAAGTGACCCCTTTCTGTCTGAGGCAGACAAAGTGAGAGCAGAGCAGCACTTTGCACATTATTACCCCGACCTTTCAGTTATTTTTGACAGTGCTGTCAATTACAACTATGCTCCCTTCAAAGAGGCCTTGATCTACCTCATTGATGTAACAGACTTGTTCCTAATTTCATGTGCATTGGATTGTGAGGAGCCTTGTTACAGATTGCTGGACATCTGTCTGGACACCATTATGCAGTTACTACTACAACAGTAGAGGGTGTAAGTATACCCTGATAGTATTTACCATACAAGTTTTACTTTATATGTTATAAGTGTCACTTTAAAAATGTCAACTGCCTGTTTTGTTACCATTAATAAATCATTTTACTGTCATTGTATCCATATTAGACTTTATTCACAGGGTCATTTTATGGAGAAAAAAAACATTTATTTTGCTTTTGTACAGAAACACATAAATTGTGTAAACAAAGTAAGTCCAGCTTTGCAAATCTCCACAGAACAGCCTGTCACAACATATTGCCACGGTTAGGCCTACTAGCTCTTATGAAACTACTGTGAGGTGGGAACAATGATGTAACATAAAACATTGTTACATTTTAGCTCTTAAAACTCCAGAGCTAAGAAGATCGATGCAACAAAAAACATCAATCCTCAATATCAAAAGTATTTATAACATGATATAACACTAACAATTAAGGATTGGTGGCAAGCAGAAAAGCTGTCACGATCACACACAGGAAAAGACAGATCCACTTGCAGTATGTTTATTAGGGTAATCCGTACTCACAATCCAGTCCAGGCAAGGTTCAAAATCCAAAAAGGCAGTCCAAAACATAAAACACAAACAAGACTCAGGCAAAGGCAGGGCACAGAAGTGTGAGGACATAAAACAACGACTCCGTGATAAACACTAAAACAGACTGGGTATATATATATATATACACACAGAACTAACAAGGTGATGGGAAACAGCTGAGTGCAATGAACTGATGAGTGACAGACAGAATGCTGGGAATTGAAGTCAAACGTGAAAGACACCGAGAGAACGAGGACCTCTAGTGACAACCCAGGGAACACAACCCAGACACTGTGACATAACCCCCCCTCTACGGAGCGGCTACCAGACGCTCCAAGACCCACAAAAAACAAACAAAACAAGAGTCCAGGAGGGAGGTGGAACGGTGGAGGATCAGGGGGAGGGATGGGGGGCCAGGTCCATGGAAGGGAACAGAAACAGGGGGTGATGGTTTAGCCGGCGGCCAGAGCGAAGCAGACAGTCCATCGGGCGGCCAGGGCGAAGCAGACAGTCCATCGGGTGGCCAGGGCGAAGCAGACAGTCCATCGGGTGGCCAGGGCGAAGCAGATGACCCATCGGGCGGCCAGGGCGAAGCAGACAACCCATTGGGCGGCCAGGGCGAAGCCGATGACCCATCAGGTGGCCAGGGCGAAGCAGATGACCCATCGGGCGGCCAGGGCGAAGCAGATGACCCATCAGGTGGCCAGGGCGAAGCAGATGACCCATCGGGCGGCCAGGGCGGTGAAGGCCCCTCGGGCGGCCACGATGGAGATGACCCCTCAGGAACAGACACCGGCTCAGGAACAGACACCAGAACCGTAACAGACACAAGAACTGTAACAGACACAAGGACAGACACAAACACAGAAACAAACATTGGTTCAGGAACTGGCTCCGGTTCAGGAACAGCAGACACCGGCTCTGGCTCAGGAACAGCAGACACCGGCTTCGGCTCAGGAACAGCAGACACCGGCTCCGGCTCAGGAACAGCAGACACCGGCTCAGGAACAGCAGACACCGGCTCCGGCTCAGGAACAGCAGACACCGGCTCAGGAACAGCAGACACCGGCTCCGGCTCAGGAACAGCAGACACCGGCTCCGGCTCAGGAACAGCAGACACCGGCTCAGGAACAGCAGACACCGGCTCAGGAACAGCAGACACCGGCTCAGGAACAGCAGACACCGGCTCAGGAACATCAGACACCGGCTCAGGAACAACAGACACCGGCTCCGGCTCAGGAACAGCGAACACAGGCATGTCCAGAATCCGAGCCAGACGCTCCAAATAGTCCATCAGTGTCCTCGCGGCCACGCAAATGAGCATCTCCTGATCCGTCTCTGGCTGGGCAGATGGGACGTGAACGGTCTCTGGCTGGGCAGACGGGACGTGAACGGTCTCTGGCTGGGCAGACGGGACGTGAACGGTCTCTGGCTGGGCAGACGGGACATGAACCATCTCTGGCTGGGCAGACGGGACATGAACCATTTCTGACTGGGCAGACATGTAGGACGTGACCATTCTCTGGCTGGTCAGACGTGACGTGAACCATCTCCGACTGGGCAGACGTGACCTGAAAAGTCTCTGGCTGGGCAGACGTGACGTGAACCATCTCTGAATCAGCCTCCAGAAAAGCGGCGGACTGCTGGAAGACAGCCTCCGGGCCTTTGGAGAGGCTAGAGGTCTTTCTCCTCCTCCGCCGTTTCCGCTGGTGAAGTGCGCGCTCTGGGCTGGATGGAAACAGCGCCGGATGAAACTCTGGACTGGATCTCACCAGCCCAGGGTCGAAGAGGGGCCTGAGTGGAAAATGGTGTTGGGATTCCTCTCGACCACCTCATCCACTGCGACCTCCACGGGTCCCGCGAAACTTGACCAACCGGGTCCCCTCAAACAATTCCCTTCTCTCCCGCTCGGTGGTTGGGGAAGAAATATTAAAAAACATACCGCTGGATCTTTATGCGTTCCGTCACGATCACACACAGGAAAAGACAGATCCACTTGCAGTATGTTTATTAGGGTAATCCGTATTCACAATCTTGTCCAGGCAAGGTTCAAAATCCAAAAAGGCAGTCCAAAACATAAAACACAAACAAGACTCAGGCAAAGGCAGGGCACAGAAGTGTGAGGACATAAAACAACGACTCCGTGATATACACTAAAACAGACAGGGTATATATACACACAGAACGAACAAGATGATGGGAAACAGCTGAGTGCAATGAACTGATGAGTGACAGACAGAATGCTGGGAATTGAAGTCAAACGTGAAAGACACCGTGAGAACGAGGACCTCTAGTGACAACCCAGGGAACACAACCCAGACACTGTGACAAAAGCAGCATTTACTCTTCGCGTGCCAGCTCTCTCATGACATTTACTACACCAGAAAGGCCAGTGACTCTGTGAATGTTGATCAAAAAATGATCTGCTCGACACTTCAAACACATTGAGGAATTCTGAAGCCACACAGTAGTGCAGGAGCTGCATCCGACCAAACTTCCACAGAATCTTCCATGATTCCTGCCAGTGTAAGAAATACATATTAGCGGTCTGAAAACACAATACAAGATATACTAGATGAAGTATCATCCTTTATATAACTGAATCTATGTATGGCAGAAGTTCAGTGAGAATTAACAAATTCCTTTCTCTGTCTACAGATGCTCCAAGCACACCCCGTATCACTTAATATCACAGATGTAAATCCCTGAAGTATGCTTAAGGAATGGCTCTGTTTTTATGGATTGTTTTCCATAATCTCAATTGGCTACACAAAGAACACCAGGAGCAGGACACTTAAGCTTTTAAATTAATTCCAATAAATTCCAGTAAACAACAACAATATGTTTGTCAGGGTGAATACATAATTTTGTGTCTTCCTAAGGACAAGACTTACCTCTGCAAACCAGACGAGTGAATGTATCCCTAACATTCCTGGACTGTTCTTCAGTCAGTACCAATGTTGTGTTCCTGTTTTGATGGACCACGTCAGAGAGTCCCTGAATGGTAGTTGTCACCAAAGACAAACTTTGAGCAATCAGGACAAGCTCCTCGATCTTCTCGAACACACGGTTCCGTCCACCCTCATCATCTCTGCGTCTGTGAAAGAGAAATGTCACATGTACATATTAAATAATTAGAAACTGTTAATGTATGCAAATGATGTGACATGCCATTACATTCAGATTGATTATGGACACAGAAATGATTGCTTTTGTGCCAATCAAATATTGCATAAAGTGTCCATTGACTGAAGCTGTCCAATTGTAGGAGATATAGTTGTATCAAAGAAAAGACTCAGAAAAACATGGCAGTGTTTCTGGACAGACTGACGGAGAAATGTGCCATTATTTTAGGTGCTTTTATGTATTCTCTTTGAATATGTTGTATCAGACCATCTCTGCTCTGTAATTCAGGCCATGCTTAGCCTTTTGTCAGGAGGAAAAACTGAGGGGGTGTAACCGAAGACACTGGTAGTCCAACTTACGAGATTCTTCGCCTCTTTTGTTGCACAGCTTGGAAATCAACCTCTGGTACGGCCATAATTTTTCTGCTTCCAATAAAAGGTGCCTAATTGAGTACAAAATATACAGTGTGTATGAATAAAAGCTCACTCTTGAAGACGGACATGTGAATGCATATTCATTTCATTTTAATCTGAAAAGGTTTGACATTGTTTATGACTCCAGTTTAAAATGTGAGACTATAAATGTTAACGTAACAATTAATAGCCCAATATATTTGCCACTTAGCTGTGAAGCAACTTAAAAGTTCATGCTATTGTCACAGTACATTTTCAAGACACAGGGTTACCCAAATTATAGTTTAAGATGGTAAATAAAATTTGTGCAAATGAAGCACCTCTTTTTCCTTCTGAGTCCAATATTTCCACTCCATTGTGGTCTGTCAGGATGAGTTGTTCATTGCTTCCTAAGGAATCTTTTACTTTGGCAGTCATGGATGGGACACTGGCCTCCTGCTCAGTAAATCTTACAACCACCATTCTGCAGTTCACAAGCTTTCCACTCTGTACCTCTCCCAGACTGACACTCCTGGAATTCAGAACAACTAAATTTAGGTTCATTCAAAATTAATAATTCATTTTGATAGATTAATTTTGAACATTCAAGAGAACATTAATATTTATATTCTATTGACAAGGGCATGGAAATTGAAAAAAAAAATGTGCCGTACCTTGTAAAGTATTTCATGGATTGAGCCCTGGGTGGCACTGAGGGGCTTGCTGAGCTAGCCAACCTGGAGAAGCGAAACTGGCCGCTCGTGGAAGGAGTAGGTAGTGGCCCCGCAGCAACAGCCCCGGCCCCGTGTACTTCGTAATGGACCTTGTCCCTGAGGTCGAATGAACTGAAGTGGCACTCTGCTACAGGGAAAACTGCCACATTGGTATCGTCAGTGAGGTACAGGCTCTGGCTGGTTACCTAAAAAGTAGTAAGATTTAGGCAAAATCCTGGTAATGGAATTCAATAACCGTATCCACTATTGTTAGGTGCATAAATCCAGTACTACTATCGGTTACTAGTTTATTGGGTTCACCTAATGTAAGTAAATTAATGTAATCCAATACAACAGTCCTGCAAAAAAAAGCATGTACAGTTATTATAATGCAAAAGGTATGTCATAAAGAAAATTTTTGTTGCAACTGTTTTAGAGAGGCATTCCATCAGCTGTATGATCATTTTAGAGGATGGAGCTTGTGGTGCTATTGAACTGTATTGCCTTAAAGGGTAACTAACCCTAAAGCAACTTTTTTTAGTTAATGATCTGTAAGACTGGGGCTTTATTAATGCTGTTCATTGATTCAAGTAATTTTTTTGACATTTGGTTATAAAGTATAATTCTACAATATATGGTGTAAATGGTATACAAGTATAATTCTACAATAGTGTAAAACGTCTTAAGTGCTGCCCTCTTCAGGTTGAACGGTGGCTACTGCAGTTGTATTTTCCTATTGGAAGTTGTGGTGCCCTGTGACGTAAGAGGGTACCAGCTAACCACGCCCCTTGCCTACAAAGAGACACTTCTCAGGTGCACGCCCCCTCCACTGGGCTCCGCCCACTTTTCCAGCATTTTTTTCAAATATTGCCGGTGGGTGGAGTCAGGCTCTGACCAGGGGTTTAGTAACAGAATGTTACAGCTGGTGATACAAAAACACCTAACTTAACTTATATGTCATTGAGCCTATCCTAATTGACACGAGTATTGGAAAAATAATAGAAACGCCTCTCTGTACAACACAATCCTTCAACATTGCCTAGTTACTAACACCTATGTGGCTGCCAACTAAGTTAGCTGTAACAGTTACTTAACAGTTCACCCAATGTCACACATTCAAAACATAATGCTAGCAAACTAGCATTCATTAACTTTAGTTAGAGATAAACTGTGTGAGAATAATAGCAATGTTCGATTGCCATACCTAAAATATATTAGAAATCTTTTCTGCCGTCATATCCTCCTCTCTCTTTTTGCGGCGCTGAAAAGCACAAACGATGGATCCATAATGTAGCACAGTAGTACGGAGTGACACTGCTTCGTAGGCTTGATACCTGTTCCACGCGGTTGGAGATTATCCACTGCGCATGCGCAAAACAGAATTGATGACACCATGGGAAATGGGAAAACAAATAAAGAAAAATAAAGACAACGTAAATTCGACCCATTATTTCGTTTTGGTTTCCTTGTTTTTTTATATTTCCCGTTTCGAGCTGATAGCAATGAAACAAACGTCAGTTTTCACATTTGGTTCATACAGAAAAACAAAATATTGATTCGTTATTTCGTTTTTGGTTTGCCAGATTAAATAGAATAATTGAACGGTCGGATGATACACGGACCCATAATCTCCACTCTGGCAAGAGTTTTTAGAAAAAAGTTTTCAGAGGCGAATTCTCTGTTTGTGTGTAAACGAAGGGGACAAACGAAATGTCTCCGTTTTTCAAGATAACCATGAGGGCCTTGAACAAACGGGGCCTCACTCTATCTTGTTGTAGATCATTAAACCTATACATTGCCTCAGAAGTGTGTCTGAAATCAGTTTCGTGAAGAACCTCATGCGCAAACGCTGCCTGCAGAGTCATTGCCTGATAAGACAGCGAGGCAACAAGCTTTTGGATGCTGTTACAATTGCTTTGTCCCTGAATGAATCGGCCGTTTCGAACAGATTTTTTGACTGACCGACTGAATAATTAAATGACTTACTCGTTAAGACAATGATTTGCTGCCACCTACTGGCAGTTTTGGTTTCATTTCATTTTCAACCATCTTTTCATTTTCTATATTTATCTCAGTCCGAATGGCACAACCAGTGTGTGTACACTCGAAGAGAAAACGTGTTCGAATTTTAAAGACGTGGCGCTGCGCTTCTCCTCCGGTGCGACCCTTTAAAGTGCTGTTTTCTTTTGAGCCGTAGAACTCCCATACAGACGAGCTTACTTTTTTCGGGTGTGGACAGAGTGTTTCACTCTCTCGCTCAGACGACGTTCTTCTCAGATTAGCTGCGTAGCCCGGGCTGCGTCTTCTTGTTTGATAGGTGTCAGCGGGTGCAGTACAGCCACCTGAGAGGTCAACCAGGTACTCGCGCTGGAGTATTTACGTGTCATGTTATCATAACAGTCCTATTCATTTTAAACATTGTCGTTATCACCAATACCGGTATATTGCAACACTAATTTGGAAGTGTAATTATTGTGCTTTATTGATGAAATTGTATTTGGCTTTGCATTTTTGTTTATTATTAAAAGAAAAGTTAACAATTCAAATATATTTTATTGATTACAAAAACTGTCCACTGAAGTTTTGATTTATAGTGTTTTAAGGCTTTGAATAAGAACATACCTTTGTCTATTGTAGATGCCTTTTTGCTACACATATTTAACCAGTTTATTGAATATAATGCATTGCTTACAAAATTATTATTTTTGTTTCTAAGAAATGCTTTAGACTGTTGTGGCAGAGATGTACAGTAATAGTTAGTTATGTGTGTGTGCCTATCCATGAGAAGGAGTAGCAGAAGTGTGTTTTTAAGTGTGTGCGTGTGTGTATTCAAGGACACAAAGAACTGTGGGTCTACACCTAGAACCTTAAAAGGAAATCAGCCATCTTCAGACATCCCAAGTCTCCCGGAAGTTCCGGGAGTCTCCCGCATATTAATAGCGGCTCCCTGATGCCCGCAAATTAGTTAAAATCTCCCGGAATCAAGAGCGCGCGAGCAAGAGCGGTTAGACTGTGCTCCAAACCGTGTAGCGCGCACGACACGACAGAGAGGGAGAGAGCGAGAGACTGTGTGTGTGTGTGCCGCACGTGTAGAAGTGCATGTAAGACAGAGAGCATCCTGATTGGCCTGTTTTGGTAAGTCAACCAATCAATTGTCAGTGTGGGCGGGCTTTTATCTCTTCTCCCGCGGAACCTATCAGTTCAGTGTATCTAGACACAGGAGCTGCATCATGGCAGAGGGAGAGTGCCCCAAAAAGCGAAAATATAAGACACATTTTACGCCAGACTACACGAAAGTGTACCCCTGTCTTATAAGAGTGAAACATAATGACAGTCTTGCACGCTGTACAGTTTGTAACAGTGACTTCAGCATTGCCCATGGCGGGTTAAATGATTGTAAAAGACATGTTGAGGTGAGTTAAACAAGTTTCATTTCATGTGCATATTATTCAGGCCGGCTAGTTACCTAGGCTACATGAAAACAATAAACTCCTTAGACCTGTTTAAAGTTGCAATGGAATATAAATAAAAGCATTTTACATAAATAGTATGAGCAGTTTATATTAAAAGTAATCTACATAATTAACAAATAATTGCATAGACCTATAGCCTAAAGAAATGATATATTATGCTTTTATATCTTTTAGGGACCACAACATGTTAGGGAGGCTAAGCGCAGGGAAGGCTGCTCCAATATATCCCAGTTCTTCCATTCAGATAGGCAAGGTCTCACTGAGAAGGTGACTACAGCTGAGGTGTATTTCACATCTTTTATTGTGGAACATAACCTGCCGTTCCATGTGTGTAGGCACACAGGCAAGTTATTTAAGAAAATGTTTCCAGACTCTGAGATTGCAAAACATTCTTCCACTAAGACGGCAGCTATGATGAACCTGGCACTGGAACCTGAATGTTCAGAGGATTTGTACAAGTTAATCCAGACAGAAAAAAGGCCATACAGTATTATGGTTGATGAAAGCAATGACATCATGTGTGAGAAGGAGTGTGCCATTTTAGTCAGGTACTACAGTGAAGCACAGGATAAGGTGACAGTTGGATTTGTAGACATGCCAGTGTGCAATGATGCCAAAGCTGCCAACATATTCAACTGCATTGCATCATCCATGCATGACAAAGGCCTTGAATGGTCTAATTGCGTAGGATTCAGCAGTGACAACTGCAATTTCATGATTGGTAAAAACAACTCCGTCTTATCAAGAGTGAAAGCACAGGCACCATATATATACAGTGTTGGCTGTCCAAGTCACTTGGTTAACATATGTGCCAAAACTGCTGCTAAAGAGCTCTCAATGTCACCTGAGGAATTGCTAATTGACATCTACTACTACTTTGAGAAAAGTTCCAAAAGAAGAGAAGACCTTAAGCAGTTTCAGGACTTTTGCAATGTAGCCCAGCAGAGAGTACAAAAGCACTGTCCAACACGTTGGCTTTCTTTGGGAAAAGGTTTGGACCATCTGCTCAACCAATGGCCAGCCTTTAGTTCTTATTTTGAATCGCATAGTGAGAATCAGAAGTCCTGTGACATTCAGAAGAGGTTGACAGACCCCACTATGAAACTTTACACTTGTTTTCTCCACAATGTCACACAGTGCTTTGATAAATTTAATTTGATTTTTCAAAACAAGGCACCAGTTTATTTCAAGTTAAATGACAGTGTGGAAGAACTCCTGCATGACATAGCAAGCAGATTTATTGTTCCAAAGGTATTGAGAGAACTGAAATTGCAGGAGATAGATGTGAGCAACCCTGAAATTCACTGTCCAGATGAAGAACTCTTTGTTGGGTTCTTGGCGAGGAGGCATTTGCTAAGTGAGGAAGCACTCTCCACTCACAAGACAAAGCAATTCTTCAAAGATGCCAGAGCATTCTATGTCAGAAGCTTTCAAAAAGTAAAGGAAAAGTTCCCAATAAGAGACCAGATCTTGACAAATCTGCCAGTGGTCAATCCAGAGAACCAAAATGATGTGAAACCAGAGCAAATTTTGACTTTGGCAGAGAGATTTCCAAATGTGATGAAGGCAGATGCCAGAGAACAACTCAATTTAGAAATCCTGGATTATGTCTCAACTAACCTGGAAACACTGGTGCCAAATTACAAGAATTTACCAGTCGATGAGTTCTGGGGGAAGATGTCCAAAGTAAGATCTGTGAGCTCAGGGCAGTTGAGATTCAGGGAGATCTGTCAGCTGATGAAGGTGCTATTGGTGCTGCCAAATTCTAACTGTGATGTGGAAAGGGCATTCAGCATTGTGCGTCACATCAAGACAGAATTTAGGAGTCAGATGTCTCACCAAACACTTGTGAATCTGATGTCTTGCAAGATAAACAAATTCATTGACACAGAGTGCTATGATGTTAATGTTTCTGGGAAGTTGCTAAAATCTGCGAAGCAAGCAGCAACAAAGTACAACGAAAGCAAGGAACAAAAGTAAAAGGCATTAGATGTAGGAAATAGGCCTACATGTAGGCTACATTTGGCGCTTATGTAAATAGTTAATCCATTTTTCTGTTATATTAAACTTTATTTCGGTATACAAGTAAACTCTTGTTCTGTGGTGATATGTCCGGGCGGGGGCGGGGATGGGAGGGTGGATACCTCCCTGAAATGACTTGTTGCAGGTTGGGATGTCTGCATCTTGGTTGATTTTACTGGAGGTCAAGGACATGAAAAGGCGGATAGCTTGGAAACTTTCTTAAAGTTACAAGTTGCATCAATCAAGAAGATTAGAACCTAACTTCGAGGCAAACAACAGGAGTAAAGACTGAAGAGTTGATTGTCTCTTTAGAGACTGATAAGACATTAAACCCCCGACACCTAAAAGCCCAGAGTGAAGCCTAAGGCTACGTCTACATTAATCCAGATACAGCGGTTTCCTTTAAAAACACTCTCTTGTCCACACTGGCGTTTTCCAAAAGTTTCGTGTTCACACTGAAACATTGGAAAACGCTAAATTCACCTAATTGCGCATGCGTAAGCCCTCACAAAAGCTCGATGAGATGATACAGATGTAAAAATAAATAATAAAGTTATTGCGCAATTCTCCAGGCAGGATCATTTTATTTAGCAAAATATCTCACCATTCACTGACTTTTTAATTACCTCCGTTTTGACAGTCCAACACACTACAACGCAAAAACGGTCTTTTCAAATGTATCCACTTTGGAAAGCGTTTTCCAAAAGTTTTTTTTTCATTAATAAAAACGCTGTCTCAGTGTGGATGGAAGGCCAAAACGGAGAGAAAGATGCGGCTATGCATCTGTGCGTTCGTTCAGTCACACACCCAGACATCCGATTCATATTTTAACAGTCTTTTTGGTTTTACAGATAGACCTACTCTTCTATATCGCGGTTAGAACAAATCTCAGTAGGCTATAGCAATATAGTTTGGATTTGTTCATGTAAAATAATGTAGGAGCGAGAGTGAATGAACGGCACAACGCGCGCGCGTCTGTTCCATTCATTCATCCAATCATTCACACACAGACACGCATTTCATATTTAAACAGTCTTTTTGGTTTTACAGACACTATTCAATAATGCAATTAGAACAAAGCACTTAAGAATAAATGACTTACTACATCAGCTGAATCCGTTGCTCCTCGAAATGAAACTACCAGCACTTCTGAGGTAACTTTTCCAGGATTATTAGATAGTATTAATCCTCACTGCACAGCAAGACGAGGTAAAGGTAAGGACGAGGTAAGATTTGTAATAAACTGGATGTTTTATCCAGCTGATGTGGGCGTTTTCATGGCTTGCCTCAACATTAGCGTTTACATAGCGCGCGCTCTCAGTGGGCGTGGTCACATTAAAGGTGCTCTAAGCGATGTCACGCATTTTTTAGGCCAAAACATTTGTCACATACATTTATCTCCTCACTATCCGCTGGCTGCCTGTCCCCTGAACACACTGTAAAGAAACTGTCACGGTGAGACACGGAGATGAACCCAAACGCAGACAGTATAAAATAAGACACGGTTTAATGACAAAAACAGGAAAACAAAACCCATGAGGGGGCAAAACAGATGGAACACAGAATACCAGACTGACTAGACTAAACTGGGAAACAAATGAACAAGAAAACAAACAAGACTTCAAGAGATGCTAACAATGACTAGATGTACACAGGGTACTCACAATCAACGTATAACAATGAACCGACACAAGACAGCAAACACAAGGGGATTAAATAGGAAGACTAATCAAACATAACAGGTGACACGGGTCAAACACTAATGACAGAATCGGGATAACAAGGGGGCGGGGTAACGAGACAACACAAGCACATGACCAAAACACAAGGCCATGTGCTTGCACACAGAACATGGGTCTGTCATGATCCTGCCAAAATACTAGAACTCACAGACCTGATGGCAGAATCATGACAGTACCCCCTCCTTAAAGAGCGGCTACCAGACGCTCCCCAAGGAGACATTAAACGCGGGACAAGACTGACAGAGACATAGACCAGACCCAACAAAACATGACAAATAATAACAGGGGCATACAAGCGTGAACAATGACCGGGTTGGGGTGAAACATCAGAAAAAAATAAACAAGGAAGGGGAGGCAGAGGGACAACAGAGTCTTTGAGCGAGAATCCAGGGTGGGTGGGTGGGCGGGACGGTGATCTTGGAACTACAGGGTGTGGGCTTAGGACGGGGGACCCGAACGGACTTGGGTGGAGTGGTGTGAGTAGACGGAGAAACAGTCCTAGGTTGAACCATGACGGGGGAAACAAACGGGAGTCTGGGGGCAGTAGAGACAGGGACACACGAGGAGACAGTCCGGGGACTTCTGAAGGGGAACATGGTTGGTGACGGGACAGGACTGGGTGCCGCGCTCACGGCGACCGACTCTGGAACAGCGCTTGCCGTAGCGGGCTCTGGAACAGCGCTTGCCGTAGCGGGCTCTGGAACAGCGCTTGCCGTAGCGGGCTCTGGAACAGCGCTTGCCGTAGCGGGCTCTGGAACAGCGCTTGCCGTAGCGGGCTCTGGAACAGCGCTTGCCGTAGCGGGCTCTGGAACAGCGCTTGCCGTAGCGGGCTCTGGAACAGCGCTTGCCGTAGCGGGCTCTGGAACAGCGCTTGCCGTAGCGGGCTCTGGAACAGCGCTTGCCGTAGCGGGCTCTGGAACAGCGCTTGCCGTAGCGGGCTCTGGAACAGAGAACTGAACTGGCTCTGGCTGGGCAGACGCAGGTCTCCTCCTCTTCTTCTTCCTGATTCGCAGAGCCGATGATGCCTCGGGAGTCGAACTGGGACGAGTCTGTTCTCCAAGCCTCACGAAGCCTAACCTCAGATCCTCCGCGATCACCGGCAGACAGGCAGGAGGTGACGACACCATGGGACCCTGTGACTCCCGACGAACCAAGCAGTCCACCATGTCCCGGAACGGGCGGTGGGCCAGCCTCTCCCGTTCCGCCAGAGGTGGAGGAACTTTGAGACCCGCGATGAGGTAACGGTTAACCAGGCTCTCCGGTAAAAAAATTCTCTTTACCTCCACTGCCTGAGCATATCCTCTCAGGGACCTCTCTCCCTGGGGAGGGAAAGGAAGCTTGCCCAACTTGCTGTCGTTGATAGCTGACTGCCACCATAGTTCCTGGTCAGCTGATTGTTGTCTTAGTGGGGATGACATACTGTCCGCTGGGTTCAGAATGGGTCGGTTCATTCTGTCACGGTGAGACACGGAGATGAACCCAAACGCAGACAGTATAAAATAAGACACGGTTTAATGACAAAAAACAGGAAAACAAAACCCATGAGGGGGCAAAACAGATGGAACACAGAATACCAGACTGACTAGACTAAACTGGGAAACAAATGAACAAGAAAACAAACAAGACTTCAAGAGATGCTAACAATGACTAGATGTACACAGGGTACTCACAATCAACGTATAACAATGAACCGACACAAGACAGCAAACACAAGGGGATTAAATAGGAAGACTAATCAAACATAACAGGTGACACGGGTCAAACACTAATGACAGAATCGGGATAACAAGGGGGCGGGGTAACGAGACGAGACAACACAAGCACATCAGACAGACCTGATGGCAGAATCATGACAGAAACGCGATCTCTGTAGACAGCCCAGGCTCCACAAACAGCTACAAAAACAAACTGCAGCGACCCGCTCCCCGAAACATGACAAACAGTTCCAGCCAATCACCGACAAGAAGGACTTGGGGGCGGGGTTTGGGGGGTTAGTGCCCGGATGAGGAGGAGGGAGGGTCTAGCTAGCCTCCGTTTTGTTTGACAATACTTTAAACGTCAACAAGAAGTGACGTCACCCGACATCGCTTAGAGAACCTTTAAGCTATAATTAGCTCTTCATTTAAAAGAAGAGAATTTCAGCTTCATAAAGATAAATCTTTCGTGTCTCTGTGACAAGTATTTACTTAGTTACAGTTCATTTTTCGGACGCGTTTCAGAATGTACTTCACTGACAGAGAAAAGGCCGCATCATGTTTATTTTTCTTTATTTGACAAAACGCAGAACATTTTGTTTTTATTGTGAGTATGCACAAAAAATAGACACTTAACAGGATCTAATGGTGTATAACACTTATATGTAAGATCAAAATCAGCAGAGTAATAAAAAAAAAGTGAGCTGGTATCGCCGGCCCCAGAGGGTTTATGTCACGTTTCCCATTCCATGACTAGTCAAATAATTGCAATTTATTCTCTGTAAAATTGCCAAAATCTGTACCCTTGAGGGTACAGCCCCAGTGACAAGCCATTGTACCCCTAAAGGTACAATTATGTACTTTATTTTCTGAGAGTGTACTGCACAATTAAATGCAATAGTTGCTGAGTCTGTGATCTGAACACTTTACCTCAGAGAAACCTTTAACTGAATGAATTGAGAATATCACCTGAAAATCCGATAACATCAGCAATTTTCATTCAAGCAGCTGATTTCTTTAAATTAATGTAAAACTAAATGTATATTGCAGCACAGGGTTAAGTCATTTACGATAGTTCGAGACAAAAATAATGTAAATTTAATATTCCACCACAGAGAAGTCTTCTGAACAAATTGTAAGTCCTTTAAAAGGCTTATAATTTAGGTCAGACTCGACTTACTTTATTTAACCTGAGAATAATAATAAGGTTAAAGGTACTAAGATCAAAGT
Source organism: Rhinichthys osculus (assembly GCA_029959095.1). Lineage (NCBI taxonomy): Eukaryota > Metazoa > Chordata > Actinopteri > Cypriniformes > Leuciscidae > Rhinichthys > Rhinichthys osculus. The sequence continues at coordinate 7,685,565 of JARWKJ010000013.1, read as the reverse complement.
ACATACCACGAAACAACAGCTCATATTATGGTACCATAAAACAAGTTATTGTACACTTTATCATAAGGGCATAAATCCAATTTCCAAAAATCTAGGGCATTCTTGTACATGAAAAGTTGTTATACATGTTATTAAAAGTTAAGTTAAGTTTTGTATTGAATAATAGTGAGTTTTACACATTTAGCCTGTTATCTTCAGTATATTTTGATATATAATTATACAGTAACAGCAAATTGATCCTAAAATTCCTTCTTTTTATTTATTAATCAATACATTTTTTCAGTTTTACATCTGTTAATACAGGATGTTGTTGCATGTGTGGGGTGTGGTTTCAAACTAAATTCTATCACTGAATAAAAGACAAACATTTCCAATTGTCTTTGATGAGGTTTATTTTCTTGCAAGAATAGGCCAGCAGTCGTACAGTCACACAGAGTGAAGGGAGGGCATCCTTCCTCCTTTATAGTCTTGACTACCAGAATGTTATCTTTCTAGGCCAATGTTGGTATTTTCAACCTTATGTGGAACATTGTTAGACTTGTTCATCATATACACTCCTTGAGTGGAGGCCCTCCTGTCACGTACCAACACTCTTTACCATTCCAATACAATTCCATATTAGAATAAGGATTGTGTGTGGTCTTTTACTGTCATATGATGGTCACACACATCTTAAATGATACCTTGGTTTTGTGTGTAGTCAGAAGGACTAGTTAGCAACAACCATTTTATTATGGGTATGTCATTTTGCACTCGATTGCCAAAAAATGGGGCGAGGGGTAAGGGGTTAAAGATACAATTTCTCCCACAGGGGAAAATTACATTTAAAGGAATTTTGTGGATTCAACACAAGATAAACTCCATCAGTAACATTTTCTGTGTAAATTAACATCCAATCTGTACATTTTGTCATAACATAAAGCTGGTAAACCTGGTAACTTTTGTAAGATATGCACATGGATACCAGAGAGTCATGTGACCAACAATATGAGAGGTCGGGATAATCACTGGCACGTGACAATAGCTAATGTATTTAATTTAAATAAAGTCACTCAGGCTTACATATGGATGTAGATTTTGAGGTAATCATTCCTCAAAGTCACACAGCCTGTTTTATTAAGTTAGGTGGTATAAATACTATTAAAATGTGAGATTTTAACCTGCATTATCGTGCAGATCTGACAATCCATTCACACGACCGGAGGTGTTCATTTCTGTGATTATCCCTTAAGGATAAGTCCCTCTACTGATTTAAAAAAAATAATAATAATAATATATATATATATATAAACACAAAAAAACAGAGACAAGTCAAAGTTATTTTCTGTTGAGATCAACAAATGTTGTGAATAGAGATTAACATCTACTGAACCCTGAACATCCCTTTGTTTATGATTACCAATTAACTTATTAACTTATTTTTTCTGGAGCAATATAAATCATGTAGAAAAGACAATAAATCAGGAATCAGGAGTCAGGACACTATAAAAGGAACATGAGAGGATGAAGAGCAAGAGCTGGAAACAAACATCAGTGAAGAATGAAGGGTTTAGTGTGTTTACTGCTGCTGTTGGAAACCTTTGTGTGTGTCGTACAGCATCAGGTAGATGGAGGACTCAATGAGAATGAGATCAGTCAACAGCTCAGATCTGAGGACGGAGGACAGAATACACCTCAAACAGACACTTTGAGAGATGAAGCTTCAACTGACAGCCGACAAAACTACCATCTGTTCTTCACTGACATCCATGCAGCGCTGAGAGAACTGACCGCCACAGTTACAGAGCAGAAAACACACATCAGAGAACTGACCGCCACAGTTACAGAGCAGAAAACACACATCAGAGAACTGACCGCCACAGTTACAGAGCAGAAAACAAACATCAGAGAACTGACCGCCACAGTTACAGAGCAGAAAACAAACATCAGAGAACTGACCGCCACAGTTACAGAGCAGAAAACACACATCAGAGAACTGACCGCCACAGTTACAGAGCAGAAAACACACATCAGAGAACTGACCGCCACAGTTACAGAGCAGAAAACACACATCAGAGAACTGACCGCCACAGTTACAGAGCAGAAAACACACATCAGAGAACTGACCGCCACAGTTACAGAGCAGAAAGCAAACATCAGAGAACTGACCGCCACGGTTACAGAGCAGAAAACACACATCAGAGAACTGACCGCCACAGTTACAGAGCAGAAAACACACATCAGAGAACTGACCACCACAGTTACAGAGCAGAAAACACACATCAGAGAACTGACCGCCACAGTTACATAGCAGAAAACACACATCAGAGAACTGACCGCCACAGTTACATAGCAGAAAACACACATCAGAGAACTGACCACCACAGTTACAGAGCAGAAAACACACATCAGAGAACTGACCGCCACAGTTACATAGCAGAAAACACACATCAGAGAACTGACCGCCACAGTTACAGAGCAGAAAACACACATCAGAGAACTGACCGCCACAGTTACAGAACAGAAAACAAACATCAGAGAACTGACCGCCACAGTTACAGAGCAGAAAACACACATCAGAGAACTGACCGCCACAGTTACAGAGCAGAAAACACACATCAGAGAACTGACCGCCACAGTTACAGAGCAGACAACACACATCAAGAGAACTGACCGCCACAGTTACAGAGCAGAAAACAAACATCAGAGAACTGACCGCCACAGTTACAGAGCAGAAAACACACATCAGAGAACTGACCGCCACAGTTACAGAGCAGAAAACAAACATCAGAGAACTGACCGACACAGTTACAGAGCAGAAAACACACATCAGAGAACTGACCGCCACAGTTACAGAGCAGAAAACACACATCAGAGAACTGACCGCCACAGTTACAGAGCAGACAACACACATCAAGAGAACTGACCGCCACAGTTACAGAGCAGAAAACAAACATCAGAGAACTGACCGCTACAGTTACAGAGCAGAAAACACACATCAGAGAACTGACCGCCACAGTTACAGAGCAGAAAACACACATCAGAGAACTGACCGACACAGTTACAGAGCAGAAAACACACATCAGAGAACTGACCGCCACAGTTACAGAGCAGAAAACACACATCAGAGAACTGACCGACACAGTTACAGAGCAGAAAACACACATCAGAGAACTGACCGCCACAGTTACAGAGCAGAAAACAAACATCAGAGAACTGACCGCCACAGTTACAGAGCAGAAAACACACATCAGAGAACTGACCGACACAGTTACAGAGCAGAAAACACACATCAGAGAACTGACCGCCACAGTTACAGAGCAGAAAACACACATCAGAGAACTGACCGCCACAGTTACAGAGCAGAAAACACACATCAGAGAACTGACCGACACAGTTACAGAGCAGAAAACAAACATCAGAGAACTGACCGCCACAGTTACAGAGCAGAAAACAAACATCAGAGAACTGACCGACACAGTTACAGAGCAGAAAACACAGATCAGAGAACTGACCGCCACAGTTACAGAGCAGAAAACACACATCAGAGAACTGACCGACACAGTTACAGAGCAGAAAACACACATCAGAGAACTGACCGCCACAGTTACAGAGCAGAAAACAAACATCAGAGAACTGACCGCCACAGTTACAGAGCAGAAAACACACATCAGAGAACTGACCGCCACAGTTACAGAGCAGAAAACACACATCAGAGAACTGACCGCCACAGTTACAGAGCAGAAAACACACATCAGAGAACTGACCGCCACAGTTACAGAGCAGAAAACACACATCAGAGAACTGACCGCCACAGTTACAGAGCAGAAAACACACATCAGAGAACTGACCGCCACAGTTACAGAGCAGAAAACACACATCAGAGAACTGACCGCCACAGTTACAGAGCAGAAAACAAACATCAGAGAACTGACCGCCACAGTTACAGAGCAGAAAAACACACATCAGAGAACTGACCGACACAGTTACAGAGCAGAAAACACACATCAGAGAACTGACCGCCACAGTTACAGAGCAGAAAACACACATCAGAGAACTGACCGCCACAGTTACAGAGCAGAAAACACACATCAGAGAACTGACCGACACAGTTACAGAGCAGAAAACACACATCAGAGAACTGACCGCCACAGTTACAGAGCAGAAAACAAACATCAGAGAACTGACCGCCACAGTTACAGAGCAGAAAACACACATCAGAGAACTGACCGCCACAGTTACAGAGCAGAAAACACACATCAGAGAACTGACCGCCACAGTTACAGAGCAGAAAACACACATCAGAGAACTGACCGCCACAGTTACAGAGCAGAAAACACACATCAGAGAACTGACCGCCACAGTTACAGAGCAGAAAACACACATCAGAGAACTGACCGCCACAGTTACAGAGCAGAAAACACACATCAGAGAACTGACCGCCACAGTTACAGAGCAGAAAACAAACATCAGAGAACTGACCGCCACAGTTACAGAGCAGAAAACACACATCAGAGAACTGACCGACACAGTTACAGAGCAGAAAACACACATCAGAGAACTGACCGCCACAGTTACAGAGCAGAAAACACACATCAGAGAACTGACCGCCACAGTTACAGAGCAGAAAACACACATCAGAGAACTGACCGACACAGTTACAGAGCAGAAAACAAACATCAGAGAACTGACCGCCACAGTTACAGAGCAGAAAACAAACATCAGAGAACTGACCGACACAGTTACAGAGCAGAAAACACACATCAGAGAACTGACCGCCACAGTTACAGAGCAGAAAACACACATCAGAGAACTGACCGCCACAGTTACAGAGCAGAAAACACACATCAGAGAACTGACCGCCACAGTTACAGAGCAGAAAACACACATCAGAGAACTGACCGACACAGTTACAGAGCAGAAAACACACATCAGAGAACTGACCGCCACAGTTACAGAGCAGAAAACAAACATCAGAGAACTGACCGCCACAGTTACAGAGCAGAAAACACACATCAGAGAACTGACCGCCACAGTTACAGAGCAGAAAACACACATCAGAGAACTGACCGCCACAGTTACAGAGCAGAAAACACACATCAGAGAACTGACCGCCACAGTTACAGAGCAGAAAACACACATCAGAGAACTGACCGCCACAGTTACAGAGCAGAAAACACACATCAGAGAACTGACCGCCACAGTTACAGAGCAGAAAACACACATCAGAGAACTGACCGACACAGTTACAGAGCAGAAAACACACATCAGAGAACTGACCGCCACAGTTACAGAGCAGAAAACACACATCAGAGAACTGACCGCCACAGTTACAGAGCAGAAAACACACATCAGAGAACTGACCGACACAGTTACAGAGCAGAAAACAAACATCAGAGAACTGACCGCCACAGTTACAGAGCAGAAAACAAACATCAGAGAACTGACCGACACAGTTACAGAGCAGAAAACACACATCAGAGAACTGACCGCCACAGTTACAGAGCAGAAAACACACATCAGAGAACTGACCGCCACAGTTACAGAGCAGAAAACACACATCAGAGAACTGACCGCCACAGTTACAGAGCAGAAAACACACATCAGAGAACTGACCGACACAGTTACAGAGCAGAAAACACACATCAGAGAACTGACCGCCACAGTTACAGAGCAGAAAACAAACATCAGAGAACTGACCGCCACAGTTACAGAGCAGAAAACACACATCAGAGAACTGACCGCCACAGTTACAGAGCAGAAAACACACATCAGAGAACTGACCGCCACAGTTACAGAGCAGAAAACACACATCAGAGAACTGACCGCCACAGTTACAGAGCAGAAAACACACATCAGAGAACTGACCGACACAGTTACAGAGCAGAAAACACACATCAGAGAACTGACCGCCACAGTTACAGAGCAGAAAACACACATCAGAGAACTGACCGACACAGTTACAGAGCAGAAAACACACATCAGAGAACTGACCGCCACAGTTACAGAGCAGAAAACAAACATCAGAGAACTGACCGCCACAGTTACAGAGCAGAAAACACACATCAGAGAACTGACCGACACAGTTACAGAGCAGAAAACACACATCAGAGAACTGACCGCCACAGTTACAGAGCAGAAAACACACATCAGAGAACTGACCGCCACAGTTACAGAGCAGAAAACACACATCAGAGAACTGACCGACACAGTTACAGAGCAGAAAACAAACATCAGAGAACTGACCGCCACAGTTACAGAGCAGAAAACAAACATCAGAGAACTGACCGACACAGTTACAGAGCAGAAAACACAGATCAGAGAACTGACCGCCACAGTTACAGAGCAGAAAACACACATCAGAGAACTGACCGACACAGTTACAGAGCAGAAAACACACATCAGAGAACTGACCGCCACAGTTACAGAGCAGAAAACAAACATCAGAGAACTGACCGCCACAGTTACAGAGCAGAAAACACACATCAGAGAACTGACCGCCACAGTTACAGAGCAGAAAACACACATCAGAGAACTGACCGCCACAGTTACAGAGCAGAAAACACACATCAGAGAACTGACCGCCACAGTTACAGAGCAGAAAACACACATCAGAGAACTGACCGCCACAGTTACAGAGCAGAAAACACACATCAGAGAACTGACCGCCACAGTTACAGAGCAGAAAACACACATCAGAGAACTGACCGCCACAGTTACAGAGCAGAAAACAAACATCAGAGAACTGACCGCCACAGTTACAGAGCAGAAAAACACACATCAGAGAACTGACCGACACAGTTACAGAGCAGAAAACACACATCAGAGAACTGACCGCCACAGTTACAGAGCAGAAAACACACATCAGAGAACTGACCGCCACAGTTACAGAGCAGAAAACACACATCAGAGAACTGACCGACACAGTTACAGAGCAGAAAACACACATCAGAGAACTGACCGCCACAGTTACAGAGCAGAAAACAAACATCAGAGAACTGACCGCCACAGTTACAGAGCAGAAAACACACATCAGAGAACTGACCGCCACAGTTACAGAGCAGAAAACACACATCAGAGAACTGACCGCCACAGTTACAGAGCAGAAAACACACATCAGAGAACTGACCGCCACAGTTACAGAGCAGAAAACACACATCAGAGAACTGACCGCCACAGTTACAGAGCAGAAAACACACATCAGAGAACTGACCGCCACAGTTACAGAGCAGAAAACACACATCAGAGAACTGACCGCCACAGTTACAGAGCAGAAAACAAACATCAGAGAACTGACCGCCACAGTTACAGAGCAGAAAACACACATCAGAGAACTGACCGACACAGTTACAGAGCAGAAAACACACATCAGAGAACTGACCGCCACAGTTACAGAGCAGAAAACACACATCAGAGAACTGACCGCCACAGTTACAGAGCAGAAAACACACATCAGAGAACTGACCGACACAGTTACAGAGCAGAAAACAAACATCAGAGAACTGACCGCCACAGTTACAGAGCAGAAAACAAACATCAGAGAACTGACCGACACAGTTACAGAGCAGAAAACACACATCAGAGAACTGACCGCCACAGTTACAGAGCAGAAAACACACATCAGAGAACTGACCGCCACAGTTACAGAGCAGAAAACACACATCAGAGAACTGACCGCCACAGTTACAGAGCAGAAAACACACATCAGAGAACTGACCGACACAGTTACAGAGCAGAAAACACACATCAGAGAACTGACCGCCACAGTTACAGAGCAGAAAACAAACATCAGAGAACTGACCGCCACAGTTACAGAGCAGAAAACACACATCAGAGAACTGACCGCCACAGTTACAGAGCAGAAAACACACATCAGAGAACTGACCGCCACAGTTACAGAGCAGAAAACACACATCAGAGAACTGACCGCCACAGTTACAGAGCAGAAAACACACATCAGAGAACTGACCGCCACAGTTACAGAGCAGAAAACACACATCAGAGAACTGACCGCCACAGTTACAGAGCAGAAAACACACATCAGAGAACTGACCGACACAGTTACAGAGCAGAAAACACACATCAGAGAACTGACCGCCACAGTTACAGAGCAGAAAACACACATCAGAGAACTGACCGCCACAGTTACAGAGCAGAAAACACACATCAGAGAACTGACCGACACAGTTACAGAGCAGAAAACAAACATCAGAGAACTGACCGCCACAGTTACAGAGCAGAAAACAAACATCAGAGAACTGACCGACACAGTTACAGAGCAGAAAACACACATCAGAGAACTGACCGCCACAGTTACAGAGCAGAAAACACACATCAGAGAACTGACCGCCACAGTTACAGAGCAGAAAACACACATCAGAGAACTGACCGCCACAGTTACAGAGCAGAAAACACACATCAGAGAACTGACCGACACAGTTACAGAGCAGAAAACACACATCAGAGAACTGACCGCCACAGTTACAGAGCAGAAAACAAACATCAGAGAACTGACCGCCACAGTTACAGAGCAGAAAACACACATCAGAGAACTGACCGCCACAGTTACAGAGCAGAAAACACACATCAGAGAACTGACCGCCACAGTTACAGAGCAGAAAACACACATCAGAGAACTGACCGCCACAGTTACAGAGCAGAAAACACACATCAGAGAACTGACCGCCACAGTTACAGAGCAGAAAACACACATCAGAGAACTGACCGCCACAGTTACAGAGCAGAAAACACACATCAGAGAACTGACCGCCACAGTTACAGAACAGAAAACAAACATCAGAGAACTGACCGCCACAGTTACAGAGCAGAAAACACACATCAGAGAACTGACCGCCACAGTTACAGAGCAGAAAACACACATCAGAGAACTGACCGCCACAGTTACAGAGCAGAAAACACACATCAGAGAACTGACCGCCACAGTTACAGAGCAGAAAACACACATCAGAGAACTGACCGCCACAGTTACAGAGCAGAAAACACACATCAGAGAACTGACCGACACAGTTACAGAGCAGAAAACAAACATCAGAGAACTGACCGCCACAGTTACAGAGCAGAAAACAAACATCAGAGAACTGACCGACACAGTTACAGAGCAGAAAACACACATCAGAGAACTGACCGCCACAGTTACAGAGCAGAAAACAAACATCAGAGAACTGACCGCCACAGTTACAGAGCAGAAAACACACATCAGAGAACTGACCGCCACAGTTACAGAGCAGAAAACACACATCAGAGAACTGACCGCCACAGTTACAGAGCAGAAAACACACATCAGAGAACTGACCGCCACAGTTACAGAGCAGAAAACACACATCAGAGAACTGACCGCCACAGTTACAGAGCAGAAAACACACATCAGAGAACTGACCGCCACAGTTACAGAGCAGAAAACACACATCAGAGAACTGACCGCCACAGTTACAGAACAGAAAACAAACATCAGAGAACTGACCGCCACAGTTACAGAGCAGAAAACACACATCAGAGAACTGACCGCCACAGTTACAGAGCAGAAAACACACATCAGAGAACTGACCGACACAGTTACAGAGCAGAAAACACACATCAGAGAACTGACCGCCACAGTTACAGAGCAGAAAACACACATCAGAGAACTGACCGACACAGTTACAGAGCAGAAAACAAACATCAGAGAACTGACCGCCACAGTTACCATACCTGCAAACCTGTCGCTTTTCGGCGACAATCGCCGTTTTCTTGGTCAATTGGGTAATTTACGTGAATCGCGTAGAACCAGAGAGTTTTTTTTGGGGGGGGGGGGGGGGGGGGGGCATGCGGGCTAGAATTGCTAGGCATTATTGGATCATTCTTATAATTGACATTTCTCTGGGCCAATCGGAATCTTAGCACTTGCGTCAGAATCTTGATGCAGACAGCGTCAACTGAGCGTGCCACTGGATGAGACACCTGGCTACCACGCAAGTCTGATGGAAACGCATAACGTGAGGGAATCCTATGTGAAATTCGAGGAAAGTCAAGCTTTTTGGAGCAAATAGAACAGCTATATGTTTGCTTGATTCAAATAACGTTAGCTACCGCTTTTTTATGTGATATAATTTACAATAATATTGTATTGTCATCATACCTATAAATTACGTTAAAGGTGACCTATAATTCAAAATTGAATTTACCTTGGTATAGTCAAATAACAAGAGTTCAGTGCATGGACATGACATAGAGTGAATCTCAAACTGGACTGTTTTCGCGTTCTCATTTAATTCACGTTTATGAAAAACACCCCTGAAAAACGGTCGGTTCTCCACACAATACCGACTGTGACGCAATAGTCGGGATCATTAATATGTACGCCTCCAAATATTTGCATATGCCAGCCCTCAATGCCAGGCGGAACTGCGCAGCCGAAGCATGGCAGTTGCTCAGTGTGGATGTACACATGAACACAAAAGTATTTTTTAGTTCCTTCATCTGAGCCTCTGGAGAAACAATGGGTTCATTTTATTTTCTCTGGAAATTTTCAAACATTTCACCGACGACGGTTTCCTCAACTTGGGCCAATACAGAGCTGGCCTCGGATCGAGCTACCAAGCAACACTTTCTGATGTGTAATTGTTCAAGTTCAGACAGGTAATCTTTCTCTCAAAATCGTTCAATACTGTTTATGCATCAGTAAGTCTAGCCAGTCACTAAAATATCAACTTCACATCGTTTCTTTTAGTAGGATGAAAATAATCGTATTTAAATTGTGAACAAATTATATACAGAAAGCGATCAAAGAACAATCTTTCCACACAGCGTGAGTTTATCTGGACACTTGCCAAACTCGTTATGAAATCAATGACGAACGTTACTGCACAACGAAGCTCTTACTGTATTTACATCATCGTGTTTGCATTGGTGAAAGCAGAGAGAGTGCAGAAACTGCTTTGCATTGATAAGATCTTCATTCTCGCGATCAACACGTCATCTGCTCAATGCTCATCACGGCAACATTTTATGTGATGGGAATAGATCTAAATACTTTAAAAACATCTCATGATTCGTTAATCTCGATAGCTGTTATAGTAAAAACGTATAATAGCAGTAGTAAAAGTATTCGGGAGAGAGTTTCACATGTAATGCGTTGCTATTTCATATGCAAGCATGTCAGCCAATCACAGCAGTGGCCGTGGTTACACTGAATCCCACAGGAGACACGCCCCTTCAAACAGAGTGTTCAAATCAGAGGCTATAAGCAGGCTAGGAAAAATGCCATTTATTTCTAAATTATGATTATTTTTTATCTAAAAAACATACTAACATTATAAGGGTAACCCAGGAAACATTATAAAATAATAAAAAAAAACATTCTAGGGCACCTTTAAGCTATTCTAAAAGTTGTAACGTTAAGTTACCGCCAGACCTGGAGATCGGTTGAATGGTTTCCAAAACGGTAAAAAAAATATTCCTGTAACGTTAGCTAGGCTTATCGTTAGCCGGGTGCTCTGCCCTGAGCACCGAGATATACGGCTACTACTCGAATTCTGAGGTAACGTTACCCTTAATATTAGGTTGTCGTGCGCGCTCACGCGTTAGGCAGTCATCCGTGATGTGGGTAAGTTAAATGTGAGTGTTTACACAACATCTGATGTGAGAGTAAGTGTAACAAAGCAATTTGCAATTTGGCAACCGTATTAATCTCTTGTTGCATGGGATGTGCCGCATATTGCAGTAAACAGTCATTTCTAACAACATATTTAGATAAAGCTATTTAGATAAACAATCTGGTGAGCGTGTTGTTTTAGGCTAAATACACCAACAGCAAATTTCTGTATAATAAAGGGCTACATTTTGCATCCAATTCTATCATTTGAAATCTTTACATTGTATTGTAGCTCAGAATTCGAGTAGCCGTATATCTCGAAACACCGATCAGTCCTTGGACCGACGAGATTGGCTAACTTTTCCTGTGATTTTCCATTTCAGAATGAGGGAACTTAATGAGTAGGACTCATTGTATATAGCAAAGATAGATTCAGCAGGGAGGTGCAAGTGGAGCTGGTCATGGCTCAAGGTGGAAGTGAAGCAGGAAGTGAAGGGAGTTGCACATACACTACCACTATCATTGTGTATCAAAAAAATAGATAAGACAGGACATGCCAAATGTACCTTATGTACAAAAGAGATCAACTATGCCAATAAGGGGGTGCATGCCCTAACATCCCACTGTGACACAGCCAAACACAAAGAGAAAGTGTTTAGCATTTTGACAAACAGGGCTATCCGTAGCCCCCCTGAAAATGCCGTTCCTGAGACCCAGGGACCAGAAGCAATAAGAGAGAGGAAGAGAGGGAAATTGCCTGTGTCCATGTTTCAGCGTGTTGCGAATGCAGAGGTTTAGTACCTAGCTACTATTTATACAGAACATTGAATGAATTGTTGGTTGAATTTACATTATGAACACTAGCACTTTGAGATTGTTTATTCAATGTAAAGAGCACTACATAAATGCATTATTATTATTATTATTGAACAGATCTATTTTGATATTCATTGCATATCAGCCATACAATATGGAGACACACTGTTTTATCATAGTAGACCAATAGTTTGCAAGGTTACATTTTGATTTTAATTTGCTTTGCTTTCAGGCAATGGTTCTTGGCACTTTGGCGGAGCACTCAATGCCATTCACAATGGCACCCGTCATCGTCAACCTTGCACAGACGCTGGCCGAGGACAAAGTGGCACTCAGTCGTATGAAGCTATCGCGAACATCAGCAAAGTACAAAATTGTTCACGGCCTGGGGAAGACATTCTCTGACCGCATCCTCAGCAACACTGGGAAGTTACCATTCTCCCTCAATCTTGATGAGGCCACCTCAAGTAGTGACAAAAAGGTTATAATAGAATTAGTAATTCCTAGTATTTATACAGTGCTTTTGACACCTAAAGTAATTAAAGGAGAACGCTGGCCATTTTTAACCCACCCGAGTGCTGTCATTAGGAAAAATAGAGAGAACATTTGGCCACAATTTTTACAGAGTATCAGAACGCCAGCTAAAGCGAACCTATAGAGACAGACATAACCGAAAGGGAAACTTAAGGATGTCTGTCCCCATAGGTTCGCTTTAGCTGTCGTCCTGATATTCGGTCAATATTGTGCAAAAAAAATCTCGTTATTTTTCCTACTGACAGCACTCGGTAACCTCGATCAACAGAGATATGAGTTAAAAACGACCGACGTTCTCCTTTAACAATGGTCTTCTCATTTATACAGGTGCTTTCCATTTTGGTCAGCTATTAAAACCCAGAGAGGAAGGTTGTTGATATGGAGCACCTTGGGTCGTTTGAAATAAGGTCACCGCAGCAATCCTGGAGAATGTCCTGGACAAGTTTTTCACAGACAACGATATCCCGTGGTCCAACTTGGTGAGCACGAGGATGGATTCCTGTGCGGTGATGCGAGGCAGCAAAACGGGTCTGGAAACCAGAGTGCGACACAACCACTGCCTACAGCTTCTAGATATTGACGGGGACTCGTGCCATCACATTCATAATGTTGCAAAGAGATTTTACAGTCCTTTTAACTGGCATCTAGAACATCTCTTCAGTGACCTTCATGTCAGGGCTCCAGACTAACTTTTCCACTGGTTGCACTGGTGCTACCAACTTTCTCAGTTGGTCGCACCAGCATATGATTTGGTCGGACCTTTTTTTTTTCTTTTTGCTACATGCCATGGGATTAATCAATGCATGCCGATGAATAGTGGTTTTAATGGACCAAGGCTAGCAAACACTTTCTGTGTTGCAGCAGAAATACCTGTACGGTAATATATTAATTATCATTGCCAAATATCAGGATTTTCATGGATTTTGGACAGTAATTTTAATCTGTAATTTTAAGCATTTTACATTTGAATTAGATACAATCTATCTATTTACATTTGAATCATATTTTATCTATCTATCTATTTATCTATCTATATATCTATCTGTCTGTCTGTCTGTCTATTATCATCTTTCTATCTTTTAAAAATCATTAAACATTCAAATGTATGCATTACGTTTTAAAAGATTAGAGTATTATAATAAACTGATACAGATTTTTCGTTATCAAAGTTTATAGTTGTAACAAAAAGCAGAAATCCCACACTCCTTACCTTCTGCATTTTATAATAATTTCCTTTTCCTCTGTCGAGCGATCATGAGAGTAATCGCTCGACAGAGGAAAATATAACCGCTGAAAAGACGTAGGAAGGGGCTCTGTGTTTCGTGAGACCTTTTCATTTTTATATGCCTTAATTCGTGAATTCGTAATTGCCGCGTTTCACCATCAGTGTGCAATGCGCGTGACGTCTACGTTCATCAATAAATAAACTGCACTACGTGTTTTGCGGAAGAACATTGTAGACGGAACTTCTCTCCGTTAATGTCTATGGCGAGTCACGCAGGCACTGGGCTACTCCGCAGCCGAGACTACCCCGGGATAAAATAGTCCGAATATAAACACTTATTATAGGCGTACCGTAGTGATTCAGAATAAGTCAAAAACACGGTTTGGAAAATGGATTCATGATGTAGCCTACTCGTTCATTTTGAACATAAGTTACGGACTGCAGCAGCTGATACAACGGCGTTCTGTTGCTCAAGCGTCCACTCGCACAAATGCGGCCACATAAAATTTTAACTCGCACATTCTCAAAAAATGGTTGCATATGCGACCAATTTGGTCGCAGTCTGGAACCCTGCATGTTGATCACAAGTGGGCTTCTGACCAGGTAAATTCATACAGGAGTGTAGAGCACTTGTATAGCTCTTTTCCACCTTGACAGCACTCAATGGCCTCTTATTCACCCATTCACTCCCACTCAAACACCCATGGCAGCAGCTGCCATGCAGCTAGCCTGCTCATTAGAAGCAATTTGGGTTTCAGTCTCTTGCCCAAGGACATTTTGACATGTGGGCAGGAGGAGACAGGATTTGAACCGCTGACACTTTGGTCATTTGATGGCCATTAGATGGCCTTATTATTGTCCTCTGATTCATGAATATCATATGGGAAAGAATCATAACTTGAGACATGTGTTCTTTCTGTTTGTCAGCGGGCTTACCTCCAAGAGATCTGTGCATACATGAGCATTCCTGGATCAACTCCAAAGAGATTCATCGAGCATCGTTGGCTGTCATGTTATGATGTTGGACTCAGCACTCAGACCATGCTTCCTGCTTACAAGGTCCTGTACTTTGTGTTCATGGATGAAGAAGACAAGGCTCTATACAAAGAACCTTTGGAACAACTCTATGCTGCTCACCATGTGAATGAAAAGGCCCAGAGGCGCATTGAGTCTTTTCACAAGGACCTCAGTGGGAAAGGTAAATAATCCATTGCGGTTGTAGATTGGCTGGATAATGTGGACAAATTAATGGGAATATCTATGGTGTCTCAACATTGGCCTGCATGTTCACTATATTACATTTGCTTTGGTAAATCAACAAACTAGAGCTTTGATATTCTCTTCCAGGAATGACACAGCAGGGCAGAGACCGAAAGCGGCGGGTGGTCAAGAAACTGTGGCATGAAGGCACCAAAACAGAACTCCATCTCAGTGTCTACACAGGTGTCCTGGCTATTCTGAAAGAATACGTCATGGTGTTCCAGGTATATTGAAATAGCCTACTGTTTCACAACTGTGTTGTATCAAAGCTTGGATAGTTTTAAATGCTACCCTAGAAGTATTTTAACATCTTTTATTTTATGTTACCAGTGTACCTGGCTGTGTCTTACTCTGCTTGTATGGTGGAAATTCATATCCATCTCTCACTTGCACAATATTACTACCTCCTCAGAGTCGTGATACCCTTGTGCACAAGTTGCATGACAAGCAGCTGCAGGTTTTCACCAACTTTCTTGCATGCTTTGTGAAGCCAGAACACCTGCCACCGATCCCCAGGACCCTGGCAGGTCTCGAACTCAAGGGAGACAAACTGCTGCCTGCAAGAGACATGTATGTGGGTCGGGTGGCAGATAGATTCAGACGGGAGCATCCTCAACACCATGTAAGTGGTTTAAAATTAGTTACCTAACTTTTGGACCAAAGCCATTTTATTGCCAATGATAAAGGAGCACAACTATACCAGTGTCTTGTTGTCAATATTTATACAGCTGCTGAAGCCCTTCCTGGACAAAGTACTCCAGGGATACATCGCATGTGGGGAATATCTGAAGAGCAAGCTGCCACTGGGGAGCATGACCCAGCAGTGCCTGTCTGCTGTTGACCTTATTGCAAGGGGGCACTCCAAGACTGGACGTCTGCTGAGACAACTTGCGGAGATGTTAAACCAGTTTCTCCCTGCTGGATGTTCAGCAAGAGGTTAGCTGGATAATGCACTTCCCTAATGTTAGTATGTAATGCTTGTTTGTGAGTCTTGTATGGATGCTTTTGATATCGTTGCTGTTTATTTTTTAACCCTATATTTTACTGCTGTGGAGGTTAAATGTCCCTGGTGGGATAATTAAATGCTGCTTATCTTATCCTAGGTTCTCCAGTATGGCGTAGACCAGTGGTTCCCGTCGCCAGGACAGGTATGGGAACCACTGGCGTAGACCAGAGTCTGCCAACTTTTAGAGAAGGAGATGATGCTGTCAGCTGGTGGGCAGCTGTCTTTGAAACGGTAAGGTACCCAGGTCTCATTATGGCAGTAAAGGCAGCGTTGTCGGTGTTCCATGGCCCACTGGTGGAGTCTTCATTCAGTCTTATGTCTCAAATCATTGACTCGAGAAGTGGCAGGACGAACATTTCCACTCTGAGTGCCATCCAAACTGTGAAACACACCTTACTGACCCGGAAGCAGACGGCATTGCAGATGTTTAAAAGAGAAGACCTGAAGTATGGGCCAGTGGACCAAAAAATGTGCAACAACATCATGTCGGCTGGAACCAAGGACAAAGCTCTGAGGAAGCAGGCAACCCTAAAGGAGATGGAACGAAGGAGGGAGTTTGACTGCCAGCCATCCTCAAGTGCTGGCGCTGCAAGAAGAGCCAAGGCAGAAGAGGAGGCACTGGCCAGAAGGCGTCATGCAGCCAAACAACGAAAGAGAGCTTGTAAAACACTCGTCCAAGCTAAGAGACAAAAAAAAGAGAAAGTTTTTCATGTCTGTCTATTTTTTATTTGTGTATAAATAATAGATTTTGTTTGCATCACAACACTTCATTGAGTTCCAGGCGTTTCCGTGTTGTAAATAAAATCCTTTTTAAAATATTAAATATAATTCTCTTTAAGCCTCAAGGATGATTTGACATTGATTTTTGATAAGTCACGCTCAGACATGTGTAATTTGCATATTAAAATCACAAAATAATCGAGCTGGGGGCATAGCGACACTGTCACCTTTTTTACTCTGAGGAGTTTGCAGGTCTGGTTACAGAGCAGAAAACAAACATCAGAGAACTGACCGCCACAGTTACAGAACAGAAAACAAACATCAGAGAACTGACCGCCACAGTTACAGAGCAGAAAACACACATCAGAGAACTGACCGCCACAGTTACAGAGCAGAAGACACACATCAGAGAACTGACCACCACAGTTACAGAGCAGAAAACAAACATCAGAGAACTGACCGCCACAGTTACAGAACAGAAAACAAACATCAGAGAACTGACCGCCACAGTTACAGAGCAGAAAACACACATCAGAGAACTGACCGCCACAGTTACAGAACAGAAAACAAACATCAGAGAACTGACCGCCACAGTTACAGAGCAGAAAACAAACATCAGAGAACTGACCGCCACAGTTACAGAGCAGAAAACAAACATCAGAGAACTGACCGACACAGTTACAGAGCAGAAAGCAAACATCAGAGAACTGACCGCCACAGTTACAGAATAGAAAACAAACATCAGAGAACTGACCGCCACAGTTACAGAGCAGAAAACAAACATCAGAGAACTGACCGCCACAGTTACAGAGCAGAAAACACACATCAGAGAACTGACCGCCACAGTTACAGAGCAGAAAACAAACATCAGAGAACTGACCGCCACGGTTACAGAGCAGAAAACACACATCAGAGAACTGACCGCCACGGTTACAGAGCAGAAAACACACATCAGAGAACTGACCGCCACAGTTACAGAGCAGAAAACACACATCAGAGAACTGACCGCCACAGTTACAGAGCAAAAAACAAACATCAGAGAACTGACCGCCACAGTTACAGAGCAGAAAACAAACATCAGAGAACTGACCGCCACAGTTACAGAGCAGAAAACACACATCAGAGAACTGACCGCCACAGTTACAGAGCAGAAAACACACATCAGAGAACTGACCGCCACAGTTACAGAGCAGAAAACAAACATCAGAGAACTGACCGACACAGTTACAGAGCAGAAAGCAAACATCAGAGAACTGACCGCCAGTTACAGAACAGAAAACAAACATCAGAGAACTGACCGACACAGTTACAGAGCAGAAAACAAACATCAGAGAACTGACCGCCACAGTTACAGAGCAGAAAACACACATCAGAGAACTGACCGCCACAGTTACAGAGCAGAAAACAAACATCAGAGAACTGACCGCCACAGTTACAGAGCAGAAAACACACATCAGAGAACTGACCGCCACAGTTACAGAGCAGAAAACACACATCAGAGAACTGACCGCCACAGTTACAGAGCAGAAAACA
Source organism: Rhinichthys osculus (assembly GCA_029959095.1). Lineage (NCBI taxonomy): Eukaryota > Metazoa > Chordata > Actinopteri > Cypriniformes > Leuciscidae > Rhinichthys > Rhinichthys osculus. The sequence continues at coordinate 7,666,902 of JARWKJ010000013.1, read as the reverse complement.
AACATCAGAGAACTGACCGCCACAGTTACAGAGCAGAAAACAAACATCAGAGAACTGACCACCACAGTTACAGAGCAGAAAACAAACATCAGAGAACTGACCGCCACAGTTACAGAGCAGAAAACACACATCAGAGAACTGACCGCCACAGTTACAGAGCAGAAAACACACATCAGAGAACTGACCGCCACAGTTACAGAGCAGAAAACACACATCAGAGAACTGACCGCCACAGTTACAGAGCAGAAAACACACATCAGAGAACTGACCACCACAGTTACAGAGCAGAAAGCAAACATCAGAGAACTGACCGCCACAGTTACAGAGCAGAAAACAAACATCAGAGAACTGAGCGCCACAGTTACAGAGCAGAAAACAAACATCAGAGAACTGACCGCCACAGTTACAGAGCAGAAAACACACATAAGAGAACTGACCGCCACAGTTACAGAGCAGAAAACACACATCAGAGAACTGACCACCACAGTTACAGAGCAGAAAACAAACATCAGAGAACTGACCGCCACAGTTACAGAACAGAAAGCACACATCAGAGAACTGACCGCCACAGTTACAGAGCAGAAAACACACATCAGAGAACTGACCGCCACAGTTACAGAGCAGAAAACACACATCAGAGAACTGACCGCCACAGTTACAGAGCAGAAAACAAACATCAGAGAACTGACCGCCACAGTTACAGAGCAGAAAACACACATCAGAGAACTGACCGCCACAGTTACAGAGCAGAAAACACACATCAGAGAACTGACCGCCACAGTTACAGAGCAGAAAACAAACATCAGAGAACTGACCGCCACAGTTACAGAGCAGAAAACAAACATCAGAGAACTGACCGCCACAGTTACAGAGCAGAAAACACACAGTTACAGAGCAGAAAACACACATCAGAGAACTGACCGCCACAGTTACAGAGCAGAAAACACACATCAGAGAACTGACCGCCACAGTTACAGAGCAGAAAACACACATCAGAGAACTGACCGCCACAGTTACAGAGCAGAAAACACACATCAGAGAACTGACCGCCACAGTTACAGAGCAGAAAACACACATCAGAGAACTGACCACCACAGTTACAGAGCAGAAAACACACATCAGAGAACTGACCGCCACAGTTACAGAGCAGAAAACACACATCAGAGAACTGACCACCACAGTTACAGAGCAGAAAACAAACATCAGAGAACTGACCGCCACAGTTACAGAGCAGAAAACAAACATCAGAGAACTGACCGCCACAGTTACAGAGCAGAAAACACACATCAGAGAACTGACCGCCACAGTTACAGAGCAGAAAACACACATCAGAGAACTGACCGCCACAGTTACAGAGCAGAAAGCAAACATCAGAGAACTGACCGCCACAGTTACAGAGCAGAAAACACACATCAGAGGACTGACCGCCACAGTTACAGAGCAGAAAACACACATCAGAGAACTGACCACCACAGTTACAGAGCAGAAAACACACATCAGAGAACTGACCGCCACAGTTACAGAGCAGAAAACACACATCAGAGAACTGACCGCCAGTTACAGAGCAGAAAACACACATCAGAGAACTGACCGCCACAGTTACAGAGCAGAAAACACACATCAGAGAACTGACCGCCACAGTTACAGAGCAGAAAACAAACATCAGAGAACTGACCGCCAGTTACAGAGCAGAAAACACACATCAGAGAACTGACCGCCACAGTTACAGAGCAGAAAACACACATCAGAGAACTGACCGCCACAGTTACATAGCAGAAAACACACATCAGAGAACTGACCGCCACAGTTACAGAGCAGAAAACACACATCAGAGAACTGACCGCCACAGTTACAGAGCAGAAAGCAAACATCAGAGAACTGACCGCCACAGTTACAGAGCAGAAAACACACATCAGAGGACTGACCGCCACAGTTACAGAGCAGAAAACACACATCAGAGAACTGACCACCACAGTTACAGAGCAGAAAACACACATCAGAGAACTGACCGCCACAGTTACAGAGCAGAAAACACACATCAGAGAACTGACCGCCACAGTTACAGAGCAGAAAACAAACATCAGAGAACTGACCGCCAGTTACAGAGCAGAAAACACACATCAGAGAACTGACCGCCACAGTTACAGAGCAGAAAACACACATCAGAGAACTGACCGCCACAGTTACATAGCAGAAAACACACATCAGAGAACTGACCGCCACAGTTACAGAGCAGAAGACACACATCAGAGAACTGACCGCCACAGTTACAGAGCAGAAAACACACATCAGAGAACTGACCGCCAGTTACAGAGCAGAAAACACACATCAGAGAACTGACCGCCACAGTTACAGAGCAGAAAACAAACATCAGAGAACTGACCGCCACGGTTACAGAGCAGAAAACACACATCAGAGAACTGACCGCCACGGTTACAGAGCAGAAAACACACATCAGAGAACTGACCACCACAGTTACAGAGCAGAAAACACACATCAGAGAACTGACCGCCACAGTTACAGAGCAGAAGACACACATCAGAGAACTGACCGCCACAGTTACAGAGCAGAAAACACACATCAGAGAACTGACCACCACAGTTACAGAGCAAAAAACACACATCAGAGAACTGACCGCCACAGTTACAGAGCAGAAAACACACATCAGAGAACTGACCGCCACAGTTACAGAGCAGAAAACACACATCAGAGAACTGACCGCCACAGTTACAGAGCAGAAAACACACATCAGAGAACTGACCGCCACAGTTACAGAGCAGAAAACACACATCAGAGAACTGACCGCCACAGTTACAGAGCAGAAAACAAACATCAGAGAACTGACCGCCACAGTTACAGAGCAGAAAACACACATCAGAGAACTGACCGCCACAGTTACAGAGCAGAAAACACACATCAGAGAACTGACCGCCACAGTTACAGAGCAGAAAACAAACATCAGAGAACTGACCGCCACAGTTACAGAGCAGAAAACAAACATCAGAGAACTGACCACCACAGTTACAGAGCAGAAAACAAACATCAGAGAACTGACCGCCACAGTTACAGAGCAGAAAACACACATCAGAGAACTGACCGCCACAGTTACAGAGCAGAAAACACACATCAGAGAACTGACCGCCACAGTTACAGAGCAGAAAACACACATCAGAGAACTGACCGCCACAGTTACAGAGCAGAAAACACACATCAGAGAACTGACCACCACAGTTACAGAGCAGAAAGCAAACATCAGAGAACTGACCGCCACAGTTACAGAGCAGAAAACAAACATCAGAGAACTGAGCGCCACAGTTACAGAGCAGAAAACAAACATCAGAGAACTGACCGCCACAGTTACAGAGCAGAAAACACACATAAGAGAACTGACCGCCACAGTTACAGAGCAGAAAACACACATCAGAGAACTGACCACCACAGTTACAGAGCAGAAAACAAACATCAGAGAACTGACCGCCACAGTTACAGAACAGAAAGCACACATCAGAGAACTGACCGCCACAGTTACAGAGCAGAAAACACACATCAGAGAACTGACCGCCACAGTTACAGAGCAGAAAACACACATCAGAGAACTGACCGCCACAGTTACAGAGCAGAAAACACACATCAGAGAACTGACCGCCACAGTTACAGAGCAGAAAACACACATCAGAGAACTGACCGCCACAGTTACAGAGCAGAAAACAAACATCAGAGAACTGACCGCCACAGTTACAGAGCAGAAAACACACATCAGAGAACTGACCGCCACAGTTACAGAGCAGAAAACACACATCAGAGAACTGACCGCCACAGTTACAGAGCAGAAAACAAACATCAGAGAACTGACCGCCACAGTTACAGAGCAGAAAACAAACATCAGAGAACTGACCGCCACAGTTACAGAGCAGAAAACACACAGTTACAGAGCAGAAAACACACATCAGAGAACTGACCGCCACAGTTACAGAGCAGAAAACACACATCAGAGAACTGACCGCCACAGTTACAGAGCAGAAAACACACATCAGAGAACTGACCGCCACAGTTACAGAGCAGAAAACACACATCAGAGAACTGACCGCCACAGTTACAGAGCAGAAAACACACATCAGAGAACTGACCACCACAGTTACAGAGCAGAAAGCAAACATCAGAGAACTGACCGCCACAGTTACAGAGCAGAAAACAAACATCAGAGAACTGAGCGCCACAGTTACAGAGCAGAAAACAAACATCAGAGAACTGACCGCCACAGTTACAGAGCAGAAAACACACATAAGAGAACTGACCGCCACAGTTACAGAGCAGAAAACACACATCAGAGAACTGACCACCACAGTTACAGAGCAGAAAACAAACATCAGAGAACTGACCGCCACAGTTACAGAACAGAAAGCACACATCAGAGAACTGACCGCCACAGTTACAGAGCAGAAAACACACATCAGAGAACTGACCGCCACAGTTACAGAGCAGAAAACACACATCAGAGAACTGACCGCCACAGTTACAGAGCAGAAAACACACATCAGAGAACTGACCGCCACAGTTACAGAGCAGAAAACACACATCAGAGAACTGACCGCCACAGTTACAGAGCAGAAAACAAACATCAGAGAACTGACCGCCACAGTTACAGAGCAGAAAACACACATCAGAGAACTGACCGCCACAGTTACAGAGCAGAAAACACACATCAGAGAACTGACCGCCACAGTTACAGAGCAGAAAACAAACATCAGAGAACTGACCGCCACAGTTACAGAGCAGAAAACAAACATCAGAGAACTGACCGCCACAGTTACAGAGCAGAAAACACACAGTTACAGAGCAGAAAACACACATCAGAGAACTGACCGCCACAGTTACAGAGCAGAAAACACACATCAGAGAACTGACCGCCACAGTTACAGAGCAGAAAACACACATCAGAGAACTGACCGCCACAGTTACAGAGCAGAAAACACACATCAGAGAACTGACCGCCACAGTTACAGAGCAGAAAACACACATCAGAGAACTGACCACCACAGTTACAGAGCAGAAAACACACATCAGAGAACTGACCGCCACAGTTACAGAGCAGAAAACACACATCAGAGAACTGACCACCACAGTTACAGAGCAGAAAACAAACATCAGAGAACTGACCGCCACAGTTACAGAGCAGAAAACAAACATCAGAGAACTGACCGCCACAGTTACAGAGCAGAAAACACACATCAGAGAACTGACCGCCACAGTTACAGAGCAGAAAACACACATCAGAGAACTGACCGCCACAGTTACAGAGCAGAAAGCAAACATCAGAGAACTGACCGCCACAGTTACAGAGCAGAAAACACACATCAGAGGACTGACCGCCACAGTTACAGAGCAGAAAACACACATCAGAGAACTGACCACCACAGTTACAGAGCAGAAAACACACATCAGAGAACTGACCGCCACAGTTACAGAGCAGAAGACACACATCAGAGAACTGACCGCCACAGTTACAGAGCAGAAAACACACATCAGAGAACTGACCGCCAGTTACAGAGCAGAAAACACACATCAGAGAACTGACCGCCACAGTTACAGAGCAGAAAACAAACATCAGAGAACTGACCGCCACGGTTACAGAGCAGAAAACACACATCAGAGAACTGACCGCCACGGTTACAGAGCAGAAAACACACATCAGAGAACTGACCGCCACAGTTACAGAGCAGAAAACACACATCAGAGAACTGACCGCCACAGTTACAGAGCAGAAGACACACATCAGAGAACTGACCGCCACAGTTACAGAGCAGAAAACACACATCAGAGAACTGACCACCACAGTTACAGAGCAAAAAACACACATCAGAGAACTGACCGCCACAGTTACAGAGCAGAAAACACACATCAGAGAACTGACCGCCACAGTTACAGAGCAGAAAACACACATCAGAGAACTGACCGCCACAGTTACAGAGCAGAAAACACACATCAGAGAACTGACCGCCACAGTTACAGAGCAGAAAACACACATCAGAGAACTGACCGCCACAGTTACAGAGCAGAAAACAAACATCAGAGAACTGACCGCCACAGTTACAGAGCAGAAAACACACATCAGAGAACTGACCGACACAGTTACAGAGCAGAAAACACACATCAGAGAACTGACCGCCACGGTTACAGAGCAGAAAACACACATCAGAGAACTGACCACCACAGTTACAGAGCAAAAAACACACATCAGAGAACTGACCACCACAGTTACAGAGCAAAAAACACACATCAGAGAACTGACCGCCACAGTTACAGAGCAGAAAACACACATCAGAGAACTGACCGCCACAGTTACAGAGCAGAAAACACACATCAGAGAACAGAGCAGAAAACACACATCAGAGAACTGACCGCCACAGTTACAGAGCAGAAAACACACATCAGAGAACTGACCGCCACAGTTACAGAGCAGAAAACACACATCAGAGAACTGACCGCCACAGTTACAGAGCAGAAAACACACATCAGAGAACTGACCGCCACAGTTACAGAGCAGAAAACACACATCAGAGAACTGACCGCCACAGTTACAGAGCAGAAAGCAAACATCAGAGAACTGACCGCCACAGTTACAGAGCAGAAAACACACATCAGAGAACTGACCACCACAGTTACAGAGCAGAAAACACACATCAGAGGACTGACCGCCACAGTTACAGAGCAGAAAACACACATTAGAGAACTGACCGCCACAGTTACAGAGCAGAAAACACACATCAGAGAATTGACCGCCACAGCTACAGAGCAGAAAACACACATCAGAGAACTGACCGCCACAGTTACAGAGCAGAAAACACACATCAGAGAATTGACCGCCACAGTTACAGAGCAGAAAACACACATCAGAGAACTGACCGCCACAGTTACAGAGCAGAAGACACACATCAGAGAACTGACCGCCACAGTTACAGAGCAGAAAACACACATCAGAGAACTGACCGCCACAGTTACAGAGCAGAAAACACACATCAGAGAACTGACCGCCACAGTTACAGAGCAGAAAACACACATCAGAGAACTGACCGCCACAGTTACAGAGCAGAAAACACACATCAGAGAACTGACCGCCACAGTTACAGAGCAGAAAACAAACATCAGAGAACTGACCACCACAGTTACAGAGCAGAAAACAAACATCAGAGAACTGACCGCCACAGTTACAGAGCAGAAAACACACATCAGAGAACTGACCGCCACAGTTACAGAGCAGAAAACACACATCAGAGAACTGACCGCCACAGTTACAGAGCAGAAAACAAACATCAGAGAACTGACCACCACAGTTACAGAGCAGAAAACAAACATCAGAGAACTGACCGCCACAGTTACAGAGCAGAAAACAAACATCAGAGAACTGACCGCCACAGTTACAGAGCAGAAAACAAACATCAGAGAACTGACCGCCACAGTTACAGAGCAGAAAACACACATCAGAGAACTGACCACCACAGTTACAGAGCAGAAAACAAACATCAGAGAACTGACCGCCACAGTTACAGAGCAGAAAACCAACATCAGAGCCTTAGAGACGCAACTGAGAGAAGAGATGAACTATAGCTATAGAATCAATTCTTAATGCGCATGTGAACGCCATCAGGTCACAGGTTCACATTTAAAGTCTGTTTAGAGAGAACGCCATCATCTTAGTGGCCCCTAATTTGATAACAAATGATAATTTTGCAGGAAGAGAATCAATCAAAACTAACTTTAGCTGGAAATAACATTATTCAAAAATCGCTATAAAGCCAACGCAATCTCTGTTACCGTAAATTGTATGTTTATCTCTGTAAAGCTGCTTTGAAACAATCTACGTTGTTAAAAGCGCTATATAAATGAAGATGACTTGACTTGACTTGAGATGAACAAGACAAATGATGGTACCTCACCAAAACATTCACTCTTTTATCAATGATCCTCAAAGTCAAACACCACTGCAATACATTGCATAGTGTAAATGTTAGTGTAAAGTTTAGTGTATACTGTGTAAATTTTGTTATCTATTTCATTAGCAGTGTAAATGTAATCTCAATTTCATTTAACAGAATCTTTATTCCTTCACAGAAATATCAAACCTTACTCAGAGTCAAGTGGAGTTGAGAAAGGAAAATAGAGGTGAAAGTGCACTTGAATGATGTCAAATTCAGTAGCAGTCTATATGGGGCACTACCTATCAAAAATGATTTATGACTCCTTTGTTTTATGTTTTTATGACAGGATATGACCATGCATGGGTTTTATGACAGGATATGCCATTTATGGGGGTTTTATGACAACAGGTGGTATGTGACCTTTGGCCCTGTGTGGTTCCGGTGCGTTTATGGTAGTGTTTTTATGACTGCAATCTGTTTGGTGTGACTAGGGGGGATTGTTTTTTCAGGGATGATTGGAATACCTATGTCTGCCTGATAGTCTCTCAGGAGTGTATAAATAGCCGACTGCATTTCTGCGAAACAGAATCGGGTGGTGAAACACTTCAAAATGGATCATTTAAACTCACCTAAAACCCCGGAGCGTGAAGTGGGTGAAGAGATATTTGAAAGTCCGCCGATGGCTCAGAGAAAAGGTCAGGGCCATATCAGTTTGACAACGTTTCCCCACGATAATTCGACCTGCGTAAGAGGGGAATTTTTGCTGTATAGTAACCGTATATTCGGCTAGATATTTGATAAACAGTTTTGAGTCGTTGCGCTCTACACAACCGATGCCCCCGATGTATCCAGGGGTGTCACTAGGATTTTCATTTTAGGGGGGCTAAGCCCCCAATATGATAAAAAAAAAAAATGTAACACTTTAGTTTAGGATCTAAAGATCACTATTAACCATTTTCATTACGATGCAAAGGCACGGTTTTATAATAACTGTGGCCCCTAATGTGAGGCAGGGTAAATACGGGGGTTTGGGGTCTCCCCGAGAAATTTTTGATGTCTCTGATCTACATATGTGCATTTTAAGATGTTCTGAAGGCCAAAAAACTTGGATAGTGGGCAGCTGATTATTTTTCTCTCCTCATCAGCATCACACTCTTTTTCTCTTTGTTTTTCTCTTGCCCTGTCTCTTCCCCTCCTAAAGCTGAGCTTTGACTGATGTAGGCTTTTCATTTTTGTCTGTCAGTGAAGAAAGTAAACATAGGGTCAACTGATAGGTTGATTTTGCCTATGAATCATTTTCTCAGACGTGTTTATTTACTGAAAGCTACTAAAGGTAATTAAGTTTATTAAATGCATTCACAATATGTAGGCTACACATTTATTATTGATCTTATGCCTAATACAGGGCCGTAGACAGGGCTTTATAATCACAGAGGTCCTAAATTTGAGGTTGGTAGGGGGTTCAAATTTTTTATTTCTCTGATATGTGCATTTCAAGACGTTTGAAGACCAAAAAAGGATAAGAAATAGCTTTAAAACCATGTCAGTGGGCAGATTATTTGTCAATACCTGCTCTCTTCTCATCTCCATCACTCTTTCTTTTTTTCTCAGTCTCTTCGTCCCTTTCTCTTCCCCTCCTAAAGCTGAGCTTTTTTAATTTACTAAAGGCTACAATTTGTATTATATCCTCAATATGTACACATTCATTATTAATCTTGTGCCTAACATGATGAAAATGGCATTGTTAATGTTTCTTGTAAACTAATTATTACATTACATGAGTCACGTTACATATAGGCCTATTTTCAGTTCAAAATGGCGAAATTAGACAAAACTATATTAGTTTGCCTGATTATTTTTTGTCATTCGTTTAACATTTATGACCTAAAAAAAGTAAAATATGAAATGTTAAGTTTAGCTACTTACATCTTATCTCGCACTTGACCGTACGCGTCGAGTCGCACTGTTAAAATTCGCGCTCAGCAGCGTCTGTGAACATAAAGCCTGCCTACTTTGATTTGATTGGTCATCTCAAATATTCTGACATTGACGAGCAGTGACAGACCAATGAGGCTCAGATGAACACACACATGAACACACACACACACACACACACACACACACCCTGTCCTCTGTTTCTGACGTGCTCTCTGTCGGCGCCGCTGCGGATTGAAGATGAAGAACGCGCTGAATCTGATTATAACAAGACTGAAGCGAACACGAATTTGTGTAGCCTACATTAATCTCACATTTTTAGGGGGGCTAGGCAGAAGTTTAGGGGGGCTGAAGCCCCCCTAAAAAGGGCCTAGTGACGCCCCTGCCGGGGGAAGATCCCTGTCTGGTATTTCCCGATAAAGACTGGACTTTATTTTACACTCGCGTCTGGAGTGATTTGAATGACAGCGGAAACGAACCATTGTACATCGCCGAGTGGGACGGAGATGTCCCGAATGTTCGGTACCGTGTGGTCGGGGATTTTTGTTCTGTTTTGTTTTATTTTAATTACTGCTGCTTTGATCAACATATTTGTAATGTTTTTGTAACTTATTTTCCTTTTGGTGATATAATTTTTGTTATTTGGTTACTGTTTGCTTTATTGAAAAAAAAAAAAAAAACATTGTTGGAAACTATGGTATTGCAGATCCAGATGATAATGCTACTGACACTATTCTAGCAGACGACCCCACAACCTCCGATACTAAAGGCTGGCTGGACAAATTCTGCACGGAACTTGGATATCGCAACCTGACTTTCCTGACTGATGTGTGTAGTGGTGGTGATTCCACTGCTAACCCCGGTTTCGATGCTACAGACGGATGCTTCAGCGCCGTTGGATTTAAAATCGTAAAAGCTACAATCGTTCTGCTGCTACAACATCTCATCGACACAAAGCTGAAGGAGGACTGTGAGGGGTGTGCGACGAGCCAACTGCAACATTCCTGTTTGTATGAACCTCCCACATACTTCTTTGAAACCCACTTTGACGAACTGGCCAGCAAACTGTTTAAACCTAACCTTCGATTCATCATAGCATTTGTCCTAAACAGGCTCTGCTTAAAATCACATCCTCATGCGATTCAAGGTACAGTCAGATCTACTCTACATGAATTAACGACGTTGTCGATCTCTGGCAAGGCTTCTCATTTGTGAATGGCGAGTGATCAAAACCCCACCAGCATGGGTGCTGCCTGTAGCTGTATGGAAGTCCTGTTTAAAGACCATTACCGACACCAGATGACAACTTATAGGTCGGCAACCCGCGGCTCTTAAGCACCGCCCTATCGGCTCCCTGGAGCTTTTTCAAAAATATGAAAATGGAAAAAAATAATAATAATAATTTTGTTTTAATATAATTTCTGTAGGAGGAAAACATGAGAAACAGTCTTAACGTTTTTCAACGTTGTAAAAATGTGTATAATAAATATTTAATTTCAACATTTCTGTCAACAAAGAATTTACGTCATAGATTGCGACACACGTTTCTGTCAGATCGGCGATTCGAGACCGGTGGCTGACAAACAAACAAACCAGCGGGTGTGTCATGGGCCATGGATCCCAAGGGGAAAAAGAGAAAGATAGCTGAGGAGAACAGAGGATTCAACAGTTCTTGGACCGAATCATTTTGCTTTCATTGCCAATGCGGAGGGATTGCCTGCATGTTTGCTTTGTAATGAGAAGTTGTCACATAACAAAAAGAGTAATGTGGAAAGACATTTTGAGGAAAGGCATGCTACTGTAGCGATTGTACGCACGTATAAATATAATTAATTATTATTCATAACAGATTATGATCAATAATTAATAATTGAATTGTTTTCAGAATTTACTGTAGCAAAATCAATAATATGATCAGTTTATCAGTTCATCCAATGAACGGAAAGCATAAACAATTATTAATTCTAGGAAATATAATATCTTCTTGGCCAAGAAAGACTAATTCCCAGCTAACAGCTAAATTCAGAAATAAATCAAGGGTCAAAGCATAGGTAACTTAGATCGAAGTTCAAGACAATAAATCGGTAAGCACATATCACAAGTAATGCTTCTCTTTTCAAATACAAACAATACTTTATTGATTATAAGCCTATGACTAACACACAAAACAAATATCTAACACAAACACACGCACACGCATTCATACAAGTCGAAGAAAGACAGAGAGTGAGGAAGAATGAGTTTTAGGAGTTAGATGGTGAGATCCCAAGTTTCTGTATGCACTTAAAAGACATGACCTGAACGAACCATCAATAATTAATTTCACCCTTTTATCGTTTCTTAGGCGGGTAATTCAATTTGATATTAAAATGCACCTGCAGTTTCAAGTCTGGAGGTACTTGCTTGTCCTTGCTTTGCTTTTGAGGATTCCCTTTTGTCGGTGTGAAGGCGTTCCCCGGGTCCGTTGTTTGGCTGGCGGTCTCCTCGTGCTTGATAGATCTTGGACAGCCAGTCACGTGGTGTGTTGGCGCGGATGAATGAAAGTCTTTGAAGTTGAAAGCTGGTTTTGCAGTTGAAACGTTAAAACGAAACTTTGCAGCAACACCTAACTTAGAACCGAGACTTTTAACGGAAAAGAAACAAACTAAGAAAAGAAAGGAAAGTGTGACGAGATGGCTCCAATTAAATCTGTTTTAACCCATATCATGATTTGGGTCATTTGTCTCTGCGTCTACATGGTTACTATAACCATCGTCGGCTCCACCCGGCTTGTTCTGCCGAAAGAGAGCATCGCAAGAGCAGAGGCAAGAGCGGATTACAAGAGCATCACCAGAGAGCAAGAGCGCATCACAAGAGCCTCACCAGAGCGAGTCACCAGAGAGCTTTTCCAGAGAGCGTTCAGAGAGCGTTCAGAGATCCAGTTTCTGTGTTCGGGTCTAAGGTTTTAAAGTCCAATGTTTTGTCCCGCCTCCTGGAGGAATTTGGAATTCGGACACTAAGATACTATATGGTTTGAAAAGGGGGTCTTTTCTATCCCCCCCCCCCCTTCTCTCATCGCGAATCATGTGTTCTCTGTGGTCTGCTTACTCATCAGCTCGAAACAAGAGGATTCAGTTTAGACATAATTTCCATTTTAAGAACATAAACATTTTTACACAGATTTCAATCGAGCCATCTTTTGAATTAAAAACATATGAGCATAATGATAGGAAACACGACGCTTTCATTCCAGTATCTCTAATATTTAAAACAATTACATGACTTAGATGTGATCTAAGCAGAATAGACACATACAGGGGTTGTAAACACAATATATAATTGTTATGTTACATGATTTTGATTCTGGGTCAGTCAAGAATTGTTCTGGGATGAGTTTTATTGGTATTGGAGAATTGGAGGAAAGTCCTTATGTGTGTGTGTGTGTGTAAAGTTTCTGGGGTTTAAGAAAGACATTCCAGTCTGAGTTAATGATAATTCCTGCCGAAGTCTGTTCTTGTTCAACATATCATGAGACCTGGGTCCTTAAGAAAGGCTAGTCTGTTTAGTCGCAGGGGTCAGGTGACTTCTTGTTAGGGCCTCTTGTTTCAATTTCTGAACAGATCTGTTCTTGCCAAATTATAAAACATTGACAACGTCCTTCCTTTAGTTGAACAACAAAAGGTCTTCTTGGCTCATAGCCTCAGGGATAATTTGGAATATGCAGCCCCTTGAGTTTGGTTATGTCTGAAAGCTTCAATTGTGTTTGGTCCATTCTCAATGTTGCTACATATATCCCCCCTTCGGTCGATGATGGGTTGAGGAGAAGACATCATTGAACGCTGGAGAAACGGGTAGAGGAAGCAAACACACACAGCAAACACCAAGACAACACCTCCATGACTGGTCACTTTACTGGTGCAGGACATTAGATTACCTAGGCCTAAACAGGTTCACTCTCCCAATATAGTCAATCACGTTGAATAAAGTTTACTTCAATTTTAGGACCGTTATTCTATTTTGTTTTGGTACGGTGATTGATCAACTTTGTGAGTAAATTTGATTTGTTTGTTTTATTCTCTTCTAAATTGTTCTAGGTTTAGACCAATTTACCTTTCAATTTGTGATACGAATGATGCAGGGAGTTCTCTGGCTCACATTCGTTTTAAGGTGACTTACAAATATAGGAGTGGTGTGTCAATCCTATTATTGTGACCTTGACCCTTATGGGGTGGACAGGCATTTTACCTAATAAAAGAAGGAAAGGAAGGAAGAAGTAAAACAAAACAACGCAGTTGAGTGTTCCTGATATGATTTATAACTACGGTTGCGCAGCTAAGGTGTCAGGTATCATGATGTAGTGAGAGGTGTTCTCAGGTGTACTTGTTGGATGGGTAGTTACCATGTTTCCTATGGTAAGTGTAGCTAAGTTGTTAAGCTAGTTTCTGAAGTTAGTTTCTACCTGTGGGGGAAAACATATTTGTTGAATGTTTTGCACGGTAGAGGTGGTTAACTTCTGTATGTAAGTGAGTATGTTAGGGGTGTCGTGTAGTGCATGTATGTATGTATGTATGTATGGTCAGATCTGTCTCAGTCTGTTTTGCTCCCCCCCTTTTGCTTGATGGCTTAGCTTTGATGAGCTTGTTGCATCTTTGCCTTGGAAAAGGGATCTTCTGTGATCTGCTGGGGGTCAATCCTGTAAGGCAGGAAGTTCTCTGGCAGACATTGGGAGGTAGTTTGGCACGGATGTGTGAAGATGTAGTGCGAAACTTTTCTCCATTATTCCGGTCTCCGTTGTTGCATTCCTCCGATGGTGCCTTCTGGTTGTGACAGACTTTCTGACCTTCTGTGCTTACTGTTGTTGCTGTAGCACACACGTGGTTCTTGAGTTTGGAGCTCGTTTGGTGGTTTCCTTATGAGTGATGGGTAGCCAGGATGGTGTTTTCAGGTACCTCTGGATGTTTGTCAGTGGTTGACTGTGAGAGGCCACTTTGTTCTGTGTTGTTGTAGAACAAGTGGTCGTCAAGTTCGTTATGAAGGTGTATCAGATGAAACGGTGGTCTTCCGTTCCATCGCCATCCTGTTCGTCATCCATGTTTACCTCATTTCCGATGAACACTTTCAGTTGCCTCATTAGTTGCTCCATGTCTTCTGAGGGTAAACTGTCTGGTTCTTGGGCATACTCAGTGCTGTGTTTAACTGAGTGGTGCCAAGGTGGGTTTCGTTGTTGAGTACCCACATGGAGTGCTTTTGGATGCCTTGGTTGATGGCCTTTGGATGTCCAGTTAGGTTTCCAGTGGTTTCCTTCTTGTGGGTTACTTGAGAAGCGTGGCTGGTCCCATGGCATTTCCATGCGGTTAGTGTGGTAGGTGTCAGCGACATGGGAGTCACGTTCTCTGTGCTCCTTACGAAGGACTGTGGTATTGTCATGCCACTGGGTGTCTTCCAGTGCAAGGCTTGTGTCTTGGCTGATGGAGTTTGAAACTGTGGATGTTTTCAAACCTTTCTTTGAGTTCATCTTTTGTTTGATGTAGGCCTTGTGTGTCAGGTCACGTAGCTGTTGAATTGTCATTGTGCCTGGGCAGGCCATGATGCCAAGATGATGACTCAATCCGGGGTGCAGGTTTCTCAGGAAGAGGGTTTTGAAATTCACATCCTCTTCAAGTTCAGGTTTGTTATGTGCACCTAAGTAGGCTTGTCGAAAGCGGTAGTAGTAGGCTTGGGGAGTCTCTTGTCGACCTTGTTTGGTTTCCATAGCGATTAACACACCGTGTTCCGACTCTGGGCCTGTGAATTCTTTAATCAGTGTCTCACATAGCAGCTGGTAGTTTGACTTGACATGAGCAGGTTGTCTGTCTAGGAAGCTTCGTACCTCTGGACTGGATGTGGATCTGAGGAGGTAGAATCTGTCTCTGTCAGTCATATGTGGTCTCACCTCTAGGTGGAAGTTGATATCTCTGATGTAGGTCTGGATGTCGGGACCCTCTGTGGAGTTCGGGTTGAACTGAGTGATATTCTTCACCAGCTGGTTGAGATCTTTAAAGGTCATCCCCTGTGCAGCTTTGGAGTCTGCCTGGATGAGCTCTCTTCGTTTGTTAGCAGGGAAGAGTTCTGTGGTGAAGGCCGGTGACGTTTTGGGTTGTGGCCATTCACTTCTTCCGTTGTATGGCAGTTCTTGGATGAAGGACTCTGTTCTGCTCAGCAGGGGTGATGCTGAGGGAGGTCTCTCCCTTCTTGGCTCTGGTTTCTGTTGGAAAATGTGCTGGAGTTCATCTCTGACCGCGTAGAGCTCGTCGTTGGCGTCATCTTGCTGTTGGGTCAGATGGTCCATTTCAGCGCTGCACCTTTCCAGGTGGTCTTTCAGAGCATTAATTTCAGAGTTCTTATCTTTAATGTCAGCTTTGGCTTTCTCTAGCTGATGTTCAGCAGACTGGAGTTGGTTTACCAGGTGCTTTTGGACAGTCTTTAATTCTAGTTTGTCACGTTCAGTGACTGCAAGGGCTTCTTGGAGCTTGTCAACTTGTTTCTTTGTTTCTTGCTCCGCTTCGTAAGGCACTTTGAGTTTGTCTTGAGCTTTCGCTTTGAGCTGGTCTGTGCAGTGTTGAGTGTGCATCAGCTCTCTCAGGAACTCAGTGGTCTGACACTTGAAGTTGTCCTGGACTTTCACTTCCAGCTTGTCTATGCGGCTCTGGGCACGTGTCAGCTCCTCTTGGAGGTGGGTGATGTGCTTGTCGCTTAGTTTCAGCTGGGCTGTGAAGGCATTGCTTAAGGAACAGGTTATTTTGGTTAGTTCCACGTGGTTGTGGTTCTGGCTTGAATCATGTGTCAGGAATCTTCTCAGAATTATGATTATTATTAAAAATAATAACAGTTCAATTGTCTTTGGTGTGAGGCAGTCTGTAATGCCTCTGAGCCAGGCGTCCACGTCGTCCCTTTGGGCACTGGGGTTCGTCGTCCACGACATGTTGGTACGCTGGGGTGAAGAGACTGACACAGACCTGTGTGGAATGTAGGCCTATATGTGGTTGAACAGCTAAGTGTCGTTTCAGTGACGATACACTAATAGTGAAATGTTGTAATGTCTACGTGTTGGTCTCAGTGTAGGCAGGTAGGCTAGTGATGGGGAAACTTCGTCACTCAACTGAGTGAGGGAAAGAGAGAGAAAAAGGTTAAAACAAATCTCAATTTGTAAAGGGGTTTTTTTTTTTCAATGGGAGAAATATTTTTTGTAAATATTTTCTATCAATGAAAAGCTGGTTTCAGCTCGTGATGTGAGGACTACGTCACTCAACTGAGTAAGGGGAAAAGAGAGAAAGAGGTTAAAAACCAATTTAAAAAAAGAAAAACAAGAAAGAAAATTCTCAACTAGGAGAGATATTATTTTTCTCGTAAATGCTTCCTATTAAAGAGAATCTGTTTCCAGAAAGTTAAACAATATTATTGTTTACGTTTACAACGAAAAATAATACAATAATAATGCTGATACCTCTTTTCTGAGTTTGACAGGATTGACACCACACACCGTCAGTTGGGCCGCTTACAGCAGGGATGCTTTGAAGGCGACGGTTGCTCAACACTTGTCTCTGTTAATTGATCTTGGATGAGATGTCAAATTGTAAATTGCGTACACAGATGCAGGGAGAGTACGGAGAACAGAGAGGGTTTGATTAAAAATCAAAAACTTAATGATTTCTTTGGAAAGATTGTCTTTCTCTTTCTTTTGAATCAATTGATGGTTCTCTCAGGTGTATTCCCTACAAGTGTGAAGAATGGGATGGAATAGAGCAGGACAGCACCGGAAAGATGTGAGAAGGGAAGGAGGGAAGGAGATTGGATCCACAAATGGCTGGAGCCTTTGTCGAACTACGAGTATGGAATTGACAGTTGCCAAACAACTGAACATTCGCAAATAAACTTTTGAAAGAGAGGGTTATCTCTGATTTATTTGAAACTCGTAGTGAGATACCAATGTCTCCTTTTGAGGCTCAGGTGTGTCACTTCCAAGCAAAAAGGAAGAGGTAATGAAGATAAAAGAAAGTAATAATGATAGTGGACAAAATAAGAAAGGAAAATTAAATAAAGGGGTAAATGAATAAGTAGAATAGAATGGTTAAGTTTATAACCACAACTGAAATAAATGGGAAAAGGAGGATACAACGCACTAACAATAAGAAGCAAGTATGAGTCTAACAATATTTTGTAATAGGGAAAATGTTGGTGGAATAAGTTCTTAACTTTCAAAGTTTAAGACTTATTCGCCTGTGATTAGATCTAAAAGAGAAATTTAGAAATTATGAAATTAGATTTATTAAAAATAAATCGAGAAATCATTAGAAATTACCTGTTAAGAAAAATAGAATTTAAATGTAATAA
Source organism: Rhinichthys osculus (assembly GCA_029959095.1). Classification (NCBI taxonomy): domain Eukaryota; kingdom Metazoa; phylum Chordata; class Actinopteri; order Cypriniformes; family Leuciscidae; genus Rhinichthys; species Rhinichthys osculus. The sequence goes on along the minus strand of JARWKJ010000013.1, from coordinate 7,648,702 downwards.
TTCCCTAAAAAAAAAAATCTAATTCGAACTTGACAATTAATAATCATAAACCAGCATTTTCTTTTTCAAGTAAAATGGAGGTAAAGGAATTAATAATTGCAAACGACTTCCTTTTCACGGAAAATATGGGTTAAGTAAGATATGGGAAAGGTAAATAAGCAAGAAGAAAAGACCAACAGGTGGAAAGTCAAGGTGTTTAAATGGTTAAATCACTTTAACGTTGTTCAAACAGACACTATTTAACCATTGATGTTAATACTACTGATAACCGTAAATAATGCTAAAGGCGTTAGCATATAGGCCTCACTGTAAACAACTGCTTTGGTTAGCTTGGCAAAGGGCTAGCTAGCTTAGCCACCAAAAGGGTTTGTTTACACTGTGGCTCTGATCATGCGAGAGGTCAGAGTTCCCCCGGAAGCGTTGGTTAAGACTTCCGTGTCACGATCGTAACTATGGCAACGAAACGAACGCTAGTGGGTAAACATGTGAATTGCAACAGTTAGGAAACAGTTACGCATGTTACATGAAATGTCGGCGCATTTCAACAATGTTCATAGAATATGCATGTACAGTAACAGTCGATCATATTACGGGAAATGTCGGCGCATTTCAAACTGTACAAAAATACACCACTCGTAGCTTTAGCTGGTTTTACGACGTGGGGTTCACTCAGTTTGTTAAGATTGATATTAACTTTAAGCAAGCGACAGCTTTGCGTTATAATAGATGGAACGATGGCGACCTCGGCGGATCGTTTCTGTGCAAGTTTATCTGGGCACACGAACAACAGGGTTCTTAACGTTAACTGTTGGTTAAGTTCCACGTCAAGCTTTACTTGAACACAATTTTAAAATGACTCTTATTCAATTACATTCGGACACACGCAGTGTTTACCCGAGAATTCATTGAACAGGCGCAAACATACAAGCAAACATAGACAAACAGCTGTTTATTACTAGGATTGCAATGGAACACGCATTGACAATCAGATAAATATAATGCTTCTATTATGTTTATCACGGACCGCAGTGGAACACGCACTGTGAATCGGATAAAAATATATAACGTTAGATGAGGAACACGCTCATCGCTCTGTGAGGAGAATATTCGTTCTTATATAGTTATTTTAATTACTGCAGTATAATTTCGTTAAGCTCTCTGGCTGATACACACACACGTATAGCTTTGAAAGACGCTGGAACACGCAGACGTCAGTAAGCTATAATCGAGGTATTTCAGAAATTGAGGAACACGCTCAATATTCTTACCTTATTGTTGTGTGATATTTTATATCTTGGGTTATTTTACTGCAGTTGAAAAATAAAAACATATGGAGGCAGACAGACTGGGGCTCTTTCCACTCAAACAGCAGATTCATTCAAACAGGGCGCGCGCTGCGCGCTCTCCATACGTCACACACAGACTTTCGGAGGTTCGGATCTCTCATCCGCACAATATGAAAAGATAAATTACTTCGTATATGCTTACAATTTAGGTTAAACTGCCCGCATTCTCCTCCACCATAAAATAATGTAGCGATTGTACGCACGTATAAATATAATTAATTATTATTCATAACAGATTATGATCAATAATTAATAATTGAATTGTTTTCAGAATTTACTGTAGCAAAATCAATAATATGATCAGTTTATCAGTTCATCCAATGAACGGAAAGCATAAACAATTATTAATTCTAGGAAATATAATATCTTCTTGGCCAAGAAAGACTAATTCCCAGCTAACAGCTAAATTCAGAAATAAATCAAGGGTCAAAGCATAGGTAACTTAGATCGAAGTTCAAGACAATAAATCGGTAAGCACATATCACAAGTAATGCTTCTCTTTTCAAATACAAACAATACTTTATTGATTATAAGCCTATGACTAACACACAAAACAAATATCTAACACAAACACACGCACACGCATTCATACAAGTCGAAGAAAGACAGAGAGTGAGGAAGAATGAGTTTTAGGAGTTAGATGGTGAGATCCCAAGTTTCTGTATGCACTTAAAAGACATGACCTGAACGAACCATCAATAATTAATTTCACCCTTTTATCGTTTCTTAGGCGGGTAATTCAATTTGATATTAAAATGCACCTGCAGTTTCAAGTCTGGAGGTACTTGCTTGTCCTTGCTTTGCTTTTGAGGATTCCCTTTTGTCGGTGTGAAGGCGTTCCCCGGGTCCGTTGTTTGGCTGGCGGTCTCCTCGTGCTTGATAGATCTTGGACAGCCAGTCACGTGGTGTGTTGGCGCGGATGAATGAAAGTCTTTGAAGTTGAAAGCTGGTTTTGCAGTTGAAACGTTAAAACGAAACTTTGCAGCAACACCTAACTTAGAACCGAGACTTTTAACGGAAAAGAAACAAACTAAGAAAAGAAAGGAAAGTGTGACGAGATGGCTCCAATTAAATCTGTTTTAACCCATATCATGATTTGGGTCATTTGTCTCTGCGTCTACATGGTTACTATAACCATCGTCGGCTCCACCCGGCTTGTTCTGCCGAAAGAGAGCATCGCAAGAGCAGAGGCAAGAGCGGATTACAAGAGCATCACCAGAGAGCAAGAGCGCATCACAAGAGCCTCACCAGAGCGAGTCACCAGAGAGCTTTTCCAGAGAGCGTTCAGAGAGCGTTCAGAGATCCAGTTTCTGTGTTCGGGTCTAAGGTTTTAAAGTCCAATGTTTTGTCCCGCCTCCTGGAGGAATTTGGAATTCGGACAATAAGATACTATATGGTTATTTGAAAAGGGGGTCTTTTCTATCCCCCCCCCCCCCTTCTCTCATCGCGAATCATGTGTTCTCTGTGGTCTGCTTACTCATCAGCTCGAAACAAGAGGATTCAGTTTAGACATAATTTCCATTTTAAGAACATAAACATTTTTACACAGATTTCAATCGAGCCATCTTTTGAATTAAAAACATATGAGCATAATGATAGGAAACACGACACTTTCATTCCAGTATCTCTAATATTTAAAACAATTACATGACTTAGATGTGATCTAAGCAGAATAGACACATACAGGGGTTGTAAACACAATATATAATTGTTATGTTACATGATTTTGATTCTGGGTCAGTCAAGAATTGTTCTGGGATGAGTTTTATTGGTATTGGAGAATTGGAGGAAAGTCCTTATGTGTGTGTGTGTGTGTAAAGTTTCTGGGGTTTAAGAAAGACATTCCAGTCTGAGTTAATGATAATTCCTGCCGAAGTCTGTTCTTGTTCAACATATCATGAGACCTGGGTCCTTAAGAAAGGCTAGTCTGTTTAGTCGCAGGGGTCAGGTGACTTCTTGTTAGGGCCTCTTGTTTCAATTTCTGAACAGATCTGTTCTTGCCAAATTATAAAACATTGACAATGTCCTTCCTTTAGTTAAACAACAAAAGGTCTTCTTGGCTCATAGCCTCAGGGATAATTTGGAATATGCAGCCCCTTGTGTTTGGTTATGTCTGAAAGCTTCAATTGTGTTTGGTCCATTCTCAATGTTGCTACACTACACATGCAGCCAAGTACCCAGTTGGGAGTGAGAGAAAAAGTGCGATTGCATTACTTCTGGAGAAATTAGAGGAGCGCAAAGATAAATTTAAGAAGTGGATTACATCTCCAAACTCCACTACTGCTGCTAGTTTTGTTGCAACCCGGGAGATAATAAAGCGTGGGAAACCGTTCACAGAAGGTGAATACATGAAGGATTCATTCATTAAAATATCAGAGCACCTATTTTCAGACTTCAAAAACAAAACCGATAATACAGAAAATTAAAGACATGCCTCTCTCTGCAAAGACAGTGAAGGAAAGGGCCATTAAAATGGCAGGCAACATCACCAATCAGCAAATCAAGGACATTAATTCAGCTCCACCACACTCAACACCACACTAGTAGGCCCTTACGCGGTGGTGGAGGGCTCGTCACAGAGTGCAGTGTGGTTATTTCTTGACTTTATTGCAGTGTGTGTGCTGATACTTGTACCCGGGTCGCTGAGAGTGATATAAAAGCCTTGTGCTTACTGAGTTCGTGCATCTGCCGTTAAGCCTCGGTCTCCTTTATCTTGTGGTCTCTTTTGTATTGTGAATGAGAATGATCCAGTTTTATATCTTTTAAAATTATTATGAGTATTATATAAAACTTTTGTATTATTGTTATCCACGTCTCTAGCCCTTCTTGACAAATCACGTTCCTGTGTGTCCTGTGTAAAATCTTAGATCCACAATATTAATATTTCCCTGTAAACAGGGTGGCGTAGTCATGTTTAAGCTAGAGGTAGTGTTCCTATCTTTGCTCCTCGTCTAGAAGAGAGCGAGCCCCGCTACACTTGTTTAGAACATGTGAAAACATTCCTGAAAAGCAAAAGCCTGAACTACCCGCAACTGGAAGATACCGAGTGGCTGGAAAAACTGTATTTTTTTTACAGTAAGTTACATGAATATCTGTATTCACTATATCTAGAGGAAGTATGTAAAATGCAGTATATACAATATATTTTCCTGATTTTTGAATATTAATGACTGGCAGCTGAATTTTAAATGTTAATTTATCAACTGCATAAGCTTTAAACAATTGTTTTTAAATACATTAAGTGTTGTATAACGCACAACTTAATTCCCCTATTACTTCACAAAACAAACAAATTATTCAACATCCTAATCTTGAAAAACAGGTCAACATTTGCTTAATTTATAACTTTAAAATATGCATGAAAAAAGTCATAAAACAGTGTATTTTGTATCATTTTGATTTAATTTTTATTAACAAACTTTTTTTTTAAATGGACATGAAATTAAATATTTTTTTAAAGCTCCAGTCCGTAACTTTTTTAAGTTAAAAATAATCCAAAATAATTATATTAAAAAAAAACTTATTCTGCCAGTGGTCAAAACTATCTGCTTGCCATAGCTAGATTCAAAACGGTTAGCTTGTAATAATGATTTTAATTCCAGTGGTACTGGTGGGTTTCCGCGGGAAATTCGAGCATGTCTTTGCATCATTACGTCACACCCGTACACATAAAGAAGGAGTTTCGGCTAGCCGGCTATACTGCGCGTGACGAGATGTTTAGATGTATAGGCTTTTCTCGCAGCACTTTACATAATTAAACTTATGGCATCCAGAAAGATCCAAACAACAATCATCAGTGTCAACTGGAGATTCAGCAGTTATAAAACCCAAAAGACTTCGTACTTCGGATTTAAGGTGGCTAGAGAAAGAGAAAGAAACCGTCTCATGCGAACACAAGGATTTAAACATCGGCGGGGCTTTTGAAAAGTGCGTGAACTCCGTGTTTTGAAGGGGTTCAAAACGGAAGAAGAGACGGCTTTTTTCTGCTGAACAAGTAAGACATTTCAATAGTTCAATCGTGTAACAGTACGTTTTCTTAATTCACACAGTTATGGAGTTTCCTTTGTTGTGCCTTTCACGTTTTGCTATTATGGAGAATATGAATTCTGAACTACACAGGTAACCATAAAACACATTAAATTTAACATTAGTCACGCTATGCTGATGTTGTTAACATGAACAATTTGAGAACAAAGTAGCAGCTAGGCTATAATTTGCACGGTTGCTGTAAATCGCGTTGATTAAATCTAACGAAGCTTATCATGTCGAATGCTTTTTCCCCCTTAGTTGGTCAGAACAAAAATGGATTTTACTTACTTGTTCAGAAGACATTTTCTTATGAAAATTCTTATGTTGGTCAAACTTTCAAAAAGTGAATCTGTGATTCTGTATGACATCATATCCACACAGCGCGGTGACTGACAGCAGCACTCGCCTCAAAACACTGTGTTCATCCGCGCTGTTTCATGCCGATTTACAACCCACGTAAAGATAATAATTCCGCGAATCACTGCAGTTACAGATTTCAAACAGAGAGATGGCGACAAAGAGGAAAAGTTCCGGACTGCAGCTTTAATTACTTGAAACAAATTAGCCATCATGGCCCTTCACACAAATGCATTTGGGGGGGGGGAGAGAAGAGGATTGTATTGTATTGTATTTTTGAGGATTGAAGAGGACTGCATTTTATTTCCATGGGGAGGTCTGAAATTACATGAGGCCTATATGCACGTTGCACATTTTGTTGTTTTTTCGAATTCTAAAGTAAAAATGACATCAAAAATCTGATTTCTTTATTGTATTACTTTAATTTCATCAATGCAACGAAACATAATACATTAAAATTATTAGTGGAAGTTAAACTTAAAGCATCGTACAGCAGAGTAGTCACGTGGTGCGTCATTCTCTCCAGGATGCGCTGCAGGGAAAATAAACATTTAATCATGAATGCTCATTATGTATTTGTAGCCTACTTATCATTTTGATACTAGGGGGCTAATATAACACTTACAGCATATGTTGCCTTCATTACAAGGCTTATATAAGGCTTTTAATTTTTTGCGGCTCCAGACAGATCTTTTTTTTTTTTTTGGTCCAATATGGCTCTTGAATAGGTTGAAAAAGTGGGCCGGTCTTGGGCCTGAAACTCCCGGGCTGAAAAGTGGCCCCACTCCGGCCCTGTGCGGAGATGTCACTGGGCACAAATCAATATGACTCTGATGATGAAGACGACGTTGTCAAAATTGTCGAAATTATTAACATCATAGATAAAATTGTCGAAATGTTTATCAATTATATCCTAGACAAAAACATGATGGCATGTCGTGATTTTCTTTTCTGGTTAGACAGTCAGTGATGTTATTATTATTACCCTTTTAATTACCATTATATTTAATTTAGTTAGAGTACTAATACCATTATATCCATTTTACTTATGTATTATGTATCATGAATTCATTACTACTGACTGTTATCTCTATTAAAGGGTTAGTTCACCCAAAAAGGAAAATTCTGTCAGTAATTACTCACCCTCATGTTGTTCAACCCCGTAAGACTTTCTTTCATCTTCGGAACACAAATTAAGATATTTTTTATTAAATCTGAGAGCTGTCTCACTCCTCCATAGGCTTCTTAAGGGATCGAAACTGACCGGCCCAAAAGTTATGAAAGACATCGTTAAAATAGTCCGAGTGACTACAGTGGATCAATCTTAAGTTTATCAAGCGACGACAAACAGAAATAACGACTTTATTCAACTAATCATTTCCTACTCTGTTCGGCCGTGATATTTCACGTAGTGAAACTACGCAAAGCTTCTAGGTTGTACGTCACGCATCACACACATGACCAGCGTCGGCCAATAGCGAGCCTACGTGTGACGTGCAGCCTAGAAGCTTAGTGCAATATCACTACGTGAAATATCACTGCCCACAGAGAGTGAAATGATTAGTTGAATAAAGTCGTTATTTTTGTTTGTATTTTTTTGTGATTTTTAACGGCTACAAATTCCAGACGATACATAGATGCTTTACAAGATATCATGCAGGGATACAACTCCAGTTATCATAGGAGTATTAGAATGAGACCGGTGGATGTTGACAAAGTAAATGAGGCTCTGGTGTTTCAAAACTTGTACAGGGATTTAAAAAAGTTTAAAGTCAGTGACGTTGTCAGGATCCAGCGTGGGAATTATACCGCGGCCACGCGGCCATGGCCACCGCTGCCCTACACTTTGGCCTTCATGCCCCGTGAAAAAAAAATCATCGTACGGCCACAGTGGCCTGTGTGCCCTGGCCCTGTCCAAATTCCATGTATTAAGCGCCAGTGCGGCATAGTGGGCTTGCTTTGAATTACAGCGAGCCACCCAAGTAGTCTCTGAACTTCAATTAGTTTGTGGATTCGCGCAGGCGCAGTGTCATTATCACATCGATGATCTCACGCCTCAAAACAGCAGTGCAAGAAGCATGTAACGTCAGCACCAACAGAACGACACTCAGGTAAGTATTAGCAAACGAGCTAAGCCGGTTTGATATGATACGTAACTGATTAATGTGGTAGGATTTGACTGAACGTAACACTTAATATTACCGGTGTTTGCCATTTTTGCATGCTGAACTAGCAAGCTAGCTGCTAGCTACTTAGGACAACAAACATCTCCTCAGGGGGGAAAAGGTCGGCGGCTGCAGCGCCATTTAGCATTTAGTTTACTACCTGAGGCTGTGAATGTAACGTTAGCTAGTATTTTTTCTGCTAAGCCGTATTGATATTATAGCCTACATGACGGACGTATGTGGTGTTACGTTGAATTGAACATCTACGTTTAAGAAGCACTATTTGGTAGGACTATTTAGAACTATTTGTATTCAACGTCTCGCTGACGTTAGTGCTACATTAAACTTATGCTAGCTGCAGCTAGACACTTTTAAATGATGGGTCGCTAATACTGTCGCACGTCTTTTCCAGAAATGCCAAGCTTAAAAAGAATTTGCGACAAAAAGGACAAACTATTGCGGGAGTCTGCTGCTAAGTGCATGCGTCTGGATAGATTTATGATACGGTGAGTATCAAGTTCAATCCCAACAGTGACAAGTGTCTTACTAAGAAGAGCACATTCTTAATGTTCTGATCTGCTGCTGATGTTATGTATAGCAATAACGTTATGCCACAGTGTTTAAGTTGTGCTTTTTTTTAATAGTTCAAAGTTACTCTACGATTTGATGTTATTACCTTGACAAACTATACATCATTAAAAAGATATAAGACTCACGTTTCAGTATTTGACCACTATTGTATTCTGAGAAATTTATATTGACAGACAGTTATGTCTTAATTTGCGTCAGACGCTCCCATTCCTAAAAAAACTCCTGTGCTGTCGTCATGACAGCGATTCACAAAACAACGTCCCTCACGGCTTTTAGCTCAAAAGTGTGCGGATTTGGAGAAATATTGATATATTCTCAGTTTACATCAGATTTCTATTGACAGGAATAATATTTTATTGAATTTATAGCCAAATGCGTCGATGTAATCATTATGAGCGCTGTATACTGATTGTGCTGTGTTTTCAATTCATACCAGCAGCCTGAGGGTGCCGGCGCTCTACTGAACATTATAGTCCATATTTGAAACACATGAAGAAGAGCGTTCGACAATGCAGGAAATCCCAAATCCCCGACCACAAACAGAGCTAACAGATCGCTGTGACATGCAGATTATGTCGTTTTGAAGACAATAAACATTTTTGCAATGATATTTGACTTACCTGAGTTCTTCGAGCCATGTCAGGCATTTTCATAATAATAGATTATATAATGTTATGCAAATCGATAGACTTTATCATCGTTGCATTATACATAAAATATTATATTTTATATTTATCTGAAGCCAAATCAGATCACAGAAGGTTATTTAGAACACTCGACTTGAGTTATAAAGTAAGTTTGGAGCACAAACATGGTTTTAATCTCATAAATTGTTGTGTATTGATGGTGTGCTAAGATGAATGAATGAATGAGGCATTTATATAGCGCTTTCATATGTACTACTGTACACCCAAAGCGCTTTACAATCATATCAGGGGTTCTCTCCTCAACCAGCACCAGTGTGCAGCATCCACTTGGATGATGCGACGGCAGCCATAGTTCAACGGCGCCAGTGCTAAGATAATAAACAAAGTCATATGACATGATCCTGAAAAACATTTACCTAGTATACAGAGTTTTAGACATATCATCTTCAGATTTTAAATATAACATGGTCAGACATGTGGCTTTAGCTGCAGTGCATTTCTAGATTGATACAATGCCAACTTCATTTTCATGAAGATGTTTCATAAAAAAAATTCTCATAACTTTAAATTTTTTAAAAATCTATTTATAACTAATTTTTTCATTATGACAATAATTAATTCTACATTTACAATAAACTACCAGGTGTCAGCTTTCAAATGAGATCATACTTGTGCTTTTAGTACAAAGGGTTCATGAACTGTATCTGTTTCAGTTTGGGTATGCCATTTCTGGGGATTTTTCAAAAGTGAGGTTGCAGCTTAACAGGTTGTAGTTGGAAACAGAGACCTCTTTCAATACATTCAAGGGTTGCTGAATTTGACAAGCCCTGATCTCAAGCTGAATTTTCTTATTTGTACAATCGTATAGGCCTCCATAGACAATACATTGCAGACCAGCACATGTGCATTTCCCAATGCAATTGTTTTTTTGTAAATTGCACAATTTGATTTCTCTGAATCCATTGCAGTAAGGCCAGTCAGGCTCACCATGATGCACAGGGAATCAGAGAGGAGACACAGGAACAGGGAAACGGAGAGGAGGAACAGGGAAACAGAGGAGGAACAGGGAAACAGAGAGGAGGAAACACAAAAACAGGGAGACAGAGTGGAGGAAACACAGGAACAGGGAGACAGAGTGGAGGAGACACAAGAACAGGGAGACAGAGTGGAGGAGACACAAGGACAGGGAGACAGAGTGGAGGAAACACAGGAACAGGGAGACAGAGTGGAGGAGACACAAGAACAGGGAGACAGAGTGGAGGAGACACAAGAACAGGGAGACAGAGTGGAGGAAACACAGGAACAGGGAGACAGAGTGGAGGAGACACAAGAACAGGGAGACAGAGTGGAGGAGACACAAGAACAGGGAGACAGAGTGGAGGAAACACAGGAACAGGGAGACAGAGTGGAGGAGACAAGAGAACAGGGAGACAGAGTGGAGGAAACACAGGAACAGGGAGACAGAGTGGAGGAGACACAAGAACAGGGAGACAGAGTGGAGGAAACACAGGAACAGGGAGACAGAGTGGAGGAGACACAAGAACAGGGAAAGGGAGAGGAGGAGACACAAGAACAGGGAGACAGAGTGGAAGAAACACAGGAACAGGGAGACAGAGTGGAGGAGACACAAGAACAGGGAGACAGAGTGGAGGAAACACAGGAACAGGGAGACAGAGTGGAGGAGACACAAGAACAGGGAGACAGAGTGGAGGAGACACAAGAACAGGGAGACAGAGTGGAGGAAACACAGGAACAGGGAGACAGAGTGGAGGAGACACAAGAACAGGGAGACAGAGTGGAGGAGACACAAGAACAGGGAGACAGAGTGGAGGAAACACAGGAACAGGGAGACGGAGTGGAGGAGACACAAGAACAGGGAGACAGAGTGGAGGAAACACAGGAACAGGGAGACAGAGTGGAGGAGACACAAGAACAGGGAGACAGAGTGGAGGAGACACAAGAACAGGGAGACAGAGTGGAGGAGACACAGGAACAGGGAGACAGAGTGGAGGAGACACAAGAACAGGGAGACAGAGTGGAGGAGACACAAGAACAGGGAGACACTGGTGATCCACTGACAGATCGAGGATGGTAAGGAGAGCTGGGTCAGTTTGGCTGTGAGAAGACCAGGCATGATGGTATTGAAGGCCGAACTGAAGTCCACAAAGAGGATTCTTGCATAAGTCCCAGGTCTGTCGAGATGTTGCAGGATATAATGCAGTCCCATGTTGACAGCATCATCCACAGACCTGTTTGCTCTGTAAGCAAACTGAAAGGGATCCAGCAGGGGTCCAGTGATGTCCTTCAGGTGGGCCAACACCAGTCTTTCAAACGACTTCATGACCACAGACGTGAGAGCGACAGGTCTGTAGTCATTAAGTCCAGTGATTTTGGGTTTTTTGGGGACAGGAATGATAGTGGAGCGTTTGAAGCAGCAGGGAACTTCACACTGCTCCAATGATCTATTGAAGATCTGCGTGAAGACCGGGGCCAGTTGGTCAGCACAGGCTTTAAGACAAGCAGATGAGATGCCGTCTGGGCCTGAGGCTTTCCTAGTCTTCTGTCTTTTGAAGACTCGGCTCACATCCTCCACACAGACCTTAAGCTCAGGTTGGATGGCAGGAGGGGGGAGTAATGGAAGTGCAGGAGGTGATGGTGAATGTGTGAAGTGCAGGTTAGAGCCGGTGTGTGGTGAGAATGAGGGCTTTTCAAACCTGCAATAAAATGAATTTAAATCGTCAGCCAGGTGTTGATTGTCCACAGATCGGGGGGATGGTGACTTGTAGTTGGTGATGTTCCTCAGGCCATTCCAGACTGATGATGGGTCATTGGATGAAAACTGTTTTTTCAGTTTTTCAGAGTAGCTTCTTTTAGAAACTCTGATCTCCTTTGTCAGTCTGTTTCTGGCCTTGTTATACAAGATTTTATCCCCACTTCTGTAGGCATCCTCTTTGGCATGACGAAGGTGTTTGAGTTTCCCAGTAAACCATGGTTTATCATTAGTAAATGATAAGAATGTCCTGGTAGGAATGCATGTATCCTCACAGAAACTTATATATGATGTTACAGTATCTGTGAGCTCATCCAGATCGTTGGTAGCAGCTTCAAAAACAGTCCAATCAGTGCAATCAAAGCAGGCCTGTAGATTCTGCTCTGCTTTATTAGTCCATCTTTTTACAGTCCTTATTACAGGTTTAGCTGATTTCAGTTTCTGCCTGTAGGTCGGTATGAGATGAACCAAACAGTGATCAGAGAGCCCCAAAGCTGCCCGTGAAACGGAGTGATACGCATTTTTTATTGTGGTGTAACAGTGGTCCAGTATATTACTGTCTCTGGTGGGACATGTAACGTGCTGTCTGTATTTTGGTAGTTCACGGGAAAGATTTGCTTTGTTAAAATCCCCAAGAATGATTAAAAGAGAGTCAGGATACCTTTGTTCTGTTTCAGCTATTTGTTCAGCCAGCTGTTGTAGCGCCGCGCTCACGCACGCGTCTGGAGGGATGTAAACATTCACGAGAATGAAAGAGGAAAACTCCCGAGGCGAGTAGAAAGGTTTACAGTTTATGAAATGTGCCTCTAAATTAGGAGAGCACATCTTCTTCAGTGTTGTTACATCTGAACACCAACTTTCGTTAATGTAGAAACACAATCCACCACCTCTTGTTTTCCCCGTTAGCTCCGCGATGCGATCCGCTCTGAACAGCTGGAAGCCCGGCAGATGTATTGCGTTGTCCGGTATGGCTTCACTCAGCCAGGTTTCAGTGAAGCACAGAGCAGCAGAGTTTAAAAAATCCTTGTTAGTGCTTGTGAGGAGAAGAAGTTCGTCCGTTTTGTTAGGAAGGGATCGGAGGTTCGCAAGATGAATACTGGGGAGTGCAGTGCGGATGCCGCGCTCGCGGAGTTTAACCAGCGCGCCGGCGCGCTTCCCGCGTTTGCGTCTGACCGCGCGTTTGAACAACAACGCTGCCCCACCGACGAGAATGTCCAGCAAGACGTCCGAATAATCAAAGACTGTAGAAAAGTTATCTGGTGTGTGTTTCCTAATGTCCAGTAGTTCGTCTCTGGTGAAACTGATAGGAAAAGAATGACTAAACGCAGAACAAACGAACAAAAACAACACAATAGCTGGAGAGCGACACACCACGGCAGCCATGCGCGGCGCCATCTTGACATCTTGACATCTTAACATGTTGTATAAATCTATATAATGTATCAGTTTCAAGTTTTACATTTAATTCAGTAATTCACACACTTTTCCGCAATATTCTAATTTTTTGAGACCTACCTGTATAGAATGCATACGTGAAAATGGTTGTCTGGTTAGTTTGGCCATATCTTGACTATTTGGGGTCGAGAAATCCTATAGATAGGTGGTAGGGTGCCTGCCATCAGCTGTTCTGCCTCCTCTGTCCAGAAGGCAAAGCGCTGCCCGAAGTTCTGCCCATGCCTATTCAAAAGTATGGTACTTTTAATGTAGCATAATTATTGCAAGCAGTAAAACAGTGGTCTGCTTTACTTGTCCTACCTTGCGATCGAGAATTTCTCCAGAATCTGGAGACACCACCACTTCCAAATAGATGGTATGTCAGTCTGTAATACGCATGTAATATTGGAGTCTTGCATTGTTTGTTTTTTAACATTCTTTGATACATATACATTCCATGAATTACAACTTACATCCAAAAAGTGAAACATGGCACCAGTACAGATGCAGAGGGCATACTGTTAAAGAGAAAAATAATGATTATGGAGATTTAGGACAAACAGGAAAAATTGAGTAGGAATTGTATAAGTTTACCATAAGCATGAATATCCCACAGCTCTGTCCATCTGACTGAACTGGAAATGGCTGAAAAGTAATTTACAGTTACTCAGATGTGATGTTGACAACCATATATAGTGTCCGCTGAGCAAAATGAAATGGCAAAATTACATAGTAAGCAAAGTTACATCAAAATCTTTGCCCGTCTTCTCCACCCACGGTCCATTAGCCACTGCTCCTGCAAGTTGTCTGGAAAAAAATTATGCATAACTGAATCATAGAACAAGGTTTTTTCCTCAATCCTAAAGCCAGAGAACAAGGCTTTTCCTCAATCCTAAAGCCAGAGAACAAGGCTTTTCTTCAATCCTAAAGCCAGAGAACAAGGCTTTTCCTCAATCCTAAAGCCAGAGAACAAGGCTTTTCCTCAATCCTAAAGCCAGAGAACAAGGCTTTGCCTAAACAGGATATCAGTCCATTTCACTCAGTTTGATCTGTATTTGTTAAGGCTGTTACACAGTGTCATTAGATTTTCAGAGTGCTGAGACTTAACTGGATGAAAAAAAAAAATGAAAAAAAAAGAGAAAAAGTAGAAAACGCCCCATATCATGTATTAACTTTAAATCCCATAGTAGCATGTAACTACGTGCACTTTCTGTTCTCTGTGTTAGCCTTAATCGGTCACAGATCAAACCTTGCTAATGTCCTCTGCTTATGCACTTCAAACCTAAATATGGTTCGGTATTTCTCATCTCCAAACCCATTTGGACATAATGAGTCCAGAAAAATAGCCTCCTTCTTAGCAACTAATAACACCTGTGAAGAACATACCCTATTAATGTCAGCTATAGGTGCACCAACTGGTTTTAAAAAAAGAGGAAAAACAAAAAAACAATGTAACCGTACACAAAGCATGTAGTGGCTTGCTGTTTGTGACCCCCTAGACCATGCTGGCAAAATGATGATATCTTTAGATTCCACATTGTCCTATGAAAAAAAAATTATGTTCAGATCTCCTTGGACATATCTTCACTTAAAGAGGTGTATCTGCTGGACTTGTCAACACATTATGCAGCATATAACTTACCGGCAAACTAGGTTCCCTTAGTTTCCATTTAGGGACTTCAAATAGGTCAGCAATGTGGACATCCATTCCCTGAATAAAATTGTATGTCTGCATTTCATATACATATATCTCACAAAAGTGAGTCCCCCCCATATTGATGCATCTTAAGGTAATCAGTGTACAGTTTGTTATGCAGTATAGATTTATTGTCCTCTGAAAATAACTCTACATACAGCCATTAACGTCTAAACAACTGGCAACTGATGCTTCACAGTTTCATTTCTATAGTGTTGTCCCATGAAAAGAAAGTATTTGGGAAAAATATGAGAGGTGTACTCACTTTTGCACAAATGTATGTGTAAGTCATCAAGGTAAATACAAATACATACATGTCTCCTGGCTGCCTCCTCTACCAGCCTGAAGCATGCATTCCCAATCTGAAAGCACAGAATGTTTTGCATAATTACAATAAAGGCATTGTCACGGTTCATTGATTCACTGACTCTTTCTCGCGCTGTGTTTGTGTTGTACGTTAGTAGGGGCGTGGTCGCTGATCAGCCACTGATTGTCATCAGCGCCAGCTGATCCTGATCAACGACCACGCCCCTACTAACGTACAACACAAACACTGCGCGAGAAAGAGTCAGTGAATCAATGAACCGTGACAGGCATTAGAACCATCCAAACTCTTTACAGCAATATCCACTTACATTGCTCTCCACCTGTTCATCTAGCCCCAGGCTCCAAAAGTCCTCCCTTTGAAGACAAACTGGGCCATCCAGAACAACAATTTCTTTTGCTGGACGTGTTCTGTCCAGCACATAGGTCAGCTAGAAATAAAAAATATCCCTGTTAGGAATGAGCAATCATGCATTTATTATTTAGAGCACACCAACAAGCTGTGCATGTGAACTATCCAGTTCAGTTTGGCACTCACCACTTGTTCTTGCTGAGGACACAACCTCTTGGACCACAGTGGACCTTTATTTGCATACTGGTGGTCCACCAGTCCAATGTCTTCTGCATCGTTTTGGCTGCCCTCAGATTCATGGCTATGATCTACACAACAGGAAAGTAAATACTAATCGTCATTGTCAAGTGTCATGTTTATATTTGCTATGTCACCAAGTAGGATTATTACAATACCTTGTGGCCGAAAGTAGGGCCTTAGCTGCGCAACATTAACTTTCTGTATTTTCCCTAACATAGCCACACTTGCCACACCCTTCTCTGTCAGGGATGTGAGGGTGAATGGCCCTTGGTGGAGATCCTGTAAACAATTTCCCTTCTTCACCTTCTTTTTGGGCTCCCCAATTAGGACCTCGTCCCCTGCCTTAACTGAGCACTGGCGAACCCCTTTCCTTTTCTTTGCCTCAAAAGTCTTTTTTTGTTTCCCCTGTGCCTTTTCAATGTTTTTCCGTACCTTAAAGATAAGAACATATTACTATGCAAACATTCTCATTCAAATTGAACATGCCATCCACACAACTCTGAACAAACCGTTTCATTGAGGGCCTTGACTCCAGCTAGTTTTAGCTCCAGCTCCTCCTCTGGGTCCGCCAATTCAAAGGCAACGTCTGTCTCACAGACATTTAATGCCTGTGGTAGACGGGGGTGCCTATTATACATTAAAAAGTACGGGCTGTACTTGGTGGATCTCTAATTTGAAACAAAATGTTTTGCGTCAAATCACAAAATAAAACTCTTAAAACATGTATGCAATATACCAGGGGCGGCTGGCCAATAGAGGGCGCTAGGGCGCCGCCCCCCCATGAGCCAGACCACAGTTTATGAGCCACATACATAAATAAATAATATATACAAATTGTCAATATTTGTGTGTTTGAGATATTAAATGCACCCAGTATATGTGAAAAAATATGATAGAAATTCAAAATGTCTGTTTTTTCAACACGTCTCCTCCAGCTCTGTGCACGTGATCAGCTCTGGGGCGCTGGAGAAATCACCCCAGAAAGGCGGGTCTCTGGAGCAGTTTAGCCAATTGCTGATTTAAGATATAAATGTTTGACATAATCTGTAGCCAATCAGCGAGCTCAAATCAGGTCAGCCATGGGCGATTCTTTTAGCGCCCCAAACTGCGCGCGCATCTCTATCAGACAGCAGCACTATCGGAATCGGAGCTGTACACTAGAAAGGCCTGGCTAGCTGGATGCGGTCATGCTAATGCCTTGTTTTGGTGATTACTTTTTAAAACAACAGTGACAGATCCAGCATGGACAGTTACCGGAGTGAGGGAAGCAGCACCTGTCTGAGAAAGTAAACAGTTTGAGTTAAATTACAAATGCAAATGGAAAGTTTGTGCAACTTGTTTGTTTTTGTGTAAGAATGCCTCAGCCTTGTAACGTTAATATGGCATTAAATAATTACTGGCATTGAATAATCACAAAGCACTGGTATCATGCAGTTTGTGTTAAAATGTATTTGGGTGGTTATTAATATTAATAATTATTATTATTTGTATTTATATAGTTTCTTTCCAACACCCAAGGTCGCTTTACAAAGATATTATGTAAAGGCAGTGGTTCTCAAACTGTTGTACGTAACGTTACTTACGTGAGGTGACAGAAGGGGGTACGGGAACAAAATGCTGAATTTTGTCGTTCATTTAAGTCGACCTCACCTTAAAATAAGATTTAAACTTAGCATGTTTTTCTATGAGGTAAAATCCTGTAAATACATGACGTCCTCGTGCAGATTGCTGCCTTGTCAAATCGCACTATACTACCGTTCTAGACAATGAATGTACCTTTGTAAGATAAGAGATTTAGCACTTACTAGCATGCAGAACATATATAGACACAGACTGTGCATGGAGATCGATATAAGATTCAAACTCTCTTCGATACAGACACATTCCCTGTGTGAGTTCCTGTGTTTAATGTTGATCACATAATATGAAGGTCCACACCATTGCAAATCTGACATTGATTTTATACAACAGTTCAACAAACGAAATATTAATATTAAGTGATGTTCATTTAGGCTACAATACAGTTGTCAGTATTTTTTTACAACAGAATAATAGCTCCAACGAAAGCCACAACAGAACTGCAGCACACATGAAGATGGGCTAGATGAACTGTTTGTGAACAAATCTGCGGCTTTGAACGAATCAGAATCAATGATTCAATTATTAATTCATAAATACATCCACTTGCTTCGTTACTGAATGAATGACTCGATGATTCACCACCTATTGGCAGTTTTAATTTAACATTTAAAAGCATCACTTCGTTTTTACCATCATTGCACATTCCTCTATTGAACATTTTTTTTATTTAAATCGATTTAAGGGGGCAAATATTGCCCCTTACTGAAAAAGGTGTGACTGAAGAGTGGGGGTACGAAGTAAGATCATGGGGTACAACTCTAAAAAGATTGAGAACCACTGGGACTGGGTTAAGGAATAGAACAATCAACATCAAAGCACCATACACATACCAAGGGCAGAAAGTAGGCCTAATATACAGAGGTCACTTACAAAGTTAAGTTAAAGATACAAACAAAGAGGGATTCAAACAAATAGCATATCAATAAAAATGTTTAATTTACAGACTGTAAGCTGAGAAGTAATATACAGAATCAAATAAAATATGTGTTTTTGAAGGAGAGAAGGGTGGATGTTGGACGGATGTCTTGAGGAAGAGCATTCCACAACCTCGAAGCCACTACACTAAGACTCCCATGTTACCAGACTATTGAAACCGACAGAATATGACACAGCCCCACCTCAGATATTTTTCACCAGCCGCCACTGCAATATACGTTATCTAGTCATTTTGAATAATAACCTGTTTTGCAGTGTTTATTCCATAAACTTTGGCCTGCAAGTGGATGTCCCAATCATCATGGTGCTGATTAACATATTTTCTGAGAGTCCTCTTTACATTTTGATTAGTTCTCTCATCCTTCAACATAGAAAGGAATTACTACATGCACTTTAGTATACATTGGCTAAAGTTGACTTAACTGTTTTGCGGGATGTCATGATGGCACACTTACTTGGCCGTTTGACTGGGGATGGTATGCACTTGTGATGGCATGCTTGATGTTCAGCGCCGCAAATATGTGTGCATTAAGCTGTACATAATTCAGACACACATGGTTATTTTCAATATTTATTGGTCTCAGAAATGACCACTTAAAACAGCTTGAATTGTGATGTCATAAGTCCTGTGTGAAGGGAGAGGGTAATATGGACACATACCTCGTTAACAAATGCACGGCCCCTGTCAGTGATGATTTTCCGGACCATACTAGTGATCGACCGATGTATCGGTTTACCGATATTTTCCCGTTATTTAAGCATTTTCCCATAATCAGGTATCGGTTTTGTAATATCGGATTCGCCGATAAACGGCACCATCTTGTGGCCTTTTTGAGAATTCCGCCATTGCAGCCCGCGTCTGAGGAGATCAGTCAATAACAACTCTGTGCACAGGTAAAGTGTATGTTCTACTTGCTTTGCTTTAATTATTCAACTTTATTCAACAAAACAGACATGCAGAAATGAGATTTGAGACATAAATGCCTGATATAGTTTATCCAGCTTTTTACCTTTTTAGCTTGGTTCTAAAAAAATTGAGACGAACTCATGGAGTCACGTAGCGTAATCCGTCATGTCCTGCCCCAATAAAGGCATACCATTACATGAATTGAATGAAACTGAATGAAACGTTTGACAAGATTATGTTGTTTAAACACCCTAGATTATTATTTAATTATTTGAGCGAGTAGATTACATACAAAGTCAATGCAAAGACGCGAATAGACGCATCATTTCCGCCGGGCGTCGCGAATGACGCGAATTGGGCGACACGTTTGCCGCGAACGTCTTCCGCGCAAGTTGAAAATTTTGAAATTGAGCGGAAGATTTAAGCGTCTAACTAGACGCGTATTTGACGCTCTATTCGCGTTTGGTGTGAACACACACACCAAGTTATAGTGCTGTGTAAATGCATAGATAAACAGCACTTTGTCAGAAAGCATTTTGATTTAGACCGACAAAAATATTATTAATAATTCATAACATACTAGAAAATGGAATGACTTTGTTTTGTTTGTTACTTTCCTGACAATGTTATATTCCAGCTAATATTATTCAGTGAATTAATATTACCCAGTGAATTATTCCTCATTCTTTAAACCAATTAAACAGCACATAAACCTTCTCAAACTGTTTAAAATGAATTACATTTCTGCAAAAGTGATATGACTCCCCTGTCAATTATTTTCTCCATATGAAAACATTAGACTTTTAACATTTATTTTGCCTATTGTTAATAACAATAAATTATATGTATAATTTAGATATAAATTATATAATGTAATAATATCAATGTTTTTATTGTTATTTGAAGATTTAATTTAACATGAAAGACTGCTAACTTTCAACACTTTTGTTTTTGTTTTTTAAGATGACTGAAAGTAGGGATGCAAGGAGGGAGTGATTGTTATAAATAAAATGGTTTGTTCAGTTCATTTGTGTTGTAATAATTGTGTCAAAAACAGAAGTATAACAATAAATGAATATCGGTTCTGCATATCGGTTATCGGGCACATAAACATGCAAATAATCGATATCGGTATCGGTTATAAAAAATCAATATCGGTCGATCACTAAAACAGACCTCCTCCTCTGAATGACCTCATGGTTGAAATCTCTTAAAACCACAGAGACTGAGACTTTACACATAAAATACATAAAATCATCCCAAAACAATTATTGACGGACTTCTAATCAAACATTGTTCAACTACATAATCCTATATTGTATCTACCACCTCTGTATGCGTCTATTATGCTTAGATCACATACAAGTCATGTAATAGCTATAACTATTAGATGTTTGAATGAAAGTGTGTCTTGTTTCCTATCAGTACGATCATTTGTTCTTAATTCAGAAGATGGCTTGATTGAAATCTGTGTAAAAGGTTTCGTGTTCTTATAATAGGAACCATGTCTAAACTGTTCCCTCTGATCTCTCTGCTAGAGCTGGAGAGTAAGGAGATCACAGATAACGCATGATTTACGATGAGATGTGAAGAGAGCGCCACCTCCCACATAAAGACAGTGCCTAATTGGTCAGAACTCATCTAAGAGGTTGGACAAACCATTGAGTTTAAAATCTTAGGACCCGAAAAGGCCAGAAGAGGAGTTTTTAGTAGAAGATTTTGTTAAGTTGGGTTGAGGTTTAGTTTGTGAATTTGTTCGCTAGAGCAAATTTACAGAAGTCATGGAGAAGCCATGACTGGTAATCGGACAGACGAGTAACCATATAGACGAGCAGACAAAAGAACCCAAACCAAGATCAGAAGAACATCCATGGGTTAAACCGCTTCATTCAAGCCATCTATAACTACTCTCGTCTCACTTCCTTTCTGTTTCTTAGCTTTATTTTCTTTTCCGTTGAGAGTCTCGATTCTAAGTTAAGTTTTGCTGCAAAGTTTCGTTTAAACGATTCGACTGCAAAGCTTGTTTCTTTTTTAAAGATAATTGTCTCGTGTTATGTGCTTACAGATTTAATGTCTTAAACTGCTGATCTAAGTTACCTTGCTAATAAATAGTGTTTCACTATAGTTTGGATATTTATATCCGTTTTAGAGCTGATAGTTACGTCCCATTCAAATGAACGCTGGACGAGTCATTTGCGAGCCGTTTATCCCTATAAATTAATTAATAATTCCTTTTGAGCTAAATTGACCTGTCTAAACCAGACACGTTACTTACTTGTTTCCTTACAAATTATATGCCTATAATTCATTGTAATCGACCTAAATGTTTTAGACAATTTTCAATGAGGAGGAGTAAGTGTAATGGAGTGTAAAATGTTAAATTACTGCATAAATGGGGATACTGCCACCTGGCTGATGCGTGATGGCATTTAGGGGGCTTTCACACTTGGTTCGATTGCCTGTTCCGAACCCGAGTTCGATTGAGAGAAATTATCTCTCTGCTTGCAGTGCGTGTGCGTCAAACCCGCTTTTCGTCAAGGTAAGTGTATACACACACACACGAAAGAGCTAACGTTTATCAAATATTTTGTAGAGTTAAGTGTTAGGATAGGAACTTTTTTAGGAACTGTTTTGATGTTTACTTGTGTTTAGTTTTCACTTTGATGAAATGTAAAATATGTACTGATATTATAATACATAATTTAATAAATGAGCTTACATATGATTCTACATTCTTGTTTATAGAATAGATCATGTAATGCTTTATTTTCTTTAATGTCATAGGCGAATTTGGATCCGTCATCGATCTGGTGTGTGGTGGGAGCATGTCCTAACCAGCTGGACAGACTATGAATGGCGCAATAATTTTAGGATGAAGAGGACCACATTCATGCAGCTATGTGATATATCCTCAGGCCACATCTTGAAAGACATATCACCAGATTTAGAAGAGCATTGTCTGTGGAACAGCAAGTTGCAATATGTATCTGGAGGCTGACCACAAACCTGGAAATCAGGTCACTTTCACATTTATTTGGGATTGGATTATCCACTGCTTGTATGATAACAAAAAATGTAACATCAGTCATTGTAGAGAAATTGCTCCAAGTGTACATCAAAACGTGTGATTTCCCACAATGCGGTGGGGCTATTGATGGAACCCACATTGGTATTTTATGTCCACCCGACAGCCCTGCAGACTATTATAACCGTAAAGGCTTTTATTCAGTCATTCTACAAGGTGTGGTAGACCATCGAATGAGGTTCTGGGACATCAATGTAGGCTGAGTTCACGATGCCAGGGTGTTTGGAAATTCATCGCTTCACCAGAGGGGCCACAATGGTCAGTGTTGGGAGTAACGCGTTACAAAAGTAATGCATTACAGTAACATATTACTTTTTGCTGTAACGCAGTAGTGTAAGGCATTACTAATCAATTTTCAGTAATATTTTACTCGGTACATGTTCAGTAAGGCTTGCGTTACAACGGACTTTTAGTTTTAATTGTAAAAAAACAAAAAAAAAAAAACAGCAAGACCGCGAAACATTAACTAATGAAAAATGCAAGTAGGCTAAATTACCTGTTCGTGGTCAGTCAAAGCCGCGTGTGGTGTCCAAGTCTGTAAATAAAGACTAAATGGCAGCATCTGATATATTTGTATAGCGATTTATTTTTTACAGGAGTGCCGTGAGGTATGATTTCTGCCTCTGTGCTCGCGCTGGCCAATGGAAAAGCGGAGCGGTGAAGATGGCATGAAGAAGACTATACATTCGCGAGATGGACGTATGCGCATAGGCTATTCGTTCTGTGTTTTCTTTCTAAACAGTTAGGCTATGTTTATGTGGTATTTTTCATGTTTTCATCACGCAATCATGTTTTTGATGCGGTGGTGACGCGTTCATGTAAGGGCGGCGGCGCTGCCGATAAAGCACCTAAAAGGTTCCACAAAGAACCGGCAAAAGCAATGATTATGAATATGTCAAATATAGGAGAAGGAGACATTTTAATTGTTTATTAATAAAGTCAAGATGAAGTTGACGATGCTGACTTGCGATCTTCGCAGTAGGCTAGTGAATGCACCAGAGAGAAATGCACATTTCATTTCATAAGCAGAGAGCAGTCTGTTTTCTTTCGTTTTGAATTGTTCTGTTTACAAGTAGACATTTCAATATATATATATTTTTCAGGTCCGTGAATAAGCTACCTTATACGCTGAGTTTCGGTTCATTTATGAGACGCGCTCCAGTTCACGCGCTGGCGCCTCCGTGTCTTGATTATCTATAATTGTCTGCTATATTTAGCCTACTTCTTATTTATTAAATCCAGGCAATTGGTTGATGAAACATTGATTAAAATTAAGATACAATTAATACAAAACGAAATTCTCTTTAAAGAAAGGCTTTGTGTCTTCTGTGTAAGGCCTCTGTGAAAGTTTTAAAGCAGTCTTTTAGTGCCGCTTCAGAGCGGTCGCGTCCGTAACGGAGAACTGTCACGCCTGTAACATTGTTTTTTCCTCATAAATGCGAACACGAAAAATAAAATAAAATGAATATTTTATGTTCTGTGGAGAGCCAACCCTTCTTCATCCGATTTGCGCAGTGTAATTCACAGAATTACAACAAAAAAAATCGTTGCCTCCTAAAAGTTAAAGATTTTTTTTGTCACGCATGACTGTCTATTTCCCTAATATTAAATATAAAACGCATGTGTAGACTGATATTTTTCTAATGTCTGGACTCCTTTCAGGGATGGATAAACAGACGTTTCAATATTTTGGTATTAATGCATTTTCTGAGAATTTATATTTCAAGTTTTGACTGCAAATGTCATGTCCATAACGCTGGAATTCCCAAATTTTAAATAATTTATCCTCAACTAGTTTTGTGGTGTAGGTCTACGTATTTTATAATGTTAAGTTAACTTCAAATAATACTAATAGTAATTTAAAGATGTGGTAGCATTGGATCTGGACGGTATGGATAACGCTGGGAGTTGGAAGGGGTGTGTCGTGATTCTGCAGGTTTGTGGATCTGAGTGTCGTGATTTCGGTTTCATATCGCATATCGTTACAGCCCTAGTCATTTTAGAATGTTAAGTTCTACTTCTGTATAGTTATTTTGGTGAAAGTAACTCAAAAGTAATACAGGAGTAATGTAACGCCTTACAATTCTGAGACAGTAATATTGTAAGGTAATGAATTACTTTTAAATAACAGTAACAAGTAATATATAATGTATTACAGTTTGGAAGTAACTTGCACAACACTGACAATGGTACACTGTTCCCTAACTGCACAGACAGATTTAATGATGTTGATGTGCCTATAGTGTTATTAGGGGATGCTGCGTATCCTCTTCTCAAATGGTTAATGAAACCATATGCAGAAAACAGAGTAACAACACCGGCACAGGCTGTCTTCAACCACAGGCTAAGCAAGGCACGGATGACCATCGAGAGAGCTTTTGGCCGTCCCAAGGGGAGAGGGCGGTGCTTGATGAAAAGGTACGACTGTGACATCAAAAATATCAACACTACCATCACTGCGTGTTGTGTGCTTCACAATTTCTGTGAAATTCACAATGAGGACTATGATGAAGACAATGATGGAGTAAATGAGTCAAATTAATCGAATGACCAATCAAACAACACTGCCAAACTCAATTAGAGATGCCCTCTGTTCTTATTTTTCAAGTGTTTAACTGTGGTTTCCATTCTTTAAGATAACTGAATACTGAAACAAGAAACAATTAAAAAATGATTAAAACAAAAAACATGATTTAGTGAATTAAACATGAAATTTAACTGTCATAATTTAAAAATTGCTTGACTGCATTTTGTTTTCTATTAATTTCTATGTCATTCATTTTATTAATTTAATTGTATATTCCATTGATTTAATTAAGGTTATTGTATGAAATATGTTTAAAACAGACCTGGAAGATCTGTAAAATCACTACTGGATACTCTATATGTGAGCTACACTAGAGAAATGTACTATTGCTTTAACATATCAATGTGAGTGTTTCTGTATTTGACAACTCATGTTGCTGTTTTGTATGACTTGTTCACATTATAAGTTAATCTGTCAATAAAAAAGAAGGGAGACAAGAAACATATAAGCAGTTCAAGAATAAATCTGAACTCAGAATAAAGGCACAGTAGGTGAACCGATTATCAAAACATTTCTAGACGTTCTGATAAAAAGCACTGTTCCATATGAAAAGTAAAAGTGTAAATAAGTTATAGTAATATTTTAACAAAAATGTCAGGTCAACAAAAAGTGCTCCAGATTCTCCTAACTTTTGATGAAAAAACATGAACACCATTAAACAATTATAGAAGAATATATTGTTCTGCTCTGCTTATGTGAAATCACCTTAAACTGACAACATCAAACAAAAGTATTCTCTTTTGAAAACCTTAATTAAACTGCTTTCTAACCTATTCTGAAACCTATAACTCATGATAGGATGGAGATGTGCTGTCTCTTGTGTCAGTGTAGTAGGGCACTTCTGAACGAGAGTGAATGTGCTGTTGAGTATGACGATGCAGGTTTGTGTATGTTATGTTGTCACAAGCTGAGTAAACCTGATGTAAAGAATTTGGTTGTAACTGTGGGGGTTCCTGCTGGTGTGATGAAGGTGCAAAAGTGTCAAACACTCTGTTAAGCACTGTCATGAACATCCTATTATTTTCCTGACGTTCCTCTCTTTGTGCTTGGTAGCGGCTCTCCTCCATATCCATTTGCACTTTCATCCAATTGTCCAGTGATTCTTTCTCCTGTTGCTGACGAACTTGCTCAGCCTGCATGAAGTCATCATATTGCTTCTTCTGTAGTTCTACATATGATTCCAACATGCTTGTTAGGTCAACCTTGGCCTTTCTCTTCCTGCTGACTGTTCTGGGCCGGATGTTCTCTGCATGGGTAGAGTTGGGTGGCTCAGATTCACCTGAAAGGTTGAAGGAAAACAGTGTGATGCCATATTTCATTACATGCAAACCATCTGACACCAAAGAACAAGTCAAACTTCTGCTAACAGCATTTGGCTAATTATTCTAAAATTATGCATGCCTCATATAATCAGACAATAATAAACTGTACTTTCTATGCAGAACTAAATGCACTAGTAAAGACAAACGTGATTTAACAGTTTACAAGACAAAGAAATGGTGTCCATTAACTGAACCAACACATAATTTCCCTGTTGCGTTTTAAATACATTATCCAGAAATATTGATGATATTGATACATTATCCAAAACGTGTCTGCTACTCATATACAGATGAAAAATTAATTACCATTCTTAAAAAAGAAACTCAATAAGCTGCTTTCAGCTACTAACAAAATTAAGAATAGGATTATGCATTCATGATTAATGTTTTTTACATTTTATCAATTGTATATTTTGCTAATAATATTAGCAATAACATAAGCCATAGGTTAAAGCAATATAACGCTACTCACTGCTCGTTAGCTCATTTGTAGTTTCGGATGATGGTTCTGAAACTGACAAATCTTCGTGCTGGTCGTCATGGGTTGCATGGAAGGATAGTGTAGGTGGATGTGATTCGATTATGTTTTGATGGTCACTTGTGGGCCTAGAACCAATAATGTTGT
Source organism: Rhinichthys osculus (assembly GCA_029959095.1). Classification (NCBI taxonomy): domain Eukaryota; kingdom Metazoa; phylum Chordata; class Actinopteri; order Cypriniformes; family Leuciscidae; genus Rhinichthys; species Rhinichthys osculus. The sequence continues at coordinate 7,621,648 of JARWKJ010000013.1, read as the reverse complement.
CAATCGCATCATACCACGGAAACTTCTCCTTCTCTTCCGTTGAGCTTCCAGTCTTTCTGAGGGAGTCACGTATTTTCAGATATTGCTGTCGGAGTTTTTTTACCTTCCGGTAAAAAAAAAATTGATCCGGCGTTCTTGTGAATCCCCTCGTTTTCAGGTGCTCGCTAAACATTTTGAAAATGTCAGCATTTTTATGTGTTTTCCAGTTGCATTTGAATATATTCGTCAGCCCATACAGCTAACAAGGTTTCAGTTTCATCGGAAGACCAAAGTAAGCCCTTTCCACTCATTTTGAAAGTGACGCGTGTGTGACTGACGACCACATTATACGTCATCAATAGCGGTTCACTTCCGCGGTTTGGTTCGATTGCGTTCATATCAGCAGCTAATCGTAGTGGAGTTCACATGAACCGTACCCCAGACCACCTTTTTAAGCGGACCCGAGTATGGTTCGCGGGTGCGCACCCGAGTTCGGAAGACAGCGTTCACATCATCCAAACGAACCGAACTCTGACGTCATTCGAACCCAGGTGCACACCAAAAGTGTTAGTGTGAAAGCCCCCTTAGTGTACGGAATAGGGACCGCCCACAGCAGAGATAATGAGACATGCTGTGGGTAAGTTGCACGTTTCGAGCAGTCGGAGAATTATCAGTTAAAAGTGTCCAAAACACATAAAAAACTGCTTTATTGTGGATTGATCTTGCAATGAACTTGTTAGGCAACTTTTGATATGTGTTTGCCGTCGAGTTTGTTATTTTACATCAAGTTATTTTGACTTTGTATTACGAGGCACAATGTAGAACTGATTTATTCTCTATGAAGTGAAACCCCTATTTCAGACCCGTCAGCTCGACGTTCAGACCGTATAGTGTGAGAACATAAATCCTGAGTTTTGGCTTTACATCGCATGCGATTTACTCGTTCAGTGTGAGTAGGTACCTTGCTGAAATCGCACATACATCGCACAGTGTATGGCCGCCTTTGGGACATTCAAACACACACCGTTCCACAGCAACAAACTTAACCTAACTAAACACACACATTTGGAATCGTATGAAATGAGTAATAATGTCATATAGCAATTCGTTTACTAGCGTACATTTAGCATTGTAATATACATGCATGTTCTGTAACTATACTTATTGTGAAAAGCGCTGTACAAATAAATATGAATATTTGTATAGATCTACAGACTGACCCATCAATGCAAGTGAAACCTCCCCGGACATCTTGGCAACAAACCTTGATAAGTACGTTTTTGACACTGTTTGACTTGCTTCATCTGCACCAAACAGATAAAGGATGTCATTCACATTGTACGAACAAATGTTCCCAACCTTTCTGCTAAGAAATGACTTGTAAGCATCCAGACTAACGTTTAATGTTCTGTGTAAAAAGTTTACGCATCAAAGTCTTATTTAAAGGGTCCTTAATTCCAAACATCGTTTATTTTTAGTTTTTGGAAATACCTTAACTGTTGCTTTTTCGCTAGACTTAAAAGGTACGCGCTTGTTTTGACAGATCTGGGATTTAAAAATAGCGCCACAGGAAATACTTCAGGACCAGAGATGCACAGTACTCCCAACACATTTGTTATTGTTAACGTCCTTGAAATGGTCTATATTACATAGGTGTACGTACATATAGGCTACTGAGAATTTGAAAAGTGTCAATCAAAAAGAATACAGAAGCAATCACCTGTTTTCAGATGAATAAAAGAAAGGGAAAAACATCACTGAATATAATACTAGTGTAGCGTTTGTGAATACATGCAAGAAAAATACATTGTGTTGTTTGCGAAGCTGTCTGCCAGCGCTGTACCAATATCTATGAATTATGAACTGCCTTCACATAATCATAATGACATTTAGGGCTCTTTCACACCTACCTTGTTTGGTCCAGATTTTCTTACTTTCCAGTTTGAACCCAATCAAAATTACAGATGTGAAACCTCCCCCGGTCCGGACCAAACAGACAAAATTTGGTCAGATGAAAAGAGGTAATCTCTGTCCGGATCAAACTGAACACAGGTTTGGTTCGTTTCTAGTGTGAACGCATTTTCTGTATGGTTCAGACCATTTACAGGAAGTTCTGGTGGTTCTCGCAGGATTTCTTGCAGTCTTCTCCTCCTTTCCTGCCGGCGACGATAAAATGTTCGCACAGCGAGGACGTTCATTTGGACGTCAATTTGAACTAGCCTCGAGTATAGTTGTATAATAACCGTATAATGGCAACGATATGCGTCTGTTCATTCATTCTTGTCAAAGTTTTTTTTTTATTCTTGTCAGTTACCCGCCGAATTGACAACACACTGTCGTCAGTCGCACGTCCATTTACAAACCAATCAATGTCAAGATGCAGCCCACATATATAATGACGACAGGATGCAAGTATGTCACGTAAAGTTCTTTTAGTGCGCTCGCATAATTGCAATGTAAAACCAAACCAAAACTTATTATTCTTTTAAATGTATCAAAACATGAACTTTGGTTCGGACCTTGGTGCGGACTTTCAGGTGTGAAAAACGCCTTAAAAGGAAAAATGATGACTATACTATGGCAAAAAGAAAAAAGATAAATGCGACAACTGATTATCTTTAACAATGCACACGTTTAGTAAACAACAAGGTACATTAATGTGAACAGTCAGTGTGTCAGGTGTGGGGGTGGTGAAAGGAGCGAGGACTCAGGTGCAGAGTTGATGGGCTTTATTTTAATAATAAAAATAAAACAAAATGCAAACAATAACTACCCCTAGGGGGAAAACAAGACAGACTTGACTTGACTTGACAGCAGGGAAACACACAGTGTGTCACAACACGCACACAAAAGGGTGATAGTCCAAGTGCAGTTTATTGGGTAATCCGTAATCATAAATCCAGGAACAGGCAAAAGGTCAAGGTCCATGTAAGCAGTCCAAAAACAAGAAATAAACACTTAATCAAACCAAGACAGACTCTGGGGAGCGGGTGACAAAATACAAGGATTCCAGAACAAGTGATTAAACAGACAGGGTATAAATAGACAGAGACTAACAAGGTGAGTGGGAACAGCTGAGTGTGATAATGAATAATGAGTCCGACAAGGTAGATGGGGATTGTAGTCCAATAGTGACGGACACCTGTGAGAGAAGAGGACCTCTAGTGGCTACCCAGGGGACATCACCCAGACATTGTGACACAGTGTACATACGACGACCAACCAGCACAGGACTGAGGCTACGTTTACACGTGGCCGGCTATTTTCATAAACGGACAATTCATCCTCTCCGTTTTCAAAAATAATATCGTGCACACCTGTCAGTTTTCAGAACAGTGTTTGTTTACACGAACCCGTGTTTATGTTTATAACCCGTGCTGTCAAGAGCATGCCAAACCTGTAGGTGGCAGTGTAACGAGAAGCTCAAGCCCACGTTAGCCAATCAGAATACCGAAAATAGCGAGAAGGGTCTGGCTGCAGACTGTGGGCGATTGGAGCTCCACTCTCAAACAGGAAATACGTCACCTCCACTTCGCGGGGGCGGGGCGGAGTAAATTCGCGGGGTTTTTACATTCCATACTTTGCTGTGGGGAAACATCAGCGATTTTCTCCCCTTCTATCAGGTATTAATTCTAATGATTTTTTAAAATATAATGTTTGTAGAGTGTGCAGATGTGAGTATTATATTGATTGCTTGTTAATTTAAATGTTTGACATTTTTTTTAGTTAAGAGATGCACGAACGCAAATCTCCATTTTGAGCATTATTTAATGGCCCGAGACCACATATAGATAACATTTTAGTGTTGGTGTGTGGCAGGTATGTTTGTATTTATTGTTTAATTCTGTTTAATTCTGTTTAGTGGTGATTGTTTGATTGTATTGAGAAGTGTAAATGTGAAGAGAATTTAACGTTATGCATTTTTAGGGTTCTTCGGTCATTTATGACCGGAATTTTTTTAATATTTTTTTTTTTTTAAATCGTAGCTTCATCGGAATGGTACGAAACTTGGTTACTTTTATGGTACTTGGTATATGAACACACAAAAAAATTGGGGACATGATTTGAAAAGTCTAAGTGGTCGTGAAAAAGATAGTCACACTCGGGACCTTCGGTCATAAATGACCATAGGAAATGAATGGGAAATTGGCAAAAATATGAAAATTCAGAGTTTTTTTTGTGCGTACAATCTACAAATCAGACACGATGCAGAAAAAAAGCACACAACAGTGAAGGGGTGAATCTCTAAAACATCAAGAGTGCAAAACAGACACATACACTCTCACACACACATACTTATACACACAAAAACACACGCACACACAAATGAACGTGTGTCATTGCAAAAGCTAATTTTGGGAAATGTGTGAAATAAAAGCAATTATTCATCAATGTAAGGAATAAAAAGCACACCGCAACGAAAGTATGAGACTGTAAGCCATCAAGGTTTCAAAATAGACACACATACACACAAATACACCCACAGGGAAATATGAGACTGGTGAAACTGTAACAGAGAAATGTGAGAATATGTGAAATAAAATAGTTACAGTTAGTTACAAATACAGTTAGTATGTAAATAATATGTAAATATAGTAAGAGAAATAAAAAAAAGTGTTTTAAATATCATCCTAACTATATTTACATGTGTATATTATTTACATATTCAATGAACAGTAACTCTTATTCAAAAGGCAACAGCAATTATGAACAAAAAACTAAAATAACAGGAAAAGTATAATTGTCAAAAAAAAAAGAGAAATAAAAAAGTGTTTTAATTTATCATCCTATTTTCCATTTACTGTTTGATAATTATACTTTTGCTGTTATTTTAGTTTTTTGTTCATAATTGCTGTTGCCAATTCTGAATAAGAGTTACTGTTCATTGAATTGTACAAAAAATAATTTTTAAACCAACCAAATAAACAAAAAACTTGACATAAATAGTCTTTGAGAATCTCTTATTATATATTAAAATCCACAACCTGAAAAAAATAGGCAAATCTCTTCAAAAGAACTAGAATTCACAAGCTTTTCTACAGAGAGCTGTAAATCCATCTAGTGGTTACAATATGATATTGCATGATAATTATGCTCACTACTTCCAACAGAGGGCTCCAATCTGCTTTCAACATTTTTTTTCTATAGGCCTAGTCTCTAATTTAACCTGAAATACAGCATTAATTAAAAAATAATAAAAATTATATATATATATATATATATATATATATATATATATATATACATTTTCTATTATATTCAATGGGAAAAAATTGATCATAATTATTGCATAGATATTAATTATTATCATAGAATTCTCTCAAAACACCAAAGAAAAAAAGAAAAAATATTATTGAACAAAAATATATTTCATTGATTTTACTGGAAAAATAAAAAAATTTGATTTTAGGGTTCCGGTCACTTATGACCGTGAAGGTCCTATGTGTGACTGGTTGACGAAGAACCCAGAGGGTTAAAACGTTTTTTTTTTTCACAGGTGACTTCCCCGACTGTTTTCATTCTCGTTTTCTCACTCACTTTCAGAGCTAGGCGACTTTCATTAGCTTGAAGGATGCAGCAACCTTTACATTTTTAAGGTATGTTGCCACCCTTAAAGTCGAAGGCTTTTTACACGTTTCTATTTGTCCTATTTTTTTTTTTTTCTATTATTTTGTTGTTTTACCTTTTTGTTTCAGGGCAAATTTTAAATAGATGCAGATTACCATGCCGTGCTGTGGGGCATTACCACTGCCCCCACTGTTCAAGGACAGTTATAAGAAGAGTGGACATGGAAAGGCATTTGGTCTTATGTTATAATCAGCTGACCTCACAGTCTATGCAGCCTTACCCGGCTCGTGCCACTCCATCAGCCGAGCCTTACCTGCCTCGCGCCACTCCATCAGCCGAGCCTTACCCACCTCGCACCACTCCATCAGCCGAGCCTTACCCGGCTCGTGCCACTCCATCAGCCGAGCCTTACCTGCCTCGTGCCACTCCATCAGCCGAGCCTTACCCGCCTCGTGCCACTCCATCAGCCGAGCCTTACCCGCCTCGTGCCACTCCATCAGCCGAGCCTTACCCGCCTCGTGCCACTCCATCAGCCGAGCCTTACCTGCCTCGTGCCACTCCATCAGCCGAGCCTTACCCGCCTCGTGCCACTCCATCAGCCGAGCCATCACAAGACCACTTGTATGCACGGCAACCGGTGCAGGGTGCAGCAGAGGTTTATGGGAAGTCTGTCAGGTGTCCTCATTGCAATCTTAGTCTCCTCAAGAAGAATTATAACACACACCTCTTGAGGAGACATGCTGATTTGTCTCATGACATCACTCAGGCCTGTCATCTGCAGAGTGTTATTGTCGATGAGACAAATGGCATATTTTCCGTGCAAAAAACTGGACATGGGTTTTCTGTGCCAGTCCATGTCCAGAGGAAAACATGGGGAACAATACATCAAGTTAGATGTGAGCTAGAGGAATGTGTGCAGTATCAGATGTTGGCTCAGCGGAGTGGATTAAGCTATAGTTTGTGCTCTCACATTCGCTCTGTAGACTACTTTAGTGAGATAGCTGCAGAGACATTTCTCGGAGAAGACGTCCTGAGGGATATGATTGCAGTAAAATTTTTTGGAGAGGCAAAAGCAGCTATATGTGACCAGTTACGGAAACTAGGGACACAAGTCGGTTCTGGGGCATTTTGAGTTATTCACAGATTCTGAAAGTGTGGTCTCCAAGCTTTCCAACGATGTGTAACACATGGAAATCTGATAATATTTGGAGAAGTTGTAGCCATTTGAAGTTAGGCACTCAAAAAAACTAAAAGTGGAGAAAACCGCCTCGAAAGATGTGCAGTTCTCACCTCTCTCTGCTGCTGGGAGTGACAATAGGGCTCATTTACATCTCATTTAGATAAGCCATACCCCCTGTAAAGCTCTCCCTGTAAAGCACAGGGTGGGGGGCTCAGGATAATGTGCCATCAAAGAAAAGAAAAAGTTTGCAAACAGGTAATAAATAAATGTCTCTTAGCATCTACCGATAAAACTGTATAGGCAACTCTTATGTACACTGAATAAAAAATAAGATAAACTCTAGAATGTTAAGAAATATGTTGTGCTTTTACTTTTACAATATATTACTATTATAGGCATACAATAGAACGTAGCCTACTTCTCTAAATAATAATAATAACAACAATAATAATACATTTTATTTAAACATTATTTAAAGGAATATATTTTTTGTCCATGGTTTAATTTAGTTCATCTGTTTTTGCAGCGCTTCCCCAAAAAAATAAAAGGACACAATTTTAAATTTTCATTTGATTACAACCGTTTTTGATAATATATTTGGATTAAATCATAAAAAGAAACATAAATTTTCTGAATAAAATACATTTCATAGGACAATATTTTTCTTAAACATTTTAATAAATTATATACATACAGTATAGGAGTATGAATCAGAATAGATTTTATTGCCATTGTCAATGAAAGGTTTTAGAGACTAGGAATTTTCTTCGGTGTACTCATGCAACATGAAACACAAACTTTTGCTAATGATAAAAAATAAGCAATAAACTGGTTGATTGATATATTCTTTTTTTATTTTCCATAATCAAATCAATCACACATTGTTTAGAGTGCTTTTCATACAAGAATGTAAAACTAAATTCAGGTGGTTGGTTGATAAAGTGACATTGCAGGTGTTGTAAACAAGAAAAAAGGTCTTTGTGACACAGTCCAATGAAATTACATTCGCATCCTCTTCTGTGGACTCTTCTGTGTTGTGAACCTTGGCGCTGGGCATGTGATGTCTCTTGCCTCGTCAGCACAGAATGGCCTTATTTTTTCATATAGATAGGTCTGCCTGTCAATTTTCAGTCCAGGTGGGGCCAGGACAGGAAGACCGTCGACAGGGGGCAGATCTGCTCCGTCGCGCAGTAGCTGATATTCGACAGGTTGTGCATCACGGTGACTTTTTGCAAGCACCACACCTGGTCTCTTGGCGTCAAAGCTGTGACAGAAAAAGCACATAAGACATTTTAAACATGGCAAAGTATTTTCTTATAAAAAACGGTCATGTGTATCTTGTTGCTATGTTATATTGTATGTACACAATGTGAAAGTTTCAATTACCTGAAGTGCTGATAACTCTTGACCTGTGGGAGTCTACGGAAGTGGCGAGTCAGATGCTGCTGCCAGTCGAAGGTCTGGACTAAAACTTTTCCCTCTGCCGTTCCAACAAGCTGTGGGATATTGAGGTGACTCACAGGAGAGCTGTTTTCCACAACCTGATGACAAAAAAGAGAAGAGAGGAAGAAAAAAAAGATCTTCAGTTAAATGTTTCATTGAAGCAGAACAGAAAACAGCACTGAAGTCATTAAAGCAAAGTAAAGTTAAAGTACCTCAGCGATGTCTGCCAAAGTGTTGACTCTTGTCTTCATGTAGGCTTGCTTGATGAGTCCAAAGCCACAGTCAGGGGAAAACTTGGTGTGGCCAGCAATAAGGAAGTGGATTTCAATTTTATCGTGAAGCTTGTGTCCAACCCGCCAGGCAAGGTACCAGAGCATGAAGTTGTTCTTGTTCTGCCCACTGCAGTTGTCACAATGAAGATCCACCTCTGTTTCTCCAACTCCAAAGTTGCCGAAGAAATGATGCATGTAGCTGATGACTTCATTGCTTCCCTTAGTAGATGACATGCCTTCATCAATCAGGTAATTCACCTGTTTCTGCAGCCCTTCACATGAAACACCAAATAGGCCACATTTCCGTGGGGTCAGGAAGTACATTGGTCCTGGCTGGAGAGGGTTTGAGGGAAAGTGTAACTGTAGGAGACAGAGGGAGAGAGCGAACTTGGATTAGATTAAATTAAATTTGCATCTGTTCATAACTGTCTAATAAAGATAAAACTTACTATATTGATGCTATTCTGCATTTGCACTATTTATTCTCATGCACCAAATCGCCCTTTAAGGGACATTAATAAAGTAAAGGGAAGTAAATGTGTGTGAAATATTACCTGCTGAGCAAAATCAAAACTGTAATGCATCCTAATCTTCTTGCTTGCTGGTAGGGATGGTCCAAAAGACAGGTCAGAGCCAGAGCAAGTCTTTCTGCAGGCAGCAGTCATGTCGTTGTACACAGCCCTCTCTTTCTGCACAAGGGAAAGATGATCTTGTTGCTTCTTTACTGCTTCAGACTTTCTATCATCTGGGAGGTTTGCACTTCGTATCAGCTGCTCGTTATTGCTTTGGCACTGCCAGCAGAGATCTGTGCGCGGCCGGCAACTTTTGATGTGTGGGAGAAGTCGGTTCCACAGTGCTTTGAAGCTGGTTTTACAAACTGCACGCTCACCTGAAAAACAGATATTGCTTATGGTTAATTGTATTGTAATTGCTAATAGTGTAGCAATAATAAATAACATTATTTCACTTTATAAGCACTCAATTCTAAATCAATGTTTACACATACCAAGCTCCTTAGCAGACTTCACGTAGAGACGCCACACTGAGGCCTTGGACACATGAGTTGGCAGCAACTTCACATGCCAATCCTTATGCCCAGGCTGTCGGCCAGGCAGCATGATGGCATTGTCTTCTGCATAGTTTTTTATGAAGTCCACAACTCTGTTGATATCCTCAGGGCTGATGAACCTGGCTGGTGGACGTGGCAGTGAGTGCTTCTTCCTCAAACGTGGTCTTGCCCCATTCTCCTCATAGTGTTTGACTATATCAGGCAGGGTGTATCTCCGCCAATGCTGGGGGGGAGAAAAAGACGTTTAACATCATGGTCTTGCTAACAGGCATCTTGTCACCTATATCAAAATGTATTGTACACATTATAGGTACTTTTACTTTACTGAAGTAAATTTTATGATGAATACTTTTTACTTTTACTTACTTTAGAGTTTGTATCTGTACTTCCTGGTTTAGTCTTGTTTTAGTCCTGGTTTAGACCTCAGTTAGTGGTTAGACCTGGTTTGAGTCAAAGGATTAAAAAAATCCTGTACATTAAACTCTTCATAAATACTTTTACTTTTGACTTATTACGCACATTTTACGGCTACGTATACTTTATACTTTTACTTAAGTAGGAATCTAATCTGATACATTTACGATTACGTTAGTAAATCCTTGGTAAGAATATTAAGTAGTACTTCCTCCACCACTGGCTAAAATTATTAGCATCACAATCAATTCAAGAATGCTAACAGGCAGGTTTACGTGGGCTAAGTTAAGTCATTAACACCAGTCAATTCAAGCAATTGAAGCATTATTCAAATTAATAGCAGAAGCTCACATTATCATCTTAAAGCTCATTATAGTAGGCCTAATGGGGGTTTTGGCAAGTGATATGATGCTAACGATTAGCAGCTAACGTTACAATTAAAACAACAGTCCTGAGCTAGCTAAAAACAATAGGTAGGTATTGGAAGGTCTAAACATGGACTAAACATGAGATAACGTGTACGTGTTCTTAGAATGAACAACAGGCAGGTTTACGTGGGCTAAGTTAAGTCATTATCACCAGTCAATTCAAGCAATTGAAGCATTATTCAAATTAATAGCAGAAGCTCACATTATCATCTTAAAGCTCATTATAGTAGGCCTAATGGGGGTTTTGGCAAGTGATATGATGCTAACGATTAGCAGCTAACGTTACAATTAAAACAACAGTCCTGAGCTAGCTAAAAACAATAGGTAGGTATTGGAAGGTCTAAACATGGACTAAACATGAGATAACGTGTACGTGTTCTTAGAATGAACAAAAAACGACAAACTTTGATGTTTATGGAAACTCACCCCATAAGAAACAGAAAAGTATTCTTGCAGATCTCGTTGCCTCCAATGAAATAAGTCGTTCGGGCACACTTTCTCTTTGTCTGGGTCTTCTTTGTAGATGTAACCATCTCCGAAGTTTGCAATGTGCGTCTGTTTGCCTCTAAATGTCCAATAATTCGCATGTCCTGCCACTCTTTTTCCGCAGCTAAAGAATCCAGCCGTATGTTGTACATAATGTCTGGAGAAAGCTTCTGGCTACAAGACTGTCTCCCATGCAGAGAGTTCTCTTTTCTCCTCGTGTAACATTTACAGTCAAAGTTACGGATTTTCCCCATTTCTCTATCTATATCCTCATCAAATGTTACTATCGATATAGCCTCTGATATCTTACGGTCTAACTCGTCTGACGCCAGTCCGATACATTCTTCCTCGTCTTCATCTTCGCTCAGTTGTAGATTAGGGATATTATTCAGTCGTATCATGCCACTTTCATCGTCGCTCAGATCGTCTTCAGAATCAGTGAACGCGTGTTCATAAGCATCCGGCTTGTCGAAGAAGTACTTCAAAACATTTTCGTTGTAACGGCCACGGTTCAGCTCGTCTGCGACCATCTTTGCGGCATCCATCTTCATTGAAATTTGATATCAGAGATAGAGCAGGAGCAGAGCGCTGCATAATAAGTAGCCATGCTGTTGGGGGGCGGGGGCAAAGGCGTGGGCGGCTATTCAGTATGCAAATACACACAGACAACAGACACGCCCCTACTGCATGCTAGAATCCCAGAAAAACAAGCCGATTTCAACCTCAAAATGTACGCTTTTAAATATACCAATACTGTTATCTCAAACATGGAGAGGCTTCTTCATGATCTCAACTAACAGATTCTGCAAAAAAGCGGAAATCACAAATTTTGAAAAAAAACGCTTGTTTCTCATTTTGCTCGCAAGTTGTGCTGCCGACTTGTGTCCCTGGTTCCTGTAACGGGTCACATATGTTGAGCACGTCAACACAATTTACATCTACATTTATTCATTTAGCTGACGCTTTTATCCAAAGCGACTTACAATTGCTATATTTCAGAGGTCGCACGCCTCTGGAGCAACTAGGGATTAAGTGTCTTGCTCAGGGACACATTGGTGTCTCACAGTGGATTCGAACACGGGTCTCTCACACCAAAGGCATGTGTCTTATCCACTGCGCCATCAACAGCACTCAAAATGCTAGAGGGAAATGCTGGTATAGTCACATTTGGTACTGAAGTCAGTACTTTTGACACTATAAGATACAGAAAAACATTAAATTACATTAAATTACTGTATGAATACAATTTGTAAAAATATTTGACAAGTGAACCTAACAGTCCATCAAAAGATCGTGTTCACACATTTGTGGTTGTTTAATCTGTTGTTTGGCCTTGAATCATCTGAGAAAATATCAGCTCTTCTTACAGATACAGCCATTGTTTTCAGTATGTCTTTCTTACCCTGCAGAAGAGGAGGGTTTCATTTTTTGTTTTTCAGATGGATGTTCTGACCTCTTTTCCCCTCAAAAAACTCCTGCCCAATGCAGTGAGGATGGGGGTTCGGATGTAGATGGTGAGTCAAAAAGTGTTCTTCATCAAGACAAAATAATCATTTACAGAACACCTGCCTTTAGTTATAGGACCCTAATGGTTGTTTTTCATACTTTAACCAGCCATTTACTATTCAAGGATATGTTACAGTAAAGTTGATCATTGACATTTTTCTCTAGTTTTTATTTCATGTAACATTTGAGGATAAGGATTTGTAAAACACTGGAATAAACATCTGAGCGACTTAGACAGATTGTTATGGCATGGCGACTGACTCAGAGTATTACTGAAACAGCAAGCGTTCTGTGTCGCTCCCGGTCAGCAGTGCTGGAAATTAACCAACAGTGTCCGGGGAGGATCAAACCACAAACCGGTGACAGGGTGTTGGACTCATCGATGCACGAGAGCAATGAAGGCTATCCCGTCTGGTCCGAGCCAACAGAAGGTCTTCTGTGGCACAAGTCACACAACATTTAAAACTGTTTTATATCTATTATGGATGTCTCGATCATGTTTTTTTGTGCCCCCAATCCAAAAAAACTAAATAAAATCACAAGACACACTTTTAATCAAGGAAGTCCAGTTCTTAAAGTGCTTTAATTGGAGATTTTTTCCATTCAGTTATCTATACTCTTATACCCACTTTGAAATGAAGTCTAGATTCTTTTTGAGGAAAATCAGCATCATGTTGTAGACAAATCAGTTTTCTTGCTGCTATAAACAAATATTTTGGAAGGAAATTGGAAATATAAATGGGATCAGTCGATAAAATGCCTAATATTAAAGATGAACGAGAAACAGTGAGTGCTCTTTGACATCGCTGCTCTTTATCTGCAGCAAAAGGGCAAATGCTGGTCTATCTGGGCTCACGAAAGCATTCAGGCTCGGAGTCAGCATGGCGAATCCCACCATAAGTACACGGAGACATATCATAAATTATTGGACAGTTTCTGACTGCTTGCCTCGGCACTGAAAAGCGTCAGATCACGTGCACTCCACTGTCTTCATTCCTATTGGTTGTCGCTCCCAAAAGTCGCTATTCATTTGCATAAATTTTAACATCATCACTGAAAAAGCAGACCCTTATATATGGCCTGAAGAATGTGTGCGATGAAGCCCATGTTTGGTACCACCATACCATCCATTGCTTTTTCTTTTATATTTCTTGCATTGTCCCGCAAAGCGTCATGGGGGTTTGTCTATTGCTTGTCTATTTCCCAAGAGTTCAGCATCTCCTCGATAGCCTGTTTTATATGCTGTGCTGTATGAGACCCGTGAAACTGACAACAATGCAATATTGCACACTTTAAATAAAGGTGACAAACAAACTAAATATATTCTGTATACTTTTTTCTTACAGATTATACTGTATTAAGCAATTAGTTGTGCAAAACAAGCTATCCAGTTTTATTAATGATTAGGCAACTTTCTTGAAATAAAGTAAGAAAATCATGAAATGCTATCCATTCTTGCATAGTTATTGTTTACACAGTTGTGACTTAAAAAATCAGTAATTATTATCTGATCAAGTAATTTTTAATTTGCTGTCATGTTCTCTTTTTAATGAAAGACATTAGAGATAATGGACAGGAAATCACTGGAAAACCCTTGTGTCCCATTTCAACTCTGTCGACTCTTAATATTCATATTTATTTAAAATCACTGTATTGTGGAGGAATTTCTGCAGGAAGGTGATGCATGGCAGGGTTGCTGACCACAGATATCTGCAAGAAATATAATATATATGATCAGCTTCCTTGCTTACAGATGACTTATTTATTTATATTATTTTAACAATTAATGGACCCATTACTCAGTGCTTTACACACTTGGAGTGTTCATATATAGTGACACTAAATTCATCTATTTCAACACATCTATTTCTATTTCTCGGCTGTGCTGCGACGGGCGTTTCCTGATCCAGTTGGGGTTCTGCTGCACACTAGGTATGATGGCAACTTCTTCAGCTTGGCTCGTCTGAGGGCCAGAACCAGGGTGAAATGCGTCCTTGTGCGCGAGTTGCTTTACGCAGATGACGCTGCCTTCGTGGCTCACACTGAACAAGAAATTCAGGAGATGTGCAATTCTTTTGCTGCTGCCTGCACAGAGTTCGGACTTACCATAAGCCTCAAGAAGACAGTGGTGATGGCTCAGAACGTTCCTGCTTCCCCTCACATCACCATCAATGGCACAGTGCTGTCGGCTGTCGAGAAATTCATCTACCTCGGCTCAACCTTGACAGCAAACAACACCCTTGATGCTGAACTGAATACCAGGATCGGTCGTGCCTCAACAACCTTTGGGCGGCTTCAGTCTCGCGTCTGGAACAACAGCCACCTTTCTCTCAAAATAAAGGTGCGCGTATATGAGTCCTGTGTGCTCTCCGTTCTGCTATATGGAAGCGAAACGTGGCCTACATACTAGCGGCAGGAGCACAAGCTTAATGCTTTTCACTTCCGTTGCCTACGACAGATCCTTGGCCTGTCATGGCAGGATCGGGTCCCGAACACCACCGTGCTGAAGCTCACTAACAGCAGTGACATGTACACCATGTTCTGGAGGAGGCGACTCAGATGGATCGGCCATGTACGTCGTATGCCAGATGAACGTCTCCCAAAGTCCATCTTCCATGGGGAGTTAGCTGTGGGACACCGCCCTCGTGGCCGACCCAAGCTCCGCTTTAAGGATGTCGTCAAGCGGGACATGAATGTCTTTAACATCAACCCTGACCAATGGCATCACCTTGCGGAAGACCGGGCAGCTTGGCGGTCTGCGCTGACAGAAGGCACGACTCTGTCCTGCCATGCTTACACCAGCTTTTGCACAGAAAGACGGCATGCTAGACACCGTTCAGATCGGCGCTTGCGCTGTAAAAGGCCTTGATGAAATTCAAATAATACATTTGTTTTGTGGAACTGGTTTTTTTTTTTTTTTTGGTACCATTTTACTCAAAATCTATTTAAACTGGGGTTACAAGCTTTTCTTACCTCTGAGTTGTTAGGATCATGGAAGTGATTGTGCCCAAAACAACAGGGATGTTGAGTCAAAACTTGTGGAACAAACGGCACCTTTGGAAAAATACACATGTAGAGTTTTATGTCTTCTTACTGTGAAATGCCACACATGGAGTAGAAACAAGCAAAAGACAGAACTACTTCTGAAATGTCCTGGTGAGGAATCTTATGCTTTCATTTGGATTTCTTAAAATAATTTCACAACTGAAAAACTACATGATATTCTCATGGTAATGTTGCTGTTTTTAAAGCAGTTAAACAGTTTTGCTATTAGTAGAGATGTTGCTGCTGAACACTGTTGAGAAACACACACACGCACACACGCACACACACACACACACACACACACACACACACACACACACAGGTAATTCATACTCGCTTAATCTCTGCATATCAATGTCTCAAAACTCCATTATTAGTTCTAAAATCATCTTTTGGAATAAGGGATGTGTAAGAAAGCAGTTCTCCAAGAAAAAGTGCTTTAAGGACAACCTGATAAAAGTCTTGAAATAAAATATTTGAACCGTTTTTAAGTAGGAAAAAATTTACTCCATTGAATTAGTAGTTGCATGAATCGGAGTGAAAAGCTGTACTGTGATCATGTACACGTGCACCTTATAATACCACACTTTTAGAGCTGCTCGGTTCACAGTAAATGCTTCTGCTCACAAACACAAAATAAATAACTATTTGTATGGTAATTTGTAGTGTTTGTTGGTTCTTGTAAAGCGTGAACCCAAGTGTAAGCACCCTTGAAAGAAAAAAATTTCCATTCCATATCTGAGGAGTTCAGCTGACAAAAACGTTTGTCGAAGACTTGACGCATCACTCACTTGTGGAGAACAGCAGGAGGAGGCTTTACAGGCAAATGCTGACAGACAGATGGAGATGATAAACTGAAGGAAGGCGAATATCAGTGATACACTACTGATTCCCAAGAAGAGAGTCTGAGAGAGAATTCAACATTAGCACAAATAATAATGACAAAATAATTGATGATTAGCACTCACATCAGTACACTGGCTTTTCAGAAGTTCAGAATCTACAGTCCTTGAGATTCATATAGTAATACAACATATTTATAGGTCAAACTGGAGTTTAAAATTAATGTATAATGCCTTCTTGCATTGTAAATGATCAGTAATAGCAAGAGATCTATAAACTACTTCTGAAATGTTGGAAAAAAGAAGTGACAGATGAAAGCTGATTAAGGTTTGACTTTTGACAAGTGTACTGAGCACTCAGTGATCTTACTGTAATTACTAAATAAATGTGAATATAAAAGTTTGTGACATACCTTATACTTGTCCTCAATATAATAACAATCATAATCATTGCAGTAATTGTACATGTTGAATGGGCCTAGACCCAAATCAATTGAAATCATGATCAAGGAAATGCCTGCAGTTATAGCACTGAGAATGTTCATTCCAAGTGAAACTTTCACCTATAGGTAGAAAAAAAAAACATAAAATAGATTGATAAATGAACTATATCTTTAACTTGTTAGCATAGATGAAAAGGTATATGGAGTGTGATAAAAATAAAGAAACAAATAAAATATACCCGCAACCATCAATGATCAGGGTCCAAGCACCAATGTCTCATGTGGTTGATTAAGGGATATGATTGAAATGTATCTATTTAAGAAATAATGTGTTTTTACAATATAATTAAGTCAATCTTCATTAGCTATGTTTCCATCCACCTAGTATTATGTGTATTTTAGGATATCACATAAAAAAACGCTGGATGGAAATGCCAAGATGTGCATAAATTCTAAAAATATGTATAAATATGTATGCGCTCAATTGAGTTGGATAAAAAAAAATTATCCGATAAGAAAACATGGGCATAAACTACAATGGAAACACATTTACTGAATAAATTCCTCAATGTGCATCAAAAAGTCATGTGACTTTGTGATGGGACAGCAAATCTGGACTAAACAGGGGACCAATCACGTTGCAAAGCATCTGCCTTTTTGGTCGTTCTGAAACGCCTAAGCAAAGTCTGTTGTTAAAGTCTGTTGTCTGTCGCTTGCTTTGACAATGTAGCGTGACATGTTAGTCATGATGATTCTGTTTTGAGATGTCTGGCTTTGAAAGCATGTGATAATGTATCATGTCATGTTATAAAAACTGTTGTATTCGTGTTTACTGGTGGGATTCTCAATGGGATTTGTCAGAGATCCACCGGCCTTGCTTCTTCTAGGGAGATTCTCTGAGTATTGCTCGAGAACTCTCCTGGCCGTGATAAAAGCATTTAAAGGATATTTGCTGTAGTCTGTCTGATATTACTGCTGCGCAGCAGGCTAGTTTAGGGTAAGTTAGAATTAATACAATGTAAACTCGGCTGTAGTCGATTAGTAGACTCGCTGGAGTATAGGATTTTAAATGGATGCTGTTGTCGATTTGTAGACTCGCTGATGTATAGGATATAAGTGTAGATTAGTAGACGCTTGGGCGATTTAACTGGGCGCCCCAGATAAAAGAGCACTAGAGACCTTACTACCAATCTCAAGTGATAGTGTTCAATTTAAAAGCACTAGAGATCTTACTATCGATCAAAAGTGATAGTGCTTCCAATTAAAATAATTAGGTTCCAGGTACGCAGTTAGGTTTAGGGAAAAATCTACCACAGTTGCAAGTAATTTATAATATATGAATATTAATATATACAATGGCTTCTCCTACTCCAGCAACTTCCATTTTTCTTCATATTAAGTGCCAGTTTATCAGGAAGTGACGATTTTGTTCTCTTTGGCTCACTGAATGGAAACTTGTGTTTTATTTGCAAATGATTTATGTAATAGTCCCATTTTATGCATTAGTCACAACTTTGAATGGAAAGATAGCTACTGATAGTTTAGGTTACAGTAAATATGCTGGTGTAAAAAAAAAACAATAACTGGAAATTCTCCCCCTTACTGTTAGTCTAAAACAAATCCTCTGTATAATTTTTTACTGTCGTAAGATATGCGATCATAAAACACATGGGGTGTATGTGGACTTGTGTTAATCATTTAGGTAGGAATTCAGATTTGACGTTATTAGACGCTGGAATTTGATTGGCTGCTAGCTTACGTTTTTTTATGTAGGTGAATCATATTATAACTTTTGTTATGATATCCACCCAAAAAGATTCATATTCATTTTCATCTTTACTGATCTAAAGGGGTGGACATGGTCAGAAACAATGCTCAGGTATGCCGTGGCATTTAAACGATGCCTAATTGGCACTAAGGGGCCTAAAGTGTGCCAAGAAAACATCCCCCACACCATTACACCACCACCACCAGCCTGCACAGTGGTAACAAGGCATGATGGATCCATGTTCTCATTCTGTTTACGCCATATTCTGACTCTACCATCTGAATGTCTCAACAGAAATCGAGACTCATCAGACCAGGCAACATTTTTCCAGTCTTCAACTGTCCAATTTTGGTGAGCTCTTGCAAATTGTAGCCTCTTTTTCCTATTTTTAGTGGAGATGAGTGGTACCCGGTGGGGTCTTCTGCTGTTATAGCCCATCCGCCTCAAGGTTGTGCGTGTTGTGGCTTCACAAATGCTTTGCTGCATACCTCGTTTGTAACGAGTGGGTATTTCAGTCAAAGTTGCTCTTCTATCAGCTTGAATCAGTCGGCCCATTCTCCTCTGACCTCTAGCATCAACAAGGCATTTTCGCCCACAGGACTGCCACATACTGGATGTTTTTCCCTTTTCACACCATTCTTTGTAAACCCTAGAAATGGTTGTGCGTGAAAATCCCAGTAACTGAGCAGATTGTGAAATACTCAGACCGGCCCGTCTGGCACCAACAACCATGCCACGCTCAAAATTGCTTAAATCACCTTTCTTTCCCATTCTGACAGTCAGTTTGGAGTTCAAGAGATTTGTCTTGACCAGGACCACACCCCTAAATGCATTGAAGCAACTGCCATGTGATTGGTTGATTAGATTATTGCATTAATGAGAAATTGAACAGGTGTTCCTAATAATCCTTTAGGTGAGTGTATGTGTCAAATTCTGATTCTATACAAATTCAACTATCTCTTCAGTTTGATTTTAATGTTTTATATGATTGGCTTTTGGCTAAAAAAAATTGTGCTTAATAAAACTAAGTCACATATTATGATTTTTGGTTCTAGACAGAAACTTAAATCCAAAACGTGTGTTGTATCAGGTAAAGACGGTACTCCTTTGCATAAAGTTGATACTACTAAAGATCTTGGTGTATGTATGGCTTGATTCTGAACTTTCTTTCAAATCTCATGTTTTACGCAAAGTTAACATTGGAATTAGGATTTTACATCGATCTTAGAGTTTTTCATATAGTGTTCGTAAGAAACGTATTTCTCAATTAATACTTCCGTATTTTGATTATTGTACTGTGCTTTATTAAACATTCCCAGACAGTATAATTCCCTTAAATTGTCACGTTTCGATAAATCAAAATGTAGAGAAGATTAGACCAACAGCCTAGAATTTGTTTGAAAATGTTTACTGATGCCCATACACTTATGGCAGAAAAATAAGCAAGAAGAAATCAGTACAAACACTGGGGCGCAACTACCCTGTGTTAGAGGGGTATGCAGCAACAATACCATGTTATACACTTGTTAGAATCATTACGATCCTGTATGGCAGTACTAGTATTGTTGGTTTTCTGTAGTAAGAATTGTTTCAAGATGGTTTCGATTATACACTCAGGTAATGATTCTGAGGTGTTGCATCAAAATTATACAGCAATCTTTTATGTTCATAGTCGACTTAAGTGCTTTTTTTTGTTGCTTTTTTTATGATTGAGATTTGTCTCTCTATTTGCATGCTACCTTATATTTACCAGTTGTTATTTTACTTTAATAAAATTGAGACATGTCATGCATGGGATTGGTACCATACGGTTTAACCAAAATCTAAATGTAGATATCAGCAATATTATTTTGCATTAAGTTAGCAAACACTTGCCAGTCTGTTAACATTAATATTTGCAGGCCTCCAAGTTTGGTAGCAAATCTATGCATGATTCAATGGTAAACCAGAGATATTGCATTAGTTGTTTTCCAGATTCTTGTCATTTATTGTACCTTATATTTTTAAGTTTTCAGCTCAGCAACATCGTTTTTGCATATTCTAAGCTAGCTAGCTACATATTCTGGCTGCTACATTCCCAGTGTTAGCAAATGTTTGTCTGTTAACATGAATATTTGCAAGCCTCCTCCAAGCACAGACGTCACACTTTAAATCCTACCTGTTGCCTTTTACCATCCACTTATTTAGCTGCTGTCGCATCCCTTGACATGCCATCTCCTTTTCCCTCTTTCTTTTTCTAATTTTAACCCCCGACAGCTTTTTTGCTTTATCCATCTTTTTCGAGTTTCAACGACAACTCACTACTGTGCTCAGCGCTCACGGCACCCCCGCCCGCTCGCGATATTACCCTTCTATGTCCAAATAAATTCTATGCGCCTACTCTACCCTGTTATTCCTCTAAAATGTACATAACTTTTTTATATTTAACTTATATAACCTTTATATACATTTATATAACTTATATAAATTCGGTTTTGGCGTCCCCATGATGCGGCGCATACCCACTTTTTGCGCCACTGTACAAACACAATAGTGTTCCAGTACCTCTGGTGTTTAAACCCCTAAAAATAACAATTGTTGTGTACATACCAAACACAAACTGGAGGGTGAATTCAGTTTGTTTTCTGCAGAAATGCAGAGTGAGCCTGCGGTGATGTACTGAGAGCAGAGAGAAAGACAAAAGTCAAGGCTTCTGTTGGAAAATGTGACTTGTGTAATAAAATACACAACACTTAATTGTTTCTTACGATGAAAGATCCCCAGTAAGGAGTACCAATAGCGACAAAGTTGGAATCTGCATAAACTGTAGACACGATTCCCAACATGAGAGTCAACAGACCAATCATTATCTGGACAGTCTGTGAAGGACAAGAGAGTCTTTTATAAAGTAAAACAATATTACATTTGGGGGAACAATATAACATGTAGAAAATAAATTTATAACAGCTGTAGTTATGGACTTATTCTTTACCTACAAAAATATCTAGGTACTCTCATTGCATGAAATCAAATACTGATTTGCGGACTAGCAAAATCTATTCTTTACTTCACATTTTTTGATAGTTTGCAACTCCTAAACATTCTTCTCTCTGACTGATACACTATAATTTTTTTTACACTGTAAATGATAAACCTTGTCTGCTATTATTGTCTTTCCTACTTTACAAAGGTTACCAAGGTCCTTTACCAATTGTCTTTCCTACTTTACCAAGTCACATTCTTCTTCTTCTTCTTCTTCTTCTTCAAAAAAAAATGTTTTGTTCATGTGTGTACCACTCCTTTTTAGAATTTATGTAATTTCCTTACCTCATACATATACACAAAAATCAATTATTTGGGTTTATGAACAATTTCTCACCCCAAGGGCTTTTGGTTGGCCTTTCAGAAATGTCTGAAGTCCATGAAGAGGTGAAACTCCTGCTAGCTGTTGTCCATAAACAGACACAGGAACATTTGTCCCAGTTCCAGCTGCTGGTGTTTGTGTTGGTGGTTGAAACTGGATGACAAGCGTCGAAGAGTTCACGGGTATGACAGTGTGAGACATTCTTCTTTCTGAATCTGAAATTGACCACAAAATCATTGTAAATCAAGACTAGATTATAAAAAAGATTTTCTATGAACAAACTTTCCAGTTTATTTATTAAAATATTATATATTCATAATATTATAAGGCAAAAAGAACCTCAGACCAGCCCGTCCTCCAGACATTATATATTTTTCAGAGGTCAGGTATGCATCTTTTACTCTTTATTTATGAGCATTTGGTGTTTTGTATTGACCATCTTTGAATTGATTATGTAATCGGCATGAGACATTTACCTGACTATTAATACCTGACTTGCTTGAAATTATAAAATCTTTATTACGTTGTATCCATTGTTACCGCAAATCTGCGTCAGGTTAGTAACGGACTAAAGTCCAGGTTTGAGTGGAGCTTAGGGCACACCAACTGAGATTTTAGAGATCTGACTAACACTTGGCACTAGTTCAAGTGTAATTAGACTGTAAAGGCTAAAAAGGGAATTTCTGTTTAGGACAACAAAATGTTGCTCGACCAACCTTCTTACCTCTTCTTCAAAGAGTCTTACCCCTGTTTACTTTAGTTAAGTGCATGTAGGAAACCATGAGATGACCAAACCAAAGCTACTATCAGAGAAAGTAATGTTGTATATCTGTAGTAGTGGTCATGACCTTTGACTAGAGATATACAGAGAAGTGTATACAGATCTAAGGGGTCTACATGGGAGCGGCCAGAGCAAGACCCTGAGTGTACAATAAGAGTAAAGAGTTAAATAGGATAATCAAGTCAGATAAATGTTTTATTTTTACATTTTAATTGGAATTAAACTACTTCACACTGCCACACTGAAAAGATCGAACACGCAGGTATCCTTAACCCGCTCTACTGGAAACTGCTGTTGGGCCATTTGGCAGGGCCTTACAATATTTACTATTATAAAAGTGGTCATGTTGTTGAAACACTTTTGAATACAATTATGTCAATAGTAGTTATTTCCATTGGTTAAATTATTGTCATCAACTAAAATTAGACCTTAATAACAGAGAATGCACTATATAACAAACAGCTCATGTTTAAATTGATCCACATCATTTACGTTTAAGGCATTTAGCAGATGCTCTTTTCCAAAAGACACTTACAAAAGTGCCCTGCCAACCAATATAGAGGAAATAAATGTATTAATAAAATTAATAAATATATAAATAAAATGCAGGCATAATGCAAAGATAGGCATTTGTATAATGGAGTCAGATAGTCAGTGTAAGTATATAATTTGTTGTTTTACCGGAAAGAAATCTTCTGTTCAGTTGATTTACCGCACTTTGCTCTGTAGTTCACTCTCCTGAGATAAGCCGATGTAAGTAAGCTGTCATACGAGTAACTCCTGATACTGTTTCCCAGAATGAAAGGGGGAAGCAGGTGGAGATCAGGTGTTTATGAGGGATGATAAAGCTGGCCATATTAGTCATAGTAGTTTGACAGCCTATCAGAACCCGATTCCTGTCTATTAAAAGACTGCGATTATGCTACCTGGGTATGTGTCATTGCTAGCTCCGCCCCTTGGTGCATGTGTACTTCCATTCAAAAGTATGTTTTTAGCTGCCTGGCTAATGATGCAGTAGGGCTGCACGATTAATCGAATTTTAATCACGATCACGATTTTGGCTTCCCACGATCAAATTCGCGTGATCGAGCGATATTTAAAATGCGTCATTCCGTTCACAGTATGCTCCGTATCAAAGTTTTTTTGTTTTTTTTTGCAAAGCCAATCTAGCGCTCCATAAAACACTGTCTGATCACGTGCCTCCATGAGCCACAGTGCGCGAGAGAGACCGAGCGTGTCTGCGCGCGAGCGACAGAGCTCGAGGGAGACGTCCAAGAGCGCGCTCCACAGTGCGCGAGTGTGTCTGCGTGCGAGCGACAGCGCGCGAGAGATACCGAGTGTGTCTGCGCGCGAGAGATACTGAGTGTGAGCATTAGTAAATTGGTACATAGCCTACTACATAGTTATACATAATTACTATAAGAGGCATGGAAGTTCGATTAATGGACTCCAATAATCAGTTCTACAAACGTCTTGTTTTGAACTATTGTTTACTAAATATAAATAATTCGAGCACATAAACTTTCATATGGAGGATTAAATAAGATTCAGTTTATGCAGTAAGATTTGACAACTAATCACTGACACTGTACCACAACCAGGTTTTAAGTTTCTTAAGCGTCAAATAACAATGACTCTGAATTTTATCCATTAATCGAACTTCCTTAGTTCTGCCTTGAAATGTTCTCATTTGGTTACATTCTGTTATGGAATATTTGTTTTTTATTGATTATATTTTGAGTTTTATTCACATCCATTATGCAGGTACAATGCAAGTTTATATTTTGCTTCCTAAAATATATTTACACAATATAAAATGTAAAATATTGCCTGTCACGGAATGGGTAAAACAGGAAGCGTGGATACAAGTACAGATAAGGATGTTTATTAAATAAACAAAATAAAACTACAAACAAAACATCCCCGTGGGGGGAAAAACAAGAGAGAACTCAGCCAGGCACAGAAAGCACGAGGGAAACATGGACCACAAACCAGCACAGGACTGCAAACACAGGGAGACTGGGGCCCTGTTTACACGAGAACGATTCCGGGTGAAAACGTAAAAATATTTTATCGGATGTGCCTTTCGTTTACACGGCGACGGCGTTTTTGGGGCTTAAAAACGCAAAAAAGTGAAACCACCCTCCAGAGTGGAAATCTTAAAAACGCTCCACCGTCTCGTTCCCGTCTAAAGGGTAAAAACGCAAATCTGCTCACGGTGGCTCTCGTCACGTACGTGTTTACGTCACAGGCATGCGCCAGTACAGGAAAAAAACAACCAACGTGTCGGATTATTTTCATACGTCGGACCTTCAAGTTGCCCTATAGCTCTGATAAACGTACAAGAGTCTTTTTGCTGTTCGCTTCACCATGTTTTGATTTCGCGCTACTAGGGAGAGAAGTAGAAGGAAGGTTGTACGCAGGCGCGCAGACTTGGTGTTGTTGTGTGGCAGTGCTTCACATTGCTACCTAGCCGCCTGGAGTGCATACTACATCGAATTTCACACACTTTTGTGTCACCATATGCACGCAGATTTCCCCCCATAACGCTCGTCTAAACGCAGAATAAAAAGTGATAACGCAACGCCACTTTTGCGTTTTCTCTTCAGATCGTTTCCGTGTAAACATAGCCTAAATAGGGAACAAACAAAGGAGGGTAACGAACAAACAGGTGGGGAAGATTAATCAATTATCAGGTAACGAGATGGGAGGGGCTGACAATTGACAAGAGAGCACATGGAGTCAGAGTTCTGTCACCAACAGAAATATAATCCAGACAAAAGTGACAGAACCCTGACAATTGCCCTGTTGAAGTTTTGCTATACATTTTCTTTATTGTTTTATTTATTTTTATTTATTCTTTAATGAAATGCACTGAATTTTGGTGAATAAGAGGCCCTGTTTTATTTTGATGCACATACTTGTACATTAGAACGAATGTAGCACAGTATGGATGTGAAAGCAGTTATAAATAGCCTATGTGACGATAAATTTTTTTTTGGTTAAAATCAACAAATAATCGTGATAATTAATCGTGATTTCAATATTGATAAAAATAATCGTGATTATAATTTTGGCCATAATCGTGCAGCCCTATGATGCAGTGGTGTTATGTGTATCCTTAAAACCGAAATGACTTATTATAGCAGGACTAGTGTTTGTTTTGTTGTGCCGCGGTGGTGTGCAGGCTGTTATTATCCTCAGGTAGGTTAAATTTGAATATTTGTTGGTGTGGAAGTTTGCTGTAATCTACTCACAGCACTACAGTATCAAGCCTCGAGTAAGTACAACAGAGTACTTAGTTTTCACACATTTCTATCTGACGCAGAAATCAGGTGAAAATGGCTTGTCGTTATCCGGGGGGACAACTTCACAGTAAGTCCCCATACCTGAGTATATAGCCGGCATTTTAAAAAGGAGGATGTTTGTGAGCTAGTGAGACAGCTATTAATCAGGGGAGCTGTTCCAGCATTGTTGGAGTGGAACAATTTCACCCTTCCCACTTCAAGACCAGGGGTATGGGAGAGGAGAGAGCGGCCACCGGTGTTGGAGGATGACACAGCGGGCGAGGAGGTAACTAACCAGTCATCTCATTGAACAGACTTCAGTCTTTTTGCTCTCACTTGTCAAACAGCTGTCTGAAATTTGAACACTCAGGTAACCGCAAAAATCTAATTATTAAACCTACAGCTTAACCCTCTGGTGCTCCTCATTTGGGAGTCAGACTTGATATCTTCGCTGTCAAAAGTGACCGGACACCTGAAAAAGAAACTTCCTCCCCCCCAGTAAAACCAATACAATATATTTTTGTTCAGTAATTTTTTCTTTTGTATTTATAGAGGATTTGATGGTACTTATTAATATTTTTGCCATTGAAAATAATAATACAAAACATTTTTTTTTTAATTAAAATATTTTTTCAATTAATGCATTATTTCAGATTAATATAGAGACTAGGCCTTTTAAATCCAATTTTTGTAAGTCCGATTAGGCCATATGTTGAGAGAAAATAAAACTTGTAACTGTATGGTGTTGCCACTAGAGGCCAGTATAGCTCTCAATGAAGAGGCTTGTGAATTCTCTAGTCGATTTTGAACAAAATTAATTTTAAGATGTGGATTTGAATGTATTTTTTAGAAATTCTCTAATACTTTTTGTCAAGGTTTATAAAAAATGTTTTGATTTGAAGTGTATACGTTTTTGCATTATTATTACTACAGTCACAATTGAATACAGAGAAAGCATTTTGTTACACATAACATTAAAATTCAATTATTTTTACAAAAATGAACAGGAATGCTTTATAACAGCTTAATCCATCTGGATCTGATCTCATTTCAACCTCTTATTTCAGTCTTCTGACTCATTTATTCTGTATGGCAATACCTACCAGTTCATTTGTGTGTATAATTGTGTGTGTGTGTGTGTGTGTGTGTGTGCGTGTCTGTGTGTGTGAGAGAGAGAGAATGGGTGTCTATTTTGCACTCTTGATGTTTTAGAGTTTCACCCCTTCATTGCTGAGCACTTTTTTTTCTGCATCGTGGCCGATTTGTAGATTGTAGTTTTTGTCGATTTCCCATTCATTTCCTATGGTTTCCTATGGTCATTTCCATTTCTGACCGAAGACCACAAGTGTGACTATTTTTTTTTACAACCACTTAGCCTCCTCAAATCATGCCCTGAATTTTGTGTGTTCACATTCCAAATGCCATAAAAGTCACCAATTTTCGCACCGTACCAAGCTTCGTACATGCGATGAAGCTATGATTTAAAAAATTCAAAACAGAAACTTTTTCGGGTTCCAGAAGTCTCATCTGGTTAACAAAACAGCAGCAGTAGAAATTAAAATAAAATGACTGTAAGATGTCTGTTATGTGCCCGCTCAAATAAAAATGTCTATTCAACTTGGTCACCCAATCTCATTCTCATTCAATGAAATGCACAAAAGTTGCATCTCTGCAATGGATCAGTTTTTCACACTGTCTCCCAGGTATAAAGGGTGTAATGGGCTGAACAAGACAAGAGACGTGCGGATCCATCTGCAGGGCTTTATTCCAAAACATGGTCGTTATACAGGCAAGGTCAATAAACGGCAAACAGGAATGGCAGAGGCATGACACAGAGTGATCCTAAGGGCAAGAGTGGGTCGACGATCGGCAAACAATATCCAACAGGGGCAAGGCAAAAAGAGATAATCCAGGTAAGCAGCAATAGTCCAAATGAGGCACTAACAGAGTCCAAAGGGCTAGGCTAAGGGTAAATCCAGGAAACATGGGCAAGAATCAGAACACAGGAAAACAGGCAAGGCAATGAACACTGGATGGGCTCTGTAAACAGGAGAGGAGGGACAAAATGGTAATTAAGTGGCCATAGTCCTGCCCTACCCTGCAATAAGATTAACACTATATAATTGCATAAATTAAAATATCATTATAACTGAACTGACGGCTCTTACAAAATGAGATTGTACTAGCTCTCCACTTTATTCTACATGTATAATTTGTATTTCTATATGTTTTACAGCAACTTTTCCTGACAACCTTTGGAGGTTCGACCAGAGCATTCATCGCATGCTACGGCGAGTGGCAACCAATGGCGTGCTAAAACAGTATAGTCTGCGGGGGCAGAAAGGCAAAGAAGGCTTTCCAGGACCTGACAATCTGCATTTTTTCATATTTTTTTTATTAAAGCAATTGTATTTTTGCCACTTTGGCCATTCATCTACACATTACATACTTTATCAGTTCCAATATGCATCTTGCACACTACATTTGCACTATTACTTTGCAATCTTCATCCCACTTCATTTGTACTTGTATTGATATGTCTTATTTGTATAGTTGTAAACTAAAACTGATTCTAATGCTTGTATTATTTTTTTAGGCCTTTTATATTTTTTGTATTTGTTACATTTTATATTGTATATTAAAGTTTTAAATCCCAAGTTTGCCTGTTCATTCATTCCTGCTAATATATAATTCATTCCTGCTCATGCACAGACAGTTTAAAGTAATAAATATATATATATATATATATATATATATATAAATAAATATAGCTGCGAGCAGCGATTACGGGCCCAAGCCGGTGGCACCGCAACCCCGGTGCCTTTAGTTACCTAAAGGCACCGGGGTGGCGGTGCCGCCGGCTTTGGCCCTTCATCGCTGCTCGCAGCTATATATATATATATATATATATATATATAAACAAGCCGGTGGCACCGCCACCCTGGTGCCTTTAGGGTTATTGTGCACGACGTGCAAAAACGTAACCCCACTTTGACTGTCGAAAAGAAGTGTGTTGTAGAGCTTGCATCAGTGTGGGCTCTGCAAAAGTGCGCATCGAGGGCACATATCAACCACAAAGTATGCATGAGCAACCTTCTGAAACCTAAAATGAAAAATGAGACACCCTACGGTCTCATGGAATTAACGGACACATGAAATAAGTACACAAGACCGAAAATTCATATGAAGTGTGCCATTTGGGACTAGGCCTATGATCGTGAACCACAATAGCCACATATATGAGATAATTTAAATATAGAATCATTTTTAATGTCATAGGATGTCATAGCTCAATATGTTTTGCAGCACTTAAATGTGTAAATATAGAAGCCCAGTATTTATCTGGAGGTCTTTGTACAGGTTTATTAATGTAATTTTTTGTTACGCTTATGTGTTCTATGATATGCAATGGAAGTAAATTTTAATGTTTAACATGGGTGTTGTAATGAGGGCGCAGACGCTGAGGGATCCATTAGCAGCTTTAATGAGAATGGTCAAACAGGCAGGGTATATCAACAGCAGACAGTAGCAGCGAAGATAACAAAGAGAAGGTCGAGGTCACAGGCAATGGTCAAGGCAGGCAGCAATAGACAAATCCAAACAGCAATCCGGGTCAAGACAGGCAGAGAACAATCAGAGGTCGGGGTACACAATCCAAGATCAGTATTCAGAACAACAAACTCAGAGATAAACGCTCGTTATTGAAAGCTAGGGCAATGCAATACTTCAAAGTGGTGTGTGGAAGTGGCTTTTATGTGTGTGTAAATGACATGCAGGTGTGTGTGCAATCAGTGTGGTGCAGGTGTGTCGCATAATCAGTCCCAGGTAAGAGGCATGATGGGAAGTGAAGTTCCTAAGGGTGGTTAATATTCCGAGGAAGGATCCCTCCGGTGGCGGAGAGGGAGCGGTGCAGAAGCCTGCTCCGTTACAGGTGTATTCACAACACAAAGCATCTGCTCGCTATCTGCCGAACGGCTCTGGTAGTTCCGCTTCAGCACTGATGATGTTGTAGGAATAGTGCCCTCTGGTTGGTCTGGATTATTCGGGATTTTTTATTTATATATATATATTTATTTATTTATATAAAGACAGAGAATATTATTTGCCTTACCTGATTAGAACAATGAAAAACATTAAAAAATAACTAGGGAATCACTAAACCGAGAGAATTATTCTGATTTGATGATCTCAAAATATTACACAAGCAATCCTTTAAATGTAATGATATTCAGAACAGAACAAGAATAAAAAAATAAAAAATAAATCCTTAATTTTAATATATATATATATAATAATAATAATTGATTTCCATATAAAATAATACTACCATTAAAAACACATTTGATTGAACTTAAAAATAAACAGATTAGTGCTCCTAATCTGAATGCCCGGGCATTCAAATCGGCTGCACGGGCATTCATAACGGTGCGCGTTCACGGCGATGAGCGAGCAGAACAGAGCGAACGTTTTTTAGTTCATTCCTACTTCCTGTCATGTCGCTTGAAATGCGTTTCTACTTTGTTTCAGTAGTTCAGTGTGGTTTGTTTATATTCGTAACCATAGTAACGCGGTACCCGTGCATGTAGGGAAACAGGAAGAAAAATTGCCATGCGGTAATCAGCTACAGAAATGTGTGAGCTCTATCAGTCGTCAGTTTTCTGAATCGATCGCTTTTCCTTCTCCTTTTTGCTAAGGCAACGTCTTTTCACAAAATTCCCAGTAAACCTCTTGAAAATGAATCAGCTGTGTCCAGGAGTTTCTTGGGAGTGTTTAAGCTGAATGGAACACAGTCCATGACAGTGAAAAGACGGCAACACAGCTAACAAGGGACACAAGGATTGCCATCCTACGGAACAACTCAATACCAAGAGATAAGCGGCTAACTCTACAGCTCACTGTCAGCTACACACTAGCTTCCTTCTCCTGATATTGAAAACGCGGTGAGTCACAATGTCACAACGTAGCAACAGTAAAAAAGGAAATGGAGATAACCAGTCTGAGACTGTGCGCTCAAGAAGCAGTCGCTCATCTGGTACATCGTCCAGCTCGAAGATTAGCATGGCCGTTGCAATGGCAAAGGCAAAGGCTGAAGCAGCGCAAGCTAGAGCGGCACATGCGCTAAAAGAAATTCAACTTAAAGTGGAGCAGGCACGAGTTCAAGCTAATCTTGATGCTTTAAATGACGAAAAAGAAAAGGATGCTGCCATAGCAGAGGCAAATGCTCTCGTGGCTGGTTTACAAGATATGGGCTTTGAAGTATGCAGTAAGGCTAACAGTCTGGTCTCCCAATCGGTCAAAGACCAGCGCGTCGCCGCCTACGTATCGGCACAAGCCAGCCTATGCTCAGTCAGAAGAGGGAGTGACTATGTGTCACCAACGCTTCATTCTCCACACCCTCAACCAGTCAATGTAATCCCTTCAACACCCCACCCACTCAATGCAAGTCAAACCCAAGCTGCTGCTTCTGCTGACATTATGCCACACCAGGTTCCTCATGCCACTCAGACCAGTTCGGCACCGCCACAACAAAACTTCAATCAGCCTCTCAACTCCGCTCCAGCTCCTCAGCTTGGTGGGAATCGTCCGCAACAGAACTTTAAACTGGATCCCTTATCTCCTGTGCACCCGCCCGCTCACAGGACGCCTTATGGAGCTAGCTATGACCACTCTACGTCCACTGGAGATCTTATCAAATACCTCGCTCGCAGCCGCCTGGTAACTTCAGGCCTCACCGCATATGATGACCAGCCAATGAACTATTGGGCCTGGAAAACATCGTTCCTGAACGCTATCGCCGATCTAGACCTGTCTGCTGCAGGAGAACTCGACCTCCTCACCAAGTATCTGGGAAAAGAGTCATCAGAACAAGTAAGAAGGATAAAAACAGTCAACATTAAGGATTCAGCAACTGGACTGCACATGGCATGGGGGCGCCTCGACGAAATATACGGCTCGCCAGAGGCCGTCGAGCAGGCTCTGTTCAACAAACTAGAAAACTTTCCGAAGGTCACAACAAAGGAGCCACAGAGACTCAGGGATCTAGCCGACCTCTTGGCAGAGCTTCAAGCTGCCAAGGAAGATGGCTACCTTGCAGGCTTGTCGTACTTAGATACCTCCAGAGGAATTAAGCCTATCATTGAGAAACTCCCATACAACATGCAAGAAAAGTGGCTTTACTTTGGTTCAAGATACAAACAGGAACATTTCATTAGCTTCCCACCTTTCTCTGTGTTCGTAAACTTCATCGCCACGGAGGCAAGGGCTCGCACTGACCCAAGCTTTAACCTCTTCACGCAAGCTCCAGCAGAGAGAAAGAGTAAGTGGGAGAGACCTACAAAGACATCTGTTTATGTTCACAAGACGCAGGTCTCAGGAACTGCCAAGGCCGAGTCTAGAGAAAGTACGGAACGAATTGATCCAAATAAACATTGCCCTCGTGAAAAGAGCATAAATGATCGCAAACAGCTTTTGAAAGAGCATTACATCTGCTTTCGCTGTTGCTCCTCCACAGAGCATCTTGCAAAGAACTGCACAGCTAAGATAAGATGTACAGAGTGCGAGAGCACTGCTCACGCGACAGCGCTTCACCCCTGCCCACCTACCTGGAAATCTAAGTCATCCCCTTCCACTTCAGAGGACGGCGGGGAGGAGGACAGAGCAGACATCCAGGAGGTCAAGTCGACGTGCACTCAGGTATGTGGTGAAGGATTAAGTTCCAGAGCATGTGCTAAGATCTGCCTTGTCAGTGTGTTCCCAGACGGATGCAGGGAGGAGTCCAAGAGAATGTATGCCATACTGGATGAGCAAAGCAATCGCTCCCTGGCGCGGTCAGAGTTCTTTGAGGTTTTTAAGATCTCCGGAAGTTCCTACTCATATACGCTCAAGACCTGTGCGGGGCGTTCAGAGACAGCGGGGAGGAGAGCCAGCGGTTACACTGTGGAGCCGGTGGACAAGAAACTGAGCATTCCTCTGCCTACACTCCTCGAGTGCAACCAAATCCCTAACGTTCGTGCTGAGATTCCTACGCCGGAAGCAGCCTACCATCATGCCCACCTGAAGCACATCGCCAATAAGATTCCACCACTGGATCCGAACGCCAAAATACTCCTCTTACTGGGCAGAGACATCTTACAGGCACACAAGGTCCGAGAGCAGATAAGTGGTCCAGGAGATGCACCGTTTGCCCAAAGGCTTGACCTAGGATGGGTCGTCGTCGGTGATGTGTGCCTTGGAGGTGCTCACAGACCACATGAGGTGAGAAGTTACAAAACAGCCATCTTAGAGAACGGTCGCACGAGTTATCTTCAGCCATGCAACAACCAGATCAGAGTGAAAGAGGTATTTGGTCAAGTGCCTAAACCTCAGCATCATCCAGCACCAACCTCCACCCGTGGCTCAATGTTACTCAGTGGAGACTGCTTGGGGCAGACTGTCTTCGCTCGTACTCCGGACGACCACAGACTCGCTCCATCCATGGAGGATCTAGAGTTTCTGAAGATAATGGAAGCTGAGTGCCATCAGGACAGCTCCAAAAGTTGGGTTGCACCTTTACCCTTTCGGATGCCGAGACAGCGGCTGCCTAACAACAGGAAACAGGCTTTCGACCGTCTCGTCTCACTCCGGCGCTCATTGGAAAAACGATCACAGATGAAAGCCGATTTCCTAGAGTTTATGGAGAAGATGCTCCAGAAGGCACACGCGGAAGTTGCCCCGCCAGTGCAGCCTGGACAAGAGTGTTGGTACCTGCCCCTGTTCGGTGTGTACCATCCTAGAAAGCCAGATAAGATCCGTGTGGTCTTTGACAGCAGCGCGTCATGCGAAGGAGTGTCGCTAAATGATGTCTTGCTCACTGGCCCTGATCTCAATAATAGCCTGCTAGGTGTTCTTATGAGGTTCAGGAAGGAACAGGTGGCGATCACCGCCGACATCGAGCACATGTTCCACTGCTTTGTCGTTAAGGAGGAACACCGTGATTTTCTCCGCTTCCTGTGGTATAGGAATAACGACCCTACCTCCGACATCGTGGACTACAGAATGCGGGTTCACCTTTTTGGGAACAGTCCCTCACCTGCCGTCGCAGTGTATGGTATGCGACGGGCAGCTAAGGAAGCAGAAGCTGACTATGGCAGTGATGCAAGAAGATTCATTGAGCGCGAGTTCTACGTTGACGATGCTTTAAAGTCTTTCGCCACCGAGGAAGAGGCCATCAGCGTCCTTGGGCGAGCACAGAAGATGCTTGCAGCTTCTAACCTCAGGCTGCACAAAATTGCTTCAAATCGACCGGCAGTCATCGAAGCATTTCCATCCGAAGATCGCACCAAGGAGGTCAACAGCCTAGATCTCTTTGTTGATGATCTGCCCATCCAACGTAGCCTTGGATTGTTCTGGAACATGCGCACAGACACCTTCATGTTTCAGATCAAAGATGACCAGAAGCCATTCACTCGCAGAGGGGTACTCTCAACTGTGAACAGCCTCTATGATCCTCTAGGGTTCCTTGCACCCATCACGGTTCATGGAAGACTGATACTCAGAGAACTCACCACGCAAGCTGAGGACTGGGACTCACCTCTTCCCAAAGACATGGAGATTGAGTGGACTAGATGGAAACAGTCACTCCAAGAGCAAGAGCTACACGTCTTTCTCCACCGCAGGCGCTCTAAGAAGAGAACTTTGTGTCTTTGCAGACGCATCAGTCAAGGCAATAGCAGTCGTAGCCTACGTCAAGGTGACAAGCCACCAAGAACAGACTGAGATTGGCTTTGTCTTCGGGAAAGCAAAGTTGGCCCCCCAGCCTGGCTTAACTATACCGAGACTTGAGCTCTGTGCGGCTGTACTCGCCATCGAGATCGCCGAGATGGTAGTCACAGAGATGGACACAACATTTGACAACATCACCTACTACACGGATAGCAAGGTTGTATTGGGGTACATCCAGAACCAGTCAAGGAGATTCTATGTCTACGTACACAACAGGGTCCAACGAATCCATCAATCACCTTGTTCCGGCCTGTGGAAGTACGTCCCAACGCATCTCAACCCAGCCGACATTGGGTCAAGAACTGTGACACCAGCCTTGCTTAGCAGCACAACTTGGCTCAAAGGACCAGCCTTTCTCCATGATGCGCCTTCGCATTCACCTGAGTTTCAAGAGACTTACAACCTCATCGACCCTGACACTGACTCTGAAGTGCGTCCCCAGGTGGTGACAAGTCTCACACATGTTACCAGAGATGTGGTACACCCACATCGCTTTGAACGTTTCTCCAAGTTCAGCACTCTCCTCACAGCCATAGCACACCTCATCCACGTGGCTCGTTCCTTTGCCCACTCCACCCAGAATGAATGTCAGGGGTGGCACATCTGTCGCTCTACTGAGGAAGAGTTGCTGAGGGCCAAAGTGTGCATTGTGAAGAGTGTCCAGAACGAGTGCTATTCAGACGAACTTAAGTGTGTAAACTCAGGATCCAACATCCCATCTTCCAGCAGCCTGTGGAAATTGCGCCCTATCATGGACCAAGATCGACTTCTTAGAGTGGGAGGTCGGATTGGACAGTCAGATCTGAGCATGAACGAGGCTCACCCCATCATCATTCCTGGCCGGCATCATCTCGCAACCCTGCTTGTCTCTCACTATCATGAAGCAGTAAAACACCAAGGAAGACATCTGACCGAAGGTGCCATTCGAGCGGCAGGTTTCTGGCTGGTGGGAGCTAAACGCTGCATCAGCAGTCTGCTTCACAGATGTATCACATGTAGAAGGCTGAGGGGAAAGACAGAACATCAGCAGATGGCAGCTCTGCCAGCGGAACGGCTACAAGTAGCACCTCCTTTCACCTATGTAGGTGTTGACGTCTTTGGACCATGGGACATTGTCTCACGCCGCACAAGAGGAGGAGTCTCCAATTCTAAACGATGGGCTGTGATGTTCTCATGCATGTGTTCAAGGGCAGTTCACATCGAGGTAATTGAAGCAATGAGTTCCAGCAGCTTCATCAACGCCTTGAGAAGGTTCTTTGCAGTCAGGGGCCCCGCAAAGCAGATCCGCTCCGACTGCGGAACTAACTTCATCGGCGCCTCTCGTGAGCTGGAGATGGACAAGACTAATCCAGGCTTCAACAGTGTGGAAGAGTTCCTGCACACACAGAGCTGCACCTGGGTATTCAATCCGCCCCACGCGTCTCATATGGGTGGCGCATGGGAACGCATGATTGGCATTGCTCGCCGGATTTTGGACTGCATGCTGCTTGAGCAGAGGAGGTCTCACCTTACACATGAAGTTCTGACTACACTCATGGCTGAGGTAGCTGCAATCATGAATGCTAGACCGCTCATCCCAGTGTCATCGGATCCGGAATCGCTTCTCATCCTCACCCCAGCAATGCTCCTGACTCTTAAGACTGGCTCTGCACCTCCTCCTCCGTCAGGAAGCTTTGAGGAAGCGCATCTCGTCAGAGAGGAGTGGAAGCGGGTTCAGGGCCTTGCAGACATGTTTTGGAACAGGTGGAAACATGAATACCTCAAAACATTGCAGCTTCGGCACAAGTGGCAAGGGAAAAGGCCGAACCTTCAAGAAGGAGACATAGTTCTCTTGAAAGACAATCAGGCAAAGAGAAATGAATGGCCTACGGGCATTATCACAAAAACCCTTCCAGGAGAAGATGGATTGGTTCGGAAGCTTCAAGTCGAAGTTGTCGAGAATGGAACCAGAAAGACTTTTTCTCGGCCCATTACAGAAGTGGTTCTGCTTTTCTCTCCAAAGACTGATTCTGTTAATTAATGTGGGCTCTTTAAAGATCCCAAGCGGGGAGTGTCATGTCGCTTGAAATGCGTTTCTACTTTGTTTCAGTAGTTCAGTGTGGTTTGTTTATATTCGTAACCATAGTAACGCGGTACCCGTGCATGTAGGGAAACAGGAAGAAAAATTGCCATGCGGTAATCAGCTACAGAAATGTGTGAGCTCTATCAGTCGTCAGTTTTCTGAATCGATCGCTTTTCCTTCTCCTTTTTGCTAAGGCAACGTCTTTTCACAAAATTCCCAGTAAACCTCTTGAAAATGAATCAGCTGTGTCCAGGAGTTTCTTGGGAGTGTTTAAGCTGAATGGAACACAGTCCATGACACTTCCATAGGAATTCCCTCTAGCGCTCTGCACGCGCCACCATTATCAATGTCCATGTGGACGTCCGTATTTAAAAGCTCTCGCTGGTGTTTACCGGTGGGAAAATATCCTCGGACCTTTCACAGGTCTACATCTGGCGTGTGTCTACATTATACACATAAAGTTTGAAGCAAATCGGGTAAAAATAAGAGGGTGATTTCAAAGCATTTTGAAAGTGACACACTTCCTGCTGCCAGTTGGTGGCGCTATAACTTTGACTCACAATAGTCACATCCATGTGATCGGCCTCTTACAACGAACACACTGCTGAAGTTTCATCAAGAACAATTAATGTATGCAGAAGTTATAACACACTTCCTGTTTACATTATTCTCCATAAATTCGTTTCCTCGCCACGGCCAAACCGTTCGAGATATCAAAAATCCCCTGGCAATTTTTCATCCTCAATGTCTTGACTTCACGCTGACCGAGTTTCGTGGCATTTGGATGAATTCTCTAGGAGGAGTACTTTAAATTACATTGCATGCGTTTTCCAAACAACCCTTAATAGGGGACTTCCTGTTGGGCTGGGGTAAAAAGTAAGAGTATGAAGGATATATGAACCGATGAGATCTAAATGTGTACCGAGTTTCATATTATTACATGCAAGCGTGTTTGATTTATGGACCAAGTTTTTGGACCCCGTTCAAGGGGGCGCTGTTGAGCCCCCCTGCCACGCCCGGGTACCATCTTCAGCCCGGCCCTGATGGCCGCGGGTTCTGACCCGTGTGCAAAGTTTCAAGAGTTTTCGAGCACGTTAAGAGCCCCAAAAGTGCCCAAATAGTCGTAAGAAAAATAATAATAGAAAAAAATATATATAGCTGCGAGCAGCGATCACGGGCCCAAGCCGTGAGCAGTTATATATATATATATATATATATATATTTATACACACACATATACATATATACACACACACACATATATATTTATCAGGGCCCAAGCCTTGAAAAGGCGAACGCCCTATTGTATCTATATATATATACATACACACACACACACACACATATATATATATATATATATACACACATACACATATATATATATAGGTGTATGTGTGTATGTATATATTTTATATATATATATATATATATATATATATATATATATACAAATGGTTTATCTAGCCGCCCTCCCCCCTCACACACGCACACGCACACACACACACACACACACACACACACACACAGAGACATAGACACAGAGAGAGAGAGAGAAAATGACCACATTCAAACCAAAATATCTGACTTCCTGTTGGTCGGAGCTAATGACTGTAAATTAGAAAGTTGTCCGGCTTGATGAGAACAATATACGCACGGAGTTTTGTTACTGTGGGTAAAACTAACCCCCCCCCCCCCCCACACACACACACTTTTGTCAAAAGAATCTGGAAAGTGACATACTTCCTGCTGCCAGTTGGTGGCGCTATAACTTTGACTCACAATAGTCGCATCCATCTGATCGGCCTCTTACCACGAACACACTGCTGAAGTTTCATCAAGATCAGTTAATCTATGCAGAAGTTATAAGACTTCGTGTTTCTCTTTTTTCGCCATAAATTCGTTTCCTTGCCACGGCCAAACCGTTCGAGATATCAAAAATCCGTCCGCAATTTAGCATCCTTAATTTCTTGATTTCATGCACACCGAGTTTGCTGACGATCGGATGCAATCTCTAGGAGAAGTGTTTCAAATTCCAAAGCATGCGTTTTCCAAACAACCCATAATAGCCGACTTCCTGTTGGGCTGGCGTAAAACTTAGAGCACGAAAGTTGTTCGGCTCGATGAGATCTATATGTGTACCGAGTTTCATATTAATTCATGCAAGCGTGTTTGATATATGGACCAAGTTTTCAGACCAAGTTAATTTAATTAATAAACTAATTATATAAAACTATTGTCAATGCACTACAATTAAACTGGTTATATGCCTTTACTTTATTAAAAAAAACTTATTTAAAAAATACAAGGCTTAAGACATTTATTTTCTTTTTTAACCCTCTGGGGTCCAATGTGTTTTTGGGGTCCTGGAGGTGTTCTGACATGCTCTAACATTTGTGCTTTTTTCAGTTATTTATAAACATGTTAATGGCAAAGGTGTAAATTCACTCTATATAGCACAAACAGGGCTACCATAATATGTTAGCAAGATGTATGTACATGTTTGTATTTTTGAGAGAATATTGTTTATGCATGGTTATTGAAAAAACTAAAACTTAAAGTCTCTGAAATAAGGCCACAAAACACATACTAAATATGTGTCCACAAGACTTTTGACTAATGGATGTTCTCGCCTAGGATTTTTGCTTCAAAATGATCTGAAAATCATCCTTCCAAATCATTCACATAAAACAATACATTGATTTAAATTTAGTAAAACACTTTTTGTTTGGAAAGGCAATATGCGAAATGGGCGTGACTCATGTATAATGGTCTGATTCACACCTGTGAAGACAAAAGTCCTGCTTAATGAGCCTGCATAATGAGCTTTTCACAGGTGTGTCACTGAGCCACAAGAAAGAATACAAGGACACAAGAAAAGAAATGTGTATATATACTACAAAATTGGTTCACAGTTGGAAACATCTATAAAAAAATAGTATTTTTCCACTTGTATTTTTGCTTGCAAATTGTATAATATCCAAGGTGAACATTTCTAGTAATTGTGTAGTTAATTCTCATACTGTATTTTCAGAAAGTTTTGGATATGTATCCTCTCCCCAAATTTGTCACTAATAAAACACAATACAAATAATTTGAAGAGAAGGCTTATATTGACCTTTTAAGATTTTGTTTACATCTACCTTGTAAATATATTATTTGCTATTTTATTAAAAAGGTTACAATTACAGCAACAATTAAAATAACAATATTTCAAGTGTAATATTTCTTTGTAAAAACTAAAGTATACATTTTATCATACATATTTCAAATTTAAGGATTCATTAGTTTGAATAAAGCCTACATTGGAACAAACACTATAATAGCATCCTAGTTGATGACTTTATTTTTGACAAAACAAACAGCCTAATATATTTAACATTTGAGCAGAAATTGGTGAACAAAAGCTTATTCAATGTGGCAGTAGTCTATAGTTTAGGCTACAGTAAACAGTTAATAATCTATCCAAAAATTAGTCAACGAAATTTTGTCTTTCATATTTCGTCTGTAACATATCGTTTGTTGTTTTTATGAGCCTATATTAGGGCATATAAATATTAATTTGCAGTTTAATACGTTGCTAATACAAAGACATTTTAACGTTATTTCAACATATTTCAGTCGATTTTCACTCATCTCAGTATAGCAATAGGGTTTGGTAAAAACTGTTCAGTTCATTCATTCACACATGCGATTCATATTTAAACAGTCTTTTTGCGGTTTACATACACTATGATATCGCGATTAGAACAATAATAAAAAAACTTACTTCTCAGATGGATATTTCATATTTCTTTGTAAAAACTAAAGTATACATTTTATCATACATATTTCAAAGTTAAGGATGCATTAGTTTGAATAAAGCCTACATTGGAACAAACACTATAATAGCATCCTAGTTGATGACTTTATTTTTGACAAAACAAACATAGCCTAATATATAACATTTGAGCAGAAATTGGTGAACAAAAGCTTATTCAATGTGGCAGTAGTCTAGTTTACAGTAAACAGTTAATAATCTATCCAAAACTAGTCAACGAAATTTTGTCTTTCATATTTCGTCTGTAACATAGGCATATCGTTTGTTGTTTTTATGAGCCTATATTAGGGCATAAATATTAATTTGCAGTTTAATACGTTGCTAATACAAAGACATTTTAACGTTATTTCAACATATTTCAGTCGATTTTCACTCATCTCAGTATAGCAATAGGGTTTGGTAAAAACTGTTCAGTTCATTCATTCACACACAGACGCGATTCATATTTAAACAGTCTTTTTGCGGTTTACATACACTATGATATCGCGATTAGAACAATAATAATAAAAAAAACTTACTTATCAGATGGATCCGTTGCTCCTCGAAATGAAAAAAACCAGCTTATGTTCTGAGGTAAATGTCCCAGGATTATTCCTCACACAGCCTCGCAAGAAGAAATAGGCTACATTAATCTGATGATTACATTTGTTGTGTTATCGCGTTTATGAGGGGCGTTGACACTTTGAATGTGTTGCTTCAGAGCATTTGCGTTTGAATACCGCGCGCTCTCCGTGGGCGTGTCAGATTAGCAGAATAATGAGCTAAGAGAACGATAATGAGATCGGCTGACACCTCTCTCTTTTTTAATAGATTATATAAACAGAGAATATTTATTTTAGTTTTGAATTAGATATTTTAAATGATTATAAAGATATTTTGCTCGTGCTTGTGTGAATAGTATTCGCTGAGCTTTGTCTAAGTTTAGAGACGTGCACCAGAAAAATTTTTTACGGAGACAGAGAGGCAGAAAGCACACCCTGTTTATTTTCTTAATTTTACAAAAGCACACGGTTTTGATGTTAATGTGAGTGTACACACAAAAAAGAAGACCCTCTATAGTTTATAATCATGTATTGATTTTATTTATATGACCAAAAATGACGGAGTATTTTAAGACTATGTTGCTGCTATGTGGAAAAAAAACAGCAAAACGCGCCGGCGCGTTTCTCGACCCCAGAGAGTTAATGCAGGCCAAACCACACAGCAGTGAAATTGTTAATCTAGCCCCCTCCCCCTCCCCCTCCCCACAGACACAGACACAGACAGACAGGCACAGACACAGAGACGTAGGCTCAGAGAGAAATGACCATATTCAAACCAAAATATCTGACTTTCTGTTGGTCGGAGCTAATGACTGTAAATTAGAAAGTTGTCCGGCTTGATGAGTACAATATACATACTGAGTTTTGTTACTGTAGATAAAACTAATCCCCCCAGTTTTGACAAAAGGTGGCGCTACTGAGCCCTCACCATGCCCGTTTCTGAAACTTTGCACATGTCTACTGGCTAATAAATGTAATGTGTCTGTCTAGTTTCATGCAATTTCAAGCATGCTAAGAGTCTCAAAAGCATCAAACAAGAATATTAAAGTTTGATGCGTTGCTACGGCAACAGTATCTAAGATATCAATAATCCTTTCACAGGTCTACATCTGCTGTGTGTTTACATTCTACACATAAAGTTTGAAGCAAATCGGGTAAAAATAAGAGGGTGATTTCGAAGCATTTTGAAAGTGACACACTTCCTGCTGCCAGTTGGTGGCGCTATAACTTTGACTCACAATAGTCACATCCATGTGATCGGCCTCTCACAGCGAACACACTGCTGAAGTTTCACCAAGATCAGTTAATGTATGCAGAAGTTATAACACACTTCATGTTTCTCTTTTCGCGCCATAATTTCGGTTCCTCGCCACGGCCAAACCGTTCGAGATATCAAGAATCCGCTGGCAATTTTTCATCCTCAATGTCTTGACTTCATGCTGACTGAGTTTCGTGGCATTTGTTTGAATTCTCTAGGAGGAGTACTTTAAATTCCATTGCATGCGTTTTCCAAACAACCCTAAATAGACGACTTCCTGTTGGGCTGGGGTAAAAAGTAAGAGTATGAAGGATATATGAACCGATGAGATCTATATGTGTACCGAGTTTCATATTATTACATGCAAACGTGTTTGATTTATGGACCAAGTTTTCAAACCCCATTCCAGGGGTCACTGTTGAGCCCCCCTGCCACGCCCGGGTACCAGCTTCAGCCCGGCCCTGATGGGTTCTGAGTTTGAAACCCTGAAGAGTTTTCGAGCACGTTAAGGGCCCCAAAAGTGCCCGAATAGTCGTTAGAAAAATAAAACAAAATTTATCCTAAGGAAAACAATAGGGCCTTCGCCCTTTCAGGGCTTGGGCCCTAATAATAATCCTGAGGAAAACAATAGGGCCTTTGCCTTTTCAAGGCTTGGGCCCTAATAAAATTGGTTGTTAAAG
Source organism: Rhinichthys osculus (assembly GCA_029959095.1). Classification (NCBI taxonomy): domain Eukaryota; kingdom Metazoa; phylum Chordata; class Actinopteri; order Cypriniformes; family Leuciscidae; genus Rhinichthys; species Rhinichthys osculus. The sequence continues at coordinate 7,578,672 of JARWKJ010000013.1, read as the reverse complement.
TTTTTTAAAGGTTAGGGGAATGTAAAAAAGAACATTACCTAAAGGTTGCAACGTTAGGGGAAGGTTCCCTAAAGGTTGAAATGTAACTAAAAACTAACGTTCCCTGAATGTTAAGAAAACTTTCCATGGGAACCAAAACCTAACCTTAACCCTTACCTTAAGGGAACGTTCCCGCAACCAAAAACTAACGTTTCCAGAACGTTCTGGGAACCATAAATTGCTAGCTGGGATACAGTATTATTATTATTATTGATGTGTTTTTAACCTGAAATGTTTAATTTCGAGAGAGACCCGGCGCGCACAGTGAGGGAGACAAAATAAACTTGCTAAAAAGAGATCCAGCGCAAAAGAGAGGGGCAAAGAAAAACGCATGTTCTTAATTTATGTTGCTTTGGACTATTTTTAATTGTTTAATTTAGCTGCAATTTCTTTTGCAATGCAAATTGAAAATGTCACAAGAATAAGATTTTGTGTTACATATTTTGCATCGCAAAGAAAATACTCTAAACTCGATGCAACCCTCTTTTAAATAAATAAACTGTCCCCAACACTTTATTGAAATGTGCTATGGGGTTTCAAACTTAATTAATTTGAGTCTTCTTTTACATTTTCATTGGTTTTTATATTGAAAGCAATACTATTTAGTTAGTCTGTTATTTTGTGTAGCCAAGTCAACAAAATCAGTCTTTTTCTGATTTGTTCAATGTATGGATCTGTTTTGAAAAATTTCTTGCGTTGCTATGGCCGGGTATCACTGTCAGTCATCTCAATTTCGTGAATGATTCACAAAACAATAATTTAGCAGATTGAAGACGAGCTAATTCATTTTCATTTTCTGACGCGATTGGCTGACAATTTTCCTTCATCAGTTTTGTCGTCTGTGCAGCGGCTCTACTGGAATGTAGCAAATTTATGTTGTAATGTACCATTGATAATTAATCAAAACGCTTGACTTTAAATAAATAAACAGTTAATAAACATAAACGCTGTCGGCCATCATCGGTTAACAGCATGTTGGCTACAATGAGATTCGATCTCGGATCGCTTGAAGTTCCGCGAGGCTCATGTTGTTGCGTTGATCACAGAGCTACCATCTGAACGCTGTTAAGATAACGTCTTATGCTCTTGCAAAGCCTCACTGATGTAGCCTAATATGTTTCTATTGCAATGTTTTATGTTGAAATGTTTTCATTATTTATTCAATTTAATTTCAATAATTTCAGTATTGTGATTATGAATTTGTTTAACTACAATGTTTCACTTGAACATTGGCAGATTACGCAATAGAGAGAATAAACTGACACTTTTCAAAGTCTGTGATTGCAGCGCCTCTTAGCGGTAAAAGCCAGCAAATACACACCCGCAATTTACCACCACGGGAACGGCGACGGTAAAAGTATTATTCTGGTTGAGTACCAACTGTAGCCCTCGAAGTCAACCTGTCAGTAGTTATTGCTACTGTTAACAGTAACCAAAAAACCAACAGGATAATGGGATCATTGAAACCATAAAGCCCAATAGACAGTCTGTCTGCTTATACTAACAGCCATAAAATAGTGCAAAAGATTAACTCTTTTATCAACTAAAGAGTGTTACCTGCATTCACTATGGTATTTTAAATTATGCTGTGCTGATCATCGTTATTTGTATCACATTTTGTTCTACATATATGTATGCCTCCAAATCAGCATGCATATTACTTGCTATACAGAACAACATAAACACATTTTTGAATACTGTTAGAAACCTTCTTCTTCTTAAGTGTAGAAAAACTCAGAAGTGAAGACCAGGAGACTTGGGGGTATCTTTTAAGCAGGATTCTTTATTTGCTGTAGTCTGCTTCGTCCAAAATCTTACCCAAGTCTAACTAAGGGAAACATTCCCTTGCAATTTATAAACATTTTAGGGGCAGGGCTTAACATTGTGATGAACAAAGCATGTAAATGATGTATACCGGTTTAGGAACCGGCCTTATACATGGAATGTTACCAATTCCAATCCAATCAGCATAACTATTCAAACAGTGAGACTACCAAAGTTTCAGTAATCTGCTTACAATAGAGAGAAACAGGAATAGCAGCCTGGATATAGAGCCAATCTGCCAAATACAGAGAAACAAGATTTGCCGGACTCTCTTGCTGGAAAACTGTTTCACAGCAAATATCATCATCATCATAACCTTAAATGCTAAATTCAGTATATGAAACTGTCTTAGTTTATATACTATTGTATTGGACTCAATTAAAACATTTAATAAATTTGTAACACTACAATACTTTAGTTAATTATTGTCTTTTGTGGTTTTATTATTGTATTTTGTGGTTTCATTATCTTATTAAAGGGCCAGTGTTACCACCCATCATAAACACCTGATCTCCACCTGCTTCCCCTTTCATTCTGGGAAACAGTATCAGGAGTTACTCTTATGACATCTTACTTACATCAGCTTATCTCAGGAGAGTGAACTGAACTACAGAGCAAAGTGCGGTAAATCAACTGAACAGAAGATTTATTTCCGGTAAAACAACAAATTAAATACTTAATAAATGTTAAATTAATTAGATCAATTTAAACATGAGCTGTTTGCATACTCTCTGGTTTCAAGGTCTAATTCTATTTGATGACAATAACAATGACAACTCCATTCAATAAGCGTTTTAACAAAATGAAGACCACGTTTATAATAAATACAAAAATAATAACTGGTAAGTTTGTTTACATAATATTCTGATAATTCTGATAATTAATATTCTGATTGTTCCATCCCAATCTGACTTCTGACCTATAATGTTGCCTGAATCATAATCATACACTGTTCGTTCGTTGTCCAGAGGAGAACTGGCCCCCGACTGAGCCTGGGTTCTCCCAAGGTTTTTTTCTCCATTCTGTCACTAATGGAGTTTTGGTTCCTTGCCACTGTTGCCTTTTTTCACCTTTGTTGCCATTGGCTTTTGGTTTGCTTAGTTGGGGACATTCAATTTAACATTTAATTTAATATTAAATGATATTATTGATCTGCCTGCATTGACACCATTATATGACAACTGAACTGAGTTGGACTGGACGATGACATCACGGTTTTCTCCAGAGCGGCTATATATATAAATTAACAAAAATTAAACATCACTGAACTTACTTAAGCTGGACTGTGACACTATTTTGTTCTGGAAACCAACTGTTGCATTATTTTCCTGTTATCTCTGTAAAGCTGATTTGAAACTTTCTGTATTGTAAAAGCGCTATATAAATAAATGTCACTTGACATATAAAATCAATTTTAAAATCATATCTACTCTCGATTTACTATGATTTTGTACAGGTCAATTTCAGATCCAGAAAGAAGAATGTCACACACTGTCATACCCATGAACTCTTCGACGCTTGTCATCCAGTTTCAACCACCAACACAAACACCAGCAGTTGGAACTGGGACAAATGTTCCTGTGCCTGTTTATGGACAACAGCGAGCAGGAGTTTCACATCTTCATGGACTTCAGACATTTCTGAAAGGCCAACCAAAAGCCCTTGGGGTGAGAAATTGTTCATAAATTCAAATAATAGTATAATTTTTATGTGTGTATGTCAGTGTGAGGTAAGGAAAAAAACATTAATAAATTCTAAAGTGGTAAAGTGGTACACGCATGAACAAGGCATACACATTTTTTATTGATTAATGTGAGTCAATGCCTTGGTGACAATGCAGGAAAGACAGCAATATAAATGGTTGATCATTTACAGAGTAAAGTAGTAAAAATTTATAGTGTATCAGTCACAGTCACCAGTTAGAGTGCCCGTGAATGCCACCAGAGGGTACTCTACCTCAAATTATTTATACTCCCTCACGGACTTCATTACCCATAACTCACTGCCCGGTCTAATCATCCATGATTGCATTCAGCTTTGTCACATCATTGTTATCCCTGCCTATATAAAGCCTGGTTTATCAGTCACTCCTTGCTAGATCTTGCATGTCTGTTGGTACTGCATCTCTGGCTGCGTTTACGCTTGGCATTAACATGCGACCTATATCCGGATGTTGTCCACATACACATTGAAAAGACAAGTTTCTGATCGGAATGTTATCCGATCAGCGTGTCCAGGTTTGGAGGTAGTCGAGGAAGCATTGTGTTCGGATCTCAGTGTGTCACGCAGTGGCGCAGATAGGATTTTTTAACTGGGGGGGACCAAGCTGTCAGCAAATGATTTAAACTCAATTCGTTATTTTGCGTAATTTTGGCTTTAACTAGTGCTCAAGTAGTTTCTTTATGTAATTTGGGCTAATGATTTGCACTAAAAAGCCATTGGGGGATTCTTGTTTGAAATCATGGATAAACAACAATAAACAAAGGTAAACAAAGGCCTGATAGTATGCCAATCACCCACCAAATCTTCATGTCTTCAGCAAAGTATGTTTTATTTAAACATTTGCTTATCTCAGCATACAAAGTCTATCATTATGAACAAAAAAGCAAAGAACCTATGTGCAAAAAATAAAAATAAAATAACAACAACATTAATTTCTACTGTGGCTGCACTCCTGCAGATCCTCACTTGACTGACTAGGGCCTGCCTTACTGTTATCAGAAATCACCTGAGGCCAGGAGGACAACAGTTTAAATCTTATCATTTCAGTTAACCCTCTATACCTCTATAGAATGTGAATATCAATGTGAAATACAACATATTCCTGAGAATTAATGGCTAAAACTACCATTTCAAAAATGTCTAAGAATAACTAAAATATTTAAATTTAAGTGTTAATTACAATTTTGTTGCAATTTATAGATTAGAAATATCTTTCAAATGATGTATGACATATTAAGAAATGTTTTTCAGAGCCCATAATTTAAGAATCTATATCCTCCGTTGCTCAGTACAATAAAAAAAACATGATTTCCTACTATATAGGATGTCAAAAGTTTATGTAGGCCTTTATTTGTTGTTTGCATAAACCTTGCACCACACAAATTTACTTATAGTGGTTTACACGACAGTGAACATACCAATTTATACAGTACAATGGGTTAAATGATAAGATAAAACATTATTTCCTGACGACGATAAATTGTTTGATTTATCCAACCATTCTTTTTGTGTTCATTCATTATTTGCCTCTGTCCACTCACCTAAATGCATAGTTATGGTCTCCACATTTTGCTGTTTACTAAGTGCAAAAGCCTTATTGTCAGACTAGCTATTCCCCTTAACAAATCTAATCTGCCACATCTGGGAAAGTCAACAGGCATAGGATACTTACATTGTTTGTTTTTTAAAAAAACGAGGTGATTGTTTTTGTTTTTGTCTCTTCATTGCCTTTATGTGGCATCTATACAGTCGATTTTGTTCAGTTCAGAAAATCACCGACTCAGCTCAGTCATAGATGGTATATGATCACTATGGTTACCGGTCCGCTCCTACAGGCACGATTGAGGCAGCTACTAGCTCCTCATAGGACCCTGGCGACGTCACTCAGGAGAAGTCGTAGCACACAAACACACGGTGGCATGAAGGCATCGTGTGTTTATTGACAACAGAACAGCGTGTAGTGAGAACGTGGGTATAAAGTAATGGTGACCGGTGTAGATCAGTCTGCGTCTGCCCCGACCCGATTCTGAAGCAGCGGCGGGCCGGGACACTCTACTTTGGCTAATGTACATATAGCGAAAACACCGGTTAATCCTCTGTTTTACCGATTTTTGTCACCTTTTGTAGGGATAGTGAGGGGGGACGGATCGGGTCACTATAAATCTGGGGGGGTCATGTCCCCCCCGTCCCCAGTGCCATCTGCGCCCTTGGTGTCACGGTTCATAAATTCATTGATTCCTTCTTGTCTCGTGTTTCTGTTGTTATCTGTGTGGGTGTGTGTGAGTGGGCGTTACCACTCCGTTCTGCTGATCAGCGATCCAGCTGATCAGCGCTCCAGCTGATCATTATCCACTCACCAGCTGCAGCTCATCCCATTCCCTATTTATACTCACTGTTTTGTACTCTCATTGTCAGATCGTTGTTGGATGTCCTTCGTGTGTATGGTTCTCCTTTCATGTCGGCGTGTCAGCTCGTGTCTTGTTTCGTGTTCCCTGGGATTATCACTGCCGTGGATTACCTCACCTCACCTGGATCCTCACTTCACATTGCACCAAGACTCATCACTTGGACCCTGACCATCTTGTCCCTGCGCTACCAGTCTTGTTGTGTTGTTTGTGTCATCTGACCGTGGATCTACTATTAAAACTTCCTTCACTTGCATTATTGCTTCTGTGGTTTTTGCCGTTACAGAACGATCTGACCTGCAATGGAAGCAGCGAGTGAGGTGAACCCGATGGAGAGTTTTGTTAACTCCAGCATCCAGCGCATGGAGACCCAGGAGAGGAACCTTAATGAGACGGGACGCGCTGTCCAAGTACTGGTGGCGCAGGTGTCCGAGCTCACCCAGCAAATACAACAGCTACGAGATCCCACTGCGCCCCCCGCACCGGCCGTTCCCCTCATTCCATCTGAGGGAGCTTCCCAGTCAGAACCCCGCCTACCCATCCCACAGACCTACGATGGTGAGCCAAGTTTCTGTCGTGCTTTTCTAACACGTTGCTCTATGCACTTTGCCCTGCAGCCTCGCAGATTCATCCAGGAGAATTCCAGGGTGGCATTTGTGCTCACGTTACTGACTGGGAAAGCAGCTCTCTGGGGAACGGCGGTGTGGGAGAACCAGGATCCATGCTGCGCCTCGTTCCAGACACTCTCCGCCGAGATGAAGAGGGTCTTCGACAGGGCGGTTGCCGGGAGAGAGGCGGCTCGGATGCTGGCAGAACTACGACAGGAGGAAAGATCAGTATCGGACTACTCCATCGAATTTCGAACCCTGGCGGCAGAGTGTCACTGGAACGAGGAGGCGCAGTGGGACATGTTCCTGCATGGGCTGGCTGACCGCGTTCAAAAGGTGATCTACGCCCTGGATCTCCCAACGTCTTTCAATGGACTCGTGGATCTGGCCCTTCGTGTGGACGCACGTTTATCTAGAGTGGAACGGAGAGCACCTACGAATCGGGCCAGGGGAGGAGCTGAGAGTCCACGATCCAGCGGCGGGGATGCGGTCAGCCCCGTCTACGATCACGAGCCCATGCAGGTCGGGTGAGCTCGGCTTTCCCAGGAGGAGAAGGAGAGGCGGAGATCCCAAGGACTATGTCTTTACTGCGGGGCCGCTGGACACTTCGCCTACAACTGTCCAGTAAAAGGCCAAGCCTTTTAGGTTGAGGCTACTGTCGGGTGGGATCTCCGCTGCGAAGACCTCATCTACATCAACCCTCCTCCCGTTAAGACTAAGATGGTCAGGCTACAATCACGACTGCCGGGCACTGGTGGATTCTGGGGCAGAAGGTAACTTCATGGACCATGGTTTTGCTCTAAAATTTAACATTCCCCTTCTACCACTTACCAGTAGAATAGCAGTTCAGGCACTCAACGGTCAAGATCTTCCTACCATCTCCCTCATCACCGGACCCATCACACTCACCACATCTGGAAACCACACTGAGACATGTTCCTTTTACATCCTGAACTCACCACTTGCACCCATTGTTCTCGGACACCCTTGGTTAACTGAACACAACCCCAAGATCGACTGGCTAAAGAAATCAGTGTTAGAATGGAGTGGTAGATGTCATGAGTCCTGTCTTGTGTCTGCCTGTTCGTCGGTTGCTGTCTCTGTGTTTCAGGAGGAGGCAGTGGATTTATCTAACATGCCCGCGGAGTACTCGGACCTGAAGGAAGTGTTCAGTAAGTCTCGTGCTGCTTCTCTACCTCCTCATCGTCCCTATGACTGTGCTATAGATTTGCTGTCAGGTAAGTCTCCGCCTAAAGGCAAGTTATATTCACTTTCTGTCCCGGAGAGGGAGGCTATGGAGAAATATATTTCTGATTCTCTAGCATCTGGGTTCATCCGTCAATCTTCTTCTCCAGCGGGGGCGGGGTTCTTTTTCGTGGGGAAGAAGGACGGATCTCTGCGACCTTGCATTGATTACAGAGAGTTGAACAACATCACGGTAAAGAATACCTATCCTTTACCGTTGATGTCTTCAGCCTTCGAGAGGCTGCAGGGAGCGTCTATCTTCACGAAATTGGATCTACGTAATGCTTATCATTTGGTCCGCATTAGAGAGGGGGATGAATGGAAGACTGCTTTTAACACCCATAGGGGGCACTTTGAATACTTGGTTATGCCTTTCGGGCTGTCCAACTCCCCAGCAGTCTTCCAGGCTCTCGTCAATGACGTGCTGCGAGATATGGTCGATCAGTTCATTTATGTCTACCTGGATGACATATTGATATTTTCATCTTCTCTCCAGGAACACGTGCAGCACGTCCGACGAGTGCTTCAGAGGCTGCTAGAGAATGGGCTTTTTGTCAAGGCGGAGAAATGCGTTTTTCATGCACAGTCTGTTCCATTTCTAGGATACATTGTGTCGTCTGAGGGAATTCGCATGGATCCCGAGAAGGTTAAGGCTGTGGTAGATCGGCCAATCCCAGATTCCCGTAAGGCCCTACAGAGGTTTCTGGGATTCGCCAATTTTTACCGGCGTTTTATTCGCAATTTCAGCCAACTAGCCTCGCCTCTGATCGCCTTGACCTCTCCCAGAACTGCGTTCAGGTGGTCAGACGCTGCTGAGACAGTGTTTGCCAAACTGAAGGACCGCTTTGTTTCGGCCCCTATCCTGATTACCCCTGATCCATCACGGCAGTTCGTGGTGGAGGTCGACGCGTCAGAGGTGGGGGTAGGAGCGGTGATATCTCAGCATTCTCCCACAGACAACAGAGTTCATCCATGCGCGTTTTTATCCCATCGTTTATCCCCTGCCGAACGCAATTATGATATTGGTAACAGGGAGTTGTTGGCAGTCAAGTTAGCGTTGGAGGAATGGCGCCACTGGTTAGAGGGGTCAGGGGTACCCTTTATCGTCTGGACCGACCATAAGAATTTGGAATATATCAGAACTGCCAAAAGATTGAACTCTAGGCAGGCTCGGTGGGCACTTTTTTTCGGACGTTTTGACTTTACTCTCTCGTACCGCCCGGGTTCCAAGAACATCAAACCCGATGGACCGATTCTCGAAGGCGACTCACTTTATTCCCTTACCCAAAATTACCCTCAGCTAAGGAGACAGCGTTGATAGTTGTAGATCACGTCTTTCGTATTCATGGCCTCCCGACAGACGTGGTCTCCGACAGAGGACCCCAGTTTGTGTTCAAATTTTGGCAAGAGTTTTGTAAATTAATGGGAGCGACTGCTAGTCTGTCCTCAGGGTTTCATCCCCAGAGCAATGGTCAAACCGAGAGAGCCAACCAAGATCTGGAAAGGGTGTTACGATGTTTGGTCTCCAAGAATCCTTCCTCTTGGAGCCAGCAACTGTCCATGGTGGAGTACGCCCACAATACGTTACCAGTGTCAGCTACGGGCCTGTCTCCGTTTGAGTGTAGTTTAGGATACCAGCCACCTATTTTTCCCAGTCTGGAATCCGAGGTCGCGGTTCCCTCCGCCCACGCCTTTGTCCAGAGGTGTCACCGCACCTGGACTAGAGCCCGTGAGACTCTACTCCGGGTGGGGGAGCGCACCAAGGCCAAGGCCGATCGCCACCGGTCAAAGCCTCCCGTATACGTCGTTGGTCAAAAAGTGTGGCTTTCTACTAAGAACATTCCTCTTCGCTCCGTTTCTAATAAACTTGTTCCCAAATTCATTGGCCCGTTTACTGTCACCAAGATCATTAGTCTGGTGACAGTCCGCCTCAAATTGCCTCCAGTGTACAGGAGGAGTCATCCCGCCTTCCATGTATCCAAGATCAAGCCCGTGTTTTATTCTCGTATTAATCCGCCAGTCCCGGTTCCTCCCCCGCAGCGACTCGTAGAAGGGGAACCCACTTATTCGGTAAATCGTATTCTGGACTCGAGGCGGAGGGGACGCGGATTCCAGTACTTGGTGGACTGGGAAGGTTACGGTCAGAAGGAGAGAAGTTGGGTACCGGCTAGAGACATCCTGGATCACTCCCTCATTGATGATTACAATCGACAGGTAAGGGAGTCTGGGAACGCCAGGAGGCGTTCTTAGGAGAAGGGGTACTGTCACGGTTCATAAATGCATTGATTCCTTCTTGTCTCGTGTTTCTGTTGTTATCTGTGTGGGTGTGTGTGAGTGGGCGTTACCACGCTGATCAGCGATCCAGCTGATCAGCGCTCCAGCTGATCATTATCCACTCACCAGCTGCAGCTCATCCCATTCCCTATTTATACTCACTGTTTTGTACTCTCATTGTCAGATCGTTGTTGGATGTCCTTCGTGTGTGTGGTTCTCCTTTCCTGTCGGCGTGTCAGCTCGTGTCTTGTTTCGTGTTCCCTGGGATTATCACTGCCGTGGATTACCTCACCTCACCTGGATCCTCACTTCACATCGCACCAAGACTCATCACTTGGACCCTGACCATCTTGTCCCTGCGCTACCAGTCTTGTTGTGTTGTTTGTGTCATCTGACCGTGGATCTACTATTAAAACTTCCTTCACTTGCATTATTGCTTCTGTGGTTTTTGCCGTTACACAGTGTCTTTCGAATATCTGGGTATTGTGTTAAAAGGTGCTCCACGCATTTTACTTATTATTTTCAGGCCTCCAAAATACTCTCCAGCCTTTACTGAGGACTTTACATAACTGTTATCAACAATTTCCTCTGAGTTTGACTGTTTTGCTATTGCTGGGTGTTTTAATATTCACATAGATAATGCAGAAACCAATATAGCAAAGGAAATCAAAACCGTTTTAAAAATCTTTGATCTGACTCAGCATGTACATGGACCCAAAAACAATCGTGGACACACTCTAATTTACTTATTAGTAAGGGTCTAAACATTTCATCGATTTGTTATTATGGATGTAGCACTGTCTGATCATTTCTGTATTTTCTTTGATATATTGATCTATTGAAGCTAGATCTGTGTCTGTCAAGAAGAGATGCTTAAATGAGAACACTAGTGTGCTATTTATGCAGGCCATATCTTTAACACCAAGTATATCTGCGGACTCTGTTGATTCTCTCCTTGAGTCCTTTAACTCAAAAGTACATAGTGTAATTGATGATCTTGCTCCTATGAAAGTCAGGAAGAAGAATGGCAGACAAAAAGCACCTTGGAATAACTCAACAGCAGTGCAAAATATGAAGAGACAATGCAGAAAAGCAGAGACAAAGACAAAACTTGTAGTCCATTATAACATCTATAAAGACAGCTTTCACGCTTTCAATGTAGAGCTAGGCAAAGCTAGACAGACTTTCCTCTCAAATATTATAAACAGTAACTTAAACGCACGCACTCTTTTTGCTACTGTAGAGAGTCTAACAACCCCCCCAGCCAGATTCCAAGTGAAATGCTATCAGACAGCAAATGCAATGAGTTTGCTTCATTCTCTGAGAAAATAAAAAAAAAGGCAATCAAGCACATCCTCGTGTGGCACTGAGGTAAGACAGATCAGACCACATCCTCAGAAAGTTACTATGTTTGATTTAGAATAAATCAATGCTAAAATTTTGGAAGAACCGTACAGCACCTTAAAACATCAACCTGCACTCTTGACACACTTCCCACAACGTTTGTCCCACAACAAAAGTGTATTTAGCTGTTTAGAAGCAGATCTCCTAGAAGTGGTAAACTCCTCACTTCTCTCTTGGACTTTTCCAAAGTCCCTTAAAACTGCAGTTGTCAAGCCCCTCCTAAAAAAGTGCAATCTGGATAGCAACATATTGAGCAATTACAGAACAATCTCAAATCTTCCTTTCATAGGCAAGATCATTGAAAGAGTTGTCTTCAATCAGCTGAACAACTTCCTAATCTCAAATGGATACTTTGACAATTTTCAATCTGGTTTCAGACCACATCACAGCACAGAGACAGCGCTCATAAAGATAATAAACGATATTCGGTTAAATAGTGATACAGTCAAAACATAAATTCAGGTACTACTCGACCTCAGTGCTGCATCCATGACATGCAGAGTCCACTCAAGGCTCAATTCTTGCGCCACTCCTGTTCAACCTGTACATGCTCCCACTGAGCAAAATAATGAAAAAGAACCAAATTACTTACCACAGCTTTGCAGACGACACACAGCTCTACTTAGCCCTAGCACCCCCGTCGACTCCCTTTGCCAATGCATTGATGAAGTCAACAGTTGGATGTGGCAAAACTTTCAGTTAAACAAAGACAAAACTGAAGTCATTGCCTTTGGAAACAAAGATGAAGTTCTCAAGGTGACCGCATACCTTCACGCTAGGGGTCAAACAACTAAAAATCAAGTCAGGAATCTTGGTGTGTCTCTAGAGTAAGACCTTAGTTTCAGTAGTCATGTCAAAGCAATGTAACTAAATCAGCATACTATCACCTGAAAAATATTGCAAGAATTAGATGCTTTGTTTCCAGTCAAGACTTAGAGAAACTTGTGCATGCTTTCATCATCAGCAGGATGGATTATTGTAATGGAATTCTCACTGGCCTTCCCAAAAAGACCATAAGACAGTTGCAGCTCATACAGAACGCTGAGCAGAACCAGAACATATGAACATATCACACCAGTCCTCAGATATTTACACTGGCTCCCAGTTACATTTAAGATTGATTTTAAAGTTTCATTTCTGGTATATAAATCATTCAATGGCCTAGGACCTCAATACATTGCAGACATGCTCACTGAATATAAACCCAACAGATCACTCAGATCATTAGGATCACATCAGCTAGAAATACCAAGGGTTCACTCTAAACATGGTGAGTCCGCTTTTAGCTACTATGCCAGCCACAGCTGGAACCAGCTTCCAGAAGAGATCAGATGTGCTCCTACAGTAGTCACATTCAAATCCAGACTCAAAACACATCTGTTTAGCTCTGCATTTAATGATTGAGCACTGTGCCACTGTATGTCCGACTGGTTACACTGCATTTTATTTTACGTCCTCCTTTTTATTCTAAACTGAACTCAAATGGCACTGAGAATTGGGTGAGAGAGATGAAACCATGCTGATGGCCTGGGTCTGTGGAGGAGTAGTGAGTTTGATGTCATTAAACTCGAGGTTCTGTGGGGTGCGGACTGGATCGATTCCATTCCAAGAGCTTCCGAACAAATGGGTTTTTGGGGTGCGGACTGAAGAGGCAGTGAACCCGAGGTTACCCCGTGAGTCAGTCTTAGAGCTCCTCCTGTCCGATTTAAGGGAAAAATCTGGTCTATTGGAGACGTCCAAAAGATTTTTTGGGCACGTCAAAAGAACACCAAAGATACAGTACAATCCACATGGGAAAATCTCACAGTAAAACAAGAGGCTGTGCAAAATAAGATACACCGTTTTTTTGCCAGATGAGAAGTTTATTTATTTATAATCTTATTACTCTTAATTCTTTTTATAACTGTATCCACTGTATGTCCGACTTATTGCACTGTATTCCTCCTTTTGATTCCAAACTGAACTCAAATAGCAATGAGAATTGGACAAACATAAATTACTTAATTGGGGAACTTTAGAGATGAAACCATGCTGATGGCCTGGGTCTGTGGAGGAGTAGTGAGTTTGATGTGTGAAGCTTTGTTTGTACTCGACGCGTCCGCACGAGCGCGAAGTTACGCGTGGCAAAAATGACGTCATTGCGGTGTGGGCGGTTGTGCGCGTTGGGTGTGCAAGACCCCATTTGGCCTGGCGGTGTGCACGGCACTTTTTGTAACATCGCGCGCCGCATCCGAAAATGAATGACTTCGAGGCAACTTTGTCCAAGCTGGTACGTCTGTACCAGCATGTTTATGATCCTTCCATGCGGGACCATAGAGACAGTCTGATGGCACAGAATTCCTGGAGAGAAATTGTGAAGACGTTGTTGGGGAAGAAAGACGTATTTTGTCAAAGTATGGAAAAATCTTAGAGACAGGTTTGTCAAAGCCAAGAAAAAAGTCCATGGAAGAAGCAGTGACCCAGGTGGATACAAGAACAATCCGCCGATATTAAACGAACTTGATTGGCTGTCCCAGTTTGTAAAGCGTTGTGAAACCGATTCCAATATATAGAAGTCGAGGTGAGCAATATTTTTCACCTATTCAGAGAACATAGGTTACACCAGTAACCAGAGACGTTCTCTTATATAGGTTCACTCAACGCTGCGTAGCTAAGACGCAGTGGGAACGAAATACCCAACTCGCCATAGACAGTGAAACTCGCCAAGCTAAGCGCTGCCGTAACTAGTGCAACGACCAGATAACTTACATGACTGGTTCAAGCAGACAAAACAGAAACCTGGAGGCATGTCGAGATTAGATTACCCTGGTAGAAATCTCTATTTATCTCCAGTATTATTACATTGTTTGATACAATATTTTTTTATTTGATATTATTTAAATGTGATTTATTTTTTATTTTATTTTGGTTTATTTATTATTACCATATGTTACTTGTATTTATATTGTTTAAAGATTTAAGTTAATATTGTGTCCAGTTTGTGTCCAGATTTTAAAATCATTGCTTGTCATGAGCTCTTTCCATCTTGGAAAGGCCACTCCAATATTTACTTTTGTCTTGTTGATTTGCCTGTTGCGTTGCCGTCTTAACCTGTTAAGCTTCAAGCCCACTTTTGAAAAATCCCCAGAAATGGCATACCCAAACTTAAACAGATACAGTTCATGAACCCTTTGCACTAAAAGCACAAGTATGATCTCATTTGAAAGCTGACACCTAGTAGTTTATTGTAAATGTAGAATTAATTATTGTCATAATGAATTTTTTTTTAAATAGCTTCAAAGTTTTGTAAAGTTATTAGAAATTTATTTTTATGAAACATCTTCATAAAAATAAAATTGAAGTTGGCCCTGGAGCAATCTAGAAATGCACTGCAGCTAAAGCCATGTGTGTGACCATTTTATATTTAAAATCTGAAAATGATAAGTCTAAAACTCTGTATTTAGTTAAATGTTTTTCAAGATCATGTCAAATTACTTTATTTTGATTAGACTCTAAAATGCAAACTGATGTTTAGTCATCTTCTGAGTCATCTATTCAGTCTATTGTCTCTATTATTTTGTGGTGCAAACGAGCCCCATTCACTGTCAGTGTCCCCTGCACACATTTACACCTCTCCAGACTGGTTATGGCTCTAAATATGCATTTCTTTTGTCTGCATTATAGCTACTAACGACTGGCTATTCACATGCTATTCATAGGGTTTCAAACCCTAATTTCTGTTATCAAAGTTCTCACTAAATATTTGAAACTGGTATCAAATGCACTGACACATTTCAGTAAGCATTCCTATTTAGAAAAAAATCATAAAACAATTACTGCTGGTGGCAGGTGCACCTGGGCTAGCTAGCACGTTAGCTTAGCACACCATCAATACACGACCATTTATGAGATTAAAACCATGTTTATGCTCCAAACTTACTTAATAATGCAAGTCGAGTGTTTTAAATAATCTTCTGTGATCTAATTTGGCTTCAGATAAAAAAAATCCGACAGAAAATGTATTATTTATAGTGTTCTGCACGATGATGAAATCTATATCGATTAGCATTACATTATAAATATAATCTATTATTATGAAATACCTGGCATGGCTTGAAGAACACAGGTAACTCAAATATCATTGCAATCATGTTTATTGTCTTCAAAACATCTTTATCTGCATGTTACAGCGATCTCTGTCAGCTACTTTCTGTATCAGTGACGTCCTGGAATGTCACATGACTAAGGTTCTTCTTCATGATCCATTTATGGACTGTTATTGTGCATATAGCGCCCTCAGGCTATTGGTATGAATTGAAAACACAGCACATCTCAGTAAGAAGTGATCATAATGATTACATCGACGCATTTGGGTATAAATTCAATAAACATTATTCCTGTCTATAGAAATATGATGTGAATCTATGGGAATATATCAATATTTCTCCAAGTCTGCACATTTTTGAGCTAAAGCCCTGAGGGACGTTGTTTTGTGAATCGCTGTCATGACGACAGCACGGAGTGTTTTTTATGAATGGACCAGCTGACGCTCATAATTCATATTAAAGGTATCGACTCATTTTTTCATTTCATAACTCCTGACACAAATTAAGACATAACTGTCACTATAAGTTTCTCAGAATACAATAGTGGTCAAATACTGAATCTTGAGTATTATATCTTTTTAACGATGTATAGTTTGTCAAGGTATAACATTAAATCTGATAGTAAATTTGAACTAAATAAACAAAAAACGCGTCAGTGCGCCGGCGCACTGAAGAAGGTTAAGAGGTTAATTCTCTTTTTCGCTTCCTTGGCGACTCTGATACGTATCCTCGAGAATAAGAGTGATCCTCCATCAGCAACAGACTTTCAAAAAGGCTTTCAGGTTTTTATATATCAGTCTCAAGCAATCCCCCTCTTGACATTCGACACGGTGCCATCGAGTGTTAAAACGCAAAAGGCGAAGCTTGAATTAACGGGTATGTCCCTCTTTGGCTAATGTACTTTCAAGATGGAGGGGCAACATGGCGACCGACATTAGAACCCCTTACCCATATGTATTTTCAATGGCATATTATTCACTCACGAGAATACTTTATTACTTGAACGAAGTAAATATACATTAATGAGCACATATATTTTTGAAAGAACTAAGTGTTTTTAGCTAAGAATAAACTAAAAAAGTTACACAGTGTAGCTTTAAGTACCGGTTCAAGAACCGTTTAAGCACCGGAACCGTTTAAAAAATACAGAGTAGGTACTGGTATCGGATAAAACCCAACCGATACCCAACCCTACTTACTACAGTAGTCAACATTTAAAGTGGATCTTAAAAGTTTATCAAAGTTGTCCTAAGACAACAATGGGTAGTATTCAAAATTAATGTATAACTCTGATGAAAGGTTTTGATCCACTTCAAATGTTGGCTACTGTACATTATTGTCAACAAAGGAAAGTGCATTGTAAATTGTTACCGAGCCATTAATAAGGTGAATTGATGTTAAATGACATTACATTTGAGATCTTAAATATCAATAGAGTTTTATGTATATCTTCTCACCACCATATATTTTGTTCTCATTTTAAATTGATCAGTGATTGGTATATGAGCATTTTGATACTGTTTATATAACAAGAATGAAAACACAACATGTGCGTTACGTGTTATTGCTTTATTACAAATGTTGTAATTACATACACATGAAAATAAGTACCGTAAAGGACAAAACAAACACAAGACAACAACACTGTTACTTTGTTACTAGTTTGCAACTTTACTGTAGACAGCCCCTTCTGACGACAGATTCCTGCCAAGGTAAAAGTCCCGGCTGTTGTGTCTAAAAAAATGACTTCAGGTCATTTCTCACTGCGATTGCAGCCCGGGATGCTCGTGCAGTTGACATTCTTCCTGCAGCAAGCAAGTTGTTGTCCCCAGAAACAAGCCTTCTCCATTCTCCTGGCATCTTTTCCCCGATTGCTGTTGTACCATCTGCAAAATTTGGAGGAATGTACTTGGATCCAGGAGATGTTGCAGCATCAGTGAGAGTTAACATATTGTGAAGAGCCACACAAGCCTTCACAACATCCACAGCTTTTTCAGGATGAAACTCCATTGGCCGTCCAAGAATCCTCCAGCGTGCAGCAAGGATACCAAAAGTGTTCTCGATGACTCGCCTGGCCCGCGAGTGTCTATAATTGTACACTTTACAGGCATCATCCAAGTTGGCACCTGTAAAACAAACAAGTGAACAGATTTAAGATAATGTTCTTTCTTACATTCTTCACATCAAATACATGTTATTATTAGTTAATGTGGCACAATTTGTTTTTACCTGGATATGGGCGCACCGGGTTCACATGGAGTGGAAACGCAGCATCTCCCAGGAACAAATGTGGCAGTTTGAGGTTTTCAGGCTGTGGGAGTTCAAGAGTGCCATGAAGAAGTCTGGAACAAAAAATACTGTCCTTGAAAATCCCACCATCACTTTCACGTCCATATGAGCCAATGTCCACCATAGTGAAACAATACTTGGCATCACAGACTGCCATTAGAACAATGGAGTGGGTTCCTTTATAGTTAAAGAAGTCACTTCCAGCATTTGGGGGTGCCTTGATTAGGATGTGTTTCCACACACCCCAAACAGTTGGGAAAGTTCCACACTCTCCAAAATTCATGCTTGATGTCAAGCCACTCGTTGCGTTTTGGTGGAGAGACAAAATCGACCTTTTAAAGGTGCCTTGTGTAATATCCGCAAAAAAAATAAATTCATACTCCACATTCCATACCAGATGGGGGCAGTCTACCTCCAGAAATTGAATTGATCTACTCTAGAGTAACAAACGAGAAACGGCATAGTCTCTACGCTCCGCCCCTACCTTCACAACGACCCTAGAGCCATAGCCGAAGCCGAGCCAACTCCTAATAGAGGACGTTTTGACTCCAGAGGAACGTTGGTTGATGTCAAGTGATTTTTAAATGACATCTTCAGGCTACTCCCCTTCACCAGTGAATGTTCATATTCGTTTTGTTCATATTACATTTTTATTGTTAGTTTGAATTACATTAATTTGACAGACAGCTAGCGCCATTCAGAGCTGCCAACTCTCACGAATTCACCGTCACCGATTCTGTCAATGTTATTACCCAATTCAAACAAAAAATACCGTTTTGGCGCTTGTAAATGTTAAAGTTACACGACAGATCCCTAGCGCACGTGAACAGATCATCTCTACTAGCTAATAGTAAAAACACACGAACACTGTTGAAAGATACAGTATGCTACAACTTACCAAAATGTATTCTTCATACATAATACCGACCAATCATTTTTTTAATCAGTGTGCAGAGGTCAATAACATAGCTGGAGAACAAATATGTCAGATTTACCTCAGGAAAGCAATTTAGTAAACATAATATAGCTCACGTAGTTCTCATTACACCTTTCAATGTAGCCATCGCTAACTTTAGAACTTATATCGAACAGCCTTCGATACATTTCTATGTTATAACTTCCCGAAAAAACTAAACAAACATATAAAACAAACTTCTAGCGAAATACTACCTCATCTTACTTACCAATCCAAAAGAAATGTTGCAAGTTCTCAAACCTCAAACCTCATTTCTTTCATTTCCATTAGTTGTCTCCAACGATGGAAAGCAGTGCCAATGTTAACTCTGGTTCTGCTCCTTTTTTTATTCGATTTTATTTGTGATTCAGAGCGCGTTTTTTTCCCTGCAGCGGGTGGTTGTGGTAAGGGTCTCTTGCCAAGAGCTTCAGCCATTCTTCCGCTCTCTTCCCTGAACTGAACTAGTAGTGGGGTGTACTTTCCACACGATTGACATCAGGTTCAAGTACGCCCACAAGCCGTGCGACTTATTCGTGTATTGCAGTTTGGCTGGTGTTGCCCGCATACCGCCTCCCATGGCCGAAACTGGTATTATGACATCTGTCGGGCCGGGGCTAGTAATTTAGCATGCTAATTCAGGTTGATATATCTCTGCAACACTATAACTTTTCATTTTTTTAATGACATCATCGCCCTTATTTCTTCTCATTCTTTTGATCCGTGTAACTAATTTTTTGTATATTTTTAACTCAATTCTGACACATGGCACCTTTCAAGCAGTCCATATTGCTTGGCAGACCTCACTATCACTGAGACTGTGGTCGATCCCAAATTGTAGCTGGAGGCAACACATTTCTGGGCACTTCCAGATGCAAGTATGCGCAGCGTGACAGCCAGTCCCACATATATATGGGGACGTCACATCACTACTGTATTGTGTCGAGGCTTCAAAACAATCCAACACCCGTCTCCACGGTGACCCCTAGTGGTCAGAACAGTGTCAATGCCGGGCCAAACATGCATACAAACACTTTTTATAAATCTATTGCAAATTTTTTTATTGAAAGTAAAATATTTCAAATGCAATTATTTAATCATCAAATAACATTATTAAGTGTCTATGTTCTTTTTTCAATTGTCAGGGTTTGTTTGTTCTATGAATGGCTCAGCTAAACAGGACAATAAGAAACTATTAACTACCATTCATTTTATTATACTAATGTCTAATTAAAACATCTACAAATGTATAATATGTATGTAATATGTAAAATCCACAGACACTTGTTCATTGCTTCCCATTTCAAAACATTTCTAAACAATTATGATGTAATGAAGCCTCTTTTACTGAAATCACGGGACTCTATCAGTTTGATACACGTTCCGAACCATTGATTCAGAACAAAAGATTCGTAACTGTTTCAAAGCTTCAAAGCAGTGTTTTGAAATTGCCATCACTATAAATACTGCTTTTGGATCCTCAACCTCCGTCTCAGAGCAGTTCATAACAGAGAAGAAGAATGTTTTCGAAGTTGCAATCAAAAAAAAAATTAGTTTTATCTGCAAATCAGTATGTCAATTTATGCAATAAGAGTACCTAGATAATTTTGTAGTACAATCATAAATCCTTAACTACAGCTGTTATAACATGAACAGTATACATTTATATTCGTACCCAAAATTTTATACTGTTTTACTTGCTTTATAAAAGAATCTCTTGTCCTTCACAGACTGTCCAGATAATGATTGGTCTGTGGACTTTCCTGTTGGGAATCATCTCTTCAATTCATGCAGAATCCATCTTTGTGTTTAGTGGTATTCCTTACTGGGGATCTTTCATCGTAAGAAACAATTAAATGTTGTGTCTTTTTTAACACAAGTCACATTTTCCAACAGAAGCCTTGATTTTTGTCTCTCTCTCTCTCTCAGTACATCACCGCAGGCTTGCTCTGCATTTCTGCAGAAAACAAACTGAATTCACCCTCAAGTTTGTGTTTGGTATGTACACAACACTTGTTATTTTTAGGGGTTTGAGCACCAGAGGTACTGGAACATTATTGTGTTTGTACTGATTTTCTGTACTGATTTCTTCTTCCTTTTTCTGCCATAAGTGTATGGGCATCAGTGACCGTAATTCACAGTGAACCAAAATTAGTCAGGAACAGCAACTTTATCTCCTGCTACATGCAACACCCAAAATAATGAAACTTAATAGACATAGACTACGGCACATTTTGAGAATTCACACCAAATTGTGTATTGTTTGCTGTAAAATACATTATTTTATTAAATGATAGTATCCCTTAATCATCCACATGAGCCATTGGTGCTTGGACCCTGATGTCAAGTAGTGTATTTTATTTATCAGATTCCATATACTTTTCCATCTATGTTAACAAGCAAAAGTCTTTGCTAATTTATTATTCCATTTTATGTTTTTCTTTCTACCTATAGGTGAAAGGTTCACTTGGAATGAACATTTTCAGTGCTATAACTGCAGGCACTTCCTTGATCCTAATTTCATTTGATTTGACTCTAGGGCCATTTTACAGTTACTGCAACGGTTATGGTTGTTATGATTATGATGGAAAGTATACGGTATGTCACCAACTTTTCTATTCACATTTATTTAATAATTACAATGAGATCACTGTGTGGTCAGTACAGTTATCTTTTTTTCCCAACATTTCAGAGGTAGTTTATAGACATTTTACTATTACTGATAATTTACAATTAAAGAAAGTATTAACATTATACATTAATTTTAAACTCCGTCCAGTTTGACCTATAAATATGGTTTATTACTTTATGAACCTCAAGGATGATTCTGAACTTCTGAACAGCCTGTGTACTGATGTGAGTGCTAATCATCAATTATTTTGTCATTATATGTGCTAATGTTGAATTCTCTCTCAGACTCTCTTCTAGGGAATCAGTAGTGTATCTCTAGCTATGTTTCCATCCACTTGTCAATCGAATCATCTGAAGTTCGGTAAAAAAACTCATGCGAATTAAGCTGGTGAAAGTGTGTTTCCATCCAACGGCTTTAAAGCGAATAAAAACCTGTGCGTAATGACGTCACATGCTGTTTTGCGATCAAATTGGTATATCGAATTGATTTGAGACATTTTAAGGTGTTTCCATTCATTTTCGCGCTGAATCGCACAACATTCAAGCAAACATTTGCGAACAAAGTTTTGCTAGACAAAATGGATGGCGCATCTGCCAACAAATGATCAATATTGCAAGTTGTAGCCTAGTGCTTAAGTGCCAGCTGATAGCGACATATGTAAGGGATGATGTATAGCGAGGCGGTTGTTAGCCTGAAGGGGGTTGTTTACATCCCGCTTATTACATGGCTAACGTTACCTACCAAATAAATAAATAATTTGACACAAAATATTGATTTAAAAAGGAGTTTATGGATTTAAAAACGATTGTACTCCTTCCGCTAAAGAAAATAGTCCGTTCCGTCTCTGAACTGCGTCCATGGCAACGCTGTTTTTCATGGCAACGGTGTGTTAAACTTAGCAGCTGTCTGTTTTCAAGAAATAACACACAGCATTCTACATTAGAATTCAACCAAGCCATGTAATAATAAGCTATAATAAGAAAACAACGACGGTATCAACACTGCTATGATGATGCAGATGCACGTAAATGCCTGTGGTGTGGGAGACAGCGCTCCAAACAGTTCTGGGAGATCGTGGTTCAGAGACACCTCACGGAAACCCTTTGGTTGAAGCATTTTTGTGCTTTGTCCACTTACATCTGTCTTTGTTGACACCGGCCATGTGTGCGCAAAGCCGCAAACAGAGCGGAAATACTGGGCGGAAATGAACAAACTACTTCTTCTATGTTTTGTGGCGTGTTGCAACCATAAAAGGACCTAAAACTTAATCGCAATTCATTATTTATTCGGCAAATAACGTTTCCATCAGCGTTTATCGCATAAGCCGTATATCGATCAAGATAAAATCCGATGAGACCGAACGTATTTCATTTGAGTCGATATTCATGAAATTCAAGCGAATTTTACTGTTTCCATAAGGCATTTTTCATTCGATATCACTTAATTCGGATAAAAACGTGTCGATGGAAACATAGCTAGTGTTTAATTAAACCTTGTGGGCTGCATCAGAGTGCTCCATTTTGTTTGTATTTATCTTTGTCTTATATTAAGCATCGGTATCGGGATTAGTGCTGCCGCGATTAGTCGACTTAGTCGACGTAATCGACCATGCAAATTAGTCGACGGCAATTTTTTTAGTCGACGTGTCGTTTTACTATTGACCGCTATTTATTTTTGGTCTCCCGTCACAAACGGCTCACTTTAATTCACCTCCACACACCAGTCTGTGCGCCATGCGCGCCCTGCTGGTTTATCTGCTATAATTTTCCTTCACGTTCCCGCCCGCCTTCACTGCTTTGATATGAAAAATTGCGGCGGCAGGTGACGGAGCTTTCACAGTGGGCTCGTTTGCTGCGGTCCGAGTGCGAGCGCGATTGTTCCCGGCGCCCCCCGCAGCATTGGTCTGGTTTCACACTCAATTCTATCGAACCCTGTTGAGTTTGCGTGCATCTTATGCCATCGCAAACGTGCACGGCCCATGATAGAAAACAGGACGCGGGTCAATATATTGTGTTTTTCAAACGGACTCTTTTGAGGAGACAGTGGATTTCCAAATGTGTTGCCCTGATTGCACGCGCAATGCGCGAATACACTGCAGACTCAACTCTCGCGTATCCAAGGTAAATCATCAACACTATCATCCCTTACATGTGTTTTATTTAACTAAATGCATCATAATCAGCTAAAACGCATGGGCAGGTTACTTAACTTCCTGAATAGGGGTGTCACGATTCTCCAAATCCTCGATTCGATTAAGTTTTCGATTCCAAGGTCACGATTCGATTCGATTCTCGATTTAAAAAATGTTAGTCGTGTTGCCAGTGGACGAATATGGTACACGCACATAGCAGAGCTTGCAAACTGTGGCTTTTTTGTCGACAACGCGAACGTTGTCAACATACCGCACTGCAAATCCAAAATACCTCCACACCGGCGACTTCAGAGAAGCAGGAGGGTGTTCAAGTTCCGTTGATGGGTCTTCGATATCTGCAGTTGCCATGATGTGTCAGTTAGAGGACTCGCAGCCTTTCAACAGGTGTTTTGTTTTCCGCACCGTGATGAGTCATTCATCATAAACGATCTGTTCATTGCCTCTGTCACGCGACAAATGAACAAAAGACTCGGAAGGTAAAGTAATTATTTGTTCCATGTAGTGTAAATTATTTTTCACTGCATTCATGATGTACATAATGTTCGGGGAATTTGCATGTTAATAGTATAACATTTAAAGCCCCTGAAATGACTAGAAAAAAAGTTTAGTTAATTTTGATGAACGAGATTGAACAATAGAGTCTGTAAAACGATCCGAACTTTCCATCACGGACGCGACATGGGGCGTGGCAGTATCGACGATACCATTTTTTATTTCGATTTCGATACCATTGAATTAATTTCGATCGATTTCGATTTAATATTGAAATCGTGACACCCTTATTCCTGAACAAGCGCTCCCGAGTCCGTGTTGCTTTCACATTCCCGCGAACCGCGGTACGGGCCCGCCATGCACGCAGGTGTAAACGCGAGCTACATAACTGCGTGCCTGAGAGCTAATTTAAGTAATACATACATGTTTGTTATTAGAGGATTAGATTAGGACTCTGACCAATATGGTATAGCCTAATGGAAATGCAGATACTTAATGCTTAGATTGTTAATACATAATGTTTTTGAACAGGTGACATTTTATGTTTTGGCCCTTCAGTTGAGTTCAAAATAAAATGGACACAACGAAATAAACACTTGATTTTTTTTTTAATTAGTCGTTTAGATTAGTCGACTAATCGAAAAATTAGTCGAAAGATTAGTCGTTAGAAAATTAGTCGTTAGTGGCAGCACTAATCGGGATCGGTATCGGCCGATCACCATGACAATAAATCGGCAATCGGTATCGGCTGCAAAAATCCTGATCGGAGCATCCCTACAAACTTTACCCGTCTAGTAGAATTTTCGCGACTACGGCATCAGTGGGAAGCCCAACCTGTGCTTTTAGCGCACGCCAGGGTGTGAAATATTCACCCAAAATCACTCTGGTCTTGTTTCTATATTCTGCGGCCTTTCTCTTCTTATCATACACTTCGTATACATTTTTTCTCTTTCGACCCTCAGCCATTTTCAAAGGAACGGCTGAAACCGTAACTCATCACACATAATACAACTGAAAGTGCTCATGCGCAGAAAGAAATTTATCCCCAAATTTAAATGTTTTAATTTAGGCTATTCTGCGCCAGTTTAGCGCAGCACGTAGAACACTCGAGAACCGCACCTGCGGCTGGCTGCACTGCTGCTTCGCGCTCAGTAAGGAATATAGGTAGTTTTGCTGTATTCATTCAGTTAGAATGCTATTTGTTT
Source organism: Rhinichthys osculus (assembly GCA_029959095.1). Classification (NCBI taxonomy): domain Eukaryota; kingdom Metazoa; phylum Chordata; class Actinopteri; order Cypriniformes; family Leuciscidae; genus Rhinichthys; species Rhinichthys osculus. The sequence continues at coordinate 7,553,344 of JARWKJ010000013.1, read as the reverse complement.
TGGCTTTAGTCAACAAAATCTCCAAGAAATCTAAATCTTTTCTCTGGCTGCATTTTACAAAAAAAGACAAGACTGTGGAGTGCAAGCTGTGCTGCTGCGCCATTCACATATAGGCGTAGAAAACGCTAGGCGCGGCGCGTTCTCCTTTTTCCAAAGCGCTAGGGCGGTTGCGCTCCGGAGGCGTCTGTTGTTTCTAAGCTTGTTGTTGTTGTTGTTAAGGTTCTTGTTACATGACCTACGGTGCGCTTGCAGCATTCTGAAAAGTTAAGATGTTTTTATCTCGATGCGGCACGAACGCGCTTGGAAAAAATGAGCGTGTCGCTTCCATTATCAGCGCACATGCCGCGCGCCTACATTTGAAATAACGAACTTGAGCGCGCAAAAGACGCCTGCTCTGCATCCCTTCAACCTCCACTCCTCCAGAGCACATATTTTCCAAAGCAGGATTTATTATTAAGTCGAGGAGCTGTCTTTTACCCAAGAATGTGGAAATGTTAGTGTTTTTGGTCCACAACATAAAAAAGGTGGACTAGGCCTGCAAATCTGTAAGTAGCTTTAACGGCTTTATTAGACTGACTCAATAGATTGTGTTTTATGTTTTTATTTGTACACTTGACGCGTTTGAAAATAGCCTAAATAATGTTACAAAATGAAAATAAACCTATATGCCTTCCTACTGTACAGCCTATAATTATTAGGATAGTTTTTTAGGCTATTTGGGTTTGTGTGTTTTAAAATGCCTAGATCGGCTGAACAAAAGTTAACACAAAGCTTTGAAAGTAAAGAAGAATATACACCAGTATAAACTAGAGCTTTTGTTATGATTTTTCAGGTGCGCGATTGTGACGGTCACTATAGATCTAGGACAGAACTTCTCACTTTGCAATTAAAAAAAATCACTACTAAATTCACTTTTCAACTAATTTTATTATTATAGTTTTATGTAGTATTGATTTTTTGTTGTTGTTTTATAAATGCTCTATGACAATTGTTTAATAAATGTTCAATAAAAATGCAAAACATCGCATCTTTTTTTATTTTTATTTTATTGACTGATCGTTGTGCAGGACAGGACTTTGGTTGACTAAGGATTTCTCTGGTTGACTAACCTTACAGCCTTAACGACTAGTCATTTCTTTTGGGATGAATGAATGATGAAATGTAAAAAAAGAAATGTAATCAGATATTGGATTCGAGTCAAAACACAATGATTCAGAATTCCTTCCAATAAACACATTTACTGTCAATAGTAAACAGTATATTCCACAATATGAATTGGAAATGCTGGAAAGATGAAAAGATTCAGTTGAACAAAGTTCATGAATAAAACGACTCAGTTGAACAAATATCGTGAATCAAAGGATTCAGTTTAAAGAGTTGTTCAAATTTCTCCGATCAGTTCAAGTACAAAAAACAAAGTCTGTCCATTTCAGAAGAAAAAATAAATCAATTTTCTTTTGTTTTTCGGACTCAAAGGACTTTGATTCATGGGATTTAGTGATTGATTGAAGACATCTTACCAGTTGATAGTTTCAAAACAGGATACTTGCGGATCACGTTCACATAGGAATAAACTGAGAATAAGGAAACACAGCCTTGCAAAAGACAAGACAAACGTAAAATAATTAATGTTAAGTATGCGCATCTCAAATGACACATTAATCTAACTTATCGACATTTATAGAACAGATCAACACTCATAAAACACTCATTGTCTCAACTCATGATGATACAATAAGCATCGTTACATGTGGTAGCTTTAGCGTTAGCTAACTAGCTCAGCTCGTGCTGTGAGTGCGGCCTACTCATATCAAATCATTTCTGAAATTGACATACCTAGCTATATCTTTCATATGTCTTTTTATATTCAGATTTAATATTTTTAAAAATCACTCACCAAAACCAAATTCAATACAGATTTCCACTCCACTTTTCTCTCTATGACAACACACCAGCCTGACGTATCCAAAGTTTCCAAGTGCACTCAATCACAGTTCCCGTTCGATTATGATTTTGTGAAAGAAGTTTGTGGAGAAATGCTCCGTGTGCTGCTGCCTGTCTGACCTGTTCTCATCTGATTTCGTCTGTTGAATGCTGACGACGGCACCGGCGCGAACTGTGGGCGGGCCTAATGAACATGCCGCTACTGTTGGTTCTTAGGGCTGTCAGTCAATGCAGCACAATCAGTGATTGGATGAATCGCGTTTCTTTGTAGAACACTTTAATTCTTTATATTTCTTAACTTTTTCCAACTCTCAAGTCATTTACTGGTGGCCTGGGTTACCCGGGTTACAAATGTATTTCTAAAACATGGTTCTAGCTTAGATTATGGCCCAGTTGTTTGGTCGAGTGCATATAGACAAAAAATGTACAGGTGAAAGATTGTCTCTGCTTTGTTTTATAATAAATATTTCTGTGTCTAGAATTCCTAATTTCCTTTACTCTCAATTTTTGTATAGTAGTGCTAGTCATGATTTTAACAGCAGGCATGCATAAAAGGGATTTTTATTTTATTTCGAAAACCACTGCAAAACATCGACTGTAAAATGTAAAGAAGAATGAAACTATTGAAGGATTTACCATTGATATTACACATTTTGACAAGAGACACTCTACACAAGAAAAATGAGTTTTAAAAAATATTTTAAGGAACATTTAATAGCACTATATATAGTAAATTGTTGATTTTGATATTTGGAATGAATGTTAGGTTAATTGACTTAACTTTTTATTTTTTTGATTAAATGTAGTTTTATTACTAGTCCTAAAAGTGTGCCCATATACATGTCTCAAATTTGTTGTAAATATCTCATTTTGTTTTGAAGTTGAGACACTTATATTTATGAGAGCATAAAAATTATGCATCGATGATATTGATTGGATTTTTTTTTTTTCAGTTTCTATCATAATTTTGACATTTGGGCATTATTGTTTAGCTATTTACTTATGTTTTCAAATTGCCTGTGTTTTTTTGTTTTTTTTTGTCTCGATCGGACTAATGGTCTTTGAAGATAACAGTAATTCTTTTTAAGCTCTAAATGACACGTTACAAAACCAAAAGGCAAAACCTGGCATGTTTGGTATTGTTGGACTCGGCAAGGATTCAGGAGTATAAGGAGGTCACTCCTGTGAAAAAACGCTGGCTTGAAAAGTCTCAGGCTCCTTCAGGGCATTTTGCTGATGACGTATACTGAGTTTTTTTAGCTACACCAATGTTCTCATAGACTATCAAGGTACCCTGGACAAAGACACTGCATGCCATCTTTCATTAGACTAACGTTTGGATGTGGTTATTACCATTGTCATGATTTTTTTCCATGTTATAGCGCCACCAAGTGGCCAATCGTCGCAATTTTTTTCATGCCACCTCAGATTGTGCTCATGAACATGTGTCCCAAATTTAGCGAAAATATCTCTTTCCGTTCACAAGTTATAACCATTTTAGTAAAAGTGGCTCTGGTGCCATCAAACGTTTTGGTTCCCCTTAGCAACCGACAATTGAAATTTAATTTTTTTTTTTATGATTATTGACAATCAGACTCCAGAGAATATTTCTGCAGTGGTTTAGTTCCAATCAGGCCAAAAACCTAGGAGTAGTTCGCAAAAGTAGGTTTTACACAAAAACGCAATTTACTCGAAATTGGAGCCTGAAGGGCGAGCCAATCCGAGGCATGCATCTTGTCCGGCTCGAGCCAAGGATTCCAACGATGTAAGACACTTGAGCCTACGCCCGACGGTTGAGGAGTTATGAGCCATTTCGTACTTTTGCCCGCTGTAGCGCCACCTATGGGCCAATCGGGGCGTGCCTTGGTGAGGCTGTAGGCGGTGAGAGTACTACCAGCCCCCAAAGTTTCAAGTCTCTACGACTTACGGTTCGTCCTGCCCGATCAGTTTTACGTGGAGAATGTTGCATGATGGGAAAATTAACAATAACAATAGGGTTTCAGCACTGAAGTGCTTGAACCCCTAATAAAAAGGGACTAAAAAGGCCTATAAAAAAAAACCTTAGGGTCCACGCACTTGACGCTTGTGCTGCTGCTTTCCAAAAACTTTATCAAGCCTTTTAACATGTGCCTCGGAGAGGAGAAAGTCGCTTTTTTGCCTTTTTGGCTCATTTTTCATGGAAATGTGGTGATTTTTGTTTTACCTTTTAAACTGCGACACCTCCACCGATGGCCCGATCTCCGTCAAACTTTGCACGCTTCCTCGGAATAATATGGCGCACATGCTCAGCTAATTTGGTGAAGTTTTGAGCAGAGCAGACCCTTTTTCAGTCATTTAAATGTCATTTTGCATAGGATATTATAGAGCATTTTACACCTTTATAACAGTTAAAGGGCCACCGGTGGCCCGACGTCCATAAAAGCTTCCAGGCCTCTTTAGGGCCAGGTGACGCATGCGCTCACGGCCGGTTTTGTGAGGTTGTATGCAAATCAGGCAGGAAGAGGGCCGCTTTCAGCCATTTCATGGGATTTGCCATAGAAATACATCATTTTGGCACCTGTTTAACAGTTAGAGCGCCACCAAGTGGCCGGTCGCCCTGTCCTTTTTCACGCGACCACAGAATGAGCTCTCACACAGGCGCGTTGAGTTTGGTGGAAATATCTCGTTCCGTTGACGAGTTATAGGCAATTTAGTAAAAGGGGCCCCTCCCACTCGGAACGTTTCGGCGGCCCTTAGGGACCGTGAACCCAAATTTCCACTTTTTTTTGATAATTATTGACATTCGGACTCCATAGAATCTTGCCGCACTGGTTTGGTTCCGGCCGGCCCAAAAACCTAGGACTAGTTCGCAAAAGTAGGTTTTACGGAAAACCCAAAATACCCGAAAATGCACCCAGGGTGACGAGCCAATCCGAGGCATGCATCTTGTCCGGCTCGAGCCAAGGATTCCAACGATGTAAGACACTTGAGCCTACGCCCGACGGTTGAGGAGTTATGAGCCATTTCGTACTTTTGCCCGCTGTAGCGCCACCTATGGGCCAATCGGGGCGTGCCTTGGTGAGGCTGTAGGCGGTGAGAGTACTACCAGCCCCCAAAGTTTCAAGTCTCTACGACTTACGGTTCGTCCTGCCCGATCAGTTTTACGTGGAGAATGTTGCATGATGGGAAAATTAACAATAACAATAGGGTTTCAGCACTGAAGTGCTTGAACCCCTAATAAAAAGGGACTAAAAAGGCCTATAAAAAAAAACCTTAGGGTCCACGCACTTGACGCTTGTGCTGCTGCTTTCCAAAAACTTTATCAAGCCTTTTAACATGTGCCTCGGAGAGGAGAAAGTCGCTTTTTTGCCTTTTTGGCTCATTTTTCATGGAAATGTGGTGATTTTTGTTTTACCTTTTAAACTGCGACACCTCCACCGATGGCCCGATCTCCGTCAAACTTTGCACGCTTCCTCGGAATAATATGGCGCACATGCTCAGCTAATTTGGTGAAGTTTTGAGCAGAGCAGACCCTTTTTCAGTCATTTAAATGTCATTTTGCATAGGATATTATAGAGCATTTTACACCTTTATAACAGTTAAAGGGCCACCGGTGGCCCGACGTCCATAAAAGCTTCCAGGCCTCTTTAGGGCCAGGTGACGCATGCGCTCACGGCCGGTTTTGTGAGGTTGTATGCAAATCAGGCAGGAAGAGGGCCGCTTTCAGCCATTTCATGGGATTTGCCATAGAAATACATCATTTTGGCACCTGTTTAACAGTTAGAGCGCCACCAAGTGGCCGGTCGCCCTGTCCTTTTTCACGCGACCACAGAATGAGCTCTCACACAGGCGCGTTGAGTTTGGTGGAAATATCTCGTTCCGTTGACGAGTTATAGGCAATTTAGTAAAAGGGGCCCCTCCCACTCGGAACGTTTCGGCGGCCCTTAGGGACCGTGAACCCAAATTTCCACTTTTTTTTGATAATTATTGACATTCGGACTCCATAGAATCTTGCCGCACTGGTTTGGTTCCGGCCGGCCCAAAAACCTAGGACTAGTTCGCAAAAGTAGGTTTTACGGAAAACCCAAAATACCCGAAAATGCACCCAGGGTGACGAGCCAATCCGAGGCATGCATCTTGTCCGGCTCGAGCCAAGGATTCCAACGATGTAAGACACTTGAGCCTACGCCCGACGGTTGAGGAGTTATGAGCCATTTCGTACTTTTGCCCGCTGTAGCGCCACCTATGGGCCAATCGGGGCGTGCCTTGGTGAGGCTGTAGGCGGTGAGAGTACTACCAGCCCCCAAAGTTTCAAGTCTCTACGACTTACGGTTCGTCCTGCCCGATCAGTTTTACGTGGAGAATGTTGCATGATGGGAAAATTAACAATAACAATAGGGTTTCAGCACTGAAGTGCTTGAACCCCTAATAAAAAGGGACTAAAAAGGCCTATAAAAAAAAAACCTTAGGGTCCACGCACTTGACGCTTGTGCTGGTGCTTTCCAAAAACTTTATCAAGCCTTTTAACATGTGCCTCGGAGAGGAGAAAGTCGCTTTTTTGCCTTTTTGGCTCATTTTTCATGGAAATGTGGTGATTTTTGTTTTACCTTTTAAACTGCGACACCTCCACCGATGGCCCGATCTCCGTCAAACTTTGCACGCTTCCTCAGAATAATATGGCGCACATGCTCAGCTAATTTGGTGAAGTTATGAGCAGAGCAGACCCTTTTTCAGTCATTTAAATGTCATTTTGCATAGGATATTATAGAGCATTTTACACCGTTATAACAGTTAAAGGGCCACCGGTGGCCCGACGTCCATAAAAGCTTCCAGGCCTCTTTAGGGCCAGGTGACGCATGCGCTCACGGCCGGTTTTGTGAGGTTGTATGCAAATCAGGCAGGAAGAGGGCCGCTTTCAGCCATTTCATGGGATTTGCCATAGAAATACATCATTTTGGCACCTGTTTAACAGTTAGAGCGCCACCAAGTGGCCGGTCGCCCTGTCCTTTTTCACGCGACCACAGAATGAGCTCTCACACAGGCGCGTTGAGTTTGGTGGAAATATCTCGTTCCGTTGACGAGTTATAGGCAATTTAGTAAAAGGGGCCCCTCCCACTCGGAACGTTTCGGCGGCCCTTAGGGACCGTGAACCCAAATTTCCACTTTTTTTTGATAATTATTGACATTCGGACTCCATAGAATCTTGCCGCACTGGTTTGGTTCCGGCCGGCCCAAAAACCTAGGACTAGTTCGCAAAAGTAGGTTTTACGGAAAACCCAAAATACCCGAAAATGCACCCAGGGTGACGAGCCAATCCGAGGCATGCATCTTGTCCGGCTCGAGCCAAGGATTCCAACGATGTAAGACACTTGAGCCTACGCCCGACGGTTGAGGAGTTATGAGCCATTTCGTACTTTTGCCCGCTGTAGCGCCACCTATGGGCCAATCGGGGCGTGCCTTGGTGAGGCTGTAGGCGGTGAGAGTACTACCAGCCCCCAAAGTTTCAAGTCTCTACGACTTACGGTTCGTCCTGCCCGATCAGTTTTACGTGGAGAATGTTGCATGATGGGAAAATTAACAATAACAATAGGGTTTCAGCACTGAAGTGCTTGAACCCCTAATAAAAAGGGACTAAAAAGGCCTATAAAAAAAAAACCTTAGGGTCCACGCACTTGACGCTTGTGCTGGTGCTTTCCAAAAACTTTATCAAGCCTTTTAACATGTGCCTCGGAGAGGAGAAAGTCGCTTTTTTGCCTTTTTGGCTCATTTTTCATGGAAATGTGGTGATTTTTGTTTTACCTTTTAAACTGCGACACCTCCACCGATGGCCCGATCTCCGTCAAACTTTGCACGCTTCCTCAGAATAATATGGCGCACATGCTCAGCTAATCTGGTGAAGTTATGAGCAGAGCAGACCCTTTTTCAGTCATTTAAATGTCATTTTGCATAGGATATTATAGAGCATTTTACACCGTTATAACAGTTAAAGGGCCACCGGTGGCCCGACGTCCATAAAAGCTTCCAGGCCTCTTTAGGGCCAGGTGACGCATGCGCTCACGGCCGGTTTTGTGAGGTTGTATGCAAATCAGGCAGGAAGAGGGCCGCTTTCAGCCATTTCATGGGATTTGCCATAGAAATACATCATTTTGGCACCTGTTTAACAGTTAGAGCGCCACCAAGTGGCCGGTCGCCCTGTCCTTTTTCACGCGACCACAGAATGAGCTCTCACACAGGCGCGTTGAGTTTGGTGGAAATATCTCGTTCCGTTGACGAGTTATAGGCAATTTAGTAAAAGGGGCCCCTCCCACTCGGAACGTTTCGGCGGCCCTTAGGGACCGTGAACCCAAATTTCCACTTTTTTTTGATAATTATTGACATTCGGACTCCATAGAATCTTGCCGCACTGGTTTGGTTCCGGCCGGCCCAAAAACCTAGGACTAGTTCGCAAAAGTAGGTTTTACGGAAAACCCAAAATACCCGAAAATGCACCCAGGGTGACGAGCCAATCCGAGGCATGCATCTTGTCCGGCTCGAGCCAAGGATTCCAACGATGTAAGACACTTGAGCCTACGCCCGACGGTTGAGGAGTTATGAGCCATTTCGTACTTTTGCCCGCTGTAGCGCCACCTATGGGCCAATCGGGGCGTGCCTTGGTGAGGCTGTAGGCGGTGAGAGTACTACCAGCCCCCAAAGTTTCAAGTCTCTACGACTTACGGTTCGTCCTGCCCGATCAGTTTTACGTGGAGAATGTTGCATGATGGGAAAATTAACAATAACAATAGGGTTTCAGCACTGAAGTGCTTGAACCCCTAATAAAAAGGGACTAAAAAGGCCTATAAAAAAAAAACCTTAGGGTCCACGCACTTGACGCTTGTGCTGGTGCTTTCCAAAAACTTTATCAAGCCTTTTAACATGTGCCTCGGAGAGGAGAAAGTCGCTTTTTTGCCTTTTTGGCTCATTTTTCATGGAAATGTGGTGATTTTTGTTTTACCTTTTAAACTGCGACACCTCCACCGATGGCCCGATCTCCGTCAAACTTTGCACGCTTCCTCAGAATAATATGGCGCACATGCTCAGCTAATTTGGTGAAGTTATGAGCAGAGCAGACCCTTTTTCAGTCATTTAAATGTCATTTTGCATAGGATATTATAGAGCATTTTACACCGTTATAACAGTTAAAGGGCCACCGGTGGCCCGACGTCCATAAAAGCTTCCAGGCCTCTTTAGGGCCAGGTGACGCATGCGCTCACGGCCGGTTTTGTGAGGTTGTATGCAAATCAGGCAGGAAGAGGGCCGCTTTCAGCCATTTCATGGGATTTGCCATAGAAATACATCATTTTGGCACCTGTTTAACAGTTAGAGCGCCACCAAGTGGCCGGTCGCCCTGTCCTTTTTCACGCGACCACAGAATGAGCTCTCACACAGGCGCGTTGAGTTTGGTGGAAATATCTCGTTCCGTTGACGAGTTATAGGCAATTTAGTAAAAGGGGCCCCTCCCACTCGGAACGTTTCGGCGGCCCTTAGGGACCGTGAACCCAAATTTCCACTTTTTTTTGATAATTATTGACATTCGGACTCCATAGAATCTTGCCGCACTGGTTTGGTTCCGGCCGGCCCAAAAACCTAGGACTAGTTCGCAAAAGTAGGTTTTACGGAAAACCCAAAATACCCGAAAATGCACCCAGGGTGACGAGCCAATCCGAGGCATGCATCTTGTCCGGCTCGAGCCAAGGATTCCAACGATGTAAGACACTTGAGCCTACGCCCGACGGTTGAGGAGTTATGAGCCATTTCGTACTTTTGCCCGCTGTAGCGCCACCTATGGGCCAATCGGGGCGTGCCTTGGTGAGGCTGTAGGCGGTGAGAGTACTACCAGCCCCCAAAGTTTCAAGTCTCTACGACTTACGGTTCGTCCTGCCCGATCAGTTTTACGTGGAGAATGTTGCATGATGGGAAAATTAACAATAACAATAGGGTTTCAGCACTGAAGTGCTTGAACCCCTAATAAAAAGGGACTAAAAAGGCCTATAAAAAAAAAACCTTAGGGTCCACGCACTTGACGCTTGTGCTGGTGCTTTCCAAAAACTTTATCAAGCCTTTTAACATGTGCCTCGGAGAGGAGAAAGTCGCTTTTTTGCCTTTTTGGCTCATTTTTCATGGAAATGTGGTGATTTTTGTTTTACCTTTTAAACTGCGACACCTCCACCGATGGCCCGATCTCCGTCAAACTTTGCACGCTTCCTCAGAATAATATGGCGCACATGCTCAGCTAATTTGGTGAAGTTATGAGCAGAGCAGACCCTTTTTCAGTCATTTAAATGTCATTTTGCATAGGATATTATAGAGCATTTTACACCGTTATAACAGTTAAAGGGCCACCGGTGGCCCGACGTCCATAAAAGCTTCCAGGCCTCTTTAGGGCCAGGTGACGCATGCGCTCACGGCCGGTTTTGTGAGGTTGTATGCAAATCAGGCAGGAAGAGGGCCGCTTTCAGCCATTTCATGGGATTTGCCATAGAAATACATCATTTTGGCACCTGTTTAACAGTTAGAGCGCCACCAAGTGGCCGGTCGCCCTGTCCTTTTTCACGCGACCACAGAATGAGCTCTCACACAGGCGCGTTGAGTTTGGTGGAAATATCTCGTTCCGTTGACGAGTTATAGGCAATTTAGTAAAAGGGGCCCCTCCCACTCGGAACGTTTCGGCGGCCCTTAGGGACCGTGAACCCAAATTTCCACTTTTTTTTGATAATTATTGACATTCGGACTCCATAGAATCTTGCCGCACTGGTTTGGTTCCGGCCGGCCCAAAAACCTAGGACTAGTTCGCAAAAGTAGGTTTTACGGAAAACCCAAAATACCCGAAAATGCACCCAGGGTGACGAGCCAATCCGAGGCATGCATCTTGTCCGGCTCGAGCCAAGGATTCCAACGATGTAAGACACTTGAGCCTACGCCCGACGGTTGAGGAGTTATGAGCCATTTCGTACTTTTGCCCGCTGTAGCGCCACCTATGGGCCAATCGGGGCGTGCCTTGGTGAGGCTGTAGGCGGTGAGAGTACTACCAGCCCCCAAAGTTTCAAGTCTCTACGACTTACGGTTCGTCCTGCCCGATCAGTTTTACGTGGAGAATGTTGCATGATGGGAAAATTAACAATAACAATAGGGTTTCAGCACTGAAGTGCTTGAACCCCTAATAAAAAGGGACTAAAAAGGCCTATAAAAAAAAAACCTTAGGGTCCACGCACTTGACGCTTGTGCTGGTGCTTTCCAAAAACTTTATCAAGCCTTTTAACATGTGCCTCGGAGAGGAGAAAGTCGCTTTTTTGCCTTTTTGGCTCATTTTTCATGGAAATGTGGTGATTTTTGTTTTACCTTTTAAACTGCGACACCTCCACCGATGGCCCGATCTCCGTCAAACTTTGCACGCTTCCTCAGAATAATATGGCGCACATGCTCAGCTAATTTGGTGAAGTTATGAGCAGAGCAGACCCTTTTTCAGTCATTTAAATGTCATTTTGCATAGGATATTATAGAGCATTTTACACCGTTATAACAGTTAAAGGGCCACCGGTGGCCCGACGTCCATAAAAGCTTCCAGGCCTCTTTAGGGCCAGGTGACGCATGCGCTCACGGCCGGTTTTGTGAGGTTGTATGCAAATCAGGCAGGAAGAGGGCCGCTTTCAGCCATTTCATGGGATTTGCCATAGAAATACATCATTTTGGCACCTGTTTAACAGTTAGAGCGCCACCAAGTGGCCGGTCGCCCTGTCCTTTTTCACGCGACCACAGAATGAGCTCTCACACAGGCGCGTTGAGTTTGGTGGAAATATCTCGTTCCGTTGACGAGTTATAGGCAATTTAGTAAAAGGGGCCCCTCCCACTCGGAACGTTTCGGCGGCCCTTAGGGACCGTGAACCCAAATTTCCACTTTTTTTTGATAATTATTGACATTCGGACTCCATAGAATCTTGCCGCACTGGTTTGGTTCCGGCCGGCCCAAAAACCTAGGACTAGTTCGCAAAAGTAGGTTTTACGGAAAACCCAAAATACCCGAAAATGCACCCAGGGTGACGAGCCAATCCGAGGCATGCATCTTGTCCGGCTCGAGCCAAGGATTCCAACGATGTAAGACACTTGAGCCTACGCCCGACGGTTGAGGAGTTATGAGCCATTTCGTACTTTTGCCCGCTGTAGCGCCACCTATGGGCCAATCGGGGCGTGCCTTGGTGAGGCTGTAGGCGGTGAGAGTACTACCAGCCCCCAAAGTTTCAAGTCTCTACGACTTACGGTTCGTCCTGCCCGATCAGTTTTACGTGGAGAATGTTGCATGATGGGAAAATTAACAATAACAATAGGGTTTCAGCACTGAAGTGCTTGAACCCCTAATAAAAAGGGACTAAAAAGGCCTATAAAAAAAAAACCTTAGGGTCCACGCACTTGACGCTTGTGCTGGTGCTTTCCAAAAACTTTATCAAGCCTTTTAACATGTGCCTCGGAGAGGAGAAAGTCGCTTTTTTGCCTTTTTGGCTCATTTTTCATGGAAATGTGGTGATTTTTGTTTTACCTTTTAAACTGCGACACCTCCACCGATGGCCCGATCTCCGTCAAACTTTGCACGCTTCCTCAGAATAATATGGCGCACATGCTCAGCTAATTTGGTGAAGTTATGAGCAGAGCAGACCCTTTTTCAGTCATTTAAATGTCATTTTGCATAGGATATTATAGAGCATTTTACACCGTTATAACAGTTAAAGGGCCACCGGTGGCCCGACGTCCATAAAAGCTTCCAGGCCTCTTTAGGGCCAGGTGACGCATGCGCTCACGGCCGGTTTTGTGAGGTTGTATGCAAATCAGGCAGGAAGAGGGCCGCTTTCAGCCATTTCATGGGATTTGCCATAGAAATACATCATTTTGGCACCTGTTTAACAGTTAGAGCGCCACCAAGTGGCCGGTCGCCCTGTCCTTTTTCACGCGACCACAGAATGAGCTCTCACACAGGCGCGTTGAGTTTGGTGGAAATATCTCGTTCCGTTGACGAGTTATAGGCAATTTAGTAAAAGGGGCCCCTCCCACTCGGAACGTTTCGGCGGCCCTTAGGGACCGTGAACCCAAATTTCCACTTTTTTTTGATAATTATTGACATTCGGACTCCATAGAATCTTGCCGCACTGGTTTGGTTCCGGCCGGCCCAAAAACCTAGGACTAGTTCGCAAAAGTAGGTTTTACGGAAAACCCAAAATACCCGAAAATGCACCCAGGGTGACGAGCCAATCCGAGGCATGCATCTTGTCCGGCTCGAGCCAAGGATTCCAACGATGTAAGACACTTGAGCCTACGCCCGACGGTTGAGGAGTTATGAGCCATTTCGTACTTTTGCCCGCTGTAGCGCCACCTATGGGCCAATCGGGGCGTGCCTTGGTGAGGCTGTAGGCGGTGAGAGTACTACCAGCCCCCAAAGTTTCAAGTCTCTACGACTTACGGTTCGTCCTGCCCGATCAGTTTTACGTGGAGAATGTTGCATGATGGGAAAATTAACAATAACAATAGGGTTTCAGCACTGAAGTGCTTGAACCCCTAATAAAAAGGGACTAAAAAGGCCTATAAAAAAAAAACCTTAGGGTCCACGCACTTGACGCTTGTGCTGGTGCTTTCCAAAAACTTTATCAAGCCTTTTAACATGTGCCTCGGAGAGGAGAAAGTCGCTTTTTTGCCTTTTTGGCTCATTTTTCATGGAAATGTGGTGATTTTTGTTTTACCTTTTAAACTGCGACACCTCCACCGATGGCCCGATCTCCGTCAAACTTTGCACGCTTCCTCAGAATAATATGGCGCACATGCTCAGCTAATTTGGTGAAGTTATGAGCAGAGCAGACCCTTTTTCAGTCATTTAAATGTCATTTTGCATAGGATATTATAGAGCATTTTACACCGTTATAACAGTTAAAGGGCCACCGGTGGCCCGACGTCCATAAAAGCTTCCAGGCCTCTTTAGGGCCAGGTGACGCATGCGCTCACGGCCGGTTTTGTGAGGTTGTATGCAAATCAGGCAGGAAGAGGGCCGCTTTCAGCCATTTCATGGGATTTGCCATAGAAATACATCATTTTGGCACCTGTTTAACAGTTAGAGCGCCACCAAGTGGCCGGTCGCCCTGTCCTTTTTCACGCGACCACAGAATGAGCTCTCACACAGGCGCGTTGAGTTTGGTGGAAATATCTCGTTCCGTTGACGAGTTATAGGCAATTTAGTAAAAGGGGCCCCTCCCACTCGGAACGTTTCGGCGGCCCTTAGGGACCGTGAACCCAAATTTCCACTTTTTTTTGATAATTATTGACATTCGGACTCCATAGAATCTTGCCGCACTGGTTTGGTTCCGGCCGGCCCAAAAACCTAGGACTAGTTCGCAAAAGTAGGTTTTACGGAAAACCCAAAATACCCGAAAATGCACCCAGGGTGACGAGCCAATCCGAGGCATGCATCTTGTCCGGCTCGAGCCAAGGATTCCAACGATGTAAGACACTTGAGCCTACGCCCGACGGTTGAGGAGTTATGAGCCATTTCGTACTTTTGCCCGCTGTAGCGCCACCTATGGGCCAATCGGGGCGTGCCTTGGTGAGGCTGTAGGCGGTGAGAGTACTACCAGCCCCCAAAGTTTCAAGTCTCTACGACTTACGGTTCGTCCTGCCCGATCAGTTTTACGTGGAGAATGTTGCATGATGGGAAAATTAACAATAACAATAGGGTTTCAGCACTGAAGTGCTTGAACCCCTAATAAAAAGGGACTAAAAAGGCCTATAAAAAAAAAACCTTAGGGTCCACGCACTTGACGCTTGTGCTGGTGCTTTCCAAAAACTTTATCAAGCCTTTTAACATGTGCCTCGGAGAGGAGAAAGTCGCTTTTTTGCCTTTTTGGCTCATTTTTCATGGAAATGTGGTGATTTTTGTTTTACCTTTTAAACTGCGACACCTCCACCGATGGCCCAATCTCCGTCAAACTTTGCACGCTTCCTCAGAATAATATGGCGCACATGCTCAGCTAATTTGGTGAAGTTATGAGCAGAGCAGACCCTTTTTCAGTCATTTAAATGTCATTTTGCATAGGATATTATAGAGCATTTTACACCGTTATAACAGTTAAAGGGCCACCGGTGGCCCGACGTCCATAAAAGCTTCCAGGCCTCTTTAGGGCCAGGTGACGCATGCGCTCACGGCCGGTTTTGTGAGGTTGTATGCAAATCAGGCAGGAAGAGGGCCGCTTTCAGCCATTTCATGGGATTTGCCATAGAAATACATCATTTTGGCACCTGTTTAACAGTTAGAGCGCCACCAAGTGGCCGGTCGCCCTGTCCTTTTTCACGCGACCACAGAATGAGCTCTCACACAGGCGCGTTGAGTTTGGTGGAAATATCTCGTTCCGTTGACGAGTTATAGGCAATTTAGTAAAAGGGGCCCCTCCCACTCGGAACGTTTCGGCGGCCCTTAGGGACCGTGAACCCAAATTTCCACTTTTTTTTGATAATTATTGACATTCGGACTCCATAGAATCTTGCCGCACTGGTTTGGTTCCGGCCGGCCCAAAAACCTAGGACTAGTTCGCAAAAGTAGGTTTTACGGAAAACCCAAAATACCCGAAAATGCACCCAGGGTGACGAGCCAATCCGAGGCATGCATCTTGTCCGGCTCGAGCCAAGGATTCCAACGATGTAAGACACTTGAGCCTACGCCCGACGGTTGAGGAGTTATGAGCCATTTCGTACTTTTGCCCGCTGTAGCGCCACCTATGGGCCAATCGGGGCGTGCCTTGGTGAGGCTGTAGGCGGTGAGAGTACTACCAGCCCCCAAAGTTTCAAGTCTCTACGACTTACGGTTCGTCCTGCCCGATCAGTTTTACGTGGAGAATGTTGCATGATGGGAAAATTAACAATAACAATAGGGTTTCAGCACTGAAGTGCTTGAACCCCTAATAAAAAGGGACTAAAAAGGCCTATAAAAAAAAAACCTTAGGGTCCACGCACTTGACGCTTGTGCTGGTGCTTTCCAAAAACTTTATCAAGCCTTTTAACATGTGCCTCGGAGAGGAGAAAGTCGCTTTTTTGCCTTTTTGGCTCATTTTTCATGGAAATGTGGTGATTTTTGTTTTACCTTTTAAACTGCGACACCTCCACCGATGGCCCGATCTCCGTCAAACTTTGCACGCTTCCTCAGAATAATATGGCGCACATGCTCAGCTAATTTGGTGAAGTTATGAGCAGAGCAGACCCTTTTTCAGTCATTTAAATGTCATTTTGCATAGGATATTATAGAGCATTTTACACCGTTATAACAGTTAAAGGGCCACCGGTGGCCCGACGTCCATAAAAGCTTCCAGGCCTCTTTAGGGCCAGGTGACGCATGCGCTCACGGCCGGTTTTGTGAGGTTGTATGCAAATCAGGCAGGAAGAGGGCCGCTTTCAGCCATTTCATGGGATTTGCCATAGAAATACATCATTTTGGCACCTGTTTAACAGTTAGAGCGCCACCAAGTGGCCGGTCGCCCTGTCCTTTTTCACGCGACCACAGAATGAGCTCTCACACAGGCGCGTTGAGTTTGGTGGAAATATCTCGTTCCGTTGACGAGTTATAGGCAATTTAGTAAAAGGGGCCCCTCCCACTCGGAACGTTTCGGCGGCCCTTAGGGACCGTGAACCCAAATTTCCACTTTTTTTTGATAATTATTGACATTCGGACTCCATAGAATCTTGCCGCACTGGTTTGGTTCCGGCCGGCCCAAAAACCTAGGACTAGTTCGCAAAAGTAGGTTTTACGGAAAACCCAAAATACCCGAAAATGCACCCAGGGTGACGAGCCAATCCGAGGCATGCATCTTGTCCGGCTCGAGCCAAGGATTCCAACGATGTAAGACACTTGAGCCTACGCCCGACGGTTGAGGAGTTATGAGCCATTTCGTACTTTTGCCCGCTGTAGCGCCACCTATGGGCCAATCGGGGCGTGCCTTGGTGAGGCTGTAGGCGGTGAGAGTACTACCAGCCCCCAAAGTTTCAAGTCTCTACGACTTACGGTTCGTCCTGCCCGATCAGTTTTACGTGGAGAATGTTGCATGATGGGAAAATTAACAATAACAATAGGGTTTCAGCACTGAAGTGCTTGAACCCCTAATAAAAAGGGACTAAAAAGGCCTATAAAAAAAAAACCTTAGGGTCCACGCACTTGACGCTTGTGCTGGTGCTTTCCAAAAACTTTATCAAGCCTTTTAACATGTGCCTCGGAGAGGAGAAAGTCGCTTTTTTGCCTTTTTGGCTCATTTTTCATGGAAATGTGGTGATTTTTGTTTTACCTTTTAAACTGCGACACCTCCACCGATGGCCCGATCTCCGTCAAACTTTGCACGCTTCCTCAGAATAATATGGCGCACATGCTCAGCTAATTTGGTGAAGTTATGAGCAGAGCAGACCCTTTTTCAGTCATTTAAATGTCATTTTGCATAGGATATTATAGAGCATTTTACACCGTTATAACAGTTAAAGGGCCACCGGTGGCCCGACGTCCATAAAAGCTTCCAGGCCTCTTTAGGGCCAGGTGACGCATGCGCTCACGGCCGGTTTTGTGAGGTTGTATGCAAATCAGGCAGGAAGAGGGCCGCTTTCAGCCATTTCATGGGATTTGCCATAGAAATACATCATTTTGGCACCTGTTTAACAGTTAGAGCGCCACCAAGTGGCCGGTCGCCCTGTCCTTTTTCACGCGACCACAGAATGAGCTCTCACACAGGCGCGTTGAGTTTGGTGGAAATATCTCGTTCCGTTGACGAGTTATAGGCAATTTAGTAAAAGGGGCCCCTCCCACTCGGAACGTTTCGGCGGCCCTTAGGGACCGTGAACCCAAATTTCCACTTTTTTTTGATAATTATTGACATTCGGACTCCATAGAATCTTGCCGCACTGGTTTGGTTCCGGCCGGCCCAAAAACCTAGGACTAGTTCGCAAAAGTAGGTTTTACGGAAAACCCAAAATACCCGAAAATGCACCCAGGGTGACGAGCCAATCCGAGGCATGCATCTTGTCCGGCTCGAGCCAAGGATTCCAACGATGTAAGACACTTGAGCCTACGCCCGACGGTTGAGGAGTTATGAGCCATTTCGTACTTTTGCCCGCTGTAGCGCCACCTATGGGCCAATCGGGGCGTGCCTTGGTGAGGCTGTAGGCGGTGAGAGTACTACCAGCCCCCAAAGTTTCAAGTCTCTACGACTTACGGTTCGTCCTGCCCGATCAGTTTTACGTGGAGAATGTTGCATGATGGGAAAATTAACAATAACAATAGGGTTTCAGCACTGAAGTGCTTGAACCCCTAATAAAAAGGGACTAAAAAGGCCTATAAAAAAAAAACCTTAGGGTCCACGCACTTGACGCTTGTGCTGGTGCTTTCCAAAAACTTTATCAAGCCTTTTAACATGTGCCTCGGAGAGGAGAAAGTCGCTTTTTTGCCTTTTTGGCTCATTTTTCATGGAAATGTGGTGATTTTTGTTTTACCTTTTAAACTGCGACACCTCCACCGATGGCCCGATCTCCGTCAAACTTTGCACGCTTCCTCAGAATAATATGGCGCACATGCTCAGCTAATTTGGTGAAGTTATGAGCAGAGCAGACCCTTTTTCAGTCATTTAAATGTCATTTTGCATAGGATATTATAGAGCATTTTACACCGTTATAACAGTTAAAGGGCCACCGGTGGCCCGACGTCCATAAAAGCTTCCAGGCCTCTTTAGGGCCAGGTGACGCATGCGCTCACGGCCGGTTTTGTGAGGTTGTATGCAAATCAGGCAGGAAGAGGGCCGCTTTCAGCCATTTCATGGGATTTGCCATAGAAATACATCATTTTGGCACCTGTTTAACAGTTAGAGCGCCACCAAGTGGCCGGTCGCCCTGTCCTTTTTCACGCGACCACAGAATGAGCTCTCACACAGGCGCGTTGAGTTTGGTGGAAATATCTCGTTCCGTTGACGAGTTATAGGCAATTTAGTAAAAGGGGCCCCTCCCACTCGGAACGTTTCGGCGGCCCTTAGGGACCGTGAACCCAAATTTCCACTTTTTTTTGATAATTATTGACATTCGGACTCCATAGAATCTTGCCGCACTGGTTTGGTTCCGGCCGGCCCAAAAACCTAGGACTAGTTCGCAAAAGTAGGTTTTACGGAAAACCCAAAATACCCGAAAATGCACCCAGGGTGACGAGCCAATCCGAGGCATGCATCTTGTCCGGCTCGAGCCAAGGATTCCAACGATGTAAGACACTTGAGCCTACGCCCGACGGTTGAGGAGTTATGAGCCATTTCGTACTTTTGCCCGCTGTAGCGCCACCTATGGGCCAATCGGGGCGTGCCTTGGTGAGGCTGTAGGCGGTGAGAGTACTACCAGCCCCCAAAGTTTCAAGTCTCTACGACTTACGGTTCGTCCTGCCCGATCAGTTTTACGTGGAGAATGTTGCATGATGGGAAAATTAACAATAACAATAGGGTTTCAGCACTGAAGTGCTTGAACCCCTAATAAAAAGGGACTAAAAAGGCCTATAAAAAAAAAACCTTAGGGTCCACGCACTTGACGCTTGTGCTGGTGCTTTCCAAAAACTTTATCAAGCCTTTTAACATGTGCCTCGGAGAGGAGAAAGTCGCTTTTTTGCCTTTTTGGCTCATTTTTCATGGAAATGTGGTGATTTTTGTTTTACCTTTTAAACTGCGACACCTCCACCGATGGCCCGATCTCCGTCAAACTTTGCACGCTTCCTCAGAATAATATGGCGCACATGCTCAGCTAATTTGGTGAAGTTATGAGCAGAGCAGACCCTTTTTCAGTCATTTAAATGTCATTTTGCATAGGATATTATAGAGCATTTTACACCGTTATAACAGTTAAAGGGCCACCGGTGGCCCGACGTCCATAAAAGCTTCCAGGCCTCTTTAGGGCCAGGTGACGCATGCGCTCACGGCCGGTTTTGTGAGGTTGTATGCAAATCAGGCAGGAAGAGGGCCGCTTTCAGCCATTTCATGGGATTTGCCATAGAAATACATCATTTTGGCACCTGTTTAACAGTTAGAGCGCCACCAAGTGGCCGGTCGCCCTGTCCTTTTTCACGCGACCACAGAATGAGCTCTCACACAGGCGCGTTGAGTTTGGTGGAAATATCTCGTTCCGTTGACGAGTTATAGGCAATTTAGTAAAAGGGGCCCCTCCCACTCGGAACGTTTCGGCGGCCCTTAGGGACCGTGAACCCAAATTTCCACTTTTTTTTGATAATTATTGACATTCGGACTCCATAGAATCTTGCCGCACTGGTTTGGTTCCGGCCGGCCCAAAAACCTAGGACTAGTTCGCAAAAGTAGGTTTTACGGAAAACCCAAAATACCCGAAAATGCACCCAGGGTGACGAGCCAATCCGAGGCATGCATCTTGTCCGGCTCGAGCCAAGGATTCCAACGATGTAAGACACTTGAGCCTACGCCCGACGGTTGAGGAGTTATGAGCCATTTCGTACTTTTGCCCGCTGTAGCGCCACCTATGGGCCAATCGGGGCGTGCCTTGGTGAGGCTGTAGGCGGTGAGAGTACTACCAGCCCCCAAAGTTTCAAGTCTCTACGACTTACGGTTCGTCCTGCCCGATCAGTTTTACGTGGAGAATGTTGCATGATGGGAAAATTAACAATAACAATAGGGTTTCAGCACTGAAGTGCTTGAACCCCTAATAAAAATCAGTACAAATACAATAGGTTTTCAGCACTTCGTGCTTGAACACCTAATAATAAAAATCAGTACAAATACAATAGGTTTTCAGCACTTCGTGCTTGAACACCTAAAAAGAAATGAGTCCCTATATGGACCTCTATTGGAAATATGTGGTCATTGCACTTTCTTTCTTTAATTATAATTTCTAAAGTTTTTCCACAAACCTGCAGATGGCAGTATTCTAATCCTAACACATAGAGCAATGTCCAAAAACTATTTAGATTTAATTAATATCATAATTTAAGTGATTTTTTCTTAAAAAATCATTTTTCATGTGCCAATTTATGGCCTAGTTATGTAATTGTGCAGTAAATAGGTAAAAAACTTCAAAATTTCCGCATAAATGTATAGTTGAGAAGTAAATTAAAATAATGATATATAGTTTTCCATATAAGAAAAATGTATATTTCCTTATGCAATCGCTCTATAAAAGTTTGGGGTCAATCTGACCCCAAACATCTTAAGTGTTATCCTTTTTTAAAGGTGATTTTAATAAAGAACACAGCTTTCTCACATAACGCAGGGAAGCAGCCCCTGCATGAGTGAATAATTGATTCTCAAGCCATCGATATCAACAGATTCAACACCTCCGCCACGGACAGCACCTGGTAACGTAGCATGTAAGGAATAATATCTTAAGCAACCTCCTAAGGTATAGTTCGGGGTTTAGATAAGTTATACCTTTAGAGTCTTTGTAGCGCACTTAGAGACAATGTTACCAGGGAATCCAGCCCTGGATCGGGGATAACTTTCATCCCCATGTGGACCTCCCTGACACCACTGGACTGAGCTGGAGAAAGCCGATCATCCGGTGTCTGGAGAGTCACACCCCGGTCCAGGACACAGCACGAATCCTGAGCACGAATCACCACCTTTGACCAACTCGTGTGTGCCACCGCAGCTACCACTCGCCGCGACGAGTCAGCCAGAGCCCGAGGACAAGTGGCCAGCGTGGACCCCCACCATGGAAGAGGAGCCCCTCAGTGAGTCTGACCAGGGGTGTGAGCCCACAACATCAGTGGCCAAGGGAATTCTGGGAGGACTGGCTGACTGACTTCAGCACAGAGGTCGATTTACCAACTGAGACAAGTCGAAGAAGTCAATAAGATTAACAAAATCTTTATTGTTTTTTTTTTTTGGCTATTGGGGTTGAAAGGCAAAAAAAGAAATTTCAGTTATTAAGTTTTGGGAGCCTGTACATCACTGCAATCATCAAGGTAGGTCATATTTCTACTTCTAACAACTTAAATTCAAAGCCGCTATATGACTCCCATGTTAAAATCATTTGTTTAATAGTCAGTTGGCTGACACTTCAAGTGTTTTTCAATCATACACCAGTGGCAGTTTTGCACATTTACTTCAAACAAACAGCAGTGATAAAGCATTTGAATTCACTGCTGTATTAATAACATCGCTGCAAGATTTAGTGAGAAGCATTAAAGGTGCAGTGTGGGATTTTTAGCGGCATCTAGTGGTGAATCCTGCAAATTGCAAACAGCAAGTCACTCGCGGCCTATCCCTCGGTTTTCAAACTCGAATGAGAAGCTACGGTGGCCGACGTAAGACAAAATATGTCGTCGTCTGAGTCTGAGTCAGCAGCAGAGAGTAGTAAGTCAAGCAATGAGGTTTCTTTAGCGCTGTTTGTTCGCTTTCGGCTACGGTAGAAACATACCTTCAGACCTTCATAGAAGGGGATTCCCGCGCCTATGTAGATATAAATGTCTCATTCTAAGGTAATAAAAACATAACGGTTCATTAAGTAAGGTCTTTATACACCACTGAAAACATAGTTATGGATTTTATATTGCATCTCTGTCAATAGATCCTCAGAAATATTACACAATGCACCTTACATAATATAATAATAGTAATCAGCTGATTGTCGCACGAACGTAACCAGCACATTCTCCCCACATAGCAAACCCATAATACAGCGAGGGAGAAGACCCACATGAAACTATGCAACTATATATTTTTTCTAACAGGGTAGTAAAAGTTTAGCTGGCTAATATGAGCTGTTACTGTGGCTGAGCTGGTTAAAGCGTAAAGCCTTGTTTAAACTCGACGCGTCCGCATGAGCCCAAAGGTGCAAAAATGACGTGATTGTGACAGCGCGCGCGCCTCCGCATCCCCTAGACACACTTACTACACACAATAGGCTTTTTTCTCTGATTTTGGAAACTCTAAGCGATCGACTTAAAATGCTTCCAAGATCGACGGGTTGGTGATTCCTGTAACTGTTTTACGGTCAATGACAAGAGTAGCCTACTAATCAGCTGTCTCACGAACTTAACCAGCACATTTATCCCCACATAGCAAAGCCATAACACAGCGAGGGAGAAGAATTAAGTTACATGAAACAATCCAACTACATATTTACACCACTGACAAGGGAAAAGTCACTACTCACGGTGTTTATGGCTAGCTTCTTCTAGCTTCCTGCGGCTTCTCTTTCAATGTAGTGACGAAACGCGCTCTGTAACGCTGTGTGTTCGCGTTCGGCTACTGTAGAAACATGACGTCACAATATGGCGACCTTCATAGAAGGGGATTCCCGCGCCTATGTAGATATAAATGCCTCATTCTAAGGTAATAAAAACATTACGGTTTATTAAGTAAGTTCTTTATACACCACTGAACACATAGTTATGGATGTCATATTGCATTTCTGTTAATAAATACTCAAATTTTTTACACATTGCACCTTTAAAAGTCATGGTAAATTCTGTTATAAATCATCGATATCAGATCAAACAGCGCTGACGTGGAAACCAGGAGAAACATTGTGCCTTGGACGAAAAAGTAATAAAAGTATTTCAGCCCACAAATCACCTACATTCACCATGGATTTAATGCAGTAACACTAACTGTAACTATGGTATTGTGTGGCAAATAGTTGCATGTTTTTAAATGATTAATTTCAAGGTTTTCAAGGAAATTCAAGCACATTGTAAGTACTTTCCAGTGCTTCACAATTTTTACAGCAATTCAAAGCTCAAAATATTATAGTTTAAATGTTATTTTTTACTATGATGACCAAAAACATTTGTTTATCTTTAATAGATTATCCCCATTTGTAAAAGTGTCAAGCTGTAGGAAAACAAACACTTGGCAAACAAACGCTTTTATTTAAAAAAGTAAAAAACTATATAAATTTACCATTATAACCAGTAGATGGCGGCAGATAAGCACTTATTGGCTTATTAAAGTCGTCATGAAATCAAATTTTACCATTCGTATTTTTATATGTAATATTGTAGTGTTTATTATAAATGATTTATCGGTGCACTTCATTTTTTTTTTATTCATGTATCCAATACGTTACGCTTCCCCCCCCCCCCTCGAAATGACTTCTCTTCTCTTCCGGTCAAAATCTATTACTAGAGGGTGTGGTTATTGTCAGTGTCACTGATTGCAGCCAGCAAATATGGTGTTTAGGTGCATGGTACGACCGTTTGAGTGACGCATTTTCTGTCCAATGATTCTAGACGGTCTTGAAAATGATTGGCTGGAGTTTTTTGAGTCCTGCCCGTTCCACAGATGATTAAATTGCTTAATTTTCATTTCAGTGCTTCTAATTTACAGCCAGTAAGTGGGTTAGGAATAGGATTTCAAGTGATTTTGAAAAAATGGTCAAAAAAGAAAATCACATACCCCACCTTTAACTTACTAACTAGAAAGAAACGTGTAAAGTTTTTAGATGGATGTTCTGAAATGCCGCTTTGTGTGTTTTAGACCCCATTTACACTGCATGGTTCAAGTGACCCAAATCCGCACAGATCGTATATGACCCATGAACGTGTAAGCAGGAAAAAAACGGATGGATTCCGATTTTCTCAGATTGGATTCAGCCCTCACTCATATGTGGTAATAAATCGGATATGAATCGGATACGTGCATTTGCGTGTGCCATGTAAGCAGACAAATCGGATATTCCCCAGTAAATGTGAGTCGTACGTCATTAAAAAAGTGACGTCAACTCAGGTGGACACCACCAACTGAGATCACATGACTTATTATAGGCGCAATGGAGGACGAAGGATACACACAGTGGAGCAATGCGGAGGTTTCATGTCTTTTGAGTGTTTGGTGCGAAGAGACAGTGCAGGCAAAAATGCAGGGTTGTTACAGAAATAAATTCGTGTTTGAAGACATTTCACGAGATTTGGGGAGGCACGGTTTTAAGTGCTCGTAGCTACAGTGCCAACCTAAGATAAAAAGCTTAAAAAAGAAATACAAAGCGATAAAAGACCACAACAATAAGAGTGGAAATAGCCGTACAACATTCCCATTCTTCGACCAAATGGAAGGCATGTTTTACTTCCTTTTCCGGGTCAGAACGTCTACATTTGGTAGTTTCAGCAGTGTATAAGATGATGTAAGCGGGCTGTCAAAAAAATCGGATAGAGTCAGAAAATCGGATTTGGGCATCAAGACCTGCAGTGTAAATGCAGCCTTATTCGTCTGATAGCCACTTACACGAGATGTTGGAATACAGTGTCCCGCCAAAACTGTGACCAGTATTGGTGTACAAGCGAGATTCTCTACCCCAAAGCCGAAACGACGGAGTAAAGGCAAAGTTATATTCTACTTGTGTATTTTTTAAGTAAAACCTTTGTGCCCCTCTGTGTCCTGCTCTACTGAGGATCTTTGCCTCCATTTTGTTAGCAACACCCAACCTCCAACGATCCAATCAATTCCCGAAGGACGAAATCAAGCCCCGCCCTACATTTTTTTCTAATTTCAGAAGCCGTTTCACTCAGATATACGTCAACTTTTTTCACAGCATTTGCTTTTAAACTTATATTAAGATATTATAAAATTCCTATTATAAAATATTAAAACATCCAGAAATCTATTTTGTTTGACACTTTTTGCACTGAAGTATGCAGTAGGAAAAGTTAAATAAAAATGTCTTCTGAAAAACAAAAACTTCAAATTGCAAAGAATGACACAGAAAGCAACTCTCTAGACAAACCTTCCTCTTTAAATGGCTGGGAGGTCAAAAAAAAAAAAAACGATGCCGTCTACATCACTACTCTTTCCCTGTCTGTTACAGGACTAATCGGTGATATTTTATTAATTCTATTCGTTAAATACCCAACCCATAATTTTTCACCTCTGCATTACTACTGTCTTACATTTTCGCTCACCCAACTCTTTCCATCGATGTTCTTATTTGTGTAGTTAACGTCATGCCTGGCACCGCGTATAGCATGAGTTCATGCTTTTATTTGGCGTGCTCTTTGTACGTGCATCTGGTACGCAAAATGTACCTGTCGGGAGTATATTTCGTAACATTTGCATGCAAAAACTGCGTATTATATACGTGCTAAAAAAGTGTGAATCAGATGCACATAAAAGGTCATCAAAAGAGATATAGATACGCAGTGCGTGTAGGGCTGGGTACCGAAACGCGGTGCCAATAGGGAACCGGTTCCGACGTAAGCGGTAGTAACCAGACCGAATAAGAACGAAAATTTCGCTGCCTGATTTCGGTGCCTGACTCTCTGTGTCCTAAGGCGCACACACGCAAGGTCTCTCGCTCTCTCCCTCTCCTTCTCCGCCGTGCGCGCACTATACGGTTTGGAGCACAGTCTGTTCTGTCTAACATGCGCGCTCTTGCTCGCTCGCTCT
Source organism: Rhinichthys osculus (assembly GCA_029959095.1). NCBI lineage: Eukaryota > Metazoa > Chordata > Actinopteri > Cypriniformes > Leuciscidae > Rhinichthys > Rhinichthys osculus. The sequence continues at coordinate 7,527,011 of JARWKJ010000013.1, read as the reverse complement.
AGATTCCGAGAGATTTTAACTAATTTGCGGGCATCAGGGAGCCGTTATCAATATGCGGGAGACTCCCGGAACGTCTGCTGATAGCGAGGGGATTAATGAAGATGCCGAAGAAAAAACACTCCAAGGTTTGGCTGCATTTCACGTGTAAAATTACCCGTCAGAACGCCCTCTGTGTGTGCCGATTGTCTGAAGCCCATATAATATAGAATCACGTCAATTCATTTGCTGATGGTGCGGGCACCGCCTCAGTGCTCTTACGTCGTCACATTATATTAGCGCACGCATCATCTGCTCCTCAGATTTCTCTGCCGAAAAAGGAAGCTTGTCGGCAGCGCGAGGATTTTGGCAGCGAACGCAGCGTCTCGTTCCCTATTCAGAGAACATAGGTTACACCAGTAACCAGAGACGTTCTCTTTCATAGGTTCACTCGACGCTGCGTAGCTAAGATGCAGTGGGAACGAAATACCAAACTCGCCAATAAGCGCTGCTTAACCAGTACAACGACCAGATAACTAACATGACTGGTTCAAGCAGACAAAACATGGGAAACCTGTAGCCATGTCGAGATTAGATTACCCTGGTAGTAATCTCTATTAATCTCCAGTATTATTACATTGTTTGATACGATATTGTTTTATTTGATATTATGTAAATGTGAATTTTTATTTTATATTGGTTTATTTATTATTACCATATGCTACTTGTATTTATATTGTTTAAAGATTTAAGATAATATTGTGTCCAGTTTGGCCCTGTAAATGAAAGGGTATTATTTTTTGACAAAGTGTGTACAGTTTCGTTTTCTTAAGTACCGTTTCAAGAACCGTTTAAGCACCGGAACCGTTTAAAAAATACCGGGTAGGTACTGGTATCGGATAAAACCCAACCGATACCCAACCCTAAGTGCGAGTTAACGTTAAATATAATTTTAACCCAATTTGTGGTTAAAATGAGTTGGTGTACATGAGATCAAAGAAAAAATGTGTCTAGGCATACTCTGCAAACCCATGACTTGGGCTTTTTGTCCAGATTCACAAAACTTAATTAAATTCACAAATAAATAGACTAAGTGTGTGTGTTCACCACTCACTGGGCCTGTCCAAGTGTCACATGACACAAGCACGCATTACACATTCTCTTCCACAATGGAGGAAGACTCTGAAGTAGCAGTAGCGGGCTCTACAAATCCCTTTTATGAAGAGGAAACAATGTGCATTGTCTGTGGTGTGGAATTGGTTTGGATATAGAAAAAATGATACAAGTCAGACAAATGTGATTTGCAAGGTTTGCAATATCACTGTTTTGACAAGCAGTGGAAATATGACAAACTAAGTGTGGCAAGTATGTAAAATGATGTATAATTTGTTGGAATCAGAAAAAAAAAGACTGCTGACTCTATCGACTTCAGACAGGTGTAGCTCAAAGTCAATTTTGAAAGGTTCAAAAAACAAAATCACCTAGCAACCATACCTTAAGATCCCTGGTAATAACACTTCTATATACATCTATAGGAAAAATATATTTTCAACTCTTTTTTCCATGATACCAACAATTGTTTGATTACGGTAACATTATTGAAACAGACAGCCTATATATTAAGACCTGCTGTACCGCACAGATCTAATATAATGTTACACATCATATGTTTCGACCAACATTTAACCAAACGTTCACATAAGATATTACAGATAACGTTTGCGTGAATACTTGCCGAGACAGGTATTTTGAAATACTATAGTTCTGTGTATGTCAGGATCGCATCAGGCATCTTTGTGCACACGCTTCGGCTCTGTCAGTCAGCGCTAGTGAGATCGTTTTTTTATGGACAGAGGAAAGGTGGTACTCTTAGAAAACTACAAATAAAGACACTTTTAGATGTTTAATTGCTATCTGGAGCATTAGAATCACTAGACAAGGGCTAATTCTTAAAAAAAAAATTTTTTTTACTTGTTTTGCCTGTAGCTCGAAATTATCTATATAATTAGAAATTAGCCTATCGTGATGTATATCGTTATCGCCTACCCCTATACCCAGCCTTGTGGTCTTTGCACTTGACCACTTGTCTACTTACATGACGCATTTCCTGTATTTAGCCCAAGTGTTTAAGCAGGCGTGAAGACTGCAAGTGTTTAGAATGTTTGATTACCCGATGGGACATCAACATGGGCATGTTGCAAAAATTCATGTTTACAGAGCTTTAATTAATATATGCAATACTTAAAGGTGGGGTATGTGATTTGGAAAACGACCGGCAGATTTTGAAAATATACAATTCAAATGGTCCTACCTTCTTTCCTCCAACGCTGGCCCTGACTCCACCCATTCGACGAACATGGACGCGCAATCATGCACGAGCAAAAACTCAGATGCGCGAGAGATTGTAATGACGATTTACTACTAATCATGGAACCGGCTTTACTGACGAGATGCGCATGCGTCACGAGCTTTGAGTATGCGCACGAAGGGGGTCACACGCGCTGGGGGGAGGGGGGTGTGGTGCGACCGTTTGATTGACGAACTTACTGTCCAATGATTCTAGGTGGTCTTGGAAATGATTGGCTGTAGTTTTTCGAGTCCTGCCCGTTCCACAGATGATTAAATTGCTTAATTTTCATTTCAGTGCTTCTAACTCAGTGGCAGTAAGTGGGTTAGGAATAGGATTTCAAGTTATTTTGAAAAAATGGACAAAAAAGAGAATCACATACCCCACCTTTAATACTAAATGTCTATTCAGTAGTCGCATTGTGACAGACCACACAGTTAAAAAATGGTGGTCTCTAATTAAGTGATAAAAAGCAGTAGCAAAAGTTGTACAAATACACACCCCACTCATCCTTGCACAAATAAAATGTGCAACACTTTGGTTTATTACCAAATTATATGTAATAGGCTCATTAATTAATTTAACTCACAGTGAAATGTTTTCAGGGCACGCGAGTTCCTGAACATGATGCATGATGGGATACGCTTAGCTTCGTCGCAGTATTCAAGATAGTGTGCGTTTAATCTGGGTGTGTATTTGGACATGGCCACAACTTCTAATGTGTCCATTAACTGGGATGGTTTAAATGCAGAGGACAAATTCCAAAAAAAAGGCCCCGATATATTTAAAGCGAAATTGAAGAACAAACTAATGAGACGTAATTTCGAACAAAAACTCATGTTCGCTAACAGTATATCGCACTTCGTTTTACTCCTAAAAAGAACTTCGCCGTGAGTAAATCTCTGTGTGCGTCTCAATCAGCTCTAGTTCAGTAACGTTAGATCAGTACACTGGTAAGAGAGTCAGTCAGAGAGAGAGAGTTAATGGACTTAAATCACTCAAAACTAGCACTACAAACTAATGGAAGAACACAAATTATACACACACTAGGCCTATATACTTAGGGCAGTGTATGTATTTAATGATTGTAGAAATCGAGATAGAAATAGATAATAAGATAATAGAGTGCTTTGAATCAGCATATCATTTTCCAAAGCAATTGATTCAGATTTTCCAAAAGCTCTTTTTTCTCCATCACTAAGTTACACTTGCCAGTGACTGAATTCGTGTTTATGATTAACTGATTCACAATACAGAGAGCGGAATGAGACGCACCTTTAATATTACTAATGTTGCATATTGTTATGTTTTCATTATGTTACTTTACTCACACAACGTTAACCAATGTTAGATACAGGAATGCAATGTTACATTTAATAATAAATAATTCAATCTGCGTAGCTTAGAAAACCTTGGAACTGATGTAATGGTTTCTATAAATTTAAAAACCTTAAACACTTATACAGTAACCTTTCTTAAGCCGAATCACAACAAATGTATGAGCTCGGCGCAGCCTTATGACATCACAACACCAGACCAAAATAAAAGTCCTGTTCACACGCTGCTGTCTACAATCAAAGTGCATAGAATATGAAATATACTAATAATAAAAGAGATGACATAAATTCAGAGTTGAATTGGTGAAATACATAATTAAATACATGTTGTTCAATTGTGTGCTGAAAAAAATTAGGAAACTACTAAAGATTGTGAGGTAAAACTGTATAAAACTGGGGAGGAAATATATAAATTGTAGTAGTCTCCTAATATTTTATCTCACACACACACACACACACACACACACACACACACACACACACACACACACAGGGCCGGATTAAGAGTTCAGAGGACCCTGGGCACAATGTCTTGTAGGCCCCCTCTAAGGCAGGCCAAATGTATATTTTGTCCAAGGATATTTTAATATGGCATTTACAGTTTTACTGACTTAAAATGAACTTTGTTGTACTATGCTGGAGTAAAGTTAATAAATGGTCGTTCTTTCCCATAGGAATTTGTATAGAAAATTTTGTACATTTTAAGGTTGAATACATCAATCTCATGCTCTCTGAGAGATCAAATTTAAGAGCTTCAACCCATGAACTGCTCGTTGAACAAAGAAAAAGCATTGATTTGTACCAGGACAATAAAGAGGGCTCAAACATCTTTTTAGTTATGAGAGTCTCAGTCTACATTACATTATCAATGGTGTTTTAGGATGCCAAACAATTATTATAATAATGTAATAATGATTTATTTAATTATTCCTATGACGTAAAATCCATATAGCCTATAAATGTACTATGAATATACACTCACCTAAAGGATTATTAGGAACACCATACTAATACTGTGTTTGACCCCCTTTCGCCTTCAGAACTGCCTTAATTTACGTGCCATTGATTCAACAAGGTGCTGAAAGCATTCTTTAGAAATGTTGGCCCATATTGATAGGATAGCATCTTGCAGTTGATGGAGATTTGTGGGATGCACATCCAGGGCACGAAGCTCCCGTTCCACCACATCCCAAAGATGCTCTATTGGGTTGAGATCTGGTGACTGTGGGGGCCATTTCAGTACAGTGAACTCATTGCCATGTTCAAGAAACCAATTTGAAATGATTCGAGCTTTGTGACATGGTGCAGTATCCTGCTGGAAGTAGCCATCAGAGGATGGGTACATGGTGGCCATATAAAGGGATGGACATGGTCAGAAACAATGCTCAGGTAGGCCGTGGCATTTAAACGATGCCCAATTGGCACTAAGGGGCCTAAAGTGTGCCAAGAAAACATCCCCCACACCATTACACCACCACCACCAGCCTGCACAGTGGTAACAAGGCATGATGGATCCATGTTCTCATTCTGTTTACGCCAAATTTTGACTCTACCATCTGAATGTCTCAACAGAAATCGAGACTCATCAGACCAGGCAACATTTTTCCAGTCTTCAACTGTCCAATTTTGGTGAGCTCTTGCAAATTGTAGCCTCTTTTTCCTATTTGTAGTGGAGATGAGTGGTACCCGGTGGGGTCTTCTGCTGTTGTAGCCCATCCGCCTCAAGGTTGTGCGTGTTGTGGCTTCACAAATGCTTTGCTGCATACCTCGGTTGTAACGAGTGGTTATTTCAGTCAAAGTTGCTCTTCTATCAGCTTGAATCAGTCGGCCCATTCTCCTCTGACCTCTAGCATCAACAAGGCATTTTCGCCCACAGGACTGCCGCATACTGGATGTTTTTCCCTTTTCACACCATTCTTTGTAAACCCTAGAAATGGTTGTGCGTGAAAATCCCAGTAACTGAGCAGATTGTAAAATACTCAGACCGGCCCGTCTGGCACCAACAACCATGCCACGCTCAAAATTGCTTAAATCACATTTCTTTACCATTCTGACATTCAGTTTGGAGTTCAGGAGATTGTCTTGACCAGGACCACACCCCTAAATGCATTGAAGCAACTGCCATGTGATTGGTTGATTAGATAACTGCATTAATGAGAAATTGAACAGGTGTTCCTAATAATCCTTTAGGTGAGTGTATGTACTCATATGTGTTGGGAAAAGGGAGAAGAGAGTTCGGCAAAAGGCGGATTCGAACTCGGGTTGAGCGCATCAAAAGCTGCTTTCAAGCACTTCACGCCCTACAACCTACGCCACTGTAGCTGCTTTGTGACGGGTGTCTTTTTGCTAAAAAGACAGGCACTTAGTGCAAATATACGCTCTGATAAAACGGAGCGTATATTTGCACTAAGTGCCACTACCGGCCCACCGGGGAAACTCCCGACTCTCCCGATTGCCACTCCGCCCCTGGTGCCCAGGGCCCCTTAGATGTCGTGGACCCCTGGGCAAGTGCCCAGTTGCCCTAATGGTTAATCCGGCCCTGCACACACACACACACACACACACACACACACACACACACACACACACACACACACACACACACACACACACACCAGCTAGTGACATATTTGCACTTTATTTTGCTGTAATTGCTGCTGTTTGTGGCTGTTTATTGTTGTTTGTTTTAAATTGATAAAAAAAAGTACTATAGTGATAGTAAAGATTTATATTGTTAGAAAAGATTTCTAAAAATCTTTTTGACTTTTTATTCATCAATGAAAAACATATTAAGCAGCTTGTTAATTTCCAACATTAATAATAACTGAGTATAAAATCAGCATATTACAATGATTTCTGAAGGATCATGTGACACTGAAGACTAGAGAAATTATGCTGAAAATTCATATTTTAAAGTATATCAAAATAGAAAACCGTTGTTTTAAAGTGTAATAATATTTCACAATATTATTTTTTTTCTCTTTTCTATTATTTTTACTGTTTATTTTTTTCTTTATTTTTGATCAAATAAATGCAGCCTTTGTGAGCATAAGACACTTCTTTCAAAAACTTTACAAATAGCAATATGTCCAAAAACTTTTGACTGGTAGTGTATATTAAACAGTGGGTCCATTTAGTCCCAAGTAGTATTGAAATAATACACCTACATGTATACTGCTAGTCAGAGTATGTGAGCAGAGTGGAGCGGCAACAATGTTCCCTCCGCGCTCCAAGCATTTTATAATCACTCCGCTCCAGCTCCGCTCCGGGTTCACGATTTACCGCTCCTCGCTCACTGATCAGAAACACCGCTCCGTCTTTGCTCCCCGAGGACATTGCGAATAATAAAGTATTTAAGTATGCTTTGAAATCTCACAAAATTTCTCCTCATTATAATATATAGGCATATTAAATATATATATTTTTAAAAACATCATTAGGAGAATAGTTTCAATATGGTTTATTGGATAGTGTGCAAACTTTTCCTATGACATGCTATGCTTACATTATCAGCATTATAAGTTAAATATCATTGCTGCTTTTTGCAGAGCATATTTTGTTTGGAAAGAAGAAAATAACGTTTTCATCAGTTATTTTATCTACGGGTCACTACATTTCTTACAGTTTTCTGCTCGTTCGATATCAAACCGACAGCACTAAGATTACATTTGTTTGAATGCAATGCATTGAGACGCAATCGTGAGAAAGCGATTGCGTGTGTGAATAAGTGTTACCTGTTTAAAATGTGCTTCACCCGATCCAGCTCGATCTCATGAAAGTGCGTATCTAGCACACATTTTATTTCTCGTACCATTTATAGCATACACCAAAAACTTGTTTTTGCTTGCATAGCCTATGATAAGCAGTTTTCGCGTGCATATGATAGGCTACGCACTTCATGGCGTGCACGCACTTCACACACCTATTCATAATAACCAGGGGTTTAGTGCATTTCATTTGCACGCAAAAACAATTTTTTTGGTGTATAAATGGCACAAGAAATAAAATGTGTGCTATAGATACGAACTTTCATGAGATAGTGTTGCCCGATCATATTCAGTAGGCTAAAGGCTTGAGAACTATTACCTCCCGCAGCCACTCATGTCCATCGGCGTCATCAGTGGTGGTAAGTAACGAAGTAAAAATACTTCGTTACTTTACTTAAGTATTTTTTTCGGGGATCTGTACTTTACTTGAGTATGTTTTATTTGCATCTACTTTTACTCTTACTCCACTACAATATTAAAGACAAAGTTTACTTTTTACTCCGTTACATTTCCCCATGCCCGCTCCAAGTATTTATTACACTGGCTTTCCAAACCAATGAAAAACTTGGTTTTATTTTGAAAAAAAGAACGCGCGAGCTCTTTGCCAGCATACGCTCACATAGCAGTCAGTTCGCCATTGCAGAAACAAGTGAAGGTGCAGCTCTGCCCAGCAGTGATCCCGAGATTCCCGCTTATCTTGTATCTTGCACATCTTCTGTTTGATGCAGCTAATGTTATGGAACATGTCTATTGCAGAGCTGCCAACTCTCACTCATTCAGTGTGAGACTCACGCAATTGACACTTTCCACACGCTCTCACGACACACATCCATTTTCTCACGCAGAGAAAAATCGCGAAGCAAAGAGGACATTGACACCGACAGACAAGACAGAGTAGGTTACTTTTGATATGAAACAAATTCTCAGCTCTCAGATTCTGTCAATTTTATTATGAAATTCAAACAATAAATACCGTTTTGGAGCTTTTAAATGTGACGTGACCGATAGCTAGCGCCTTCTATGGGGTGCCGTTAATCTCTTTACTACTAGTTAATTGTAAATAAACACAAATTAACAATAATAGGTAGCCTATGTTAAAAGATACAGTACAACTTACCGAAATGTATATACCTTATACATAATATCAATAAATCAGTGTTTTTCAACTGACCAATAAATATCAATAAAACAGCTGGAGAACAATATGTCACATAACGTTACATTTACCTCAGGACAAAAAAAAACATTTAATGACCATAGCACGTTAGTTGGCTAGAAAAATTTGTATTTTATAATATATTTAATATGAGTATAAATTAGTATTTTGCTAAATATTTGCACTATATATTTATTATATTTTTACTTATATCATTAAAATATTATAAAGAAGTTGTTATAATAAAAATCACATGTATTTTTAACATTTAATAATACCAGCTGACAGGGCTCTCTGTAGCCTATGTTTACAGAATTAGGTGAGATTTTCTTAATTTAAAAATTAACATGTATCTACTGTACTAAATATTTATCAAAATTAATCTATATTGAATCAAGATCGGAATCAAACCACAATAATTGAATTGAAATTGTAAAATTTGTATCAAAGAATGGCCTACCATGTCATTGCACCATAATATGCTGTCACTAAACTTAATGAAATTGTTTAGAATTGATGCAAGGTGCTTCATTGTCTCTTATGATTACAAATCTAACAAATTCTTAATTGCAGTATCTAATAATTTGTTCAATTAAAACATTGCATATCACTCCCAAAACAATTGATCCGTTTAATTATTGATATTTACAGTTTGAATATTTACTTTTTACTTTCGGTACTTAAGTACGTTTTAAATCGGATACTTTTGTACTTTTACTCAAGTGATGTTTGAATGGAGGACTTTCTACTTTTACTGGAGTAATTTTTTATTTAGGTATATATACTTTTACTCGAGTATAATTTTTGAGTACTTTTACCACCCCTGGGCGTCATCATATCCTTCACATTTTTTTCTGATTTGAGTGATCCATCTGTATCATGCATGCTAGAGTAATGTTTTTAACGTGTGAATCCTTACTAAAAAGGCAGTTCTATAATGAGCCGTTGGCATGAATTGTACTCATGATGGAGCGGTAGTGGAGCGCTCAACTTTTAAAAAATCCGCTCCGCACTCCATTCAAAATCACACCGCTCCACTCCTCGCTCCGCTCACATCGCATTGCAGTAGTTACAGCAGCGGCGGAGTGATATTAAGTTACCTAGGCAACCGAGAGAGCCGGTCCACATGACAATCACGCAAGTGTATTTACCTGCCGCTGACACTCGTCATCACTACAGAAACTGAGTTTATTTCAAGAATAAAGCAACAAGACATATGATTATGGCCACGTTTGAAAGCCATGACAATGTTTCGGACTTTGAAGACGATGAAGATGAGGAATGTGTGTTATTCAACGAACCATACATGTATGAGCCAGAATACACAGACGAAGAACTAATCAAGATGGATGCTAAAAGGTCAGAAAGAGAAAAAATTCCTGTAGAGACAGCAGCCCCTGAAGATGCCGTAGAGAACCGGGACAGAACATCGGGAGACTGGTGGTGTCAATGCAGAAAATGTATACAAATGCCGACGGAAGATGAGTGTTTTTGCTGCATGGAGTGGGACTTAGTTATCCCACAGATAACAGAACTGGAGCTGGACACTAGTTTCCAAGATTTAGATGTGTCTGGGCACAGCGCCTCCCGAGACAGACCAATGTGCATAACGGATCACCCGGACTTTCCACCCCTTCTAACTCGAGGAGTACTCGAAACATTCTTCTCCTTTGATAAAATAAATTGGAAAAAAAGACCTGGACCCGCTGGACCCAACGGACAGTTGTCAATGTTGTAAGTGTAAGCTGTCCAATCCAAACACAACGTAATTAATTGTTGCCTAGTTCTTATTTATGTATTTTTTGTATGTGTATATAGCGCCTCAAAACTGTATTTTCCTATTTTGATTAATTTATTTTGGCCATTATTTTTATGTGGGCTATTACCCTTGTGTACATTGGTCTTTGGTAAGAAAGTTGACTGCTCCAAAAAGCTAATTTTTTTCCTTCTTGTTTTAGGCAGTACCGATTGGTGGCTTACCGAATTGTTCTAGAGTGGGGGTTGAGAGGAAGACAGCTGGGAATAGGCAACCGATATGTTCTTCCATCCTGTGTAGTGACCAGCATCCGAAATAAATACCCTTCAGACACCGGGCGATATGTTGGATTCAGGGAAGCACAAGATGCTCTGCGATTGTTCTGAACACATAACTACAGTAGGCAGCTAGAAAACATTTGCTACTGCACCTCATCTTTTCAATAAATCAAATCCTTTATATCAACAAGAAATAACACATACATACACATACATTTGGTTACAGATGAAACAAAACGATTTTGATGTTACTTTCTTTAATTTTACTTTGTAATATAAACAATTACACCTAAGAGTGGATTTAGACAAATTGTTGTAATGTTGACAGTAATTAAATTACAATAAAATCAATGGTTCAATAAAAAGAAGTGTGATGATGACCTTGTGTTTTTTAGAAATGCTGGCACAGTATTTTGCACCACAAATAAGGTACAGTTAGGCTTTTATCTGCTTGTATTTGAAAATCGGGAGACATGCTGTGATATAATTTCATCTTTGTCCGGTCTTGGAGTGTCGGCTATGTTTTTGGATATGGTGTCTGGTTGCTGGATATAAGAATTAGGATCTGCAAACTTCACGGTAGGATCCTGGCGCCTTTGCAGGACCCGCTCCACAAGATCCTTCCTGAATATCTGCCTGGTTGTCTCGCATCTCTTCCTTGCAAACCATCTTTTTGTTTGTTTCGGAAAGACCAAATCATATCTTGGAGTTCCTTGAGGGAGTATTGTAAAAAGCACAGCAATATAAACATACCAAGGATTGGCTAGTAAATTTACAATGTACTTGGTACATAATCAAGTACTGATGGCTTAGAGTTTTGCAGTTATGTATTATGTGTAGACTTACCATCAGTGGTTTTTGCTTGCCATTTTGCTTTGCTTGAATGTTTTGCCAACATTCTCGTTGTGGTCCATCACAGAGAGTAGGGTACGTGCCTTCATAGAGTTGTAGCTGAAGTGTAGCCTCTTCTGAGTGTACTTCAGCATTGCACTGTGGTAAACTTCCAGGTCTCCTGCAGTTTTTATCAGATGGTTAGTACCTTGTGAATGTAATTCAAAATGTTGATATTTAGAAAATTTGTAAAAAGACATTAGACATTTATTTTATGCCTTCATTATTTGTATCACAAACATTTACACAGTAGAAACTTTCAATGGCAGCTGTGCAATTCTCTAAAGCACGGATATCAGCATGTTGTTTTAGGTAAAGCACTAAAAATAATCTTTAATCTAAAAATAAATTTGTGTAAATGATCAACTACATGGTAGCAGCATACATACAGTACCTGTATTTTTGAAGAGAGTCATGTGTTTGAGGTCTTTCAACAGGTTCTTGTTGAGTACGTGGTCTGACAGTGCCTTGAATGCAGCAGAGTCTGTTTGCAGCCATTTCTTTCTTCTCTGCTGCTCTTCAGTGAGTTCTTGGTGGTAGCAAGTCCTCTCCTGTCCGTCTTCCTCCCACCGATGGATGCCACAAATGTGATGCAGAATTGACGTCCAGCGACGTTTCAACTCCTTCCAAAGCATATGCGTTTTAGGGCAACACAACAAATAATGCTTTTTGCTTAGTACAGAAAAAAATAAACATCTCATCAACTTACCTCAGCATCACCACCACATGACTGACAACACCACCAAAAGTGATTATTAATTGCCTTGATCCAAGGAAGCAGATCATTGTTTTTCTTATTTTTAGCAGCCGCAGTCAACTTCTTCTTCAGTCCTAATTAATAAAATCATAATGAGGGAAGGGATGAGAGAGGAGGGGGTGGGGGATGTTTCAACTTAGTCTGATTGCAATTAGTAGAAAGCTTACCTTTGGCAACATGCCATGGGTCGAACTGATGCTGGATGTCAGAGTAGGTCTCTCTCATAAGCTTCCTGATAGAAGGAGAGCGGTCTGTTGTGATGGTATCTACTACAACTCCTGCCTGAAGCAAACGCTCCAGACACCTCCGAAATCCCAATATCTCCATGGCTGGTGAACTGGTTGCCTCTGTTACCTTTATAATGACAATCAGTATAAATGCTTACACATGCACTGAGAGTACAAGCAGTGAGCATTGCTGGGTTTTTACCTGAACTAACTCAACCATGATGATTTCCTTTGTTTCATCACTCATGAAACTGTATGTAGTGTACTTGCCACTAAATCCAGGTGAATCAGAACGACCATCACCGCAGATTGAAATCCCTCCACCAATTGTCTGTAGTTTTCTCATTATCTCTTTGTCATGGTCTTGGTATGCATACTCAATCACTGGTATGAGGTAAGTAGACTGCAGGGAGTAAAATGTTGTCTTCTTTGGAATTTGGAGATTCAGTAGCTCAGCCCAATCAAAGATTTCTGTGTAAGTTGAACCTGTGAACAGGATGGATGAGGCAACCTGCAGGTTGTTTTCTGGCATTCCACGTAGTTGAGGACATTACTTCCATTCCCCTGAGTGTCCATTTAAACAGCTCCACTTGATGTGTATACGTGTCCCAGCAGTGGTCACTTTCTTGTATTCCTCTTCAATTAAAAAAACACACTGGTGGCATTTTGTGAAGAGCTGCATTAGCCTGGACTCGTTCACAATCCATTTATTTTCTGACCAGTTCTTGGCTCCTTCCGCGGAGGATATGTCAGACTTGGAGGAGCTAGAGGTGCTGCTCAGTGGAACAAAGGAGCTGTCAACTTGGTGACTTGATGGGGCTTCAACTGATCTCATACTCAGGTCCAGTGGGTTGTCATCTTCAGCTATAGCTTTCTTTTCCTTTATAAACAACAAAATTAAAAAAAAAAGTTTAAAAAAGCCAGTGAGCCTGAGAGAAGAGAGACTGTATTGAAAGTAACTGTGATCCTGATTTTTTTTTTCCGAACACTATCCAGAATAGTAATGGTTAAATATTATTGAAAGATACTGCAATGTCCCTTTATGAAAGCGTATAATTCTTGTCATCAGTGTAATCAAAGTATGTAAAGCTATGTAATGGAAGTCATACATGTCATACAACTATTAGTATTTATTTGAGTTCACTCTCTTACTTGTGCTAATGCTGAACTATAGTTTCTTCTATACAACATACATGAAGGTCATTATAATACAATTGTTGGCAAAGATTAAAATATGAATGAAACACTCCTATAAATTCAAACAAATACCTCACTTTGGCTCAAATGTCTGAGAGGACCGAAGGCAAAATAGAACCCTGATGAAGAACGCTGTTTCCGAGACTGTGGCGCTGCCTGTTTTGGAGTGCTGATGAAAAACTTCAGTGCACCAGAACACTGAGTTGACTCCTTGTGTGATTCTGGTCCAGAGGAGTCCTTTTTAGGGGTGGACTGTGGTACAGTGAACATCTCCTGTATTTTCTTTGCAGATAACAACAACAATAACATATAAATATAATGTATTGCTACACATTACATAAAGACAAATAAACAACTTTAGTGGATTGTAAAGACAATAGGCCTACAATGTTTGACAGACTGTTGGACCAATTCATAAAATAACTAACGTTATATCGTTAGTTACACTATTGTGTCACTCTCCACAATGCCTTGAACTGTAATGTTATCTCCACTAACGTTAGTTACACTACAGTGTCACTCTCCACAATGCATTGAACTGTAACGTTATCTCCACTAACGTTGTCGGTGTCGATCTATCAGTTATGAAAGAGTAGCTTCATTAGCTAGCTAACGTTAGAGTAGCCTAACAAAAGTTATTACCTGTTCATCTGTAGGTGTTGGTGAATCTGGAAAGATGGCTGGAACTGCATTCCAACTCAGTGACTTGTTATCGTTTCGATCACTTTGTACAAAGTCGTCTGATCTAAAATGATCGCTACAAATTCGGGCCTTTAGTAGTGTCTCTGTCGGTGTCTCCTTATCCAAGCCAGCAGCAAGAAGCCACAGTTGGTTCCTTTCTGGATCTCTTACTGGAAATCTGTAGAAACTTTTTGTTGACCATCTTTTTGGTTTATTTGTACAATTTCTAAAACTACATTGAATAACCATTTTACCAATTATTTCAATTCCGATCGAAGGTTTCAAAATCGAGGCTACTTGACGTTCCGACTGTAACGTAGTGCAATTCTGTTGTGTTTACTTTCCGGCGCAGTACTACTCCCGGAGCAAAGTAAAATTCCGCCGCTGCTGAGAAACTAGTTCCTGTAAATGTAATGCGATCATTGAAATATATTTTGATATGTCAAACTACATTGAGTAGTTTGATTTTTAACATTATTCTCTCAACAGACATTTACATCGATAGTCTGGCGTTATAATTGATGTGCTTTTGGTGAACTGTGGAGTGGATAAAACTGTTTTAATGGTAGGCTAACCAATACCATTGACTCGCGCTAGCCTAGCACCGGCGAACTATGCAACTGGAAGGACTGGGTGAACATTTTCGAAAACTGACTCCACTGGTAAATAACACACAGGCTAACTTGTAAATGAGGCCCGATGTCGAAAATTCCGAACCACCCCTTTAAGTACACTACATGAAATTACTTGAAATGCACTTATTTTTGTAAGAAATGTTATTACAAATGTGTTAACAAAACTTATCTTTCTGTATGATAGAGTGAGCAAAATAACCACAATTCACTGTGATTTCATATTGCAGCTGGTCAATATATGGCTACACTGGAGGAAGTTGGTCAGATGAACACTGCCAGCCTGCTGTCTTCTTTAAAAAAATTGGACCAACATTGATGCTTTTCTCCATGATGATTCCACAATCCCTTTCCATTCGAGTTTGGTGGACCCCCACGCTTTTGACTTTGATGGATTAGTCATCCAGTTGACAGAGTTGTTGGGTTTGGAAGCAGACTTTCATTACATCAACCTTCCAAGGATTGAGCAGCACCATCTTCAGGGGTGGACGCACTACGATGCAGCCAAGGCATAACGCTGGCACGTGTTGATGGTGGTTACTTCTTGAACCTAACCGTCATGACCAGGGACATGTGGCATCCCCACCATCACACAACCAAGACACATTTGGCAATGCCATGGCAAGAAAATGCCATCGGACTTCTCAATAACATGACTGACACCTTCAAAACCAAGCTCAGGAACCTAACACCAAGGGACCTTGCTCGTCCAACAGTCCAAAAAAACAACCCATGCAATCTTGCCTTGATGAACATCCTTAAAAAGGACAGACGATTTATTCTGCAGCTGCTGGATGAGTCAATTGAGCAGGCCACTGCCTCATATAACCACCTGACTATTCAAAAACCTTGACCATATTTGGCCAGAAAGATGACAACTCCTTGGCACTTTCCAGGCTGGTGGACCAGGCCCATGTTCAGAGCATGTCTATCCATGCTGCATGCACGTTAACTGCAAAGGACCCGTCCACTCATCTGCTATCGTCACGCTACGCCTGCAGGAACTGATGGGCCCTCAGAGGAGACTCTACACCGCACTGTTCATACATGAAGCAGTGAATTACCAGTCAAAATTGGACAGCAGTGACATAGACATCTCAGGTGAGCTGCGTTGCATCCTCCGGTCCTATCAACTAAACCTTTTGCAATTACATGTCAACTCACGGCACATGCACATTCAGACCCCTTTCAAACTTCGTATTGTCTCATCCACAATTCACTAAGGCAATGTTGAGGAGGGCGTTGTCTTACCTGGACCACATGCAAGACCTGGCAAGCAAAATGGCTTTTCAGCTGGAGTGCCGGATTGAGCAGGTGGTCTTCTTTGATTCACACATGGGCAGTTCTCAATGCTGCTAATGCATTCAGTGTGCCGAATTTGGAGAGGCTCCTTGCTAAACACCCTATGGTTATCCCTTTTGTGGAAAATTCCCAGGGGGAAGGCCTTTTGACCACCTGCAAGCAGGTGTTGGATCACATCACCAACACTCTGAGGAGCTTGTTCAACTCCCACCTTGGAACGGGTGGGTTTGAGGAATCCTGGAGAAGCTTCCAGCTGGAGCTGGCACTGGAGGAGTTCTTCTATGGCCAGGCGCTTTCCCCAAACGGATATACCATACAGCGTTAGGGCTGGGGACAAATTCCACAAGTCCATTTAGCCTCACATTTCAGAACGGATTCTTGGGGCTCATGTCTTTGTCCAGTGCCACTTCTAACACTGAACCTCTACCTTTGAATCACTGGACCCGTGACAGACTCCAAATGTCCAGAATCAAGAGATTTTCCCTTTGACTGAGGTGCTTGATGCTGCCCCAGCTGTCACTGGCGAAGCGCTGCTCAAAGTATTGATCTGTGACCTCTTCAAAATTAACGAAGGAATTCCGATGGCTGGTCTCTGTGGTTCTTCCCCACCAGGGATACTCAAAGGTGCCCTTACTCTGGATACATTTGTCCAAGAGTTGGCAACCAGGGATGCTTTAACAGGGCCTTAAACCTTTGAATGTACCAGGAGCTTGGTGGAGAGGACTGGGGAAAATGTCAGTAGAGAATGTCACAGTAGCAAAACTCAACTTGAAATGAAAGCTAAGGAATACAGGTGGGTCTTAAGCAACAACTTAACCTTTTCCACTCTAATTGCCCGTGGGCGGGGCATAGAGCTACGTCATTATTAGGGCCCAAGCCCAAAGGGCGAAGGCCCTATTGTTTTCCTTAGGATTATTTATTATTAGGGCCCAAGCCCTGAAAGGGCGAAGAGCCCTATTGTTTTCCTTAGGATTATTTTTTTTTTTTTTTTTTTTTTTTTTTTTTTCTATTTTTCTTACGACTATTCTGGCACTTTTGGGGCCCTTAACGTGCCCGAAAACTCTTGAAACTTTGCACGCGGGTCAGAACCCGCGGCCATCAGGGCCGGGCTGAAGCTGGTACCCGGGCGTGGCAGGGGGGCTCGACAGCGCCCCCTGGAACGCGGTCCGAAAACTTGGTCCATAAATCAAACACGCTTGCATGGAATAATATGAAACTCGGTACACTTATAGATCTCATCGGTTCATATATACTTCATGCTCTGATTTTTTACCCCAGCCCGACAGGATGTCGGCTATTTAGGGTTGTTTGGAAAACCCATGCTCAGGAATTCGAAATACTCCTCCTAGAGAATTCAAACACACGGCACGAAACTCGGTCAGCATGAAGTCAAGACACTGAGGATGAAAAATTGCCAGGGGATTTTTGATATCTCGAACGGTTTGGCCGTGGCGAGGAAACGAATTTATGGCGAGAAACAAGAAACAGGAAGTGTGTTATAACTTCTTCATACATTAACTGATCTCGATGAAACTTCAGCAGTGTGTTCGCTGTAAGAGGCCGATCACATGGATGTGACTATTGTGAGTCAAAGTTATAGCGCCACCAACTGGCAGCAGGAAGTGTGTCACTTTCAAAATGCTTTGAAATCACCCTCTTATTTTAACCCGATTTGCTTCAAACTTCATCTGTATAATGTAAAAACACGCCAAATGTAGACCTGTGAAAGGATTGTTTAATATCTAAGATAATGTTGCCATGGCAACGCATCAAACTTTAATATTCTTTTTTGATGCTTTTGAGACTCTTAGCATGCTTGAAATTGCAGGAAACTCGACAGACACATCTCATTTATTAGCTAGTAGACATGTGCAAAGTTTCAGAAACGGGCGTGGTGAGGGGCTCAGTAGCGCCACCTTTAGTCAAAAATGGGGTATTAGTTTTACCTACAGTAACAAAAATCGGTATGGATATTCGTCTCCTCGAGCCGGACAACTTTCTAATTGACAGTCATTAGCTCCGAACAACACAAAGTCAGATATTTTGGTTTGAATATGATTTTCAGGAGAATTTTCTCCCCCTGTCTCTGTGTGTGGGGGGGTTGGGGAATTTGACTATTATTAGGGCCCAAGCCCTGAAAGGGCGAAGAGCCCTATTGTTTTCCTTAGGATTATTTTTTTTTTTTTTTTTTTTTTTTTTTTTTTCTATTTTTCTTACGACTATTCGGGCACTTTTGGGGCCCTTAACGTGCCCGAAAACTCTTGAAACTTTGCACGCGGGTCAGAACCCGCGGCCATCAGGGCCGGGCTGAAGCTGGTACCCGGGCGTGGCAGGGGGGCTCGACAGCGCCCCCTGGAACGCGGTCCGAAAACTTGGTCCATAAATCAAACACGCTTGCATGGAATAATATGAAACTCGGTACACTTGTAGATCTCATCGGTTCATATATACTTCATGCTCTGATTTTTTACCCCAGCCCGACAGGATGTCGGCTATTTAGGGTTGTTTGGAAAACCCATGCTCAGGAATTCGAAATACTCCTCCTAGAGAATTCAAACACACGGCACGAAACTCGGTCAGCATGAAGTCAAGACACTGAGGATGAAAAATTGCCAGGGGATTTTTGATATCTCGAACGGTTTGGCCGTGGCGAGGAAACGAATTTATGGCGAGAAACAAGAAACAGGAAGTGTGTTATAACTTCTTCATACATTAACTGATCTCGATGAAACTTCAGCAGTGTGTTCGCTGTAAGAGGCCGATCACATGGATGTGACTATTGTGAGTCAAAGTTATAGCGCCACCAACTGGCAGCAGGAAGTGTGTCACTTTCAAAATGCTTTGAAATCACCCTCTTATTTTAACCCGATTTGCTTCAAACTTCATCTGTATAATGTAAAAACACGCCAAATGTAGACCTGTGAAAGGATTGTTTAATATCTAAGATAATGTTGCCATGGCAACGCATCAAACTTTAATATTCTTTTTTGATGCTTTTGAGACTCTTAGCATGCTTGAAATTGCAGGAAACTCGACAGACACATCTCATTTATTAGCTAGTAGACATGTGCAAAGTTTCAGAAACGGGCGTGGTGAGGGGCTCAGTAGCGCCACCTTTAGTCAAAAATGGGGTATTAGTTTTACCTACAGTAACAAAAATCGGTATGGATATTCGTCTCCTCGAGCCGGACAACTTTCTAATTGACAGTCATTAGCTCCGAACAACACAAAGTCAGATATTTTGGTTTGAATATGATTTTCAGGAGAATTTTCTCCCCCTGTCTCTGTGTGTGGGGGGGTTGGGGAATTTGACTATTATTAGGGCCCAAGCCCTGAAAGGGCGAAGAGCCCTATTGTTTTCCTTAGGATTATTATTTTTTTTTTTTTTTTTTTTTTTTTTTTCTATTTTTCTTACGACTATTCGGGCACTTTTGGGGCCCTTAACGTGCCCGAAAACTCTTGAAACTTTG
Organism: Rhinichthys osculus; assembly: GCA_029959095.1. Taxonomy (NCBI): domain Eukaryota; kingdom Metazoa; phylum Chordata; class Actinopteri; order Cypriniformes; family Leuciscidae; genus Rhinichthys; species Rhinichthys osculus. The sequence continues at coordinate 7,507,237 of JARWKJ010000013.1, read as the reverse complement.
CACGCGGGTCAGAACCCGCGGCCATCAGGGCCGGGCTGAAGCTGGTACCCGGGCGTGGCAGGGGGGCTCGACAGCGCCCCCTGGAACGCGGTCCGAAAACTTGGTCCATAAATCAAACACGCTTGCATGGAATAATATGAAACTCGGTACACTTGTAGATCTCATCGGTTCATATATACTTCATGCTCTGATTTTTTACCCCAGCCCGACAGGATGTCGGCTATTTAGGGTTGTTTGGAAAACCCATGCTCAGGAATTCGAAATACTCCTCCTAGAGAATTCAAACACACGGCACGAAACTCGGTCAGCATGAAGTCAAGACACTGAGGATGAAAAATTGCCAGGGGATTTTTGATATCTCGAACGGTTTGGCCGTGGCGAGGAAACGAATTTATGGCGAGAAACAAGAAACAGGAAGTGTGTTATAACTTCTTCATACATTAACTGATCTCGATGAAACTTCAGCAGTGTGTTCGCTGTAAGAGGCCGATCACATGGATGTGACTATTGTGAGTCAAAGTTATAGCGCCACCAACTGGCAGCAGGAAGTGTGTCACTTTCAAAATGCTTTGAAATCACCCTCTTATTTTAACCCGATTTGCTTCAAACTTCATCTGTATAATGTAAAAACACGCCAGATGTAGACCTGTGAAAGGATTGTTTAATATCTAAGATAATGTTGCCATGGCAACGCATCAAACTTTAATATTCTTTTTTGATGCTTTTGAGACTCTTAGCATGCTTGAAATTGCAGGAAACTCGACAGACACATCTCATTTATTAGCTAGTAGACATGTGCAAAGTTTCAGAAACGGGCGTGGTGAGGGGCTCAGTAGCGCCACCTTTAGTCAAAAATGGGGTATTAGTTTTACCTACAGTAACAAAAATCGGTATGGATATTCGTCTCCTCGAGCCGGACAACTTTCTAATTGACAGTCATTAGCTCCGAACAACACAAAGTCAGATATTTTGGTTTGAATATGATTTTCAGGAGAATTTTCTCCCCCTGTCTCTGTGTGTGGGGGGGTTGGGGAATTTGACTATTATTTTAATGGTGTTCAAGGTTTCAGGGGCTTTTGGGGCCCTTAACGTGCTTGAAAACTCTTGAAACTTTGCACACAGGTCAGCGCCCACAGCCATCAGGCCCGGGCTGAAGCTGGTACCCGGGCGTGGCAGGGGGGCTCAACAGCGCCCCCTTGAACGGGGTCCCCAAAACTTGGTCCATAGATCAAACACGCTTGCATGAATTAATCTGAAACTCAATACACATTTAGATCTCATCGGGCCGAACAACTTACCCTCGGTCAAGTTTTACGCCAGCCCAACAGGAAGTCGGCTATTATGGGTTGTTTGGAGAACGCTTGCTCAGGAATTTGAAGTACTTCTCCTAGAGATTGCATCCGTTTACCGCCAAACTCGGTCAGCTTGAGGTCAACACTTTGAAGATGCTAAATTGCGGACGGATTTTTGATATCTCGAACGCTTTGGCCGTGGCGAGGAAACTAATTTATGGCGAGAAAAGAGAAACACGAAGTGTTATAACTTCTGCATACATTAACTGATCTTGATGAAACTTCAGCAGTGTGTTCGTGGTAAGAGGCCATTCAGATGGATGTAACTATTGTGAGTCAAAGTTATAGCGCCACCAACTGGCAGCAGGAAGTGTGTCACTTTCTAAATGCTTTTGACAAAAGTGGGGGGGTTAGTTTTATCTACAGTAACAAAACTCGATATGTATATTGTACTCTTCGAGCCGGACAACTTTCTAATTTACCGTAATTAGCTACGACCAACAGGAAGTTAGATATTTTGGTTTGAAAAGCCTCATATCTTCTAAAAATTTAATTATACACCATTTATTTCTAGATAAAATTATACAAATATCACAACTAAACCCATTTTATTCTTGTTTTCAATTTAAGAATAATGTACAAGTTTAAAAACAGCCAGAATGCACTATTCAGTTAAAAAAAAAAATATATCAAATAATACATAGGGCTATACTGCCCTCTTGTGTTCAAAATCAGGTAGGCCTGTTGTATTTAAATATATTAGGTAGCCTATGTGACTCCGAGAATATTTTCTCACCGGTTATTTGACGTGTAACACCGGGGGCTTTTAAATCGCTAAGTTTAAAGTGAAAGTAAAGTAAGGACGTCCGCATGGACATTTATAGTGGTGGCGCTCACAGTGCGCTCGAATGAATTTCTATGGAAGTAGAAATGAAAAAACGTTCGCTCTGTTTTGCTCGCTCGTCGCCATGGACGCGCACCGTTATGAATGCCAGTGCAGCCGCATACTTTTTAGTGTCACTTTAAAATTAGCGCCATATCGGGGACCGATTGCTTCCGGTTTTCAGGGAAAACACAACAACAAAAGAGTAAATGACAGATTCGCTTAAATAGGTGCTTTTACACAAAATATTCCGTCATAATTTTTCCAGTCAGCTCTTCACTCTCGTGATTAATGAAATTTGACTCCTGTTGCTGATATTTGCTGCAACTTTCGTTCTGCTCACAATTTAGTAAGCAAACACGCTTCAAATGTGTTTTTATTTTATTTTTGTGTATATATATGTGTGTATATATATGTGTGTATATATATATATATATATATATATATATATATATATATAGCTTATGTTTCAAATATGAGTTAATTAACAATCGTTTGAAAGAATGATACTTTTTAACATATCACTAAACCGTCATTAGGTGTCGCCAGGCGACCGTCTTAATGAGCGAGTCATTGATTCATTTGTTCGAACGATTCGTTCGAACGGCTGAGTCATTCATGAATGAGACAGATTATGGATTGGTCATTGAATCTTTGAGTCAACCGATTCGTTCAAAATGCTGAATCATTCAGTAATGAGAAAACACGTTGCTGTGAGATGCTCGATGGTTCTGCTGTGATCTTTGTTTAACTAGTTTCACTGCTGAAACAGAAAAAAGTCAATATTGCATCTAAAATGTAAGTGATTTGACTTGTGTGTGTGTCTGTGTCTGTGTCTGTGTCTGTGTCTGTGTCTGTGTGTGTGTGTGTGTGTGTGTGTGTGTATGATTGTGTCTGCTACAGTGATTGTTTAACCCTTGTTAAAGTTTAGGCCTTGTCTTTTTGGATATATATCTTTTTATATAAAAAAAATAGGCATACAACCCATATATTTTAAATGTATCGTTTGCTTTAAATTACATTAAGATTTGTATGTTTGGTAATTGAACCTGAATAAATTTTAAATGAATGTGCTATATTTCAGAGTTTTCCTTAAAATTTGAACTAACTTTATTCTCATCTGAATGATAGACTATTTATTTCTGTATAAAATAAAAAAGAGATTTTGGTTGGGTGACAGTTGTAGTTTACAGTTTGACAAAAGCACAATGTTGTGTTTTATTGCGATTGTACACAAATATAAGTAAACACTTTGCAGTTTTAATAATGTCCTGTATGAACAAAAGGACGGAGTATGTTTTTATGTCTACATTGTTCAATCACGTTTCACACACACACACACACACACACACACACACACACACACACACACACACACACACACAAACTTTTTTCTAATCAGATCAGGCAAGTAATATTCTGTCTTGGCACACTTGATTTAACTTTCAATCTTGTGTACTTATTTCATGTGTCCATTAAGTCCATGAGACCGTAGGGTGTCTCATTTTTCATTTTAGGTTTCAGAAGGTTGCTCACGCATATGATATGTGCCCTCAATGCACACTTTTGCAGAGCCCACACCAATGCAAGCTCTACAGTACACATCTTCTCAACAGTCAAAGCGGGGTTAAGTTATTGCCCGTCATGCACAGTAACCCTAAAGGCACCAGGGTGGCGGTGCCACCGGCTTGTTTATATATATATATATATATATATATATATATATATATATATATATATAAATATAGCTGCGAGCAGCGATGAAGGGCCAAAGCCGGTGGCACCGCCACTCCGGTGCCTTTAGGTAACTAAAGGCACCGGGGTTGCGGTGCCACCGGCTTGGGCCCGTAATCGCTGCTCGCAGCTATATTTATTATTATTCTTATTATTTTTCTGCTACCTTTTGGACACTTTTGGAGGCCTTAACATGCTCAAAAACTCCTGAAACTTTGCACACATGTCAGAACCCGCGGCCATCAGGGCCGGGCTGAAGATGGTACCCGGGCGTGGCAGGGGGGCTCGACAGCGCCCCCTGGAACGGGGTCCGAAAACATGGTCCATAAATCAAACACGCTTGCATGTAATAATATGAAACTCGGTACACATGTAGATCTCCTCGTTTCATATATACTTCACACTCTTACTTTTTACCCCAGCCCAACAGGAAGTGGGCTATTTAGGGTTGTTGGTAAAACACACGCAATGGAATGTGAAATACTCCTCCTAGAGAATTCAAACAAACGGCACGAAACTCGGTCAGCATGAAGTCAAGACATTGAGGATGAAAGTTTGCGAGGGGATTTTTGATATCTCGAACGGTTTGGCCGTGGCGAGGAAACAAAACTATGGCGAGAAACGTGAAACAGGAAGTGTGTTGTAACTTCTTCATACATTAACTGATCTTGATGAAACTTCAGTAGTGTGTTCGTCGTAAGAGGCCGATCACATGGATGTGACTCTTGTGAGTTAAAGTTATAGCGCCACCAACTGGCAGAAGGAAGTGTGTCACTTTCAAAATCACCCTCTTATTTTAACCCGATTTGCTTCAAACTTCACTACTATAATGTAAACACACGGCAGATGTAGACCTGTGAATGGATTCTTGATATCTTAGATACTGTTGTCGTGGCAACGCATCAAACTTTAATATTCTTTTTTTATGCTTTTGAGACTCTTAGAATACTTGAAATTGCATGAAACTCGACAGACACATCACATTTATTAGCCAGTAGACATGTGCAAAGTTTCAGAAACGGGCGTGGTGAGGGACTCAGTAGCGCCACCTTTTGTCAAAAGTGGGGGGATTAATTTTATCTACAGTAATAAAAATCTGTATGTGTTTTGTTCTCCTCGAGCCAGACAACTTTCTAATTTACACTCAATAGCTCCAACCAACAGAAAGTCAGATATTTTGGTTTGAAAATTGTCATTTTATGTCTCTCTGTCTCTCTGAGCCTACGTCTATGTGTGTGTGTGTGTGTGTCTGTGAGTGAGTGTGGGGAGGGGGAGGGGGGCTAGATTAACCATTTGACTGCTGTGTGGTTTGGCCTGCATTAAAAAAGAAAATAAATGTCTTACGCCTTGTATTTTTTAAATAAGTTGTATTAATAAGTAAAGGCATATAACCAGTTGAATTGTAGTCCATTGAAAATAGTTTTATATAATTAATTTATTAATTAAATTAACTTGGTCCATAAACTTCGTCAGAAAATTTGGTCCATAAATCAAACACACTTGCATGTAATATTATGAAACTCGGTAGACATATAGATCTCATCGGGCCAAACAACTTAAAGCCAGCCCAACAGGAAGTGGGCTATTTTGGTCTTAATGTGGATGTTTTGCAAAACCAGGCTCTACATTTTTACCCACTCCTCTTAAGTGGTTTATTTTATTCCCACCAAACTTTTTCAACATGATGAAAATACATTAAAGAAGCATAATTGTGAATATCTATTGAATATCTCTAATTGTTTTGCTATGGCGAGGGATTAAAGTCATGTAAAAAAAATAAACACTAAAAGCCTCATATCTTCTAAAAATGTAATTATACACCATTTATTTCTAGATAAAATTATACAAATATCAGAACTAAACCCATTTTATTCTTGTTTTCAATTTAAGAATAATGTACAAGTTTAAAAACAGCCAGGATGCACTATTCAGTTAAAAAATAAATATATCAAATAATACACAGGGCCATACTGCCCTCTTGTGTCCAAAATGATATTTATACATATATTTGGCAAGCATGTGACTGAGGACCGAGAGCTTTTAAATACGGACGTCCACACGGACATTGATAAGGGTTGCGCTTGCAGAGCGCTTGAGGGAATTCCTATGGAAGTAGGAATGAACTAAAAAACGTTCGCTCTGTTCTGCTCGCTCGTCGCCGTGGACGCGCACCATTATGAATGCCTGTGCAGCCGCATACTTTTTAGTGTTACTTTAAAATTAGTGCAATAACGGGGCCGATTGCTTGAATTGTGAGTTCAATAGTCTATTATTTTTCACGGAAAACACAACAACAAAAGAGTACAATGATAGATTCGCTTATATAGGGGCTTTTACATAAAATAGCCTATTCCGTCATCATCTTTTCAGTCAGCTCTTCACTCTCGTGATTAATGAAATTTGACTCCTGTTGCTGATATTTGCTGCAACTTTCGTTCCGCTCACAATTTAGTAAGCAAACTCGCTTCAAATGTGTTTTTATTTTCTTTTTGTGTATATATATGTGTGTATATATATATATATATATATATATATATATATAAACCCATTTTATTCCTTTTTTTCAATTAAGGAATTATTTTTAAGTTTAAAAACAGCCAGAATGGTTGTTTAGTCAAAAATAATAATAATCCAAATCATATATAGTGCTATACTGCCCTCTTGTGTTCAAAATCAGGTAGGCCTATCGAATTTATATATATTTATATATTAGGGATGTTACTATGGGAATATTTTCCCACCGGTTAATAAACGTGTGATTGTGTAAACCAATTGTGTAAACCTCCCGCTGGGGGGTTTAAAAACACTAACTTGAAAGCGAAAGTATAATATGGACGTCCGCACGGACATTGAAATGGTGGCGCTCGAATGAATTCCTATGGAAGTAGAAATTAACTAAACGTTCGCTCTGTTCTGCTCGCTCGTCGCCATGGACGCGCACCGTTATGAATGCCAGTGCAGCCGCATACTTTTTAGTGTCACTAAAATTAGTGCAATTTCGGGGGCCGATTGCTTGAATTGTGAGTTCAATAGTCTATTATTTTTCACGGAAAACACAACAATAAAAGAGTACAATGACAGATTCGCTTAAATAGGCGTTTTTACATAAAATAGCCTATTCCGTCATCATCTTTTCAGTCAGCTCTTCACTCTCGTGATTAATGAAATTTGACTCCTGTTGCTGATATTTGCTGCAACTTTCGTTTAGCTCACAATTTAGTAAGAAAACACGTTTCAAATGTGTTTTTATTTTAGTTTTGTGTATGTGTGTGTATATGTATTTATATATATATAAATATAGCTTATGTTTCAAATATGAGTTAATTAACAATCGTTGGAAAGAATGATACTTTTAAACATAACACTAAACCGTCATTAGGTGTCGCCAGGCGACCGTCTTAATGAGCGAGTCATTGATTCATTCGTTTGAACGACTGAGTCATTCATGAATGAGATAGATGTTTATGGATTGATTGGTCATTGAATCTTTGAGTCAACCGATTCGTTCAAAATGCTGAATCATTCAGTAATGAGAACGCGTTGCAGTGAGATGCTCGATGGTTCTGCTGTGATCTTTGTTTAACTATTTTCGCTGCTGAAACAGAAAAAAAGTCAATATTGCATCTAAAATGTAAGTGATTTGACTTGTGTGTGTGTGTGTGTGTGATTGTGTCTGTTACAGTGATAAGAGTTTAACCCTTGTTAAACTTTAGGCCTTGTCTTTTTGGATATATATCTTTTTATATTAAAAAATAGTCATACAACCCATATATTTTAAATGTATTGTTTGCTTTAAATTACATTAAGATTGTATGTTTGGTAATCGAACCTGAATGAATTTTAAATGAATGTGCTATATTTCAGATCATATATTTGTTTTCCTTAAAATTTGAACTAACACTAACTTTATTCTCATCTGGATGATAGATTATTTATTTCTGTATAAAATAAAAACACATTTGATTTTTCTTTTTTAATCAATGTAGAATGTGTAACTGAAAAAATAAACAGATTAGGGCTCTGTTTGATGACAAGAAATGAAAACCAATGCGATATGATGAATGTCCAAAAGATGGCTCCCACAGACTGTTTTTAAATAGGATTGTTTGATATTTTTTGCTTTTAAACTGTGTGTGTGTGTGTGTGTGTGTGTGTGTGTGTGTGTGTGTGTGTGTGTGTGTGTGTGTGTGTAAGAGATTTTGGTTGGGTGACAGTTGTAGTTTACAGTTTGACAAGAGTTTATAGTTTGACAAAAGCACAATGTTGTGTTTTATTGCGAGTGTACACAAATACAAGTAAACACTTTGCAGTTTGAATAATGTCCTGTATGAACAAAAGGACGGAGTATGTCTTTATGTCTACATTGTTCAATTACGCCACACACACACACACACACACACACAAACACTATTTTTCTAATCAGATCAGGCAAGTAATATTCTGTCTTGTCTCTTAAAAAAACAATATATATATATTTATGTATATATATATATATATATGTGTGTGTGTGTGTGTGTGTATATATATATATATATAAATATAGTTGCGAGCAGCGATGAAAGGGCCAAAGCCGGCGGCACCGCCACTCCGGTTATAGCGCCACCAACTGGCAGCAGGAAGTCTGTCACTTTCAAAAAGCTTTGAAATCACCTGATTGCTTCAAACTTCACTACTATGATGTAAACACACGGCAGATGTAGACCTGGATGTAGACCTGACCTTTCAGAAGGTTGCTCTCGCATACTTTGTGGTTGACATGTGCCCTCAATGCACACTTTTGCAGAGCCCACACTGATACAAGCTCTACAGCACACTTCTTTTCGACAGTCAAAGCAGGGTTACGTTTTTGCACGTCGTGCACAATAACCCTAAAGGCACCAGGGTGGCGGTGCCACCGGCTTTATATATATATATATATATATATATATATATATATATATATATATATATATATATATATATAAATAAATATAGCTGCGAGCAGCGATGAAGGGCCAAAGCCGGTGGTACCGCCACCCCGGTGCCTTTAGGTAACTAAAGGCACCGGGGTTGCGGTGCCACCGGCTTGGGCCCGTAATCGCTGCTCGCAGCTATATTTTATTATTATTATTCTTATTATTTTTCTGCTACCTTTTGGACACTTTTGGAGGCCTTAACATGCTCAAAAACTCCTGAAACTTTGCACACATGTCAGAACCCGCGGCCATCAGGGCCGGGCTGAAGATGGTACCCGGGCGTGGCAGGGGGGCTCGACAGCGCCCCCTGGAACGGGGTCCGAAAACATGGTCCATAACTCAAACACGCTTGCATGTAATAATATGAAACTCGGTACACATGTAGATCTCCTCGTTTCATATATACTTCACACTCTTACTTTTTACCCCAGCCCAACAGGAAGTGGGCTATTTAGGGTTGTTGGTAAAACACACGCAATGGAATGTGAAATACTCCTCCTAGAGAATTCAAACAAACGGCACGAAACTCGGTCAGCATGAAGTCAAGACATTGAGGATGAAAGTTTGCGAGGGGATTTTTGATATCTCGAACGGTTTGGCCGTGGCGAGGAAACGAAATTATGGCGAGAAACGTGAAACAGGAAGTGTGTTATAACTTCAGCATACATTAACTGATCTTGATGAAACTTCAGCAGTGTGTTCGCTGTAAGAGCCCGATCACATGGATGTGACTATTGTGAGTCAAAGTTATAGCGCCACCAACTGGCAGCAGGAAGTGTGTCACTTCCTAAATGCTTTGAAATCACCCTCTTATTTTTACCCGATTTGCTTCAAACTTTATGTGTATAATGTAAACACACGGCAGATGTAGACCTGTGAAAGGATTATTGATATCTTAGACACTGTTGCCGTGGCAACACATCAAACTTTAATATTCTTGTTTGATGCTTTTGAGACTCTTAGCATGCTTGAAATTGCATGAAACTCGACAGACACAGGTATGCATATGGTTCAGATCAAGCCGGACAACTTTCTAATTAACTGTCATTAGCTCAGACCAAGAGGAAGTTAGATATTTTGGTTTGAATGTGGATGTTTCTGAGAATTTTCTCTCCCTCTCCCTCTGACAGAGAGAATGCACCCTGCCATTCGTGTGTGTCTGTGTCTGTGTCTGTGTGGGGAGGGGGGGAGGGGCTCTTTTAGTTTAAACACAAAATTATACATAGGGCCATACTGCCCTCTTGTGTCCAAAATTATATTTATATATACATTATACATATATTTAGTATGTGACTGAGGACCGAGAGCTTTTAAATACGGGACATTGATAATGGCCACGTGCAGAGCGCTCGAGGGAATTCCTATGGAAGTTCTGCTCGCTCATCGCCGTGGACGCGCACCGTTATGAATGCCCGTGCAGCCGTTAGTTTCATTTTAAAATTAGCGCCTTTTCTGGGGCCGATTGCTTGAATTGTGAGTTCAATAGCCTATTATTCTTCATGGAAACCACAACAACAAAAGAGTATAAAAGTTTGGTGTGAACGCAGCATAATGAACAAGCTGCGATCTCAAGATTGCAATGCTGGAGTGTGTGTGTGTGTGTGTGTGTGTGTGCGTGTGAGAGAGAGGCGCGGGCGAACTGTGTGTGTGTGTGTGTCTGTGTGGGGAGGGGCTCTTCGAGTGATAGTTATTATACAAAATTATACATAGGGCCATACTGCCCTCTTGTGTCCAAAATGATATTTATACATATATTTGGCAAGCATGTGACTAAGGACCGAGAGCTTTTAAATACGGACGTCCACACGGACATTGATAAGGGTTGCGCTTGCAGAGCGCTTGAGGGAATTCCTATGGAAGTAGGAATGAACTAAAAAATATATATATATATATATATATATATATATATATATATATAGCTTATGTTTCAAATATGAGTTAATTAACAATCGTTGGAAAGAATGATACTTTTAATATCACTAAACCGTCATTAGGTGCCGCCAGGCGACCGTCTTAATGAGCGAGTCATTGATTCATTCGTTCAAACGATTCGTTCGAACGGCTGAGTCATTCATGAATGAGACAGATTATGGATTGGTCGTTGAATCTTTGAGTCAACCGATTCGTTCAAAATGCTGAATCATTCAGTAATGAGAGAACGCGTTGCTGTGAGATGCTCGATGGTTCTGCTGTGATCTTTGTTTAACTATTTTCGCTGCTGAAACAGAAAAAAAAGTCAATATTGCATCTAAAATGTAAGTGATTTGACGTGTGTGTGTGTGTGTGTGTGTGTGATTGTGTCTGTTACAGTGATTGTTTAACCCTTGTTAAAGTTTAGGCCTTGTCTTTTTGGATATATATCTTTTTATATAAAAAAAAATAGCATACAACCCATGTATTTTAAATGTATTGTTTGCTTTAAATTACATTGAGATTTGTATGTTTGGTAATTGAACCTGAATGAATTATAAATGAATGTGCTATATTTCAGATCATATATTTGTTTTCCTTAAAATTTGAACTAACACTAACTTTATTCTCATCTGAATGATAGATTATTTATTTATGTATAAAATAAAAACACATTTGATTTTTCTTTTTTAATCAATGTAGAATGTGTAACTGAAAAAATAAACAGATTAGGGCTCTGATCGAGGACAATAAATGAAAACCAATGCAATATGATGAATGTCCAAAAGATTTTTTTTGCTTTTAAACTATGTGTGTGTGTGTGTGTGTGTGTGTGTGTGTGTGTGTAAGAGATTTCGGTTGGGTGACAGTTGTAGTTTACAGTTTGACAAAAGCACAATGTTGTGTTTTATTGTGATTGTACACAAATATAAGTAAACACTTTGCAGTTTGAATAATGTCCTGTATGAACAAAAGGACGGGGTATGTTTTTATGTCTACATTGTTCAATCACGCCTCACACACACACACACACACACCAACTATTTTTCTAATCAGATCAGGCAAGTAATATTCTGTCTTGGCACACTTCATATAACTTTCAAACTTGTGTACTTATTTCATGTGTGCATTAAGTCCATGAGACCATAGGGTGTCTCATTTTTCATTTTAGGTTTCAGAAGGTTGCTCACGCATACTTTGTGGTTGATATGTGCCCTCAATGCACACTTTTGCAGAGCCCACACCAATGCAAGCTCTACAGCACACATCTTCTCAAAGGTCAAAGCGGAGTTACGATATTGCCCGTCATGCACAGTAACCCTAAAGGCACCGGGGTGGCGGTGCCACCGGCTTGTTTATATATATATATATATATATATATATATATATATATAAATATAGCTGCGAGCAGCGATGAAGGGCCAAAGCCGGCGGCACCGCCACTCCGGTGCCTTTAGGTAACTAAAGGCACCGGGGTTGCGGTGCCACCGGCTTGGGCCCGTAATCGCTGCTCGCAGCTATATTATTTGAACTTATTTTTTTTTAATGTTTCTGGAGATACTATCACCCCATATATAGTATCATTTTAAATCTTAAAATCTCATCTTTACACAGAATATAATGGAATTTGTGTATATGGAACACAAATAATTAATATAAAGCTTTAAAAAACAATCGTCACAAAATGGCGATGCAGAAATGTAAATATGAATATGTATTTTTTACGTATCTCACAAAACAGAAAAATCATATATCAAAAGAAAGCTCTCATTCTCAGAAATGTGACTGTGTAGTTTGTTTTATTGTTTTAACAGTAGGTCACATTATCTCCAAAAGAATCAGGCAGTAAAATATGATTTCTGTGAAAAAACAAAGACAAACGTCTCATTTCTACTTCGATTACAGATGCTCTAAGCTAAAATCAGCCACAAACTCTATATCATATTTTACCTTAGGATGCTTTCTTTCAACTGAGCCCATTTGTACTTTTCTGTGAGCTCATCTTGGTAAATAATCCACTGTTATGTCGTAGATGTCCAGAACACAAAACGCGTTCGACGGGAGAAACACGCGATCTACACATCATCATCAAAATGTACAAGCATCCTCTAATCATGACGATGATATACGTATTAGGCACGTGTTCAAAGCTGAGGTTGTCAGCTTTCCAATCACATGTCAATCATTTATCTAGTCCAGTTACATGCTGAATCAGCCAACGAATCAGTGGAGTAGGTGGGTGGGATCACGACCGGCTTTTATGCATTTATTTTGTTTCACAATGTTGTTGATGATAGGCGAGTAGATAGTAACAAGTGAATGACAAGTGACGAAGACGACTGACAGAAAATTATTGGATATATTTGTATTTTTCTTGCGTTTTGATTAAAAAATGGCATCTGGAGAGGGAAAAGCAGCTAAAAAGGTGTTCTCTTGCGTCGAAGCAATATTTGAAGAGCTTGAAAGAGAAAGTGATGGTGCATCGTGTAGCGTGCATTTTATATGCTACTTTCATATTCCTATAGTTTCTCATTTTTATTTATGTTTCAATTTGTACAAGTGGTCTGTTTTAGACCACATAAAATCTACAAGACAGTTTTTTAAGTGATTAGTGTCTCCTGAAAAGAGAATAAATTTGTTGTGCTTTTATTCACAAAACACAAACAATGTTACTAGGTCTCATTCCTTTATACCATTTTGCGTTTCTCAGATACAAAGATTAAACCTGAATGAAAATGAAGAAAATCAATCGATAATTAAGTAAAGTACTACGAAAACTTTTACGTTTTGAAATTTAGAATTTTTTTGCTTCATCAGAATTGGATGAAACTTGGTGACTTTTGTTGTATTACCTATGTGAACACACAAAAAACTCAAGGAGATGATTCAGATATGTTAAAGGGTCGTAAAAAAAAACTGTCACACTTGGCTCCTTCATGGTCTAAAATGACCGCCATAGGAAATTAATGGGAAATATGAAAAAAATAGGAAAACTCAGAGAAACTTTTGGTGGTACAAACTACAAATCAGCCACTCTGCAGAAAAAAAGTGTACAGCAATGAAGGAGTGACACTCTAAAACATCAAGAGTGCAAATAAGACACCCGCCCACACCCACACACACACCAGGCCAATCACAGTATTTGTTTATAAAACAAACATTTTCTCCCCTGCCTGCTACCACAGTACCTAGTTAGATCAAAGTATCAAAGATTGTCCCCCGGTAACCACCAGGCCAATCACAGTATTTGTTTATAAACAATCACTTTCCCCTCTGCCTGCTACCACAGTCCACAGTTCATTATTCAGCAAAATGACAAGAACATACAGTGCTCAAGAGACCCTTGCATACTTGTTTCAGGAAAGTGAAAATGAAGAATATAGTGAACCAGATGACACTTCTGATGTAGAGGAAGGTTCAGAGGCTGACCCAGATTTTCAGATCACAGAGGATCAGCCATCAGATGAGGATTCAGAGGAGGAAGGCCCTGAGAGAGATCCAACGTTCCTCTCCAAAAATGGAGAAATACTGGATTTCATCTCCTCCACCACAAACTCCAGGAAGAGCACGAGGAGAGGAGATCATCAGGAAGACACCTAGTGCCACAAGGTATGCCTTATCTAGAGCTGAAGACATCAAATCAACATTTGAGATGTATTTTCCAAGCTCTATTCAGAACATCCTAGTTACAATGACAAATTTGGAGGGGCAACGAGTTTATGGTGATCAGTGGAGTAACATTGACTGGATCGAAATGCAAGCTTTTATGGGTCTTCTCATTCTTGCTGGGGTTTTTAAATCCCATGACGAAGCAACACGAAGCCTGTGGCATAGTGAGATGGGGAGAACAATTTTTCAGGCCACCATGCCTCTGAAAGATTTTACCAGATTGTCAAGTGTGGTACGTTTTGATGACAAAACGACAAGAACAGAAAGAAAAGAAACTGACAAGCTGGCACCCATCCGTGAACTTTGGGAAAAATGGGTAGAAAGGCTTCCCATTATGTACAATCCTGACTTGAACGCAACCTTGGACGAATGCTTGATTGGGTTCAGAGGCCGGTGCCAGTTAAAGCAGTATATGCCGAGCAAACCGGCTAAATATGGTCTGAAAATCTGGGCAGCCTGTGATGCCAAAATCAGCTACAGCTATAGCTACAATATGCAGGTGTACACGGGCAAACCTGCAGGAGCACAACCCGAACGAAACCTGGGCAAACGTGTGGAGCTTGAAATGTTACAAGATCTTGAGGGGCACATTGTCACGTGTGACCATTTTTTCACCTCTTATGCTCTTGGCACAGAGCTCTTACGAAGAAAAATAAGGATGCTGGGTAAAAAACAAGGCAGAGCTCCCAAGTGCATTGGTGACAAGTGGAAACAGGGCTTGTTTTTCATCTCTGTTCGTGTTCACCGAGACACACACCATCGTGTTCTACTACCCTAAAAAAAAGAAGAGCGTGATTCTTATGAGCACCACACACAAGGATGCAGCAGTCAGTGAACGTGAGGACAGAAAACCGGAGATGATTTTGGACTACAACGCCACCAAAGGTGGAGTGGACAATCTAGACAAGGTATGTGCTACTTATTATTTGTTCAGTGCTAAAAAGAATTGTACAATAATAACTTATATTCTAAGCTAAATGGTAAATTGAACTTTAAAAGTATTGAAAAATAAAGTATCAATAGATGACCAAACATTTACTAAAATATTGTTCATGTTCGTGTAATATTACAGATTGTTGCATGTGGACGGAAGACAGCTTGCTGGCCCATGGCTATCTTCTTCAACATCATTGATGTCTCGGCCTACAATTCTTTCGTTATGTGGAGGGAGATCAATCCCACCTGGGGACAGGCGAAAAGCTACCGAAAGAGGAGTTTTCTGGAGGAGCTGGGGAAAGCGCTGTTGTACGCATTTATGAAAAGAAGGCAAAACATTCCACGCACACCAGCCTCTGTGAGCTTCCTAAAAAAAGTGCAGGATTCCAGAGATGAGGAAGCTGGTCCCTCATCTGCCGGTGCGTCCACAGCAGGTCCCTCCACAACACATCCCTCTACTGCCAGTCACTCAAAAAAAAGGAAAAGGTGCTGGCCAAAGGATGCGAAAACCGTCAGTTTCTGCAAAAATTGCAAACTTCCAGTGTGCGAAAGACACTCTGTAACTATCTGTTGCATCTGCAGCAGTGTGTAAAATTAGGCTACAGTTTGAATGCATATAGTTAAATTATATTTATTTATGGTTATTTTGATTTTTATTCCTCTTTTTCTTCAATTTACTGTTTGATAATTATTGTGTTTGCTTAATATTTTAGCATAATATGTGTTCCTGATATATGTTGCATATGCAACAATAAATAAAATAATTAGTTTGTATGTATATAGTTAAAAAATATTTTTATTATTACATTTTTATTCCTCTTCTTTAATCTATAGTTTGATAATGATTGTTTGCTGTTGTTATTTTATTGTTTTTGCGGTTCCCTTCTGAAGTTTTATTACCATTTCTAGAATTAAAATGAATAAAATACCAATTAATTGCAAAATTTCTGTATAAAGTGTTTTGAATTATCACTTTCCATCCCTTATTTTGTTAAATTTTTAAATGATCAAATAATTGTTGGCACCAAATGTTATTGTTTGATACTTATCTAAAAAAATATCAAAAAGTAGTCTTTTAGAATATCTGAATATATATCTAAATAAAATCTAAATAAAAAAATGAATAAGATAGAGAAATCATGTCTTAGGGACTGTTCGTTATTTATTTAAGGGGCCACCGGAGGAAATTTGAGATCTGTAGTCAAAAAAGACTTGACCCTCCCTTCGCCATAATAAATTTTTCTATGACCCTCCAAAATGATTGTGAAAAAAGGCATGACCCTCCCCGATAATTTATTGATTACTGGTTTGCGCTTGGCAAAGATGTTCAGATAGCCATTGTTTTTTTTTTGTACAACCACGACAAACGACTAAACTCCTGCTTTCTTTTTTGGCGGTCCCAATAAAGTATCTAAAAGCTGCCACAAAGAACCGGCAAAAGTAATGCAAAGATGAAGTTGAGATGCTGACTCGCGATCTTCGCAGTAGTGAACACGCCAGAGAGAAATGCAGATTTCATACGGATGACTACATAAGCAGAGAGCAGTCTGTTTTCTTTCTTTTTTAAATGTTCTGTTTAAAAGTAGACACCAAGCTTTCTATATATTTCTCAGGTCTGTGAGGCAAGTACATTATATGCTGAGTTTCTTTTCATTTATGAGACGAGAGTCCAGTTCACGCGCCGGCGCCTCCGTGTCATGATGATCTATTTTCTACTTCTTATTTATTAAATCCAGGCAATTGGTTGATGAAACATTGATTAAAATTAAGTTACAATTAATAAAAAACGAAATTCACTTTGTGCTTTCCGTTTAAGGTCTCTGTGAAAGTTTTAAAGTCTCTTTCAGAGCGGTCATGTCCGTAACGGAGAACTGTCACGTCCATAACATTGTTTTTTTTCCTTATAAATGCGAACACGAAAAATAAAATGAAATTAATATTTTATGTTCTGTGGAGGCCGACCCTTCTTCATCCGGTTAGTATTAGCCTACTTTTGTTTTGCGCAGTGTAATTTGTAGAATTACTAAAAAATATTTTGCCACCTAAAAGTTAAAGATTTTTTGTGTCACGTCACATGTGTATTTCGCTCAAATTAAATATAAAACGCATGTGTAGACTGATATTTTTCTAATGTCTTGACTCTTTTATTAAGGGAGTGTGGATATATAAACAGACGTATTAAATGCATTTTCTAATAATTTAGACTTCAGGTTTTGACTGCAAATGTCACGTCCATAACGCTGTAATTGCCCAATTTGAAAGAATTTATCCTCAACTAGTTTTTTGGTGTAAGTCTACGTATGTTATTAATATTATGTTACATAGTAAAAAAAGGTAAAAGTTACATTAAGGCTTCGGTCACTTTAGACCGGGAAGAAGCCAAGTGTGACCCCTAAATGAAGAGGACCAGAGGGTTAAACATATTAGCAGTCCGAGCTGTTCTTATATGAACCGGTAGACTATTCCAGAGATTAGGATCAGCCACTGTGAAGGCTCGGTCACCAGTGGTGGACAGTAATGAAGTAAATGTAATTCGTTACTGTACTTAAAGGTGCCCTAGAATGTGAAATTTAATTTATTTTGGGATAGTTAAATAACAAGAGTTCAGTACATGGACATGACATACAGTTAGTCTCAAACACCATTGTTTTCTCCTCCTTATTTAAATCTCGTTTTTTGAAAAACACCCCTGAAAAATAGGCAAATCTCCACATAACACCGACTGTGACGCAACAGTCGGGATCATTAATATGTACGCCTCCAAAAATTTGCATATGCCAGCTCATGTTCAATGCCAGGCGGAACTGTGCAGCCGAATCATCGGAAGTTCTGCAGGTGAGGAAACAAGCGAGGATCATAGGGAAAATGGCAGATAAATGTTATGTTCCAGGCTGTGCAGGGGATGTGAGGACTTTTCATACCCTTCCCACAGAAAAGAAATGTCAACTGGCGGGGTTGATGTTTATCTATAATCGGATACCGCAACAGTTTAATTCGAAGTTGTTAGTTTACTCTGCCCATTTAACCACAGACTTATTTTCTAACCTGGGACAATATCAAGCAGGCTTCTCTCAGTGAATAAATTATATACAGAAAGCGATCAAAGAACAATTTTCCACACAGCGCGAGTTTATCTGGACACTTGCCAAACTTGTTATGAAATCAATGACGCATGTTACACTGCACCACGAAGCTCTTACTGTATGTACATCATCGTGTTAGCATTGGTGAAAGCATTAGAGAGAGTGCAGAAACTGCGTTGAAATGATAAGATCTTCAGTCTCGCGATCAACAGACTTTCATCTGCTTGCTCAATGCTCATCACAGCAACATTTTATGTGATTGAAATAGATCTAAATACTTTAAAAACTTCTCATGATTCGTTAATCTCGATAGCTGTATTAGTAAAAACGTATAATAGCTGTAGTAAAAGTATTTGAGAGAGTTTCACATGTAATACGTAGCTATTTCATATGCAAGCATGTCAGCCAATCACAGCAGTGGCCGGTTACACTGAATCCCACAGCAGCCAATCACAGCAGTGGCCGGTTATACTGAGTCCCACAGCAGCCAATCACAGCAGTGGCCAGTTACACTGAATCCCACAGAAGACACGCCCCTTCAAACAGAGTGTTCAAAACAGAGGCTAAAATCAGGCTACGAAAAATGCCTTTTATTTCTAAATTATGACTATTTTTGATCTAAAAAACATACTAACATTATAAGGGCAACCCAGGAAACATTATAAAATAATAAAATAACCCCATTCTAGGGCACCTTTAAGTAGCTTTTTTGCGTATCTGTACTGTACTGAAGTATTTCAATTTGGGGAGACTTTTACTTTAACTCCATTACATTTCAAAGTCAAATATCTTACTTTTTACTCTACTACATTTTCAAAATCAGTTGTTCCTTTTTTATTTATGAGTGGATAAAAATGTAACTGGTCAAACGAGCCACCAATCACAGTACAGCGCGCGCTTTGTTTTGAACTTTGTTTCAACGTGACATCACATCAGTGTAACAACAGCATAACATTTTGAGTGCCAATGTCTTGAAAAATTATGGAAGAAACTACTGAATCTAACTTGCCACAACACCCGTGGCCTTATTTACGCAATTTTTTTGAAGTAGTGGAAAAGAAGAACGAGTCCTTTATTTTTAAGTGCCTTCTCTGCCTGCCTCGGCCCCTTTCAATTTCTTCTTACAAGAATTTTCCTTCCAATCTAAGGAAACACGTAGAGGTAAGCCATTTTCATTTCACTCATTTTTTTAAATAAGAAATCTAACAGTAGCTTGCAGAAAACGGTTTCATTGTGCATGTTAAAATATAGACTATGTGACGTTACCATGAACATTGTATACGTCGTCAGCTAAGTTAGTTGTTTCACCGTATTTCATAGTATTTGTATTTGAAACTTTTCAAGCTGAGTGCTCCGGTATTGTGAAATGGCAATCAATCGATGTTAACATTTTATGTTGGAATATAAATTCTATTTTGACTAGTTTTACATGCAGCGTATTCAATTCACATTTATTTGTATTAGCGTTTTTCGCAATACATATAGTTTCAAAGCAGCTTTACAGTAAGTAAGTTACGTGTCTTACGTTACATTACAATTTAGAGTGATCTGTTATCAGAGGTGACTGTGTCCAAGTTAGAAATGTACAGTTCTAAGATAATACAAATCGTGCTGTTATTAGCTAACATCATGTATACATTTAAAGAAGGAAACAATGAACTAATTAAAGTAATTATTACAAGTTGGGAACATAATGATTAAATTTTAAGAAAATGTAGCATTGGTGCATGTATGATGCTAAAACTGTTGACTGGGGGAGTGGAGTGCTCCTTATTAACAGAGATTGTTATTTTCAAAAGTTTAGCTTCCAAAGACAGTGATCTAACTAAGCCTATGCTGAAACTAATGTATTCTGTAGCCTACATCTATGACATGCTAAAAGAAAATGAAATGCTTATTTTTATTTAATCAAAGAGAGGAGGCTTGTGACGGTAACAAGATTAAGTTCGGGCGCCAGGGGTAAAAACCACCACAATTATTTAATTAATCACTTAGAAATACTACACATAGGGATGATATTATCAATTTAAGAAACAACAGAACAAGGAACCAGAAGTAAAGTCAATTTAATATTTACTAGTCAAGTTCATTTCCAATCATATTGTATTGTCATTCAGCACATCAATACATTCCATTCCAAAAGTAACTAGAATGGAAAACAGATTTAATGAACATGTTCTATTAATTTCAGTCCCAGGAAAATTTACCTTTTAATTACCTTACAGTAATAAATGAATGACAGATAAATCAAAATAAATAATTTAGCTAATTAAATGCAATACAATAAATCTTATGCAGAAGCAAATCAAAATACAATAAAGCAACCACATAAGTGAAAAAAAAAAAAAAAAAAAAACCGGTTGCTTACCATATCACTCATTGACTACTGGGGCTGAAATACAATTCATTACATCACACACAATATTTACAAAGTAATTCGGCAACTCGAGCGCCAAAAATAAACCCCAAAAGAAAAATCCTTCCTACCACCAAAACCTCCTCAAAACATACTACCTATAATGCCCTGAATCCACATCTAAACACAATATAACCGGATTGGAAACCGCTCTCTCTCAACCACTCCAATCACACGCAAATCACACGCTCCATTTACACGCAAAACTCGCTCTCGAACCAACTTTCCAATGCTTGACGAAATTCAATGAGGGAAACATTCCTCAAAATATGAATCGCAAAACAGAAAAAGTCCGCAGCATTAATACATCAATGCAGCACGGCCTTCAACAACCATACTCACAAGCCGTCTGCTAACGTGACCATGACCGCGAATAACCCACGCCTGACAACAAAGGCGGAAGAGCGAGAGAGAGAGAGAGAGAGAGAGAGAGAGAGAAGCGCAATCACACTTCCTTAAAATCAGAGCCATACAGAGTGAGAGTTGCGACAACTCCATTGACTTCAATGGAACGTTTTTTTACTGCAATGGCGGCTCGCGGAGCCTCTCAATAGTTCCCGGAAGTAGCAGCAGCGCGGTAGAGTTACAGCAGAACAGACCGTTTGTGATGCACTTTTAAAAGGTAAGAGGTTTAAAGAATAAGATTGTATATTATCAGTACATCTGAATCAAATTAACTTATGTATTAAAGCATGCTAGTTGATTATTGCTCTCTAAATTAGTAGTTTTAGGGGACGTTATCAGGTAAAATAAAGGTCATTGGATAAAGTTAATACCGCATAACAAACCACGAACAGCCTATTAATGGTTAAACCCGTTCTATTAATGCATGTTTATCCTTTGTTGTGTAATATGAGGGAAAGACTTCTAAACAGGGGTTAAATATAACATTGGGGAGTGTGATAGTTGTAATTGATAAAATGAGAATAGCGGTTTCATTCCATATTAAGCGTGCAATAACGGGAAAAAAATCCTTATTTTAGATTTCATATTTGAGTAAGCAAAAACGTATGGTTGGAGTTTTTTATTCATTGTGTTTCTGTTGACTATTACCTGTCTATTATGTTTCAGCTCAGCTGATTTGTACTGATGGGAAAGGGAGATGGAAGTTTATAAGTAAGATTAAAAACCATGCTTAAAACGGCAGCAAGCCATTTTCTAGATCAAATCACACTAGGCTAAATGGGGTGTTATAAATACCATAACTGTATTAGATTCTGACTATTATATACAATTTATCCCGTTTTTGTTTCCTTTATCTCTTTCAACACAAGAAGCACAAAGGGGATTCAGTAGATCCTGAAGACTCCTGCACTGACGCTGTACCCTCACCTCAGTCTCAGATCCTTGGGTTTTGCAAGACTTTACTTGCTCCTTATTTTTAATAAACATTAAACTTCCCAGTGTTGGTCTTTGTGAAAAAGTGCAGATACACCTAAGTATGATTAGTACAAAATGTTTAGTTCTTTTTAGATTGCTCTTGACTTGAGCATATTCCTGCTCTCTGTGTCGGACAGTACAAGAACAACATAGAGGAAAGGACAGACAACATGCTTGACGTGCAGTTTATTAGACATTTATAAATCCCTTTGTGCTAAATCAGTGCAAAAGTGTGTGTGTGTATATATATATATATATATATAAAAAGGTCATTGACAAATAAACAAATAAATGTTTTTTTTTTAAATCTTTTTAAAACTGATGTAATGTATATTTTTGTGTCATGAACAATGTATTTAAACAAGTTTCAGTTGTGAACATTTCTAAGTGTTTAAGTTCACCTGAAAGTGTACCAACCTACTCATACTTGAAAGCAGTTTTTACCAGTATTTGATAGAGATCTACAAGGATCATTAAGGCTCCTCTGGACAATGCATTATCATGCATACTGTAATTACCATAATAAGAGAGCCATGTTTGCAGTTGTAACATTCTGACATGCAAATTGCTTGACAAAAGGTTTTCAATTATCTTAACAGCTATAAATCTACTGAAATGTATAAAATTTGCTTATATGAACGGTTAAAATTATGCCATAGAATTTCATTTTTATTTTTTTATTCTTAAAACACAGTATTTTAGTCTGTTCATTTGTGCGAACAGTTGCACAACCTGACATTTTGGGGGGTTTAAGATATAACAGGACTATAAAATATATTATGTATTCATTATTTATATAGTAATAAGTGCATAAGCATTGTAAACATTAAGATTAATGCAATTTTACATTTTACTTGTTTGCAATAGCTTTTTAAGACAATCACCTGTTTCCTGCAAGTCTCCTGTCCTTGTGAAACCATAGTGAACATTACGTGATAACCCTTAAATAACATTCACGTTTAAGAACACAAAAATACTTCAAAACAACTGCAAAACGAACACAAAAATACTTCAAAACAACTGCAAAACGGTCTTTAACCAAGGTAAAGTTAGCCAGAAAATATGTTAACAAAGGCAGGCAACGCTGGTTGACCACAATAAACATTAAATATTAGCAGATTTGTATCTTTTAAAAACAATATTGCTGTAACTACATACACATACTACATCCAAATGTCAATGTATTATATACATATTGTAAACCAACGCATTTATTGACTACAAATTACCAAAAATCACAGTTCTGCTTTCTAACTTCATTGATTTGAATTGGCGCCGAAGCACTTCCTGGAACTATCTGAGGTCTACGCGAATCACGTGACAACCAAGCATTTAGAACTTCCGTTGTCGCAACTCTCTCTCTATATGGCTCTGCTTAAAATAACTTCCCACCTGGTTCCCCGGATATACACGTAACAGCGCCATCTCCAGTACGTAATAAGAAAGCATTGACGACTGTCACAGGCTGATCTCTGTTATGTAGTTAATGTTTTGAATGTTTCCATTTGCAGAGAAAACATGGTAGCCTCATGCAGAGATATATTGCCCTAACAGCGCCAAGGAAAAGAAAAATGGAGAGCGAGGAGGCTCCTTCAACCTCCAGACGGTTGAAGTTGAGAGAAACCAAGCTAGTCACACAGAAAAATATTGATCATGCGGTGTTGAATTTTATGACCCAGAGTCTACAACCCTTTAGTGTGGTGGACCAGCCATCATTTAAAGCTTTCTTGCATGAACTTCAGCCTAACACCTCTCTCATGTCAAGGACCACTTTGCGACGTAAGATGGATGTGGCAGCACTTGAAATGAAGAAAAATAAGAAAAAAGCAATGTCTGGGATCAATTTCCGACAAAACTCTGTTTCAGGTGAGGCTGAAGATGATGAGATCAATGAAGAGATGTGTGATGATGAGGATGGTGTTGAGGTGGACTTTGTAGAGGTCACAGCTGTTTTAGATGAAGATGATGGCTTACAATTCCTTTTTTTTTATTGCAAATTAACAAAAGAGTAACACATACAAGGTAGTGAGACACATATACAATACAGACGAGAGAAAAAGCACAAAAACAAAACAACGAAATACAAAACAGACCAACAGTGGTGTTTGTAGGCACATGAGATCTTTCTGTGACGCAAGTATGGATAGGGGCTGTCCGGTAGTATCAGTATAGTTTTAGTGAAGGTATTAATCACCCCAACAATCACAACAACAACAGCAATATATTAATATTAGTGGTGATAGTATCAATGATAATATTCATAATGATAATTCATGACAATAATAGGAGCATTAGCTCTAGCAATCTATAATAATAGTAACAATAGTACTAATAACAATACATTTAGTTCAGTCAATAATGTCACCTTACCTGCTCTAAACTCTAGGTCAGTGGGCTGATCCACAACTGCCAGTGAGCACAACCAACAGACAACCCCACCCCCCTCCCCACACAGACACCGACACCTCTCCCTGATTCAACAATCCGATTTCCCCTCACCGCCGCCAGCGACACCCAACCCCCGTAGTTAAGCTTCTAGGCTCCATTGAGGTTTCCTCTAAAAAGTACGCCGGGGCACCATAACAGGCACCTCCAAACCAAGCTCCCTTAGTCTGTTTGTGACCTGACATAACCAAATGTTATGGGTGGTTGGCCCTCTTGCCCCCCCCTTTCTTTTTTTTTTTCTCTTCCATGGCTTTGAGCAAGGTGTGCACTGGTTAGCTCCCCAGCCAGAGACACCACATCCAACCCAGGTATCAAATCAATGCAATTCTTTAACATGAGGGAGGGATCTGGACAGAGGCAGTGAAAGGGAAGGGCCAGTCAGTCCAATCACTGAGTGTGTAATGATTATGCCAACAGGATATGCCAGTTGCACCCACCAACAGCACCTAGAACAGACGCCCGACCCAGACCATTTATATTTTTAACAAAATGTTCTACATATTTATACGTAATATTTTCTGAATTGTCATTTATATAGAAAGAGAGAGGAAGGGAAGACTAATCATTCTATAATAATAATATAAATATCATCATCCCTACTACCACCATCTTTAATAAAAATAAAAAGCAATAGTATGCAGATTTTAAATAAAATAAAAGTACAGGTTATTCGAACATTATACATATACATGTATACATACATACATATACACACACATACACATACATGCATGCATACATACACACATACATACATATACATACACATACATATATATATTTACATATATACATACACACGCATACATACATCTGCACACATATACAAATATACATACACACACGTATACAAATCGATACATATACATACATACATTATATATATATATATATATATATATATATATATATATAAAGGACATCTATACTGAATAATTGTAGTACTGTACAGTAATACTCAGAGATTATTCATTATTTGTTTGTAAACGTGTGGTTGGGAGAATGCGTTGGTCCGGTTCCAGGTTATTGATTTATATGAAGATGAGTTAGGAATGGTTTCCAGATATCAAGAAATGTAGATATAATATTCTTGTTAGTGTATGTTATTTTTTCTAATGTGATGTACTCTATTAGAAGATTAGTCCAGTGATTGATATGTATACAGTTTTTGGACTTCCGGTTTTGCAAAATTACTTTCTTGGCGATAGTTAGAGAAATGAGGAGTGGGTTTTTGTATTTGATTGGGAGATTATCAACTTCCATGCAGTTATTAAGTAAACAGAGTGACGGAGATGGAGGAATTCCACAACCCATGATAACGGAGAGTTGTGTGGTCACCGATATCCAAAATGAGTGAATGAGCACTGTGAACAAATGTCTGTTTCCCTCAAACCCATTATAAACATCTTTCTTTCGGTGATGTGAATCCTGTGAATAATCTTGAACTGTATGAGCTGGAGGTTGGTATTATTAGTCATTGAAAATGTGTTGTTACAGATTTCCTTCCAGAGGTCGGTGTTGAGGAGAAGGATAAATCTTTTTCCCATTTATTCATGGGTATTATAATTGTTGTATCATTATTTAATATAAGTTTATGTAGTTTGGATATTAGTTTGTTGGTATTAGTGATTTTAATTATATCTTCCATTAACTGAGAGGGATGAAGTGGGTTATTAATTATGTTGATCTTGGATTTAACTATGGATTTAATTAGTTGATATTGTAGAAACTGTTCTCCCCCAAGACCGTACCTCTGGACTAATATTTTAAATGATACGAACTGGTTGTTTTCAAATAAGTGATGGAGATGAGTGATTCCTTTTTGTTTCCAAGATGGAAAATTGATAGGTTAATTGCGTAATTGAAAATCAGGGTTGAACCAAATGGGGGAGTATCTACATGATGTTAGTGGTGAATTATTAATTTTGTTTACTTTCCACCAGGCTGTCAGAGTTGATGCAATTGTAATATTATTAAAATAGAGCATTTTCTTAATTGATTTTGGTAGAAAAGCAAGGTCTAAAACTGAAGTATCTTTGCAATGGTTTTGTTCTAATTCCATCCATGAATTATTATGATTATTTTTATTAATCCATTTATATAAATGTTGTAGCTGGTTTGCTAAAAAAGTAATATTGAAAATTTGGAGCTTCTAGGCCGCCGTGTGATTTTGTATTTTGTAAATTTTCCAGTGATATTTTAGGTGTTTATATAGAAGTGAGAGGTTAATGAATCCAGTGATTTGAACCATTTATCGGTGGGTGTTGTTGGAAGCATTGAGAACAGATAATTGACTTGTGGTAAAGTTTTCATTTTAACTGTAGCAATGCGACCGATAAGTGATAGTGGTAGGTTAGTCCAGCGTTTTAAATCATCTCCAATTTTTTTTTAAAAGTGGGGTATAGTTGAGATTAAACAACTCAGTCTGGAGGAAATGTTGATACCCAAGTATGTAATGTTGCCAGTGTGAATCATGAGAAGAATCATGAGCTGTGGAATCCCAGGCGGCCTCAGAAAGTGGTAATATTGTTGATTTATTCCAGTTCATTGTATAATCAGAAAGTTTTGAAAAAATATTAATAATTTTAAAGGTTTCTTTCAATGACTTATAAGGGTTTTGTAAACATAACAATAAATCATCTGCATAAAGACAGATCTTATGTTGTGTATTGACGTTTTGTATTCCTTTGATATTATCATTTTGTCGTATTGCTGCTGCAAGTGGTTCTATAAATAGGGCAAATAAAGAGGGAGAAAGTGGGCATCCTTGTCTGGTCCCTCTGTGAAGTGTGAAATTTTGTGATGTAATCCCATTTGTTGTTATTGTGGCCCTAGGTGAAGTATATAATATTTTTATCCAGTGGATGAATGACTCTCCAAAGCCAAATCTATGTAGAGTGTTAAAAAGAAATGTCCAGTTAAC
The DNA here is from genome assembly GCA_029959095.1 of Rhinichthys osculus. Taxonomy (NCBI): domain Eukaryota; kingdom Metazoa; phylum Chordata; class Actinopteri; order Cypriniformes; family Leuciscidae; genus Rhinichthys; species Rhinichthys osculus. The sequence continues at coordinate 7,479,610 of JARWKJ010000013.1, read as the reverse complement.
TTTGTCAAATGCTTTTTCGGCATCAAGTGATACAATTATAGTTTTGGTATGATTTTGTTGGGCAAGGTTAATTAAGTTGAATAATCTGCACATATTATCTGAAGCATTCCTGTGTTTAAAGGTGCCATATGTAAAAATTGAGGTAAAAATATCCAAAAAATGAGCTACACGTATCAAAAGAATGAGAAGAAATAAGTGCAATGATGTCATTAAAAAAATGACAAGTTATAGTGCTGCCGAGATATAAACCTGAATTAGCATGCTAAATTACTAGCCCCGGCCCGGCTGGTGTCTAATACCAGTTTCGGCCATGGGAGGCGGTATGCGGGCAACATACATAACCACCAGCCAAACTGCAACACACGAATAACTCGCATGGCTTGTATCTCTTTAATCTCTAAAAATCTCCAAATGCTCCACGTGAAACTGCGGTCTTACTATAGTGTCAATTGATTTGATTAATATGCGGGAGGGAGAGAGAGCAGGACCGCACTCGTGTTGTTTGAAGACGTGAGAGTGTGCGCGCGCGGCCGAGCTCTCTCTCTCTCTCTCTCTCTCTCTCTCTCTCTCTTTCTCTGCTCTTAATGCGCCCTGTCAAGCGCAGCGGCAGCAGTCATTCTATTCTACATCCCTCACGATCAAAATAGGCTTTGGCGGGACAAAGCGGACTATTTGACGGTTTTAGAAGATTAACAACCTGAAACTTTCGGGAGGTATACTGCCCCCATCTGGTATGGAATATGTGGAGTATGAATTGATTTTTTGACATAAGGCACCTTTAATATGAATGCATTTTACACCTGAGAAAAACAAAGACCCTCCCCTAATGGCCCTATTAGGTGCTATCAGGCCCGATCATTATGAGAAGCCTTGCACAAAGAATGAGGAGAAATTTAAAAAAGAATGGCTTTTAGATTGTCTGGATTTATTTACAACAAAACATAATCCAAAGATACACAACAAAGGACAAAAAGCACATTAGTAAACACACTGATCTAAAGAAAAAGACTTAAACAGTCACACACCTTTGTGCCATTCCTGAAACATAGTAGCCTACATACCTGTCATGTCCAAGGTGTTTGACTTTCCATTTTACCATGTTCATGTACAGAGACTCATGTGAATGTTGAAGTCAGCAGGACTCATCCAGTGGCATCTGGTCCCTTTCTAAAAAATAAATAAGTAAATAAACACCTGTAAACATGTTGATATCAAGACAAACTATAGGGCTGCACGATTCTGGGAATACATTTTAGATTTTTCACTCACACACACATATATATATATATATATATATATATACACACACGATATATATATATATATATATATATACACACACACACGATATATATATAGATATATATATATATATATATATATATATATATATACACACACACACACACACTGCCGTTCAAAAGTTTGGGGTCGGTATGATTTTTAATGTTTTTAAAAGAAGTCACTTATGCTCACAAAGGCTGCATTTATTTGAGTAAAAATACAGAACAAACCCAGTAATATTGTGAAATAATATTTCAATGTAAATCAGCCGTTTTTTATGTAAATATATAGACTAAAGTGTAATTTATTCCTGTGATCATTACTGTCTTCAGTGTCACATGATCCTTCAGAAATCAGTATAATATGATGATTTGATGCTCAAGAAACATTTTTCATTATCATCAATGTTGAAAACAGTTATTTACATTTTTATTTCAGGATTCTTTGATGAATAGAAAGTTCAAAAGAACAGCATTTATCTGAAAAATTATCTTTTGTAACATTAAACACTACCGTTCAAAACTTTGGGGTCAGTAAGATTTTGCTTCATTCACACTGCCAGTGATTTGCCGGAATCAGAGAGCGCGTTCACACACAACCCGTGTATGTTCCGGAAAGACGCGTGACGTTGGATGTGACGTTCTCGAGAAACCACGCTCGATCATTTGTTTTCGGATTCGGTCGTACACTAACGCATCACGTACCGTTCCACAAAGCTGGCGAACGATCTCAGCTTCGGCGCGGATTGCAAGGAGCTCTCGGGTCTCTACTTCAGTCCAGTTTGCAGACATTTTTTCGTTCTTTCTTGTATCGATGACGAACACAAACTTTCTTCTAGAGTAACTGAGTCGCACGATAACAAGATCACTACGACACACCCCTTATACGGCATTGGTTCTGGCTTTTGTTCACACAGCGCGCGTTCCGGGTCTGAACACGGCAATGTTACTAGGTCCCCAACCCGGGATCGATCCCGGCATCAATCCCGGGTCGTGTTTGCGTTCACACAGAAGGCACTCTGGCAATTTGCCGGCAATTTGCCGGGTTCAAAGCGCTGTGTGAAAGGGGCTAAGGAGGAATTAAATTGATAAAAAGTGACAGAATCTTTTGTAACATTATAAATGTCTTTACTATTTCAAATAAATGCTGTTGTTTTTAACTTTATGTTCATCAATGAATTCTAAAAAAAAAGGTACACAACTGTTTTCAACATTGATAATAATCATAAATGTTTCTTGAGCATCACATCATCATATTATACTGATTTCTGAAGGATCATGTGACACTGAAGACTGGAGTAATGATCCTGAAAATGTAGCTTTGATCACGGGAATAAATTACACTTTTTACTATATATTCACATAGAAAGCAGCTGTTTTACATTGAAATAATATTTCACAATATTACTGGGTTTGTTTTGTATTTTTAATCAAATAAATACAGCCTTGGTGAGCATAAGTGACTTCTTTTAAAAACATTAAAAATCTTACCGACCCCAAACTTTTGAACGGCAGTGTATATATGTATATGTATTTTGTAAATATATATACGAACACCTAGTTTGTTGTGCCTTGTATATAGGCATGTGTAGGGCTGCATAAAATAATAACAATAGCCTAGATAGCAGGCAGCCTATAAATCGTTAAAAATGAACACTTTTCAGTAACACTACACTAGACAAACATATATTGTTTATCATATGTTACTTCAAATATTTCTATTCGTTATGAAATGAGATGAGTTTGGCGTGAAGCCTAATGTGTGGCGTGTTTTGCTTTTCAAACACACAGCGTGACCCAAACTCACGTGCAGCGATCGATATGCAACAATAAAACACTTACTATTATGTCTCTTACCTTAAAATTTTTTCTCATAATCTAAACGTCTTCTTCTGAGGTAAATCCAAGGTAAATCCACAGCACAAACAGTCTTCCAAACTAATGAAAAGTAGAGAAATACTGGAGTCGCTGATTCTTTGTTTAGAGGTGATGAGGGCTCTGGTGGTCAGCTCTGCCTTCCTTCACGTGGATCATTTGAATGAGAACAGCACGCGCTTGTGGGGGTGTGGTCAAATTAAAGTTAATGAGCTCGGGCTGATATGATTTTTGATATGATTTGATATGATTTTTGATATGATTTACTTCATTTAAAAAAGGAGACTTCAAGCTTTGTAAAGACATTACTTTCATGTGTGGGTGACAAGTATTGGCTGAGTTACAGATCCTTTTCTGTCGCGTTTCAGAATGAACTTCACATTGAGAGAGAAGACAGAACGTGCATCATGTTTTTTTTTCTTTATTTTACGAAAAACACAACTTTTTGTTTTTATTATTAGTGTACACAAAAAAAAATAAGACATTCAACAGTTTTTAACAGGCGCGATAGCCGACTCCAGGGGGTTAAACTCAATCTCGCCTAGGGCAACCAAAGGGCTAGAGCCTGGTTTCAACCATCGACACGTGAGTGAATTTTGACTTCATGCATGTATCTTGTTGATTATTGGTGACTTTGTATACCATGTGCACTGCAATAGTGCTATATACCGTATCAATAGTTCCAAAAGTATCAAATGGTCCAAGAACAAACACTTTACAGACCTGGTTATAGCTCCACATTGCTTTCTTCGTATAGCCTAGCCTACACACAAATCTATTAAAGAAAAAGTAAACCCTTTATTGACACTTAGTCACAAGTACCAGCGAAATTGGCCATCAACCTGTCCATACAAACATACAATATGACAACGGGGTAGATAGGACAGAAAGACAGGGAATTGAGGAAAAAATACAGCATGACATGAGGAGAGGTGAGGAGAAAAAAAAGGCAACCCCCAGACTATGCTCCTTAAGGAGTACAGTTTGCGAACAGGAAAAAAAACCTCAGCAACATTAGCACATAATCAGTACACTCAACAACATGAACAAGACAACATGTGTGGGGACTGGGGGATGGAGGTAGCCCGGCACAGGCAAGCAGCCATCGGGTCCTGCAGCCATTTCAGGCGCTGGTCACAGACCCGCCTGTCAGACTGGGGGTATGAAGCGGCGAAGGCGTGGTATGGGGTGTCGGGCGGATCCATATCTGTATATATACGTAAGAGTTCATGTGTGTGTAGGCCTGGAGAGTCGCAAAGCCAGCACCATAATCTAGGTGCCTCAGTCCGGAGTATTGTCATAGCGATACACAGCAAGTTGCCATGGAGACAACTTTGATCAGATCCCAAACAGAGTCAACAATCACCAGGTGTCTGGGGAGTCGGGGAAGGAACGCAAGAGCGGCTCACTGCAGTGCTCTTCCGGGGGAGTTGTTGTTCTAGCAGCGGCCTTGGCCGAGGCCAGTGCTGGTTGGGGGGTGCCGAAACAGATAAGATTGGGATTGTTTGGCCTTGGGGTGAGTAGCCACATTCCAATTTACACAGGCTATTCTCCTGGTCCATTTTGGTCTCTGAAATGATCCATTTGCCTTTGCAAAGCTGTGAGCTTCTCCATGATGTTATCCGTATTGTGGTTCATAGACCCAGTCTGAGTGCTGACAGCTCTGCCCACCGCTTCAATCATGACGGGCAGCCTTGTGAGGCTTTGGACAGCTGTCACCGTCTTCTTAATTCCTCGATAAAACAGGGCAATGCCTAATCCAATCAGCAGAAGACCTGTTATCATGGTTCCGAATAGGTAGATATCTTCAACGTCTTCCACAGAAAGAGCCGCCAGACACACGACCTGCCACCTCTCTCACGCGTCCATCGTGTAGCCAGCTGCGAACGTTCCAGCAGGGCAGGCAGGTTCCCCCGAACCCAAGCTTCTCGTCGAGAAAATGGTGTCAATTGCGTTGAGAGACCAGTTGATCAAATCCATTTTTTCTTAGTTTGGAGAGCAGTGCTGAGAGCGTCTCTCAAATTACAAGACAGTAGCCTAGACGTGACGAGAGGAGCAAAGCAGGGGAGGTAAGGGGAGGGAGAGAAAATGCGACCGCCTTCGTTGAGAGCAGAAGTAGAAGAGAGAAGATTATAATGATTGTTGTAGCTTTAACGCTAGACCCATTTATTATTTATATATGTTTAAGCGAGTCACATTTACACGACCAAGCTTTTTATAACGTAATATCACTTTGAAAGGCCCAGGAGGAGCAGATTGCACAATTATGTCCATCATCACTGTGACAGAATTTCTATGAGGCTGCGGTATTTCAGAGGACATACTTTCACTTCTGGAGGAAGAAAAGGTATGTATATTCAACACGATTGGAACAGCTGATTAAAAATAACACATTAATATTTAGTGCTTCATTGAAAAGTCAGTGTTGTTTGCCTTTCAATGTATTATAGGCCCAGATTTACTAAGCAGGGCAAATAGCATGAGAGTGCAATTCCACAAAAGTGCAACTTAAATTACCTCCGTCACTCAACTTACCTCAGTCGTCGCTGAGAACAAAGCCATGCAAGAAACCATCCTGGATATACAGTCACGAAGTATGAGAGACAATCTAATCTTCTCCGGCATTCCCGAATCATCCACCGAAGACCCCGAAAAATCTGTTAAGGACTTCATGGTTAACCAGCTCAAACTTACACCAGAGACTGTGGAGCACATCACCTTCCATCGCGTTCACCGTTTAGGACAGAAACCCATCAACTCCACCCGTTACCGACCCATCATCGCCAAATTTGAACATTTCAAGCAAAAGTACTGGTTCAGCGACAAGGACGGCAGCTCAAAGGGACTCATTACGGACTCAACGAACAATATCCACAAGAGATCATCCGCAGACGTAAGCTACTTTTCCCCATCCGTAAGACAATGATCAGTCAAGGTAAAAAAGCAATCATCACAGTGGACAAATTATATATTGATGGACAATTGTTTAGAGACAAAGACACTACTCCCTGGCTTTACTAATTATTGAAACTAGCAATGTTACATTTCCAATCCGTTTATGCTCAATTTATATTCAATTCATAATCTTCATATTCTTTAATTAAACCACTTGCACCACGCACGCACATTGTATTCTAAATGCACCTAAATAGCCTTGCTCACTGTTTATATGTTCTGTTGTTGGTTATAGGTATCTATGTTTTCCCTGTTTTATTTGTCATTTGGTGTTATAGATTTACACACACCCACACCCACACACACACACACACACAACCACACTCACATCCATACACACAGACTTATACTCATACAAGGTAACTATGAAATATACATTATAGGTTCATGCAATTGAAATTCTTAACTTGGAATATTCGTGGAGTTGGTTCACAAACAAAAAAAAATAAAGTTTTAAATTACCTAAAAAATACACAAGCAGATATATGTCTAATACAGGAAACACACCTCTCACAATATACACAAAACAGCTTAAAAACTACACATTTTAACCACTGTTTTTCCTCCCACTATAATTCAAAACAAAGAGGAGTATGCATCTTAATAAACAAAAAAATACAGTTTAACCACCATACAACCATTTCAGATCCTGAAGGCCGTTTTATCATTATTAACATTTCAATCAATAATAATCCAATTACAATTGGCAACATTTATGGACCAAACTCTGATGATTCATCCTTCTTTACAAATTTATTTTCCTCGCTTTCAAACATTTCCAACGGTCCAATAATTATAGGGGGAGACTATAACACTGTAATCAATCCATCATTTGACAGGTCAAAACATACAGGAAAATCTTGGCAGTCCTCTAAAACAATAAAACAGTTCATGAGTGATTTTGGTCTTGGTGATGGTTGGAGACTACAACACCCACTCGCCAGAGAATACACCTTTTATTCTAATGTCCACCAAACCTACTCCCGCATTGATTTCTTTCTAACCAGTAATTCAATCATACCAAATATCTTAGAAACCAAAATTCATCCGATCATTATTAGTGACCATTCTCCAGTAACTTTTACATGGAATTTATCTGCAATAACAAAACACCCCACCAGACGGCGTTTTAATACATCCCTCTTGAAAGATCCAGAATTTGACAGCTATTTCAAGAGAGAGTGGACATCCTACCTTGAAATAAATGACTCTCTAAAGTCGTCAGCATCACTGCTCTGGGAAACATGGAAAGTAGTTTTACGGGGGAAAATTATATCATGTTCAGTACATAAAAAAAAAAAAAAAAAAAAAGACAGAGAAAAAGAAGTCCAACTGGAAGAAAGAATAAAAGGGGTGGTGATGGCGCAGTGGATAAGACACATGCCTTTGGTGTGAGAGACCCGGGTTCGAATCCACTGTGAGACACCAGTGTGTCCCTGAGCAAGACACTTAACCCCTAGTTGCTCCAGAGGCGTGCGACCTCTGACATACATAGCAATTGTAAGTCGCTTTGGATAAAAGCGTCAGCTAAATGAATAAATGTAAAAGAATTAGAAATTTTACATGCAAACAATCAATCAGAAAGCATCTATAAAGAAATTAGAGAAAAAAATTTTTTGCTTAATGAAATAATAAACAAAAGAAACCAGTTTCTGATTCACAGGCTCCGTCAAGAAACTTTTCACCATAGCAATAAATCCGGAAAATATTTAGCCAGTCAAATTAAAAGAAATAAAGAAAGAACAGCCATAACCTCCATCAGAAACTCGGCAGGGAAGCTAACCAATTCACCAGTTGAGATAAACAAGATATTTCAAGATTACTATACAAAATTATACTCATCTGATCTGGACCCAAACCAAGAAGACATAACCCAATTCCTCGATAACACCGTTCTACCAAAACTCAACATGGAACAAGTAAACGCACTAGAATTACCAATCACAGAAAAAGAACTTCACTCCGCATTGAAAAGCATGCAAAATAACAAAGCACCAGGTCCGGATGGCTTCCCTGCTGAGTTTTACGAACATTTTTGGTCAACCTTATACCCACTATTTAGCAGAACAATAACAGACATAAAACATAACGCAAAATTCCCTTCCCACATGAATACAGCACTTATATCACTCATCCCTAAACCTAACAAAGACCACACCTTCACATCTAACTATCGTCCTATCTCACTTATAAATGTCGACATAAAAATTATTAGCAAAGCACTAGCCCATAGAATTGAACAAATTATACCGTATATAATCCATCCTGACCAAACCGGCTTTATAAAAGGTAGACATGCATCCAATAATACCCGCAGATTATACAATTTAATGCATTACTCATCAGTACAACAGAAAGATACTCTCATTGCCACATTAGATGCCGAAAAAGCTTTTGATAGGGTCAACTGGAAATTTTTATTCACCACATTACAAAAATTCGGCTTTGGAGAGTCATTTATTAACTGGATCAAGATTTTATACACATCACCATTGGCCACAGTCACAACCAATGGACTAACATCACAAAGCTTCACACTGCACAGGGGGACGAGGCAGGGATGTCCACTCTCTCCATCCCTATTCACCATTTTTATTGAACCCTTAGCAGCAGCTATCCGTCAAAACCCAGCAATCAAAGGTATTGAAACACCACAACAAACACATAAAATCTCACTTTATGCAGATGATATCCTAATATATATACAAGAACCCCTAGCATCTACTCAAGAAATAATTAAAACAATCCAGTCCTTCTCAAAAATATCAGACTATGCAATAAACTGGAACAAATCTTCCATCCTCCCTTTACATAAAACCAAATGGGATGTGGCACCCCATCAATCACCAATATCTATATGTCATGATCACATCACTTACTTAGGCATTAAGATTTCCTCCAGACTGTCAGAGTTGGTAACACTCAACTTCACACCACTGCTAAAAAAAATAGAAGACGATTTGCACAGGTGGCTCAACCTTCCAATCTCCATAATCGGCAGGATAGCAGCAATAAAAATGACGATTTTACCAAAAATTAATTACCTATTCTCAATTATTCCAACCCACCCCACACTCACCTGGTTTAAATCACTAGACTCCATTATAAATCGCTTCTATTGGAAAAATAAAATACCAAGGATAAAACTCACTACACTACAAAAAAGTAAGGTTCAAGGAGGACTAGAAGCACCAAATTTCCAATATTACTCAATGGCTAACCAACTGCAATACATATACAAATGGATTCACCCCACCCAATCTGATATTGTATGGCTAGATATAGAACAATCACTATGCAAAGAATTAAATATAGCTGACATACCGTTTCTCACCAAATCAATTAAACAACACACATGTTTTAATGCAGTAACCATAGCCACCACTCTGACAGGCTGGTGGAAATTTCACCAAATCACAAATTCTACATTAGCTCCATCTAACCTCACCCCACTATGGAACAATCGTGACTTTATAAGCAATAAAAAAACATTGAATTTTCACACATGGGCGGAAAAGGGTATCACCCACATTAAGCATATTTTCAAATCTAACACATTTAGACCATTTCCGCAACTGGCCCAGGAGTATGGCATCGGGAGCAACGAATTTTTAAAATACCTGCAAATCAAATCTTCTGTTCTGACAAAAATAAACATCAGAGACACACATTTAGAATCTCCACCGGCAATATCAGACTTGGTCAACATTTCCTCCCCAAAGAAACTCCTCTCTAAAATATACAAAATAATTTCAAACCAACTTCAGACCATACACTTACCAACAATAAAATGGGAAAACGATCTATCAATAGCCCCTGATGCCAACTTCTGGACCCAAATCTGTAAAAACATCTATCTCATGTCCAAAAATGCGAATCTTCAGTTAATACAATACAAAATACTTCACAGAACACATTACACGGGAAACAGATTAGCTAAAATGGGTTTCACATCAGAAGTTTGCACACATTGCAATCAAAATTCTACAGATACATACATCCATGCAACCTGGCACTGCACTCCAATCAAGCACTTTTGGGAAGAGGTCACACAGGCACTATCCACTATAGTTGGCTGCCACATCCCACTGTCGCCTTCTCTTTGCTTGCTGGGGGACCTCACAATAATCACTGATAAAACTATAAACTCTAAAATACTCCTCATAGCTCTAGCCATCGCCAAGAAAACTATCCTCATGAACTGGAAAACTAGAAATAAATTACACATTAACATTTGGAAAAATCTTATTACAGACTTCATTGCAGTGGAATACGCATCTCCCCTTCATAACTACGCATCTGAAACTGATCCCTGCCGTCCAACACTTTCTGACCTCTCACAGCTATGAATCCTATCTCTGTTTTCAACTCCGACTCCTCCCACCCTCTTAATCAACCCACGAATATTAATGCATTTTAGTTGTTGGAACTTGTTTGTCATCATTGTTATTACTATCTTTACTGTTATTGTTATAGTTACTATTTTCACTTTTATTTTTTCATTGTTGTAATTGCTGTTGTTGCTGTCTTTTGCTTTCACCATTGCGGTCGCCACTGCCACCATCATTGTCATTTATTATTAATATTATTATTATCATAATTATTATCATTAATCTTGCCATTGTCAATGCTGTATTGGAATTAAGTATCATTGTCATCACTACTGCAATAACTCCCCCCTTATCTCTTCATGGGCTTTTAATGCAACACAACATAGAATAGAAAAAAAAAAAGGAATATGTATGGAAAACCTAACAAACACCAAGGCAGGCAAGACAGGCGAGAAGTGGTTTCAACGGGACAGCATCTCTGTCCCAATTTGAGACACTCTCGCACTGTACTCCCTCTTTTAATGCACCTTAGACATTGCACATAACAAAAAAAAAAATAACAAAAAAAAAAATTAGGAAAAGATAGGGACTGATGAGATGTGGGGGAAGGTTATCTTATATCTTATATCATCTTTTTGTGCAGGATTGACAATGGCAATTGTTACATAGGAGGTAGGATGGAAATAAAAATCGACCAACACAATATTGCCAGTGTGGTGGTAGTGGGGAGTAGGGTGGTGATGGTAATGACAATGGTAATAGATAATAAATGGTTACTTTGTTTACGCATACACACACATGCACATACCCACACTCACACCCGCTCACATACACACTTAGATCAAACACTTAAATCACTTTTATGTCACTTCTGGAATTATGGATTTACAAGATTGCTCACTGCTGCACTATGTTGGTTTGTATGTATGTTTGACTGTTAAATAAATAAAAAAAAAAAAAAAAAAAAAAAAAGTGCAGATGGGAGTGGACAGTTCTGCGCATGATCTACTGATGACGCACAAATTAAACAAAACAGACGCAGTCGGATAATTTCAGCCCGATCTCATGAAAAACATTTTTAGGCGTAAAAATGGCACGATAAATAAATTTGTGCCAAAGATACGCAATTTCATGAATTCGTGACAGTGATAATTTCCATACTGACCAACTCAATACCAAAAGAGCAGCGCAAATTAGCTGATTTAAAGCTGCAGTAGGGAGTTTTGAGAAAACGTTGACTTAGCCTGAAAATTTGAAGAAGCACAACTTACAGGTCCAACCCCCTGCTCTCTGCTGCGCTACAGCCCTCCCTCCACAGCTCCTCCCCCACAGCGGAGCCTGCCGTGAACGCGAAGGCTAGTAAGCAGGACTACAGATGACGGCGGATTATAAACAGTTATGGCACATTCACTAATAGGGACGAAACATCAAAAATATGCTTTACATTGACTATGGGCAGGCCATACTTTGACTACAAAGTTGGTCCTCAAATCATTATGTTGTAGCGTTTATACGCCCGTATAAATATAACTAATTATTATTCATAACGGATTATGATCAATTATTAATAGTTTAATTATTTTCAGAATTTACTGTAGCAGAATCAATAGTATGATCATTTTATCAATTCATCCAATGAACGGAAAGCATAAACAATTATTAATTCTAGGAAATCTTCCTGGCCAAGAAAGACTAATTCCCAGCTAACAGCTAAATTAAGAAATAATTCAAGGGTAAAAGCATAGGTAGCTTAGATCGAAGTTCAAGACAATAAATTCGTAAGCACATAACACAAGTAATGCTTCTCTTTTCAAATACAAACAATACTTTATTGATTATAAGACTAACACATAACTAATATCTAACACACACACACATTCATACGAGTTGCAGAAAGAAAGAGAGTGAGGAAGAATGAGTTTTAGGAGTCAGATGGTGAGATCCCAAGTTTCTATATGCACTTAAAAGACATGACCTGAACGAACCATCAATCATTGATTTAACCCTACTATCGTTTCTTAGGCAGGTTATTCAATTTTATATTAATGCACCAGTTCAGTTAAGAGTCTGAAGGCTACTTGCTTGTCTTCGGTTTGCTTTGGGGATTCCCTTTTGTCGGTGTAAAGGGGTTTCCCGGGTCCGTTGCTTGGCTGGCGGTCTCCTCGTGCCTGCCCGATCTTCCACTCGAGAAATTGGCAATATTTGTTTACAAAAGTTACCTACTGCAGCTTGTGTTACCTACCGTGTTTCCCCTTCATTACAGTCATGATCAGTCTGCAATCAGAAAAGCACATTTCGTGATTCATGAATATGAACCAAAATAAAAGTGCAATGTCCAGAAGCTTGTCATGTTTAGCTAACTTAGTGCCTTGGCTAAAGTTAGTGTTTGGATCACTGGTGATAATCAAGCGACTTTCACAACAGTGTGTGTTTGATTTAGCTGCTTGATTGAAAGTGGATGGAAATTGACTATTACGGCTTTCTTTCATATGTATTTAACCGTGATCGTGTTGCTGACCATTTTGGATTTCTTTGCGCAAGATGTTGACAGATGCCTCGACGCAGGAGACCGCGGACCGTGCTACGATAGATGACCCCTTGCCCTCCTCCTCCACTTGTGACACAGGGACACAATGTCATTTGAAGCCCCCTGGAATGTCTCACGGTAAATCTTGGGTATTTCTGGGATGATTGTTGAAGATTTTATTATTCAGAAAACAAGTAATTTAGCCTTATAAGAATACACAATTATTTCTTGTATGAGTCCTCTAAAAAGACTCTGTCTATGTGTCTTTGAAAACTGCAAGACCTTCTGTAAAAAGACCCTGAATGTCAATTCTATTCTGAGAAGTCACATGGTACAAGACCTTCACCCAAAACTATCTATAAGTGTATGACCATCTTTGGAAAAGGATGTATGGATATATGTGAGAAGCTGGGCACTGATCGGGAGTGGTCGCCTGCAGGAGGAAGGGATCTCCTGCTGGAGGGAGTGATCCCCTGCAGGAGATGCTCGGCTTTGTTTGTTAATAAAGTCTAATATTTCTGGCATCAAAGATCTATGCAAAGTTTCTTTACAGAACAATTGAAACCACTTCAAATGGCGTAGTCGGCAGGATTGGCTTAGGAGCTGAAGGAGCCACGAAAGGCGACACTGGTGACTCACAGACAACAGTGGCCACTGTACTTTTTAAGGTGAGCAAGTTTTTGCTTTTGAAAAAGTATCTGTTGTCACCAGTGAGCCAGAGTGGTAAGACCTTTAAATGCTTCTCCAAATTTAAAGAACTAAAAATTTGAAAAAAGGGATCTTTGATTCTAGAAATAAGTGCATGCATTGTCTTTGAAGATATCACGTAATTTGTTATAGCGCGGCGGAGCTCCGGTAGTGTTTGCTAGTGCTCATATAATCCTGTGTGGATTGTATGATCAATGGTGGTGCTAATTTTGCGCTAAAGGTTTTGTCGTGCGTACGCAAGGATTTGTGTTTGCTCATTAAGAGGGCCTTGATGGATAATGAGCAAAAGCATGCGCACAGGGTTTTGACGTACGTACGCAAGGATCTGTGTTTGCTTATTAAGAGGGCCTTGATGGATAATAAGCAAAAGCATGCACACAGAAGAATATAGTTAAGGATCCGTGTTTGCTTATTAAGAGGGCCTTGAAGGATAATAAGCAAAAGCATGTACACAGGATTATAGTTACTGATAAAAATATCAGTTATTGATTTATGTTTACTTGTCAAGAGGGCTTTGATAGATGACAAGTTGATCTGTGTTTGCTTATCAAGAGGGCTTTGATAGATGGTAGGCAATGGCATGTGCACAGATAAGTTTAGCCTGCGGTTACCGCTGTTCATGGTGAACAGGTCTGCTCGGGTAGGCACATTTTTTTTTTATAGTTATTTTTCACTGTGTTGGGGAAGTGTATCAGTGATGTATTGTTATAAAGACAGTGAGTAACACTGTAAGTAGAATATAGCTTGTGTGTGTGTGTATGTGGGATCCTGTGTGTCTGCTTGACTGTGACTGTGGTTAAAAATAGTGACCTCTGACCCTGGTCACTTGTAAGGGACAAGGAATGTGTGAATGAGCGTGAGGGACAAGTATAAAGGATGTGGAGTAAAATAAAAGAAATAGTAAAGGAAAACAATTGTTTCAAGATATTGACTTAGAAGATTTTTGTAGTATGCAATAAGTTAAAGTTATAAAATATATATTTAATTAATAAATATAATGAAAGATATTAAATAGATAAATAGAAATAAGATTGCACGTGCTTAAAATATTATATCTTATATCTGAAGACGTCTAAAATTTGTATCTCATTATCCCTGAAGACAAAGTAAGAATAATTATTCCATTGCAGAGTTTGAGTTAAGAAAAAATAACTTGTGCAGTGTGCTAAAAGTGAACAGGATTGGGTGACCAAGTTTCAACAGTCATAAATAATTCACAGCAATCTTAGAATTGTAGTAAATGGGAATTGTTGGAAATGGGTGAGGAAAAGTTTATTCACCATGTTAGATTATTTTGAACACAGCATGCAAATATAGGAGAAAGATTGAAGTCTGATTTTATGATAGGGAAAACTATTTGATTGGATTATATTCAGATAGTCAAAGTTAGATTATTACTGCATATTGTAATGAAGAAATAGCTTGCTTTTTCCAGCAACGAAGAACTTGCTTTACTAAAAACAGAATGAGGGAACTGCTGTTGTCAACCAGTGATTTTTATATAGTATAAAAGAACTAGGAAAAAGATGGTTAAAATGGAATTTAGATAAAGAGCTAATTGCTCAGGAACAAATATTTATAAAGTTAATTTGATTCATGCAGTTCTCTAAGTGTTCAAATTTCAGATGGCTTCAGTGTCGAATGGAAGAGGTGAAAGGTCAGAGACACGAAAGAGAGAAGACATGACTGCAGAGAGAAGGAGTGGGTGAGGGGCTTTCAGCTCCCTCCTGAAGATGACCACTTTCTGGAAACTCAGCATGGAGAAAGACTGATTTAATGCTGGAAAAGGTGAAACTTTCACTTGAGACTTTTCCTGAGGACAAAGAGACAATCCTGAGATGCAAAACTGTGGCAGGATCTTTCAAAAGCCCAAACTGAGAATAGGCAGAGAAACAACAGCCTATTCCAGTCTACGACACCAGGCCTTTGAGTGACAGGCTGACGACACATGCAGAGTGACAGCCGAAAAGCTTCAAAAGACGGATGATCTGAGAACAGAAGAACTGACTGACATCCTTCCATTACGGGCAACACAGGTGTGACAACTCCAATGTGCACTAGAGAGTCTGCTGCAAATTTAGTTAATTAATAGATTAACTTTATTCTTCTTGATTATTCACTGGTCTCATAAGCAATTCTTTATATTCTCTGCTAAACTAACCCTCTCTGCTTTATCAGTAGGTACAAGTCCAGCTCTATAAGAAAAAGAAAGTCCACTGAAAGAGAGAAGTGGGTGCTCAACTCACTAAATAGATCAAACTGAGGCTGGATTTGGTATAGTGAGGGCTATTATATGAAACAACTATAGGGCTAAAAGCATGATAGAATTATTCTCTGGCAAAGAAAAAAGATTGACACAAAATGTCAAAGAATAATTATTATTGTTGACAAAACAATGCTACTGGTCACTCCATTTTGTTTTAGTAATTTTCTAAAGATAGATCGGAGGAAAAAATTACTCCAAAAGTCCAAAATTATGAAAACGCAAATGCTGTCTAAACTGGGATAATAAGATGGAAATGTTATTGGCCATGGATCCAAGAATATGCAGAGATCTCCAAGTTTATTCTTAAAGCAGCTCATGAGCAAAAACAATATAAAAATTAGACAAACAAATGACAAAATGCATTTGAAAAATTAAATGGCAGGCCTATTATTCTGAAATATTTAGTCTATTAGAATTTGTAAAAAGAAAAAAAGGGTTTACAACAGCGGACTTAGACTAAACCTTACGACCATTGACACTTCTCAATAGTGTTTGACATAGTTGTGTTGACATGATCAGACCTTGTGGCTAAAATTATAAGATGCCACATTTAGAGCACAACTTGCAAGAATGTATGCTTGCTGGCCAGTGTGTGTGAGAGTGACTGAGTGTGAATGGAGTGAGAGATGGTGTTTGAAGAAACACTGAGGCAAATCAGTTATTTTGCCAATACAGCTGTACCTAAATTTAATATGTGGGCCCACAGGGCAAATTCTGCCCAATAAAATAATGACCATGGAAGAATTTGGTTAAAATTCCTGGTTGAAATTATAATGAAAAGCTAAAAATAAAAATAGAAAAACCAGTGCCACAATTGCGCAGCGCATAACACATCTGACTTTCTTTGCAGCATATCAAGAGGAGCTGATCTTTGTCAAAAGTATGAAATGTTGTCTTGTAACTTTTGTCTCGTAACAAAGTGGGTTGAGTGTTGTCTAAGATGCCTAATAAACAGTGTGCTGATAGTGGAACTCAAGACAAATAGATAACTGAGTTGAATTGACTAATTTTAAGAGTACAATGGAAATTTATTATGAAAAAAATGTAAAGATATTGCAATTATGATAACAAAAAGCTGAACTATATGAAAAACAAGGGGAATATATGGATTAAAGTCCTGCTGTTAATGAAAGGGTCAGGACACCATTCAGCCCACATGACCTTTACAGGGAACACCAAGAAGGACAATGGGACAGATGAGCATATGATTGAAATTACATGTTGTTGTCACTAACAGAAATAATTAAGCTTTAATTCACAGATGAAGGAAGCTCAATTCCAGGAAGGTTTCTGGGACGAGTATAACAAAAAAGAGCCATTGACTATGCCTTGTAATTTCAGAAGAAATGATCAACAGAGTGACATTTGAGTCCATGCCTCCTCTCAACTTAAAATACACCAACCAACTTCAGCAACCCCCCCACGACAGGGAGTGAGAGATCAAGGACGCTGACAATGACAGAAAAAAGTCCATTGCAACGAACGATTCAAGAGCCACACTGGTGAAAGATGTAAAGATGACAAGAGAGTGATCAAATCATGAATGAAAAAAAAGGAGACAAACTTGACCAGAAACACAGGAATGAGAAGTTGCAGAATGTGGGAAGCTCACAAGAAGCTGTGCAAAGAAGAGAGACTCAACAGAGATGAGTACAAGCTCAACAACAGTCAACATCAACCAAATTTCCTAAAAGCCCTTGAATAGATTCAGTAGCAACTTAATAATGACCCCGCCAGAACAAAAAAATGATTGAAGAGAAAAATATATGATAATGACAAATTAAGAAAAGAAACTAAAATAATGATAATTAAGACAAGTCATGAAGGAAAATTAAATTAGAACTAAAAAGAACTTTTAATATAAATCTTAATGGGTACTCAGATGCAATTGGGCAATACAAGGGTATACAAAATTAATTTAAGGCTACAGTTGAAATTGAAACAAGTATTAACATTGGGTATTAACAAATATAAGATTTTAATTAATAAGATTATGAACTGATTTAATATGCTATTGGCTAATTATAAAAGTTATATCAAGTAGTGTTTATAGAAAGTTTATAGACTTACAGGAAGTTATTGAAACAATAACAAACAAGCCCTTCTGAACAATCTATATGGCACCAGAGGGGGGTCAAAAATAAATATTTGGCATTCACATGAAGCATAGATTATTGAACCAACAATACTATTGAATATTCTCAATCCAGATGCGCATGGTTAACCATGCGCAAGGGGGGAATAAGGGAAGGCAAAATTAAGAATAAACAAAATTAAGAATAAGGAAATTAAATTAAAATAAAGTTAAAATTAAAGGCATTAAAAGGCATTTTTGCAAAGTTTTGTGAAATTTGTGGCAAATATAGGCCATATGTCAGTATTAGAATGACTATTAAAACATTTGGTAAGGAATATGTGGACATGATATAGATGGGTAAAAGCAATGAAATCAACAGAGGAGGGGCAGGAACAGAAATTAAGTCTCTAACAGAGAAGTAATCCTTAGATTAGAAGTCTTTCAGAAATAAGGTCAGATAATGGGTCAGCTAAACAGAAGTATTGAAGATTAAAAATAAGTTGCATACGAACACAAGGAAGTTTTGATAATAAAGAAAAGTTTTAATAATTAAGTTATGCTGCTAATGGTCTAAATAGTTGATATAAAAATCTTTTAGATTGTTAGATATACAGAAAAAGAAATGTACATATAAGGAATATGTAAGAGTGCAAAATGTTGTTCTCTAGAGTTATTTTTCTAATTGTCTACAGAGTTTTTTGAATGACTGTTATGAGATAAATGTAACATTGCTCTGAAGCTTTCTTAGTTAGAGTGATTACATGAGACATAATTAGTTTATTCATGATGGTTTATTTAGAAATTAGTAGAAAAGAAGAAAAGGTATTCAGTTAAGGTAGTCTTGAACTGAGAAGCTACAATACGGGAGATTAAAAAAGTCAAAAGGGTATTTATTGTTTAATTTGGAAATAAAATCGACAGAATGTGAAATGTAAAACTTTATAACAACTATTAAAGCATATTGCGGTTAATTAAATAGAAGATTCACTAAAGTGTTCTGTTCGTTCATCAACTAAAAATGACTGACTAAAAAGATTGATTATTCGAATTTAAGAATTGATATTCCTTCATAAAAATAAGAAGTGATTAAAAATAGGAAAGAGGTATTTTTACCCAGCCATATTTTGATCTCATATTAATATGGATCATGTGAAACAAAAATGCAGAATAAATCAATTAGACTACTATAATAAGCAGAGATGTAATATAATGCTTTGTGTCTGCATTAGCAGGAAAACAATTATATTTAAAAAAAAAGTAGAATGACTTATGTTTGGAGATCAGTGTTGCACTTTTACTAAATAATACTGCGCAGGGAAAATTTGGCGATTACGATTAAGTGGGAGAAACAAACTTAAGAGCAGAAGTTAAGGAAACCTCAATGTAAAGTTGGGAGAATTATGGTTTGCAAAATTAGGAATGTTTTTTGGATTTGCAATATTGAGAGTGGGTTATTATTCTGTTGTGTACTTTGCATATTAAGATCACTAGTTGGAAAACCACGGTTAAACGAATGGAAACTAACGAATGGAAACTAAATGAAAACTAATTTGTGAGGGCAACCAAATTGATATTTACAACCCCTGGATGTTGATTCAAGTACCTCAAATGAGGACGACGAAGATGATTGATGAGCCAGAGGAGACCTTCTACAATGCACAAAGTGTCTGGGTCGAAGAAAAAGTCTACACCGCAGAAAAAGTCTACACCGCAAGAAAACCTTTAATAGTATAATGTATTTTTATGTTTGACATATTTTACATAACTGTGACAATAACAGACAAAGCTGAACCAATTTCATCCTCACACTTGTAACAATGTTTAATTTTTGTTTGATTAGGGAGCAGAGAATCTTTTACTTTCTCCATTGAAAGAAAATCAAAACAACTAAAAGAAAGAAAAAAGTATGGAGAAAGATGTTTGGTTCTTGCGCTCCACCGGAGTATGGTGTCATAATTCAGTCATTGTAAAGGATGGGTGACGTGATTGAGTCACTAGGTAGCATAACTGAGGGGGCTGGATTTTGAAACTACACTCTGGAAAAGAATAGTGAATGTGGGGCTTAGATAAGCCCCAGAGGAGGGAATGTTGAAGATTTTATTATTCAGAAAACAAGTAATTTAGCCTTATAAGAATACACAATTATTTCTTGTATGAGTCCTCTAAAAAGACTCTGTCTATGTGTCTTTGAAAACTGCAAGACCTTCTGTAAAAAGACCCTGAATGTCAATTCTATTCTGAGAAGTCACATGGTACAAGACCTTCACCCAAAACTATCTATAAGTGTATGACCATCTTTGGAAAAGGATGTATGGATATATGTGAGAAGCTGGGCACTGATCGGGAGTGGTCGCCTGCAGGAGGAAGGGATCTCCTGCTGGAGGGAGTGATCCCCTGCAGGAGATGCTCGGCTTTGTTTGTTAATAAAGTCTAATATTTCTGGCATCAAAGATCTATGCAAAGTTTCTTTACAGAACAATTGAAACCACTTCATGATTCAATGTTTGAGTGGTTGATATGCTGTCTAAAACATACGTTGCCAAATTCTATGCATGCAGGACATTTCCATACACGTTGATGAAATTAAAACATAGCCTACACCAAAACATAACCTCTTAGATTTGCCATGATTGTCATATGTGTGGGTATGTTTAATTAAGATACATCTGACCTGAGTATGTACCAATCTCTGCTCTCTTCCTTTTCTGCTGATGTTCACGCCGCAAAATCTTCATATTTCCATAACAAGATCAACACCGCCTCTAACACACGAACACTTTTCAAGACATTCAACTCTCTCCTCTGTCCACCTCCACCACCACCCACCTCCTCGCTAACTGCTGATGATTTTGCTAACTTCTTCACTAACAAAACAACAACCATTAGCAGTCAGTTCTCTCCTCCACACACACAGGAACCTAGTCCAACCTCTCCCACAGCCAATAACCTTCTCTCCTCCTTCTCTCCTCTAACCGAGGAAGAAGTATCTAAACTTCTCCTCTCCAGTCATCCTACCACCTGCCCTCTAGACCCCATCCCCTCACACCTTCTTCAAGCCATCTCTCCCACACTTCTACCAGCACTCACACACATCATCAACTCATCCCTCCATACTGGCATTTTTCCTACAGCATTTAAGCAGGCTCGGGTAACCCCACTGCTTAAAAAACCAACATTAAACACATCACTTCTAGAGAATTACAGACCTGTCTCTCTCCTACCTTTCATTGCAAAAACACTTGAACGAGTTGCTTTCAACCAAGTATCATCTTTCCTGTCTCTGAATAACCAGCTGGATGTTAACCAATCTGGCTTCAAGAAAGGGCACTCGACCGAGACTGCATTACTTTCAGTCACAGAAGCCCTGCGGATCGCCAAAGCTGCTTCCAAATCATCAGTTCTCATTCTACTAGACCTGTCTGCTGCCTTCGACACTGTGAATCATCAGATCCTTCTGTCCACCCTCTCATCACTGGGCATCACTGGATCTTCCCTCCACTGGTTTGAGTCCTATCTCACAGGTAGGTCATTCAGGGTCGCATGGAGAGGCGAGGTATCCAAAGCACATCGACTGACCACAGGGGTTCCCCAGGGGTCAGTCCTTGGACCCCTCCTCTTCTCCATTTACACCGCATCACTGGGACCCATCATACAGGCACATGGTTTCTCTTACCATTGCTATGCTGATGACACCCAGCTCTACCTCTCATTTCAACCAGACGATCCCACAGTAGCTGCACGTATCTCTAGCTGTCTGGCGGACATCTCGGCATGGATGAAGGAAAATCACCTGCAGCTCAATCTGGCAAAGACTGAGCTTCTCGTCCTCCCTGCCAATCCGTCTCTACAGCACGACTTCACTATCCAGCTAGACTCATCCTCAATCACCCCATCAAGGTCAGTCAGAAATCTTGGAGTAATCTTTGATGACCAGCTAACCTTCACAGACCACATTTCAAAGACAGCTCGATCATGCAGGTTTGCAATGCACAACATCAGGAAGATCAGGCCTTTCCTAACTGAGCATGCAACACAACTTCTTGTCCAGGCCCTGGTTATTTCTAGGCTTGATTACTGCAATGCTCTTCTAGCTGGTCTTCCATCATGTGCAACTAAACCCTTACAAATGATCCAGAATGCTGCTGCTCGTCTTGTCTTCAACGAGCCCAAAAGGGCCCACGTCACTCCGCTGTTCATCTCCCTGCATTGGCTACCACTCGCTGCTCGAATCAAGTTCAAGGCGCTGACACTTGCTTACAGATTGTCCACCGGCTCAGCTCCCTCCTACTTTCACTCGCTCCTACGGGTCTACATTCCTACCAGAAGCCTACGATCGGCCAAGGAGCGACGGCTCGTGGTGCCTTCACAGCGAGGCACAAAATCACTGTCCAGAACATTCTCATTCACGGTTCCATGCTGGTGGAATGACCTACCCACCCTCGTCCGGAATGCAGAATCCCTGACAGCATTCAAAAGACAACTGAAAACTCATCTCTTCCGTGAGCACTTAACATAGAAAAAAAAAGAAGAAAAAAAAAACTTTTTCTTGAAATCTTCGCTTGTCTGGTAAATGTAATGTTTACTGCCTCTGCCACAGCTGTGCAGGTGAACCTAAAGCCCGAGATGGTCAGTGTAGGGACTCAAACAACTTTCAGGATACAAACTTCCACCCCCCTCACTAGTCCGGAACAAACTGATGAAGAAGAGGATCCCTCTGTCATCATCAGTGATTCATCATGGGTGCCAGAAGACCAGATGTCTGACGAGGATGAGGAGGAATTGTGTGAGGAGGAGCCATCTCAAACTTGTCACCCCCACCAAAAGTGAGATCATTTAAAATCAACATAGACCAACTTAGAATTTTCACTTTTGTGTATCTGGTAGTTTGAATGAACCCCCCCTCCTTTTTTTTCATTTAGTGGCATTGATAAATTCATTGTTTGCAAAGCAGAACTCATGGTCCTGTTTGCCATCTGCCCGGCCTGTTGTGAGAAGTGTCATAGTAGAATCGTGCAGCAGGGAGGAACATTCATTAAAATAGAGCAGGTAGGGTTTGTTTTCACAAATTTAGATTAAAATCATTATTTCTTACTCTGACAATGTCACCATGTTCTGCTTGCTATATTTCCTATGCAGGGTAATCTCATGTGTTTCCATTGAAAACAAGAAACGTTTGACCAGTAGTGTACAGTACTTACTCTATATTGAATCCTGATGTACTGTTGATTTTTTTTTTTTTTTTAACATATCTAGGTCTGTGCATCATGTGGTTACCAGCGTTTCTGGCAAAACCAGCCGATCCTACACAGGAATATGCCAGCCTGCAACCTCCTTTTAAGTGGGGCCATTCATTTTACTGGGTGTTTGGCCTCCCAGACATTGCGAATGATGACCCTGTTTGGCCTTCAGTGCATCAGCGTGAGCACCTACTTACGCCATCAGAGCCATTACACGATCCCTGTCATCATTCAGGCCTGGCAGAACGATCAGGCCAAGAATCTGAGTGACCTCAGGGCAATGGATGGAGGCCTAGTTGTTGCTGGTGACTGCAGGTAAAACAGAATTGTTTATTTAATTTTCTTCCCAGACAGGTCCAATCATTTAGTTGTAAGTATTTATTTTTGTTGTTAGTTGTAGTAGTTTTATTCCTTCCTGTCTGTTCATTTGGTGGTGGTTTTCTGCATGCCGCATGTTTTTTGTCTTTGTGTGCTATTTATTGCTTTGGTTTTTTTACTTAGTTGTTTGCACAAGATCATTCCTTTTTGTCTTTGTAAGAACGATTAATTGTAGCTGGTGGTGGGACATTGCCGCTGTTGTGCCTCAGTGTGCTCCATGTGGTTTTACAAGGGGTTCTGCATGCTGCATGTTTTGGGCTCTGTCTGTGTGCTGTGGTTTTCTTTTCCTTTTGTTTGCATGAAATTTCTTTTATCTAATTTAGATTAACAACATAATTTACCACTATGTGTCTGGTCTATGTGCTTTTGATATCACTGCATGTATGTATGTATGCATGTATTTGTGTGTGTGTGAGAGAGAGAGAGCAAACCATCAGCTGACCCACAGGTAAGACCATACCACGTGTTTTTTATGCCTAACCCTTGAGTCTTTTCAGATTTGTTTTTTTTTATCAGGACTTCCAACCGGTCTCTCTCTTCTGTAATGTACTCCTATTACTTGGGATAGACTAATAAACTGTTTTTATTGGAATTCACGTGTTCTGTGTATTGTTACATTTTAAGGGTGGTTAAGCGATCACAACAGAACAAGCATGACTTAAATCTTGAACTGAAAAATACGTAATTTTATTAATGTTGTACATGCCAATTTGGTTTTTATTCATTTTCATCCAAACGAGGCCATTGAAAGCCATGATAGGTCTCGTCACCACTATGAAATTGTTGCCTGACAGCTGAAACCAGACAGGAGGGTAGAGGCTTCCTTATATCCCTCCCAAGAACTCCATATGCCCAGCGTATAGCCTGCCTGTATGCAGTGTACCGGTATTGCCTACAGATGAGTATGTTGGAAACATGTTTATTGTCTATACAACACATCTCTATTTGTTTATTTAAACACCTATAACTGTTTAAGCTGGTTCATAAGACTTCATGTAAAAAGTAAACAAACAATTAACATACTTGTGCGTGCTGGCTTGAAGCGGACCATGATCCTGCCTGAAGTGTGAGTATGCTATCTTCAGCACAAACGGATTTAGGCAGCATGCCTCAAATCCTGGATGCTGAGTGAGGCACGTCACATCTGGTCTTGGGGGGAGCTGCTCGACCAGCGACCAAAACGCACTCACTTCCCTTACAGCACAAGCTTTCCAATGCAGTTTCCATGGGACGACAGTGCCCACACAAGCACCTGCCACACACAGTGACAGACACATGTGTGTGTGTGTGTGTGTGAGAGAGAGAGAGAGATTTTGGTTGGGTGACAGTTGTAGGTTACAGTTTGACAAGAGTTTAGAGTGTGACAGAAGCACAATGTTGTGTTTTATTGCGAGTGTACACAAATATAAGTAAACTGTGGCGAACAGGACTGCCGAGGGACGTGAGAGAACGGCGCAAGGCCAGTGGTGCGATTGCTAATGAGCAGCACCTGTGAAGCACACCGGTCTCGCATCTCTCACGGAGGAGCAGAAGCATAAAGGAGGAGCGACGACGTTGATAATCGAGAGAGGAACAGGCCTGTGTTTTAGTTGTGTTTGGTTTTTGTATTTGTATTTTACTTTAGCCAGCAGTCGTCCGCGAGGGGCTGCTGGCAGTTATATTTATTTTCGGTAGCCAGCAGTCGTCCGCGAGGGGCTGCTGGCGGTACTTTGGTTTGTTTATTTTATTTTAAATTAAGTGTATTTTGATTGTTCGCCGGTTCCCACCTCCTTCTTCCCTGAACATTGTTACACTGGTGCCGAAAACCGGGAAGAGGGAGGAACGCGCTGTCAGAGAGTCCTCGCCGCTGTGGGGAATCCGCGGTGCCATCGAGCATGGTGCGCGAGTCGTCGCCGCTCGCCGTGGGCCGGAGCCTGCTGCCATCCGCCGAACGAGGGGAGGAGCAGGGAGCGGGGGACTCGCGGCCATGGACGCTCGAGGCGGTGCACTGGAGTGAGTTGCCGGTGGGACGGTCGAGCTCGCTGCCGGCCGCCGTGGGCCGGAGCCTGCTGCCGTCCACCATGAAGGGGAGGAGCAGGGAGCGGGGGACTCCTGCCGGCTGCCCTAGGAACCCAAGGAGCCGTCGCCGTCCACTGGGCGGCGGAGGAGCGCCGAGCCGTCCACCGAGGGCTACCCAGCGTCACCGCCAGGCACCGCGGAGGAGATCGCCCAGCTGGTGGGGGACCAGATGGCAGCGCGTTGTGGGAACCGGACCAATTTTTTTTCCTCTCTCCCCTCTCTCGATCTGTCGGTCCTCATGCTTCCGTCTCCGTTTCCCTCGGCTTGTCGGTCCATACCCCCCAGGGATCGCCGCCGCCGGGGGGGGAGTAGGCA
Organism: Rhinichthys osculus; assembly: GCA_029959095.1. Taxonomy (NCBI): domain Eukaryota; kingdom Metazoa; phylum Chordata; class Actinopteri; order Cypriniformes; family Leuciscidae; genus Rhinichthys; species Rhinichthys osculus. Next base: position 7,453,600 of record JARWKJ010000013.1, on the reverse strand, counting down.
CAGGCTCGTGGGTGCCCCCCGGCCTGTGAGGGGCGATGGGGGTATGTGGCGAACAGGACGGCCGAGGGACGTGAGAGAACGGCGCGAGGCCGGTGGTGCGATTGCTAATGAGCAGCACCTGTGAGCAGCACCTCGCCTCTGATAGTAAATGTCGGTGTAAAAATTGTTGACATTAAGAAATGTTTAATGTGACTGCATTGTTTTGTGCAGATTGTTTTTTTTGAATGCTGATTCTGTTTGAGTGATTCACCTTTGAACGGCGAGCCAGACCCTGATCTACGATTCGAAAGAGTCATCGTGATTCAACTCGGATTCGAACTGAGAGCTAAGCAATACACACTACCCGGGTAGAAAACACAAAAAGGCCTTTACACACATGGACATTTGAGTATTACATACACACACAAGGGATCTAAAAGGAATATTGAGACTTTGTTTTTTTGTTGTTGTTTTTTTATTTTATTTCATTCCTGGACTTTTTTTTTGTTGGTTCATGGTGTTGAGTGGAAACCAGACAGTTGTGTATGCTGTAAATGGTGAGAAATTGTTTACTCAAAGTTTTTTTGAGTCTTTGTAATAAAGGTGCCGGCTGTTAATTGCTTGAATTTAATTTGGCCCAAATTTCTGCTTTTAAATCCTTCTAGAGCCGAACCTAGGCTTTATTTAACCTCTGTTGGGTAAAATAGACTCAATACTTATTCTGCTGTCCCCGTTACATTAAGAATGTAACTGCTTGATCACATTTTAAGATACAGATCCAGATAAAAAGACACTATTGTCATACATACACTGACACTTGTAATTGTATGCTCAAATGTTTTATTGTTAATTTTCAGTGCAGACTCAAAGTTCCTTTAGAAAATATGTTTCTGTTAAAAACCAAAGAGTTTTGTGCCAATTTAACAGATTTTGAAATTTCAAAATGTTTTCATGTTTCAATAAGCAGTGCTGTTCATTTTGTACTTAATAAAAAATGTTCTTAAAGATGAAATGTGCATATACAAAAACTGTGCATAAAGCAGACATAATGTTGATAATTCAGTATCATAAAAAAACATCAAATACTCTTATTTTTAACATGGCACACAGCAACATGCAGTTTAGCTAAATAGAGGCTGTGCAATCCATAATGCACTATATAGAGATACGTTGAATACATGTGTAGTTACCTACAAAGGGTTAAGTAAGCATTGTGTATTAAACTTTTGCTGTTGATATTGCAAAGTCACACTCATTTTAACACACCTGCTCTAATTTTCATTGATATGCAGAATGAACTACAGATAAGACAAATAAATATGAGTTATGACAGATAGGTGCCCAGCTAACAAACTTTTCTTTTGATTAAGGACCATCAAATATTTTGCTGTATTTCTGCTCTCAACAATATGTAGAGATTAGCTGCACTGAATGAATCTGTAGGAGCGTCCCATCAATTTTCCTCCATTAAGAGACAGCACAGATCAAAAACTGTTTCATCACAAGGCATTGTGTTTCATTCGGCATTGTGCAATCCTGGAAGAGAGAACATCACTATCGGACGTCCTGATATGCTGCATCATTTACAGATCGTGCTCTGATTTTGTAAGAATTCCATGTATTTACAACTTCATCAAGTTCGTCCTGTAAAGAATAAAGAAAAAAAAATGTACAGAGAAATAAAGCATACTTTAGGTATATTGCACAATAGTGTGTTGTATGTATATGTAATTATATAGCTATTTAGAAGATATAGTTTAGCAAGTGGTACTATATCAATACTCGTTCTAAAATCCATTGGTGTTGTTAGCCTATTAGCTACTAGTTCATTGTTTATCTTGGCTGTTAGCGGCTAGGTCTGGAACTGTTTTTTATGGTAACCCACATGAAAAAATACTATAGTAATTTATAGTAAAAATACTACAGTGTTTTTGAACCACACTATAGTAAAGTACTTGAATTAATTTGTTGTGGCAATTCTATAGTTGTTGTGGTAATATAACAACTGTAGTAATTTAAAGGGTTAGTTCACCCAAAAATGAAAATTCTGTCAGTATTTACTCACCCTCATGTTGTTCCAACCCCGTAAGACCTTCGTTCATCTTCGGAACACGAATTAAGATATTTTTGATGAAATCTGAGAGCTGGATCACTCCTCCATAGGCTTCAAAAGTAATGAAACTAGCCGGCCTCGAAAAGTTATTAAAGACATCGTTAAAATAGTCCAAGTGACTACAGTGGCTCAATCTTAAGTTTATCAAGCGACGAGAATACTTTTTGTGCGCATAAAACAAACAAAAATAACGACTGGCCAATCAACTAGCCCGACATACTCTTTTACTGGCCCCGGGCCATCGGGCCATTGCTTATGTCGAGCCCTGAAGATGGTCACTTGCCGCCACCTATTGACGGTTTAGTTTCATGTTTAAGTATTGCATTTTTTTTTGTGTATATTCAAACACTTATTTAAAACATCAATCTCATAAGATTATTTATTGCAGTTGTAATTTTGCAGTGCAAATTATTTAATTTGATGGGTAACAACCCTATAGTCTCTTATTATTATAACTGAATTTATTGTTCAAATGTAAGAATTTGATATTGATGCATACATTTAATAAGGTAATAAAAATTCTCTTTATAAAAATAAATAACACTCTGGGGTAAATATCACAAATATGAAATATATTTATAAATAAATAAATAAATATATTTACACCACCAAAAAATCCCCCCTCCCGTACATGGTACAGTACATACAATTGTCACGACACGCACACAAATTGATAGATCCAAGTGCAGTATTTAATTGGGTAATCCGTAATCGTAGTCATCCAGGCAAAGGGTCAAAATCATACACGACAGTCCAAAAATAAGAAACAAATGGAGAGTGGAACAGAGAAGTGCAACAAGACAATAAACAGTTAGTGACAGAACAGGATGATGGGAAATGCAGTTCCTGATATGGTGGTGATGGTAAGGGGAAGAGACCTCTAGTGGTTACCCAGGGTAACACAAACCAGACACTGTGACAACAATTGACTATTTACTGTACCTGATATGTCCCATGCAACAATAAGTATACTGTATCTTTCAACAGACCTTCAGGTGTCCATTCATGTTTATTCTGTAACTGAGGAAGAGATGATCGCGTTTACTCGCGCTCCGTGCTGCCACTTGAAATGAGGAGCTAGTACAGTGATCTATCACGCCACATCAAAGAGTGCCAAAACGGCATTTATTGTTTGAATTTCGTGATCAAATAGACATAATTTGAAAGATGACACCTTGCTTATTATCGAAAGTAACAAAACAGAGCTTGCTGTTATATAGTGTTAATGGTGGTTAGGCTACAAAACTGAATTCGTTGTGTACACATAAGACATGAGGTCCAATGAGCCGGGCTGGGCCGGGGTAGCAGGGGACGGGGCGTGTTCGGTACGCCATGAGAGTATCGCGATACGAATCGTGGTTTCTGTATAGCAGTTTTTCGGTTCGGTTTGAATATCGTTACACCCCTATTATTGGGCCAAATTTTTTCCAAATAAGGTAAGATTAATGGTTTTGACTGTGCTGATCATTGTTATGTGTTATGGGTTGATGGCCTCCCTGTTTCTGTTGTGCTAACCTGTATGTTTGTAATTACGATGGACATCACTACAGGTGGAAATTAGCAATTGTTGCTACAACCTGACCCAAGACATATTCTCTTGTTTAACAAGTTTAATGTTTATTTGTGCATTGTCCCTGTTTCATATAAAATAATTTCCATTTCCATTCCATTTACAAGTCTGTTTCCAAACCAGCATGCAGATTATTTAAAATACAACAAAGACAAATTAAGTAAGATTTAATTGAATCTTGTTATTGTGAAAATATATTATATTAGAGTAGTGTGTCAGGCTTGATTTCCTGGAAACAGTGAGTATTTGCAACCCCTCCTTTGCAATCCACCCACTTTAACTTTCATTCTGAGAAATAATATTACACCACAGAATGTGTTATCATTATATCTCAGAGGAGTGAACTATAAGAACACACAGCAAAGTGTGAAAAACCAACGGAAGAGTGCATTTTTTTCCCCTGGTAAAACAAATTAGATCTCATCTGAATACTTTTATACATATTATTATCTTTGCATTATGTCTGCCTTTTTGTTGTTTTTTAAGACTAAAATGTTATTAATGAGTAGTTTATTAATTTATTGAGTAATGTATGGATTTATAACGGCAGTAGGGCACTTTTGTAAAAATGCCTGACCCCTTAACTGTCACCCTCCTTTTTCCTGCATAGACATGAAAATCACTATCCAAACTTAAATGTTTGTAATTCAAGAATGCTGGAATATAGACCTATGGTTGGGTTGGTCTGGTTTTAAAGAAGACATTTGGCAGATTATTGTAGAAGTTAAATAAATTATATAAGTGAAAAGAAAGTTATAGAAGTTTGAGTTTATTAAAATGTACAATCCTAAAATATAATTATTTATATTTGATATAATATATATATATATATATTACAAAATATGTTTTACTCTAAAACTGCAATAAAATCCGAAAATCTGAACAAGTTGTGTTACAAATTTTAGATTGATATCTCAAAAATATCTTTCAGTAAGATTTTGTTTGGGCGCAGTACCACACTTTTTCACTAGACCACATCCAAGCTCTATTACTGACCATATGGTCTGAGTGATCTGAACCATATATTTCCATCATTTTCATACATTTTATGAAGTAGTCATCCTATCTAGAAGTAATATGTGCGGTTTGGCAGTATTTGATTTGTATTTCAACTATAAGCAATAAAAAAATATGTATGTGCATTATGGCTCGCCACTGCATACCAAATCGAGAATCCATCATTTTTTCTGTATATTTAAAACATTTTCAGACCTTTTTTTCTCATAAAATTGAATTGGTGTTATCTTTTGAACTCTTGGCGTGAGAACAAACTGAGGTTTCTACCAATATTTCAAGATTTTTCATGTTCATCGCTATTTCAAAATGAAAGCCTGAACACGCCTAATGAGAATGAAAAAATCTTGTTGCAAATTGATAAATTACTGCTCATATGTTTTTTGTTTTTTTTAAACAGTCACCAAATATGAAAACTAGAGATTGTAAGCTTTCAAATGTTAAATAGTTTGTCAATATTACTTTAGGTTTTTACTGAGATATTCTTGTTTTAAATATATACTGGCAAATGTCCCACCTGTGAGACGGTGACAGCTGTAGATCAGTTTAAACATGAGATGTTTGTAATATAATATCTGTGAAGAGTTATTCTAGTTACCAATAATTCTGTGACATGACTGCGTTCATAAGTTTTTCCAGAAAAGTAAGACCACAGATTGTTATAATAATAAATATTAACATATAATACTCTAATAAATACACTGGTAAGATTATTTATGAAAATCTATTTTATATTCTTATTCTTCACATGTTTTAACATGTCTTGATTTTGTACAGGTCAATTTCAGATTCAGAAAGAAGAATGTCTCACAACCTGGTCTCACAGAGTTCCGTGAAATGAACCCTTATGCCCCTTAACTCAAAATCTGTGGCTGTTTCACGGAATCACGAAAATTCCGTGATGGGCCCACGGAAGTGATGCCAATGTAAGTCAATAACAGGCCGTGGTCCACACACAGATTCCCTTTTCCAACACCTGCGCTCCCCCAATTGACGTTGTTTTATAATTTGGAAACGTTTCGCTTTATTCTGGGTTTACTTTAAAAAAGTACTTCACAGTATTTTTAAAGTGATTTTAACTTGATATTGCATTGTTCTGTCGCCGTTTGATCGCTAGGATAACTTCTGGTCACACTGTTCCATGACGGTAGCCTACTGCATAATATTCAGTGGTCGCCACAGATTGTTTTACCTTCACTGGACGATAATCAACCCAGTCTCACGGCAGTTCGTGATATGGTCACGTAATTTAATATATTGATTCGTGACACGGACACATTTATTTCGTTATTTTCATGCTATCAGCACGTTTTTAAACTAATGTATTTCAATGGGAAGCAGTCTCTATCGTGATCACAGCATGATTCTTTCTGCCTGTCGGGCTGCAGCAGAGCTGTTTAATCAACATTTATTCACAAGATCTTATCATGGTTTATGTATTTCTTTTAATGTTATTATTTCGGTCTTATTGCCAGGGAAGCTGAAATGCTTTGCTGTTTATTGATATTTTTTAAATTATATTTTATCAGTAGGAAATCGCGCTGAAGAAGTCTCATTCCGAACACCGCGACATTTGGCATCAGGTCACGTTTGCCAGATGTTGGTAATTAGTCGTAAATACGCTGTCCAAATAATGTTTGATATAATGCGTTTTCTGTTTGTCGATATTAATTAGATTAGCTCATGTTCAGTCACTGCATTATATTTGTCATCTCCACGGACGCTTTGCGTTTCATTGCTTTCTAATTCAAAACAAGGCGATTAAACACTATAGGCCTAGACCTTTAATCAGTTAATCATATCCATATCAGGTTTAAAGTAGTACAATTAGTTCTAAAGTTGTATTTGTAGTAGAAGCACAGTAACCACAACACTTACCATGCTTTTACCACAGTAAACCTAGTTTTACCTAGTTTGATAGGTGTGGTAAAAGGACAGTAACCACACAACTTTTGCTTTAAACCTCAGTAACCTTAGTTTTACTGTGATGGGTGTAGTAAAGGACAGAAATCACAAAACTTACCATGCTTTTACCACTCTATTGGTAGTTTTAAAGCTTTGACGCGCAGTTCCCAGAGACAGAGACAACAGAAAACATTTTGTCGCTTTAGACCTTTTACAGTTTTAAAAGATGATATATTATCTGTATGACCAAAAATTATGGAGTAGGCTATAGCCTTTTTTAAAAAAAAATCTACTTAAAAGTTAAAAGAGCTGTTCCCAAATATAAACATGCTAGAAACAATTACTTTAATAATGATCCAATCATTGGCTCTTGCGTGCGATAGTCTCGCTTTTTTTCTTATCAGTGCAAAAGAAACTCAAAATACTCTGTTGATTTTGATCTTACATATTAAGTGTTGTACATCATTAGATCCTGATAAGTGTCTATTTGTTTTGTGGATACTCAAAATAAAAACAAAGTGTTGTGCTTTTCGCCAAATAAAGAAAAACAAACATGATGCGCGTTCTGCCTTCTCTCTGTCAATTAAGTCCATTCTGAAACGCGTCTGAAAATTAACGGTAATTCCGCGAATACTTGTCATACAGGCACGAGTAATGAAGCTTGAACTCTCTTCTTTTAAATGAATTAATTTATATAAAAAACAAATATTCTCAGTTTATGTAATCTGTATGAAAAGAGAGAGATGTCAGTATTTTTCTTTCCAGCTCATTATACCTAATTACGCGTTAATGTGCCACGCCCACGGAGAGCGCGCGGTATTCAAACGCAAATGATCTAAGGCAAGCCATGCAAACATGCCAACGCCCACCAGCTGGTTTATAAAATACATCGTGTTTAGTAAGTATCTTGTACAGCTGTGTACACAGCGTATCCTTTCGCTGTGAGGAATAATACTATCTAATAACCCTGGAAAATGTACCAGAAGTGGTAGTTTCATTTCGAGGAGCAACGGATCCAGCTGATGTAGTAAGCCATTTATTCTTAAGTGCTTTGTTCTAATCGCGATATTGAATAGTGTCTGACTGTAAACCGCAAAAAGGCTGTTTAAATATGAATTGCGTGTCTGTGTGTAGGCTAAATGATGAATGAACGGCACAGGCGCGCGCGCTGTTGTTGTTTACTACAGTTATACAGCGCGTGTCTGTGCCGTTCATTCACTCTCGCACCTACATTAGTAAACGTTATGTTTACATGAACACATCCAAACTATATTGCTATAGCCTACTAAGATGAGTAAAAATATACAGAAATATGTTGAAATAAAATGTCTGTATAAGCAACAAGCTGCAAATTCACATGTAAATACTAATATATCATACACAATATGTTACAGACTAAATATGAATGTTTAGACAAGGTTTTGTGATTAGTTTTGGATAGATTATAAAGTTTTGACTGTAAAAAAAGACTACTGTCACATTAAATAGGTACGCTTTTGTTCACCAATTTCTGCTCATAGTTAAATATACTATAGTATGATGTTTTGTCAAAAATAAAGTAGGTATATTGAATTATCAACTAAGATGTTATTATAGTGTTTGTTCCAATATTCAAACTAATGAATCCTTACCTTTTTTAATACGTATGATAAAATGTATACTTTTTACAAAGAAATACACTTGAAATATTGTTAAAATTGTAATTGTTGTTGTAATTGTAACCTATTTGTAATTGGTTACAATTTCTAATTGTAAAATATGTATATATAGATCATTTCTTTTGTCCTTGCATTCTTTGGGACCCTGTGACACACCTGTGTAAAAAGGCTCATTAATATGCAGCTCATTATGTATGTGGCACATTATCCGGCCTTTGTCTTCTCAGGTGTGAACACGCCTCCACGCATATTGCCTTTCCAAACAACAGGTGTCTTATAAAATTTAAATCAATGTATTGTTTTGTGTAACTGATTAGGCAGGATGATTTTCAGATCATTTTGAAGCAAAAATTCTAGGCAACAACACTCGTTAGTCAAAAGTCTTGTGGACACATATTTAGTATGTCTTTTGTGGCCTTATTTCAGACACTTTAAGTTTTAGTTTTTTCAATAACCATGCATAAGCAATATTCTCTCAAAAATACAAACATGTACATACATGTTGCTCATATATTACGGTAGCCCCGTTTGTGCTATATAGAGTGAATTTACACCTTTGCCATTAACATGTTTATAAATAACTGAAAAAAGCACAAATGTCAGAGCATGTCAGAACACCTCAAGGACCCCAAAAAACCCTTAGACCTCAGAGGGTTAACCCTCTGAGGTCGAGAAACGCGCCGGCGCGTTTTGCTGTTTTTTTTCCACACAGCAGCAACATAGACTTAAAATACTCCGTCATTTTTGGTCATATAAATAAAATCAATACATGATTATAAACTATAGAGGGTCTTCTTTTTTTTGTGTACACTCACATTAACATCAAAACCGTGTGCTTTTGTAAAATGAAGAAAATAAACAGGGTGTGCTTTCTGCCTCTCTGTCTCCGTTAAATTTTTTTCTGGTGCACGTCTCTAAACGTAAACAAAGCTCAGCGAATACTATTCACACAAGCACGAGCATTATATCTCTATAATCATTTAAGTTTGTACTTTTAAAATATCTAATTCAAAACTAAAAAAAATATTCTCTGTTTATGTAATCTATTAAAAAAGAGAGAGGTGTCAGCCGATCTCATTATCGTTCTCTCAGCTCATTATTCTGCTAATCTGACACGCCCACGGAGAGCGCGCGGTATTCAAACGCAAATGCTCTGAAGCAACACATGCAAAGTGTCAACGCCCCTCATAAACGCGATAACACAACAAATGTAATCATCAGATTAATGTACTATTTCTTCTTGCGCGGCTGTGTGAGGAATAATCCTGGGACATTTACCTGAGAACATGAGCTGGTTTTTTTCATTTCGAGGAGGTAAGTAGGTAAGTTTTTTATTATTATTGTTCTAATCGCGATATCATAGTGTATGTAAACCGCAAAAAGACTGTTTAAATATGAATCGCGTCTGTGTGTGAATGAATGAACTGAACAGTTTTTTCCAAACCCTATTGCTATACTGAGATGAGTGAAAATCGACTGAAATATGTTGAAATAACGTTAAAATGTCTTTATATTAACGTATTAAACTGCAAATTAATATTTATACCCTAATATAGACTCATAAAAACAACAAACGATATGCCTATGTTACATACGAAATATGAAAGACAACATTTTGTTGAATAGTTTTGGATAGATTATTAACTGTTTACTGTAGCCTAAACTACTGCCACATTGAATAAGCTTTTGTTCACCAATTTCTGCTCAAATGTTATATATTAGGCTATGTTTGTTTTGTCAAAAATAAAGTCATCAACTAGGATGCTATTATAGTGTTTGTTCCAATGTAGGCTTTATTCAAACTAATGAATCCTTAACTTTGAAATATGTATGATAAAATGTATACTTTAGTTTTTACAAAGAAATATGAAATATCCATCTGAGAAGTACTTTTTTTTATTATTGTTCTAATCGCGATATCATAGTGTATGTAAACCGCAAAAAGACTGTTTAAATATGAATCGCGTCTGTGTGTGAATGAATGAACTGAACAGTTTTTTCCAAACCCTATTGCTATACTGAGATGAGTGAAAATCGACTGAAATATGTTGAAATAACGTTAAAATGTCTTTGTATTAACGTATTAAACTGCAAATTAATATTTATACCCTAATATAGACTCATAAAAACAACAAACGATATGCCTATGTTACATACGAAATATGAAAGACAACATTTTGTTGAATAGTTTTGGATAGATTATTAACTGTTTACTGTAAACTATAGACTACTGCCACATTGAATAAGCTTTTGTTCACCAATTTCTGCTCAAATGTTAAATATATTAGGCTATGTTTGTTTTGTCAAAAATAAAGTCATCAACTAGAATGCTATTATAGTGTTTGTTCCAATGTAGGCTTTATTCAAACTAATGAATCCTTAACTTTGAAATATATATGATAAAATGTATACTTTAGTTTTTACAAAGAAATATTACACTTGAAATATTGTTATTTTAATTGTTGCTGTAATTGTAACCTTTTTAATAAAATAGCAAATAATATATTTACAAGGTAGATGTAAACAAAATCTTAAAAGGTCAATATAAGCCTTCTCTTCAAATTATTTGTATTGTGTTTTATTAGTGACAAATTTGAAGAGAAGATACATATCCAAAACTTTCTGAAAATACAGTATGAGAATTAACTACACAATTACTAGAAATGTTCACCTTTCAAATTGTTCAAATGTTCAAATTATACAATTTGCAAGCAAAAATACAAGTGGAAAAATACTTTTTTTTATAGATGTTTCCAACTGTGAACCAATTTTGTAGTATATGTACATTTCTTTTCTTGTGTCCTTGAATTTAATCTTGTGGATCAGTGACACACCTGTGAAAAGCTCATTATGCAGGCTCATTAAGGAGGTCTTTTGTCTTCACAGGTGTGACCATTATACATGAGTCACGCCCATTTCGCATATTGCCTTTCCAAACAAAAAGTGTTTTACTAAATTTAAATCAATGTATTGTTTTATGTGAATCATTTGGAAGGATGATTTTCAGATCATTTTGAAGCAAAAATCCTAGGCAAGAACATCCATTAGTCAAAAGTCTTGTGGACACATATTTAGTATGTGTTTTGTGGCCTTATTTCAGAGACTTTAAGTTTTAGTTTTTTCAATAACCACGCATAAACAATATTCTCTCAAAAATACAAACATGTACATACATGTTGCTCACATATTACGGTAGCCCCGTTTGTGCTATATAGAGTGAATTTTCACCTTTGCCATTAACATGTTTATAAATAACTGAAAAAAGCACAAATGTCAGAGCATGTCAGAACACCTCCAGGACCCAGAAAAAGCCTCGGACCCCAGAGGGTTAAGAAAACACTAATTTTACCTGCTCAAAAACAGCTCTGTTTTCAGCACGCCGTTTCAGTGTTTATGCCTTTGAATGATAATGAGCTTGCTGACTCTGCCCCTCTGTTCTTTGGGGCGTTTTTGACACAACGCACGTGGAGTGTTGCCTTGACAACAGTTGATGGTATATTTTGGCGAAAGAATGGCAGCGGGAGTCTCTGAGGACACATCTTTAGTGTTGCCATACCAATTTGAACCGGAGTCGGACCCGGAACAAGATGACGGCCCCGAAGAAGTTCGACCATTAAGGCTCGAACAGGACGTTTCTGAATGGTTGGTTAACGTAATGTCACTTTGATCTATTTTTGTATGTACTCAGGGTAGAGTAGTGGGATACAAACGCTATGTGTTTACTGTATAGGTTAGTTCGTTGACAGATTTATGTTGAAAAACTTTTTTTTGGTAAATGTAGGCTTGTCAGTGATGCGTAACGTTATCTCAGTGTTCGGTACAACTATCGTGACTGAAACATGTCCTGTCATGTCAGTAATGATTCTAGCAGTAGTTGAAGGATACCTTAGAATTTGTTGTATGTTTATGTTTAGTGCAGTACGAAAATGTTTTGTTTTACTTAGTGTTAGCACGTTAACTGTAACACCTGCGTACATAGTTTTTAATAACACAATAACCATAACGCGTTGTTCATTATAAACGTGGGATTATGAATTATATTGAGAACGTCGTAACGTTACATAGAATACATGCTGTAATGTACCCTGAGTGTAAACATTAGCCGCATTCATCGTGAAGCGTACAAGCGATTTGCAAAGATTAATATGTATCGTAAAAGGTTAATAAAACGTTATACTCACTTCTTCAGGAGGTGCAGCAGGAACACGAATAGTTGGTACCGATTCCTTTTTCAGGAGCAGCTTCTTAGCAAAACCAGCTTTATACTGACCCTTGTTTAAAAAGCAGTCTGGTGAGAAATGATTTGCGCAAACATGAACGCATTTACGTTGATCGTGGGGAATATTCCCATCGTAAACAAAACTCAGCCACTGCGTCTTAAGCGGTTCAAATTTAGGAACATCAAAATGATTTCTGTGTTTGTTATTGCACCCAAGAACAGAACAACACAATCGATTAGACGCCATTCTGCTCCAGTGTATTAACAATGACGGACTATGATGACAGCTCGCTCAGGGCGGGGCTGTGTTGAAACACTCCTGTCAATCAACAACCGTGGGAGGGGCATCATGCGCCGTGTGACGTCACACGGTGAAACGGCTCGATTTGAGACAGGGGGAATACATATACGGAGATTAAAACAAAAACACTGGATGGATTTTTATCATTATATGATGGTTGTGTACAGCCACTGCCAACACACATTGCAGTACAATCAACTTGTAAAAGTGCATGTACCATTATATGACCCCTTTAAGTTTGCCAACTAATGAATTCAGAACAATATGGGGGTATATTATGGAAACAACTAGATTATTGCACACTGAAAAGCACACTGATTTCTTCACTTTTTTGTTGATCGGAAATGTACCCCTAATTATATAATCACCCCTATATTGGAAGATTGAAAACTCAAACAATTGAGTTGAAATTTCATAACACATTATTTTATGTCTGAGTTAATGACATATATAAGTTATCATAACTTTTTAATCAGATCATTTTTTACAGTATACTGTTTTGTTCTCACGTGATGGCTGAGTAATGTGAGATTCCACGCAGAGAGGGCAAGATTCATCATGGCGGCACGCACTCACTGAGAGAGCTGTACTACCAACTACCAATACTAGCAATATTTTGAACTGCATACCGGTCACCGCGGGAACATATTCCCTCTTGCAATGGATAAATTAACGGACTTAGAGAAATACATCGATCACTACTACAACTGCTATAAAATGGATACCACTACAACTCAGCAAACTCTGAAACCAAAGAAACGAAAGAAGACATCATCTACTGACACAAGCGATTTACAAACTACAGATATTGAGGTCAGTGTACTCGCATCCATTAACAGCAAACTGGACTTACTGGTTACGTTACATGACAAAATAAAAGAACTTCGATCAAGTCTGGAATTTGCATACACACATATTGAGAAGTTAGAACAGTCGAATAAATCTCTCCAAACTAATGTTGAATCACTCAACAAACAGATGGACACAGTCATAAAAGAAAACAAACTAATGAAAGAAACCATTCTGGACATTCAAACAAGAAGCATGCGCGATAAACTGATATTTTCTGGCATCACTGAAAACTCTCCCGACGATCCCGAAGCAATGATCAGAGACTTCATGAAAACTCAACTAAAACTCCAACCGGACACTGTAAATCAAAAAACCTTCCACAGAGTTCACCGTCTCGGAACACGTTCAAATAAATCACCTCGACCGATCATTGCTAAACTGGAACATTACAAACACAAAGAACTAATTAAAAGCAAAGGCAAAGAACTGAAAGGAACCAACTACGGATTAACCTGTTAAGCTGCAACACCCCTTTTGAAAAATCCCCAGAAATGGCATACCCAAACTGAAACAGATACAGTTCATGAACCCTTTGTACTAAAAGCACAAGTATGATCTCATTTGAAAGCTGACACCTGGCAGTTTATTGTAAATGTAGAATTAATTATTCTCATAATGAAAAAATAGTTATAAATAGCTTCAAAGTTTTGTAAAGTTATTAGAAATTTATTTTTATGAAATATCTTCATAAAAATAATATTGAAGTTGGCATTGTATCAATCTGTGAATGCACTGCAGCTGAAGCCACATGTCTGACCATGTTATATTTAAAATCTGAAGATGACAAGTCTAAAACTCTGTATTTAGTTAAACGTTTTTCAAGATCATGTCATATGACTTTATTTTGATTAGACTCTAAAATGCAAACTGATGTTGATTGTCATCTTCTAAGCATCTATTCAGTCTATTGTCTCTATTGTTTTGTGGTGCAAACGAGCCCCATTCAATGTCAGTCTCCCCTGCACACATTCACACCTCTCCAGCCTGGTTATGGCTCTAAATATGCTTTTCTTTTGTCTTCATTATAATTACTAACGACTGGCTATTCACACTGTTTCAATCCCTAATTTCTTTTTTCAAAGTTCTCAGTTCACATTTGAAACTGTATCAAATTACCTTCTTGAAAAAAGAAACATTTCAGTTAGCATTCCTATTTAGAAAAAATCATAAAAATAACAGCTAGGTGGCAGGTGCATCTGAGGGCTAGCTAGCATGTTAGCTTAGCACACCATCAATACACGACAATTTATGAGATTAAAACCATGTTTGTTCTCCAAACTTACTGTCAGGAACCAATCAGACACCACATCCTTCACCACACAACATCACTCTCCCCAGAATACTAATCACCTGCACCTGTTCACAATCAGTAAGCCTCGGCATAAAAACACTCACCACAGCCTCACTCACCGTCAAGCCTCCAACAGGAACAGACCATTTCCCGCTGTCTACCAAAGCCTATCTCCTCGTCGTCTCCAACCAAGTAACGTATACTCACCTGTGAATTACTAACCTCTGCATTCCTGTTCCACTGTCTTCAGACATCCTATCCGAGTCCTTGTTTCCTGCATTCCCTGTCTGGATCCCTGTTCCCTGGAATCCTGTATCTTCCTGAGTCCCTGTGTTCACGCCGAGTTGTCTCATCCACGACGACACCTGAAAGAGAAAAGACAAGTATGAAAGATCTGTGACCGCTTGACATCCAATTAACCTGAAGAGGACCTGCTCACCTGTTATCTGCCCCGCACGTAGAGACCCTCACCGCATCTGCACCTGAACTCTGAGAATACTCACCTATGCACTTGTGTCACGTTCAATAAAGCTGTGTTTGGATTCACTTACCTCTGTCTCCTTGCCTGTATCCTGACACTTACTTTATAGGGCAAGTCAAGTGTTTTAAATAACCTTCTGTGATCTGATTTGGCTTCAAATAAAAAAAATCAGACAGTAAATATATTATTTTATAGTATTCTGCACAATGATAAAGTCTATATCGATTAGCATTACATTATAAATATAATCTATTATTATGAAAATGCCTGACATGGCTCAAGGAACACAGGTAAATCAAATATCATTGCAAAATCATGTTTATTGTCTTCAAAACGTCTTTATCTGCATGTTACAGCGATCTCTGGAAGCTTTGTGTTTGTTTTGGGACTTCCTGAATGTCACATGATTATGGCACTTCTTCATGTGTTCCATATATGGACTGCATGTGCACACGGCGCCCTCAGGCTGCCAGTATGGATTGAAAACACAGTACATCAGAGTATCCAGCGCTCGTAATGATGACAACAGCCCATTTGGGTATAAATTCAATAAATATTATTCCTGTCTATATAAATCTGATGTAAACCTATGAGAATCTATCAATATTTCTCCAAATCTGCTCATTTGCCTTGTCAAAAAATCCTAAAGGATTCCAAAAAGAAAATTGTATAGGATTCTAATTAGAATTTATATCATTTTTTGGAACCATTCCTATAGGATTTCCAGAAGGAATTGTCTTATAGGACTATACATAAATATCCTATAGGACTATACATAAATATCCTATAGGATTTTCTAAAGGTGCAAAGGTTACTCTCTGTATTCACACAGTATTAGTGTACACATTTCTAAGGCACTGATAATGGATTGATGAAATAAAAAACAAATCAGTAAATGCATTTTCTGTTATTTTAATTTTATAAGTATTTATTTATTTATTTATTTCTACTTTCATAAATAATGAATTTCTTACATTTTTTTTACAGATTAAATTCATTACAGACTTACACACACACTCTCAGACAAACATTCCCCCCCCCCCCGCCCCCCGCCCACACACACACACACACACACACACAACAATAACTGACATACAACATTAAACATATCCTGAGCAAATCTGTCGGATTCACTCGAATTCACACGCACGCACGCACGCACACACCCAACCACACACACACCAACTGTGAAATACAACATTAAACATCCTGAACAAATCAGTCTGATTCACACAAACTCACACAAACACACACACACACACCAACTGTGAAATACAATATTAAACATCCTAAACAAATCAGTTTGATTCACACAGACACACACACACACACACACACACACACACACACACACCCACACCAACTGTGAAATACAATATTAAACATCCTGAACAAATCAGTCTGATTCACACAAACTCACACACAATCATTGTGGCGCCTTTTTGACATTTTGCATTCATCTGCGCATTTCTGGTAGATGGCCTTCTTAATTATACTTGCTTCAATATTGAATTTATTTTTGATGTAGCATGTAAGGAAAGAAATAAACAGAACATAAGGTTACAAACCATAATGATTATTGAGGAATGGTATTTGGCATCTATGTTCACAATAAAACTCCTCAAGGGAAGCCTGTGCCTATATTCTTGTTCACTATTACATACTAGGGATTAGGGCTGAGAGAAAACATTTTAGATTTTTATTAATTCAAATTCAATTGCTTTATTTTTGTCCTTGCTTGTAGATGAGGTTGACCGACGTTAGCCACTTTCGTAATCTTTCAGTTCGTCTGTCTATTAAACTTTGACAAAATCATATCACAACATTCAAATCTGTGTTGGCGCTGCCGCTGACCAGGGGCCTCATTTATAAAACAGTGCATAGGATCCTTACTAAAAGTGTACGTGCGCCAGAAAGCCAAAAATGGCATACGCAAAAAAATATTCAGACCTATAAAACCGTGCGTACGCCGGAACCTGCGCAGAATTCACATTATAAATCCCAGTTAGCGGAAGATTGTGCGCACATGCGTCTCCTCCCCGAAACAACCATATATGGAGCTTACAACGCCTAGTTTTACTATGCATATCCTCATCTGCATATCATTTGCATATGATTATTCATCCAAGTGATAACGTGATGTTTAACGGTACGAGACATTAGGAAAATATGAAATGCGGATGAGCTGTCAGATTAGTTACATTAATAAAAATCAATCAATCTTTTCCACTGGCCAAAGAGTATTTTTAATTGATTTATGTTTTTAATGGAAACAGATAGACCTTGTTGTGCATTATTTGCACGAAACTATTTTAGACAATCTGCTATTATCATGATAAGCAATTATCTCTGTAGTTAAAACATTAAAACACAGCATGCCAGAGGAAAAGTGTTCGAAAGCATTGCACCCACAACAAATATTTCTATTTATTGAACATAAAAAAATGTTGTAGCTTCTCAGTAATGATTTCATGTAATTATTTAATCTAAATGTTTACATCAGAAGTAAAACAAAGTTTAAATCAATCTTTTATTTATTTAAACTGTTATTGTGAACATGCACTGTATTTATGATTAGGACTTACAATGAAGATTTACGGTTTTAGGCTATATATGCGTCAGTTTCACTAAACGGCCCAACGCGCTCGATGGCGCGGACATTTAAGAAGGGATGGATGTTTGCTTCATGTGATAGGCTTGGTGAGTGAAATTATATTTGTATTATCTTTCTGTATATGTATAATTTTCTTTAGATTTTCTGTCTAAAAGTGACCAAAAAGACATGTAACAACAGTTCACCATCGGTGTCGCCAAACTGCTTCATTTCCAAAATGTTCGTACGCATGGGTCAGAGTTTGCGTGCAGGTGCGCAAATCTTCCCGTCAAGTTTGTTTTTATAAATCACAACTTGTGCGTCGGAAGTTGCGTACGCCTCTTTCAGGGCCTGTTTTGTGCGTACGCAACGGTTATAAATGAGGCCCCAGGAGAGAGTCGTCATGAAACAGCTTCACAAACAGTCTTTTCAACCTCAAAGTATCATTATTTCTGTGATGCAATAGGTAAAATGATCATAGAAGTACTTGGATAAAAGTTTAAAGTTCAAATATGAACACTGATGTCTAGGAAGCTAAATCAGCTTTTGATAGAAACTTGATGCTTAAAATAACGCATTTATCGATTACATTGTTTCGCCACGAGGTGGCGACAAGTGACTGTTAAATGTTTTTATGACACATCCGGTATGACATATTCGACCTGGCAAGCTTTAAATCAGGGATCACCAATCTCGGTCCTGGAGGGCCGATGTCCTGCAGAGTTTAGCTCCAACCAGGTCCAACACACCTGCCTGAAAGTTTCTATAATGCCTAGTGAGACCTTGATTAGCTGGTTCAGGTGTGTTTAATTAGGGTTGGAGCTAAACTCTGCTGTACAGCGGCCATCCAGGACCGAGATTGGTGACCCATGCTTTAAATGGTAGCATATCACCTCTGCTGAAGGTTCCAAGTGTACCGTACCGATACTAAAATGTGACGTGAAAACACTACAGATCACTGATTGGTCAGAGGATTTACAACACGAGACACCAAACTGCTAGATTTAAATAGTCAGCAACAGCCACTGCAGTTTTATTTGTTCACACAATTTTTATTAAACGACTTGCTTAAAAAAAAAAAAAAAAATACAGTTCGCACACATCTATTTTTAGTCGCAAATGCGAGTGAAATGCTCATACTGTCGAGCCCTGTTGCTCTAAATTATATTTCTCTAAAAAAGTAGATACTTCTCCAAATTCCTGAGTATAATTATATCCTGTTGTTTTATATATATAATAATATGGCAATCCTCCTATGAGCGAAGATTAAGAATCATCCAAGAGCAAAAGTTACTGATGCCATTGTAGAAAGCACTATTTGTTGTCAGCCATGATTAATTGATTCTGTGAGTGGATGCAATTGTGAAAAAACACCCCAGGTGAATAGGGTAAAAAAAAAATCGCTAATAGATATAGAGGGAATGCATTGAGGTCACTTTACCGCCACTTTCCCACACTCCCTCAACTGGACTGCACGCGAAGTTGGAGCTGAAGAAGAAGCCAGCGTCTATCAACGAACAAGAGAAATTGTTCTCTCCACCTTTCAAAAGCCTTCCCGATAACTATTTGTGTCTTGGAATAAATCAAGCGTGCCGCACAAGCCCTGAAAAGTGAATGCCGAAGCGTCTCGATCGCCCCCCCGGTAACCGGTCCTAGTATAGCTCATAAACCCCTCCTCCCCATGTTATTCAACGGGACGTGAGCCCAACTAAACAATTAAATTACACTTCACATATCTTTTTTCCAAAGATAGTTTCTGTCATTTACTGTAGTTTTCATCATGCTGATGTAATTTCAAGTGTTTGTTTTTAAAATAAGTTTGTTTTTAGTTAGTTATTTGATGCTATAAAAACGGCGCTGTGGCGTCATGATTGACAGCTGTGATTGACAGGTTCTCTGAGCGAAGTACTCACTGAAGCACCAACAGACTTTTTTTCTGGATCTTTGGAGGACTGAGGAGATTGGAGCTTTAAATTTAATATAAAAATTTCTATAATTAATTATTTCACACTGACATACTGGGTTGTTCTGCAGTAGAATGTGCTAACCGATCTGGCATGTCCGATCAATCTTTGAGTTTTTTGCGCATGCAAAATAAATGAATAAATTATAGGATGCTAACCTAGCTAAAACAGACTACATGAGCTAAATATGAAGTTGATTTAGCTGTCCACCAAATTGTGATAGTTGTTTAATTGCAGTAATATGAGTAGGCTACTCGTATTTTACAGTATAGGTCCTATATTAACACATTAATATATCCTATACTATACGATATATTAATGTGTTACTTTTTAAATATGACTATGTGGTTAGTGGTTGTATTTACCTTATTTTAACGAGGTACTGCAATCAGCAGACATCAAAATTGGAGCAGAACGGAGCAGACAGGCCACTTAAGAAGAGTGCAGGGCGTGTGCTTGCGATTGATTTAGCGAGAGTGAGGGGGGGACGTTGATTACAGAGACGCGTTTTTTTGACGGCCAGCTAGCGAATCGTTAGGAAAGATTAGATGAATGTGATCATTTATGTTTGGGCCTTTTTCTTGCTCCCTACATGCACATACCATCTTTCTACATTCTGATTCTTTTCATTCTGCTTCGACTAACAACTCACTGTTTGTAAATTCTATCAGACATTTTATTTTCATAAAATACTTTCTTCTACTATATTTCTTTCTACATCCTCAGTTCTACATACCAATTCTTTCTGCATTTTCAGTCCTACATGCTAATTCTTTCTGCATTTTCAGTCCTACATGCTTTCCTTTCTTCACTTTCAGTTCTACATGCTAATTAGGGGCCAAGCCCCGAAGGGGCAAGGCACCTATTGTATCTGTTAGTTTTCTTATTATTATTATTATTATTATTATTCTTCTTCCGCAAATGGAAGTCTATGGCAGCCCTATGAACCGTACATAGGAAAATGATGAAATTTGGCACACTTGTAGTGATGCTAATGAATAGTAATTGGACCAATTTTTGACCCTCTAGGACCAACTCTATAGCGCCACCACCAGTTCAAAAATTCAACATTGAAATGGTTATAACTTTTGAACCCTTTGATCTAGAGACATGAAACTTAGTACACCTGATTCCACTCATCATGCTGATCACAACCAATACCTTACATTAAGACCCCGCCCATTACAGTAGTGGCCATTTTGAAATGTACAGTATTCAGTTATTTCGCTACTCCTCCTTCAAATTTTGTCCAATTTTCTCCAACCATGTGCTCAAATGATCTTCGGACTGAGCCGCATAAAAGTACTGTTCCCGATTTTTTTGTTATACTGGAAAAAAAAAGTTGTACTGTCGCAAACTTAACGAGGTCCACCCAAAATTGGCTAAGAGGCTGTATTTCGGCCAAAGTTTGATCAATCGATACGAAAATTGGTACGCTTAATCGGAAGCATGATCTGAGGGACCCTGCCAAAGTCGGGAACAGCGCCACCTACGGTTCATGAGATATGGAAAATTGCTATTTTGGCCAATAACTTTTGAACACTTTGTCAGAAAATCATAATTGTGGTATCTATGGATTCCTTGCATCATGCCGAATCCGTGGATATCGATTTTGCCATGATGGGATGTACCCCGTGTCCGCCATTTTGAATTTTGTCATAAATTGCAATATCTTTTAAACTATTTGACATATCAGCACACAATTTGGTAGGGATGACCGACACCATGTCCTAAAGCGACATGAGAAGTTTGATCACAGCGCCACCTAGTGTTCCAGATATATCATTGTTTTTTGAAAAAACGCTTATAACATTTGAAAATATTGTTCAAATTTTGAGTTCTTTATGACATTATGTTCCTTGGTTTATGCCGATTTAGACGATATCTCATTTGTCATTTTCCAACAATGTGACTGGCCGCCATATTGGAGCGAATGTAAAACAGTTTTTTCGCTACTCCTCCTTCAAAATTTGTCCAAAATTGTCCAAAATTTGCTCAAATGATCTTCGGACCAAGCCGCATAAAAGTACTGTTCCCGATTTTTTTGCTATACTGTAATAAAAAAGTTATGATGTCACAAATTTAACAAGGTCAACCCAAAATTGGCTAAGAGGCTGTAACTTGTGAACAGTTTGTCACAAAATCATAAAATTGGTGTCTATCGATTCCTTGCATCATGTCGAATCCGATGATATCTATTTTGCCAGGATTGGATGTACCACGTCATAAGCTAAATTAGCAATAAGCTAGCTTAGAATGCTTATGGACCTTTTTTGTGAACTCATTCTCACACTGAACCCTCTCCTCTGCTGCATTGAAATTCACGTCCTCTGAGTGGCGCAATCGGCTAAACCATGTGTTACAAATCCCGAGCCGTTCCGATTGTGGGTTCGAACCCCGTGTTGGATGAGTATAAAAATTGTGTTGATTCCTGCATTGTTCTAATCTATTGCGCTGCAGCAGCTTGTTTTCATTTCATCCATAAGTACTTCTGAACCTATCTCTTCTTCATGTACATTCTATTTCTGCTCTTTTTTCTCTTCTGGCTCCACATTAGCTAACCATAAGTTACATTAGCATTAAGAGATCTTAGCATGCTTAACTGGTTGAGATGCCAAGTAATTCTTTTGTGTGCTTATTGTGTGCTCATTCTTACACTGAAGCATATCCTCTGCAGCTTAAGCGTAAGCTTAACCATGTGCCATGAGCCAAAACCATTGTGTTACAGACATAGTGTCTTTCTGAAAAGTAATCATTAGAATATGATGTGGCACATTCATATAAAGATTCATGCTTGACTTGATTAATGGAACTTTGGCATCTTGGTAAAAAACATATATAAAAAAAAAACAATTTTCCCCAATGGTCCTACTAGATGAGTAACAGTCACATCACCCAGAGATTGTGAGTTAGAGTCCTGTCCAACTTTATAAAATTGTTCCTTTATTATCCAGGTAAGCATTGTTTTAATCTTTCTTTTGGTTTTAGAAACATTGTTCATTCTTTCATTCTCGAGTATCCAGAAAGTTTTGTGAAAAAAAGGATTGCTATAGCGGTCCTTGACAATCTACTATTCTTGCAATGTAAGCGGTTTTCTTCATATTAATACTTTTTGCCTTTGTGTGTTCATGGTCATGTCAATTTCCTTTTGTGTATTGTGTGTAGTGAGCTAGAGAGTAGAAGGGTGTGATTGGATGTTTGTCATGGTCTAAGTAAACTTAATTTTTTTTTAATTAGGCTGGCTTTTATAAATTTCAAGTTAACTACATAAAGCTTTAAACCAAACAAATGCATATATAATAGTTTAACTTTGCCCACTGACAATACTTAAAGTTAAAACATTCAAGTTTGACAACATTTTAACTGTTGTCCTGAAGACAGTCACTTACTAATTTTAATATTTCAAAATAAAAACAACTGTTAAAAAATTATAGCATACTACAAATTAAATGAAAATTATGTAAATGCTCGATCCACTAAGCTGTTTTATGATGCACTTTTTGTAAAAGACACCAAGTTTGTAGAATCAATTCATATACTAAATATAGTGTCTACATCCATTTAATACAAGTAGAAAATCAAAGACATTAAAATGAAGTATATGGCTACAGAGACAATATATATTTCACTCATTTTATTAAAAAAAAATCTTTATTACTTTAACATGTTGTGCCTTAATACCCCAGTGAGCAAGCCAAAAAGGCGACAGTGGCAAGGAAAAACTCCCATAGATAGCAGTGTGGAACATCATGGACCAAGGGCTGGAGCATAATCAGCGTAGTGGCAAAGGAAGAAACCTTGAGAGGAACCAGACTCAGCAGGGGCAGGCCATCCTCTTTTGGCTGGCACATATTAAAGTAACTATACATAGGCCAAATGTAATACAAGCCATCCATTCAACATTGTTACTGTGGAGATTATGTATTCAGTTGTAAAATAACAATTGACTATTGACTGCCTGCATAGGTTTAAAGTTTTTTCAGAACATTTTTTGAATTGATAGTTCAGAAGAATGTTGTTGTCACTATTTCTAGAAGGGGAAAAGAAATAAACCAAATCACAAAAATGATATGTTTTCAGTAACTAGTTTGAATATATGCATTATACATTACCTTTTTTAATCAGTTGTACACTTTAGAGAAGTTAATGCCGCATACAATCTTTTGATTGGTATATGTGAGGAAGTTTTGACTTCAGTGCATTTCAGATATCTGAAAATATTACATTCATTGAACAAAGTGCTATAAGTAAAGTCTTCACATTAAACATTTCACAACTAACATAGCCATGGTCTGTTACCTTTCTGTTTGTGGACATTTGTTTAGGGATATGTGGACTTCAAAATATCAATAGTAGTTATCGAGTTTCTGCACAAATCTGAAAGTGTACCATTAGATTAATCAGTGCTTGTATAAATGTCCACAACTTAAATTTACTTTAATAATAAAACTTACCATTTTATCAGTTGTGCGCTTCTTTATAAAAGTTCATGGAGCAGAGGATCTTGTGATGGTTATATGGAGGAAATTATGACTTGGGTGAATTTTAGTAATCTGAAAATATTACATTCATTCAACAAAGTGCTATAAGTGAAATCTTAATATTAAACATTTCATAACTAACATGGACATGGTCATAACTAACATGGACATGGTCTGTTAGCTTACCTTTTGTGGACATTTGTTTAGGGATATATGGACTTCAAAATATCAATAGTAGTTATCGAGTTTCTGCACAAATCTGAAAGTGTACCATTAGATTAATCAGTGCATTTATAAATGTCCACAACTTAAATTTACTTTAATAATAAAACTTACTGTTTTATCAGTTGTGCGCTTCTTTATAAAAGTTCATGGAGCAGAGGATCTTCTGATGGGTATATGGAGGAAATTATGACTTTGTTGAATGAATGTAATATTTTCAGATTACTAAAATTCACCCAAGTGCTATAAGTGAAATCTTAACATTAAACATTTCATAACTAACATGGACATGGTCTGATAGCTTACCTTTTGTGGACATTTGTATAGGGATATGTGGACTTCAAAATATCAACAGTAGTTAGAGTTGCTGCACAAATCTGAAAGTGTACCATTAGTAGATTATCAGTGCTTGTATAAATGTCCACAACTTAAATTTTACTTCAATAAAACTTACCATCTTAATAGTTGTGCGATTCTTTATAAAAGTTCATGGTGCAGATAATCTTGTGATGACATATGGAGGAAATTATAACTTCAGTTCATTCAGAAATCTGCAGAGATTACATACATATAACAAACTGCTTGATGAAAGTGAAGCAGTTTACACAAAAACATATTGCCATTAATGTAGATAATCTGTTAACTGAAATTGACATGCTTTCATTCAAGCTTTGCAGACATAGCTGATCAAAAAATATATTATTTTTATTTTGTGTGCTTCTATAGAGGAGTTCATGGAGCAGAAAATCTTGTGATGGGTATATGGAGGAATTATGACTTCAGTGTTTCAGAAATCTAAAAAAAAAAAAATTTACTGACAAAAAGGTAAGATAACATACAGTTTATAAATCTGAAATTATATTGTTAGTTGATAGTGCCTTAAATATTTTCTTTTTAAACTATTAAAATGTACACAATCATGTCAACTTACCTTTCTATGTGAAGTTTTCTAGATCATTTTTAGATGTTTTCTTGTAATCCTATTAACTTAATTGCATTTTATAAGACAACTGTAGGAATGCAGGCAGTCTTTGTGGATGCTTCCTATGCTGATTGGAAGCATCCAGTGTTGTTTGGATGGCTTAGACTGGCAGGAATTAGATCAAAAACAAATTCAGCTAAAAACCAAAACCATTGTCTAAAATGAAGAAAAATCAAACACAAATTTAATGCATAAAAACTACAAAAACCTTGACTGTGTATACAGGTTTGTGGCTCTTAATTTATTTGTATTAATTAACCACTAGTAAACTTATGTCCACTGTTCTTTTTTTTTTTTTTTATAAATAAAGGATTTGTATTACATCTATATTCATTATAGTCAAAGAATATAATCAAGAATCAAATCAGGAATCAAGAATCGAAATTGAAAATCGAATCGAGAATCAAAATTGAATCAATCTGAGAGCTTTCGAATCGAAATTGAACATGTGAATCGATACCCAGCCCTAAAATTTATGTCCCCGTCCCCACCAATTTCAAAATCAAACCTATGCCTCTGTATATAGATGAGTGTATTAATTTAAATGAGTCTCAATAGCTCATATAGTGTATAGAATGGCAGTTTGATTGAGTCTAGGGCTTCAAAGTATTTAGATTTGAATTTTTGACAGTTGGGCAGTTTGAAAATCTGAAGATTCCACAATGTTAAGTCAATGGGTTTTAGGAAAACCGTAAGTCCGATCAGTCTGAAAAACTCGAGTCAGAACAGTTTGAGTGTTCGTGCCGAGTTTGGAGTATGTGAAGTTAAGCTCTAGGAGGAGTAGTAGTAAGAAATTTAAGTCTCAGAAAAAGAATACTAATAATATTAAGTTTAAATAGCATTTCAGTAAGTTGACTTTCACAAGCCAAATTAAATATATATTTATATGTATATTCACATACGTGCATATCAAATATTTTAATTATCTTAATTAAATGCTTATTGATTTCAGAATTGTTATATTTCTATGTGAAAATGGCTAGAAAATCATTATAGTGTAATGCAGTGAAATATTTTTGGGTGTTTTGTAAAACTGGCAACTTGAGTTACGCAAGTATACATAAAAATCTTTTTGTTTATATTTACAGATGCCACGACCTAAGAAAAGGGCTCGCATAGCCAAGAGGCTTGCACAACGGTGTGCAAATACAGAGGTTCCGCCGCTTCCTCTTGAAAAAAAGGCAGAGGCTGCACCGCTTCCTCTTAAAACAAGTGAAGCAGAGGTTCGGCCGCTTCCTCTTAAAAAAATGGCAGAGGCTGCACCACTTCCTCTTAAAAAAGGGCAAACAGAGGCTGCACAGCTCCCTCTTAAAACAAGTCGAGCCGAGGTTTTGCGGCTTCCTCGTAAAAAAATGGCTGAAAACAAAAATTCTGACAAAAATTCTGCTTCAAACCCAGTCAAAAACCCAGTCAAAAACCCGTCAAAATCCCAGTTACCTCCACAGAACTCTGAACAAAACTTTAAAATGTACAGAACTTTACATGAAAATGCTTTGAATACTTTACCTGCATGTGTTGAATTTCTACAGAAACCATTACTGAAAGGTTCCTTTCATCAAGGTGATGCCCGCTTTGGAAATTCACGTGGCAGACAGTGTGGTGCCATCAGTCTGATAGCAGTGTTGATGAGCAAGATGAAGAACGTGTTGACCTGGACAACACAAGATCTCAATGGTGTATTGGTTGCAGGAACACGCCTTTATGAATCTTTACGAAACCAGGGTAACATAAATGACCGGGAAGTCATGGGTAGGCATTACATTGCTGTCCATGAATTACCAAGGAGACATGTGCTGGGTAATACTGTCTTTTCCATAGAATATGCAGAGTCTCTCACTGGATTTGTTAATGTTGATGACTATGATGAATCCTTAAGGAATGTGGCCATGCCAGTTGATGTAGCTCTTCAGCGAGCTCTATTGAGTGCTGATGCTTTCCTTTTATGTATTTGTGCCAACACATGTGCAGTTATTAAGGAGGGCTCATGGTATGCCTTTGTTGATTCTCATGCTAACATGACAGAGACAAGTTGTGTTGCTTATCACAGCACCATAGAATCTTTGTATAACTACATTAATGAGATGGCACAGTCATTTGGGGTAATTGCGCCACGATTTGAGATAACTGGAGTTTTTGCTCATGCAGATGCTGAAGTTTCTCACTCGCTGGAGGCAGACCGCAGCAGTTTTCCATGCTCTTCTGGTAAAGCACTTTACAGTGAAGTCTTAAAACGCAAACCTAAGGTATGCAAATCTGTGACGACTGAGGTAAGGTCACCTGACTTTCAATTACCTGAGGTTGAAGTTCAAAATATAAGCATTTATTAAGTAGGTGTGCACTACAGAAACAAATGTTTATTTTGGTCATTTAATTTTTATTATTATTTTTTAATATATAGTGTGCTATGTAGAATGGTTTGGATTTTTTTTTTTAGAAATTACCGGAGGTAAACCAATTGCAATAGTTTTGGCTAATTTTGACTTTCTTTTTTTCCTTAATGTGACCTGATTAAACCTTTTGTTAATTTTCCTTAACCACTGTAATTGAGACCATTTGTAAATTAAACTCTCTTTTTTAGTATTTAATATTATAATTTAAGTGAATTATTCACAGTTGAATTTAATATCAATTGCTTTATTAATGGAAAACAGAAGTAACAAATATCTATAACAATTATTTTAATTCTGTGTATCTGTGCTATTGTTTATCTAGATTTTTTTTTTTTTTTTTTTTTTTTTTTTTTGGGGGTGTGTGTAGTTTTTATGCATGGTTTTTGTTGGGTTGGAAAGTTTAAGAAATGATCATGTTTGTTAATCTTACTCTTATTTGTTAATTTTAAGGTGTCTGTGAGGGTGAAGGTTTTGGAGTTCATTTTCCAAAAGCAGACCTTAACTAGGAGCCGGCAGAGACTGAAACAGACAATGTATACAGTTGCTGATCACACCAGAGCAATGGCGCTAACCGTTTGGGGTGAAAGCTCAGTGAAAATTGAAGAGTGGTATGAGTTTCAAAATGTGTCAGTCAGGTTGTTTAAACAACGACCATGTTTAAGCACAACTCTGCAGACTACATATTCTGTTATAGATGATTGTGGAAGTGTTGCGCAACCAGAAAAAAACGATCGAGAAAATATAGTGGGAGACATTGTTGACACTGAAGTAAGCGTTGAATACTTGTGTCCACATTTTCACACTTTGGAATTTGTCAACTTCGAAACTAATATGACGCGCTGTCCAAGCTGCAAAGCTTTTTGCAAAACATCAAAAGTAGTGTCAAATTTATGTGGACATATAACAATTGATACTGGGGCAGCGAAAAAGAAAATTCCAATGGACAATGATGCATTTTGCAAGTTGTTAGGTTTAGAAAGAGTAGGAAAATATGATTGTGATAAGTTTGCTTTGAAAATATTGAGTCATGACAAAGTAATGTTTGAAATGTGGGGTGACGTACTAATCAAGGTACAGTTCGCAGATGGTGTTGGCCTTTTATCAGAGTTCTGTGAGGCCAGCAGCAGTAATGAACCTGCAGGTAGCAAAACTGTGCAGTCAAATGTCAATGTTGATCGGGAAAGTATGCCTTGTACTTCAGCTGTGAATGCTTGTGTGAAAAGCAGTAGTGAACCTGGTAGTAGCGAACATGTGCAATGTCAAATCTCTGAGGAGGACAGTGTGCCTCGTACTTGTGCTGCAAGTGTCTGTGTTATTGAGGAAACGGGCAAAGAAATGCAGGATGTTTTCGAAGATATCAATTCAAATTTTCCAGATTTTGAGTAATCCAATGGATGCAACAATACAATGGATACTGAGTGTTTGAATGTATATCTTAAGTTGTTGTAAAATGTCTGAAGTGTAAATACTTTAGACATTCCACAAATTGGAAGTTGTTTTATATTTTTTATAACATATGTTTTTTTTTTTTTAAATACTCAGTACATTGTTAATATGTTTAATTTTGAAAATAACAAAGTGACTTCTCTTTTATTTGTTGTACAAGTAATGTACTCTGGATCCAGAGTACAGAAATTAAAATCTTGTTTAACTCCAGTCTGTGTTAATTGTATCTTTTGAAAGCTTCAAGGTATAAGGTTTGGTTTTTACATTTGTATAGGTTTTTACATTTATCTTCTGGGTTTAAGGTCCCATAAGTTGATTATTAAACTGCATTACACATTTTCTGCATACATTTTAATTCTTGCAAAATGTGGCTTTGTAATCCTTTTTTATGCTCAGAAAAAGCTTATGCTTTTTAATTTACTTTAACAAAATGTGAATACATTAAATGAATGAACATAAGAAATGTAATAGTGGTGGTAATTGAAATGTTTTATGTAACTGGTCATCAGTTTTTAAACTATGAACCAAAATTAAAAGACTCTGCAAAAAATGGCACTTAAAGTTGTTGGTTTACATGATTTGTAGTTTTTTTTTAAACATACACATCACTATTTCAATATTGTTTTGGTGTAATTTGTTTACATTTGTAATGTTAAAAAGCAAATCAAAACATTGACTTAAATGTTTATTTAAAAAAATAACTTCAGTATGAAGTGCATGTCATGTATTGTATTATGTACATGTATATAAAAATGTATTGTTTTGATTAATCACAAATGTCATATGCACAATTTTGTTTGGGTTATATGTTGGTGTTTCTTTTCTGTACATGATTTAAGGGAATTTAGAAATAGTGAAAGTTAATGTGTTTTGTTGGCCAATTCATTTTAACTGTGGGTGAACATAATGTTTTTCATTTTAAAGTATTCATTGTTTCAATTGTCCTAAAATGTTCAAATTTGCTAGTTGAATAATAAGACCATATAAAGGTTAAGTTGTAATATTTTATTTTAAGCTTCAAGCTAATCCATAATGTTTAACATGGCTTGCCTATCAGGTGCTTTGATAGATGTGTGTGCTCTTTAATGTATTTTATGGTTATATTCTTATCTGTAAATGTTACAGATGTGTGCAGGTATTTCCATACTGCATGAGTGCTCGTCCTGACAGTTTGCATTAAACGTCTACTCAAACACACAGAAAAAAAAACAATCTCAAAAATATAAATTTTGCTGAAATATCTATTGTGGAATGTTAAATGTAAGTTTAAAAGTCAACATTAAAGTATCTGTAATTGAAGTACTTTATGAGAGTGGTAACTGTAAAGGGACAACTGTGTGTAATTAAACATAAATCTAAAACATTTACAAGATAAAATAACGATAGTAATGGTTACTGTGTTCAGAGTGATTGTGTGATATCTTTTATCACAGAGTTTGTGTTTTTATTTGTCTTTTTCCTTTTTTTTAAAGGGTACATATCATGCTTTTAAATCATTCATTTTTACTTATAAATCACATATTTGTGGTCTATATAAAGCATAACTGCAATGCTTGGGTCAGAATTCCTCATTATTATAGCTCCACAGGCCCCTTTTCTACCCCTTTTCTGATGTGCTTCTGTAAGCAAGTCGTTTCGTTGTGATGTTATTAGTGAAAGTTGACTATTTCTCTTGTTAAAACAAGCACACTGACAAGATAAATGACTACGGTCTAATCTTACCACTAAAAATCTGTATTGATAATGATATAATAACTTACGTTTAGAAAAGCATCAGAAAACACAGCAGCTAAATGATAGAAGGAACTTACCCCTCATTCAGACGAAGTCGATCGGCAAACCCTTCTTTATACTGGCATATGTTGTTGAAGTGGGAATCCTTGAAGTGCTTCAGGTCACTACATCCAACAACCGAACATTTTGACTTGCCCTCTCGTAACTTCTGCATCATTGAGCTTGGACTACAAAATCGGAGCGAGAAATAATAATGGCGAATTGCTCGAAGTGTTGGGCCGGTAGTCGATGTCCTTATTTGTCAGTTCCGCTGCAAATACTGTGACGCAATTGTTCAAAAAACTTAATAGAGAACAGAAAATTTGAACAGGTTGAAATATATATATATATATACTAATAATCAGTTTAATTCATTAGGGGCCAAGCACCAAAGGTGCTGAGGCACCTATTGTATCTGTTGATTTTCTTATTATTAGGGGCCAAGCCCCAAAGGGGCTGAGGCACCTATTGTATCTGTTGGTTTTCTTATTATTATTATTTGGGGCTAAGCCCCGAAGGGGATAGCCCCTATTGTATCTGTTGGTTTTTAGGGGCCAAGCCCCGAAGGCGCTGAGGCACCTATTGTATCTGTTGGTTTTCTTATTATTATTATTCGGCAAATGGGACTCTATGGCAGCCCTATGAACCATAAGTAAGAAAATGATGAAATTTGGCACACTTGTAGTGATTCTAATGACTAGTAATTGGACCAATTTTTGACCCTCTACAACCAACTCTATAGCACCACCAGCAGTTCAAAAATTCAACATTGAAAGGGTTATAACTTTTGAACCCTTTGCTCTAGAGACATGAAACTTAGTACACCTGATTCCTCTCATCATGTTGATCACAACCAATACCTTACATTAAGACCCCGCCCATTACAGTAGTGGCCATTTTGAAATGTACAGTATTCAGTTATTTTGCTACTCCTCCTTCAAATTTTGTCTAATTTTGTCCAAACATGCACTCAAATGATCTTCGGACTGAGCCGCATAAAAGTACTGTTACCGATTTTTTTGTTATACTGAAAAAAAAAAAAATTATAATGTCACAAACTTAACGAGGTCCACCCAAAATTGGCTAAGACGCTGTATCTCGGCCAAAGTTTGATCAATCGAAACGAAAATTGGTACACTTCATCGGAAGCATGTGTTCAGGTTCCATGCCAAAGTTGGGAATAGCGCCACCTATGGGTCATGAGATATGAAAAAATTCTATTTTGGCCAATAACTTTTGAAAAGTTTGTCAGAAAATCATAATTGTGGTATCTATGGATTCCTTGCATCATGCCAAATCCGTGGATATCAATATTGCCATGATGGGATGTACCACGTGTCTGCCATTTTGAATTTTGTCATAATTTGCAATATCTTTTAAACTATTTGAAATTTCCTCACCACATTTGGTATGGATCATCATTAGCATGGCCCAAAGGTACATGAGAAGTTTGATCACAGCGCCACCTAGTGTTCCAGAGATATCATTCTTTTTTGAAAAAACGCTTATAACATTTTAAAATATTGTTCAAATTTTGAATTCTTTATGTCATTATGATCCTTGGTTTATGCCGATTCAGACGATATCTCATTTATCATTTTCCAACAATGTGACTGGCCGCCATATTGGAACGAATGTAAAACCGTTTTTTCGCTACTCCTCCTTCAAAATTTGTCCAAATTTGTCCAAAATTTGCTCAAATGATCTTCGGACCGAGCCGCACAGAAGTACTGTTCCCAATTTTTTTGCTATACTGGAAAAAAAAAGTTATGATGTCGCAAATTTAACAAGTTCGACCCAACATTGGTTCAGAGGCTGTAACTTGTGAACAGTTTGTCACAAAATCATAAAATTGGTGTCTATCGATTCCGTGCATCATGTCGAATCCGAGGATGTCTATTTTGCCAGGATTGGATGTACCACGTAATAAGCTAAATTAGCATTAAGATAGCTTAGCATGCTTATGGAACTTTTTTGTGAACTCATTCTCACACTGAACCCTCTCCTCTGCTGCATTGAAATTCGCGTCCTCTGAGTGGCACAATCAGCTAAACCATGCATCTCAAATCCCAAACCATTCTGGTCGTGGGTTCGAGTCCCATGTGGGATGACTATAAAGTTGTCATTTCAATTCCTTCCAGCTCTGCTCTGCTGTTGGTGCTTAAATGCTCGCTGTGCTTCATTTACATGTATATTCAATTTGTGCTGTTTTTGTTCTTGCGGCTCTGCACTGCTATTGGTGCTTAAATGCTTGATGCGCTGCTGTACTTGCAGTACTTGCTGTACTTGCTGTGCTTGCTGTACTTGCTGTACTTGTACTTGCTGTACTTGCTGTACTTGCTGTGCTTGCTGTACTTGCTGTACTTGCAGCTTGCTGTACTTGCAGCTTACAGTACTTGTTCTGCTTGCGGTGCCAAGCCTTTGAACTTTGCTGTACTTGTTCTAATTGCAGTGCCAAGCCTTTGAACTTTGCTGTAATTGTTCTAATTGCGGTGCCTTGCAGGGCTTGGCCCCGTGTTGCTGCTTGCAGCTATATTTCTTTCTGCATTTGTTTTCGTTCCCTCCTATCTGCTTCCTCAAGCCAACAATCTGTCTGCTCACATTCTTTACACACATGACTAAAACAAAACGCAACAACTCTGTTGCTTTTCACTGTTTTTTTTTTTTTTTTTTTTTTTTTTTTAACTGTCTTTCACAACATTCAATCTTATTTTGCTCAGTGTCCCTTCTTCAGGAAAATTATATTTGATCAACTTTTCTATGTCATTTATATACATTTATGTCCATAATTCTTTTTCATTTGACCGAAAACTGGTGTGTAAAATTTAGCTAGCTTACCGTTAACGTTGACCCCATATTGGCTGAATCTCCTCTCTTGGATTTTTCCTTTTGACGCGCATCTTACCAATCTGTCAAACGTCTTCGACAGATCCGACTTTTTCACCCAAAATCGGCCAGGTTTTAGCAAATTATGCTCTGTAATTATGGTTTACTCAAAATTCAATTCAATTCAATCTATTTGTATAGTGCTTTTCACAAAGCAAATTGCATTTCATAATCTTTCCATGAGCGTTTTCCAGCGCCCGATTGATTACAATTAAAGGTTACAATTAAAGATTTTGAGTGCACCAATAATTCAGTCGTGGTTTTTTCGTCCACTGCGGTTCTTCCGTCCGCTTTCAACGAGCTAGTTTTCGGCATAAAATTGACTTGACTTCCTCCACTTACAATTTACAATTTCCCTCTCGAAATACCTCTCTGCCCGCACCAAAGCGATAGTTTCAGCCACTATGGTTCACTCACAGTTATATCAAATTACACCGCACAAAATGAAATAATTTTACTGTTTCTTACCTAAGATGCTTTTACTGCCACCAGATTCTTTCTGATTCCAGTGGGTTCCTCCTAGTCCTGATAGCAGTTTTGGCTCTTCTCTCTCAATTTGGCGAGGTAAGATCAAAGCCTGTGCTTTGAGATGATCAATTCGTCAAATCCGCTGTCAGGACCAGAAGAAAACCTCAAGGAATCCGACTTCTGACACCAATTTGTTGTGGCAAAAACAAATAATTAAACAAACAGCATCACAGCGTAAGAGACATCAGGATTCCAAATTAGTTTTAAAAGATTTATTCTTGCAAGAATAGTTCCCAGTCAAACCACAGTCCAGCTGCAGGAGGAATGAGACATCGAGCAGGGGGCTGCCAGCAGTCTTATACTGTTCTATCTCTTGTTTAGGACAAGAGGAACAAAGGAACTTTATGACTACCCCAAAGTCTTCTCACCCCTGAAGTCAGAGGTCACTTGCCCAACCACCTGCTGAGTGTCACACACACACCCTCCAGCTGTATAAACATAACAACAGAAAACAGGGTCCTCTGTTCTCGTACACAGAACACAGATAAGGAACTAAAATCAATGAGAATATAAAAATTTCCACAACAAATCCCACCATTCCAAGAAATCGCATTAGTTCTTTTTTGTATTGGGCGTAGGATACTTATCTATTGCCTCTACCTTTGCACGAACCGGACGTACTTGGCCTTGCCCAACAACCTTTCCCAAATAGGTCACGGTGGCTTTTGCGAATTCACATTTTGACAAGTTAACAGTCAAGTTGGCTGATACCAAACGAACAAACAGTGCTCTAATCTGAATCAAGTGTTCCTCCCAAGTTTGACTAAAAACAACGACATCATCTAAATATACAGCACAGCCACTCAAACCAGATATCATGCGATTCATTAAACGTTGAAACGTATTTGGAGCGTTACGCAACCCGAAACTCATAACCTTGTAGGAAAATAACCCTGAAGGCGTAATGAAAGCAGAAATCTCCCGAGCTCTTGCAGTTAAAGGCACCTGCCAGTAACCTTTTAGAAGGTCAAGCTTGCTCACAAATCTAGCATTTCCTACTTGATCAACACAATCCTCGATTCGAGGTAGTGGGAAAGAATCAGGCTTTGTTATGGCATTCACCTTGCGGTAGTCCGTACAGAATCTAAATGACCCATCAGGTTTATTCACTAGTAAAGATGGGGACGCCCAACTAGAAAAAGAATCTACATATACTCGATTTCATCATCCAATTGTTTTTTCTTATTTGCCGACACTCGATAATAACGTTGAAGAATTGGACTTGCACCTCTCACATCAATGTCGTGCTCTATTAGATCTGTACAAGAAGGAGTATCAGAAAACAATGTAACATATTCCTTAGTCACATTCATCAAATCAGTCCGCTGTACATTCGTTAGATGACCAAGCCGAACGCTCAAAGAACTCAGTGCTTCCGAATTTCTAAGACGACCTTGAAGAACACAATCCCCCGGATAGATTTCACCTTCCTCCCCAGCTACTGGAGTAGGAACCAATTCAACTCTGTCATTATTAACAGAAACATCTGCAAACATAACAGGTTTAACACACTAATCAGGCAGACTAACTTGGCCTTCTTTTGTCATAAGGTCTTCGAAATCTTTACAAGCATAATAAGGTTTTAACAAGTTTATGTGACACATTCTAGTCTTTTTTCTTTGATTTGGCATATTAATCAAATAATTCAAATCAGAAATCTGACGAGCAACAGTATATGGTCCAGCAAACTTGCAACAACGGCAGTACCTGGTCACCAGGTTGAAACGAACGCAACTCTGTTTGACGATCAAAAAGTAGTTTCATTCGATCTTGTGATTTGCTCAGAGATGACTTTGCCAAGTGGCACGCCTCAAACTCATCTACGAAAATCACTGACATATGACAAAACATTTTTCGGCGGATCAGACTTTTCCCAGTCAGCAGATAACACAGCCAACGGACTTCGCACATCGTGTCCAAAAACAAGGTCGTTCGGACTGAACCCAGTACTTTCTTGCGCAGCTTCCTGAGCCGCCATCATTAACCAAGGTAGACCAGTCTCCCAATCCTTACCCATTTGAACACAGTACGACCTCAAAAGAGATTTTAACGTTTGATGAAATCTCTCCAGTGCTCCCTGACTTTGGGCATGATAAGCACTGGAGAGGTTATGTTGAATATGAAGTTGTTTCAACACTTGACCGAACAAATTAGAAGTGAAATTACTTCCCTGATCAGATTGGATAATTCGTGGTATTCCAAATATTGAAATGAACCGAGTCAGCGCCTTTATGACTAGTTTTGCCGTCACAGAACGTAAAGGATATGCAGCAGGATATCTAGTCACTTGGCACAGTAAGCAAATACTCACTACCTGCTTTTGATCTAGGCAACGGCCCGACACAATCTACAATGAGATGTTCAAAAGGTTGACTAATGGCTGGAATCGGAAAAAGAGGAGCAGGTTTCAAAGATTGATTTGGCTTTCCAGTAAGCTGACATGTGTGACAAGATTTAATATATTTAGACACATCACGTTTCAATTTCGGCCAAAAGAACCGTTTCAAAAGTAATTTGTACGTCTTTTTCACTCCCATATGGCCAGAGGTATCATGAGCGGTCTGTAACACTAGCTGCCGGAGAGACTTAGGAATTACAACTTGCACCATGGGATCACCCAACGCAAACTCTCCCTGTGGCACCCATTTTCGAACTAGCAATCCTTCATCTAGGTAATACCCAGATGAAAGATTCTCAATTGTGTCATATGATACAACCCGGTCAAATAATTCAACAAGAGTTGAGTCAGTTTTTTGTTTTTCAACCAGTTCATCACGTGACACTGATAAAATTGAAGAGACTTCTAGAGTTTCCTTCACCACCTTATTAGATTCATGTTTTTCCTCAGCTTGTGTTTTACTCATAGATCGTGTTATCACACTTGTAGGTAACACACTTGAAAAGGTCAAATTCTCACCACCATCTGGTTTCAAGATCATCGGGCATGGTGTAACCACTAAATGTGGTGAATCATTCCGCCAGACACGATCACCAGCCAAGTCATTCCCCAGTATTACCTGTATTCCTTCCACAGGCAAGCAGGAACGAACAGCCACCTCCACTTCTCCCTGGACCAATACAGTTTGCAAAATAACTTTATGGAGCGGAACAGACATAACATTCAAGCCAATGCCCTTAATCAGCACATTACTTCCAGTGTAAGAATCAGCTGAAAAAGTCAGCGCAGAATCTAACACAAAGGTTTCTGATGATCCTGTATCACGTAGAACCTTTACTGGTACGATTTTTGTGGAATCTACCAACCTAACAGAACCTTCTGTAACAAAAGGAGCCAATGCTGAAACAGATGGCGAGCAAATTTTCTGCACATTCTTCACTGTTGAAGTAGTCACAGCCAAAGCCACAGACTTTACAGGAGACCAAGATTTAGATTTCACCTTAGAATTGTCAGCTTTTGCTTTCAATAAGAGACATTCATTCTTCCAGTGACCAAACTCATGACAATAATTACACATATTTGCTCTGTCTGTCACGGTAGATGTATTCGCTGGTTCCTTCTAGTCTTGTGTTTATGTTGTTGTATGAGTGCACGTGTGCAAGGGGCGTGTCTGTATGTCATTACCTGATCCACTCCAGCTGTTCATCATTACAATCACCAGCTGCAGTTCATCTCACCACGCTTCATAAACTCACCACTGTTCTCTCACCTTTGTCAGATCGTTGTTTGATGTTTCCCTGTCTTCTGGTTCGTGTTCCTGCCTGGTGTTTCCTGTTCGTCGTCTTCCGTGTGGATTTGGATCGTCTCACCGTTTGTCTGCACGTCACCGGTATTGACCATCGAAGTCCCTGCGTCACCAATCTCCACCTGGCTCACTGCACCCTGGACTTGTGTATTTTGTGCTTCAAATAAACATTGTATTATACTCGCGATTGCTTCCTGTGTTTCTGCCTAACATGACACTGTCTTTTTCTTCAACCGAGCTAAGCAACTGTCTGCGGGGTAAATCATGCACAAACCTGGTAAATTTGCTAGAACTTCGCCACGGCTCTATTTTGAAATTTTCTCCACCCGATCAGTAACCAAAAACAGTTTTATGAGACAACGAGAATTCATAAGCCATGACGGCCGCCTCATAAGCAGTGTCAATTTTATGCTTGCTAATGTAAGTTGCAATGCGATCTGAGATGGAACTCTTGAATTGTTCAAGTACCATTAGCCTAATTCTTTTAAATCGTCAAGTGTTTTTACATCAAAAGCTACACACCAACGATTAAAATAGACCGAAATATGTAGTCAACATACGTCTGTTTTTCACTTTTCTTCCAGGACCTAAACCTTTGTCTATAGGCCTCTGGAACTAGTTCATAAGCCCTCAACACTGCTGATTTTACAGCTTGATAATCAGAAGCATCCTCTACACTAAGGGAAGAATACGCTTCTTGAGCTCTGCCTGTAAATGGGTCATCCATTTTCCAATCATATTTCCAATATTTCCATCATATTATACAAACAAACTTTGTCCGATGATGTCCATTTTATGAAATATTATGTGGTGCGACCATCAAGGAACTACCAGAAAGGTTAAGCCCCTCCTGAAAAAGAGCAATCTGGATAAGACCATATTAAACAACTATAGACCGATCTCAAATCTTCCTTTCATAAGCAAGATCATTGAAAAAGTTGTCTTCAATCAGCTGAACAAATTCTTAAGCTCGAATGGATACTTTGACAATTTTCAATCTGGTTTCCGACCGCATCACAGCACAGAGACAGCTCTCATAAAGATAATAAACGATATTCGCTTACATACTGATACAAGCAAATTATCAGTGCTGGTACTACTCGACCTCAGTGCTGCATTTGACACTGTCGATCACAACATACTTCTTGGCAGGCTGGAAAACTGGGTCGGGCTTTCTGGGATAGTCCTAAAATGGTTCAGGTCATACTTGGTAGGGAGAGGTTATTATGTGAGTATTGGAGATCATAAGTCTGAATGGACACCCATGACATGCAGAGTCCCTCAAGGCTCAATTCTTGCGCCACTCCTATTCAACCTGTACATGCTCCCAATGAGCCAAATAATGAGAAAGAACCAAATCGCTTACCACAGCTATGCAGACGACACACAGATCTACTTAGCCCTATCGCCTAACGATTACAGCCCCATTGACTCCCTTTGCCAATGCATTGATGAAATAAACAATTGGATGTGCCAAAACTTTCTTCAGTTAAACAAAGACAAAACTGAAGTCATTGCATTTGGAAACAAAGATGAAGTTCTCAAGGTGAACGCATACCTTCAGTCTAGGGGTCAAACAACTAAAAATCAAGTCAGGAATCTTGGTGTGACTCTAGAGTCAGACCTTAGTTTCAGTAGTCATGTCAAAGCAATAACTAAATCAGCATACTATCACCTGAAAAATATTGCAAGAATTAGATGCTTTGTTTCCAGTCAAGACTTAGAGAAACTTGTGCATGCTTTCATCACCAGTAGGGTAGATTATTGTAATGGACTCCTCACTGGCCTCCCAAAAAGACCATAAGACAGTTGCAGCTCATACAGAACGCTGCTGCCAGGCTTCTGAGCAGAACCAGAAAATATGAACATATCACACCAGTCCTCAGGTCTTTACACTGGCTGCCAGTTACATATAGAATTGATTTTAAAGTATTATTACTGGTATATAAATCATTCAATGGCCTAGGACCTCAATACATTGCAGATATGCTCACTGAATACAAACCCAACAGATCACTCAGATCACTAGGATCACATCAGCTAGAAATACCAAGGGTTCACTCTAAGCATGGCGAGTCTGCTTTTAGCTATTATGCCAGCCGCAGCTGGAACCAGCTTCCAGAAGAGATCAGATGTGCTCCTACAGTAGTCACATTCAAATCCAGACTCAAAACACATCTGTTTAGCTGTGCATTTACTGAATGAGCACTGTGCCACTGTTCGTCCGACTGTTTGTACTGTATTTTATTTTATGTTTTAATTATTCTGATTTCATTTGATTATTTTTGTATTTTATCTTTTATTCTAAACTGTTTTAATTATTCTGATTTCTTTTGATTATTTTAATTTCTTCAATGTAAAGCACTTTGAATTACCATTGTGTATGAAATGTGCTATATAAATAAACTTGCCTTGCCTTGCCTTGCCTTACCATTTTGGGATTTTTATGTATGGAGTGAAAATAGTCTCTAAACCTTCCACAAATGCACGCGAGAGATCCACACACGCAAATCAATCCACAAATGCACGCGACAGATCCACACACACACACAACGCAATCCACAGATGCACGGGAGAGATCCACACACACATAGCAATCCACACACACAGATGCACGCAAGAGATCCACACACACACAGCAATCATGCATTATTGTCCTTACATTGCTTTGCTCACAATCCACAAATGCTTTATCTGTACCTGTAATTTCATGCACAGTAAATCACGTGACTTTTGAGACTGTTGTTCCGCGGCCTTGATTCACAAATGCACACAAGCCTATCTGTCCACAGACATTCCCTGTAAGGGTTCGATATGGTGTCTCCCTCCAGAGGGCGCTAACCGGCCTTCGAGCTGAATCTTTCAAAGGGCTGGATTCATTTATTTTACTGACTTGCGAGACAACTGAAGTCTAAACATTTCTTCACTAAATATCATATACATAAATGCAAATATATAGTAAAACCAAACCTTTTTTGCAATTTGGGATTATTATTTTTTTATATTTCAGACGGTTTATGTTTACTCTTTGTACAATATGAGAAAAATGCAACAAAAAAGTTATAGCATGTAATTTTAGTTTAGTAATTATGCGTTTATTAGTAATGTATTTATTATTGCCTATTTATTTATTTAAAACTATTTGAATCTATTTTACCAGATGCCAATGCCAAGTGAAGTAAAAATTCTGACCCTGCAGCAAGAGTGGAGTACCTTGCTAGGATAAGAGTGAAGTATTATTACAGTTTAAAATAGCTGGTTTCAATGTGAATATATATAGTAAACTGTAATTTATTCCTGTGATCAAAGCTAAATTTTCAGGATCATTACTGTCATTAGTGTCACATGATCCTTCAGAAATCATTCTAATATAATGATTTGCTGCTCAAGAAACTTGATTATTATCGATGCTGATCTATGCTCTAGATCCAACGCTCAATTTCCGGATTGAGGATTTTAGTTATACTATTTTTGTTACTACTGGAAATTGTGGAAACTGTGATATATTTTATATGTCAGGATTATTTGATGAATAGAAAGTTAAAAAGAACAGCATTTATTTTAAATAGAATCTTTTGTAACATTCTAGCCTAAATATCTTTACTGTCACTTTTTT
Source organism: Rhinichthys osculus (assembly GCA_029959095.1). Lineage (NCBI taxonomy): Eukaryota > Metazoa > Chordata > Actinopteri > Cypriniformes > Leuciscidae > Rhinichthys > Rhinichthys osculus. The sequence goes on along the minus strand of JARWKJ010000013.1, from coordinate 7,411,632 downwards.
ATCAATTTAATTTGCCCTTGATTAATAAAAGTATTAATTACTTTAAAAAAAAAAAACTATTGACCCCAGATGTTACCTATATACAATATTTGTATTTATATCTATAACATTATTATTTGTTAGAAAGAAATTCTAAAAAGGTTAAATGAAATGGTGCACTTATGTTTGCGATGTGATTTTTATTTTAAAAAAAATGTTCATAAAATGTTTGTGTTCAGGAAAATTCTGTGAATTTTGTATAAAATTTTGGTTTAAATCTATTTTTTGTATAAAATGCATTGTTCATTGATCTCTTTAAATAGATTTTTAACTATATAAGGTCTTCGTTGTCATTTGGAGCGACCACTCATCATGTGGCGCGACCAATAAAAGCAATCTCTGTATTAAATTTAAAATAAAATATCTTATTTCTGTTGCTGAAATATGAATCACTGATAAAGTATGCTTAAGTGAATGATATTTTTAAAACATTTTTATCAGTTGTATGTGATTTACAGGAAAAATAAGTCTGTTAACTAGATTTAAGGCGGCAACTCTAAAATTATATAACAAAAAATGTGATCATTATTTACAAAAACTTAAAAGAAATGCAAATACTTGAAAGAAATGCAAATACTTTGTTTCTAAACACTTTAACTACTAAGAACTTGTAAAAAAAAAATGTTAAGCATGTTAAGGAAATTAATTAATTTTAAGATAAATCACGGTCACACCACATGACATTTTTTAAGGCTATGGCCAATTCATCTAGATGAAGAAACACTAAAATCACTTAAATTAAATTTTTTATATGAATTTATGTGTGTAGGGTATGAGCGCAGAATCATGAAGTCATTATTTCTTAAAACAATAAACACATGTTCACGAAGGGTTTCTAAAGCCCAACCTATGACTCATCCAAGTCTAAATCTTCCCTTAGCGCCAGCCAGTCTGGAAGGTAGATCAGTTCTTGACACCTTTACAGCGTAATGAGTCCCCACAGAGATCCTCGCGCGAGCCAACATCCAAGAAGACCGTTATCTCCAAACCCCCCCCCCCCCCAGCGAGGGAGGAATGCCAGATGCGCAAATGGACAACACACACACACACACACACACATATGCATCTCTAACATTAAAACCCAGAAATTAGTGATTATGAAATGTAAACATGATGTATTTCTGTATGTTTGAAGTTTATATCGAGTATCCAGTCTATCTAGGACTGTTAGTTATGTAGTTGTAGCGTCTGGACCAATCACACACACACACACAGAGTGTTGGTTTTGCCTAGTGAATATCCTGTTACAATAGATAAGGATTTTTACGACCTCTAAAAGGGAATTCCTGAGAGATGTGACACTCACTCAATTCTCCTGAGGAGGAGAAATAAACCCTGTTAATCTTATATATATATATATATATATATATATAACCACTTGAGAAATGTATAAACATGTATCTAATTTTCACATCTCATGATTTTCCTTCGGATGTTGTTTTGGCCTTTGTTTTCTTGTAAACTCTAATGGGTTCATGTTTTATACTTTGCATACAAATATGCGAACATTATTTGGTCTCTATGAATTCCAATCTTCGTTCCCCATTTGTTAATTTACATTACATTTTGTTAACTTTGTTTTGTTAATTTTGTTAACTTTGCGCTTGGCTCGCTCTGGAAGAGCGAGTGAACGTGACGCTCCCAGGATCGAGACACACACACCATTTTCATATTAGCCACACAAAAGAGCTAATGTGCAAGTAGCCTATTTCGTTTACTAAGCTTTCATAGCAGTAAGATTTGTTTACCCCCGTTTAGGGTGATATTGATTTCCTATGGTCTCTCAGAGGGTTTTGTCCAGGTGAATTTTGCAAAACTGTGATCTTTACGGATCTCTCTCTCCCTCTCTCTCTCTCTCTTACTTCTCTCTTCGCATCATCATGTAACTGCTCCGCGTGATCCCCCTCCGGGGATCTTTTCTTTTGTTTAAGTTTTATTTTTCCTTTCTACTTTGTTCATTTCCTCAGACGAGTAAGTGAACTTAGCCTGAATCGTTTCTTTGATAATTTTACGTCCGAGACCTTTAAACCTTCGTTCGAAAGTGCGCGCTCCGGACCCATCCGCAGGCCACGGAACTCTTCCACGGAACACAGCCACATGCCTTCGAAGCAGCCACACAACGAGCCAGTGCGCGTATATATATTCGTACCGGGCTTTAAGAGCATTAAGAGGTGTTTCCCTGTGTTGTCCCTCAAAGGTTTTAAGGTCTGTAATTTGCCACTGATCCTTCCAGATTCTCTCTCTCTCTCTCATTCTCTCTCTCTCTTTATTGATGCATTCTTTTCCATTGTCATTGCCATTATTGTGTTTGTAAATACATTTATTGTAACGTTAGTAACTGTATACGTAGTTTTCCTTTATAAAATGCATTATATTCATTTATTGATTCTGTCTCTATTGCTCATACAAGTCCCTTTAATGTTATGCGATCCAAAGCTACGTGCTTTACAAAATGTATTGATAGCCTACCTAAAGAATCGTTTTAGAACAGGAAGGCTGTTCCTTCTGGCCAGAGGAACAGCTTCTCCTGAAAGTCTATAAAGTAGGATAATTTTGTGAGGTTTGATTGAGATCGAATGATCAGGTTTTTGCTGGACAAAAGATGATTCGGTCATAAATGTATCCCCTTAAAGATTATCCCGACGATTGATCTATGATAGACATAATTGATATATTAAATATTTAATTATACAAAGTTTTGATTAAGTATTGATATACAATTGAGCTAATTTTAACCTGTCTGTAAAATATAGTCTACATATGCAAATAATTATAATCCTTTGTGGTTAATTGCCCAAGTACATATATGAATGCAGATGCAGGGAAATATTATCCCTTTTTGGGAGATTTAAAGGGTTAGTTCACCCAAAAATGAAAATTAAGTCATTAATTACTCACCCCCAGGCTGTACCAACCCCGTAAGACCTTCGTTCGTCTTCGGAACACAAATGAAGATATTTTTGATTAAATCTGAGAGGTGGATCACTGCTACATAGGCTGCCTAAGGGAATGAAACTTGACGGCCCAGAAAGAGATTCAAGAGATTTCCACGACGCATGCGCGAGAACTGAACAAGAAGTATTAGAAGAAGAACGTTCTCTTCTTCGTTTCTCTGGAAATCTCTTGAACTCTCGTCTCAGGCCCACAAGCAAGAAAAGGAATAGTCGAATAAAGTCGTTATTTATGTTTTTTTTTCGCACAAAAAGTAGTCTCGTCGCTTGATAAACTTATAGTTGAGCCACTGTAGGCACATGGAATATTTAAACATTTTCTTTAATGACTTTCTGGGCCGTCAAGTTTCATTCCCTTAGGCAGCCTACGTAGCAGTGATCCACCTCTCAGATTCAATCAAAAACATCTTCATTGGTGTTCCGAAGATGAACGAAGGTCTTACAGGGTTGGTACAGCCTGGGGGTGAGTAATTAATGACTTAATTTTCATTTTTGGGTGAACTAACCCTTTAACATGTATGTTTATCTGGGTCAAACCCGTATGAACGGTTATTAATTGTCAATTACTAATCTTTGAATACGTATCCCCAAAGCCTGACCCAGGTTCCTTACATGTGTACACAACATCCTTAATGTTTGAACAATTGCAACAGGTATTATTTTTTTGTATTTTAAAATTGGCCTGTTGAAAATCTTTATACGTCATTGACCCAAATACAGACTGCAACACAGTGGCGTGCACAGACCTCCTCAGGGGCAGGGGTGGAGGGACCAAAAAGGGCACTAAATAAAAAAAATATTACTTCTTGATTTTTTTTGTTTCTATTCTTTCTTTCCTTGGCATTCTAATAAAATATGTTGATACAATTATTAGAATGCATAACACATCAAATGAAAATAGGGAAATTATAATAATATTACTAAATATTATTTACTTTACCAAACAAAAAAGTGAGAATCAAGAAGGTAATTATGGAAAATTAATTTTAAGTTTTGTTGATGTTGTAAATTCAATGTATGTATTATATGTATGAAAGACAGTGTTAGCTATCATGAATCAGTAACACTTTACAATAAAGTTTCTTTAGTTAAAATTAGCTAAATGAACTGCACTTCTACAGCATTTATTAATCTTAGTTAATATTAATTTCAGCATTTACTAAAACATTTAAATCAAAAGTTGTATTTGTTATCATTAGTTAATGCACTGACTGTGACATAACATGAATAAACAATTAACAGTTGTAGTATTAACTAAAATGTCGCCTTTTTTTTCGCCTTCATTCGCCTTCATTCGCCATTGGCTTTTGGCTTGCTTAGTTGGGGACATTTAACATTTAATTATAAATTTAACAATACTATTACAACTTTACTTTTCTGTTATCTCTGTAAAGCTGCTTTGAAACAATTTGTATTGTAAAAGCGCTATATAAATAAAGGTGACTTGACTTGACTACAGTAAGAAATGTCTTGCTCATGGTTAGTTCATGTTAGTTCATACATGAGTAATGAACAAATGAACCTTATTGTTACGGCCCTTAATCTAATTCAGCTCGTTTAAATCATACGAAAGACAAGGACCGAACATATCAAAAATCACAGGCGATTGGGTAGCGTTTCTGATGTTAATCACACCATAAGCTTTAATGACAGAGACAAAGCACCTCACAAGATGAACAAGCAATAAATCATAAGTTAACCGAAATAAACAACACAGGTAGGGCAGCTACAGGAAAAACAGGAACCCTTAACTAACCCTATAGTTCCAGGAGAGATCTTACCTAACTCCCGAAAAGAACTAGAACGGGCGAATCTTCCGGGCAGCTGCTTACCTTCACTGTACAAAATAAATAACAAAAAGTGTACTAAGAAAATAACACCACTACCTGGTTTAAACGAATAAACTAAAGTCAAAGAAACAATCATTAGGATCGCTCCAGCATGGCGAGGCAAAGCGAAGAGTGATCTCGCCGCAAGGCGAGAAACCCCCAGCTGGCAATCAGGCGAGAGAGGCGGAGAGAAACCGGAGAGACTCAGAGCAACTCCGTCACAGCTTAAATAGCAGGAACTCCCTTGACGTCACTTCACTTCCACTGTGCAGGGAAAATCCCTTCTCAAATCTCCACCTACGAACTCAAAAGAAATAACACACACTAATGGTTCAATATACCCACACGTAACACCCTCACCCTTAAATGATTAATTGTAGGGATGAAATGATCTTACCTCAGAGTAAACTACAATTAATTCAAATACGAGATAAAGCGTCAACAATCACGTTATCCTTACCCGGAATGTGACGAATGTCCAGCTCAAAAGTCTGTAAAAACAAACTCCAACGCATCAGTCGTTGATTATTGTTTTTCATTCGATTAATAAAAATCAAGGGATTGTGATCCGTGTAAACAATCAGTGGGTGCGAAACAGAACCGATATAAACATCGAAATGTTGAATGGCAAGGACAAGGGCGAGCGCCTCCTTTTCAATAGTGGAGTAACCTCGCTGATGTTTGTTAAATTTGCGTGAAAAGTAGCAAACAGTATGCTCAACACCAGCCTGATCTAGTTGAAGGAGAACAGCTCCTGCACCGGTGTCACTTGCATCAACAGCAAGAGAAAACGGAGTAGAAAAGTCAGGAGCTGACAAAACAGCAGAAGTAACTAAAAGTGCTTTAATTTTCTCAAAGCTCGACTGACAGGTCTCAGTCCATTTAAATGGAACTTTTGGACTAAGTAGATCGGTTAAGGGAGAAGCGACAACAGAAAAAATTTTGCAAAAACTTCTGTAGTACCCTACCATACCCAAAAATCGACGGAGTTCACGGCGCGTGTTGGGCACGGAAAAATTAGTGATAGCCTCTACCTTAGACTCAACAGGTCGAACCTGACCGCTACCAACGATCTTCCCCAAATAGGTGACCGTAGCTCGACCAAATTCGCACTTCGCTAAATTAACCGTAAGGTTAGCTCGAGACAAACGACTAAACAGCACATCGAGCTGTTCCACATGTTCTGACCAAGACGCGCTGTAAATAACCAAGTCATCCAAATACGCTTCAACATTATGCATGCCTTCAATGACACGATTAACCAATCTCTGAAAGGTTGCCGGGGCGTTTCGTAAACCGAAAGCCATTACTTTGTAATGTAGGAAATTATCTGGTTTTACGAACGCACTAATCTCTTTCGCGCGATCTGAGAAAGGCACCTGCCAGTAACCTTTAAGCAGATCGATTTTAGTGACGAACGCAGCATTTCCAACATGATCCACGCAATCTTCCATACTAGTCACTTCAGCTGGTTCGGTAACGGTTAAATGTGAAAGATGTGAGTCCAAGGTTCGAATCATCGCAGAATTCTTCAATCTTCCCGCAACCAGTTCTACAGCAGGAAACTCAACATCCCCCTCAAAAGTGGTATCAACAACGTTGTCCGATATAGGACACACTGGGCGGATGAAAGATTCAGCACTGGACAGCACCCCATCCTCAGGTACATCAGCACTGGACAGCACCTGTCCTCCGGTCACCGGAAAGCCTGTGGGTGAAACAATTAACACAGCCGACTTCCTACCAGACAAATCTGGCGGTCTCTCAAAGTACGGCTTAAGCATGTTAATGTGACAAAGACGAGTTTTTTTCCTTCTGTCTTTCGTCAAAATAACGTAGTCAAGCTCACTCACCTTTTCTTTCACTTGGTAGGGACCATAATAACGAGCCTGCAATGCAGACCCAGGCACTGGCATCAGCACTAACACCTTGTCACCAGGAGCGAAGCTACGAAGTCTAGCACGACGATCAAAACGCTTTTTCATTCGTTGCTGTGAAATCCCCAAATTCTCTTTGGCCAACTCACATGCGCGGCGCAACTTGAAATGAAATCCTGAAACATAGTTAAGAATGTTGTTAGGAGTCGTATCACTAGTCCAATGATCTTTAATCAACTTTAGTGGACCACGGACAGTATGCCCGAACACTAACTCGGCCGGATTAAAACCCAACGACTCCTGCACTACCTCCCGCACTGCGAACATGACCATAGGCACCCCGTCGTCCCAATCCTTTTGAAACTCAAGACAAAACGCACGCAGCATCGACTCTAGAGTTTGGTGGAACCTTTCGAGTGCGCCCTGGCTTTCTGGATGGTAACAACTTGACGTGCAGTGTTGGATATGCAACTGATCCAAAGCTTGCTTAAACACACGTGACATAAAATTCGTACCTTGGTCCGATTGAATAGTACGCGGAAGGCCAAACAGTGAGAAAAAATTTACAAGCGATTTTACAATCACTGGTGCAGTAATTTTACGCAGAGGAATTGCCTCTGGAAAACGCGTTGACGTGCACATTATGGTCAGCAAGTATTGATTTCCTGACTTCGTACGAGGCAAAGGACCGACACAATCAATCATCACCCGCTCGAATGGTTCACCAAAAGCTGGAATTGGATGTAACGGAGCAGGTGGAATATTCTGGTTCGGTTTTCCCGTCATTTGGCACACATGACAACTTCGGCAATAACTCGCTACATCGGTTTTCAAACCAGGCCAAAAAAAATGACAGAGGATGCGATCCTATGTTTTATTCACTCCTAAATGACCGGCAAACGGGCTATCATGCGCCAGACTCAAAATTTCAGAGCGATACGAGGAGGGAACTATTATCTGCTTAACGATTTGCCACTCATCATCAGCAGATGCAGTAGTTGGTCTCCACTTCCTCATCAACACCCCATCTTCGACAAAGTAACCTTGCGATACATGTTCGAGTTGCTCCACAGGAACAACAGCTTCAAAGAGGGATGACGTTTTCTGATCTTTCCTCTGTTCAACATTAAGCTGCTCGCGGGACAGAGACAATTTATTGAACCCCACAAGGTGTTCATCTCGTTTATTAATGGCGATGTCTGAACCGTCAACAAAGTCTGAACACTTAACCTCACAAAAATCTGCATTAGAGAGGAACGTATCACCCAAATCAAAATTCCATTCACTTTCTGGTTCACAAATGCTTTTATCTTTCAGTCTCTGGGTCATAGCCCGAGTAACCGCACATGAGGGAAAAACCTCAGGATATTCCTGAGCTAGTACATCAACAGTAGGAACATCAGTTACCTCAGGGCTAGCAAAAACTTTTCCTCCCGCTAAGTCATTCCCTAAAATAAATGTAACATCTCGAACAGGAAGACATGGTCGCACCCCAACCACAACGCGGCCAACAACAAGAGAAGACTCAATTTCAATCTCATGCAAAGGTACCTTCACAAAGCCCATTTCAAAACCCTGTACCAAAACGCTTGAACCAATAAAGCTCTCATTAGACAGCGGCAATATTCCTTCCAGAATAAAACTCTGAGCAGCACCTGTATCACAAAGTATCTTGACTGGTTTGCGTAAACTAGCGTTATCTGCCAAAGATACAAATCCGTCCATCATGAACGGCACATACCCCTCTTCCTTCCACATGTGGCGGGGACGTCATCAATAACCCTACTGGTTTAGGAACACTCTTTTTCTTTTTGAGCACATTGCACTCAGAAATAATGTGTCCACGTTTCTTACAATAGAAACAAACAGGAGAGAACACAGACTTATCAGAACTCACCGTCACTTTATCAACAGGCAAAGGGCGTTCAAAATTACGCTGAGAAGACCGATAACTGTTATTAACTGATGAAAGCTTCAGTGCAACACTAAACACGTTCTTATGCGTAAGCACGTATTCATCAGCCAATGCAGCAGCAGCGGGACATTTTAGAACTTTTTGCTCATTCAGATAAGTTACAACGCGTTCTGGTAAGCAGTTTTTAAATTCCTCTAAAATAATCAGTTCATGGAGCTCTTCAAATGTTTCCACTTTCATGGAAGCACATCAACGATCAAACAGTGACTCTTTCTCTCGAGCGAACTCAACATAAGCCTCATCAGTTTTCCGTAAATTCCGAAATTTTTGACGATAAGCCTCGGGAACCAGTTCATACACTCTGAGAACAGATGCCTTCACCTGATCATAATCAAGAGACTCTTCGACTGATAAAGAGGAAAAAGCTTCCTGGGCTTTACCCACAAAAACACACTGCAACAACATGGGCCAAAATGTTTTCGGCCATTTCATATTGTTGGCAACACGTTCAAAAAGAGCAAAAAACTTATCTACCTCTTGCTCTCGAAAAGGAGGAACGATACGAATATTACGACCCACGTCGAAACACCTCTACACCTCTTTCGCGAGATTTCAACTCCATTTCTTTTAGGCGACACGCTTGCTCCATTTCTAACTTTTTCAGTTCAAGTTCATGTCTCTCGCGATCAATTCGTCTCTCTTTCTCACGCTCCCATTCTTCTCTCTCCCTCAACAAAACTCTGTCGTGCTCTTTAGCTTGCAGCTCCAGTTTCTTAATCTGCATCGCAAGATCCTCGGAACTACCCTCAACTGATTCAGGATAATCCGTCATCTTTTCCTCATCACCAAAAACGCCCAGTTCATGTAATGAATCAAGGAGCAATATCTGAAACTCACGTTTGGTTATAGTCTTACGAAAACCAACCTTAAAGTGAGCAGCAATTTTCATAAGATCTACTCTGTTGATTTTAAACATCTTGCGTCGGATCCGCAATAAAGTTCGTTAATTCAAACTTGATCAGGTTTAAACGTCCGGTTAAAAAGAGAAAAAAAACGAGCACTACACGAGTCAAAATTCACACCAATCGAAATTCACACTTTCACACTTTCGAAATTCACACAAAATTCACACTTTGTATGATTATACAAAGTTACCGAAGTAACAAATACCAAGTGTGAGCAGATCAAACAAAGCCACACGAAATTCAATCATCTATCCCGGACGAGCCCCCAAATATGTTACGCCCCTTAATCTAATTCAGCTTGTTTAAATCATACGAAAGACAAGGACCGAACATATCAAAAATCACAGGTGATTGGGTAGCGTTTCTGATGTTAATCACACCATAAGCTTTAATGACAGAGACAAAGCACCTCACGAGATGAACAAGCAATAAATCATAAGTTAACCAAAATAAACAACACAGGTAGGGCAGCTACAGGAAAAACAGGAACCCTTAACTAACCCTATAGTTCCAGGAGAGATCTTACCTAACTCCCGAAAAGAACTAGAACGGGTGAATCTTCCAGGCAGCTGCTTACCTTTACTGTACTAAATAAATAACAAAAAGTATACTAAGAAAATAACACCACTACCTGGTTTAAACGAATAAACTAAAGTCAAAGAAACAATCATTAGGATCGCTCCAGCATGGCGAGGCAAAGCGAAGAGTGATTTTGCCGCAAGGCGAGAAACCCCCAGCTGGCAATCAGGCGAGAGAGGCGGAGAGAAACCGGAGAGACTCAGAGCAACTCCGTCACAGCTTAAATAGCAGGAACTCCCATGACGTCACTTCACTTCCGCTGTGCAGGGAAAATCCCTTCTCAAATCTCCACCTACGAACTCAAAAGAAATAACACACACTAATGGTTCAATATACCCACACGTAACACTTATTGTAAAGCTTTACTATGAAATCAAAGATATAAGTTCCTTACAATTTAGAGTTGGAGATGGACTTAAGATTTAATTTAACTAACTGTTAGATGTATTTCCCCTTGCACTTTTATTCCTTGGATAAAACCGAATGACATTGTCACTCAGAATGCGTCTGAAATCTACTTATACTTTTATTGTAGTTAAGAATAACTCGCATCCAGCAGCAACTTTTAGAGTAGCATGGTGATGGTAGGATAAATGTAATTTTCCGTATTAGCTTAAACATTACCTGCTGCTCGTTTGAAGAGACTCGCGCGAACTGCTGCATAGTGCGTACCAGAACCGTTAAATGCTTATGAGGCGCTGCAAATGAAACTCCGCCTACCACTTCTCCGCCAAATTTTTTTTTTTATATAATATTTGTTTGTATTATTATTGTTAGTGGCAAGGGTGTGTAAATGTGTTATTTATTATAATATTTATAATAATAATAATTATTATTTACAATTATCAGAAAAGGGCACAATACATTTTGAGACAAAAGGGGCAGGGGCTTGAGCTTTCAGCATCTGTCGCTACATTAACGCCGCGTTCTCTCAGAGACGACGATGGATAATAACGGTATAGCGACGACTATCTTAATTTACTGGCTTAATATTTCTCTTGTGGACCTACATTAATGACAGTAAAAAATTAGAAGAATATTTCTTTTGAACGAAATGAACAAACAAATTTCTCTTACCACACCGAACGGACTTGTCCACATTTGTTCGAATCAAAAAATATTTATCACTTTAAACAATGGACAAGCCTCCATATTTATCACACTAACAAATTACAAACGAATCTTCAAATAACCATTGGTTATTTATTTATTGATAAAGTTATTTGATTATTTATTATTTGAAAACTTTATCAAATAACAATTGGCCGGACTGTTATGTGGATGAAGGATGAACTCAATCGCAGACAGCAAATGATACACACAGGGTTTATTAACAACAAAAACAGAAAACAAAACCCACGATGGGGCAAAACAAGACAGAATAGACAGTACTAGACTAATACTCAGACAGTAAACTAACAGCTAAGACAGGATCAAACACTTCTTTCTTGACAAGGCTTTCAACAGGTTACTCACGGTTAGATACACACAACGTATGTCACTACATCAAACAATGTATCACAATGAAACAATGAACCAGCACAAGACAGCAAACACAAGGGGATTAAATAGGGAACACTAATGACGAGGACAGGTGAAACTAACTAGACAATAATGACAAGACGAGGGTAACAAGGGGGCGGAGTTACATAACGAGACAACACAAGCACATGGCCCAAACAAAAGGCCATGTGCTTGTACACAAAACATGGGTCTGTCATGATCCTGCCACAAGACTAGGAAAAATCAAGGACATGATGGCAGAATCATGACACGGACGACACAAATAACAATTGGCTGGACGAGCCCCCATATTTGTCACGACCGGCTCAAAGCCGTGACAAATGAGTGGAGGACATAGTGAAGTTGGTCAGGTTGTTAGTGTTTTTATTAACATAAATAGAAAAATATATAGAACAGGAAATCAATTACAACACAACTGCCATTTCTGTCTGACAAGCGATGTTAAAGCAACACTGTCGTTTTTCAACCTTCATTATATATTTCCAAGACCATTGAGATGGTACATCGACTTACAATAGGTTGAATGACACGTCTGCCGTAGCCTGACAGTGTCTGTATCGCTTTTACTGGTACTATGTAACTTCGGGTTTCGGGTAGTAACCCGAGCACAAAAAAAAAATACAAAATTCGACTGCTTTACGGCATACGTCACTTCCCCCACCACCCCAACTTCCTCAAATTCTGACGTGAGAGCCCAACTAGCGTTTGATACCCGTCTGTATGTTGTTGTCATGACCGAAGCAACAACTAAAAGGAAGAAGGCAAAGGTTTTGTCAGATGAAAACTAAAAGAAGAAAAAGGGAGAGTGACAAATTAAAAGGCCGGACGAGGATCACTATTGGAGGGAGAGCGGGACAGTTTGAAGACGGTGGTTTGTGCGAAATGTAAAAGGCTGAATATCATGGCCTGGCCATGTTACAGAATCTATCTGGTCCTCCATTTATCTTCATGAATCAAGTAATGCTTGTAGAGTAGCGAATTATCAATCTGGTAGCTACACTAACATGCTAGTTTACGATGGTTATAATAAATAATCTTTCAGGATAACTATCCTAATGTCTGCAGGCTGATAGTCATGTTTGTTTATTTATTTTTCTGGTGAAAGTGTCTTGCCTCAGGCTATAATGCAAATCGATTTTCAAATTTGCAGATTCATCTATGGTAGCTTGATATTATAATATTTACGATATATGGCTGTTACCTACCACACAAACATTGAATTGAATTAGCATATCCGTTATGTAAAACAGTAGACAATAGGCTACTATAATGACGCTGGCTTGTAAACGTGAGCTACGCGATCTTCTGACGTTTGAAAAAAATAAAACCCATGAAATTATATTCATATGACATGCTGAAATATATGGCAATGTACCTGGGATGAAGACATTTCACACGCAACGCTGGCAGTCTGCCCGCGAGAACTCAAGACAGTATCGGCTTGTCAACAAATGCACACGTGTATCGCCTGGTGTAACCATGACAGATTTTACGACAGTAGTAGAAGACAATACTGTTTCCCAACTGTAGGGGGACCCCGAGAGCAAAAACCGCAAAAACCACATAGTGCTGCTTTAAGATGTCAGACAGAACTAAGATCAAATAATAACAAAGGAAAACAAAACAAACCCAACACAAAAAGGAACGGGAGCAACAACACTCACAAGAATCTTGCAGCTCTGAAGATCTCGAAGGAACACTAACATTCTCAAAGCCTAAGCTTTATACAGGTGTACATCACTCGATGATCCTACACAGGTGTACATCATTCTCTTGTTGAGTCTCCCAGCCACACCCACCGGTCGACAACAGCGGGAACAACCGCAGAACCGTCACAATATGCATGAAAAAACTAATTATTACAAATTTTCAATAATACTAACGATATTCAATAGGCAAGTCAGTCAGTAATAAATACATTGGCACTCAGTAAAGTGTCGAACCCATAAAGTAGAACCATTGTCCGCTTTACATAAAACAAATCACACAGTGTGTGTGTATGAGATGTCCTTTGAGTAGGACAGAGAGAGAGAGCCAGTCTCTGTGTGTGTGTGTGTGTGTGAGAGAGAGAGAGTAAGAGAGAGAGAGAGAGAGAGAGAGAGAGAGAGAGAGAGAGAGAGATGTGTGTGAAAGGTGATATGTTAAGCAAAATAGGTTCCTAACCCCTGCACTCCTCTCTCTTTCTCTCTCTCCAGCTCCCCTAGCCCTGCTCTATAGCAATGTCATACCATGTAACAACAAGCACATCATGTCCAATCATATGTAACAACAAGCACAGCTTTGCACATATCCCTGCACTGTTTAATGGCCACATTTTGTACTTTTGCACTACCATCACCACACACAATCTACCATAGCACCTTATCATGGTCAATATATCAAAGGCCAGTCTATCTATCAGTAGGCTAGTAGAACTATTCAGTTCTTTTCATGTCACGCTAGCAGGCTTCTTTACAGGAAAAGATCTTTATCGCGAGGGAGAAACCTACAAAACGATATTAAACTAGCCTATTCTGAAACGAGAGTTGTACTCACCAAACACTTTTATGAAGGTCAACTTGCAAACGGGCACCTTCTCCGGATGACTGTTGCACAAAAGACTGTACTTAACAGATACGTTCCGTTTTTTTGTTATTTTTTTGTTTACGTCCTGGACTTTCGGACACTTCCTTGTCACTTGCGTGATGTCCAGGAGATGAAGTATGGCCTGGTCCTGGTCAACCTTGTTTGGTTTTTTATAAAAATAGTTGAAATTTATCATCAGATTGTCCGGCGACAGCCTCTCAGGCTGACAGAAACCTTTGGCAGCAGCTTTGTGTTGACATCCCACTGTTGGTATTAACTCGCCACCCGAGTGACCAACCTTCTTTTTTGTGATTTTCTTTGTCCTTTCTGCGTTTTCTACCCCCAGGTGTAGGTCTCACTGGCTCATCAAGGCCATCAAATGTGTTATCACAGTTTAAAGCACACCTTTTGAGGAATTAATGAACATGTACAAACCTCTGTTCAGAGCGCCGCCTCTGATTAGTCGAGAGGATGTATCGCGTTTTGGCTAAAAATAGGTTCGGCGCTTATCGCGGTTTGGAAAGGAACTGCATCTTGCAGTACATATTAAATAAAGGAAATATAGCGATTTGGCATGAAACGTTGATGGAGCAGTGAATAGGTTCAGTACACAGCAAAATGACATGACAAACTCTTTTTTTTTTTTAAATGGCGTTTATCGCGTTTTGGAAATGAGCTCTTCATTTGCTTTTACTTTGCAAGGTTTAAACATTCAGTTTCAAGTAGTCATGTGCGTTTATTTATTATCTTTAAAGAGAAAAAGAGTGAGTTTCATCGATGATTAGGCAGCATTGTTGATGTAAAGAAAATAGTGAAGCAGTATCTTGAATAGTAGTTTTTTACTCACAAGTGACTGTACTCATAAATCTGTATTTATTATTTGATCCAGTGATTACATTTGTGTCCTCTTTTAAGTGAAAGGAAAGCAGAGAAAGGACAGTAAGGCTACGTCTGCATTAATGTGGATACATTTAAAAACGCTCTCCGTCACACTAGGGTTTTCTTTTGTAAAACTCCTGAAAACGCTAAATACACCTTACAGCGCATGCGTAAAAGCTCACAAAAACTCACTGAGATGATACAGATGGAAAAGTAAAAAATAAAGTTATCACGCAATTCTTCTGACAGGATTATTTTATTTAGCAAAATATCTCAGCATTCACGGATTTTAGCAACTGTGTGAAAGTGAATCATACATAACAGGCACTATACTGGTATAAACATGAATATCTATTGGTACAATATGCGTCACATGACTAAACTTGCATCAATGTTTATAAAAACCTCAGTTTTGACAGTCCACACAACAGCGCAAAAAAGGCGTTTTCAAATTCATCCACTTTGGAAAGCATTTTCAAAAAGCTTTGCATTCATTAATAAAAATGCGTAAAAAAGGACAAAACGGAGAGAAAAATATGCTTTTTTTTTTTACAACAATTTTATTTATCAAGAATTGTCACAAGTTTAAACAGCGTTTAAAAGATGCCACACGTATTAGTGTGGACAAGGCCTAAATCACTGGAAGAACCCGTGTGTCTTGCGAAAGCATAGAACCCAATGGCAGGACCACAGCTCTGTCCACTTTTTAATATTTATATTTAGGATCAGCACATTTACTGTATTGTGGGGGAATATCTGCAGGATTGTGATTCACGAAAGAGTTGCTCACCAGAGGTACCTGCAAGAAAAACGTACTCGGTTACTAACGTAACCTCTGTTCTCTCTAGAGAGGGAACGAGTACTGCGTAATAGCTTTACGCTAGGGGAAAAACTCTTTTCCGCGAGATATTGAAGCCAAAAATTATCCTTAATTTTTTAATAATGTAAAACGCTTTGCAGCAGCAAGCAGACATAGGCGAAACAGCTCGCGCGCCTATTGGCTGCTCTGCAGCAAATGCAGCAGCCTATCGAGAGAGACTCTGCGTGACGTAATAACCAATGGGGGCCATTCGCGCCCTTATCGTCACGTCCCGCCAGAAGGGGCGTGGTCTCACCCTATAAATATGCTCGTTAGGCTGATACAAACTGGTTTTTACCGCTGAAGCGAACCAGAGCGTATTCCAAGCACGGCAAGATACGAAGTACTCGTTCCCTCTCTAGAGAGAACAGAGGTTACGTTAGTAACCGAGTACGTTCTCTTACGAGAGTATCTCTCGTACTGCGTAATAGCTTTACGCTAGGGGAACACAATGCAACACGCCGTGCGTACAGGGATCCAACACCAAAGTCCCGGGGCCGAAGCCCAGGGCTCATGTAGTGCATAATCACCATAAACTCACATAGAGTGGAGGAAGAGAGGCTGGAAGCGTCATTCCTTATAAAAAAGCACCCAGCGGGGCTATTATATGACAACAAAACGCGCAGCCAGGGTGAAAGCTTTCAGCCTGATCTGGGTAGCCATACGTGTGTCAACACTCATGGGGCTGCAGTAAACTCAGCATCTGGGCCGCAAAGCGGGGCAGATAGCACTGAATTTTAAACCGCCAAAAGCTTAGCTTGTAAGGCGGGTACCTCCAGGTTATAGTATTTTATAAATGTAGACGGCGAGGCCCAGCCCGCGGCCGTACAGATATCTTGCAGGGAAACCCCGCTTGACCACGCCCACGAAGAGGCCACGCCTCTCGTGGAGTGCGCCCTGACACCCAAAGGGCACTGTAGGCCCTTCGCAGAGTAAGCGAGCGCAATGGCGTCCACTATCCATCTGGATAGGCTCTGTTTTGAGGCGGCGAGTCCCTTGGAACGCCCGCCAAACAAAACAAAAAGCTGCTCCGTCTGTCTGAAAACGGACGAGCGTGACACATAAGCTCTCAATGCCCTGACGGGGCAAAGGAGACTCGCATCATCCTCCTCACTGAGAACCGGAAGGGCGGACAGGGAAATTACCTGGGCCCTGAACGGTGTATTGAGGGATTTCGGGACATACCCGTGCTTTGGTTTGAGAATGACCTTCGAGTCATTAGGCCCAAACTCCATACACGACGCGCTTACTGAAAGCGCCTGTAAGTCCCCTATGCGCTTCACTGAAGCGAGAGCCATGAGAAACACTGTTTTGAACGACAGGTGTTTCATGTCCACCAGCTGGATTGGCTCGAACGGGGCGCCTTTCATGGCCTCCAGGACCGTGGAAAGGTCCCACGTCGGGACTGAAGGGGGCCTGGGAGGGTTCAGCCTCCGAGCTCCCCTAAGGAAACGCACGACTAAGTCGTTTTTCCCCAGCGACTGGCCAGACACCGGTTTTGCAAACGTTGCTATGGCCGCCACATACACTTTGAGCGTGGATGGGGTCCTGCCCTTATCCAGTAGCTCTTGAAGGAAGGAAAGCACTTCCGAAACCCCGCACTCCACAGGTGAAAAGCTCTGGGCTTGACACCATGCAGAGAAAACAGACCATTTCGAGGAGTAGAGCCGCCTGGTAGACGGAGCTCTAGCCTGCGCGATCGTGTTTAACACTCCTTCTGGGAGGCTAGCGGGCACCCGTTGATGGCCCATGCGTGCAGGGACCATAACTCCGGGCGAGGGTGCCAAATCGAGCCCTCCGCCTGAGAGAGGAGGTCTCTCCTCAATGGTACAGGCCATGGGGCAGTGCTGGTCAGCTGCATCAGGGCAGGGAACCACGTCTGGTTTGTCCAGAGCGGAGCTACGAGCAGCACTGGGCATCCGTTCTCCCTGATTCGTTCCAACACCTGAGGCAGGACCGAGACGGGAGGAAAAGCATATAGGGGGCAGCGGGGCCAAACATGAGCCAGCGCGTCCTCGCTTTTCGAGAAAAACTCCGGGCAATGAGCGTTTTCGTGGGACGCGAACAGGTCCACTTGTGCTCTGCCGAACGTTTTCCACAGCAGCTGGACCGTCTGCGGGTGCAGCGACCATTCCCCTGCCGGGACTTTGTTCCTGGACAGTCTGTCTGGTCCCACATTCAGGTGACCAGGCACGTGCGCCGCTCTCAGTGAGAGCAGGCTGTGCTGAGCCCAGACCAGGAGGCGTTCCGTCAGCCTGTGAAGGTTTCGTGACCTGACGCCGCCCTGGCGATTTATGTATGCCACCACTGACATGTTGTCCGACCGGACTAAGACGTGGTGGCCTGTTATCTGGGGACAAAAAAGCCGTAGCGCTTTGTCGACTGCTATCATCTCCAAGCAGTTTATGTGAAGGAGCTTTTCCCGTTCTGACCACAGGCCAGCTAGCGGTCTGCCCTCGAGCAGCGCTCCCCACCCCGAGGTGGAGGCGTCCGTAGACACCACCTTCACACTCGAAGCGGTCCCCAGACTCACACCTGACTGATACCAGTCGGTCACTTTCCAAGGTTCCAGAGCTGAAACGCACTGAAGGTCGACCCTGAGGCGAAACAGACCCGCTGTCCATGCCCTGGGTGGAACCCGCGCTTTCAGCCACATCTGCAGTGGGCGCATGCGGAGCAAGCCCAACTGGAGTACAGAGGCTGCTGAGGCCATCAGCCCCAGCACTTTCTGAAACCTTTTGAGCGGAACTATCGCGCCGTGGCGGAAGGATTTCACGCCGCGCTGAATACTCAGTACGCGCTCTGGTGACAGGCGTGCTGTCATGGACAGCGAGTCCAACACGGTTCCCAGAAAGGAAATTTTCCGACTGGGAGACAGTGAGCTCTTCGCCCAATTGACTGTGAGGCCCAGCTTCTCGAGGTGCTCGAGTAATGCGGCCCTGTGTTCTATGAGCTCCGATCGTGATCGAGCTAGAATCAGCCAATCGTCCAAGTAGTTCAGGACTTGCATGCCCTGAAGTCTCAGGGGTGCGAGCGCCGCGTCCATGCACTTCGTAAATGTACGAGGTGCTAGGGACAGGCCGAACGGCAGGACTGTGTATTGATATGCCTGGCCCTCGAAGGCGAATCTCAAAAATCGCCTGTGATGGGACGCTATTTGTATCTGGAAATAGGCGTCTTTCAGATCTATTGACATAAACCAGTCCCCGTGGCGCACTTGCGCGAGGATTTTCCTGGCCGTAAGCATTCTGAACTGGCGTTTGACAAGCGCTCTGTTCAGCTGTCGCAGATCTAAAATGGGTCTGAGACCCCCATCCTTTTTCGGTACCAGAAAATATCTGCTGTATAGGCCCCCTTCGCTCTGAGCCTGAGATAAAGGTTCTATAGCCCCTTTGCTCAGTAGTTTCGCTATCTCGGCACGAAGTAGATGAGACACTTCGTTTTTCACCGTAGTTTCGACGCGCGCCGTATAGCGGCGTGGGCGTCGAGCGAATTGTAGCGAATAGCCTCTCTTTATAGTGTTCAGCACCCATTCTGATACCCCGGGAAGCTTTGACCACGCATCTGCATGAATAGCTAGGGGCAGAATGAAATCCGGGCTCTGGTCGCGGCAAAACGGCAACTCGAGAGCCCGGGCATACTGAGAACACAACACCGTGTTTACAGCGTTCGAGGCGGGGGGCGCGCTGATCACAGCGGGCGGCCTGACCGCGCTCAGCTTTTTTATGGCAGATAGTGCAGAAAAAGCGAGCGGGGGAGATCCCGTAGGAATCGGCGTGTCTGTGACAAAATGCGGGCGCGGGGCTGCGGGCACATTTATTACACTGAAAACACCGTCGTTCATGGCCGACTGAATGTGTGTTGGTTTCGTTTTTACAGAAACCAAGGGACACGCAGCATGTAGTGTGAGCGGGCATGGTGACATGGGCGCGTTTACTACATTGTTTGCACAATCGACCTGAGTCGAGTTTATTTGTGCTAGCCCTGCACCGTGGCGTGCTGTGTCTGGGTGTGGGAATGGGCACTGGGTGGGCATTCTTACAACACTCATAACACCATCGGCCGTGGCCGGATTGTTTGTGCGAGCCCTGCATTTTTGCGGGCTGTGTTTGTGTGTAGAAATGAGCCCTGGGTTGTAGGCATTTTCAATACACTCATAACACCATCGGCTGTGGCCGGAATATCAGAAAATACACCATTTATGTGATTTATCTGGGTCGCCGTGGGAACAGCATTAGTGTGCAGGCAAGCGGGCATGGTACTGGCTTGCTTACTGCAAAATACACTGGAACAGTCACATTTTCTGGAACTGAACGAGCGAAAATTTCAGTGGAAGTCTGGCCACGGCGAGACTGAAACACCGTCAATTTCCTAGGAGGCTAGGAAGACTTGTGTTGGTTTCGTTTTACAGAAACTGTGGTAGTGTATGTGGGCACTGGGTTGTGGGCACATTCACTACATTTAATGCACAATTGTGCGAGCCCTGTACCGTGGCGGGCTGTGTTTGTGTGTAGAAATGAACACTGGGCTGTGAGCATTTTATTACACTTATAACACCATCGGATGTGGCCGGAAAAAACAGAAATACAATGATTTTTCTGGGTCGCCATGGAAACGGCCTATATGTGCAGGCAAGCGGGCCGTGGTACCAGCTTGTTTACTGCAAAATACACTGGAACAGTCGCATTATCTGGAACTGAACGAGCGAAAAGTTTCGGTGGAAGTCTGGCCGCGGCGAGACTAAATTTTTATCTGCTGCGAGAGCCGGGATCGAACACGGGTCTCCCGCGTGAAAGCGTCAGGTTCCGCCACTGGGCCACAGGGAGAACTGCACTAACGCAAGCAGATAAGAGAGCGTCATCACAGTTTTGTGTGTGTCGGCGTTTGTATGCAGGTGTGCGTGTTATACAACAGGCTCATTGCTGCAATAATGACATTTTCAGCCGCTCAAACTAGGAGCTGAGAAATGTTTGAGAAATGGAGATTAATCCGGCCTCAGCGGGGACTAAAACACACTCTTTTCTCATTTGCCGGTGACGCACGCCCATGTGGGGCGGTGTAGAATGCTGGCCCGTTTCCTTGACGACTCGCGGACAGAAGGCGGAGGTCCACAGAGCTCGCCTGTTGCGCGGCGGTTGCGCGGGCGCTTCCCAATCGAGGCCGATGCTATCCACGGCCTGAGAGAGCAGACGCATCAGCTCAGTCTCAATGCCGGCTCTCTTACCAGTGGTCTGGCGGGAAACGCTAGCGGAGGGGAGGTCCACGGAGCTCGCCCAATCCTCGCTATCGGATGCCAGAAGAGAACACGCCTCGGTGGGTTCGTCAAACTCGTGGATGGACGCGGCGGCAGGCGGCGGCCGTTGTCCGTCAGTGAGCGACTCGAGCGAAACCGGCGAAGCTGGCGGGCGAACCGGCGAGCTTTGGCGGGCTGGAGAAAGCTCGGGAGCGCGTTGGGCGCGGCGCTTCTTGCGGCGCGGCACCACGGCGGGCTGCGGTGAAGGCTCGGAGAATGATGCCAGGCGAGTCCTCAGAGTCACCATAGGCAAAAACTCGCAATGAGGGCATCCGCCTTCAGCGAGCACGAGAGCCGCGTGATCCTCACCCAGGCAGGAAACACAGATGACGTGCCGGTCTCCATCGCTGAGCGGGGCGCGGCACGAGCCACAGGAAGGCATCTTTAAAAAGACGCAGCTCTTTTGTGAGAGAAGTGTGAGTCGCGAAGTAAGCTGACAAACACTCTCAACAGAGTAAATACACACAGAATATGAAAAGGATATATAACGCCGGAAAGCGCAGCAGGTACGGCAGTTGAAGGCGGCGAGGCCAGCGACTCCAGAGCTCGTCCCGCTGAAAGGCTTGCTTCGACGGCGCGGCTTCTCACTCCGGATCCAGCGATGCGTGTGCTTCGCTGAAGAGGTAAAAATCAGTTTGTATCAGCCTAACGAGCATATTTATAGGGTGAGACCACGCCCCTTCTGGCGGGACGTGACGATAAGGGCGCGAATGGCCCCCATTGGTTATTACGTCACGCAGAGTCTCTCTCGATAGGCTGCTGCATTTGCTGCAGAGCAGCCAATAGGCGCGCGAGCTGTTTCGCCTATGTCTGCTTGCTGCTGCAAAGCGTTTTACATTATTAAAAAATTAAGGATAATTTTGGCTTCAATATCTCGCGGAAAAGAGTTTTTCCCCTAGCGTAAAGCTATTACGCAGTACGAGAGATACTCTCGTAAGAGAACAGGTATGCAGTCAGCTTTAATGCTCATTTATTGATCAATACTAGTCCAAATAATGGATCGTGGATATTTTAACCATTTTACAAGTCCCATTAGACTGGTGCTACACGCTTCTTACCTCTGATTTGTTAAGATCATGGGAGGGATTGGGTCTAAAGGCATAGGACTGTGGCATAACAACTTCGTGAACATTCAGCACCTTTGGAAAAAAGATACACGTTGCGTTTTATACCTTCTTACTGCAATATAAATGTATTAACATTGGATGACAGTCCTAGTATTACAGGTTTATAGACAGCGCTGTATTTCAAAAATCCTGCTGAAATATTTTGGTGTCGAAACTTGTGCAGATTATTGAAAACAATAGAAATTGAAAAACTACCCGTCTTTCTGTCAATCTGCAATGTCCTAGCAGTAGCAACCACCCAGAAAACCCTAGCAACTGCTTAGCAACCATATCGGCCACTCAGCTTCTAGACCTGAACGCATCACTCACCTGTGGATAACAGCAGCATGTGTCGGCTTTACAGGCAAATGCTGACAGACAGATGGAGATGATAAACTCAAGGATAGTGAATACCAAGGACACAGAAAAGATCCCCTTGAAGAAGGTCTGAGAAAACACTTATCATTAGCACAAATATCAATTGAATAAATTAGTTACTCGCACTCATACGCTGGCTGCAAGTGCAGAATATACAATCCTTGAGGTTCATATGGTAATATAACAAATCAAACTTAATGTATAATGTCAGTGCTTTCTTGCATGGTAAACAGGGCTTGGCATTAACTTTTTTGCTCAGTAGCCACTGTGTCTAGTGGTTTTCAGAAGTTACAAGCCACCCAGCATGTTCATAGGCTACAAGAATTACCAATACCATGGGGAAAACTGCCATATAGATATGTTTAATACTATCTCATAATTTGGCAGTAGGTAGCTACAGTCAAACCAAAAGTTTATTCAGACACCAGATATCATTTTTGGTATTTTTTTTTTTTTTACTAGTGGGTGCGCTACGCTATAGTTAATTTATGTAAGTGAGGATAGCAAATTCAAGTATAATAAAAATATACTGTGACTTATTTTACCCAAAAAATCTTCATACAGTGGACTGCCAGTAAGAATTATAAAAAAAAAATTGGAGCAAAAATTATTCAGACACTTTGCTCTGACCATGTTTTTGCTTTGTGTTTTTAATTTAATTGCTAACGTGACCTTTTTACACCACAGACTGAACAAAATTAAGCATTGCTTGGTAATTGATTGAGCTAAATTGGTGTTATATAATTGTGTAATTAAATTTAACAGATGGCAGATATTCAACATAATTCATTTGTGAGACAGTCTAACAGAAGGATGGAGAAAACCAGTGAAATATCAACTGATTTGATAACTCTGAGTTCTTGTCATATTTTATTACCATTTTCTAAACTATAGCGAATAAACTGATAATGTGAGAAATGTTGAAGGTGTCTGAATAAATTTCTAGAGCAAATGAAATGAGTGAGTGAGGAGAGGCGGGTTTGTGTGTAACTCACTATTTTTTACCCCTACATTGCACTTAGTTTATTATTTCAGATTCCTTTTTAAAAGACTACAGTTGAAAAATGTATATATAAAATTCAGCCCACCGAAGTGGCTAGTAGGAGTGACTGTAACACGCCACTGCTGAAATACACACATTTGGCGGGTGTTAATGTCAAGCCGTGATTCATGTAAATGATCAGGAACAGTAGGAGGTCTATTTAATTATTCTATTAAATGCAAGTAAAACTGTGACTAAAAAAAGTTGTTAACATACCTCGCACTCATAATGTTTTCTAGAACAATGGATGATTATTATTTCACTCAAATCGATTGAAAGTAAAATAATGGAGATGCCTGCAGCTATAATACTGAAGATGTTCATTCCAAGTGCACCTCTTACCTATAGATAGAAACAATAACAAAAAAGTTAATAAGTTAGAAAGCACTTTACCCATTGTGTTAAAGCAGATCATGAAACAAATAAAAATAAATAATAAAGTTGCAAGTTGCAATTATCGGGGTCCAAGTACAAATGGCTCGTGAAGACAATATAATTATACAATGTCAGTATCTCTCTTCAAATATAATAAAATTCTTATTTCAAATATAATACAGGTTTCTCTGTATGGATCTATTCTTCTATGTACTATTTTACAATAGACAAATAATATTGTCTCTTCATTTTAATTGGATAGCAATACATTCATTCATGTCTTGGCAACTTGACATCTTTTTCTGTATCATGTAAAAATAATGTTAATTTGGAGATCACGATTTCTTTTCAAACTGATTAGATTTTGATTAGACTTCATTGAGCTTTATGAAACTATAATTAATTTTATTCATAGACAATCAAATAACCATTTACAGTGCATCCGGAAAGTATTCACAGCTCTTCACTTTTTCCACAGTTTGTTATGTTATAGGCTTAATCCAAAATGGATCTGTGCCTCAACACGATTCTGTCTCGGAGATCTACAGACAATTCCTTGGACTTCATGGCTTGCTTTGTGCTCTGACATGCACTGTTAACTGTGGGGCCATATATAGGCAGGCTGTGCCTTTCCAAATCATGTCTAATCAACTGAATTTACCACAGGTGGACTCAAATCAAGTTGTAGAAACACCTCAAGGATGATCAGTGGAAACAGGATGGACATGAGCTCAATTTTGAGTGTCATGGCAAAGGCTGCTAATACTTATGTACAAGTAATTTTTTTTGTTTTTTATTTTTAATAAATTTGCAAAGATTTCAAACAAACTTCTTTCACGTTGTCATTATGGGGTATTGTTTGCAGAATTTTGAAGAAAATAACGAATTTAATCCATTTTGGAATACGGCTGTCACATAAAATGTGGAAAAAGTGAATGTTTGTTGTTTGTTGGTGTTTTCATATCATCCACACACACACACACACACACACACACACACACACACACACACACACATATATAGTACCAGTCAAAGGTTTGGAAACATTACTACTTTTAATGTTTTTGTAAGATGTCTCTTATGCTCATCAGGCCTGCATGTATTTGCTCAAAAATACAGTAATATTGTGAAATATTATTACAATATAAAATGATAGTTTTCTATTTGACTATACTTTAAAATATAATTATTTATGTGATGCAAAGCTGAATTTTCATCACCATTACTCCAGTCTTCAGTGTCAAATGATCCTTCATAAATCATTACTACTGTTCAAAAGTTTGGGTCAGTAATTTTTTTCTATATATATTTTTTTTTTTTTGTTGAAAGAAAGTAATACTTTTACTTTCATCCAATTTTGGACAGTGATGGTGCATTCACGTGCTATGGTAATTATGGTAAATACCAAAAGCCGACGTGGAAAATGCACATGAACACCCCCTCATGTGGAATTTTCCGCTGGGCAGCTCGTAGAATATTTTGATGCACGAGTTGCCGAGATGAGATAACCTTTGACCTTTTCAAAATGGCGGAGAGCAACGCGAGAGTCGTGAATGGTAAAAATATGTAGGCCTACTATTCATGATCTAGAAAATATACAGCATATTATTTACCGTTTGAGTTTTGATAAATCATCTTCTTGCTGTAGCAGATGACTTAAGCAATCTAAAATAGTAGCTAATAGAGATGCGCGGTTGGCGGTTACAGCTGCGGACTCCGCGGATAAACCGCGGATCGGGCGGATGACGTGACGAAAAAAAATATTTTAATTAAATTCGGGCGGATGGCGGGCGGTTGAACCAATCAAATGAAAAATATATGTATACATTGTTAAATATTGTTATCTTTGTCCCTGCGCGCCGATCGGAGACAGAGTTCACTGCTGATATTCTGAGAGCTTTCTAGTCTCGCGGCTGTCATCATCAGCACCTTGTATCGCCCAATCAGCGGATTGCGGGCGGGTGCGGTTTTGAAAATTGGTCAAAAACGTTGGTGCGGATGGATGGCGGACGGATGATGAGTTTTGTGATGCGGTTGCGGATGAAATAATAGCCCATCCGCGCATCTCTAGTACTAGCTAAATAACAGGTCTGGATCTCCATCTTTTTACCACATTACGACAACAAAAGCACTTGAACGCAACACACTGGTAAATACCAGTTCACAAGTGGAAAATACCATATTTTCCATAGCACCATTAGTTTAAGCTTATAAAGTTTGGTGCTTGGACCATGAAAATAACAAGTGATGTGTGCATACCAAACACGAACTGGAGGAGCCATTGCCATGAAGTTCATTTTCTGCAGCAATGCAGAGTGATCCTGCGATAATGTACTGAGAGGATAGAGAAAGGATTCTTCTGTTAGAATATTTAGCTTGTGTTAGAAAAGACTGAATTGTACTTAAATTGTATATTGTTTTCTTACGATGACAGATCCCCAAAAAGGAACAAAACTGGCGATGAAGACGGATCTTGGAAGTATGATGATTGTCGCGATTCCCAACAGGAGAATCAGCAGGCCAATCATTGTCTGGACAGTCTGAGGAAGAGCAGAAAACAGGTACAACAGGGTTGCCAGATCTGCACAACAAAACCCACCCATCTCAAAAGTTTGTTAATGTTTGTACTTCTGCTTTTTTGGATTTGTTTCCATACCTTTCCTCCTTCACACGTATAAAAATGAATAATTGAAAGATTTCTCACCCCGAGTGCTTTTGGTTGACCTTTCAGAAAAGCCTGAAGTCCTTGAGGAGCAGAAGCGGTCTGTGGCACATAAACAGTCAACGGAGCCGCTGTCCCCGTTCCAGCTGGAGCCGTTTGTCCTGGGGCCTGAAAGTTTGTGGGAATGACGGTACTAGACATTCTTCTTTCTGAATCTGAAATTCACCTGTACAAAATCAAGACATGTAAAAACATGTGAAGAATAAGAATATAAAATAGATTTTCATAAATAATCTTACCACTTTATTTATTAAAATATTATATGCTAATATTTATTATTATAAACAATCTGTGGTCTTCCTTTTCTGGAAAAACTTATGAACGCAGTCATGTCACAGAATTATTGGTAACTAGAATAACTCTTCACAGATATTATATTACAAACATCTCATGTTTAAACTGATCTACAGCTGTCACCGTCTCACAGGTGGGGCATTTGCCAGTATATATTTAAAACAAGAATATCTCAGTAAAAACCTAAAGTAATATTGACAAACTATTTATCATTTGAAAGCTTACAATCTGTAGTTTTCATATTTGGTGACTTTTTTAAAATAAATTACAGATGAGCAGTAATTTATCAATTTGCAACAAGATTTTTGCATTCTCATTAGGCAAAGAAAAAAAGGGTCTGAAAATGTTTTAAATATACAGAAAAAAATGATGGATTCTCGATTTGGTATACAGTGGCGAGCCATAATGCACATACATGTTTTTTTATTGCTTTACTTATAGTTGAAATACAAATCAAATACTGCCAAACCGCACATATTACTTCTGGATAGGATGACTACTTCATAAAATGTATGAAAATTATGGAAATATATGGTTCAGATCACTCAGACCATATGGTCAGTAATAGAGCTTGGATGTGGTCTAGTGAAAAAGTGTGGTACTGCGCCCAAAAAAAATCTTACTGAAAGATGTTTTTTGAGATACCAATCTAAAATTTGTAACACAACTTGTTCAGATTTTGGGCTTTGATTTTCTTGCAGTTTTAGAGTAAAACATATTTTGTAAAATATATAAATTATATAAAATATAAATAATAAGATTTTAAGATTGTAAATTTTAATAAACTCAAACGTCTATAACTTTCTTTTCACTTTCATAATTTATTTAACTTCTACAATAATCTGCCAAATGTGTTCTTTAAAACTAGACCAACCCAACCATAGGTCTATATTCCAGCATTCTTGAATTACAACCATTTAGAGTTAAACTACTCATTAATAAAATTTTAGTCTTAAAAAACAACAAAAAGGCAGACATAATGCAGAGATAATAATTTGTATAAAAGTAGTCAGATGAGATCTAATTAGTCTTACCTGGGGGGAAATGCTCTCTTCAGTTGGTTTTTTACACTTTGCTGTGTGTTCTTATAGTTCACTCCTCTGAGATATAATGATAACACATTCTGTGGTGTAATATTATTTCTCAGAATGAAAGTTAAAGTGGGTGGATTGCAAAGGAGGGGTTGCAAATACTCACTGTTTCCAGGAAATCAAGCCTGACGCACTACTCTAATATAATATATTTTCACAATAACAATAAGATTCAATTAAATTCTACTTAATTTGTCTTTGTTGTATTTTAAATAATCTACATGCTGGTTTGGAAACAGACTTGTAAATATTGTACAAAACATGAGACATAATGATCAGCACAGTCAAAACCATTAATCTTACCTTATTTGGAAAAAATTTGGCCCAATAATCAGTAGTTCAAGACTTCTAAAAAAGAGAGAAAAAATAGAGAACGAATTGACATGTTGTTGTTTTTTACAATCCAAAAAAACAAAAACAAAAAACAAGTTTTGCATCATAATGGATCATTTGGGTTAATTCAAGATGGCGCCGCGGATGGCTGCCTCTGTGTGGAGCTCTCCAGCTATTGTGTTGTTTTTGTTCGTTTGTTCTGCGTTTAGTCATTCTTTTCCTATCAGTTTCACCAAAGACGAACTACTGGACATTAGGAAACACACACCAGAAACCTTTTCTACAGTTTTTGATCGCGGAGTTTAACCAGCGCGTTCAGACGCAAACGCGGGAAGCGTGCTGGCGCGCTGGTTAAACTCCGCGAGCGCGGCCTGCGCACTGCACTCCCCAGTATTCATCTCGCGAATCTCCGATCCCTTCCTAACAAAACGGATGAACTTCTTCTCCTCACCCACACTAACAAGGATTTTTTAAACTCTGCTGCTTTGTGCTTCACTGAAACCTGGCTGAGTGAAGCCATACCGGACAACGCAATACATCTGCCGGGCTTCCAGCTGTTCCGAGCGGATCGCGGAGCTAACAGGGAAAACGAGAGGTGGTGGATTGTGTTTCTACATTAACGAAAGTTGGTGTTCAGATGTAACAACACTGAAGAAGATGTGCTCTCCTAATTTAGAGGCACATTTCATAAACTGTAAACCCTTCTACTCGCCTCGGGAATTTTCCTCTTTCATTCTCGTGAATGTTTACATCCCTCCAGATGCGTGCGTGAGCGCGGCACTACAACAGCTGGCTGAACAAATAGCTGAAACGGAACAAAGGTACCCAGACTCTCTTTTAATCATTCTTGGGGATTTTAACAAAGCAAATCTTTCCCGTGAACTACCAAAATACAGACAGCACGTTACATGTCCCACAAGAGACAGTAATATACTGGACCACTGTTACACCACAATAAGAAATGCGTATCACTCGGTCCCTCGGGCAGCTTTGGGGCTCTCTGATCACTGTTTGGTTCATCTTATTCAGACCTACAGGCAGAAACTGAAATCAGCTAAACCTGTAATAAGGAATGTAAAAAGATGGACTAATGAAGCAGAGCAGGATCTACAGGCCTGCTTTGATTGCACCGATTGGACTGTTTTTGAAGCTGCTACCAACGATCTGGATGAGCTCACAGATACTGTAACATCATATATAAGTTCCTGTGAGGATACATGCATTCCTACCAGGACATTCTTATCATTCACTAATGATAAACCATGGTTTACTGGGAAACTCAAACACCTTCGTCATGCCAAAGAGGATGCTTACAGAAGTGGGGATAAAATCTTGTATAACCAGGCCAGAAACAGATTGACAAAGGAGATCAGAGTTGCTAAAAGGAACTACTCTGATAAGCTGAAAAACCAGTTTTCATCCAACAACCCATCATCAGTCTGGAATGGCCTGAGGAAGATCACCAACTACAAGTCACCATCACACCCGGTCTGATCTGCACTTCACACATTCACCATCACCCCCCCCCCCCCCCCCTCCTGCCATCCAACCTGAGCTTAAGGTCTGTGTGGAGGACGTGAGCCGAGTCTTCAAAAAACAGAAGACTAGGAAAGCCTCAGCCCCAGACGGCATCTCATCTGCTTGTCTTAAAGCCTGCGCTGACCAACTGGCCCCGGTCTTCACGCAGATCTTCAATAGATCATTGGAGCAGTGTGAAGTTCCCTGCTGCTTCAAACGCTCCACTATCATTCCTGTCCCCAAAAAACCCAAAATCACTGGACTTAATGACTACAGACCTGTCGCTCTCACGTCTGTGGTCATGAAGTCGTTTGAAAGACTGGTGCTGGCCCACCTGAAGGACATCACCGGACCCCTGCTGGATCCCTTTCAGTTTGCTTACAGAGCAAACAGGTCTGTGGATGATGCAGTCAACATGGGACTGCATTATATCCTGCAACATCTCGACAGACCAGGGACTTATGCAAGGATCCTCTTTGTGGACTTCAGTTCGGCCTTCAATACCATCATGCCTGGTCTTCTCACAGCCAAACTGACCCAGCTCTCCATACCATCCTCGATCTGTCAGTGGATCTCCAGCTTCCTGACGGACCGGCAGCAGCGAGTGAGACTGGGGAAACACACATCCAAGACCCTCACAATCAGCACTGGTGCCCCCCAAGGGTGCGTTCTCTCCCCACTGCTCTTCTCCCTGTACACTAATGACTGCACTTCTAAAGACCCCACTGTCAAGCTCCTGAAATTTGCAGACGACACCACTGTCATCGGTCTCATCCAAAACGGTGACGAGTCTGCTTACAGACTGGAGGTTGAACAGCTGGCTGTCTGGTGCAGTTATAACAACCTTGAGCTGAACACGCTCAAAACAGTGGAGATGATCGTGGACTTCAGGAGTAACAGCCCAGCACTCCCCCCACTCACCATCATGAACAGCATTGTGGAAGCAGTGGAGTCATTCAGGTTCCTGGGCACTATCATCTCTCAGGACCT
Source organism: Rhinichthys osculus (assembly GCA_029959095.1). Taxonomy (NCBI): domain Eukaryota; kingdom Metazoa; phylum Chordata; class Actinopteri; order Cypriniformes; family Leuciscidae; genus Rhinichthys; species Rhinichthys osculus. The sequence goes on along the minus strand of JARWKJ010000013.1, from coordinate 7,380,508 downwards.
GAAGTGGGACAATCACATTGACTCCAATGTGAAAAAGGCCCAGCAGAGACTATACTTCCTTCGCCAGCTGAGGAAGTTCAACTTGCCACAGGAGCTGCTGATTCAGTTCTACTCAGCCGTTATTGAGTCTGTTTTATGCACTTCCATCACTGTCTGGTTTGGTTCAGCTACCAAATCAGACATCAGGAGACTACAACGGACAGTCCGGACTGCGGAGAGGATTATTGGTGCCCCCCTGCCATCCCTCCAGGACCTGTACTCTTCCAGAGTGAGGAAGAGAGCAGGTAAAATCATCACAGACTCCACTCACCCTGGACACCTCCTGTTTGAACTGTTACCGTCAAGACGGCGACTCAGATCACTGGCCACTAGAACATCTCGGCACAGGAACAGTTTCTTCCCACAGGCCATTTCCCTTCTGAACAGTTAACATATCTCCCAAGGCATATGCCTGTAAGTGCAATACTCCCACTGTTTAGTGCAATATCTTCAAAATTCAGGTGATATTTATATTTATTCATACTATACAAAATACTGTAAATATGTTCATTATCTGTAAATGTTTATTCTGACAAACCCAACTGTGACCATATATTTTTATAGTATTTTCATATTTTTTATAATTTTATTTGTAGAATTTGTATTACTATTTGTATTACTATTACTTGTTGTATCTGTATTTGTATATGTGCACTGGAAGCCTCGGTACCAAGGAAAATTCCTTGTGTGTGCAAGCACACTTGGCAATAAAGCTCTTTCTGATTCTGATTCTGATTAATTATGGGCATATAAGCCAGATTCATTACCTTAGTATGCTGTTAAAAACGAAGCGAGGAAGCTGGATCTATATGGAGACAATAGAAAGCACAGGGCTAAAAAAACACGACTAAAGAGGGAAAACAAGGAGCACTTGAGAAAAATGAGTGTGGGGAAACAGTAGAAGAACTGCAAAGACTCAGTAAAAGACTACAAATACACGAAATCATGAATGATACAAAATACAAGACACTAAACAAAAGACCTAACACTGGTGCATCACAGACTCAAACTCATCATAAGGTATCCCTGAGAGTTAAACATCTGACAATCTAAAACCATACTGTCACACACAAACAGGAGATGAGACTGGTATTCACTGAGCTGGGGCCTCATTTATAAAACTTTCTGTAGATTTCATATTAAAAGTCTGAGTACGCACAAACGTTTTCAGATTTATAAAACCATGCGTATGAAAAGGGATCAAAAGTAGCACATCCATTACAAATCTGTCTATCAATGTTTATATCAATTTTGTTTAACTTCTGTGTAATGACTTTATGTAATTTCAGTTCTTATCTCCATTAATGAAAGTAAAAATATTAATTTGTATATAAAATATAACAATAATAATGTAAATGTGTAAATCAAAATGAAAACAGAGTTTAAAATCGTTCTGTTAACTTTTACTTTTCCCACTCTAGTAAAAGTGTTTGTAGGTGTAACCGTATGCTTCTGTTGGATAACAGTAAAGTACGACAGGAGAGCGCCGGATTGGGTCTGCATAGAGAATGTATTTTTTATATAAACAGGCCGTCACACCAGCTTCAACTCGCATCAGTAACACTGCCAACAAAAATAACATTCCCCAAACATAATCTATATTGTATAAATATGATCTTACATTTGTGAATAACAAAATAAATGAAAACAACTTAAACATCGTGTATGTATAATGTGTGTGTGTGAATTATTTTTAACCAATGCTAACAACTAATCTCCCAGCAAACATGCTCCTTTGGGGCCCGAATGGGGCCCACTGTGGGCAGCCCACTGTGGGCCCAGATACCGGCGTGAAATGCGGGGCACATGTGGGCCCCACACTATGGGGCCCAGGTGGGACCCCAGTGGGACAGCCCAAAGTGTAGTGTAGTGTAAGTGTAACACTAAGTAGAGTGGGCCCCCATTGGGGCCAGTTGTGGGCCCAAAGCAAACCCCTTAGGGGCCCGTGTGGGGTCATTGTGGGCAGCCCTCTGTGGGCCCAGATACCGGCGTGAAATGCGGGGCACATGTGGGCCCCACACTATGGGACAGAGTGGGTCCCCATGCGGTGGGCAAAGTGTGGGTATACTGTGGGTACATTGGGTTAAGTGTGGGTATACTGTGGGTACACTGTGAAAAGTGTGGGCATACATTGGGTGCACTGGGAAAAGTGTGGGCATACTTCGGACAATACAAAGATGTGTTGTAATATACCTGTGGCCTTAACAAACAAGATTAGTTTGGTTCTACTTTGCATTTGCCACAATACATGCAAAATAATTGCACTTGTTGAAAGTCGCAGTAGTACATTACAAGTCATATCTTTCAAATAATTTAATTTATTCACAGTCATGTAAAAAATATATACAATACATTACCGTTCAAAACTTTGGGGTCAGTAAGATTTTTTAAATAGCCCTACTTTTGAACAAAGTAATTTTACAAAGTAATTATTCCTGGGATGTTAAAACTGAATTTTCAGTAGCTAGCATCCAGTCGTCAGCATGTAAATCGTGAAAAAAAATTCAGGAATGTTTGAACAGAACTTTCAAAAGAGAAGCATTTTTTGCAGTAAAAAAAAAAAAAAAAGTCAAAACAAAAAAATCATATAAAACCACATCACATCACATTAAGGTAGATTATGAATCCTCTAATAAAATAAATCGATCCCCTCGGATACCGGAGTGACTTGCTCCTTCCACCATCCCAGTCTCTTGCATTAGGATCAGCATCAACCCCTCTGGATGCTGCTTGAGCTGTGTCAACATCTAAAGTGAGGGGAAAAAAAACAACAACAATTGAAATGTTAACATAAAAAAATGTATTAAAAAACGGGGGTTGTTCCAAGTGTAATTTATACACTTGTGTTTTCCCAAGGGTAAGGCCATTTCCACCTCAGAAAACAAAGAATATTCTGCACTTTGACTGGAGGACAATTTGAGTTCCGGAAAAATAGTTACAGGTTTTTTATTAATATTAAAAACAAATGTAGGTGGTGTTGTTGAGAGAGAAACATACAGAGAGTGAACCAATTGAGGGCATGATGAAATGAGAGCATGAGAACAATTTACAAAAATTATCAACACAATATATAATTTTGTCAACTTGTACTCACACTCATGTCATTACAAACCTGAATTATTTCTTCTGTGGAAGATTCTTCTGATATTTTGAAAAATGACTCAATAAAAAGTCAATGGGATTTTCATTGTATGGACAAAACAGATTAAACATTATTCAAAATTCTTCTTTTGCATTCCACAGAAAAAAGTAAATAATACATGTTTTGGAACAACATGAAGAACAATCCCTTTAATGTCTTTATCAAGAAATCATTGATGGCTTTAACTTGCAGCATGACTATGTCATTTTTATAAAAGAAAATACAGAGAATGTGTCTGACAGTCAAAAATGTACTTACACAGAAAAAGAGTGACCTGTGCCTGAGTGGCTCTCTGTTGGGTTTATTTAGCTGTTTGACACACAACACAATTAAGGAAAAAAGAGAGAAGACAATTGAATACTAGTAATATTACATATTACATAAATCTATACAAATAAAAATTATTATTTTTTATCAGTGATTATTGACTAATTAATATGTCAGGAGTTCTCAACTCTGGTCCTCGAAGAGCACTGTCTTGCAGTTTATGTCCAGACCTGATCAATCTCACTTGCTCTTTTAACCAAAAGAGCTCGATTAGGCTAGCTTGTTCAGGTGTGTTGGACTTGGTGCTAAAGTCTGCAGGACAGTGGTCCTCAAGGGCCAGAGCTGAGATCCCCTGCAATATGTTCTGAACATGACTAGATGGATCACTTACAGCACTGGTGTCCAGTCCTGGTCATGGAGGAGTTTAGCTGTCTGTACTTTCTGCTGATCCTGAAGACCTCGATCAACTGGTTCAAATCTGCTTAACTGGGGTTGGAGCTCAATTCTGCAATCAGGATTAGATGGCAATGAATACTGAAAAGAGAGAGGACAAACAACATTTTAATGTTATAAACCCAGTTAAAACTTTTATTCATGAATATGTACAATAACATCTAAGAATTTATGCTACATATGACACCACTGTACTGACAAATACAGTATTTGTTCAGTGGGTGAGGAACATCTCATTTAAAAAATTTGATACCCAAAATATTAACAGATAACATAAGCAAAATGTTTATGAAAATACAGTTATATATATATGGGGCAAAGAAAGTTTTTGTAAAAGTCTATGACAAATCTACAATGCAAAAACTGAGAATGTGTCAGACAGTGATTCCAACAGAATACTTACACAGAGCAGTACCAATTATCTGATTACACAAAAGGAAAGGGGAGAAAAAGAAACAAATATTAATATTTCAGTGAAATATTTACAGTATCTGTATGGATAAACGTTCTGATAAAATTTCTACATTCAAAATAAATTATTACATTCATATTTAATGTTATTAAATGAATTAATATTATTTCATGGCCTAAATGTTTTAAGTAGTATTAACATAAACCATGTGTCAAAAAAGGTGTTTTATGACTTTGATTTATGGTTCTGAGGTTCCCCTGTCTCTGATTTATGATGGGTCGCCGACAGGCTCCGGTATGTCTAGGCTGCGCGACGCCATGTGACATCCTCCTGCGGTGACATCCTGGCCGTAGGTGTCAAAGAAAGGTGTCTGTCCCTTGGCCTTCCGGGTTTATTGGCCGTCTACCTGCGCGAGATGTTGTGTCGTTGTGTATTCTGTCTGCTGGGGCGGCCCGTTTTCACACTTCGCCAAAACCTGCGTGTATAAATGTGTGTTGAACGCGAGCACAGTCACTGAAGCGTACTAGTGTGTCGTGTCTCGTGACAAGCATCACCGCTGTTTATTCTCAAACTATTTTCCAAGCCATATTGTGTTGTTGGAATCGTGAGTGCAAGAAGATGGAATCCTGTTCTAACAGTGAGTGTTTTTTATTATTTAGCAACATTGTTAAGAAACATTATTTTTGTTTACGAGCGTCGCTGTTCTATTGCTTACTTAAGGCTTTATCTGCCCGCTTCAGATCGTGACAGCTTGACTCTCTTCGATCTAGTAGATGAGCTTAACTTCCTGAATCAAGCGAGTGGTACGTATAATTATGCTTAAATGTTGCATACGTTGCGTGTGTGTGTGTGTGTGTGTTTGTGCGCGTGTGTGTGACGGACGATGTTTTGTTTTGTTTTCGCCAGGAGGCGTGGCTAGACCTAGCACAGCTGCTGGTGCGCACAACGCTGTGGCCTCTTCACGAGCGATCACGGAAGCACTTGTGCCAGGTATTGTTAAATGTTGTTACACCAGTGTTTAAACAGTGTCGTGGCTTTGTGAAAAATATCTTATCTTCTCGGTGTTTTTTTTTGTTTTTACCAGGGCCGAAACGCGTGACTATCAAGGCGTTAGTACACGGACCACCGCGATGCAGCGAGTCAGCCAACGTTGGAGTTATTCCCCTGGGTAAGTGCATTGTCATTTGGCTTTATCAGACAATGTTATGCTGCTATGATTTGTTGATTTTGTTTTAAAACTTTAACACATGTATTTACAGATGGCTTATCAAACGTTGTGAGCAATGTCGGTGTGTCTGAATGTGTGAATAAACCGGATAAGAAAGCGAAAAATAAGTTGAAACGTAAAGCAGCAGTGGTGTCCCATGCGGACGCAAAAGCTTCTGCTGACGGGTCATCGAGAGACGTACCACAGACATCTGCCGCAAAAAAGCCAAGACGATCAGCTGGTAAAAGTAAGTAATGAACAAAAGCTGATGGATTGTTTTCTGTACACACTAAATCAGAAAGATAAATATTGTTTATTTGAATGTGATAGTGAGAGGGTCGAATGTATTTGTGGATGTATAATGTGCCAATACGCTAGTTTAGAACTGTTGTTATCATACATTACACCATTGGAGAACTGTGTGTAAAAAAGTGTAGACATGATGATTTTAGGCTGGTGTGCCATTCCATATTAGCATGGTCTTGTTTGATTGTTTGTTTATATATATATATATATATATATATATAAAGAGAGAGAGAGAGAGAGAGAGAGAGAGAGAGAGAGAGAGAGAGAGAGAGAGAGAATTTGACAATAAGTATTGTTTTTTAATGTTACATTAGTACCAGACTGATTTTTATTTTATTTTTAGTCTTAGAAAATATAGTTAATATTAATATTACTGTTATCATTATAATATTAACACATTTGTACTAATTTTTTTTTTTTTTTTTTTTGCACCCTTTTCTACTTCTTAACAGAGGTGGTCGTAGTTCCCGATATAAATGATGTTCAGAGCTGGAGTGAGGGTCTGATACAATCGTGGGACGGCTGTGTATTTACAAACGACCCTAAAGAAACACCGCAGTCTGTTCCAACCAGCGAACGGGTCGTGGTCGTGGAGGAATCCAACCCTGAACAGCTGCCTTCAAATCAGGAGGCTTACAAACAGGAACCACAACCGTTTATAGACAATCAGCACATAGCCAGACTGATACAGGACTCTGTCAAGACCGCATTGAATGCCTTCGAGGTACGTTTTGACAAACGCCTTAATGCCATTGAGAGACGTTTAGATGCTTATGAGTCAACACAACAACAACAGGGAATTTGGCTTAAACAATGCATAGCAGCGCAACGGTTGCATAGTGGTACTGTTCAAAAAGTAGCCAGAGAACAATGCCTGACTACAGAATTGCTAAAGCAACTGGTTCTCATGCTTAAAAAGAAACTTGGGTGAGTTGACAACATTTTATATATATATTTTGCATACTATGTTTTTTTGTTTTGTTTTTTTTTCTTCAACATTTGTCAGTTTTTTCATTCTATCTTTTTTTACTGTATGGACACAGGGTTTATTATCCATAGTTTTTAAGGTGTTGCTTCATGTGATTTAAATAAATAAAATAAAAAAAAGATCTGATTTAAAAATGTCTAAACGTTGTCGGGAGCCAGATGGTTTTGATCAGGGTCCGGTAGCTAGGTTTAGACGAAACGATGGTAGCGTGGTGCCCCTCGAACAGTGCAGTAACACAGAAACATTGCTCTATTTAATACAGACTGTGGAGGATATGAATAGGTCTGAGTCTTCAACTGATACGTTGGTAGAATTATTAAACATCGTGAGATCAATGTCCGATGAGGATCCTGACCCAAATAATGATTTTGAACATGTTGTAAATACCCAACAAGCAGGAGAGGTGTTAGAACCTCGTCCAGAACCAAATTCTGCATTCGATCATCTTGTGTCTTTTCACCAGTCAGGCGAGGGCCCAGGTACACAGACACATCGCACACTCAACCCTGAAGCGCCCAATATGGGTCTCACAGATAGAGATATAGAATCACTTGTAACAGTAGGTGGTGATGTTAGTGGGTACACGGTACTGCCACGAGCACGGTTCAATGGTCTGGAAGTCCACAGGCTTATAAATTTGCGAGAGATATCTTCGACAGATTTAGCAGCCTACACAGTGTTTTTACATGACACACTTTCTGAAATTGTGGAGTTTTCCAAACTGTTAGGTGGAGACGGATGTTTAATCAGCATCACGTTGAGGGGCTCGAGTTTGACATCAGATGTTAGTACACTTTTGACGGGTAGCAATGGTTATAGTGTAGATCTATTTATAAACGACCTTGAAAAAATAATGCAGAGCAACTCTGACGTACAGTTTGATGAGAGATTGAATTTAAGACTGTCGATAGCGAGAAGTAAACACGGCGGTGTTTATCGAAAGATCCGTGATCTTGCCCACAATGAAGTGATTACCAAAAACAGACTTAATCTGTTCTGTCCCACGAACATTTCAAACAATCTTTGTTTTGCAATCTGTCTGGCACATTTCCTAAATCCACAGAAACCACACGTAGAGCTTGAGTCTGCAGCATCTTCAATACAGAAGTCAGCTGGCTATGGTGATCAATACAAGATAGCGTTTAATGACATCGGACGGTTTGAACAGATGCTGAGCGTTAAAATAGTTGTCTTCTATCGGACTGATACGGGTGTTTTGGAGAAGTATACAAACACAGACGATCCGCATCCTAAAACAGTATTTTTGTACCTGCATGACAATCATTATTTTATGATTAAAAATCTACGTGCATTTATTGGCACCCCATACGTGTGTGAGTTCTGCCACCGAGGATTCACCTGTAGGAGAGATCACAGATGTCGGTACATCTGCGATGTCTGTAATGACCCGGAATGTCATAAACACCCCAAAAAGTCAAAACATTGCGGCGACTGCCTGCGCTACTGTAAGTCTGACTATTGTTTCGAGATGCATAAAAAACCACCTCGGGGTATGCAATACGCGCAGTGCGACGTGACTAAATATTGCGGTAAATGTAATAGACGTTACCATGTCAGCGGTACTAAACCCAAACCCCATAAATGCCCTGCAGATCGTTGTATGCACTGTGGTGAGAGTTTGGTCACCGATGGTGTACATCAGTGTTTTATCCAACCAGTTAAGCCGGAGATGCCGAACGATCGTTACATTTTCTACGATTTTGAGACCCGTTATGAAAATGGTAAACACGTTGCCAATTTTGTATGTGCTATCACGTTTGATGGCGAGGAATTCGTGGCTGAAGGGACCGATTGTGTGGATCGTCTCGTTAAAAAATTCAGACAACCACGTTACCTTAATTACACATGGCTAGCCCACAATGCAGCGGGGTTTGACAATTTCATAATTTTGGAATTCTTTACTAAGATGGGGATTGCTCCTAAAATCACAATGCAAGGTTGCAGGCTAATCTTAATGTATGACGCAGCTTTCAAGCAACGTTTTATTGATACATATTCATTCATACCCATGCGTCTGGCGAAGACACCCGTTGCATTTAATCTGACTAATGCAGAGAAGGGGTATTTTCCGCACCACTTTAACCGCGTTGAAAATGACAACTACATAGGCCCGTACCCTGACAAGAAATTTTACGGGTATGCAACAATGTCGAACCAAGACAGGGCTGCGTTTGATGATTGGTACAATACCACATCTGACAAAGTGTTCGATTTTAAAAAAGAACTCGCGCTTTATGGTAAAAACGATGTCGTTTTGCTGAGGGAGGCATGCATGAAGTACCGCGACGAATTCATTTTGTGTACAGGCCTTGATCCATTTAATTACACCACTTTGGCAGCAACATGTATGGCCACATATAAAACACACTACATCCCAAAAGACACAATAGCTCTGACACGTAACAATGCGTACACCAATCAGAACAAAACTTATTCGACCATTTCAATTGAATGGCTCGAATTCATCCGAAAATCACGGGGCATAGAAATTCAACATGCTTTAAACACCGGTGAGGCGTCATTTGGGAAATACTATGTGGATGGTTTCTACGACGATGGCAACGTGAAAAAAGCATTCGAATTTCTCGGGTGTTTCTTTCATGGTTGTGAACGATGTTATAACCCCAACGATCTAAACCCCTTATCAAAAGTGCCTTATGGCGTTTTGAGAAGACAATGCGACGACAAGATTGAAATTTTGGAGCGTGCGTACGGTCTTCAGGTCGAGGTGATTTGGGAATGTGCATGGATGCGCGCTAAACAGAGTGATGTTGCAGTTATGGATTTCATGTCCACTTACAAACACACTGAAAGATTGAAACCCCGTGAAGCTCTATTCGGCGGCCGAACGAACGCATTAAAACTGTATCACAAAGTTGCGGAGGGCGAGCGGATTAGGTATGTTGACTTTACATCACTATATCCCTACTGTCAGGCTCGAAAATGTTACCCAATTGGGCATCCGGAAATAATACACAAGGATTTTCAAAACCTTGAAGATTATTACGGACTCGTCAAGGCAACAGTCCTTCCGCCACGGGGGTTGCTTCACCCCGTACTGCCTTATAGGACCGGGGGTAAGTTAATGTTCCCTCTTTGCAGGGCATGTGCTGAACAGCAGAACCAGACACACCCGTGTGTGCATACTGATGAGGAAAGATCAATTCACGGGTGTTGGGTTAGCATTGAACTGTTAAAAGCCGTTGAGAAGGGTTATGTAGTGACAAAAATCGATGAGGTCTGGCATTTTCCCCAACGCTCTGAAACATTGTTTTGTGATTATGTTAAAACATTTTTACAGTTCAAACAGGAAAGTTCAGGTTTTCCAAAAGACGTTGTGACCGACGCTGACAAAGAATCGTATGTTAGAGATTACTTTGAGAAAGAAGGGATTAAGCTGAATCTGGACAAGATTGAGTTTAATGCTGCACGTAGATCCATCATGAAGCTACTGCTTAACTCTTTGTGGGGGAGGTTCAGTATGCGCGAGGAGTTACCGACAACCGAAATACTAACAGACCCCGAACAGTTTGCCCGATACATTTTTGGCACTGAGTATGACCTCAAGCATTTCTCATTTGTGTCAGACACTGTTGCGATCGTTCAGTGGGCTTACGCAAATGGGAAAGGGACCCAGACTCGTGACATTAACGTCTTTCTCGGGGCTTTTACAACGGCTCACGCGCGGTTAGAACTTTATGATCTTATGGACAGGTTGGGTGATAGACTGCTTTATTGCGACACAGATAGTGTTGTGTACACGTCTAAAGAGGGTGAATATGAGCCCCCACTCGGGCCATATCTTGGTGACCTTACTGATGAAGTTGGGGATGGAGACCATATTGTGGAATTTTCGGCAAGTGGTCCGAAAAGTTACGGGTACAGAACTGCTAAGGGTAAGGTCTGTATGAAGGCCAAAGGCATCACACTGAATGCTGTAAACTCCGAGACCATTAGGTTAGACACATTAATTGGGCTTGTCGATCAATATGTGAGGGGGCGGGGTGACAGTAATCACATTCTCGCGTACACCGACAGTATAGTGAGGAACAAAAAGCAGTTCACATTGCACAACAAGTCAGTTGTGAAAAAATTTAAAGTCGTATACAACAAGCGTGTACTGCTACCCGACCTAACTACGCTACCATATGGCTACTGACAACGTTTTTGGGCACCGGGGTGTGGTAGACCCGGATGGTTTTGATTTTAGATTACAACATCCTTTTTCATGTGTGTTAAGCGGTCCTTCTAGCTCAGGAAAAACATTTTTTGTAAAAAAGTTGTTGGAAAATGCTAAAAGTGTAATTTCTAAAAAAATTGAAAACATTGTGTACATTTATGACTGCTGGCAACCTATGTATGATGAATTGTTGAAACTGTATGATATTAAATTTATTGAAGGTATACCGCAGACTCTGAATGATGATCGCTTGTTTCCCACCAACAAGACCAATTTTGTGATATTGGATGATGTTATGAAAGATGCTAGCAGCAATTCAGAAGTTGAACGTTTGTTTACCAACTATGTGCACCATAGAAGCTTGAGTGCAATATATATCGTACAAAACTTATTTTTTCAAGGTAAATCCAGTAGGACTATCAGTTTGAACACTAATTATTTGGTATTGTTTAAAAACCCTAGAGACAATACCCAAATTAATGTCTTAGCGCGGCAGATGTACCCCAGGAACACAAAATACTTTATGGAGTGTTATGAAAATGCTACCAGCACCCCTTTCGGGTATCTATTGATTGACTTTAAAGCGAAAACACCAGAACAGTATCGTCTCAGAACAGATATTCTGTCACAACATCCAGTCGTGTACATTCAGAAAAGAAAACATTGACAGAGAGATTTGAAAATGTCTGCAAGACTTTTAAGAAACCTACCTCTTTTAAAATTGTTATTAAAAGCCACGCCTAAACAAAGACGCGTTATTTTAGAGGCGGCTGCAGACGAACTCATTGTGACATTGTGTGAAGTAGCTCTTAACGTAGTCCACGGTAATATTCCGCTAACACCACAGCAATATCAGAAACTGAAGAGAAGAAGAAGTGAGATCAAAATTGTTGCAGATAAAAAGGTTGGAGTTAGACGTAAAAGACGGTTAATCAACCAACAAGGAGGATTTCTACTACCTTTGCTAAGTGCGGCAATCCCGTTTATAACCAGTTTGGTTACATCTAAATAAGTTTGGTGATGGAGTATGCCGAGAAGATGTTTTTAGTACCGCAACACCAGTTGGATAAGCTGAAATCCTCTAACACCCGTGAGTCTATACAACAGGTTGTGGAGAATGATCTGGACATGACTATAAGAAATATTTTGCACAGGTCTGATCTGGATCACCATGAAAAAGCTAAGATGTACACAGGTGTTTTGCAGCGGTTTTTAACACTCACTAGACAAGGGGATAGAGATTCCGGTACATTAACATTAAGGCTACCACAGCCTAGTAATGTTGAAAAAGAAGACCCACCCGCACCAGGCCATGTGCGTGCCCATGACGATTTAGGTGATTTTGCAGATGAGATTTTAAAAAATATTCCACAGAGGAGTGTGAAAAATGTTCGTTACATTTTAGATAAAATGTCTAAAACTAAAGATGTTACTTCATGGACTGAGTCGGGAGAGTTTGTGTTTAAAGGCAGAACAATCCCTGGTTCACACATGCTTGACTTAGTTAAAAGCGTCACGGCTCCACAAAAGATTGTTGACGAGCGGAGACCTGGCGGGTGGCTTGAATTTCTGGAGGCTTTTGCTAGTTTAAATTTGCCATACTCTGTGGTACCAAACCACAATGTCAGACATGCAATTAACTCTTTCAAAACCAAATCGACCACGTCTATAACAGGATCATCTAAGAGGAGTAAGAAACAGAAAGACCCGAGTCGGTGGTTAAGTTTTTAAACTAACAGTTTGTATGTATTGTGTTCTCAATTTCTCTCTTTTTTTTTTTTTGAGAACTTATGATGTGATGTATGTGTAATAAAAGTGGGGATAAAGAAACAAAATTCCGTTCTTTAGTTGTTTTTATTAAAATATTAAGCATGAGACATGAACATTTCACCCATTTGTACACACTGAACACATTTGAAAACATTTTCACTACATGGTGCTTGTTTTAGTTTTCTCACAAATGCTGACACCTTTTTGTCATTTTTAATAAAATCGTTGGTATACAATTTCATCACATAATCATAATCAAATCCCTTTGCCATGTGGTAGAGAAAGAACACACAATGTTGTCCACATGTATCTGATGAAAAATCTTGGACTTGCACAGTTGAATGTAGTACTTGACTAGAGTTGAGCTTTAAAAAGTTTTTGATAATCGGCGGAAAACCATGATAATCTGGTTTATTACCGAAGCTGTCGAAAAAACATCCTACACCATCCTCATTTATGTAGATAGCCAACCAGTGTTCCCCTGGGAGTCCTGAAGGATGTGTATTGATCAAAACCATTGCTGGTAGTTTTCTTAAAGGGGTTTTTGGTAGGTAGTCACATGGTAGAACTCCGAGAAAATAAGTATCGCATGAAACCTTATCCATGACGGCCGTAAGCTGTATAGTGTTCATTTGAATGTATTAGTAGTAATCAACCAGGACCTGTCGGCGATTTGACACTTCAATCAAACTATCAAACAATGCATAAACAATTAAGTTAATCGTACGTGGTAGCGGCTGTCTAAAACGGGCTTCTAGTCTAATATTGCCACTTTTGATAAGCGATACGTGCTGGCTACACTCCTGATCCGGTGTGAAATTGAACGCATAGAGTGTATAGCCGTGCAGAAAATCCTCTCTATCGATACATAGAGGTTGGTTTTTAAGATGCCTTCCAGAAGCCAGCGCTAGCTGGTAAAACTCCCGCACTGCAGAACCATTTTCATATTCAGGTTGCAGGGGCTTCGCTGGGTACTGTTGCCCATCCAGATAAATGGCCAGAAATTCTAAATCATAGTTTTTAAACGCAAATGGGTTTTTATTATAGGCACCCACAAATGCATCATTATCAACCATAGCTAGAACCAGAGATTTTGGCAGAGTTCCTAAGAACAAGTTTTCTTGATTGCAGACACGTGAGCCTGCAGGTATTGAGAAGTTTTTCAGACACACTCTGTCGATGGGGTATTTGGCTGTGGTTGAGAGTAGAGCTTGTGCATGCCCCAGTCTCACAGCTGGCGACACAGACACTTTTTTCACAAATAGCGACGCAGACAGGATGTTTAGTTTATAGGCTGTAGCGTTGCTCCTCATCAGGCAGAATTCATCCTTACCTCTAGTCATTCTAATTTTAAGATCTAATCCATTAAGTAATAGTTTTTCCTGAAAGAAGATGTCACTGTGAACAGGTGCGAGTAGTTCGACCACATTACTAGCGTTGGTGAAGGCTGCTCTCTTTGTCAGCCCGCGATTTCCCCCAGCCGGGTCAGCCACATCCATATGGCCCGCAGTGTCCAGGTAAAAGAGCCCTGCTGAGAAAAGCGTTTCAAGGGCGTCTTTACCATAATTGGTAAGACATTCTATCACACAGCGGTATGGGTATGTGCTAGAACTCTGTGATATAAGCCGATCTCCAAGCGACACATCCACTTGTGAAAAAATTGTAGATCCAGGGTAGTTCACAAGACCTACGGGATCTCCGTCTGCAATATCCGTCCCATCAGGATTAGTGATTTTGAGGCGCAAAAAAAGTAGTGTGCTGTTTAGATCTATGTAATCCTCCCCATTCCCCGCAATAAAAAATTCCAGCGGAGATGTGTCGGATATCGCTGATAGTGGTGGAACTTCTATATAAGTGTTTTTTTCAATTGCTGTTTGAGTTAGTGGTACAGTAAACAGATCCAGTTCAGTCTTTAAACACTCTTCTGACATGTTGTGTAGTAACGCCATGATTTAAAATATTGTTTTAACAGAGCTCCTTGATCTTTTTGAAGCAGTACGCTTAGCTGTCTCCTTGCGCTTGCGTTTTACAACTGATGTTTTCTTGGGAGGTTGTTTTGTTTTCTTCTGCTTCTGGCCACTCCTCCGCACCCCTGGCGGCCTAGATGCTCTTTTGCGAGCCATTACCATTAGTCCGGATCCGTCTTGAGCATCATAGTTGTTGTTAAAAGATCTTGATAACGTATTACTAACAACGTCACTTAGTATGTTTTTTGCAGCTGATTTAAGATGCGGCTTGGCTATGCTAAATCCTCGTCTTAGTAGGGGTATAGCCATTCTAAAGAGCCCCCGAAAAATCCCCCCCAAACCAGCCCCATACATGACTCCACCTCCTGCATACCCGGGGAGCCCGCTGCCTGCCTGATTCTGGTAATAGGCAACGTAACGCATAGGGTCAACATTGTGATTGTTGAAATATGCCATTTTAAACAAAGTGTTTTACAGGCCTGAAGTGAAGTTTGATGCACACTTTCCCGTAAGAAAATGGGACGTGCTGGTTCTGATCGTCCTTCACTTCTATAACAATATCTGTGATGACTGATTTGTTGATAGACGCGTAGTGGGGTTTGTCGTATCGAACACTGACTGTGCTATTGTTGTCCCCTGTTATTTGTACACACTCCAGAAGCGGTACAAAAGCATCACCCACTGATTGGTAACGGATAATGTCCGTGTAGATATAAAGAGTATAGAAACCACCGTGTATGTCCGACTGATGCATTGCATATGTTACAATATCCTTTTCATAATTAGTTTTTTCAGGGTTTGTTTTTTGCAGAATAGAATCTCCTATAGGGACGCCTGGTTTCAATCCTAAAATAATGGCTAGTTTTCCATGGAAGGTCATTGAAATGTTAGGTTTTGCTTTCAGAAATACTTTGTTTTTTACGCGGTCATAACCGAATTCCCCCTGAGGCGCTACTAAATCATTTATTACACTAACTAGAGATGGGACATTGTCGTAATACCCTGTTTTTATTGGTATGCGTAGTTTCGATAAGCTGGTCTTCTTCACATCTACACCATGGCGTAAGCTGTTAGTGTACTTTTCACCATCGGTCGTGGTGGGTCCAATGTTTATCTCGAAAACGGCGTCGTTGCTGTTAAAGGTGTACCAGCTTCTAGGATATTCAATTTGAACAAGCCCCACCTCCCATTCTCCTTTTATATTTATAGTGGTAGCCAGTCTTGTTCTATAATTAGAGATTTTATTATTAGGGTATACAGACTGCGAAGCGTTGCAGGGTAGTGTGACATAAAATCCACCCTCAGCCATGTCTGGTTTTTATACAACTGTATGCATCCTGTGTGTGTGGTTTGTATTTATGGCTTCTGTACATCAACTAATTCTTTCTGGTCGATCCATGACGCAAACTTCGCTGGCCATCCGAGCCACTGCACCAGCACTAATGTTTTGCGACCCTTCGTCTTCTTATCTAAAATTTTTTCAACTTTAAATGTCTTGTTTTTACTGACAAATATTTTTTGCAATTCTTCCGCATAAAAAACGCCGTCGATAACATCCCCGTCGTAATCACTCAATCTGTAAACAGGGGGTTCTCGTGGGATACACGCTGATATAGTAAAATACTCTTGTGTGTAGTTTTCCTCATACCCCTTTGCAAACGGTCCTCTGACTTTAGAAATTCGAACCATGTCACCAATCTTGTATTTAAATACGGGGTTAACACTATGAGGTCTGGTATCACCATATAGGTTATGCAGCACCACAGACTCGTTTTCTTTCCCCACATCAATCGGCCTCATCTTGATGCTTCTGTGATGGCTCGCATTATATCCTTGTGTAATGTCTTGAAGTATGTCGATGTAACGTTTGGAGTTTGTAGCAGTTAAATATCTCCACATTCTACCTTTTAAGGTTCTATTAAACCGCTCGACAACACACGCCTTTAATTCTGTGGCAGTTGCGAAATGGGCTATATTGTACTTTTTTGTTACGTTTTGAAAATGTTTGTTAAAAAACTCCTTTCCTTTATCTGTCTGTAATTTCTGTGGTACGCGTCCCTCTTTCAGTATGGATTCAAAAGCTTTAGAGACCTCTACACCACTCTTGTTTTTTAAAGCCCTTGTCCATGCATATTTACTAAAGAGGTCGATGCATGTCAGCAAAAAATGGTTGTTGTCATTTACCGGGGCATATGCAGACATATCAACTAGATCGGCCTGGAACTCCATGTCGATACCGTAGACAAAAACCCGATTCCTTTTGTATTTTAGTGGGGCCGTTCTGTGTAGTGTATATGCATCCTCGCCAGCGAGCCAGTCTGAAACCTCTTTATCGGTTAAACGAACACCCGTTTCTTTTAAAACAGCTTCTTTTAAGCGTTTTTTCCCCCCTAAAGAACCAGGGTTAGAAGGTGTGTAATAAGTCTTTTTCATTTCTTCTGACATGTTTCCACTTCACGCTCCACAAAAAGAATAACACAGATGGTTTAAGTAATTTGGGTTTTTATTTCTTAAACAGTAAAAGGAAACAAAGGTATCATACAGCGTCAATGTAGTGTAAAAATTTTATACACATCACAATGTTTTTTTCAAGAATGTAATCAACCAAGGTTTCAATAATTTCACAAATATCAGCCTGATTGTTTCTTGTCAATATGTCTACACATAGATCAGTCACATATGTACACAAGCACAATATATCAGCTATTCTAATACAGCTGCCGCATTCAGTCATCAGGTCTAAAATCTTTCTGATAGTCACACAAATTGGTTCACCAGCATTAACGCATAAACGCATCAAATCTGTCCATTCATTTGACACAGTTCTTACAACAGACATTTGTTTCATGAGGTTTGTAAAACGATTGGTATCTACAGCACATCTGTTTACAGTAACAGATACATTGGCACATTCATTAATAATCTTATACAACAAGCCGGTCATCTCACATCTAATACGTTGTTTAAGTAGACACTTTGCCAGACCTGTTGCAAAACACGTATTCCCCATGTCGGTGTTACAGTCACTCAACTTGGACAATACCTTTCCAGCTGTCCACAGCGTCATAGACAATTTGTTCGCTGCTGACGTCCACAACTTTCTCTCTGACTTCACGAAGCTTTTCCACAATGAAAACTTCGTCACGCAGTTCGTGTAAAATAGCCTCCACTGAACCTTGAATCCTCTGGGGGTGAACCCTTAAACCACAACGGCTCAATGCTTGAGCAACGATGTGCTTAAGGTCCGGTTTCACCAGATTACGTGTCAGTTCCTCAAAGTAGGCATCAAAGAAATAGGGACCCGGTTCAAACAGGCAGGAATGTCTAATCTGACTGGGGTGATCCACTTCACAACCCAAACAGATTTCTTTCAGCTTTTTGTTGATGACGTGTTCCAGAAGGACCACAACAGTCGCTTTTATGATTTTGAATCCGTCCGAGCGGATACAACTGTCTGTGTTGTCAATTCCAGCAAGGGCCGCAGCTCCAGCTATTGCACCAGTGTTGCCGTATGGTGTTGTAAGGAAGGTCATGTTGTGATATCCAAGATCCATGCAAAATTTATCCAACCAACTGTTGTCGCAAGTTTGTGGGTGGGGCTCCAGCGGCGTAGCATTGTCATCAGGCATCGCTGGGGGAGCCTCAGGGTTGTTGGTGTAGCAGTAGACTGTTGTAGATTCTTGAGACATGGTGAATGAATGTAGCAATTGTACCGATCTGCAGGCGTTTTTAATGGCTGTAATACGTGGGTGGGGTTAAGAGGCGGTCTTCAGCGTTGGTAACGCCCTGCTCAGGGTGAAACAATTTAATCTTTACAGAACTGTAACGGTCATACATGTCGCACCATCTAAACATCTTGTCGATGCATGTAAATACGTTGTCAAGCGTACGAACATCTTTCCACTGAAACAAAAATTTCATGTCGTAGCACAAGTGATGCTCAGATTCACGAACAGGCCACGCACGTTCGCAGAGCTTTGTCTTGTCGTTGCAGCAGAAAATATAAACACAATCGTCTGGTAACTTTTTACTATGGTCCCCGACCACACGAAATCTTGTGTCAGGAATTGAGCCATCCCACTCGGCTACGTACAACGGATCATCACCACAGTCGTTCAAATCTCTCCAAACGTAGTTGAAAAACAGAAACCAGTCCTTCTTGTGGAAAATCACACATGGGGTCTGTGGTGTAAAATCGTCTTCAACATCTCCTGTGTAGAGTTTCACAGTACGCATCACCTTGTCAAACACATACCTCACCACACGACCACCAGACATTGAGAAATCCTGTTTCACAAGAGCACTGTCTTCATGAAGAAATCTTGTCAAGCTAACATTTAGCTTTTTCCTTGGAGCAAAAGTTAGATCTTCTCTCATTTCAACAGGTCCTCTTGTCGGCGAAATACACATAACCTTTCTAGGGGTTTTAGGAGTTCTCGGAGTAGCCATTGTATCAGGAAAGTCGTAGAATGTCTTCTGTGTTCAACAGTGTAACCCCTAACCTTATTTAAAACTGCAACAAAAGACGTAGGTAGTGACGTAGTTGTGAAAAAGGCACACCTCATACCATAAAAACTACAATGGCAAGTTGCGAGGTGTGAGTTCATTATCCCAGTCGTAAAAACCAGTCAAAAATTTAACATCTGTTTGATCTGTTTGTTTGTTTTTAAAAGCCCCCGCACATCGGCACGGATGATGTCACATGGCGTCGCGCAGCCTAGACATACCGGAGCCTGTCGGCGACCCATCATAAATCAGAGACAGGGGAACCTCAGAACCATAAATCAAAGTCATAAAACACCTTTTTTGACACATGGTTTATGTTAATACTACTGTTTTACTTCCATTATATTTTTTCATAATACGCTCTATGCACGAACGCTGCTGACGTATTTCCGGTAGGATCTCAGCCAGCGTCTTTACTTCCGCATAGCGCGAAGTGTATAGCGGCAAAACTTTAATAAAATTAATTTTCTCAGAAATGGAGACAACGATTTTAGAAACTGATTCGCTAGTCGGATTTCGCACGATATGAGAGAATACTCACCCTCAAAGTTGTCGATGTAGGTCGAAATATATAATTTAAAGCCCTTCTCTTTCTTACTCTTATGTGTGACAGCTAACTGCCTCACAGTGTTGTTAACATCATTCAGGTTAACCGCAGGAAGTTTTTGTAAACAGCGAGTGTAATTTGCCATTATCTCCACCTAATGCAAAACCGCCTTCTGACGCAGCACTGGATGTAACTGGGCGGGCCATGACAAAACGCGGAAGCGATCGTGCATAGAGCCTATTGAGTTAATTAAATATTACAGATGGTTGATTTCATTTTAGTTATCAATTAAAGTTAAAATTGTAAAATCTGTTATTTTTAGCTCACGTTAACATGATAGTTATGACGTTATGTAAATAGCCTAACGTTATATGATTTGCTGTCTGTCAGCGTGCAGTGTTTACAGGTGTCTATCAATTATGAACGGTCATAATCATATTTAACGTGATGTAGTTAGAGTGTGTAGCTTATGTATTGTATTTACACTACATAAATACTCGTTTACATCGCTATTTAAAACTTTAAAACAAAGACATCACTGATTCAGTCGGGCCATTGTGTCTAGCTCTGCCCTATTTCATCGCATAAACGGTAAAACAATAATAAACCAAATTATAATAGCCAAAAGGTATGTAAAACACTTACAGTACACTTACACAAACTTGAATTCATTTAGTTGAAAGTATATATTACCTCGGAGATTACCAAAAAACGGACTGTCTGAGCAGCTAGTAACGTTAGATCGTTAAAACCGTTTCATTTAAACAGCAGCAGAGTAACGTTAGCTATAATCAGATAACAATAAAATAAATGTAATTTAATACCAATTAATTCATTCATTACCATTTTGACCCCTTTCACCAATTTTAATAGAAAACTCAAATTACTATGGAAATTTAAAACGCTTACCTGTTTGGTGCAAAGCTGGGCGGTACCAGTCGAATCCAGAAAGACAGCTCCTTAGCATGGAAAGTTCCAGCAGTCTCATTGGTTAGAATTAATCACGTGATGACGCCATCTACTGTATTACTTATAATTTTTCTTTTTTCTTTTGCAGTTTCAGAATATAATATTATATATAATATATATATATATATATATATATAATTAATCAGTGATGTATTTATCAGTATAAAAAAATATAATTTTATAATAATAAATAGGCCTACATCACTGATGAATACTGCATTATAAGATAAAGTTAAATTTATATTAATTTTTATAATTCCTTATAAGTCACTCATTTGCTCTTTCAATGCGCATGCTCATAATCCATTATACACTGATTTATAAGTATTAATTATTCAGTTTTATGGTTCTATGAATGTATTTATTAAGATGCAACCTGCATTCCTATAATGTTATTATGTTATTTATGAATGTATTAATATTTAAGTGCTGTGATTTATTGAGGTCTAATATTCTAATGATGTTTAAACTATACTGTAATGTACTGGTCTGTCTGACTTTATCAGTCTGTCTGGGAACAGCTGCTACAAGCAAACAGGTAAAGATAGTACTTGTCTTGCTATCTAGTTGACTGTCTGTGTGCAAGTATGGGATGACTGTTGAATGAAATAGCATTTATGACATTTAACAGGATTGTTAAAATAGGTTGATTAACCCTGAGCTTCTAATCTTAAAACAATGATGTAACTGTACTGTTATGGAGGGTTGCCCACAGTAAACCCTCATGGTGGCCCCACAGTGAAAAACAGCAATGGGCCCCGCATGGGCTAACCCACTGGGGGCCTGTGTGGGTTTTTCTGTGGGCAAGCCCACTGTGGGTTGCCCACAGTAAATCCTAATGGGGGCCCAAATGGGCAAAACTGCTATGGGCCCCGCATGGGCTAACCCACTGGGGGCCCGTGTGGGTTTTATTTGGGCAAACCCACAGTGGGTTGCCCACAGTAAATCCTAATGGGGGCCCAAATGGGCAAAACTGCTATGGGCCCCGCATGGGCTAACCCACTGGGGGCCCGTGTGGGTTTTATTTGGGCAAACCCACAGTGGGTTGCCCACAGTAAATCCTAATGGGGGCCCAAATGGGCAAAACTGCTATGGGCCCCGCATGCGCTAACCCACTGGGGGCCCGTGTGGGTTTTATTTGGGCACACCCACAGTGGGTTGAACCATCACCTCCTTACAGACCCTTTTTAATGTATTTTATACACTTGTAGAACAACTTTAACTGTATAATAACAGAAAAATCTTGTGAAATAAAAACCATTTTAACCTTGTTACATACGCATGGTCTAGAGTTCCCGTATGGTGCACACTTATTTACGGCAAATTTAATTTTTTATAAATCCCCATATGTGCGTGGAAAATTTCATAAGCATATTTCTATGCCCATTTTGTGCATACGCAATGGTTATAAATGAGGCCTGGTGCGGAGGGCATGCTGACTGAATCCGTGACAAATACCCTTGTCAAACAAGCTTAAAATACAAAAAATACAATGGTTATTCCAAATAAAATAAAACTGTGGAGGAAAACTTTTCTTGTAGATCAGCTTTCAAGAAAAAGCCTGTGCAGGAAAAGCAGATCATTTGTCTGGCAAATGGTGATTATCTTATAATAATACATTAATAAAAACAAAAGGCCTCCCAGTTGGTCATAAAATTGGATATAAAATTCCACAAAGTAGTTATTTTCAAACAAAATTTTGGCCAATTAATTTTGAAGATGTAATGTGTTCAAAATGCTGCTGTGTTATGGATAAAGTTAGTCAGAGTTCTGTTTAACCTTATTTTTCAGAAATGTCACTTTAGTCAATTCATGAGTATTTAAAGTTAAGCTAAAAAAACTGCATAGTTCCCCTTTAACACGGTCTGCCACTGCATCAAGAAATGCCCTTGAATATTTGTTACGCAAGGAGAAAACTCTACTTCTGTTTAATGCAGAGATGCTGCCCAGTTCTGCAATCCTTCCCTGCATTGCTCTTGTAACCCTATTACGAGGTAGTAATAATGTACATGGGTATAGTAGTCTAAAGTAGTCTTAGATGTTATTAATAATGTGAATTTGGACCAGAATCAGAAGATGCTAAGTTGTTAAGAGCCTGAGAATTGAATGCCAATAAAGGGAATACCACAACAGAATGACAGTTTGCATAGACTGTATTGAATACACAGGGCTGGTACATACATACAAAAAAGACACATTTATGAAAATAACAAACAGAAAAAATAAAGTGCGCACGTAAATAAAACCCTTTTTTTCCTCAGTTGCTTTGAGCTCAGTTCGTTCTCGGTTCCACTTGCCTTTATTGACAAGAGTTCAGTTTTCACCGTTGGGGCCCTTTTTTCAGTTGTGTTAGTGTTTGTCCTACCACCATGAAGATGAAGATGATCCTGGTAATCTGTCTAAAGTCAGAGTCACAAACACGTCTGGCTCGCCACCCAGCCACCCGGACTGGGAATCCTTGAATCTCTGGGAGAACGTCTGGATCTGGATCACTCCATGGAAAGGATCTCTGCACGATATTTCTAACTCTTTACCAAAACCAGCGGAATTCACTGCCTTTAGCTCCGTGACAACAGTGGATTCAGGCACAGCTCGCTTTAACACTCAAGTGGATAACCCAGCCTCCTATGCTCAAATGCAGGCGCCAAAAGAACGCGCAGAGACGCAAAACTAGAGGCGTAACTGTAACGGAGCCTAGCTGGCAGCTGATTGGTCAGCTCACTGTCTCACAGAGCTCACCCATTTGCTCACTTTCAAGTTCATCAAAGATACGAAAATAAGTTAACCCCTTTTGTGACTGGGTTAGACAGCTAAATACTGTTTCTCATTATTAAGCCTGGCTACACTCTTCCCTCTGCACTTCTAATAAACGTGTTATATTCACTAAAACCTTGTCTGTCCTCTTCTGATTGTGACACACGCTTGACTAATGCTTGCAAGCCTCCTCGTTTACCAGCCATTGCCTGAGCTTTTCCCCACACAGTCCACCCATTTCAGATCAGCCTTTTTCAAGTAAGTGTCAATGATTTCGAACAGTTCATCTGCAGTGGCTCTTTTAGTTACAAGTTTGTAGAAAAGCAAATCCTCCCTCAAATCATCAGCATCAATTCATCTGAATTACGTAATCAATCAACTTTGTTACTGTCAGTTGCTTCATCCATCTGCAGAGCAAAAGGGTTATCTCGTATCTTGTTATTAATCTGCTCCTCTATATCTTTTGACATGTCATAAATGTGCCTAGCAATAGAGCTGTTTGACAGAGGAACAGAATTTAGTTTACTGGCTGTGGTGCCATCAATCATAGTTGAAACCATATCAATAGTAGAAGGAAGAATTAATTCCTCAGCTATAGTGTGCGGCTTCTTACACTGAGCTACTCTGTAGGCCACTTTGTAGGAGGCGAGTTGGGCATTTGAAGGCACAAATCTGACATGAACTGTCCCATAAATGTTGTGCTCAAATAGCATAAAAAAATCTTATTTTTCAGGCTAGATCAGCCAATGCGCATGTGCAGTCCTAAGCACGAGTCTCAGGTTTCTATGGGAACTGGAGCTTCTAACGCAATGACTTTAACAATCAGCGATTGGCTTTTTTACTTAAAAGGCGGGACGTATTCCGCCACTTTACATGTTGCAGTTTCTCCCATTCATAAGTAATAGGAGTGCACCGTCTAGACACTCTTCCTTAGCCTTGTCACGTGCCCCAGTTTGGGAACCACACTGAGAAAAGCAATAGAATTTAAGAAAAGTAGAATTTACTCAATTTTTATAAGGCAAGTTTTTGCACTGATATTTTTCAAGTAAATTTCACATTTATGGAAATTAAATAAATCTACTTAACTAAGCCGGGTAAAATTAACAAAGATATAACTTGGCCTGTTAAATTATATTGAGTAATTTTTACTTACACATCTGATGTAATTAATATAATTTGTATAGGTTGTATAGTATTTACAGTCATTACGTTCCTGTGTATATTGCGTGAATGACGGGTGGTTGGGCAGATATTGTGTTTTTGCGGTAGGTGGTATGCCATACGGAACCGTTGCCATTGAAACTGCATATTAACGCACCAGTGGGGCTCGACAGCCTTAGTCAAACGGGTTGGCGCGTATGGTTGGGTTGCGGAGAGATTGTGAGATTGTGGTTAGGTCTCAGCAGCAGGAGGGATGTAGAGGTCAGTAAGCTGGGCTGAGTTGAGTGGGGGACGGAGGGGGGTGACTCTGGGACGCCAGAGTCACTGTCGAGCCCTCTTGAGGTGTCGTGGGCTAGTCGACGAAACACTGAGGACGGAAGGTGCCCACTTGAAGACCCTAGAGATGTCCCCTACTTGGCTCAATCCAGACGGTTGTCGTGCTGGTCCACTAGGGAGACCACACTGTAGTTGCAGCCGTCGTGTGCGCTGACGCGCCAAGTACACTGCAGTCGTTAACGCCGGACAGAAGGGGAGTCACACCACCAT
The DNA here is from genome assembly GCA_029959095.1 of Rhinichthys osculus. Lineage (NCBI taxonomy): Eukaryota > Metazoa > Chordata > Actinopteri > Cypriniformes > Leuciscidae > Rhinichthys > Rhinichthys osculus. Next base: position 7,355,273 of record JARWKJ010000013.1, on the reverse strand, counting down.
ATGGAAAGAAGCGTAAATGGGTGAAGCATAGTTTACTGTAAAGCTACGTCTTAGTGTTGCTTATCTTGGCGAAAGCCGAGTACAAATCAGCATGAAGTTTTAACATCTACTCTCGTGTAATGGAAATCATGAAGATCTGTATACGTCCAGTGACTGCGGTGAATAGTGCTGCTGGCAACAAGGGAAAGACCTTGTGACAGCCTGGAGAGACAGCTGACAGGAGGAAAGAGACCCCAATGGGGCTGGTAAGGGTTAGCTACCCTTGTCGGCAGTATCCAGCTCCGTGTTTACAGGATGCTGGAGACACCCGCCCAAGGCTTCTGAGAAATTTAAGAGAAAAATATCCCCTAGAGTCTGCGAGAGCGGGGGCGGAAGATGACTCAATGTTGGACAACATGGTTAACGACTTAGGAATGGAAACGGATATGAGTATGGAGAGTAAGACTAGTCCAAGATCTGCAGTTAGTAAAGTCATTGAACTCCAAGTTTGTGTCTGTGGCTGGAGCAAGGCGACAACGGTCAGGGGTTTGAAGGTTCATCAAGGGAAAATGAAATGCTTGAGGGAGAAGGGACAAGGGCCTCGCATTGATCAGTACTTCTTACGAAGTCAGTCAAGTCAGTCGAATGAAATCCAGCGACAGGAAGCAAACCACAGCTCGCAGGATATCAGCACCCCTGTCATAGAGGAGAGGAGGGCTTGCACAGTTAGTGATGAACATATTCATACTTGTGAACCCGGTCAGACTAAACAGCATAAGAGAGAAAAGAACCTCAACGGGCATAGGCCTGGAGTTAGATGGCCAAGAGCTTGTGAGAAAACTGCATGGGACATGGTAAACACAGATCTATGCTTTGCATTGGAAAGATTAACTGGTACAGTTGAAAAGAAGCTGGATAAATTTGGGGACATCATTTACGCATATGGAAGTGAGATGTTTGGTGTGGAAAAAAGGAAGGAAAAAGTACAGACTACGCCTGGAATGTCTAGACGGCAGCAGAAAATTGAAGGGTTAGTTAAAGAAAGGAGACAGCTGAGGAAGCAATGGAAAAGAGCAGAACAAAGTCAGAAGGAGGGACTCAATCTCTTACAAAGGGCCATAAAAAATAAGCTGGCAACATTACGAAGAGCTGAGCGTCTACGGAAACGCTACAAAAAGAAGGAACGTGCGAGGGCTAATTTCTATAAAGACCCATACAAATTCGTAAAGAAGTTATTCACCAGGGAGAAGAATGGCACTTTAAAAGCATCTAGGGTTGAGCTAGAGAGATATTTGGAGGAAACGCATACAGATGCAAAAAGGCATGAGCCTATGTCAATTCCATCAGACATACCACCTATCAACCCACCTGAATACCAAATGGAGGTCTATGCTCCTAAGTGGAAAGAGGTAGAGCAGGCTGTGAGAAAGGCAAGGGCTTCATCATCTCCAGGGCCTAATGGAGTTCCGTACAGAGTGTACAAGAGTGCTTCAGGAGTTCTGCGAATTCTGTGGAAATTGATAAAAGTGGCATGGGAAAAACAGGTTGTACCTAGAGCATGGCGCAGAGCAGGTGGAGTCTTTATACCTAAAGAAAAAGATGCTACAAGCATCAGTCAGTTTCGTCCTATTTCACTATTAAACGTTGAAGGTAAGATTTTCTTCAGCATTATTGCCCAGAGATTGTCCACCTACCTATTAAAGAATGGCTTTATTGACACTTCAGTTCAAAAGCGGGCATTCCAGGGTTCTCAGGATGCTTAGAACACAACAATGTTATCTGGCAACGAATTCAGTCAGCTAAAAAGGAGAGGAAGGAGCTCCATGTGACATTCCTGGATTTGGCTAATGCATATGGTTCAGTGCCACATGAGCTTCTTTGGGCAGCATTTGATATTTTCAGGGTACCGATGTCGATAACAAATTTAGTGAAAGCCTATTTTGGAGATTTGCAATTTAGTTTCTCAACTCCAAAATTCAGCACTGCATGGCAATGCTTAGAGGTTGGAATAATGGCAGGATGCACCATTTCTCCACTGGCTTTTACCATGGCAATGGAAGTAATCATTAGGGCATCAAAATGGGTAGTAGGAGGAGAGCGCTTGGCTTCTGGGATGCGACTACCACCAATCAGAGCATACATGGATGACATGACAACCATGACTACAACAGTAGCCTGCACTAATCAGTTATTGGGGAAGTTAACAGATAATATTGAATGGGCACGAATGCAATTTAAGCCCTCTAAATCAAGTAGCATCTCGATAGTTAAAGGAAAGGTAGTAGATAAAACATTCTTCATTAATGGTGAGGCAATACCAACAGTTTCTGATAAGCCAGTGAACAGTCTTGGGAGATGGTACGATGGGGATCTAAAGGACACAGTTCGAGTGGGAGAAGTTAGACGACAAGCAGTGGAAGGGTTGAAGAGCATAAACAGCTGTGCTCTACCAGGCAAACTAAAACTCTGGTGCTTTCAGTTTGGTCTACTCCCAAGGTTGCTGTGGCCACTGGCTGTGTACGAGGTTTCTTTGACAACAGTGCATAAGCTGGAAGCGTTAATAAGTTCATACATCAGGAAATGGTTGGGAGTTCCACGCTGCCTCAGCAGAGTGGGACTTTATAGTAAAGGAATATTGCAGCTGCCAGTCTCTGCTTTAACCGAGGAGTTTAAGTGTGCCAAGGTCAGACTGGAAATGACCTTAGTAGAGTCACGCGACAAATGTGTAAGGGAGGTAGCCCCTGTGTTAAAAACTGGTAGAAAGTGGTCAGCAAAGAAATCTGTAGTAGAGGCAAAGGCTGACCTTCAAATTGGGGATATCGTGGGACAGGTACAGCATGGAAGAGGGGGTTTTGGGCTCAGTTTAGCTCCTCCTAAATGGCACAAGGCAGGCCCAGCTCAAAGGAGGAAGCTGGTAGTCAACGAGGTGCGAAAGCAGGAGGAGAGGATGAGGTGTATAAAGGCCATTTCCCAGGCCAAGGAGGGAGAGCGGATGAGATGGGAGAGTGTGGAACAACGCAAAATGGGCTGGCAAGACTGGGCTGGTCAATGGAAGAGAGTAGGATCAGTTTCCTTATTAGGTCAACATATGATGTTCTCCCATCACCACAGAACCTAAACCTCTGGGTAGGAGAGGGTCCCTCTTGTCCTTTGTGTTCATCACCTGCCACATTAAGGCACATTTTGACAGGATGTAAGGTGGCTCTTAGCCAAGGTCGGTTTACTTGGCGGCATGACCAAGTATTGCAATGTTTGGCTTTAGCATTGGAAGGCACGCGTAGTATGACCAATAAGTTGCCGCCTGTTCTAGCAAAACATTACACGCAGAAGACAATATTCCTCCGCCCAGGCGAGCAACCATCAAGAAAAGGTGCTAACACCAATTCTCGCCCAGGACAACTGGAAGCTGCTGGGGACTGGAAGATGCTTTCTGATCTTGATCAACGGCTTATTTTTCCACCTGAGATTGCCACCACTAACCTACGACCAGATATTGTTTTGTGGTCTGTATCAGCACGCATTGTTCAACTGATAGAGTTAACAGTGCCATGGGAGGATGCGGTAGATGAGGCATATGAGAGGAAGAAACTGCGGTATGCTCACCTGGCCGCTGAAGCAGAACAGCGAGGATGGAGAGTCCAGGTTTATCCAGTGGAAGTGGGTTGTCGAGGTTTTGTGGCACACTCTACAACCCGGTTCCTCAGAGACGTCGGATCCAGTGGCCAAGAGTTGCGTCGCACAGTAAAGAACTTATCTGAAGCAGCAGAAAGGAGCAGCAACTGGCTGTGGTTGAGACGGAAAGATTCTAGCTGGCTGTGTACAGGTCGCCACGCTACGGTTTTGTAGAATTCTTGAAAACTTGAAGAGTCTGTTGGTTTATTTGTATAGGTTGTATAGTATTTACAGTATTTACGTGAATGACAGGTGGTTGGGCAGATATTGTGTTTTTGCGGTAGGTGGTATGCCATACGGAACCGTTGCCACTGAAACTGCATATTAACGCACCAGTGGGGCTCGACAGCCTTAGTCAAATGGGTTGGCGCGTATGGTTGGGTTGCGGAGAGATTGTGGTTAGGTCTCAGCAGCAGGAGGGATGTAGAGGTCAGTAAACTGGGCTGAGTTGAGTGGGGGACACAGGGGGGTGACTCTGGGACGCCAGAGTCACTGTCGAGCCCTCTTGAGGTGTCGTGGGCTAGTCGACGAAACACTGAGGACGGAAGGTGCCCACTTGAAGACCCTAGAGATGTCCCCTACTTGGCTCAATCCAGACGGTTGTCGTGCTGGTCCACTAGGGAGACCACACTGTAGTTGCAGCCGTCGTGTGCGCTGACGCGCCAAGTACACTGCAGTCTAGGGATGGCGATACCGATACCGATACCGGGATTGGGTATCGGGTCGATACTGTCCTCATATACTCGTACTCGTACTCATAAAAATTAGCCGATACCACGCACCGATACCACGTACATTTTGTGAAACGAAACAGGCCGCCGCTTTGTCTAGGTGAACTGAGGCACGTAAAATGTCGGCGGTTTGGGCTCATTTCAAGATAAGGGATGATGACAGCAGCAAGGCAGACTGTAAGTTATGTTCAGCTAAGGTGTCGAGAGGAGGAAAAGAAAGTACATCGTTTAACACCAGCAATCTAATTAAACATCTGAAGACGCATCATAGCGCTGAATACACTCAGTTTAGTCAAGCTAAACAAGCAACTCAGCAGCCAACATTAACGCAGGTTTTACAGAAGCGTGAGAAGATGTCCAGTGATAATCCACGGGCACTAAAAATAACAGAGGGAATTGCATACTTTATTGCACTTGATGACCAGCCATTGTCGGCTGTTGAAAATATAGGATTTCGACATCTTCTTGGCATACTGGAGCCGCGATACGAAATTCATAGTCGCCATTACATTACAACCGCTATGCTGCCGAAAGTGTTTCATGACGTGAAAAAGCACGTCAGTGGCCTGTTGCGTGACGTCTCGACCGTCAGTTTTACAACAGATATTTGGTCAAGCAGTGTCTGCCCAATGTCTCTGCTCAGTTTAACTGTACAGTGGATAGATGACAACTTTACTCTTCGCCATGCCACCTTACAAGCAAAGCCGTTCCGAGGCTCGCACACCAGCCAAGCCATCGCAGGTGCGTTCGATGGGATGCTTCAGACCTGGTGCATTCCGAAAACCTCTGTCCACGTTGTGCTACGAGACAACGCTAAAAATATGATTAAGGGCATGAATGATGCTGGACTCCCCAGCTTACCTTGTGCCGCTCACACTCTCCAGCTGGTGGTCCACGAAGGACTTTTGTCACAGAGAAGTGTTGCTGAGGCATTGGCTATCAGACGCAAAATCGTTGGCCATTTTAAGCATTCTCCTCTAGCCTACTCCTGCCTCGAAGACATTCAGTTAGAGATCGGTCAGCCTGCAAAATGACTACAGCAGGACGTACACACCCGCTGGAACAGTACATTTTACATGATCCAGTCCCTGATAGAGCAGAAACTGGCTCTAGGAGTTTTTGTGTCCGAACATGAACTCACTGATAATCTCACCGCTCACCAGTGGGCACTGCTGGAGAAGGTTGTAACTGTTCTGGGTCCGTTTGAGGAGTTAACACGAAAAGTTAGCTCTTCTGAAGCTATGGCAGCGGATGTGATTCCTACTGTCACTGTACTGCAGCGATTTCTGTCTAGAGAGACCGACGATGACCATGGCATCAAAACTATGAAAGGGACTTTAGCTGCAGCTGTCAGGAGGCGATTTTCTGATGTGGAAGAACAACCCCTCTACAGCATCGCTACTCTACTCGACCCCAGGTAGGTGTGTGTGTGTGTGTGTGTGTGTGTGTGTGTGTGTGTGTGTGTGTTAGATAGTGAGTTAAAAGTTGCCTATGTCTTGCTGAAAAGTACATTTTAGTATTTCATTTTCATTTAATACATTATTTGATTAGGCTATGTTATTTTAATAAATAGCCTACCTATTGTCAGATAGCATCATTTTTTTCTCTCATTTTCTGTTATAGGTATAAACATCTTTTTTTCTCTAACACCAACACTGCTGCAAATGCCAAGGAGATGCTGATGCGTGTGCTGTTGAGGTCGTCTGGAGAAGAGGAGAATCATGACCTGCACGAACCTCCTGCCAGAAAACCACGCAGGGACCAGGCAAGCAGCAGCCTGGACAGTATATTTGATGAAATAGCAGATGAGCAAGCACCAGTCTCTCTAAACAGAGCTCAAGTAGGTTCTACTGCACAATTAGAGACATACCTACGGGAGACCACAATTTCTCGAGAAGACAAACCACTACAATACTGGGCAGTTAACAAAGTGCGGTTCCCTACCCTGACCAAAATGGCATCCAGATACCTCTCAGCACCATGCAGTAGTGTTGACAGTGAAAGGCTGTTCAGCTCAGTGTCACATATTGTGAATGATGGCAGAAACAGAATCACAGCTGATCATGCAGAGATGATTTTGTTCATCAAAAAGAACCTGCCTCTCATTCTCCCAAAAAGTACCTAAGCTAGTTCAGATCACATTGCTGACTGAAATGTTTGTTTAATTGAAACATGGGAACTGTCACTGTGCCACATAGTTTAATTGTTGTTTAATTGAAATATGCAGTAGTTTAATTGAGACTTGCAATAGTTACATTGATGTTTTGTTTAATTGAAATATGTAAATGTTTAATTGAGACTACACAACAGTTACATTGAAATTTAGTTAAATTGAAAGCTGGAGATGGTGTCAAATATTTCATTGATATATTGTTGAGTTGACGGTGTTGACTGCACAATACGTTTTATTTATATTTTGTCAGTTGTGAAGACAGTTGCCAGTATTGAGGCTTTTTGTTTACACAGAAATATATATATAATTTATTTTTGATTTGAAATTGTCTACATTCATTATTTTACTCATTATTTATTTTAGACTTGTTAAAACAAGCAGAGAAAATAAAAACAGGGTTCTAACCTGTGTTCTAAAACAGTCTTCTGTCTTCTTTTCTGGGAGCCTGTAGTTACTTTTGTGGTAAAAAAATATCGGTATCGGTACTCGGTATCGGCAAGTACACAAATGTAAATACTCGTACTCGTATCGGTTTGAAAAAAAATGGTATCGGGCCATCCCTACTGCAGTTGTTAACGCCGGACAGAAGGGGAGTCACACCACCATATGGAAAGAATCGTAAATGGGTGAAGCATAGTTTACTGTAAAGCTACGTCTTAGTGTTGCTTATCTTGGCGAAAGCCGAGTACAAATCAGCATGAAGTTTTAACATCTACTCTCGTGTAATGGAAATCATAATTAAGTCAAACCATTTGCTATTTTAAATACATTTTACTTGTTTTATGCAGTGCTGGTAATTATTTTAAATTAAATTAAAATGTTACTCTTATAATGTGACAAAATAATACAGTAACAATGTGCAGTTAAGAGTAATTTATTAAGAAATAAGCATCTACAGAAAAGATCACTTTGGGCACAAAGTTCAGCTTGTTCGGTCTCTCTCTTTGTCCCTATCAACCGGTTTACAGCAACGAAGGCACAAAGGACTGAATGCATTTGAGAAATATCCTGAAATTAAGAAAAGAGAAAAAATAAACAATAATCTGTAAACAGCAAATACTTTTAAATTAAAAGTTAATTAATTTGCATTCACATTATTCATTTCACTCATTCAAATCATATCAAAAACATTAAAAACATCCTGCATGACTTTACTCTCGTAGCCATTTCCTCACATTAATGCACACAGCATGCAGATAAATATATCATGGCTACGAATTAGGAATTTGAGAGTAACTTATGCCTACTAATTTTTCACTCGTCTTGATTTAAATAAGGCAACGAATTATTGTCATTTACAACGTGGTCACGATTTAGTAAAAGCAGGGATCATTTAATAGATAGTATGCACGATTTAGTAAATGAATGAGGGAATTAATTATATTGTGCACGATGAGGGAATGAAAACCTGCTCACTTAGGCCTATTGTTAATTCGTAGCCACGATATTTGTCATCTATAAAGAAAATTGCACACAAAATAACAAATATTAAACGAAAAGATCATGATTTAAGTAACATATTCATGATTTTTAGGCATAATTTACTTGTGTAAAATGTAAAGTTTAAAACTGAGAAAAAAATAGGCTTATGGCTAACGCGTCTAAAGCTAACGAAGCTAACATGTCATTAAGAACATGTATAGAATTAAGTGATTAAAACACAATGGTTGATCGTAGTTACATTTACTTAATAAATTACATCTAAAAATCCGTAATATACTGCAGTTTTTAACTGTTGCTTACCTGAGAGCAGATGGAGTGGAGATTGGAAATCCAAATCCCTCAATGATCGTGGGTTTTCTTCTTTCCGCGCATGCGCGGATTCCTTTCTTCAATGACGTAAATTTTACTTGATTTTTTAAAATTTGCTTCAAGTACTTAATTAATGCGTGTAAATATGCCAGAGAGTCAGAAGTCAAATTGTCTGTTGGATGTATAATATTTACAAGTAAAAATTTAGTATATAATTAGGATTTACTTAATATTCTAAAGTTTTCATTTTTACAAAATTATTCTTAGCAAAGATACACGATTTTTCCTGTTTTATTTACTTTGCCATAAAATAATTTTTTACAGTGCACTCAGGGTCCGAAATTAACACCCGCCAAGCGCCAAATGCGGGTAGATTTTCCGTTTGGCGAGTAAATCTCAAAAGGCTATCCGCCACACTGGCGGGTGAATGTTCCAGACATCCAAAGTCTCGCGGAAGTTCCGGGAGTCTCCCGCATATTGATAGCGGCTCCCTGATGCCCGCAAATTAGTTCAAATCTCCAGGAATCTAGAGCGAGCGAGAAAGAGCGCGCTCATACTGTGCTTCAAACCGTGTAGCGCGCGCACTGCAGAGAGGGAGAGACCTTGTGTGTGTGTGTGCCTCAAGAAGCGTGTGTGAACCTTCTTCACACCAAAAATAGACCAACACTAAATATATTTTTTTAACTTAAATAATTAACAAATTAAGATGACAAAAAGAAAACATTGAAGCTTTGAAAAAAAGGCTTTTTTTCATCAGATTACGTTTTTTCGTCAAATAAAAATAGCAGGCCTACCTCAATCCACAGCTTGTCTAGTTTTTACTTAAAAAAGTAACATGTCTACATGATGTGGGGTTAGTCTGGGTCTCCGATGGCACATATGTCCCGGGAATACAGAGATAACGTCTCGCTAGAGTGGCCAACTTCGGAAAGCGCCTTTCATTTGCTTGTGGATGTTTGCTTCGCAAGTGATATTGCATTGTACTTGCACTAGGCCTACTGCTATTTTAATAGCGTAGCATATTTTGCAAGTAACTTCGTCGCCCTTTCTGTCGAAATGGTCCCACACAGTAGCTACTTCTTTTCGCTTGCTTCATTGTGCTTGCTCAGCGAAATATGTCTTTAGACGCTGTCGACGCACCCCATGATTTAACAAATATAGGCTATATACTGTTTTTTTTTTAACCATGCAGCAAACAAACAAAAAAGCTAAATGTGTGTATATGTATATATATTAGGGGTTGAACGACTTCAGATTTTTTGAAGTCGACTGTTGTGACATCAAAGTCGAGTCGACGTCGACTAGTCGATGACGTCATTCATAAAAACACAAGAGGATGGGACTGCTTTGCAACATGCCACAATTTGCAATTAATAACAGAAAATTATACAGATGCTGACAGACAGCTCATAATGGGGCCGTTTACACCTGGTTACACCTGCGCTTTTACTGATCTGATTTATCAAAACGATTCCATTTACGCCTGGTCACATGTTTTCGCAAAACGGATATAAATCCGATCTTCAAACAACGCGCTATACAGATTTAACGGAGTTCACGTCACTGAAAGCAACAATAATGAGCTGCATTTTATTGATCATCAGCTAATTTCAAAATCAAAGACCACAATAAGAGAGACAGCACTGGTAAGATCATTTTGTTTCTTTACTTTTAACGAAGATGATTGTGTGTTAAGCCTAGTGATGGGCAGATCGAGGCTTCGTGAAGCAATGAAACAGTCGAAGCAAATGTGCCATTTTGTTTCGAGGCTTCGAATCAATCCGAAACCCGTCTCCACGGTGACACCTAGTGGTCACTTGCAGGTGTTGATCTGAAACAACCTTTACAAAGAGCTAATAAAAAAATGTGTTGTTTTTTTTTTTTTTTTTTTTTTTTTTTGTAATATATGAAGCTTGTACCCTGTAGTCTCTTCACATTGCATAATGTGATTTTGGTCATGAAAAATGAATATTAATAAAAATAAATCAAGCCACAATGTCTCCCTTTCTTATAGATTTTTATTCAAAAATATTAATTTCTCTGCTGTTGAAGGACTCAGCCTACTTCTTTTTTTACAGATAATTTCTCCAGCCTTTGAAAAAATTCTCTCACAAGGGACACTTGTTGCTGGCATACAAAGATATTTTTAAGCTAGAACATACAAATGAGGAAAGATTACTGCTCTCTCTTTCCAGTAAGTTAGAGGATCATGAGTTCTGGGCAAATACGCATCGCTGAGGTATTTTTTCACTTCCACTGTGGCATCAGCTGTAGGATTGTGTATCATCTGGGTCTCACGGATACGATTGTCAAAATGTTCCCATAAACTGTCTTGTGTTTCAACTGGTGTTGATGATGATGGGCCTGATGTTGACATTTGTGGTTCTGAATTAAAAGAAAACGGCAATTAGTAACAAATCATAAACTGACAACACATATGAAGTATAAATTTCATGAATCACATTACATAAGATAACATAGACTGAAACTCACCAGGAGTTGTGTTTGAACGCATCAGTGAAGCACACTCCAGTGTGATGTGCTTTTCAGCATCCAGGGCTTTGGCAGGATTTCCAAAAGCCACATTTTTAAACCTTGGGTCCAGCAGTGTAGCCAGTGCCAAGGCTCTAAAAGTCTCGTACCCTCCACATCTGGAGTGCAGACCTTCTTGTAGATGTGAGCCTATGAGCCAACACAAGAGAAAACCATATTAATTAAAATAATGACAACAATATGAGAGTTATGGCCAATTACACGTATGGTCATAGTGTCCTACCTAATTGTACAGTTGATTCCTGCGTTGCATTTCCTTTTTTCTGTGCAAGCTTGTGCTGCAACATCCTGTACAATGGTATGAGCTTTGAAGCAGACACTCTCTGTTCCTCTGACATCTCTGTTGTTGCTAGTTTGAATGGTTGAAGAAGTGTCAATGACTGTTGAATAATGTCATACTCAAGACTTGTCAGGGGAGCAGTATCACTGTTTAAATTGGCAAGTGCAGCACCCACTGGCTCACGTTGCTCATACAAGCGTTGTAGCATGTCGAATGTGCTGTTCCATCTCGTCTCAACCTCCTGTATCATTTTCAGACTTGGTCTGCCCATCAAGCTCTGCATCTCCACAAGCTTGTCCTTTGCTTTGCAGCTGGATCTGAACAACCCCACTATCTTTCTGGCTTTCTGGCGAATTTCATTGATGACTGGGGTTTGATCCAGGGCCTTTTTCACTATCAAATTCAAATTATGAGCAAAACATGGGACATGGCGAAGATTGAGTAGCTGGGCACTTAGGATCATGTTGGATGCATTGTCAGTCACTATGCAGTGAACTTTGGAGGTTATTCCCCACTCAGCCATTAGCAAGGCTTTAGCCTCCATGAGATGCTGGGCTGTGTGGGTTTGGTAAAACCTCCTTACACCCAGTAAAACAGTTGCCATTGTTGCCTCTGGTGTTATGTAATGGCATGTTACACCAAGATATCCATCCATATTAATGGAAGACCACATGTCAGCCGTAAGGCTAACAAATTCCGCCTTTTGTAGGTCCTCCATTGTCTTCTCCTTGGTTGTGTTGTACCTTTCGCTGACCATTGTTTTAAGCACCTTCCGGGATGGGAGGACATAGCTTGGATCAAGCTTGTTCACAAAGGCCTTGAAACCCTCATCCTCCACGATGGTGAAGGGCTGCAGATCCTTCACCACCATGTTCAGAAGAGCCTCATCCAATTCCCTCTGTCTGCCTTTTAAAAGAGAAGATAAAACATACTTTCAGACAAATATATTGGAAAAATAGTAGCCTACCGTGAAAGTAGTCTACTGGTTCATTTGGAAACCTTCCTAAACAAAGTTATGTTATGAATATTTATGCTCAGTGTGCAGAGAAAGATAAAGTGCATTATAGAAATACAACAATTACAAAAAAAACAAAATGATGTCTTGGCTGTAGATTGGGTACTCATATGTAGACATATAAAATGTATATTCACAAAGTATAATATTATATTGACAACATTTGTTTTTAAAGTGATTGGCAGTTGTGATTGGGATGTTAGGCATGTCTTAGTCCATGGCCTTTCTAAACAATGGCCCAACACTTAGTTATTATATTTCACTTATAATTAGCCTATATTTCAAACAATGCATACCTTGCTTAGATGGCCCAGCAGTGTCAGTAGCAGGCCTAGGTACAGGGGGAATGCCATCCTCTGCACCCTGCAGAATGGCAGGATGAGTGCTCCTCAAATGGCGCATCATGGATGATGTATTGTTGCAGTAGGCGAGCTGCCGATCACAATACACACATCTCACTTTATTTGGGGTTTCCAAATGGAAATGCTCCCACACCACAGATGTACGGCATCTCTTCTGTGGAGCCTCCATTTCTATCTATCTATCTATCTATCTATCTATCTATCTATCTATCTATCTATCTATCTATCTATCTATCTATCTATCTATTTTATATGTAGCCTATCTATCTAATAATCTATATGTATCTGTAATATATGTATCTATCTATTAATCTATATATATATATATATATATATATATATATATATATATATATATATTTCTATCAATGCATCTATTAATGTGTCACTATATGTACTCTGTGTGTCTCTAAGTCAATGTGTAAATGTAAATTAAATCCTAAATATAACTAAACAAATCGCACTATAAATGTCACTATATCACCAAAAATCCGCTATCTCAAAACCAAACTCCTCTCACAAAAACCCACGATATGAAAATGCGTTGACAAAACTTTTATACTGTGTGATTGTGTGATTTGTTCCCGAACCGACCAATCAATGAAACCCTGATTCGGAGGAGCACTCCACCTGATGAAACACTTAGACGCTTCATTTAGCCGTTGTCACGTGACGTGGGTGTTTTGAATCACGCTTCGGATCAGTGTTTCGAATCATCTTTGCTTCGGGATCTCGCAAAGCTTCGGAACGTCTGTTTCGCGCCAGCCATCCTTACTCTGTAAACCGTTAACACTTGTTAGAAATGACATACAGATCACAGAGAAGAAAACATTTGTTTTGAGGAGATACAGAGCTAACATGTTAGCATGTAAACGTTAGCTGGATGTAAGTTTAGCAGTGCATGTTAACGTAAACACAGTTATTCTATCAGGCTGTAGCGCCATAAATTAGGATATGAAAGACGATTACTAGACAGAGATTAAAGTGGAAAAGATAACATTTATCTACTAGCTACATCACCTAATAGCTAGGCATGGAAGAGATAACATGTATTAAATAGTTTTACATCAACAGCAGATATCATAATAGCTAGTCATGGAAGAAATACCATGTTAAATAACATTACAATATTTATCCTTAATGTTGTATATTTTATCATCAAGTGTTTAGTGTATTAATTACTCATGACATACATTTTCAAAAAAAGTCTACCTTATTTTCAGGTACTGCAACTACAAGCTGATTATCAAGTTGGATAACCACTTCAATGGTATGCTTTTATTATTAATATTGACACAAGGTGTGATTACTGTATGCATTTTACCTATCCTCATCTAGTTACACTTTTTTTTAAGTGCCTCATAAATGTAAATCCTCATTTATTAGACTGTGGCAGGAACCAATAATTTTACTACACTGTTTACAACTCTGCTAATCTGTTTCCCCAGGTAAACCCAGATCCTCAGCCCTGCTGTGAGACATCTTCTTGACCTTATCTGACTAAGCCCTGACACATCTATTCTGCTAAAACTATGAAAATGCCCTTTGTTTTTCACGGTTCATCATAAAACCCTTTTAATGTTTTGCTCATCTGATTGGAGCACATTTTCAGTTGCTATATGTTGAAAGATGTGTGTACTAGATGTTGCTGTGTCTATAGAACCCTTTTATTAGTTTACCTTGACTAAAATGCCAATTAAGACACATGGCTATGTCTGGCCTTTCTCTTAATACATCCATGGTCTGGCCTGGGGCCTGTACCATGATGGTAGTTGAACAAACTCAGGGTTACAGGATTAGTTTAGAGTTGACAAAACCAAACCAATCCAACCAGGCTTTGTTGGTACCATGATGCTGATCATCAACTTTCTCTGTCAACTCAGGCTTTGATCCTGAGTTTAGGAGTTTAGGTGTGACATCAGTAGCGAACAGCCAATCACACGCTGAGAAAGAGTGAAACTGAGATTAATTTCTCGCGAGAGAAGCAGCGTAATTCATTTATAAAATAAAAGTATTAAAATAGTACGAATTTAAACAAATTTACACAGCAAGAAGAAAACAGCTGTCTATGAAAGAGGACAACTAAAAGAAAAAGTCTCGCTACTGTATATCAGTGCAAGTAAAAGTTCTGAAGTCATTTTATAGCTTCATCTATTGATGCTAAAGCGTATTTATATTACCTTTATATATTTATTCATTTAAACTCCGTAATAATAATTGATGAACTAAAATTGTACATGTGTGATTGATAAAGGGTATAATAATTACATAAATAATATCTAAATCATACAAATTTATTATTCTAAATAAGCATCACTAAAAACCAAACGATTTTGTCTTTAAAAATCATTTGCCATGTAGTGACCTTTAATTTGGAGTAGAAACAGGTGGAGTGACTTTATCGCATCAGGCATGTGACACTTTGCTCACAGCTGATTGGTCCAAGTTCGGTTTGCAACCTCTTACCTGGAACATAACCTGCCCCGGACCAGGTTAGCCGCGGAGCGTAAGTTACTATGGCGATGAACACAGCTAAAAGCCAAACCACTTTCATGGTTCCTAAAACCCAGGGTTGACACAAACTAAACTGAAACATAGCTGGCTAGCCACCTAAACCGGCTTCATGGTATAGGCCCCTGGCAGGGTTTACATGGGCAGGGTTTATTTTTTGTGTGCATAGTTTCAGAGGGATCTATTTATTGTTGTTAATATAATGTTCTACCATTATATATATTATTACTAAAGCCTGCTTGACCAAAATAGTTGAATTGTCATTAAGTTATAAAGATAGTCATGCTAAGATAATACATATTCAACTTTTATAAGAATACATATATATATTAATTAACTTAATATATATGTTATTACACTATATAATTATATATGTATGTTTTTTCACTATTTCTGAGATGTAAATATCAATAATTTATGTTTGGGGTTAAAAAGGATTCTAAGCATTTATACCATGATTTATCCAAACGTATGAGGTCAAACAACTACACTTAACCACTATAAAGCTGCCTTACAAACCTTCAACTTCCTGTACTGTTATTTCTTCTTGCTGGCTCTCTCAATATTTATTTTGTTAACGTACTGCATGTAGCATTCTCTAGTGTAGCCAACATGAATTGACACATCTGGAATGTGGCCTTCTGTGACTTCATATTTTTCCACAGCTTTTTGGGGGATTTGTATTGTAAAAAAGCTTTTGAATTTAAATACAAAAGCTTTTTTACAATACAAATCCCCCAAAAAGGGACACTTAAAATAAGACACTTATTTTTGTCTTATCTTATTTGTCACTTGTCTTATTTTTGGGATCCCCCAAAAATAAGACACTTTATCTTGGATATGGAGTGTTGTGTGGATGTTACTAGCTGTACATCAACAAACATCATACCCTTTTCACTAACAAGTTGGATCAAGTTTGTACAATGCTCTTTAGAGTATTGTACAAACTTGATCCAACTTGTTAGTGAAAAGGGTATGATGTTATTTGATGTACAGCTAGTAAAAAAATAAATATGTGTTTATTTAGCATGTTTGTGTTGTCCATATGTGCGAGTGCTGAGTTCCCCAATTGATAGGGAATTCATCCCCAATGATTTTTTTTTGCCCCCCCTGGCTCGAATGTCAAACTCCGCCAATGATCATCATCATCCAGTGAAGACGAGCTTTTCATTTTCTTTAAATGACAGAAAAGAAGGTTTTGCACCCAATCTTAAAGAACAAAGAGTCTTAGGGAGAGTATGCTAATCTTGTACAGTAGCTAAAACTTTATCATGGCCGGTTCCGCACTTACTTTCGGGTGTATGTGGGACAATGTGAGGAGCTCCTTCAGACAGGGGCACCGCATCTGACAAGACAAACCACAAACTTCAGGGAACCAATCTGACAGTCTGCTTCAGGTGAGCTGTCCTCTTAAAATCATCAGGGGCTACGAGTATACGGAATATGAGTAGCCCAGGCTAAAAATGGGCTACTGTCTAAGATAAGATAATCTTTATTTGTCCCACAGTGGGGAAATTGTATGTCTATGGACTACAGATACACATTTAACTACTAGACCTATAATTTAAATAAACATTCAAAAGGTACTTTAGTGTTCAATTGTTTAAAGGGTAACTAAACACTAAAACAACTTTTTATGGTTAATGATTTGTAAGAATGGAGCTTCATAAATGCTGTTCATTGATTCGAGTACATTTTTTGACATTTGGGTATAAAGTGTTTTAATTTTAAAATATATATTGTGTAAAAACGTATGAGTGCTGCCCTCTTCAGGTTAAACGGAAAGCTCCTGCAGTAGGGGTACTCTCTGACGTAGGGTACTCTATGACAGTACTCTGTCACGCCCTTGGTTCGAGCTCACCACGCCCTTGGCAGCCCCAGGTATAAAAGCATCTGGTTCCCTCAAAACTACTGTAGCGAGTCAGGAGTTGGAATTACGAGTATTGAAAACGATCAGGATAGTTTTATATTTAAAAATCAACAAACAACAAATAAAACAAGCAGCTATTCTGTTGCATTTCCTTCTGACCGTCGTCAATAGCAACGCATTATAACACAGCGCAAATCCATGCATCACAACGGACGCGCTCTCTCGTTTCATTCAAATACAACTTGCCGTCTTGCGTCTCCATTTTTGATTGTATTGAAAATGAGTTAATTTATTGTTAACAGAGTTTGATAATATTGTTGTGCTCATCTTGTCTGGACGATTGTTTTGTACGCTGTACAAAATGGATTTATAAACAGGTAAGATTTAAAACATGCAAACTTTTCTTTGTGGAAGCTTCACGTTTATTTCAAGTGAGTGAGATAAAATATTTCAACTCAAAACAACATTTTGAAGTCTATTGCAGCGACTTTTTTTGTGCATGTTCTGCAGACAGGGTGACCATCATCGATTAGTTTCCCTCAGGACTTTTGTAAAAGCCAAAATATGACCACACCTCAGATTTGGTCCTCTTAAAAGGCAGAAAAATCAGGTGAAGGTTGGGAAGAAAAGACTTCAAATGACGCTCTGTTGCAAAGCTACTTGCGTCACTCTAGTTGCTCTCCATTTTAATGAATTTGACAACAGCTGTCAATTAATCCGTCAATGCGGGTCTCAGGTGCACGCCCCCCCGCTCAGCCCCACCCTCAGGTCGTCCCCTCTATCTCCGCTGGGCTCTGCCCACTTTTCCAGCATTTTTCAAATATTGCCAGTGGTTGGAGTCAAGCTCTGACCAGGGGTTTAGTTACCCTTAAAGTAGAGCTAAACAAGGTAACATATGTTGTATAATAACACATAATGACAGGATATAACTGAATAAAAGCATCACAGAAGACCCAGGAACAGTTTTACCTTTTATTGTTAATAATCACATGTCTGAACAACAATTTTTTACTATTGATAAAATATGGTTTATTTATACTCTCAAGTGTACATTATTTGAATAAATCAATTATCCTCATTTATATTCCTCAGATTCTTTCACCACCATAGCCGCCAGTTTCCGCCTTGGAGTTTCCGCTGTGTCCAACATTGTGAAGCAAACCTGTGATGTCCTCTGGGAGACCTTTAAAGACTCCTACATGCCAGTCCCCAATGAGGAGCTCTGGAAGACAACCGCCCTGAGATTCTCTGAAAAATGGAACTTCCCCAACTGTATCGGTGCTTTGGATGGGAAGCACATTGTGATTCAGGCACCAGCTAATTCTGGCTCCCAGTTTTTTAATTATAAGGGAACCTTTTCTGTGGTTTTGCTTGCCTTGGTTGGTGTCGACTACCACTTCCTAGTGGTGAATGTAGGGACATCAGGCAGCAACAGTGATGGTGGAATATTTTCCAATTCTTTACTGGGACAGGCCTTAAATACTGGGAGTTTAAACGTTCCGGAGCCTTCTCATCTGTCATCTGCACCAGAGCTGGGGGCGTTACCGTTTGTTATTGTTGCAGATGAGGCATTTCCTTTTGCTTTTGGCAAACTCAGCCAGTGCTGGAGAGTCTACCAGCGCCGTCTGCAAGTGGCTCCTGAGACAGCCGACAGCATTGTGAAGGCAACTTGCATCCTGCACAACTTCCAGCGAAGGGCCAGTGGGAAACACGGTGCAGAGACTGACAGTACTGATGGCGCAGAGGGCAGTGAGACATTAAAGGTCTTCGAAGGCAACAGGGCATCAGCTGAGGCACTGAGGGTGTGGTACAGATTCAGACGTTATTTTAACTTACCTGCGGGACAAGTTCCATGGCAGTTTCCTCATGTGAACCGAGGTCTCCCTCAATGACCTGACTTGATTTATTTCTGAACATAGGAAAAAAAAAAATAATAATAATTCTGAAAAAGCGAACATAATATGATAAATGTTTATTGTTCAAAAAGTAAATCATTTGAGTTTGCCTGTTAAATGTAAATGTATTTCATGAAAGTAAATCTTGTATTTGTATATCTGTTAATAGTTTGTACTTTGATAATTTAAGACCTTTAAAGCCACTGAAAAAACACCAATGTGTAAGGGCCTACTAAATATGGTTAAATGAAAAGACAATTTCTTGGCTTGTGGTATCTTAATGGGAAAAACTACACCTTCCATGATGCTTTGCACTTTGTGAATTCCAGTGTTATGTTAACTTGGCCAATGTGATTTTAGTTTGTTTTGATTGATGTAAACTGAGCCAATTAGAGATCACTTGAAGGGGCGGGAGAAAAAGAGTGAGTCGGAAGAGAAGCACGGGGGAAAAAACCGCACGTGCGAGGGAGAAGCGGCTGTGTATCGATGGGTGGTAAAACTTTCAGTTGAATTCGGAGAGAATTAAAATTTGTAGACTTAAGTACACACGTATAGGCACAAATATTATCTTGCAGTTAATGTGTATAGTAGCAGGCTCAGTCGTTTTGTTGTTTTCCAGTGAAAGTGATAAGTGTAACGTCAGCTCGGTCGGTCCCTACTGTTTGCAATAACAGAGAAAAGTACACTGTCGGACTTTTTAAACTAGAGTGACATTGGCTTGGACTCTTATGAGTGACAACCAGCTCAGACAGCGAGCGCCGTTTTATCGGAGAACCAGAGATAAAGTAACAAGTGGGAACTAGCCTGCTAAGTAGCACTGCTGTGAGGAGGGACCCCGCCCACGTGAGTTACATCGACGCACGGACATCTACCAACTGCACCTCGCCATTCTGCTGCATCGTCTAGCTACCAGCCTGTGGATTCTTTGGACTGACGGAGTCGCGTGAGTAGCCGGAGACTTTTCTGAACGTTGAATTGTACTACCAGGGAGTGAAAGGATTTTTTTTTTTCCCTATGTGCACCACCGTATGGGCCCCAACGTTTACAAATCCAAGCGCTTGGTAACAATTTGAACATTTTAAAGTTGAACTGTGATGGTACAGATGTGTGTATTTTGGACTGTTTCGTACTGAAGTGATATTTTTGGTACTGATACCTGTAAAGGGTTACATTTATATTAATTTAGTTCACACACGGTTTAACATTTTTTTTTTCACCCTTCGAGAAACAAAACAGGGGAGTGTTATTTTAAAGAGTACCAGAGTGGTTTGATAAAACATGTTTGGCTATTTGGCAGTTTATTAAGGGATCATTGTAAGGTTTACACTTTAAACTTAACTTTGTTGATTTGGGTTGATACAAAATAATAATAAATTTGAAGGAAACCGTTGGTTTTCAGAATATAAGGAATGTAGAAATAAATGTTTTTTCCTTTTTCATACTAAATATATTGTTGTTGTTCATATTTGACTGATTCATAGATATTTACCATTAGTCTGGGGAACTTAAGTACAGCTCTTTAGGTGAGCTTAGTAGTTCCACAGTGGAGGCACCGCGCTATTAATATTCTTTCACACATTGTTTATTTGTTATCTATGCCTACTTGGCCTGTCTGAAGTCACAGTGACTCATATTAGTAAATAGGGAATATTTAGCCAGCTCACCATCAACAGCTAAGAACCCAGGATCCTGTTTAACACACTTTTAATATAGTAGCCCGGTGTGATAGTAGGGTATACCTTAGGTCTTGTCTGATCAGCTCTACTGGTGTCAACAAGGGGTTACATTTTTGGAGGCACCGCTGGGATTTTTTCCCTGTTTACCCGACAGGCAAAGTTTTATCTGTTATCATACTTCTCTTTTAATTGGTTATGTAAAAGTTGTCCCTGTAATTTTAAAAGAAAAAAAAATATAGTGTGATAATATTAGCAAACCACTTAAGAAAAATGGATATTTCTCAGGCTGTTGAGTGGAGTAAGCAGAAGAATGTCCGCCTTTCTCGTGCCTTGTTACTGAGTAATGTGCCAATAGACACTAGTGAAGAGACTGTTGTTAGGGTCTTAGACACAGTCAAAGTTTTTGGTCGGACCAAGATTTGTGGTCGCCGTGGGGATTTCACTGGCACACAGTTTTTCATATTAGTAGAAACCAGCACTGATTTGACTCCTGATACTGTACCCGCAGAAGTTGGTATTGAGGGAGAGGCTGGGCCATGGACTGTGCATGTAGTGGAAAGCCTTGTCACAGTTGATCCTGTTACTGAGGATGAAAATTTCCGTGCAAAGCTGATGCTGCTGCTACAACAGGAAGGAAGGTCTATGGAGGATTTTAAATCCATTGTATCAGAAAACCAGCCTCCTGAAGCCAATATAAACATGGATTTAGTGACTGCTATTGGAAAACTTGTGGATAAGTGCAACCAAGTGTCCACTGATGGACCCAGCTACAGAAAATTGAGACTGTTTTCAGGCCTCAGACCTGTACCGCCAGGTGAGGAGGAATATGATGCCTGGATGGAGCAGGCTACCCAAATGATCAGCGAGTGGCAATGCACTGATGCCGCCAAGAGACAGCGCATAGTTGAGAGTTTAAGAGGGCCTGCTGCTGACATTGTCAGATTCTTGAAAGCCAGCACTCACACTGCCACCGCCACTGACTATTTATCAGCTCTTGAAACCGCTTATGGCACTACCGAGAATGGAGCAGACATTTTGGCCAAGTTCAGACACACCTATCAGAATGCCGGAGAAAGCCTCTCTTCTTTTCTATATCGCCTTGACAAACTTCTCCATCAGGCTCTTTTGAAGGGAGGAATTGATGCTGCAGACATGAATAGAGCTCGGATAGAACAGCTAGTCAAGGGTGCACTCACTCATGACATGGTTGCACTACGTGTGAGAATGAGACACACCCTCTCAAATCCTCCATCTTTTTCCCAGCTGATGCGTGACATAAGAGAGGAAGAAAGTTGGATTAATGCCAGAGAAGGGATGAAAACTGCTGTTACAGCCGCCACCACTACTGTACCTCAGTCTCCAGTTACATCAGAGCTCGACAACCTAAAAAATGAGGTAAAGGCACTTTCTTCACAGGTGGCTAGACTGTTGAATGCCGCACCAGTTGCCACAAAGCCCGACAATATGACGGCCAAAAATGGGTCCCAACAGCCCGCATCAGAAGCTACCACTCGAGACACATCAGCCAGAGGGAGAGCTTCCAGACCAGTGCCGCCTGGGATTTTTTGCTACCAGTGTGGACAAGATGGACACACCAGAAAAGAGTGCCAGGGACCTGAGGACCTGAGAAAAGTGAATCAGAAGCTGATTAAAGCAAACAGGCAGCAGGGAAACTTCCCAGGAGCCAGGTAAGGGAACGGTACATGGCTCCGTGTGAGATACGTTCCACCCAGTGTCCACCTCCAGTGGAGGAATGCTCAAAGCGACTGCCCGAAGGGTTAGTGGGCCCCCCATCTGTTGTACCTGTCCAGATAGAAGGGATTTATACCAGAGCATTACTCGACAGTGGCTCACAAGTAACACTCCTGTATCGCAGCTTTTATAACAGCTACTTGAAACATTTACCTATCCAGCCATTCGAAGACCTTGAAATATGGGGTTTAAGCTCTCATGAATACCCATATGATGGCTATCTGTCCATACAACTTGAATTCACTGAAGCTGTTACTGGGGTGCCACAGAAAGTTGACACCTTAGCCTTAGTATGTCCTGACCCTGTGAACAGAGATGACATTGCTGTGCTAGTGGGAACAAACACCCAGCTTGTCAGAAAGTTAGTTAAGGGCTGTAAAGAACAGGCAGGAGAGAAGTTCTTGGGTACACTGAACATACACCCTGCCTTTCGAGATGCTTATGAGTCACTTACTCAGTCTGAAACCCCAGACGAGACAGATAAACATGGGACTGTATGGTTCACCCATCGTAAGCCAATCACTTTGAAGTCTGGACAAGTGTTTAAGATCACTGGTCTCCCCAAGTTTCCTGGTGATTTCACAGATCAGCTTGCACTAGTAGATCAGCCTACCAACTCGTTTTCCCCTGAAGAGTTGTGGGTGAGGCCTGCGGTCCATCCTTCATCTGTTGTTTTCAGCAGACGCATTACTGTGACTGTAAAGAACCTGTCATCAAGGGAAATTTGCTTGAAACGTGGGACTCCAATAGCCCACATTTTCCCGGTAACTCCTGTACCTCCAAAGAGAGCAAAGTGTGCTGATGAGGTTGCAAACAAACTGACACCTGACTCTTTTGACTTTGGAGCTTCTCCCATGCCGGAGGAGGCAAAAAGAAGTTTGTGTGAGAAAATGATGGAGAGGGAAGATGTTTTCTCTTACCACGAATGGGATGTGGGATGTTCTAAAAGCACTAGACATGAGATCAGACTGAAGGATGCAAGGCCCTTCAGAGAAAGGTCTCGTCGCCTGGCGCCTGCTGACTTTGAAGATGTACGGCAGCACTTGGAGGAATTAAAAACCCATGGCATCATCTCTGAGTCACGTAGCCCCTACGCATCACCCATAGTGGTTGTACGTAAGAAGTCAGGAAAGGTACGAATGTGTGTGGATTACCGAACACTCAACCTCAGAACAATACCAGACCAGTACACTGTCCCCAGAATAGAGGATGCACTTCATTGCTTATCTGGGAGCAAATGGTTCACTGTCCTCGATCTGAGGAGCGGGTACTATCAGATACCCATGAGCGAGGCAGATAAGGAGAAGACTGCTTTTATCTGTCCTTTGGGTTTTTATCAATTTGAGCGCATGCCTCAAGGGATTTCAGGAGCACCTGCCACTTTCCAGAGAGTTATGGAGAAAACCGTTGGCGACATGAACTTTCTGGAGGTTTTAGTGTATCTGGATGACCTGATAGTGTTTGGGCGAACACTTGAGGAACATGAGGAGCGGTTGCTCAAAGTCCTGGATAGACTTAAAGAAGAAGGCCTGAAACTGTCGCTTGACAAATGCCAGTTTGGTAGAACCTCTGTTACCTATGTTGGACATGTGGTGTCGCAGGATGGAATAGCAACCGATCCGTCCAAGATAGAGGCTGTTGCGTCTTGGCCAAGACCTCAAACCGTAACAGAGCTCAAATCATTCCTGGGGTTCTGTGGTTACTACCGGCGGTTTGTCAAAGACTTCTCGAAAATCTGCCGTCCCCTCAATGGACTTCTTCAAGGGTATCCTCCCTGCACTCACTCCAAGAGAAGTAAGGTTGCACATCCATCCGACAAAACCTACTTCCAGTCCTCTGAACCTTTTGAGTCTAGATGGAGTGAGCGGTGTGAACACGCTTTCCAAGAACTGAAAACTCGGCTCACCCAAGCACCTGTATTGGCGTTTGCAGATTCACAGAAGTCTTACATTCTGCATGTAGATGCTTGCTTGGACGGGCTAGGTGGTGTCTTATACCAAGAGCATGATGATGGCCTGCGTCCAGTTGCATTCCTCAGCAGAAGTCTTTCGCCATCTGAGAGAAACTATCCAGCGCACAAACTGGAGTTCCTGGCTCTTAATTGGGCAATTGTGGATAAGCTTCATGACTATCTTTACGGTGCAAGTGTACAAGTCAGAACAGATAACAACCCGCTGACATACGTCCTGACATCAGCTAAACTGGATGCCACGGGTCATCGTTGGCTCTCAGCGCTGTCCACCTACAACTTCAGCCTGAAATATAGACCCGGTCGCCAGAACCTTGATGCTGACGCACTGTCCCGGCGTCCACATGAGAGAACAACGCCAGACGATGAATGGCAAGAAATTCCAGTTCCTGGAGTGCGAGCTCTCTGTCAGACTGCGTCTAACACACATGCCAGACACCTCCAATCATGTGTGATTACACAAATTGGGGCTCATGTTTCTGCAGTTCCTAAAGCTTTCTGTCATGCTGCTGCAGTAGCCACTGACCAGCTGCCTACTTTCAGTCCAGCTGAACTTCAAGTCGCCCAGAAAAGTGACCCATGCATAGGAGAGGCATGGTTAGCTGTCAGTCAGAAAGCACCTGCTAGTCAAATACAGACGAACCATCCTGACCAAACACTGCTGAAAAGAGAGTGGGAGAAACTGTCAGTTGAGCAGGGTCTGCTATACAGAACAGTTAAGCAGTTTGACAATCGCTTAAGGCGACAGCTTGTGCTCCCCATCCAGTTTTGCAGCATTGTTTTGAAGTCACTACACGACAACAGTGGACACTTAGGGTTTGACAAGACCTATGCATTAGTTTGTGACAGATTTTTCTGGCCTCGCATGAAGCTAGATGTCGAGACTTACTGTAAGACTTGTGAACGCTGCATCAAACGCAAGACTCTACCACAAAAAGCAGCACCTCTTTCACACATCCAGAGCTCAGGGCCCCTGGATCTTGTATGCATTGACTTCCTGTCCATCGAACCAGATTCCCGCAATGTGTGCAATGTGTTAGTGATAACTGACCATTTTACTCGTTATGCGCAAGCATTCCCCACTAAGGATCAGAAAGCCATGACAGTCGCTAGAACTCTGTGGGATAAATATTTCATTCATTATGGACTTCCAACCCGCATACACTCAGACCAGGGTAGGGATTTTGAAAGTCAGCTGGTGAAAGAGATGTTAACCATGTTGGGTGTAAAGAAATCCAGGACATCGCCCTACCACCCACAAGGTGACCCCCAACCTGAGAGATTTAACAGAACTCTGTTGAATATGCTTGGAACTCTTGAGCCCAGTCAGAAGTCTAAGTGGAGTCAGCACATTGCACACCTTGTTCATGCATACAATTGTACCCCAAATGAAGCTACTGGGTATTCTCCCTATTTTTTAATGTTCGGCAGGGAAGCCAGGCTTCCTGTGGACATTTGCTTTGGTGTGTCAGCAGATGGGACCTCACCACCCTCACATTTGAAATATGTATCTAAGATGAAAAGAGAGCTTCAAGCAGCCTTTCAGTTGGCCCAAGCCACTTCCACTAAAATGAACCACAGTAATAAAGAGAGATACGACCAGAAGGTGCGGTATCACTGCTTGGGTCCTGGGGATAGAGTCCTCATTCGAAACTTTGGCCTGAAAGGGAAGCAAAAGTTGGCTGATCGGTGGAGCGCAAATCCCTATGTGGTTGTGAGTCAAATGTCTGACCTTCCTGTTTACCGTCTGAAGCCTGTGGATGGTTCAGGACCTATTAAAGTCATGCACCGCAATCACCTCCTGCCACTAGGACAAGAAGTTAGGCTAAACACTGATTTGGACACCAAACCTGCCCCAACTCCAAGAGCTCTTAGGCGCAGAAAAGCCAAGGAGGGGAAACAAGCACTTGAGATTAAGAAAAGTGACACCAGAGGTGATGTTCCCTTGGGAGATTATTCTTCAGATTTAGAGTCAGAGTATGGGAACTACCCAGAAGACTGTGCTGAGGGAAACTGTGGACGATTGGAGAAAGATGTACTTCCATCACAGTTCACTACCCCTACCCATGCTACAGCAGTGCCCAAAGTCACAGCAAGCTTAGAGTCTGCAGAAGATAGAGTAGAAAAAAGGGTTGAGGTAGCAGATGATAATCAGGGATTAGAACAGGAATGTTTTGTTGATGACACTTGCACCACCAACAAATCTGATGTAGTGAGAACTGACCCAGAGGTTAGAAGGTCAGAGAGGTCCAGAAGACCAGCAGAACGTTTGACTTATGAAAAGTTAGGTGAGCCATGTGCAAGACCTGTAGTAGGGAGGCAAACTAGTGTTTACTCAGTTAAGTCATCCACAGTAACTTTTCCTAAGCAACACAGTGATTGTCCTGTGTGGTGGTGTAATTCACTTGTTAAATGCATGTCATGTACAGATAAGGTATCCTTCCTCTCACCTACTATTATACCAGTCATTACACTTTGAAGACTTGTTCTTGTGTATATATATATATTTTTTTTTTTACATGTAGCTCAGCATGGGGGCATGCTGAATTTTGGTGGGGGGAGTGTGTAAGGGCCTACTAAATATGGTTAAATGAAAAGACAATTTCTTGGCTTGTGGTATCTTAATGGGAAAAACTACACCTTCCATGATGCTTTGCACTTTGTGAATTCCAGTGTTATGTTAACTTGGCCAATGTGATTTTAGTTTGTTTTGATTGATGTAAACTGAGCCAATTAGAGATCACTTGAAGGGGCGGGAGAAAAAGAGTGAGTCGGAAGAGAAGCACGGGGGAAAAAAACCGCACGTGCGAGGGAGAAGCGGCTGTGTATCGATGGGTGGTAAAACTTTCAGTTGAATTCGGAGAGAATTAAAATTTGTAGACTTAAGTACACACGTATAGGCACAAATATTATCTTGCAGTTAATGTGTATAGTATCAGGCTCAGTCGTTTTGTTGTTTTCCAGTGAAAGTGATAAGTGTAACGTCAGCTCGGTCGGTCCCTACTGTTTGCAATAACAGAGAAAAGTACACTGTCGGACTTTTTAAACTAGAGTGACATTGGCTTGGACTCTTATGAGTGACAACCAGCTCAGACAGCGAGCGCCGTTTTATCGGAGAACCAGAGATAAAGTAACAAGTGGGAACTAGCCTGCTAAGTAGCACTGCTGTGAGGAGGGACCCCGCCCACGTGAGTTACATCGACGCACGGACATCTACCAACTGCACCTCGCCATTCTGCTGCATCGTCTAGCTACCAGCCTGTGGATTCTTTGGACTGACGGAGTCGCGTGAGTAGCCGGAGACTTTTCTGAACGTTGAATTGTACTACCAGGGAGTGAAAGGATTTTTTTTTTTCCCTATGTGCACCACCGTATGGGCCCCAACGTTTACAAATCCAAGCGCTTGGTAACAATTTGAACATTTTAAAGTTGAACTGTGATGGTACAGATGTGTGTATTTTGGACTGTTTCGTACTGAAGTGATATTTTTGGTACTGATACCTGTAAAGGGTTACATTTATATTAATTTAGTTCACACACGGTTTAACATTTTTTTTTTCACCCTTCGAGAAACAAAACAGGGGAGTGTTATTTTAAAGAGTACCAGAGTGGTTTGATAAAACATGTTTGGCTATTTGGCAGTTTATTAAGGGATCATTGTAAGGTTTACACTTTAAACTTAATTTTGTTGATTTGGGTTGATACAAAATAATAATAAATTTGAAGGAAACCGTTGGTTTTCAGAATATAAGGAATGTAGAAATAAATGTTTTTTCCTTTTTCATACTAAATATATTGTTGTTGTTCATATTTGACTGATTCATAGATATTTACCATTAGTCTGGGGAACTTAAGTACAGCTCTTTAGGTGAGCTTAGTAGTTCCACAGTGGAGGCACCGCGCTATTAATATTCTTTCACACATTGTTTATTTGTTATCTATGCCTACTTGGCCTGTCTGAAGTCACAGTGACTCATATTAGTAAATAGGGAATATTTAGCCAGCTCACCATCAACAGCTAAGAACCCAGGATCCTGTTTAACACACTTTTAATATAGTAGCCCGGTGTGATAGTAGGGTATACCTTAGGTCTTGTCTGATCAGCTCTACTGGTGTCAACAAGGGGTTACAAATGTCTTAATTATTATTTATTTGTTGAGATGTATACAGTAACTAAACAAGAACAGATGTCACGGGTGACCAATTCCTAGATCGTAACGCTTGATGTGAGCCAGAGTTTCTCTTGGGGAAGACTTCCGGTGCGGGATCCAGGAAGTTCCGGTTGTAGCGACCGATGACGGCACTCATCACCAGTAATTAGAAATCTGGTCACGTTGTGCTGGGGCCTAACGGGACTCACGAAGCAGATGTGACGGGCGGCCGGAAGCTGGGCAGAGGATACTTGTAACAGGCTGGAGTCTGTTGGAAGAGAAAGATAAGTGACCTTGGGGACTGAATTTCGGCACAGTTGATGCTTGTAGTGAACATTGGGGGAGGATTAATGTTGGAATGGATGTGTCTGTTGCATTCGAATGTGTTCTTAATACGTTGCTATTTGATTCCCACGGAGTTTTCAACGTGAGCAGTGGACGGAGCCTCATGCCTAGGCCTTAACTTTGTGAGTGTAGTCTTGTGCAGTACTTTCTGTTACGTGACAACTAAAGAAAACTAGGTGAGGACTCAATTGCAAAAGAATAGTGATTTATTTAATAAAAGAAACAAAGTAAAACAAAAACCCACAAGGGGGGAAAACATAATATAAAACAAAACAACAACTTCAAAATCAAACATACCGGAGGTCACGGGAAAGCAGGAGACGTATACAAAACAACAAACCGACACAAACTGCAGACACTAAGGAACTTGTAAAAGGGACAAATCAAGCAGGTAAAGAGGGATCAACAGGTGGGGCAAATGAAACCAATAATCAGATAACAAGAGGGAGGGGTCAACAATGACTAGAGCACATGGCTCAACATAACAAACACCCATGTGCAACACAAGAACGGACAGACATGTGACATAACCCCCTCCCTACGGAGCGGCTAGCAGACGCTCCATCAGGCCAAGGCGGGACAGGAAGGAAACATCAGGGCGGGACGGGAGGGACAGACCAGGACGAAACAAGGTACATCGGACGGCCAGGGCGAAACAGAGTTCATCGGGCGGCCAGGGCGAAACAGAGTTAATCGGGCGGAGACCCCTCGGGCGGCCAGGGCGGAGCGGACCCCTCGGGTGGCCAAGGCGGTGATGCCCTCTCAGGACCAGAAACCGGCTCAGGAACAGACACCGGCTCAGGAACAGACATAAGAACTGTAACATCCACAAGAACAGACACAAACACAGGAACAAACACTGGCTCTGGCACTGGAACAGGCACTGGCTTTGGAACAGAGATTGGCTCCAGCTCTGGAACAGGCATTGGCTCTGCCTCCGGCTCTGGAACAGGCATTGGCTCCAACTCTGGAACAGGCACTGGCTCTGCCTCCGGCTCTGGAACAGGCACTGGCTCTGCCTCTGGCTCTGGAACAGGCACTGGCTCTGCCTCCGGCTCTGGAACAGGCATTGGCTCTGCCTCCGGCTCTGGAACAGACACTGGCTCTGGCTCTGGAACAGGCACTGGCTCTGTCTCCGGCTCTGGAACAGGCACTGGCTCTGCCTCTGGAGCAGCAGCCACCACCTCAGGAACTGCAAACACTGGCTCAGGAACAGTCACTAGGACAGAAATGGTCACAAGGACAGACACAAACACAGAAACAAACACTGGGTCTGGAACAGGCACTGGATCTGCCTCCGGCTCGGGAACAGGCACTGGCTCTGCCTCCGGCTCTGGAACGGGTACTGGCTCTGCCTCCGGCTCTGGAACAGGCACTGGCTCTGCCTCCGGCTCTGGAACGGGCACTGGCTCTGCCTCCGGCTCTGGAACAGCAGACACTGGCTCCGGCTCTGGGACAGGAGACACTGGCTCCGGCCCTGGAACAGCAGACACTGGCTCTGGAACGGCAGACACTGGCTCCCGCCCTGGAACAGCAGACACTGGCTCTGGAACGGCATAGAGCATTTTAGTAGAATTAATGGGGTAAAACAATAACTTCACAAACAACAAGGTTTCTGCGAGCCCTTAAAAAGTCTTAAAACTGGTTTGATCAAATTTAAGGTCATAAAGTTTTAAATACTATATTAACAAAACTATCTAATTTTAGTATATGTAAAATTATCAGTTTAATAGGTCTTAAACTTGAGGATGGAAAAACAGAGTCGCCCTGGGTAATCCACTATTTTGTTGAGGGTGGTCAAAATGAAAATTTTGACTTGAGATTTAGTGCCAAATTTCAGGGGGATAAAAATGACTTTAGAAAGATGGCAGCATTTTTTTTATTTTTTTTTATTTATTTTTTTGTGCAGAGATTGGTAGGTCTATTAGTAAAAACTGTTGACTTTAGCAATATTTGTTGCATTAAATGCCAACCGTGACAGTTCAAAAATGGGGGGAAAGTACTTTTTTTTGCCCCAAGTTTGCACTCTGTAATTCAAGAAGTGTTAAAGATCTCTTAATGTACTTTTAGATTCTGTTTTTTAGTTTATCTCTTTTTATTGATGTGTTTCCAAAGAGAGAGATAATAAAAGAAAGACAATACAGTGTTTGTTTCGACATAGGCTATAGACCAAGAAATACGGATGACATTAAGCAGAGGTATTTCTTACTCTCTGATTCAACAACAAAAAACAAATGAAACAAAAAAGGGATTATAAATGGTTGCTTCCAAACATACTCATATATTACAAAACAATACAAGCAAGAATACTATTAATGTAGTATGCATGTACAGTGTGGTAGCAATATAGATAAAATACAGCAAAAACTGTAAATATTACTAAAAAAACACACACACAAAAACAACACAAAAGAACAAACTTTGCACCTTTTTTAAACAATCACTGCCTTAGATTCTGTTTTTTAATAAACATTTCTACTCTTATCTTCATTTTAAAGGGCCTCTATGTTTCAACCTCGCCGATATGGAGATCTCAATGCTGCTCCATGAGTAAACTGTTAAATTGTGCACATGTTCAGTGGTCAAAACCCAAATGTGAGTCACTTTGCATACAGCTGATACATTTTTTGTCAAGACAAACTTTAATTTGGCTTGAGAAAGCCTATCCTAAAAGTTTGAAAAAAATTTAAAAGCTTGAAGTTTGAAGGTTTTCAGTTTGAATATCAAAGTAGTTTTGAAGCTGAAAGTTTTGAAGGCAATACAGTTAATCAGACACAGACAGACAGATAGACATGACAGATAGGTAGAGATAGATAGACAGACAGAGATAGAAGGATAGATTGATTAGGATAGGATAGAAAATTATTTTTGATGTGGTAATACATCAGCTGTGGCATGCTGGTGTACTGGCAGAATGGGCACTTACTACTGCAGTGCTAATACTGCTCAAAAAAGTAAACAACAACAAAAAATATGTGAGAGGGATGGAGGACTAGAGTAAGAGTTAGAGAATAATGAACACAGCAAAACAAAAATGGTAACACTTTACAATAAGGTTCATTAGTTAACTACCTTAGTTAACATGAACTAAGAATGAACAATACTTTTATAGCATTTATTAATCTTAGTTAATATTAACTTCAACATTTACTAATACATCATTAAAATCAAAGGTTGTATTTGTTAACATTAGTTAATGCACTGTGAACTACTGTAACAAATGTATTCCTCATCGTTAGTTCATATTAGTTAATGCATTAAATAATGTTAACTAATGAACCTTATTGTAAAGTGTTACCACAAAAATAATATAAAGTAAAATAGCAAAAGTGGTACCCAGGGAATATAAATGGGGATCACAATGCCAAGGATCTGCAAAGAGAAGGAAGTATAGAGCATCAGAATTAGCATAAAATGTTTTATTATTTTATTACTGTAGTGCAGGGGTGTCCAAAGTCGCTCCTGGAGGGCCACTGTCCTGCAGAGTTTAGCTCCAGCTTGACTCCACACTCCTGCCTGGAAGCTTCTAGTATGTCTAGTAAGACCTTGATTGGCTGGTTCGTGTGTGTTTAACTGGGGTTGGAGCTAAACTCTACAGGACAGTGGCCCTCCAGCAGAAGGATTGGACAGTGCATATACTGTATAGCAGCATAAGTATAAGTAACAGTATGCAATATATAAAACAAGCCCTACTTTCCAAGGAGTTTTGTTGAATTTGTATTACTATTGAATGTAGTTTCATGTTCAATTAAATGAATGTATACTTATTAATAACAATAATATCAAAATAGTTTACATTTAATCAATTTATTCATAGAAAAAGAAGTCCTACAATATAACTTTGTATATTGTTACTATTAACTCTTAAATCCTATTTTCCTGGTTCAGTTTTGCCACTGTATTTCTTTTTAAGGGCCTTGTTTTAACGTTATATCCTAATCTAAACACACACACACACACACCTACGATGCTTTTGGGAAACGCTGCCCTAGTTATTTGTGCGATATGATCAATGCAAGCTGATGAATAGTTTTCTCAATCTTTTCATTTTTATATGACTTAATTCCTAAGTTTCCTGAATTCCTAATGGACTATATGGACGGTTACTTCCTGGTTTTCGATAAGCCATCTCGGGCATTTCCGGTGAACATTCTGTACTCACTGTACATCCACACACAACGATCAATGGTTGACTTTTTAATGTTGTTTTTATATTTTAATGTTGTTATCACATTTACCTAATTTGCCAATAAAGCAGTTTTATTGATTGCAATAAATACTTGAAGCTAATGTGAACGTTGGAATAAGAAACGCAATGTCTGTAATTGGACGCGCAAACATTTTTCCTGCACTTCAAATGTTATTTTTAATGTGATGAACAAAATAATTATTTGTTCATCCTTCTGAGATTGTTCCTATTTGTAAAACTGAATGTCTCAAGGTGTAGGAAATCCAAAATTTTTTAGAAAACACTTTTATTTAAAAAAATAAAATAATTACCACTATATCCAGAAGATGGTGGCAGATGAGCATTTATTGGCTCATATTAGCCATTTCCT
Organism: Rhinichthys osculus; assembly: GCA_029959095.1. NCBI lineage: Eukaryota > Metazoa > Chordata > Actinopteri > Cypriniformes > Leuciscidae > Rhinichthys > Rhinichthys osculus. The sequence goes on along the minus strand of JARWKJ010000013.1, from coordinate 7,322,028 downwards.
GTAATATTTTTCGCTTTTGAATAAATATATTATCAAATCACTAGATTTAAAAAATAAACTTAGTCAAGGTGAAGTATCAAGTATTCACAAAAGTCTCATGAAAAACAATAACTGTCAGTCAGTGCAGCGCAAACTCACTGATTTTGGCACACTTGTGAAAACCCGTTTTGTTCAATAAATATTTAGTAATTTATACAGTTAGTGTGTACTTTTGAGTGTTGATGCTTTGTTTTCAAACGAAACAGTGAAACAGTGCACATTTTCTGATAAACAGCTTTTTTTTTTTTTTTTGCTTTTGTAAGCTTTCGCTTCTGTTAGACGGTTCACTGCTCCTTAGGAAAATTAACCATGGTTTTGTCATCGATTCGGTTTGTATTACCTTAGTTTTCCAACAAATATCACAATTAAATGGTGGATAACATATCTATAATGTATAAGAAAATGGCAAAAAAAACACCACATTTTGAAACGTCCTGTGAAATCCGTGCTTGCAAAGTCTGTGCATGAAATCCATTCTGCACAATCCTCTTGTTCGTTAACGTTGTCAGGGTCTGAATCAAGCTTGAAATTTATGCTATCAATAATATTTACACTAGAGAAGAACTTGCCGTTATGGAGGGGCGGGACATTTCCTGAACACGTGCTACATGGTGCCAATCACAACACACTGGGCCAGCTAACCAATTACAGCACATTTTGTATTTTGAAAGGAGGGGCTTCATCGAAATTCACTGCTGGAATGGTTTAGCTCTGTTTCACGTGGAAGCTATGTGGCCGGCATAAGAGAAAGAGGTTGAGGTTGGAATGTTGCGTATAACGTATAATCGCCGGTAAACGGATGACATACAGCACGTGTACAAGCTGCAGCTTATTATTGTGCCAAGGGAGAGCGACCAATAGAAACAGGTCTAGAAAAGAAAAAAGATTTGTCATTATTTTACTTTGATACACAATCAGATGGTAAAAGCAGGTATTTTGTAACTTCATTAAGCAGTTCCCTTTCGAGAGGTCTCTCGTATTGCGTAAGCTAGCTTACGCTATGGGAAAACTCCTTTTCTCGAGAATTTTGAAGCAAAACTTTAAAACGCAGTGAAGCTGCACAGCAGACACAGATGAGCGCGAGTGCGGTCATTGGCTGTGCTGCGGCAAACTGCTCGAACCTATGGCGAGGCAGCTCTGACGCTCTGAACACGTCAGAGTCTGCCAAAATGGGCGTGGACGACCCTCAACCCGCTCCCTCTTTCCCTTTGCTCGAGCCACGCAACAAAAAGCGCCGTTCGCAAAGGATGCCAGAGCGGACGGAGATAAGCGAGCCCACGCCGGCCCAGTCCCCACGTGGCTTGCTTTCTCCTCAGGAATCCCCCCCGGTCCTGCTCATGCAGGCAGACCAACGCCCCTCCCAGCGAGCAGCGGGTCTTGTCTTGTTCAGGGATTCAGACGACGGGGGCGAAAGGGATTATAGTGTTTCACTCTCTGCTTCTGACTGTGAGGAGTGGATGGGCTCTGTTTGGGGTACCGCGCCCTCGACGCAGAGCTTCTCCGCATTCTCACCAGGGCCGTCGAAGACCTCGGGCTCGAGTGGTCTTCGCCCGAGGAGCCCGCGCGCAGCAGACTGGACGAGTGGTTTCTGCAGGGACGCCGGCAAGCCCCTCAACAGAGACCCTGCGAGCCACTAAATCTACAGCCCAGGCGATCGGGCGTAACATGGCGAGTTTGACGGTACTCGAGCGTCACTTGTGGCTGAACTTGACCGACATGGAGGCGGACAAGGCAGCGTTCTTGGACTCCCCTATCTCCACCTCTGGTCTGTTTGGCCCAGGTGTCAAGGGATTTGCAGAGCGCTACACGGAAGCTCAGAAGGCGTCTCAAGCGATGCGCCACTTCCTTCCAAAGCGCTCCAGTTCTGCCACGAGCCACCACAAGAGGGCGCCACCTCCTCGCCAAACAAAGCCAGCGCCTCCGGTCTCTCAGCCCCGACCAGCGGCTGAAGTCCGTCACCGTTCACGCTCAGCAAAGCGCCAACAGTTCCCAGAGAGGCGTGTTCCCCGACCCAAGATTGTGTTGGACCCAGAGCCTCGCAAGCCTTCCTAGCCAGAGGAGGAAAGTAACGGAGCTTGAGTGCCGCCGAGGCCGGACCAAGCTCCAAAAGACGTCTCAAACATTTCCCAGTTCCCTCTTCTCAGGCGACTGGAAATGTAAATGGGTCTGTTATAAAACACGCACACCTGCAAACAAACGCCGTTTTTACGGCGACGCAAATAAAGCTCAAAAAGAGCTATTTTCTGTCTGTGTCATATGTATGTCACAGCGGGCGTGTCCTCACACAAGCACTGGTCCCACAGTAACTGCTTCCCCAGTTCATGCTATAAATGTAGATCATGTACCCACTCTGAAGTACGCACATCTACACACAAGCATTGCAAACACGGTCTCAAGACCCCCCTCAGCTCAGGCCGTATGTGTAAAAAGTGTAGTTCATGCGCCCATAGCGAAATGCGCGCGCCTACATATAAACACGACCAACGAGTCTTCACCTCTCTTCCCGCTCACAGTGGAAGAGTTAATAAATGTAGAAAGGGTACCCACATTAACGTGCATACCACTACACAAACAAACTGTCCCCATAGTGTCAGTTCCCCACTGTGTTTTAGCGAGAAATGTGATAAAGGAGGCGCCCCTAAGCATATGCGCTGTTCATGCAGCACAAAACACACAGAACAACTGGGCGGCCGGGTCCCTTTATCACAGTGGCCCCCTTCAGGTCTCGATTCAACCCATAGCTATGTGGGCCAAGGCCTGGGAGGCTATCCCCGGTATATCAGAATGGGTGTTGAACATAATAAAATTAGGCTACTCGCTACAGTTCGCTCTCAGACCCCCGCGCTTTTCAGCTGTGGTCATGACGACGGTAGAGGAGGGCGTGGCTCAAGTTCTCCGCTCAGAAGTGTCGAAACTGTTAGAAAAGGGTGCTGTGGAACAAGTTCCCCTTTCAGAAAGCGAGTCAGGCTTTTACAGTCTCTACTTCCTCGTTCCAAAGAAGGATGGTCGGTCACAGGCCCATCCTAGACCTCAGATACCTGAACAAAGCACTGATGATGCGCCCGTTCAGGATGCTGAAAACCAAACAAATATTCGCGCATATCTGCCCGGGAGATTGTTTTTTCTCAGTGGATCTGATGGATGCGTACTTTCACATTCAGATCTCGCCCTATCACATGCCATTCCTGAGATTCGCATTCGAAGGGCAGGCTTACCAGTATACAGTACTACCCTTCGGCCTATCTTTAGCACCCCGTACATTTACGAAGTGTATGGACGCGGCACTTACCCCCCTGAGACAGCGGGTAGTGCGGGTGTTAAACTACCTCGACAATTGGCTAATCATAGCTCAGTCGAAAGCGCAGTTAATAATGCACAGATCCTGGCTCCTCAGCCATCTAGAGTGCCTGGGTCTCAGGATCAACACTTCCAAAAGCACACTGTTTCCCAGCCAAAAAATTTATTTTCTGGGCATAGTGTTAGACTCTCAGCAGAGTGCGCGCTCGTCATTAAGCATCTGGCAGCATCTTTCAGACCGAACGCCTGCGTGCCTCTCAAAAGATTTCAGAGGATGTTGGGTCTGATGGCTGCAGAATCATCGGTACTCCAGCTAGGACTGCTAAACATACGTCCCCTTCAATGCTGGTTAAACCAATGTGTACCAGCTCACGCGTGGCGATCTGGCCAACTACGAATCAGAGCGACTCACGGCTGCATCAAGGCCTTGGCTCCCTGGAAGGTGACAGACTGGTATCAGTCTGGCGTGAGTTTAGGTGCGATTTCAAGGAGAAAGATGATCTCTCAACCTACATATCATGGCCAAGAGCATCATTATATGGGCTCAGCACAACCTGCGCTCCCTGAGGGCGGCGCACGTGCCAGGTTTTCGGAACCAGGGTGCGGATATGTTATCCAGAGACAACGTTCCCCCAGAGGAATGGTCTCTTCACCCACAGACAGTGCAATTGATATGGAGCATCTTCGGCGAGGCAGAGGTCGACCTCTTCGCCTCAGAAGACAACGCTCACTGCCAGACATTTTTTTTTAAAGAGCAGGGACGCGCTGGCCCGCTATATGCTTTCCCCTCGGTCACGATGCTACCACAGGTCATCGAACGGATCAGGGAGGACAGGTGCACAGTGCTGCTGATAGCCCCGCTCTGGAAGACCCAGCTATGGTTCTCAGAGCTGACAAAAATGACGGAAACAGCCCCATGGCCGATACCGTTGAGGAGAGACCTTCTCTCGCAGGCGAACGGGTTGATTTGGCAACCCCCTTCACGCCCAAGGTATATGTGGCGGCCATAACAGCATCTCAGGCTCTTGTGGCCGGGAAACCACTAGGGAAAAACAACCAACAACCTCATTGTGCGCTTCCTTAGAGGAGTGAGAAGGTTGAACCCTCCACGGCCCCCCTCTGTGCCCATCTAGGACCTCTCCACGGTCCTGGAGGCGATGAAGGGTGCTCCATTTGAGCCGCTCAGATCTGCTGACTTAAAGCATCTCTCGCTCAAAACTGCTTTTCTGCTGGCGCTCGCGTCAGTCAAAAGAGTAGGTGATTTACAATCGCTGTCAGTGAACGCTTCCTGCCTTGAGTTTGGCCCAAACGCCCAGAGTCGTCCTTAAACCAAGACATGGTTATGTTCCTGAAGTGCTTTCGACTCCGTTCAGAGCACAGGTTGTTTCATTGGTTGCTCTTTCCTTGTATGTTCCTTCCTTTACATGGAGCGTTCTGCCCTGTTCAGACAGTCAGAACAGCTTTTTATCTGATTTGGCGGCCGCACAAAAGAGCTTGCCGTTTCAAAGCAGAGATTCGCGCTGGATAGTGGACGCTGTCGCGCTGGCTTATGAGTCTAAGGGCCTTCACTGCCCTTTAGGCGTCAGAGCTCATTCCACAAGAGGTATGGCCTCGTCTTGGGCTTGGTCGAGTGGAATACCCATTCAAGATATCTGTGCGGTGGCCGGCTGGGCCTCGCCGTCCAAATTTATAAAATTTTATAATCTAGAAGTGCCAGCTTTGCAAGCTAAGGTACTTTCAGTATAAATGTAAACACATTTACCCAGCCATAAGGCTCGACACATGTCTGGTTGGCCATTGAACAAAAGGTTCTTATACACATTCGCTATATGAAGCTCGTCTTTGACTGGCTTATATTAGGCTCATATATTCACTCTGTTAAGTCTCAGGCAGTTGCCTCGGGCTATAGTATGGCTAAGTTAGTACACACGGCGCTTTGAATGGGGTTCCCATACCGTAAGCTAGCTTACGCAATACGAGAGACCTCTCGAAAACAAGAGGTGATCGTGCTTTCTGTGTGGTGGCTCCATGGCTCTGGAACTCTATTCCATCTGCCTTGAGGGCCTTGGACTCTGTGGAAACTTTTAGAAAACACCTTAAGACACATCTATTTAGACAAGCATTTAACTAGCCATATGGTTTTTTATGTTATGTATGTTGTTGTTTGTATTTGTTTTATATTTCCTATTTTTCTTTTACTGTGAAGCACTTTGTGACCACTCTTGTCTGTGAAAGGTGCTATATAAATAAAGCTTACTTACTTACTCGAGAGGGAACTACTTTGGTTACTAGCGTAACCTGAGAGGAGGGAACAAAGTATTGCGTAACCTGCCGTGCTACTGTACTGTGTTTGTGTATCGCTTCAGTCGATTAAACCTGAGCTCCCTAGGCGAGAGCTGGCCCTTTATAGACTCGGTCCACGGCCATTTTAGCGGACCCTTACGTGTCAGGGCGCGAAATGCCCTGATTGGTTCGAGCGTCAGAGCTGCCTCGCCATAGGTTCGAGCAGTTTGCCGCAGCACAGCCAATGACCTCACTCGCGCTCATCTGTGTCTGCTGTGCAGCTTCACTGCGTTTTAAAGTTTTGCTTCACTATTCTCGAGAAAAGGAGTTTTCCCATAGCGTAAGCTAGCTTATGCAATACTTCGTTCCCTCCTCTCAGGGAACTGAGGTTACGTTAGTAACCAAAGTAGTTTCTATGCAATGATGGGGCTTAAATCCTGATTGAAATTCTTCACAAATATTGTTTCTCTGGTTCAGAAGAGACAATTGTTCTCATTTTTAAACATTAAATTCAGTTTCATATGTTGGTTATTTTGTTATCATTGTTTTGTTTTTCTCGTTTTGATCTGCTGTGCTCTCTCGCTTGCATCTGTGAGTGTTTTGGTTTTAGGTTTGGTCGATTGTGGAGTTTTAAAGGTTATTCCAAAGGTATAAGAAACATATTCTGCCTGCTTCCTGACAAAAGTAAAGTATGAGATTGAGATCAGTTTATAATTAACCAGTTCTTCTGGGTCAAATAGTTTTTTTTTTAAAATCTTTATTAAGGGTTTAACTGCCAACTGGGTACAAGATGGTTAAATTGGTTAACATGCTTTTCATGTATAAATGTTTTGATGTCTGTTGCTTTGTGCCATTAAACTGGGGTTAACAGTTTGTTTCTCTTTTTTGTCCTTAGACCTGATGGCACTGAAAGAGGAGACTGAAGTACTGAATGAAATGGAAGAGAAAGATCAATATAACAATCAGCATGTTTTCACTACTGGAGAAAAATCTTGTACTTGGTCACAGACTCAGCTGCTCACAGACAGGTCACAGTCCTCACGAGAAATGGCTCAAAAAAACGTGGCTAGAAGTCATTTCAGCTACAATCAAACAGGAACCTTTAACAGGCACATGGAAATTCACACTGATAAGCCTTACATGTGCCCTCAGTGTGGAAATAGTTTCAAACAGAGAGGACACCTTGAAGACCACATAAGAATTCACACAGGAGAGAAACCTTTCACCTGTAAACAATGTGGGAAAAGTTTCACCCGAAAAGGAATCCTTAACAAGCACATGAGAACTCACACTGGAGGGAAGCCTTATACATACTCTAAGGTTACAGTCTTGAACAATAGTCTTCCCACACTTAAAGTCCACAAGAGAGTTTACACCGGAGAGACCCCTTTCACCTGTCAACAGTGCGGGAAATGTTTCAACCAAAAAGGAAACCTTAATTACCACATGAAAATTCACACTGGAGAGAAGCCTTTCACCTGCAAACAATGTGGAAAAAGTTTCAATCAAAAAGGAAACCTTCATAGGCACATGAGAATTCACACTGGAGAGAAGCCTTTCACATGCCAACAGTGTGGAAAGAGTTTTGATCAACATGTACACCTTAAAGTCCACATGAGACTTCACACTGGAGAGAAGCCTTACACCTGCCAGCAGTGTGGAAAAAGTTTCACCCGAAAAAGAAACCTTAATTTCCACATGAAAATTCACATTGTCAACAGTGTGGAATAAGTTTCACTCTAAAAGTAAGCCTTAACAGGCACATGAACATTCACACTGGAGAGAAGAGTTTCAGATATAAAGAAACCCTTGAGTACCAAATGGGGATTCATGTATGAGAGAACATTTTTACTGTTTTACAGACAAGAATCACCTTAGGAATCATGTAATAACTCACACCAGAGAGAAGCCTTTCATGTCTCATCACTGTAGAAAGACTTGCAGAAATAACGCAAATCCTGAGGTTTACATAAGCATCCCCATCTCAAAAACATAGGCATCTCGAAAACATAATACGATATAATACATAAAATGATATACCCTGATATAGATCAAGTTGTTTTTGGTTCTTTACTTAGGGGTTAAAAGAAGTTCAAGATACCTGAGCAGCAGACTTAGCAAACATTCCAAGTGGCATTTAGATGAATATGTTCTGCACATTTTCCTTTCAATGACAAAATAAAACCTTTGAGAAAACCGCATTTGTGGAAGCATCTGATTATAGCAATGTGGATTTTTTTCATTAGCTCTACAATTCAGCACTGTAGTCGTCATGTTCTGTTTATTTATACAATTGATTTCTTTAAAGAAAGTAGCTTTACAATATTAAACATTGTCACCTTCCATTTAGAAGTACAACTTCATTTTCTATAATAAAGAAGCTGTTGTCAAAGAATTTGGAGCCCAAGAAAACACCAATCTATTAACCTAACCAATGAATTTTTATGATATTTACAGTAAACCAATATTTAATATTTCGGTCTAGAAACATGACATCTTTCAATGTCAACAACATCATGGTGTTTTAACCAGTAGTAGAGAAGAAGATATGATTGGTTCACATGCTAATGGAACTACAGCGATCTGTCAGATCACATTAAAGAGGCACAAAAACATATTTAGTGTTTGAAATTAGTGATAAAATTTACAGAATTTAAAAGTTGAGATTGTGTATACATTTACATGTAATAATTTAGCAGACGCTTTTATCCAAAGCGACTTACAAATAAGGAGAGCAATAGAAGCAATCAGACTAACAATATGCAAGTTATTTGACCAGTACCAGTTAGTCTAGCACAGTACAGGTAGCAAAGTAAAAAAAAAAAATAGATAGAGAATATTAAGTGTTAGTATTAATGGATCAAGTGTTGCTGGAAAAAAATATGCATCTTCAGCAGTTTCTTGAAAATGGCTAAAGACTCAGCTGCTCAGGTTGAGTTAGGCAGGTCATTACACCAGCAGGGAACAGTCCAGGTAAATGTCAGTTGCAGAGATTTGGCAGTACATCTTAAGGCCTGCCAAGAGACCATTACAATAATCCAAATAGAACAATAGGGCTGGGACGGTTACCGCAATACCGCGGTCACGTGACTCCAACCGCGGGTCTGAGCTCGTCACCGTCATCACCGCCAAAAAAAACAACAAAAAAAACACATTGGTCTGCACATGTGCACGTTGTGTCTAATGACATGGATTCATTGATTCTAATGACATTGTGTCTTGCATGGATTTAAGGTTTTCTAAACAAAACTTATCAAAAGATGGAGCAAATTCGATCTTTCGCGAGTTGGGGAGCGCAATGTTCCATGACACAATAACATTCCATTTGTATTAGAGATGCGCGGATGGGCTATTATTTCATCCGCAACCGCATCACAAAACTCATCATCTGTCCGCACCAAAGTTTTTTGATCAATTTTCGAAACCGCATCCGCAGCGCTGACTGTTTTAAGGTCTACGAGCGATGCAAGGCGCTGCTGCCGCGAGGCTAGTAAGCTCTTGGCTGTTCTAGAAAGCAGACTGATCCAATTCAGCAAAGATATTTAAAGGCTAAAGTCCCTAGTATAGCCTATTGGCTATGTTGTATCCCCAGAATATCAGCAGTGAACTCCGATCGGCGCACAGGGATAAAAATAAATAAATAAATAACCTAACGCACATCGGCAAACCTGACCTTACCTGACTAGGCTACTGTAGCCTAAAATGTTATCATTTCGTTTTGAATTTTGTTTAAAAGTAGACATTAAGCTTTCTATTTATTTCTCATGTCTGTGAGGCAAGTTCATTTATGAGACGAGCTCCAGTTCCAGGGTTGTGGGGGGGATGGGGGATTTAAAGCGTATTTTTTGTATTTAAAGCGGTTTACCGCTATACCGCGGGAATATCTTGCTTTTCAACCGCGGTTACAAAAAATCCATACCGCCCCAGCCCTATAGAACAAGAGCTTGGACAAGAAGTTGTGTTGCTGCTCCGATAGGAAGGTTATGATCCTCCTAATGTTGTATAAGGCAAATCTGCAGGACCAGTTCTAGCAATGTGGTCTGTGAAGTTCAATTGATCATCAATCACAACTCCAAGGCTGTCCTGGATGGAGTTATGGATGATGAACCTAGCTGAATGAAGAAATTGTGATGAAGTGCTGGGTTGGTCGAGACCACAAGCAGCTCTGTCTTCACAAGGTTTAGTTGAAGGTGGTTCGCTTTAAATGGTACCACCTTTGTTGAGGTTCCAAGCGTATCGTACCGATACTGAAATGTGACGTGAAAACACTGCAGATCACTGATTGGTCAGACAGAATCGTCATTACCAGCGTCATTGTATTTGCAAGACATCAAACCCGCTAGATTTAAATGGCCAGTAACAGCCACCGCTGTAGCACCTGTTTTAAAACTACTTGCTTGACTTGCTTGAAGAAAAAAAACTGAAATGGCTGAATTGTGGTCAATGGACGAAGTGCAGACGTTCCTCTCGTTGGTTGCTGAGGAGCGGATAAACTATAACGATCAGTCTATAATCCCACCCACTTTGAAGCGGTACTAACTGCAGTGGAAAAGAAAACCGAGCTAAAGCGGACCGAGCTGTGCCGTGCCGAGTCGTATCACGCAGTGGAAAAGCGAAGCGAGCGGAACCGTGCCGCGCAGAACCGTACTGAGCCGTACCATGCAGTGGAAAAGCACCATAAGGTAGCAGAGCAGTGTCTAATCTGCAAAAACAGATACAAGTGGGACTCTGACAACTCCAAATCAGAAGATAACTGTACATAACTACAAAATGTGCCATCTCTGTTCAAAAATTAGTCTGTGCGATGAATAAATTTACCACTGTAGCACGCGTGCGATACAGTTCCCTTTCAGTCGATAACGTCAGACGTAGTCGACGGTCGACTGAATGGGGATCTCGCTAGAGAGCCTATCCTCTTCGAGTACTATTGAACGAGCCAATGTAATTGGCGTGCGTGATTCGCATCACACACTCCGCCCCCGCGGCGCGGGTATAAATACGGAAGTGGATGCACGCACTAGTTGCCTTTCGCTTCGGAGCCGATCGTTTGATGTCTCTGAGAGTGCTGTTGTCTACAACGAGCGAGTGTGTCGGTGTTCTTCAGGAAGACTCTCCCAGTGCTGGTGTTCTACAGCGCGAGTGCAGCGGTGATCGCGAGCTTTGAGCTCTCAACTGCTGTTTTAACAGCAACAAATTTCTAAATGTTTGTGTGTGTTGATGGCTGGTTAGAGGGCGGAAAAGTGAGTGCTTCACTGTTTCAGTTCTCTGTTCAGTGTTGCCGCGGTCATTTCCCTGTGTGCTCCGGCACTGGTGACGGTCCTATTTTCTGAAAGAGCAACACGGGTGCGTTTGCGTCTTTTTCAAGATGTCATTCCGCCCGTGCGTTTCTGGGTGCGATCGTTCCCTGTCTCTCTCTGATGGTCACAACTGTTGTGTCACGTGTTTGAAATACAGCACGCTGAGACAGCTTTTGTGGACAGCTCATGTTTTCACTGTGGGAACATGACTGTCGCAGTGTTGAGGGCGAGACTCGCCTTCGTTAAACGCGGAGAGCGAGTCCCCATTACCATGCCCCACCCTGCACGGGTGCTGTGTGGGATGGGTGACCGGAGGATAGTGTTGGATGTCCCGCCCGGTAACCATTCCCTGTGGGCTCCTCACTCCTCCCTTCCACTGCAACCACTGGAGCCTTCTGTGTTGTCTGCTGGTCCATCTGTAATGGGTGGACCAGCGGTTTCACTCGGGGCTCCCCTGGAGGACAGGACGTCGATTGCAGCTTCGGAGGGTGAGCTGACTTCTAGAGATGATGACTCGGCTGCATTGTCTCCCTCCGGGAGTTCAATGTTGCCCGAGCCGGATCCAGAATTATCAGCTATGCTGAAACGGGCCGCCGAGGCTGCCGGGCTCGAGTGGAACCTCCACCGTGTCCCGTTCAGTCTCGGTTGGAATCTGGAGTTTGGTGTCTTGGGGCGGGCCGCGCTGGTTCTCAGCTCGCCGCCCCAGTGCCTTTCTTTCCCGAAATGCATGGAGAGCTTATCAGGTGGTGAACAGCATCTTTCTCTGCCAGAAACTACCTGAATAGCTTTTCCCCCTCATTACCCTTGATGGAGGAACGGTGAAGGGTTGCGAAGGGTCCCTCCATTGGAGCGGTCTGTCGACACAGGTGCACCTGTGTCCGGCGACCGCTCCCTTTTGGGGGGATCCTCGTCTCCCCCCTAAGGCCTGTGAGTTTCGTCCGTTCCAACGGGCAGAGCTTACAAAGCCTGTGGGCAAGCCGCTTCCTCTTGCATGCCATGGCGTTGCTGCAGGCTAGGGCACCCATGGCATGCACGAGGGTAATCCAGACCGTGCGCTCATAGGTGAGCACCGCACTGCATCCGACCTCACCCTCCGGGGCACGAGTGTCGTAGCGTGCGTGATCGGTCTGGCGATGTCCACCGTGGTGGTCCAGTAGCGCCTTCGTTGGCTCAGCCTGGTTGGTATGGCGGATGCGGACAAGGTTCGGTTCCTGGTCTCCCCAATTTCCCAGGTTGGGCTGGTCGGCGACGCAGTGGAGAACTGCATCCAACAGTTCTCTGCCGCTCAAGCGCAGACGGAGGTCATCCGGCACATCCTGCCCCGGTGGCCAGCTGCTGCCTCCACCCGCCGCCGGTGGCAGCTCCTCCGCCTGCTCGTCGCCGTGGGCGTTCCCCGGCCGCCGCTCCTGCTGGGCCTCCGCAGCAGCCTCCACCCAGGCCTCAGCATGGAGCCGGCCGCAGTAGAGACGCCCAGCCTGCTCCAGGCGCTGCCAAGCCAGGTGGCAAGCGACAGCGAAAGCATTCCGGAGCGGTCCGCCCAGGAATGGATGAGATGCTCTTGGAGTGGCACGATCACTCCCTCCCCCCGAGTGAGGGCCGGGTGGAGCCTTTTTGTTTGTGTGTGTGTCTGTTCCGCCGCTGGCTCCCTAAAAAAAAAAAAAACCCTGTATAGCCTTACACCCCTCAGCTCCCCCTTGGTCGCCAGCTGGCAGCTCGGTGCGTTCGAGGACCCGGTCATCCGCCTTCTCACGCGCCCCCTGCCGCTAGTGGAGACAGGTAAGTGTTGCACAGCACACTAACACCACTCTCTCTACTTTGCTGCCCCACCTCAGACTCGGCTACCCCGCTCAAGTCAGTGATAATCATCACATTAGGTGTTGAGCAGACGTGCTCCTGAAAATTCAGTGATATTCATCACATCCAGTGTTGAGCAGTGCTCCTGACTTGTGCGTGCTTATCTTATCCTGCTGGCGAAGGATTTGATATAGCCGCTCCTCCAGCCGGTACGAAGGCCAGTTGTAAACTCGTTCTTCGTGCTACTAGGCGGTGGGTCGTGACCATCTTGGCCCAAGATTGGTCTGCAGCTCCGACCTGAAAGACATGTGCTCAGATCTCTACCTTCCGCACCGCAGGCCATCCTGTGTGTTGCGTGTAAGGGTGGAGTATCAGTACAGTGTCCTTCCCTTCAAGTGCTCCAGAGCCTGTTGGGTCTTCAGGTCAACTGGAAGAGAGTAAGCTCGCCCACGGGCTGAGTATCTCTTTTTCAGGTTTGGAGACGGACTCGGTCTAACACGTCTCTCCAATGAGAATGTGTTCAGCTGGTGTTTGAAGTGAGAAAGGGTCCCACTGAAAGAACTTTCAGAGGCTCCTGGGGTATATGGTAGTTGCAGCCATTGGCTTCCTCCATATGTGACCGCTTCAGCGCTAGCTTCATGATCGAGTCCCGAGGTGACCGTGGCAGAGCAGCTCACCCTGTGTGACTATAGTTCATCCCGGTCTGCTGCCAAACCCTCTTCAACAGAGGGGCCATGTACAAAGGGCGTGTTTTAACGGGGGCCTGGGCGACCCTCGACTACACGGGCATTCGTGCCTCGAGTTGTTAGACATTGCGACCGTTGCGAAACAAGCTTCCCTTGCATGTCACAACTCACCCGTCACCTCCTCCTTGGAGTCAGAAGCTTCTGAGGACGCTTTGTTCCACTCTTTCTGCTCTACTCAATCGTGCCGCCATCGAGCCTCACGACAGTTATAGCCAGGGCAAGTGGAGACTCCATCCCCTGGGTCCAGCTGGGTCATGACCATTCCGGGGGCACTCAGTGGCCCCTCCGGTTTCGTCTTCCTGCCAGTGTTTGTATAAACCGAGCGGACTACCCTTGGACAAACACTGGCTCTCAGCTGCCCCAGGGGTCCGCAGAAATGCGTTTAACCCCAGTGAGCCTTCTAAAAGCGACTGCGACTCGTGGTCGCCTGGCGCCTGCTCAAGTCAGTGAATTCATCACACTTCCTGTTGAGCAGAAGTGCTCCTGAAACTCAGTGAAGTTCGTCGCACTCAGGTGTTGAGCAGCAATGCTCCTGTAGCTCAGTGAGTTCGTCACACTCAGGTGTTGAGCAGAAATGCTCCTGTAGCTCAGTGAATTCACCACACGCAGTGCTGAGCAGAAATGCTCCTGTTGCTCAGTGAAGCTCTTCGTACTCAAGTGTTGAGCAGAAATGCTCCTGAAGCTCAGTGAGTTTATCACACTCAGGTGTTGAGCAGGAATGCTCCTGAAGCTCAGTGAGTTTATCACACTCAGGTGTTGAGCAGGAATGCTCCTGAAGCTCAGTGAGTTTATCACACTCAGGTGTTGAGCAGGAATGCTCCTGAAGCTCAGTGAAATTATCACACTCAAGTGCTGAGCAGAAAATGCTCCTGAAGCCCAGTGACCTTCACATGTTGTGTTGAGCAATGCTCCTGTCTTTCTGCGCCCGTCGCTTGCACCTATGTGCCAGGTCAGGAGAGGAACAGGTCTTCATAGTTGCCCCTTATTGGCCCAACTAGACCGGGTTCCCGTCGACAGCCTTCCTGACTTCCCCTGAAAACTCTTTCAGGGACGGGGCACGATGGCACCCGTGTTCTTCCCCCGGAGATTCCGGGCGGTCTAATACATCTGAACGCGGAGGTTCGGGTGGCTATCACACGGAACATGTGATAGTTACCATCACTTCTGCGAGCACCCCCTAGAAATGGGTAGCGTGCTTACACCTTTTGAAGTGGAACCTAGTCGTTGAGTGCGTCTTCTCTCCAGAGGAGATCCTGAAAGCTTTCGATCACTCCAGTGCTCTCTTTCCTGCAAAATGGGTTGAGTAGGCTGTTTTCCTTCACCCTCAAGATGATGTTGCCTCGGTGTTTAAACGACGCTCATCGTGTTGCAGAAGTGTGCAGAAGCACGTTCTGATCGTCAGGTTCCTGAGGAGCAAGGTTTTGTAAATCCTTGCGTCCCTCTTTATCCTCTTGGGCCTTGTCCCTGGTGCGACTGCACTGCAGAGACCGCCCCTGAGCCACTGCAGGCAGAGAGTTAAAAATACTGTTATATCAGTTCTCCTGCTCGCGTGGTCTCTACTAGAGGGTAGGGACTTGCTCGCTTTCGGTCAACGTATTGTGCCTGGAGTCTGGGCCGGCTAACTCTCACGCGCTGAGACCCCGGCTCGGATTGTGCCCAAGGTTCCTACCTCTCCCGTAATAGGAGCAGGTGGTGAGCCTGCAAGCGCTGCCCTGGAGGAGGCAGATCCAGCCCTGGCTTCTCTGTCCGTTCGCTTGGACGTGTACAGAACGCAAGCCATAGACCTCAGACCAGCTCTACAAATATCTGTTGGAATTCAGCAGAGAGGGAAGACTGTTTCCATGCAAAGTTGCACTTAGTGCTTGCCTTCATTTCGGTAAAATCCGAGATGCAACATGTCCACTTAGGTGTTGAGCTCCTCTATGATGAGTGTAAAGTGCTCCGCCTGGAAGTTGACGATATGCTTTGCTAAACAGATTCTAGAGTTGGGGGCTGGACGACACCTAGTTGAACCGCTGCTTCCCGTGGGCTCCCTTCTCATGAAGCCAGTTTCACCGTGAGCCCAGTTCAAGTGTCGGCTTGCTGCGCCATTCCCCTCCTATGGACTGGATACGTGCGCCTTTCTACTCCAGTTGAGTTCCCTTAAAATTGAACCCTGTTGAGTTCCTCCACACCCCTCCGACGTCGGACGTGCGGAACGTCTGGTGTTAGGCCTACCACTCGTAAGCAGTGTGGAACCTGTGTTAGGCTGGGTCCATATGTTGCGGTCCCTACGGCGACCCCATATCTGTATTCTTCCACGATACGGCTCCCTGCGGTGAGCCCGTGTCTTCCCTCGGCAGAGTCTCTCTGCCGTCACTGTCCGGTGTGTCTCCCCCCGTCTTAGGCTGGGGCCACCCCAGTGACATTCCATATGTTAGACTGCCCGGTTTCCGCCCAGCTCATATGTGTATTCTCCACGTTACCTCCCTCTGGGTTGGATGTGGCTTCCGCAGCGTCCCTTCCTTCCAATGTACGGGGAACGCTTTCACAGTGGTCCTATAGGAACAGCAGTGACTTCCCTGGCCTAAGCCCTGTCCTTCCCCGCCTTAGATTTGCGGGGGCATCAGGAGGCTTTGGTTTAGGCACTGGAAGGTGGCAGCGTTAGTGGCGTTTTCAATGGTTATCCCCATTCAGTCGACCGTCGACTACGTCTGACGTTATCGACTGAAAGGGAACGTCCTGGTTGCGTATGCAACCCACCGTTCCCTGAAGGAGGGAACGGAGGACGTAGTCCCCTTGCCACTACCGCTGGACCACCGCTGACCCCGGGTTACTCTCGGCTCCTCAGCGAAAAAGGCAACTAGTGCGTGCATCCACTTCCGTATTTATACCCGCGCCGCGGGGGCGGAGTGTGTGATGCGAATCACGCACGCCAATTACATTGGCTCGTTCAATAGTACTCGAAGAGGATAGGCTCTCTAGCGAGATCCCCATTCAGTCGACCGTCGACTACGTCCTCCGTTCCCTCCTTCAGGGAACGGTGGGTTGCATACGCAACCAGGACGTTTTGCATGTTCATAACACAGCCGCTTAATATTGTGAATTGATTGTTGTGCCTGTTTACGTGTGAGATTGATAGCACACTGCTATTATACTTGGTAGTTTTAATCCCTACAACTCATGTCCCAGCTGCATTGTGTCAATTTATCCAACACCATTTCCCACAATTCCTAAGTAACGCGCCCATAATTTCTACGCAGCTGCTAGTTGACGAGAAAATGAAGCGCTATTTTCAAGTGATCCATGAAAACCCCAAACGAGCCAGCGAGGAAGAATCGACAGAAGCAATTTTACCAAATCAAAGGGAGAAACAAAAACGAAAATTTATAGATATAACCCAGAGTAAAAAAGGATTTTCCGTGGTTAACTTTCGATGCTGACCAACAGGAGGCCCCAGAAAAGATTAAAATAGACAACCCCTTTGTGATGGGTAACAGCATTTTTAAAAAGGATAACAAAAAACTTTTCCCAGCGTCATCTGCTTGCAAGAGATGCATTTCTAAACTAAAGAAATAATACAACTGTTGACAGTATTAGTCTCATAGAGGAGTGTCATGGGATAGGTTAGTGCTAGTTTGCAAACAAGAGTTTTTATTTAGTGATGTTCTGCACATAAATCTGTTCTACTTTGATGTGTAATGTTGAGATGTAAGAGGTGTTGTGTTTCTGCACTCTTCCATTTTTAGCAAATAAATAAAAAAAACAATTTTTTTGATGGTTTGTATTTTTTGTGCACTTTATGGAACATCAATGGTTCTTTAAGTGATGAACTCCATTACTTGTATTAGTTTTCAGGGATGATAACAGATGTTGTATACTTGTGCTACAACTGTTTGGCCTGTGCTACAAAACTTTCAACCTCTGTAGCACCAGTGCTATGTGCAAAAAAAGTTAATGTACAGCCCTGGTACAGGTCTCGAAAACATTTCAAGCCGAAAGAGATGGGGGAAACATATGATTTTCCAATAGTGGTGTAAGGAACTCAGCTTTTTGGAAATATTAATAATCAATAATATCTTGTTATTATTAATTATAAATATTTGGGTCAGTTAATTGGATTAACTTGATGTGGCTGAATTAATATTACAATCAATCAAAGGGTATCTTCCAGGGCCACAGAAGAATAATTATTTCTTCGCCTGTACAGCACTTTGAGCCAGTAGCAAAAACCGTGATCGTAAAGTGACTTGTATTGCAAACAAAACAGAACCAAATACATATTATGTACAAGTTTTATTAACTAAATATAGATATTTATATGAATATTGTAACAATGTTCAGGGAAGAAGGAGGCGGGAACCGGCGAACAATCAAAATAAACTTTATTTAAAATAAAACAAACAAACTAAAATACCGCCAGCAGCCCCTCGCGGACGACTGCTGGCTTACCCAAAATAAAACATAACGGCCAGCAGCCCCTCGCGGACGACTGCTGGCTAAAATAAAACACAAATACAAAAATCAGAACAACTAAAATCAGGCCTGTTCCTCTCTCGATCATCAATGTCGTCGCTCCCCCTTTATGCTTCCGCTCCTCCGTGAGAGATGCGAGACCGGTGTGCTACACAGGTGTTGCTCATTAGCAATCGCACCACCGGCCTCGCGCCATTCTCTCACGTCCCTCGGCCGTCCCTCGCCACATACCCCCATCGCCCCTCACAGGCCGGGGGGCACCCACGAGCCTGTGCCTACTCCCCCCCGGCGGCGGCGAACCCTGGGGGGTATGGACTGACAAGCCGAGGGAAACGGAGACGGAAGCATGAGGAGCGACAGATCGAGAGAGGGGAGAGAAAAAAAAAAAAAAAAAAAACTTGGTCCGGTTCCCACAACGCGCTGCCATCTGGTCCCCCACCAGCTGGGCGATCTCCTCCGCGGTGCCTGGCGGTGACGCTGGATGGCCCTCGGTGGACGGCTCGACGCTGCTCCGCCGCCCGGTGGACGGCGACGGCTCCTCGGGTGCCTTGGGCAGACGGCAGGAGTCCCCCGCTCCCTGCTCCTCCCCATCTTTGGTGGACGGCAGCAGGCTCCGGCCCACGGCGAGCGGCGGCGACTCCTCCTCTCCCTCCCGGATGGCAGCCGCCCCTCCAATACCCAGGCGGCCGGCAGCGAGCTCGACCGCCCAACCGGCAACTCACTCCAGCGCACCGCCTCGAGCGTCCATGGCCGCGAGTCCCCCGCTCCCTGCTCCTCCCCTCCCCGGTGGATGGCAGCAGGCTCCGGCCCACGGCGAGCGGCGGCGACTCGCGCACCCGCTCGATGGCACCGCGGATTCCCCACAGCGGCGAGGACTCTCTGACAGCGCGTTCCTCCCTCTTCCCGGGTTTCGGCACCAGTGTAACAATGTTCAGGGAAGAAGGAGGCGGGAACCGTTGAACAATCAAAATAAACTTTATTTAAAATAAAACAAACAAACTAAAATACCGCCAGCAGCCCCTCGCGGACGACTGCTGGCTTACCCAAAATAAACATAACGGCCAGCAGCCCCTCGCGGACGACTGCTGGCTAAAATAAAACACAAATACAAAAATCAGAACAACTAAAATCAGGCCTGTTCCTCTCTCGATCATCAATGTCGTCGCTCCCCCTTTATGCTTCCGCTCCTCCGTGAGAGATGCGAGACCGGTGTGCTACACAGGTGTTGCTCATTAGCAATCGCACCACCGGCCTCGCGCCGTTCTCTCACGTCCCTCGGCCGTCCCTCGCCACAAATATAAATAAACTAAACAACATACACACATGAATACATAAATAGGTTAGTGATAGGATGAAATTGGAAACCGGAAGAGGGTCTATGAGAAGAACCATCAGAATTTTATTTTCACATTTCATTGAATTGAATACTTGCATTTGTAATGGGAACAATTCTTGAAGTTGTTGAAAATTGAAGTCGTTGATGGTTCCGGCAGTGTCAAGTGGAAGTTGGTTGAGCGTTCTCTTTCTCCAGGAACGCATGGCTAGTTTGGTCAAGGCCTGGGGCCCTGTTGAGGCCACGCCGAGCACCCAGGAGAAGTGAGGAAGTCGGAAGGATGGGTGATTGGAGTCGTTGTTGGTTGGAGTCTTTGTTCCAAAACTCCTGAGATTGTCCTTGGTTCTTTGTGAGAGAGTCTTCTCTCTCCTGCCTGAGCCCACCTCTGGTTGGAATCGAGGCCTGCTGGGCCCTGGAGCCCCCGTGGAGGGGGAGGGGGTTCCCCAGTATCACCAGAACAGTGTTGCGGCTGGATGAAAGAACTAAGATAGGAAGGTCACATGTGGACTGTCTCTAATAAAGCCTGGAAAAGATCCTCCCCTAAGGGTTGAACTCGACCAATCAGAAAGGTGACATGTCTGAGAGGGAAAGTGGCTCTTAGTTGATTTACGGTTCTTTGTCCCTAGCATGATTATACCATCATTAATGCTCAGGTAGCTATAACACATCCACACTGCATTCTAGAAGAAGGTGATGTACATCAAAGTGTGAGTCATTAAATGAGGATTAATTAGGTAGGAGGCATGATACAGGTGAGGTTACATTGATCGTTAGTTGGTTGTATACCAGGATACATACCATAATATATACCTAATAGTACACGAGACAGTAAACCATTTACACTGTTTCTTTCACAGTTTTATGCATGTTCATTTATAGATCAGTTAGTCTATGATTAATGCAGCAAAGTCTGTTTTAAAGAGGGTTTCTGTTTCATAGTCTCTCTCTTTGAGTATGTGGCCACATTCCTCGGAGGTCGTAAAATCTCCTTATCATGCCCTGTAACATGACACTGTTTCTGCCCTTGTGTTTGTTCATTTGGGCTGTGTGAGGAGTTCCATAAACCTTTGTGTATAATGAATAATTAGTATGTGTCTGATTGGTCCATACCCTACAGTGGCATCAATGTTGAGACATGAGTCCCTCTGCTCTCTTACAATCTACGGAGCAGGCTGCAGTCTGCAGTCAGCGTTTTAACCATAGCTTGAGATGGTTGTTCTTTCTCCTGGTAAATCAGATATTCGATCACATTATATCCAATAATTGGCTCTTCTGCCACACCAGATGTTTCCGCTACCAGCAATGGCACAAGAAGCTCTGTGCTGGATATGCCAGAGGGCTCCAGCTGGAACTTTACTTCGATCCATCCTCTGAAAGGAATGTCCATCTGATTTACAGCCTTTCCAGTCAATGTCCCTGGTCCCAGGATCTCCTCTGTGTCCCTTACTTTTGTGTGAGGTAGATGTTCTTTGCGCCACTTGTCATTGATCAGGCAGACCTGTGAGCCTGTATCTCATAATGCTTGCTTGGGGACACCATCCAGGAAGCAATTGACAGTGCATTTCTTCCCTATCAAGCTCAGCAGTTGAGCTTTACGCTTAGGGGAAAGGTGGGCAGCATAGATGGACCCCTCCAACCTGTCTGAGTTTGCAGAGTGCTGCTGTACCTTTTCTTTTTGTACCATATGCTTTATAGTTCGGCAGAGCAGCTCGCTGGTGTTGCCACATGGTCCACCTTGTCTCTAACTCTGGGTGTGAAGTTCTGTTGGATCCATTATCATCACTTGATCCACATTCACTGTATGCCGTGGTGCCCTACAGCCCTTAGAAAAGTGTCCCGGCTGACCACATTTAAAGCAGTGATTACATTGCTCACCGTTTCCATTGTCTTGACACGATTTACATATCTTCTTGGAGGGGGGGAGGCTATGACGGAAAGATGGTTGCGATTCCCGGATGCTGTTTTTGATTTACGTTATCTCCTCTTTCAACTGTTTGACCATTTCAAACAATTCAGCCTCACGTTTGGATGTGTAGCTCTGGGCCCTCGGTTCTTTCCCTCTGGCTGCTGCACCCTCCATGAGTTTTTGTCCATCTGCTGCTTCTCCCAATCTTTGAAGTACCTGGACATCGGCATGGAGCTCATTTACTTTAGTCACTTTTGTATATGTATTCTTCTTTTGCTTCTGTTGTCTCTCATTTTCAATACCTGCAGCCTCATTTAATTTCTCAATGAGCTCTTTATCATGATGGACTGATTTTCCAGATCAGCATTAAACTGGAATTTTATGTGGTCACTTGTAAGTCCGGTACTGACAGATCGCAAGAATTTCTTTAGGATGAGTTCAGCACTGTACTGTTCCTCAGCCTCTCCATCTTTGGAAGCGATTAGTAGCCTCTCTTTTAGTTCTATGGCTCTGAACAAGAAGTTTTAGGGTGATTCATGACTGTCTTGTGTGATGTTCACCAGCTTGTGATACAAATCTGTGGGGCTATCCTCTTTAAAATGGCCCTTAAGTAGGGCTGGGCAAGTGGCTAAAAACTCATATCTCGGTATTTTTTGGTTAAATGGCGATATATGATATGTATCTCGGTACTTTCTACGTTTTTCTATTTGGATAAAGAAAATCTGTATTTATTAAAAAAAAAAAAAATTCACATCCTGCTCAATGATTTTCAAAAAAATTTGGTATTGAAGGAAATGGAAACAAATATAGTGAATGTAATGTAGGCTATGCAATATATTATGTGCAAAAAGGTGGTTAAAATCACATTACATTGTAACATTACAAACTAAAAACAAATATAATTCTTTTGTTTTTAAAATGACTTAAGGCTAAACTAAAAATGAAAATAAAAAACAAAAGCACAAACTAATTATATTAGCCTGCATTTGATTACACCATTATAATGGTCACTTTCATAAAAATATACTTGTAGGTTTAAAATTCCACATATGGCACATTTATTGTCTCCAACAACAAATATTTTAGCAATAGCCTATGTTTATTTTAGTCAGAATTATTGCGCTACTATTCTATTGTGCTCGTCTGTTAGGTGCGCACGCGCGCGGCGGCGCTCATTAACGGAAGCTTGAATTTTAGCGGAGATTCACTTGCAGAAGCTCGTCCTCTCCTGACAGTGAAATGGACATATTTGTTTGATTTTCTAACATTTACAGATGGAGAATATACCTGTGAAATGTAAGTTAAGCACTGAGGAAAGCACCACGTCTCAAACGCATTAAACAGCGCAAGTATTTATCTGTCAGTCAGCAACAGTCTCTGTCAGAGCATCTGACAGGGCAAGCTGCTTTAAACTTGTTAGCTATATCTTACCAGTTATTTTAAAGCGCTTAATATAAGCTTGTGTCATGTTTAGGACAAATTGTAGACTACCATGTAGCCTACTTTCACTCCAGGAGCTCACACTGCGTCCTCCGCTATTTTTCAGATGTGCTCGTATCAAACTACTGTATCGATATAAACGGTATTGCCTCATTGCATATCGTGGGGATAAAACATATCGATATATTGTACAAACTCTATATACCGCCCAGCCCTACCCTTGAGTATGGTTTTTAATTGGAGAAGGGTCAGATGACTTTTCATTTCTAACATATCCCGGAGGTTAAGACCTGGACTGATGGCCCTCACCACTGCATCCACAATTTCTGTCTCCGTATGGCCTTTCTGCACTCCACTTTCAATCTGATGCATCAAATTTGTGTAAGACTAAAAACTACTAAAAAATCTAGTTTTAAATATACTTCTTTTGAAGTGTTGGTGCTTAATGTAAAAATATATAATGTAAACGATAAATCAAGTTTGAGAATTCTGCTGGCAGCTGTATACAGGCCACCAGGGCACCATAAAGATTTTATCAAAGAATTTGCTGACTTTCTATCAGAATTAGTATTGACTGCAGATAAAGTCCTAATTGTTGGTGATTTTAATATACATGTAGATAATGGAAAAGATGCAATGGGATTGGCATTTAAAGACATTCTTATCTCTATTGGAGTTAGACAACACGTGTCAGGACCTACTCATTGCCGTAATCATACTCTAGATCTAATATTATCACATGGAATCAATGTTGATGCTGTTGAAATTCTGCAGCAGAGCGACGACATCTCAGATCATTATCTAGTCTCATGTAAATTACATTTAGCCAAGGCTGCAAAGCCAACTCCGTGTTACAAGTATGTTAGACCTATCACTTCTGCCACTAAAGATTGCTTTAGCAATAATCTTCCTAATCAGTTTCATCATCTCAGCATCCCAGATAGCTTAGAAGAACTTGATATTGCAACAGAAACTTTTAACTCTCTCCTTTCCAGCACTTTAGACACAGTTGCTCCGTTGCGCTTAAAGAAGATTAAAGAAAATAGTCCAACGCCGTGGTACAACGAGCACACTCAGGCCCTTAAGAGAGCAGCCAGAAAAATGGAGCGCAACTGGAAGAAAACAAAACTAGAGGTATTTCGGATTTCATGGAAGGAGAGCTCGATTGCTTACAGAGAGGCTTTAAAACCTGCTAGATCTGCTTATTTTTCAACCCTATTAGAAGAAAATAAACAATCCTAGGTATTTATTTGAAAAAGTGGCTACACTAACGAAAAAGAAAGCTTAAAGCCCAGAAGTTTCCAAGAAACACAGCAGTAATGACTTTATGAACTTCTTCACTTATAAGATTGATAATATTAGGGACAAAATTATAACTATGCAACCGTCTACTACAGCATCGCATCAGGGAGTGCATTATAGTCTCCCTGAGGTAAAATTTGATTCATTTGTTGCCATAGGAGAGGAAGAATTTTGCAAACTCGTTAATTCATCTAAATCGACAACATGTATGTTAGACCCTATACCGACTAAACTACTGAAAGAGATGCTTCCAGAAGTCAAAGATCCTCTTCTTAACATCATTAATTCATCTTTGTCTCTAGGATACGTACCAAAAACCTTTAAGCTGGCTATGATTAAACCGCTTGTTAAAAAAACGCAACTTGATCCTACAGAATTAGTCAATTACAGGCCGATCTCAAATCTACCTTTTCTATCAAAGATATTAGAAAAAGCAGTATCCTCACAACTGTGTTCCTTTCTTGAAAGAAATGATATCTGCGAGGATTTCCAGTCAGGATTTAGACCGCACCATAGCACTGAGACAGCTCTCATTAGAGTCACAAATGATTTGCTCTTATCATCCGATCGTGGTTGTATCTCTCTATTAGTGTTACTTGATCTTAGTGCTGCATTTGACACCATTGACCACAACATTCTCTTAAATAGACTAGAAAACTAAGTTGGCATTAGTGGAATTGCATTAGCATGGTTTAAATCATATTTATCTGACCGTTATCAGTTTTTAGCAGTAAATGAAGAGATGTCTTATCGATCACAAGTTCAGTATGGCGTACCACAAGGCTCAGTTCTCGGACCGCTGCTTTTCACTCTGTACATGCTACCTTTAGGAGATATCATTAGGAAACATGGAATTAGCTTTCACTGTTATGCTGATGATACTCAGCTCTATATTTCTTCCAAACCTAACGAAACTCACCAATTCACAAAATTATCGGAATGCATAGTTGATATAAAAAATTGGATGACTAGTAATTTCCTACTACTAGATTCTGAAAAAACAGAGATTCTAATAATTGGACAAAAAACTTCCACACGTAATAACCTAGAATACTGTCTAACACTTGATGGCTGCTCTGTTAAGTCTTCGTCGTCAGTTAGGAACCTGGGTGTGCTCTTTGATACCAATCTTTCATTTGAAAGTCACGTGTCTAGTGTCTGTAAAACCGCATTTTTCCATCTTAAAAATATATCTAAATTACGTCATATGCTCTCATTGACAAATGCGGAACAACTAGTTCATGCGTTCATGACATCAAGGCTAGATTATTGTAATGCTCTACTGGGTGGTTGCCCTGCACGCTTAATAAACAAACTACAGCTAGTTCAAAACGCAGCCGCTAGAGTTCTTAACAGAACCAGGAAGTACAACCATATTAGCCCAGTTCTGTCAACACTGCATTGGCTCCCTATTAAACATCGTATAAATTTTAAAATATTGCTGATTACTTACAAAGCACTAAATGGTTTAGCTCCCCAGTACTTGAGCGAGCTCTTAACGCATTATAGTCCTTCACGTCTATTGCGATCTCAAAGTTCTGGCCAGTTGATAATACCTAGAATATCTAAATCGACTGCTGGCGGTAGATCCTTTTCCTATTTAGCACCAAAACTTTGGAACAATCTTCCTAACATTGTCCGGGAAGCAGACACAGTCTGTCAGTTCAAAGCTAGACTAAAAACACATCTCTTTGACATAGCATTCACATAACACTCTATAGACTTCTATAATTCAATATTAGGCTGCTTAGATTAGGTCAGCCGGAACTGGGAACCCTTCCCTTAAATCCTGATGTACTCGTTACATCATAAGAAGAATGGCATCTACGCTAATTTTAGTGTCTTTGTTTATCCCGAGGTTTTCCCGCAGCCTGCCGGATCCAGGCCGTTTCCAGATCTGACGAAGGACTTTCACCTGGACCTGATGAGAATGCAGTGCTGAAGTGCCAACTAGCCTCTCCCTATGGAGGATCCCTATACCACTCTACAGATAAAGCGTTGTGGAATTTTTCGGTTCGCGTACCTACCCAAAGTGATAAGATAAAATAAAATTCTGCATCAAAATTTATAGACAAGACAAGTAGTTTGTTTAGGCATGGTTTGTAAGGAATTACAAACCTGCGCACATATATTCAAACGCACATAACTATAGAATCAATTCTTAATGCGCATGTGAACGCTATCAGCGTCTATCACAGGTTCACGTTTAAAGTCTGTTTAGAGAGAACGGTGTCGTCTTAGCGGCCCCTAATTTAATAACAAATGATAATTTAGACGGAAGTGAATCAATCAAAACTAACTTTAGCTGGAAAAAACATTTTTCAAGAACCACTATAAAACTAAACCAATCTCTGTTATCTTAAATTATATGTTTATCTCTGTAAAGCTGCTTTGAAACAATCTACATTGTTAAAAGCGCTATATAAATGAGGATGACTTGACTTGACTAAGACAGACGATCTTTCTGACCCATCTTTCTGACCTCTCGCCGAGTTTATCTTGCAACTGCCAAAGATCCATTTTAGCTTTTGCGCTGCCCTCTCACTCACGCGCTCACTGCTGCAGCCACTCCGTCTATTTCTCTCTGTTGCTCGCGCTGCTGTTCACATTCCTTGAAATTCCCCGTACGGGCCACCAATTTTTTTACACACAAGATCCACACGTGAGTTTTATGAAGAATTTAGGTTGGGTTTTTATTTCAGGAACACTTGCAACACCCCAAAAACACTCTCGGTTACAAAAGCAACAACAACGCTTTTCGGCAATTGTCTCGCGATACCCTCTTTCAATCTCGCAACCTTTTCAGATCTGCCTTCTCAATCTCGTCTGCCAAGCTTTCAGCTTAAAAGTCACAGACGGAAAATGTACTGTACTTCCTACTGTGCAGATAGAGCATGAAAGGAACAGATACATTCAATATAAAATAAACATAAGACATCAACCAAAAATACAGAAAAATTAAACAACAACTGTGGAATAAAGTTGACTTGTTTAAATACACTGAAATTAAATAGAATAGTATTTAAAATGAATAATGGGGGGGGGGGTACAGTACTCATTACACCATTACATAGGCGTTATGAAGCTAAACACAATTTTTTTTAAACGAAATTAAAAAGTTTCAAAAACAAAACCAAAACACTAGCCAAAAATCACCAATTTTGTATTGCGACGTACTGGGAGTCTTTTAGCCAGTACAGATTGTCTCTTGGCCCAGGAAAAATGGTAGAACTCTCTGAACTTAAATGTGCCCAAGAGATTGCTTCCAAACTAGGAGTGGTAATGTCAGAAGCTGTCTATTCTGTAAAGTGGATCAAACACCATGACACAGAGTATTGCCCTGACTTTATTATCTGTACAGAATTAGCTTGTGAGATGCCATTGTTTTGTAAGATCATTGCTGTGTAAGACGAAAATGTGTTGTTGTGTTGTAACACTGATGGAAACTGTTTTGATGACCATTACCATGCATTTACAGTAGGGGTGTCGAAATTAATCGTTTCTACGATGCACCGCGATGCAGACGAGGACGATTCGGTTTCGGTTCAGTAATAGACCATAACCGGTTATAATGTACTGATGCTTTTCTGACGTCATTTATCACGCATGTGCTTTGTCGCGGTAGCCGGTAGCATACACTGGCAGAGGGAGGCAAGACGCGAGTGCGAATTAAACATTCTTTCTTACATACATTTACATACATACATTACATGCGCATGCAAGTTACATGCGCTTCTTGAGGCACACACACGCAAGGTCTCGCTCTCTCCCTCTCTCTGCTGTGCGCGCGCTACACGGTTTGAACTAGTGCTGGGCGGTAAACCGGTTCAAACCGAAAACCGGTTTATATTTTCGTCACGATATTGATTTTGAATAAACCGCCATACCGGTGTATTTAATTACACAACGTTCGGAACGAACGTTACGCTGCGCGACACTGTTTCAGACGGACCCTTTACAATGTTGCACTTCTAAGCAGCGACGAGTGAGGGTAAACAAACAGCAGTGCTCTGTTACGTTACATGGACGATGGATGCTGAGCGCATTATTGTAGCGCGAAAGTACATTAATATAGACGCTAAGATACACGCTGCTCTTGTTAAAATAGGTCTATTTTCTCTGGGCTCGCTCAGAGAATCCTGCACTTAAAACGTGTTCAGTGCAATCGCGAATCTCTCCTCTTCCCCAGCTAACAATTTTAGGTTATAAGAACGTTTTCATAACGTTCCCATTAAGTTATAATAACGTTATTTCTGAATGTTCTAGGAACATTCAAAATGTCCAGTTTTTTAGACGTTGTATTAACGTTATTTCTTGGTTATAAGAACTCTATTCAAAACGTTATAAGAACGTTCAATTCTCCAGTTATATAAACGTTGTATTAACGTTCTTGCTTGGTTATAAGAACATCATTCAAACGTCATTAGAATGTACAATTCTCCCGTTATATAAACGTTGTATTAACGTTATTTCCTGGTTATAAGAACTTTATTAGAACGTTAAGAAATAACAATTTTAGGTTATACTGGGCGCTATTCTATTCTACAATATTCACTAATGACAGTAAAATAGACCATCCTAAGTCAATTTACTGCAGTAATTCCTCTCAACCAGTAGAAAATGCTTTGAACACCTGATTATTCATGAAAAAAAAAAAACGTCATAAACCGGAAAACCGGCATAATTTTGAAAAAAAACGTGATATAAATTTTTGGTCAAACCGCCCAGCATTAGTTTGAACATACATTCACGTAGCCTTTCGGGAGAGTGGATACATTTCCCGGGACAGGTTATTAAAAGATAAATCGGGACAAACCGAGACAGATCGTGAGCTTAGAATTATAAGGTTCTATCTCCGTTTAGGGTAGTTCTGAGATATTGAGCATCAAAGTTTTTACATCCCAGCTGGCAAAACTGTTATGTAGTAAAATCTTCTATTATAGCTCAACAAGACCATCACCCTACAGGTACTTTGAGAATAAAATATCAAAATCCTGGCACATTTGGAAATGGGATTTTTTAAGATGACCCAAATGGAGATAGAACCTTATAAGTCTGAGAGCTCTGATTCTGTTTGGAATTATAAGGTTCTATCTCCACTTTTACAAATAAAACCCCACATTTCAAAGAATAAATGTATATAACCATTGATTTTAATCATTTTATATATTTATAATACAAGCACACAGCTTGTAGTATATACTATACTATAATAGTATAGTATCAAAGCCAAGCAAGTTTGTAAGAAAAAAAAATATTTTTATTTTCAAAGAACATGGACATGGAATAATTACACAATACTACACCCCACTCCTCTGTACTGTAAAAACATTTAGGATGTTTAATGTAAGCATCTTACATTAAAAACGTTTAATTTAGTAGATTAACACACAAAATATTGTAACATCATGAAAGTTATGTTTATCATCCCTTTCCACCCTGTGCTCTGAAACATTTTAAAAAGACGTGTTCATTTAATTGAAAACATTCTAAACACACTTCTAATCAATAATGTATTGTTGTAATTCATTAGATTCTTTTTTAAATCCTCCACCCTGGACACCCCCCACCCCCTATTAGTTCTGTTCGCTCTCAGAAGGACACGCAAGAACGACAGTGGGCTGTAAAACTCTGAGCTTGCCATTGCCTTTTCGATGTTGCTATGCATGTTGTCTACTTCTTGGACCGCCGAGTGGCCAGGCGTAGAATATTTCATTGTGATCTTTTGGATTTTGGTATTTCTTGACAAGAACTCAATGATTGCAAAAGACATAATGGAATTTCTATTTTGTGGCACACAGCTGTCACTCCATGTGACTATCTCAGTTACCTCAGGATGGTCTTGAACAACTCTTTCAAGGATTTTGACTATGGCACTTGCCATGTCATTCCCTCCTCTACCTGACATGGCCTCCGTCCACACAGCACAATACCCTTTCTTAGTAAGTGAGCTGTGGGCAGTCATATTATATAGATTCATCTTCCTTTTATAAAAGAATGAACTAACCTCAGCTCGTGGACATGAGATGACATTTTCTAAATCAAAACAGACCGTAAGGTGCTGTTTATCATCTCTATCTCTTTGGCGCTCTTGGCGCATGGCATTTTTTTCATATACATGTTTATTGTGTGCATGCTCTTGGTGCTGGTTTAACAACCCCTGTTTTTGTGCTGCTTCATGTGCCTCACATTCATCACACCTGTCTGATTTGGGGACATGAAAATCAAGATTAAACTCTGTGTTAAATATAAATCTATAGTAAGACATTTTCACTGGTGTTTCATGTACAGCACATTTGATTTTATAGAGATCATACATCTTGGCCACATTTAGAGTTGGCTCCAGATATCGCTTTTGGGTGCAGGCACGACAGTAGTGTGACTCGACGACAGGGAAAGACCTAATGTGCTCCAGCACCTTCTCTTTTTTGTCCTCATCTATGTGTTTTTTAGGATGCTTTCCCCGTGCATCTGACTTTGGTATGCTAGTCTGGCATTTCTTTTGGTGTAAATTATACACTGTTTTCTGACTTATTGAAAGAGTACCTAGAAAAAAAGGCTTGCATACTCTGACTTTCTGTCCCTCTCCTATATCATGAAAATATTTGAGTGAGTGTGTACGACGTGAGTCGCCGCCACCACCACGTTGTCTCTCTTTGACATGGCACTCAGTTGTCATCATAATGTAGTCATATTTCCTGTCCTGATTCAGCCTGTAGTACCCTTCAAAACACCTCTCCCTCTCACCATAAGTGATTTTCCTGGCACAGTTAAATTTACAGGACACGGTGCAGTCCTTAAATGTTTTTATCTGTTTGGCTGGTTCTTTACCCTCTTGATAAAGCCTCTTTCTGCATACTGACTTCCATGATGATGGAGTGCTAACCCTTTTCCGACTCTTCCCTTGCTCTGGTCTCTGCTGTAACCCTACTGCTGGTGTATCTGCTGCCCTGGCCCTGGGTGTCTCTGCTACTGTCCCTCTCACTGTTGCTCTGGGTGTCTCTGCTACTGTCCCTCTCACTGCTGCTCTGGGTGTC
Source organism: Rhinichthys osculus (assembly GCA_029959095.1). Lineage (NCBI taxonomy): Eukaryota > Metazoa > Chordata > Actinopteri > Cypriniformes > Leuciscidae > Rhinichthys > Rhinichthys osculus. The sequence goes on along the minus strand of JARWKJ010000013.1, from coordinate 7,291,099 downwards.
TCTGCTACTGTCTCTGCTACTGTCCCTCTCACTGTTGCTCTGGGTGTCTCTGCTACTGTCCCTCTCACTGCTGCTCTGGGTGTCTCTGCTACTGTCCCTCTCACTGCTGCTCTGGGTGTCTCTGCTACGGTCCCTCTCACTGCTGCTCTGGGTGTCTCTGCTACTGTCCCTCTCACTGCTGCTCTGGGTGTCTCTGCTACTGTCCCTCTCAGTGCTGCTCTGGGTGTCTCTGCTACTGTCCCTCTCACTGCTGCTCTGGGTGTCTCTGCTACTGTCCCTCTCACTGCTGCTCTGGGTGTCTCTGCTACTGTCCCTCTCACTGCTGCTCTGGGTGTCTCTGCTACTGTCCCTCTCAGTGCTGCTCTGGGTGTCTCTGCTACTGTCCCTCTCACTGCTGCTCTGGGTGTCTCTGCTACTGTCCCTCTCACTGCTGATCTGGGTGTCTCTGCTACTGTCCCTCTCACTGCTGCTCTAGGTGTCTCTGCTACTGTCCCTCTCACTGCTGCTCTGGGTGTCTCTGCTACGGTCCCTCTCACTGCTGCTCTGGGTGTCTCTGCTACTGTCCCTCTCACTGTTGCTCTGGGTGTCTCTGCTACTGTCCCTCTCACTGCTGCTCTGGGTGTCTCTGCTACGGTCCCTCTCACTGCTGCTCTGGGTGTCTCTGCTACTGTCCCTCTCACTGCTGCTCTGGGTGTCTCTGCTACTGTCCCTCTCACTGCTGCTCTGGGTGTCTCTGCTACTGTCCCTCTCACTGCTGCTCTGGGTGTCTCTGCTACGGTCCCTCTCACTGCTGCTCTGGGTGTCTCTGCTACTGTCCCTCTCACTGCTGCTCTGGGTGTCTCTGCTACTGTCCCTCTCACTGCTGCTCTGGGTGTCTCTGCTACTGTCCCTCTCACTGCTGCTCTGGGTGTCTCTGCTACGGTCCCTCTCACTGCTGCTCTGGGTGTCTCTGCTACGGTCCCTCTCACTGCTGCTCTGGGTGTCTCTGCTACTGTCCCTCTCACTGCTGCTCTGGGTGTCTCTGCTACGGTCCCTCTCACTGCTGCTCTGGGTGTCTCTGCTACTGTCCCTCTCACTGCTGCTCTGGGTGTCTCTGCTACTGCCCCTCTCACTGCTGCTCTGGGTGTCTCTGCTACGGTCCCTCTCACTGCTGCTCTGGGTGTCTCTGCTACGGTCCCTCTCACTGCTGCTCTGGGTGTCTCTGCTACTGTCCCTCTCACTGCTGCTCTGGGTGTCTCTGCTACGGTCCCTCTCACTGCTGCTCTGGGTGTCTCTGCTACTGTCCCTCTCACTGCTGCTCTGGGTGTCTCTGCTCTGTCTCTGCTACTGTCCCTCTCACTGGGTGTCTCTGCTACTGTCCCTCTCACTGTTGCTCTGGGTGTCTCTGCTACTGTCCCTCTCACTGCTGCTCTGGGTGTCTCTGCTACTGTCCCTCTCACTGCTGCTCTGGGTGTCTCTGCTACGGTCCCTCTCACTGCTGCTCTGGGTGTCTCTGCTACGGTCCCTCTCACTGCTGCTCTGGGTGTCTCTGCTACTGTCCCTCTCACTGTTGCTCTGGGTGTCTCTGCTACGGTCCCTCTCACTGCTGCTCTGGGTGTCTCTGCTACTGTCCCTCTCACTGTTGCTCTGGGTGTCTCTGCTACTGGGTGTCTCTGCTACTGTCCCTCTCACTGCTGCTCTGGGTGTCTCTGCTACGGTCCCTCTCACTGCTGCTCTGGGTGTCTCTGCTACTGTCCCTATCACTGCTGCTCTGGGTGTCTCTGCTACTGTCCCTATCACTGCTGCTCTGGGTGTCTCTGCTACGGTCCCTCTCACTGCTGCTCTGGGTGTCTCTGCTACTGTCCCTCTCACTGCTGCTCTGGGTGTCTCTGCTACTGTCCCTCTCACTGCTGCTCTGGGTGTCTCTGCTACTGTCCCTCTCACTGCTGCTCTGGGTGTCTCTGCTACTGTCCCTCTCACTGTTGCTCTGGGTGTCTCTGCTACTGTCCCTCTCACTGTTGCTCTGGGTGTCTCTGCTACTGTCCCTCTCACTGTTGCTCTGGGTGTCTCTGCTACTGTCCCTCTCACTGCTGCTCTGGGTGTCTCTGCTACTGTCCCTATCACTGCTGCTCTGGGTGTCTCTGCTACTGTCCCTCTCACTGCTGCTCTGGGTGTCTCTGCTACGGTCCCTCTCACTGCTGCTCTGGGTGTCTCTGCTACTCTCCCTCTCACTGCTGCTCTGGGTGTATCTGCCTCTCCTGGCATGGCTACAAAAAATAATACAGCTGAGCATCATAATATAATTTACAGGAAAGTAACTAATGGTGAGACATACATTTTGTAGAATACTATCATCTATACCAGGACAATCTGCATGGCTTAACTGGTACTGGCTTAACATTAGGGCTGCACAATTAATCAAATTTCTAATCGCGATTACGATTATGGATGCCACGATTACGTAATCGTTCAAACCCGCGATTAAAGCCACTTACATTATTCTGGGTGGTGTGTTTAGAGCATGTTATGTTGTGAGAGGCGAATCATGACTTCTTCAGAGAACCCAGTACAATATGAACTACCAGAGACGTAAAGTGTAGGCCTACGCTAAAATAAAAAATCTCACCTCAGAAAAACGGACTTTTCCTCTTCTGTCAGCCTCTATACTGCAGTAGCGCGCACATTTCAATTACACGCGCTTTATCGCAAAGCGCTTCACTATATATAAAGCGTGAAAGAAACTACATGCAACGTCGTAACATTTTAAATTTAAAAAAAAAAAACCTTTGTCCAGATTCAGTTGCGGTCAAATGAGATGTTGTCAGTGTCATTATTTTATCTTTATTTTCATAACTTGTTACAAAATAAAAAAATCTCTCACCTCAGAAAAACGACATTTCATGTCCTGTCAGTCATACTGTGCCCGTAGGATGCAATCTTTAATTGCATGGCAAATGTGCTGATGCGTGCTGTATCACTTCACTAAAGCGCAAAAGAATTACGAGCATGCAACGTCGTAAATTTGTAAGTCATGAAATAATAGTAAAATACCAATAAATCACGTTATTGGTACGTCACGTGTTTTGCATGCAGGTATGATGTTCATTCTATTTATCAGGAGCAGTTTCCATGTTTCTTTAACGGTTCTTAAGTATTGTGTATCACCATGGTAGCCTAATTGTTGTTTCCATAACCTCAAAATGCCACTTATTGGTTATTTTGTATATTTTTAAATGATTGTGGTGGTTCATAACAAGATAGTCATAATCGTGCAGCCCTACTTAACATGGATAAATATTAGACAATGGGACCCACTGAGGCACTGTCCAGGACTACTACCATCATTTTCCTTACAAAGACTCAACAGGATAAACAGTCAAATAGGCCTAGAGATTAATGTACTTCTTAGTGTATGTTTGCCTACATAGTAGTGTCTAAAAACATCTGTGCAACTCAAGCATTCACTGCCCATCAAACCTGCAATAAAATAACCCCAGCAGTAGCCAAGAGAAGCTAAATATTCTTTATTATTACATGATCCAATATTATAATAATGTGTCAGTTCATTATTTTGTTTTATGACACTGAGAACATAGTTTGGGTATTGTACAAACAAAGCCACGGTAAATACAAGAGAAATTCCACCCATCTATAGAAGTACCAACCACTAGAATCTGCTGTCCTCTTTGCCGCGCCCACCTTTGGAGGACTTTCACCACTATCATCATTTCTGTAAAAAAAAAAAGTATTATTATCCTGATATAAATGGGGCAACTTTTATCAAGACACCAATAATCTAGCAAGCTTAAAAAGCTAGCAGCTTGCATTTATGGAAGGGGAGTACAGTTAGAAATTGGTGTTGTTAGCTAAGCTGCAGTTGCCCATCTACAAGGATACAAGGATGTTTATTTGTCACATACATAGATTTACAGGTGCAAAACTGTAAGTGAGCCGTTGGTGAGCTAGTAAGCTAATGCTAATGCTAACGTTCTCGAGCAAGCTAATACTAACGTTCGCAAACAAACCTTGGCAAACAAGCTGGTTTACATTAGCTAGCTAATGATATGTGCTTCAACTTACCGATCTCTTCTAGTGCTGGCGTCTGTACATTTGCGTCTTTTGGGCGCCATCGCCGGCTTCAAATGTCCAGTCCTTAGTGAGATGGAACCTTTTTATTTTATTAATAACTACTAACAAAATATTTTTTTTTACAAAAATAACACCACACAGGCATTAATAAACACCTAATGTATCAGATTATGTCAAAAACTCAATTTCGACCAAAAGTGGAGATAGAACCTTATAATTCTAAGCTCACGAGATGGCAACCCTTCCGCACCCGATGGTCAAATTACAATTGTGTTGTTACGCATGATTATAAATGGATGATCGTCTTCAACAGCAGACTCGGTGACGGTTGATGCGCGCGTCTCCAGGGTAACATTATACACTGATGAATGAGCGCTGCTTTTAAATGAACATTTCTTTAAAACAAAATTGATTTGACAGAATTTCATTTTCTTAATGGCATAAACAGGTTTTAGTCCCATGAAACTTAAACTGGAATGTCTCTGTTTTTGTCACTGCGACTTCCCGAACAGGCGAACACACACGCGCGCGCGCGCACGCACACATCACTTTTGAAGTAAAATTGAGGATGCGGTGCATCGCAATATCGAATTGAACCGAATCGATGACATGATAATCGTAACCGAACCGAACCGTGAGACCAGTGTAGGTTCAAACCTCTAATTTACAGTCAGACTGCATCCAGACAGAGTTTTTAAAGGGATAGTTCGGCCAAAAATGATATTTAACCCATGCATTACTCACCCTCAAGCCGTTCGAGATGCATATGTCAATCTTGTTTCAGACGAACACATTTTCAGTTATTTTAGAAAATGTCTTAGACCCTTCAGTGGATATAATGTGAAGCAATGGGGTCCACCTCCTTCAAGTCCCAAAATGTGCATACATCCTTCACAAAAGTAATCCATCCGGCTCCAGGGGGATAAACAAAGGCCTTCTGAGGGTAATCCGTGCGGTTTTGTCGTAAAAATATACATATTTAAAACTTTATAAATGAAAATATCTGACTTCCGGCAACGATCGACGCGCGTTCACGGGTGATGGAAGTCGGCGTATGCGTAGCGTAGGAACCGTCGGTTCAAAAAGATAGGGCTGTGACAAAAACTCAATATCCTCTTCTCTAATATCAAAATCGTCCGACATTTTCTTTTAAATACGCTAAATCAAATAACTCTTCACGGAAATCCTGAGTGGAGTTTTGTTTTGCTCTGCTCTTTGGCTGCGCTGGCGCGTTCGTTCTACGTCACGACGGTTCCTACGCTACGTCATACCTCGTACGCCGACTTCCATCACCTGTGAACGCGCGTCGATCGTTGCCGGAAGTCAGATATTTTCATTTATAAAGTTTTAAATATGTATATTTTTACGACAAAACCGCACGGATTACCCTCAGAAGGCCTTCGTTTATCCCCCTGGAGCCGGATGGATTACTTTTGTGAAGGATGTATGCACATTTTGGGACTTGAAGGAGGTGGACCCCATTGCTTCACATTATATCCACTGAAGGGTCTAAGACATTTTCTAAAATAACTGAAAATGTGTTTGTCTGAAACAAGATTGACATATGCATCTCGAACGGCTTGAGGGTGAGTAATGCATGGGTTAAATATCATTTTTGGCCGAACTATCCCTTTAAGGTAGTGAATGGTAATGAGCTGTGTTCTTTCAAACCATTTGATCTTCAGATGAAATATGGTACAACAGATTCTGCACTACATGTAGTGCCGTATTGCCATTTAAAGCAACACTATGTCGTTTTTGCGGTTTTTGCTCTCGGGGTCCCCCTACAGTTGGGAAACAGTATTGTCTTCTACTACTGTCGTAAATGGTTACACCAGGGGATACATATGTGCATTTGTTGACAAGCCGATACTGTCTTGAGTTCTCGCGGGCAGACTGCCAGCGTTGCGTGTGAAATGTCTTCATCCCAGGTACATTGGCATATATTTCAGCATGTCATATGAATATAATTTCATGGGTTTTATTTTTTTCAAACGTCAAAAGATCGCGTAGCTCACGTTTACAAGCCAGCCTCATTATAGTAGCCTATTGTCTACAGTTTTACATAACGGATATGCTAATTCAATTCAATGTTTGTGTGGTAGCTGGTAGGTAATAGCCATATATCGTCAATATTATAATATCAGCTACCATAGATGAATCTGCAAATTTGAAAATCGATTTGCATTATAGCCTGAGGCAAGACACTTTCACCAAAAAAATAAATAAACAAACATGATTATCAGCCTGCAGACATTAGGTATCCTGAAAGATTATTTATTATAACCATCGTAAACTAGCATGTTAGTGTAGCTAGTACCAGATTGATAATTCGCTACTCTACTAGCATTACTTGATTCATGAAGATAAATGGAGGACCAGATAGATTCCGTAACATGGCCAGGCCATGTTATTCAGCCTTTTACATTTCGCGCGGTAGTCAGCTCCCTGACTCCCTGATTTATTTATAAATTTATAAACACTTTATAGATGACTGACTGCTGCGCTTGTGACAGCGTGCATGTTACTGAAAGAACGAGCATAGAGAGAGAGAGCCGGTCGCGCGTGCGCACTCTCACCGTCTTCAAACTGTCTTGCTCTCCCTCCAATATTGATCCTCGTCCGGTCTTTTAAATTGTCACTCTCCTTTTTTCTTCTTTTAGTCTCCTCTGACAAAACCTTTGCCTTCTTCCTTTTAGTTGTTGCTTCGGTCATGACAACAACATACAGACGGGTATCAAACGCTAGTTGGGTTCTCACGTCAGAATTTGAGGAAGTTGGAGTTGGGGAGAAGTGACGTATGCCGTAAAGCAGTCGAATTTTGTAGGGGTTTTTTTGTGCTCGGAAACCCGAAACCCGAAGTTACATAGTGCCAGTAAAAGCGATACAGACACTGTCAGGCTACGGCAGACGTGTCATTCAACCTATTGTAAGTCGATGTACCATCTCAAGGGTCTTGGAAATATATAATGAAGGTTGAAAAACGACATAGTGTTGCTTTAATGCAGATGTGATGTATTTTTGTACATGTATGAGTGTTTCCTGAGCCTGAATGTTGTTTTAATAAATGTTTTAAATGTGACATTGTTGAAGTTGTTTTCTTTGTTTTGAAAAATTGTTTTAAGAGTTAATTTGACATTGTAGAAGATTAATTGTATTACAGTACTTACACCACAAAGAGAAATACTGACACTTACTCACCTGTTGCACCACAAATGGGTTTTAAGAATTTTACTCTGAGTGAGAATTTTTCACTATTAAAAAATAAAATAAACTCTACATTAGTGAAATATTAACACCAATAAGAGTTAATTTCCCCCTAGTGTTAAACTGTGGTAACACCAAAAATAGTTAATTTCCGCTAGTGTTAAACTGTGGTAACACTGTTCAGTGTAGAGCAGTGTTAAATTTTTACTCAAAATAGAGTTAATTTTACTCTGAAAATTTAACACCACAACTAGAGTAATTTATCACCAATTCTGAGTGGGACCAAATACACTTGGACCAAGTGTTAAATTTAACTCTTATAGAGCTAATTTAGCACATGGTACATTTTCAGTTCTTTCAGTCTCATGTCTCTTCCTAGTACATAGTAATAGCACTATATAAATGCCACATTTCATTTTATTTTACAACATGGCACACAAGACAGGAAGTAACATAAAAGTCCAACCAAGACTAACGGATCATGAGAGTAACTAAAACAATCTTTGTCATAGAATAGACTTGTTTGTTCACAACATTCTTGTTTCCATTTGTTTCATTTTAATATCTGAGGTGGATTATCCATTGTTGCTTTTAGTAGGCCTACAGCTACAAAACTGGGAGCACTAAATTATATTCAAAGTCACGTTACACACTTTTAACAGTAAATAAAGCACATAAACATTACAGAAAATTATCATCGACATACATTTAATCCACTTCTGGTTAGGACACTGTGATGTGTGTGTAGCTCCTCCAGTTCGCACCGTCCGCTCTAAGCGGGACTCGAAACCGGGCCCATCCGCATGGGAGGTTAAAGACCACAGTCTCTAGAGTGTCTCTTGAGATCAGGCGAGTGAGTTTTACACACACAGCTCTTACTAGCCTACGTCTGTAACACTGACCCCCCCTAAAGCCTGGAACACACCAAGCCGCTTTTTTTCGGCCGATTCGACATGTAGAATCGGCCGGGCCATCGGTGAAAGAGGGAACTCTGATTGGCTGTTCAGCTTAGTGAACGAGTCAGTGCACGAGAATAATAGCAAAACAGCGAGCAAAGAAGTCAAAACGGTACAGATAGTAGGCTGTTCTAATGTTACGTCATCTTACCTGAGTGTTCCTTGGCGAATATTTCAATATTAACATGAGCGGAGTGGAATAAAGAAAGTGTTTAGCAGAATTGATATTCAAAACGGTAAGCACGCAACTGCTTTGTTTACGGTATGTGTATCTGCAGCGTCGGTTTCCCTTTTTGAATGACGAATATAGATGAATATATCTGCAGAAATAGACAGTTGTCTCATTTACACGCAGGTGCAGAACGCGCATTCTAGCTAACAGTCGGCAGTATTTCTCTTGGTGTGTTCAAGTGCAGCTTTTTCCCCGGTCACGAGGCGACAACACAGTCGGCTTTCATCAGCGCTAGTTCGTCGGCGTCGGCTTGGTGTGTTCCAGGCTTAAACCTCACTCCCATCCAGGTCACGGCACCACTGTAGCCCCTCCAGTTCGCACCACCCTCCTCATGGGGCGAGTGAACTGAGAAAATTCTTACCAGCCATTAAACAGAGATAGCATTATTGCCATTAAAAATATATATATATATTTGTGATAATGAGATTAGTATTATTTAGCTATAAGTAACAAACAACGTTCACTAGCAGCATCAGCTAGTCTTATTCTCTCTGTTGAAATCCAACAGTAACTCAATAATCATGGAAAGTTTGTTCCTCACATGTATGTTGTGGGTCTTAAACACATATTTATACCGACTTCATCAGGCTCCGAAAATTCTTCACAAAGAACACAAAGAATGGCCTTCTCAGCTGCCATAGTTGCAACTCTTGCGTCATCAGAACAGTGTGTTCAACGCATCACCGTTTCTGTTTAAAAAACGTTGTGCAGCGTTTTGTCGGGGCTGAACGCAGCCCAGGTTTCTGTTAATCTGTGTTCATCAGTGTTTGTATTTAGTTCCTTTCAGTCCAGCCAGTCTTTGTCCGTTCTCAGTCTTACTTAGTGTGTGTGTTCATCCTGCCTCTCTATACCCGTTGGAATCTTATTAATAGTAAAAGTTTGTATTGGAGCTTTTTTGCCTCTTCGCCTTCTTCAGCCTACACCACACCATGACAGTGTCCAAATGTAGGCCATATCTTATCAAATTATAAATATTGTATTTAAAGGTTTTTCGTAAAAAAAAAAAAATTGAAGTTGTTTCAACTGGTTTTGTAGTTTTAGAATGTTTGAGCAGTGTGTATGATTGTCAAATCTGGCATTATCTAAACATGAACTTGATGAAACGCTTTCATGCCAACTAAACGAATGCGAGTGACTAAGCAGATTCTTTAGATCTTTAATTCGCGATCAATCTCGTTTTATTGTAAGGTGAATTCAACAAGGCATTCTTTTTCTTTGAAGCAACAAAGTTTAAATAATTTGTTACGGTTGTTTTTTGTAATTGGTGTGGATGACAAGCAGCAACATACTGTATACAGTATTATCAGCTGTATGATGTGTTTCTACCCTGGAATGTTTATTTTCAATAGAGACCCAGTGCGCGCAGTGAGGGAGACAAAAGAAACTTCCTAAAAAGAGATCCAGTACTATTTTCATTTTGTACTGTTTTAATTGTACACAGCAAAGCTGCAATTCCTTTGGCAATACAAATATAAAATGTCGCAAGAATAAGATTCTGTATTTCTCATTTCTCATCTTTATCGTAATCAGAGGTGGGTAGAGTATCCAAAAACTTTACTTAAGTAAAAGTACAAGTACTTACAGAAATATTTACTAAAAGTAAAAGTAAAAATAATAATTTTAAAGCAACACTAAGTAAGATTTTTTACCTTAAAATAATGTTTCCAAAAGCGTTTCAGTGGTTCATCAAGTCGTGACATGGTGAAATGCACTTATGCCACAGCTTTGCGGTCCTTTATCTGATATATCCACGCTATGTACCACATGGAAAGAAACTATATGAGGATATATGCGCATATATGAAACCTATATGCAGTTTATATGCACATATATACAGCATATATGCACATATATGCTAATATATATCCTGCATATATGCGTATATATGGCACATATAGGCAAAACTGAGGTGCATATATGGCCATATAGGTCTCCTGTATAGCTTATTTATATCCACATATAAGCCCTATATGTGCATACATGTCTCCTAGCTCATGGCAGGATCTGGTCATTTTGTAGCTCATACCTCACTTTGGCAACTGTCATTCATGATGCCTAGTTCATATTTTCTATTATCAAGGCAATAAGAACTAACTAAAAAAAGATATTAAGCAAGAACTGTAGGCCTGTGTGCAAACATGTGAAATTGGTATCACATGTAATTGGCATGTTATGGAATTGAATTATGGCAATTAAGTGAGAGGAGATGGAAAGCTATGTGAAAGCTACATTTACAAGGTCAATTCTTTCTTGTATGAAGATAGTGGAAAAGAAGGAAATAACAAAATGGTTTGTCATTTTTTTTTATTTTGTCAATCAAGCCCTTTTTCCAATTTCAAGTCACTTCCAGATACACATTACAGCTCATACACATCCACACATTCACCGTTACATCACCAAATGCAATGCAAAATGCAATGTTTTCTGTATTGTCTTAATGCAGTTTCTAGATGAATATGGCTGAAAGGTCATTACAGTCTAAATGTAGCACACAAAAAAAAAGAACATAGAACATACATTTAAGTAATCATCATCATCATCATCATCCCATCTATCTGAGCATTTCACTGTGGTTAATGAATTTGAAGACAAGCATGCATTTTGAGTCTGTAAAGTTTTTAAAAAATCTAAAAGCCCAAAGATCTGTATCTCTGCTAAATGAATTAATATATGTTTGCGATGCCATTTTTTTTTTTTTATTATTGTTGTTTCAAGTTATACTTATCAAATGTGAAAATGTGTAAAAGAAATGTGTCAAGAACTTGATATCAAACTCTGTAATTTTGAAAATGTAAAAAAAAAAAAAAATCTCCACTCTGCTGCTACCATGGCTGCACTACAGCGCCGCGTAGTTGATGAGTCATGACGTCACCCGCCTGGCGTTTGACGATTCGCGCCGAAAGATAGCGGCTGGGAGCGAAAATGGCGATATCAGCGTTGGAGATCTGTTATGTCCTACTTATCATCAATCGTAAGTATTCCTAATTTTAATATTTATTAGCATTGTTTTTTCTGGAGATGGATATTGCGGTGGCAGAGAAGTATAAACTTAGAAATTGTATGGGCTGAAAGTTTAACACGTGTTTGGCAAAATAAATGCTATGTTGTTAACGTTAGCTGGTAGTGTGAGTGCTCATATAGCCGTTGATAAGATTCAAATTAGAATTATGTTTATTTGTCTCTTTCTGGAGGAATTCGTAGAGGGTTCACAAAAGTCATGGCCTAGAGAATACAGTTCATGAGTAACGTTACACTTCTCTGCCTTCAACGGCTCAAGAAGGCAATCGGCTCCAGAAAAAAACCCTGGGGAATTTGAATTTGGGAGATATATATTTTTTAATTGCGTTCACAACCAGGTTTCCTCTGCAGAGCCTTATGAATGGGCTTTGGAGGGTTGTAGCTTGCGTTCACAGCTGCAGGAAATGTCTTTCGAAGAGTAGAGTTGCTGGGTGCTATTTTGATTTAGTGATTGTAATTGTTTTTTCTTTATATAACCTCTTTCTAGAAATCCCTCAAATGAAAAGTGACCTCGCCATTATTGCTCAAAAGGTAAGTTCCTCTGATTTTCATTGCTTTTTAAAATTGTTTCTCAAGCAGAGCTGTAGAGACTTGTGATGTTGGGCTGATTGATAGTGTTAATTATTTGATGTATTTGCACTTTAATTTATTGAAGAGAATAACTATATTTTTCTTCTACGAACAAGACTGGAAGGAGTCCTGTGGAGGATCTAGATTCCCCCTGCTCGACTTTTGGAGAAGTGCAACCGGTGAGTAACCCCCTTGCATTTGTATTTATTTATTTAGTTTACTTGTTACTCAAACAGTAACAATGATGTTTTTATGATGTTTGGCTGATTACTTTTGCATGTAACTTTAATTTATTGACATGTTTGTTTTCCAAGCCCCCCCTGTAAATAAGAATCTATAGTGGCTTGCTTGGATGAATAAAAATTGTTGTAGAGTTTTAATAAGTTTCTTTCTTCTCTAAGACTCCAGAGAGGAGACCGAGCCCTTTAAAGAGAGTCCCATGGTGACTGAGCGCTTTCGAGAGACACCACAGGTGTGTGTAACCCTTTTATACCTCAGATTTTTCTGTACTTATTTTACTTAAGGCTCCAACTGAGCTATAGGGATTTTTATGTTGGGATAGTTAGTGGTAATATGTAATTTACTTGCCCCATATGCATAAAATTGTTGAAGTTTTACAATTGTTGAGTTTAACAATGTTTTTCTTCTCTAACAAGACTGCAGCAACAGCTGAGACATCAGCGAAAACACAGGTGAGTAATATTATTTAGTAAGGATGGGTATAAACTGTGTGCTTGTAGGAGCCAATTAGTGTTATACGAGACAATCATCCTTTCCTCCTGCACCCCTTCACTCCTCTCCACCCACTGTCTTTTCTCCTTCCCTACTCTCCATCCAACCTCCTCCTTCCCCCCACCCTGTCCTCCTCCTCCTCTCCTTTAATAACGTTTAGGGCAATGATTAATTTGTTTCATATCTTTATCATTAATCTGCATTTCATATCTTTATCATTAATCTGCATTTATACATCATAACCTATTAGCTATTGGGAAGCTAAATATAAGAATCAATATGAAACATAAAAACCTTTCTAAAAGTTGCCAATAAATTTATATTGTGATGTGAAATTATTTTTCAGATTGAAGTTATAAAGGGCTCTGGGGTGTTTTGCCAGGCAGAAGCGTGGAAAGCAGCCCGCCTTGCCACCTCTGCCACTGCCATGGTGCCGAATCTGCTGCTGGGCACCTTTGATTTGGATACTTTGCTAAAAAGCAACCTGAATGGTACAAAACAACATATTCCTAATCTCTTCTGTCCTTGAAAAAAAAAACAAGTCAGTCATATTCTGTGGAATAAATTATGTTTGTGTGCGGGCATACCATCGCTTTTTTACTTGCCCTTTTTGTATTTCCTTGCACCTCAAGTAAAAGTGATGTTTATATAAAAAATCTCTTGTTTTCACCACCTTCATTTTACCCCCCTTTCATAATAATTTTGAAATATTACTTTAAGGTGGGAAGCCAACCAGAGGGGATTGGGAGCAGCTGGTCGCCCTTGACCAAATTAAAAAGGCAGCCATTATTGGTGAGTAAATGCATAATGTGTTGAGAAGGGAAAACAAAACTTTTAAGACTTTATAAGTTCACCACTTTAACCATAGCCTACTTGTATCAATGTTTATTAGGCATCAATGGAGACTGTATAAGATAGGGCACCCATTATTGTTAATGTATCTGCTTGGAACCCATAATACTAATTCATTGCTTGCTAACTTCTTGATCCTACCTTTCCTCTTCTAAAGCCACATTTCTGAATTTTTCCTGTCCATGAATTTTCTCTGCTTTGGATGCACATGATTGACCGTGTGACTGTTAACAATGCAGTCCCCATGACGGACATGTGCATATGAAAGAACGATGCCGCTTAAAAAAAAGGGGGGTGATGTTTCCAATCAGAATTTTTTTCAGATTTAGCAGAATCCAATCAGAATCTTCCAATTGACGTGTTTACATGACGCATTTTTTATTATGATCAGCCCTTTATCCAAAATATGTGTCCAATCGCAGCTGTACTGTAAGCACTTTGGGTTCCTGATGAAGCACTATATTATTATTATTATTATACTGTCTTATTATTTTTGTCTTCTCTAGATGCTACATTGAAGAAGTGGCCGGCAGCCAGCCGAGGGCAGATAGGCACATCTATCAATTCGAAGCTCACGGAGCTGAGAAGATAAACAAGATAAATTGGGTTTTTTTCTATTCAGTTTTTTGTCTTATTTTTGTTCTTGTAATATTTGATTGTTCTTAAGTAAATAAATAATTAAAATTTCTACATCTTGGGCTATTATTTATGTTGCACAGTAGCTATGGATTTTAATAATTATACTAAATATATAGGTAACATATAGCTGCATATATACGTGCATATATGCACCTATATAGGTACATATATGCACATATATATATGCACCTATATATATATATATATATATATACATGCATATATGTACATATATATGTACATATATGTGTACATATATACGTGCATATATGTACACATATATACGTGCATATACAGGTCCTTCTCAAAAAATTAGCATATTGTGATAAAGTTCATTATTTTCCATAATATAATGATAAAAATTAAACTTTCATATATTTTAGATTCAACTTCACACCAACTGAAATATTTCAGGTCTTTTATTGTTTTAATACTGATGATTTTGGCATACAGCTCATGAAAACCCTCAAAAAATCTCAAAAAATTAGCATATTTCATCCGACCAATAAAATAAGTGTTTTTCATACAAAAAAAGTCAACCTTCAAATAATTATGTTCAGTTATGCACTCAATACTTGGTCGGGAATTCTTTTGCAGAAATGACTGCTTCAATGCGGCGTGGCATGGAGGCAATCAGCCTGTGGCACTGCTGAGGTGTTATGGAGGCCCAGGATGCTTCGATAGCGGCCTTAAGCTCATCCAGAGTGTTGGGTCTTGTGTCTCTCAACTTTCTCTTCACAATATCCCACAGATTATCTATGGGGTTCAGGTCAGGAGAGTTGGCAGGCCAATTGAGCACAGTAATACCATGGTCAGTAAACCATTTACCAGTGGTTTTGGCACTGTGAGCAGGTGCCAGGTCGTGCTGAAAAATGAAATCTTCATCTCCATAAAGCTTTTCAGCAGGTGGAAGCATGAAGTGCTCCAAAATCTCTTGATAGCTAGCTGCATTGACCCTGCCCTTGATAAAACACAGTGGACCAACACCAGCAGCTGACATGGCACCCCAGACCATCACTGACTGTGGGTACTTGACACTGGACTTCAGGCATTTTGGCATTTCCTTCTCCCCAGTCTTCCTCCAGACTCTGGCACCTTGATTTCCGAATGACATGAAAAATTTGCTTTCATCCGAAAAAAGTACTTTGGACCACTGAGCAACAGTCCAGTGCTGCTTCTCTGTAGCCCAGGTCAGGCGCTTCTGCCGCTGTTTCTGGTTCAAAAGTGGCTTGACCTGGGGAATGCAGCACCTGTAGCCCATTTCCTGCACACGCCTGTGCACGGTGGCTCTGGATGTTTCTACTCCAGACTCAGTCCACTGCTTCCGCAGGTCCCCCAAGGTCTGGAATCGGTCCTTCTCCACAATCTTCCTCACGGTCCGGTCACCTCTTCTCGTTGTGCAGCGTTTTTTGCCACACTTTTTCCTTCCCACAGACTTCCCACTGAGGTGCCTTGATACGGCACTCTGGGAACAGCCTATTTGTTCAGAAATTTCTTTCTGTGTCTTACCCTCTTGCTTGAGGGTGTCAATGATGGCCTTCTGGACAGCAGTCAGGTCGGCAGTCTTACCCATGATTGCGGTTTTGAGTAATGAAACAGGCTGGGAGTTTTTAAAAACCCCAGGAATCTTTTGCAGGTGTTTAGAGTTAATTAGTTGATTCAGATGATTAGGTTAATAGCTCGTCTAGAGACCCTTTTCATGATATGCTAATTTTTTGAGATAGGAATTTTGGGTTTTCATGAGCTGTATGCCAAAATCATCAGTATTAAAACAATAAAAGACCTGAAATATTTCAGTTGGTGTGCAATGAATCTAAAATATATGAAAGTTTAATTTTTATCATTACATTATGGAAAATAATGAACTTTATCACAATATGCAAATTTTTTGAGAAGGACCTGTATATGCACCTATATAGGTACATATATGCATGTATATAGGTACATATATGCATGTATATATGCACCTATATAGGTACATATATGTACACATGTATATATACACGTATGCACGTATATATGTGTACATATATGCACGTATATATGTACACATATATGTACATATATGCATGTATATATGCACATATAGTATAGGAAAACGGCCAATTTTATATGTCACATATATTAAAATCCTATATCAAAACCTATATTAAAACATATGTTTATATAGGTTCTTTCCATGTGGGATATCCCTCGACCAAGCCCCTTTGCTATGTTGCAGAGGGCCGCGTGACGCAACTTTTAGTCGAGTTTGGGGGCCCCTGACACATGGAACTTATACCATTCATTTTCACAGGTGTTTGGTGGACACCCCACGGAAGTGCCCACCTGTAACTTATTTGACAGGGTCCAAATAGGCTGTTTGTGGATAGTCCATTTTTAGGCTAATAATACATAATTAATGGCTGCAGTGTACATTTCTGTGTTGTATTGTGTCCCTTAATAAAACCACTGTGATTATGAAAAATGACCCATTAATGTATCGTCCACGGACAGCCTACAGGGACCGTCAAATAAGTCAAATAAGCCCTTACTTTGCCCACCTGTAACTTATTCAACAGTGTCCAAATAGGCTGTATCCAGTCCATTTTTAGGCTAATAATACATAATTAAAAATCATGCAATTATAATAACTATATGCAATTATAATATATACAATTATAATAATATTATTTATGAAATAATAATGCATGTTTATGAGATCTACTGTGCGTAGTTAAACTGTATCCCTTCTAATTTAATGTTTCTAGAAGTTCAAAGTCAACTAACTTTGTTTCCATTCCTACAGATTTTTTAAGATGCTGCTGTCGTGTCCATTGTGCCCCGCAAAGGTGATACATCTGAGACACCACCTGAGGTCTCAATATACAATTAAAAATAAGGATGAGAGACAAATATTGCTGCGACTGGCACGGGGGCAGATAAAATTGAGAGACATCAGGTGTCCCGAGTGTGGCATTGTGTATGAGAACGTGGAGCGCAACTTAAAATCGGGCCATCCAGAGCTGACAGTAAGTAAAATCTCAAACTAGCATACTTGTTTTTGTGAATTTGTTTAAAAATGTTTTTTTTTTAAACTGTCTCTTCAGGGAAAACAGGTGAAAAAAATTACCAAGTAACTAAAATGAAAGGTGGCAGTGGACCAACTCAGCACACTACAGCCTGAACCGGACCATCCAGACCATCCAGTCCTGTCAGCTCTGGATGTCCCTGAAGGAGGAGGCCAGCCACAACCTCCAGAGAGCCTGTTGGCTGTTCCGGAGGAGTGTCTCCAATTGCTGGGTAGGTTTTAAATGTTTTATGTAATGGGAATATAATATATTTTTTCAAGATGGAGAACAAACTATTGAGTGTGTGTGTGTGTGTGTGTGTGTGTGTGTGTGTGCGCGTGTGCCTGTGCGTGTGTGTTTATTGTAGATAACTTTGAAATGGAGAGTACTCCAAGCCTTCTGGGTAGATATTATTTGATCAACATGTTATTATGCTATATTGTTTATACAAGACAAACAAATGAATACCTTTTTTTATTATAGACCTGCTTCTGAAAGACAGTGAGGCCCAGCAAGGGGACCAAAGCTTTGGTAGGTATCAGGTGAACAATTATTTACACTTGGGCTGTATTGTTTTTTCCATGAACAGGAAATTAAGAAAAGAAATATTAACTTTTTCTTGTTCTTCTTAGATGATTTTTTCAAGCAGATGGCAGAGGATGACCAC
Source organism: Rhinichthys osculus (assembly GCA_029959095.1). Lineage (NCBI taxonomy): Eukaryota > Metazoa > Chordata > Actinopteri > Cypriniformes > Leuciscidae > Rhinichthys > Rhinichthys osculus. The sequence goes on along the minus strand of JARWKJ010000013.1, from coordinate 7,273,108 downwards.
AATTCTGCAGGTCTGCAAGGTAAGTAATAGGTGATAAGTTTACATGCATGAAACCAAGTTTTGTTGTTGTTTTAATTATTTTTTTCATTGTTTTTCTTTCTTTCCATTTTTCAGACCTGTCCACCATTGACCTGGCGTACCTGCTTGAACTATTTTTTTATAATCTAAATTATGTTGTATATAGTTGTTTTATGCCATAGATGTTTTATGCCATAGTTTTATACAGTTTATAAATATCTTAATGTTCTGTTTATATATATCATAATGTTCTGTTTATAAATATCTTTATGTTCTGTTTATAAATATCTTAATGTTGTTTAAAATGTCTGTTAAATTGTTATAAATAATGGAAAATCAATGTTTTAATAATCATGATTGAACAATAAAATTTTAAAATGATGGTTTTGTCTGTCTCATCTATTTCACCAAAACATACCACATGTAACTTATTCGACAGGGTCCAAATAGGCTGTCTGTGGACAGTCCATTTTTAGGCTAATAATACATAATGGCTGTAATGCACATTTCCGTGTTGTATTGTGTCCCCTGTGTGATGTACAGTAGGTTTTACCTAATAAAACCACTGTGATTATGAAATATGACCTATTAATCCATTGACCACGGACAGCCTATTTGGACCCTGTCAAATAAGTTACAGGTGGGCCCTTACTTTGCCCACCTGTAACTTATTCAACAGGGTCCAAATAGGCTGTCCATGGACAGTCCATTTTAAGGCTAATTATGCCTAATTAATAGCTTTAATGTACATCAGTGTGTTGTATTGTGGCCCCTGTGTGGTGCACAGTAGTTTTTAGCTAATAAAACCACTGAAAATATGAATTATGACCTATTAATGCATTGACCACAGTCAGCCTATTTGGATCCCGTCAAATAAGTTACAGGTGGGCCCTTACTTTGCCCACCTGTAACTTATTCAACAGGGTCCAAATTGGCTGTCCGTGGACACTCCATTTTTAGGCTAATAATACATCATTAATGGCTGTGATGTACATTTCTGTGTTGTATTGTGTCTCCTGTGTGATGTACAGTAGGTTTTACCTAATAAAACCAATGTGATTATGAAATATGACCTATTAATGCATTGACCACGGACCGCCTACAGGAACCCGTTGAATAAGTTACAGGTGGGCCCTTCCTGTGATTATTACAAGAAGTGCCCACCTGTAACTTATTCTACAGGGTTCCTATAGGCTGTCCGTGGACATGTCATTTTTAGGCTAATTATGCATAATTGTGAGCTGTAAAGTACACCAAAATGTTTGATTGTCTTCCTACAAAGGGCCATAAAAGATAAGCTTGCAACATTACGCAGAGCTGAGCGCCTACAGAAAAGCTACAAAAAGAAGGAGCGTGCGAGGGCAAATTTTTTATAAAGACCCATTCAAATTCGTAAAGAAGTTATTCACCAGTGAGAAGAATGGCACTTTAAAAGCATCTAGGGTTGAGCTAGAGAGATATTTGGAGGAAACGCATACAGATGCAAAAAGGCATGAGCCTATGTCAATTCCGTCAGACATCCCACCTATCAATCCACCAGAATACCAAATGGAGGTCTGTGCACCTAAGTGGAAAGAGATAGAGCAGGCTGTGAGAAAGGCAAGGGCTTCATCATCTCCAGGGCCTAATGGAGTTCCGTACAGAGTGTACAAGAGTGCTTCAGGAGTTCTGCGAATTCTGTGGAAATTGATAAAAGTGGCATGGGAAAAGCAGGTTGTACCTAGAGCATAGCGCCGAGCAGGTGGAGTCTTTATACCTAAAGAAAAAGATGCTACAAGCATCAGTCAGTTTCATCCTATTTCACTATTAAACGTCGAAGGTAAGATTTTCTTCAGCATTATTGCTCAGAGATTGTCAACCTACCTATTAAAGAATGGCTTCATTGACACTTCAGTTCAAAAAGCGGGCATTCCAGGGTTCTCAGGATGCTTAGAACACATCGATGTTATCTGGCAACGAATTCAATCAGCTAAAAAGGAGAGGAAGGAGCTCCATGTGACATTCCTGGATTTGGCTAATGCATATGGTTCAGTGCCATGAGCTTCTTTGGGCAGCATTTGATTTTTTCAGGGTACCGATGTCGATAACAAATTTAGTGAACGCCTATTTTGGAGATTTGCAATTTAGTTTCTCAACTCCAGAATTCAGCACTACATGGCAATGCTTAGAGGTTGGAATAATGGCAGGATGCACAATTTCTCCACTGACTTTTACCATGGCAATGGAAGTAATCATTAGGGCATCAAAATGGGTAGTAGGAGGAGAGCGCTTGGCTTCTGGGATGCGACTACCACCAATCAGAGCATACATGGATGACATGACAACCATGACTACAACAGTAGCCTGCACTAATCGGTTATTGGGTAAGTTAACCGATAACATTGAATGGGCACGAATGCAATTTAAGCCCTCTAAATCAAGGAGCATCTCGATAATTAAAGGCAAGGTGGTAGATAAAACATTCTTCATTAATGGTGAGGCAATACCAACAGTTTCTGAGAAGCCAGTGAAGAGTCTTGGGAGATGGTACGATGGGGATCTAAAGGACACAGTTCGAGTGGGAGAAGTTAGACGACAAGCAGTGGAAGGGTTGAAGAGCATAAAAAGCTGCGCTCTACCAGGGAAACTAAAACTCTGGTGCTTTCAGTTTGGTCTACTGCCGAGGTTGCTGTGGCCACTGACTGTGTACGAGGTTTCTTTGACAACAGTGGATAAGCTGGAAGCGTTAATAAGTTCATATATCAGGAAATGGTTGGGAGTTCCACGCTGCCTCAGCAGAGTGGGACTTTATAGTAAAGGAATATTGCAGCTGCCAGTCTCTGCTTTAACCGAGGAGTTTAAGTGCGCCAAGGTCAGACTGGAAATTACCTTAGTAGAGTCACGCGACAAATGTGTAAGGAAGGCAGCACCTGTGTTAAAAACTGGTAGAAAGTGGTCAGCAAAGAAATCTGTGGAAGAGGCAAAGGCTGCCCTTCAAATTGGTGATATCGTGGGGCAGGTACAGCATGGAAGAGGGGGTTTTGGGCTCAGTTTAGCTCCTCCTAAATGGCACAAGGCAGCCCCAGCTCAAAGGAGGAAGCTCGTAGTCAACGAGGTGCGAAAGCAGGAGGAGAGGATGAGGTGTATAAAGGCCATTTCCCAGGCCAAGCAGGGAGAGTGGATGAGATGGGAGAGTGTGGAACAACGCAAGATGGGCTGGCAAGACCTTTGGTCAATGGAAGAGAGTAGGATCAGTTTCCTTATCAGGTCAACATATGATGTTCTCCCATCACCACAGAACCTAAACCTCTGGGTAGGAGAGGATCCTTCTTGTCCTTTGTGTTCATCACCTGCCACATTAAGGCACATTTTGACCGGATGTAAGGTGGCTCTTAGCCAAGGTCGGTTTACTTGGCGCCATGACCAAGTACTCCGATGTTTGGCTTTAGCATTGGAAGACAAGCGTAACATGACCAATAAGTTGCCACCTGTTCTATCAAAACATTACAAACAGAAGACAATATTCCTCCGCCCAGGCGAGCAACCACCAAGAAAAGGTGTTAAAACCAATTCTCGCTCAGGGCAACTGGAAGCTGCTAGGGACTGGAAAATGCTGGCTGATCTTGATCAACGGCTTATTTTTCCACCTGAGATTGCCACCACTAACCTCCGACCAGATATTGTTTTGTGGTCTGGATCAGCACGCATTGTTCAACTGATAGAGTTAACAGTGCCATGGGAGGATGCTGTAGATGAGGCATATGAGAGGAAGAAACTGCGGTATGCTCAGCTGGCCACTGAAGCAGAACAGCGAGGATGGAGAGTCCGGGTTTATCCAGTGGAAGTGGGTTGTCGAGGATTTGTGGCACACTCCACAACCCGGTTCCTCAGAGATGTCGGATTCAGTGGCCAAGAGTTGCGTCGCACAGTAAAGAATTTATCTGAAGCAGCAGAGAGGAGCAGCAACTGGCTGTGGTTGAGGACGGAAAGAGTCTGGCTGGCTCTGTACAGGCCGCCATGCTACGGTTTCAAAAAATTCTTGAAAATTTGATGAGTCTGTTGGTTTATTTGTATAGGTTGCATAGTAATTACAGTTATTACGTTCCTGTATTTTGCGTGAATGAGGATTGGTGTTTGGACAGACATTGTGTTTTGCGGTAGTATGCCATACGGAACCGTTGCCACTGACCGCTTTAACGTCCGCAGTGGGGCTCGACAGCCTTAGTCAAACGGGTTGGCGCGTATGGTCGGGTTGTGGAGAAGTTGTGAGAGATTGTAGTTAGGTCAAAGGAGCAGCCTCAGCAGCAGGAGGGATGTAAAGGTCAGTAAGCTGGGCTGAGTTGAGTGGGGGACGTAGGGGGGTGACTCTGGGACGCCAGAGTCACTGTCGAGCCCTCTTGAGGTGTCGTGGGCTAGTCGACGAAACACTGAGGACGGAAGGTGCCCACTTGAAGACCCTAGAGATGTCCCCTACTCTGCTCAATCCAGACGGTTGTCATGAGGGGACCGCACTGTGGTTGCAGCCGTTGTGTGTGCAAATACACTGCAGCTATTAACACCAGACAGAAGGAGATTCACATCACCATTTGGAAAGAAGCGTAAATGGATGGAGAAGCATAGGTTACTGTAAAGCTACGTCTTAGTTGGTGCTTATCTTGGCGAAAGCCGAGTACAAATCAGCATGAAGTTTTAACATCTACTCTCGTGTAATGGAAATCATTCCCTGTGTACATTCAAAATGACTACAAAATGTCATACGCTTTTGAAAAATAAAGAAAACAACATGATGCGCGTCTCGGTCTCCTTAAACATCTTTCTGGCGCACACCAAAAATTAACCAAAATTTGAAGTATTTGAAGTAAAATGCATTATATAGGGCTAAGTCACTTAGGAATAAATCACAGCGTGCTTCTTGATAAAAACGTGACTTTACAGTCCGGAAAATATAAAATAGCAAATTATTTCACGGACCACCTGCCACTTGAGAACTGCTGGTCTATACAGAAGAAAGCCCTGTCTAGGCTCTTGCCCGGTACGGGTTGTGTCGAGCCATTCGTTAGTCTGGTTGTTTAATTTTGCTGTGCGGAGCTGAGGAAGAACTGATGACGGAACAGTTTGATCTTCGGCTGACAAATCAGAGGAAAAGGGCGTTTCATTCCCGCCCACGTGTAGAAATCGAATATTCAAGCTGTTTATTCATTTTTCTACCTCAGAACGAAAAATGAAAAAACGAAAAAGGAACTGTTTTCTAATTTTCTACTTTCAGTATTAAATAAAAAAAACACTGAACGAATGATACACGGATTCATGGACCTTATATTATTAAATATTTCAAATAATGTATTTGTAGAAAAAGTTTGATAGTCTTGGGTCCGTGTACGGTCCGTGTACTTTTGCGTTCATTCATTATTCTATTTTTGGAAGTGAAATGAAAAACAAAAAACAAGTGGTATTTGATTTTCCTAAAATCTGTAGTCACTAACTGAATGAACATTTGATTTGTTTAATATAATTTAGGATTTAAAAAAATAAATATTAACCCCTTTCTTGTTTCTATGTATCAAATGAATATTAATTTGGATTCATATAAAAAGGGAAAATGCAAAAATGAGAGAACCTCATTCAAATCAATTCCTAAGGATGGGCCACCTGGTGATGCTGTTGACCTGGAAGAACTATATGACCTGGCGGGGTTAATCATTTTGAATAATCTGACGAGGTGATTGACTAGCATGGCTTCCCTTGAGGCATACGCTGATATAATTAGTGATATGTTGAGAAGGCATGCGACTCATGCTGACATTCCACAGCATCTTACAGATATTGGCGTGGGACGTGGATGCTCTGTGATGAGTGTGCGAAGATTTTGTGATGGTCACAAACTCAAGCGGGGAAAATCTGATGCGCAGTTGGAAGTAGATGTGTCGACTGCAGTTGCCGAGGTAAAACACAGGTAAAACCAAGTTGTCTTTTATGTTGACAGGCTTCTTGACTTAGTTCATCTTCTGTAGACTGGACCGACCTTCGGCAGAAAATTGATGACTGGCTACCTGGCGACTAAAGGAGTTTTTGCTGCGGAGAATCGTGTTGGACGAATTCTACGTGGAATTGAAAGACCCTACCATGAAGCGAGATGCAGGGTAATTTAGGCTATACCCAACTCTCTAATTTGAATATTTTCTGAAATAATTAAGAAACAATGAAGCATCAAACCGAGGCTAACAAACTTTATCAAGTTTTCCTCCGTTAAACCTAAACTTGTTTAGGCCTATTCAGAGTATCAGTGCTCCTTATTAGGTGACCTATGTAGGACATAACACAAGTGTCACTTAAGAACAGAATTACCTTGCCTTTTGAATATTAAAGGCAAAATCTCAGAAGCCCAACATCCATGACCCCTGAAGTGGCTTTACAACCCCACAGGGGGGCCTTTCCCCCCAGGTTAAAACCACGGCACATGCATAACTAAATGTTTTAGCCATGTGAAATGACAGTGGGTGGCAGTTATGAAATTGTCAAATAATTAATCTTGTCAAAATTGTTTCATTTCACATTACAGGGTCTGCGGAACTTTAACCCAGTGCCCTACCATGCTGCCTATATGGGTCATAAACTCCATTTAGATCAAAACGAAAAATTAGCAATTTTTGGGGTGACCCATGTTATTGCAGTGGATGGGTACAGTAGCAAAGTCGTGGCTCATGCAACAATGCCAGTGAAGAATAACCTCACCATTTATGAGGAAGTCTATAGGTTTGTTTTGGTTCTATTACTCTACACATTTGTATTAGTAATTTATTCTGTTTGTTCATCTGAAAGCATAAATAGTATTGTTGTTACCTTTTAAGTGCCATTTTGTGGCATAGGCAAAGACACATAGTCCTCAATTCTGATAAATTATAATGTCTTCCATATGTGACCTGCAATCCAGGGCGGCTGTTGTCAACCACGGGATGTGGGACCAGGTGAGAGTCGATCACGGCAAGGAATTCTACTTGTCTCTTTTTATTCAGGAAATCCTTGCTCCCCATAGGCACAATCAGGACAAACCACCATACTGCCAAACCACATCAACAAAGGTAAGAAATTTGGAGTTGTAAGTAGACCTTAAAATATGACATGTTTAGCAATATTAAGTCATTCACCCATATCACTTTTTGTGGATTGGATTTTGGCAGTTGTATGAGCCCCTTCATCTTCATCAACTGACGCCAATAGATCTGATATTGACCATTTCAAAACAGTTTCCCCCTGAAGCTATGGTTCACTTACACACATTAAAATATGTGGTTGTCTGTTGTTTACTAGAATCATAAAGTTGAGCAGATGTGGCCTGAAGTAAACAACAGGGTCAATTACCCACTGAAGGAGGCTCTGATCAATATGACTGACCAAGAACTTCTCGACATGGACTGTAACATCAGCAGATACTGTGTGTCTAACTTGACTGGTCAACTTTGTCGTCTTGGTATGAACACACTTGTGGATGCCTGGAATGAACACAGAATCCCTGGTATGTTAAAAACCATTTAAAAAGAACATATGATCCAGACACTCTTTATTGGGTGTATTGTACTCATCTGAACAATTCAATTACAGAAAAAGGTGTCCCCAATCAACTTGCAGGGGGTGGGTGCCCTAAAAAGGTCTCACAGGTCTTACTGCCTCTGGCACCTGAAGCAGCCAACCTTTACGCTGAGGAACTGGGAGGCACCTTAACAAGAGAGTCGTCATTTGGAACAGACCCCTTTTCAACAGAAGAAGAGAAGGCTACGGTTGAACGTCTTTTTGCTGAAACTTACCCTGACATGGCAGATCTGTTCAACAGCGCAGTTAACAAAAATCTTTCACCTTTTAAAGATGCAGTGATCTATCTTATTAACTTAACTAAAAGACAAGCATAGTAAGGTTATGTATGTAACTATCCCAGTCCTAGGGTTGTGTTACTGTAAACATTTAAGTAGCACTATAACAAAACAACGTTTAACTGAACACTGTAACTCAAACTTAGATCCACTGATGCAGCACCTAATCCACTTTTATGATATCCTTTAAGGCTAACAATGCCTCAGACAGACCAATGACAACAATCACATTGGCTCTGAAGTTTTCCTCTCTACACTTCACACACTGCGATGCATTTTGAAGCCACTGGTCAATGCAGACCTTGCATCCTAGGAGGGTTTTACAGCAGGCGGAAAGAACTGGCTCACTCACTGGCCCTGCAAGATAGGCATGAGAGATAAATGAACAAACTCCACTATAGGTTTTGTTGACAGTTTTATAGAGCAGTTTAAAAGTGTAAAATATCTGCATACCCTTGCACACAGTACAATTGAAAGCAGCTCGCACGTGCCTGTGCTTCTGTCAAGATGTATGTCACTCTTTCACTGATGGCCAGCTCAGAAAGCCTTTTTATTGTCAAGGTCACCTCCGGAAGACTCTGGGGAGCAAGTATCACATCTTCTATCTTTTCATAGATGTCCTGCAGGCCTGCAGTTTCATCCTCTTTTCGACTTAAAAAAAAAAAGACTTAATTAATAAATAAATAAATTAAATAATTTAAATGTAATTTAAATGAAGTACTCTGTTTAATATTTAAGGGTAGCTACCTTGATCTTCTTCGTTTGCCACTCTGCAATTCCACAAATTCGTTCTCTGCTACAGAAAGGACTTTGTGGGCATTCTGCTTCCAATAGATGGAACCTGTGGGGTGGGCACAATCATTAGTATTTTTCAATAATAATAGGAAATGCACAGGACATTCATAATATACAAATGAGGTGTTGACCATTAATGTTGTACCTTCTACAAAATAGAATTGACCTAATAGTGTGTTTAGAATGATTTCAGCAGTGTTTACACTTAAATCAAAGCGTGTTTCCTCTTGGGACTGGGTAATATGCGCGTGTTTTTGGAGGCCTGAGGAAACGGTTACTAGTTAAATGCTTTACAAAATCCGAATAGTAGACTATCATTCATGAATATGTCTGTTACATACTCTTTTCTTTCAAGTATTCTTGATGTCCGCTGTTTCTACCTTCATTTAAAAAAATAGACTTTGTTATGGCACTTTCACACAATGTTGGCAGAATTAGCCTGTTTTCAAATAGGTGATTTTACACTCAATGTATTTTAAGCAGCAAAATGACTTTGCATATAGGCTATACATAATAAAATGAGGATTCAGCCGGAAAAAAAAAACACTAATACCATTTTGATAACTTTTGATTTGATACAAATTATAGTAGGATCTTTAATGTGCACAATGTTGAGTTTATTCTGTGTGTAGGGTTAGTTAAATAAATTGGACTGTAGATAACAGAAAACATGGGGAAGAGGAAATATGACTTTGTTTAATTAAAATACTTTTTAAAAGGTTAAAGGATGGTATGACGTGATTCCACTGGTTATGAGGAGGTGTTTTCATTATTAGTTTGTAGGGATTTTGTGTTTTTTTTTTTTCTTGAATTTTAATTAGATTTGAATGAAGTAACTATCTGGCCTGGATCTCCACTTAAAGGAATTGGGTTCCAGCCAATTATAGCTGCAGTTATGTAAAAGGGTTTCAGCAAAAAAAACATTCGAACCATTTTGATGAGATCTATAGTTGGATCCTTAATGTGCACATGTTGTGGCAACCTGTTTAGCTTGTTGAGTTTGTTCTATGTACATGTAAGGGTTATTTAAACAGATTCCACTGTAGATAAGAACAGAAAACATGAGCATAAATGTTTAGTTCTCTACACATTGCAATTCAAAACAAATAAAAAAAATGTCTGTACCTCGTTCCCTCAGAATCAAGAATTTCGTTCCCCTGTGCGTTTGTGAGGATTAACGGGTCATAGCTGCCAAGGGCATCTTGGACTTTGCTGAGTATGCCCTGCACAGTGGCCTCACTCTCCATGAAACGGATCACCACCATTCTGCTTGGTCTTAGTTTGGCATTCACCAAGTCTGCAATGAATATAGATCTAGAATATATCCAAAAGAGTGAAAAAAATACAATATGACAAACTATAGTCTATTCTGTGCACAACTTCATAACATTTAGCAAATATTCACCGAAAAAGTATACTAAAGAAGAGAGACAATATGGCCAGACATCTTGGGAGTAAAATATGTGTAGCCTAGTGTTTTTTAAGTTCATTTAAAACAATAAATGAAACTCAACATACCTCTGAAAAAGGCGAGTCATCGCGGCTCTTGGAGGTGCAGAGGCAGCAGGTGAACCAGCAGCAGCACTTGGGCGTGAAAAAGAGAAGCACTGGGTGGCGCCTGCAAACGGGGTTGGTGAAGGCGCCGGCGGTGGTGCTGTGCTGGCATCTGCAGTTGCAACTTCTCCGTTAACTTCGTAATGAGCACGTGGTGTTAGCTCAAAGGTGTTGAAGCTCCCCGTCGATGATGGGAATATGGCTATGTTCGACTCATCCATTAAAAAAAAAGGGTTAGTGCTGATACCTACGTTGTTAATAAAAAAATCAAAGTTATGTTTTGCTAGCATGTAGTCGGGCATAATAGCCATCGTAAATGTTTCAGTGTGTAAAAAATCCATTTTAAAACTATTAACCTAGCTATGTAAGATCAGCAGGATCTTCAGGAGCTAGCATAACGTTAAGTTACCTAAGCTAGCTCGGCTAGTGAAGCGTCTACCAGTAGCTGGAGCATGTTAGCAAAAAGCAATGTTAAACAGTCTTACATCTAAAATTACCTGGAAAATTCTTCCAATTTTGTCCTGCGTCATATCATCCTCTCTCATATTGACCCTTTTGTTTTCTTTATAGAGAATATAATGGTCCATGGTAGCAAGCTCACAACACTTCAAACAGTTTGACTACGCTCTCAGAACGATTGAGTACACTGTGACTGTTCAGCCACTTCCGGGTCAAAACAGGTGTCAGAAAATTAAAAAGTCAAAAAATACAAAGTAAATGTTTTATTCTATTAGTTATTTTGTATTATAGTTTTAAACATTATATAACTACAATGTATTATGAAAGCAAAATAAAGCCATTTCTGTTTTTTTTTTCTCTTTTTCATATGAATCAGAAAACCAAACTGACACCTTTTCCAGAATTTCATTTCACTTCCAAAATAGAATAATGAATGAACGAAAAAGTACACGGACCGTGTACTTTTGCGTCCATTCGTTTTTCTTTTTTTAACACGTAATTGAAAAACGAATGTTGTATTTTTAAAACGCAAAGTTGAACACCAAAAATTGAATTTGAACTGTGGGTTACACACCAAATCAGACATCTCAAGTCTCCCGGAAGTTCCGGGAGTCTCCCGCATATTGATAGCGGCTCCCTGATGCCCGCAAATTAGATCAAATCTCCCGGAATCTAGAGTTCGCGAGCTCCAAACCGTGTAGCGCGCGCTCTGCAGAGAGGGAGAGAGCGAGAGACCTTGCGTGTGTGTGCAAATGTGCGTGTGTGCCTCATGAAGCGCATGAAAACCCCCCCTCCGTCAACAAAACCGAACAAAACCGAAATGACTTCTTGCAGGTTGGGATGTCTGCCAAATGCTGCGCAGGAAAAAATAAAAATATTGACGTATTTTCTTATTTTTATGACTTTTTGCCCCTTTATTTAACATTTAAAATATTCACAAATTAATATGGAAAAAAATGTCGATTTTACTGGTTTTCTAAGGCCAAATTAGAACCTGAAAATGATATTTTCCCCGCATTGCTGAATGAGAAGAGCCATGTCTCTGGAACCATACAGAGAGCTGAGTAGGTGATTTATAGGCTAATGATAATAAATGTGTCTGAAAAAATAATGATGCATTTTAATTGTTTATTAATAAACTAGTGTTTTCTAAATCAGTGTTGGCTGCAAACATATCTCCATCTCCACTGTAAAGCGGATGCGCCTTTAGAGAGAAATCAGGTGGTATTTGCTTTCGATTCGAATTTGTTCGTTTAAAAGCTTTAAAAGCGACATTTCAAGCTTTATATAGGTAGGCTATATTTTGTTTCAGTTCATTTTTGAGACGCGCTCCAGTTCGCGGAGATCATGAAAGTGCGCCTGATTGTTTTCTTTTATTTTACAAAAGCACAACGTTTTCTTGTTTACACAATTACACAAATAAAAGTTGCAAATGATGAGAAATTTGATGCCAGTCAAATTGATGACCAGAAATGATAGAATATTTTAAGTTGTTCCCACTATTGATAGGAAAATGCAAGTGTTCGCACCTGCGCCTCCGTGCCATGCAGTGCGCACTCCACACTCCGCACAAACACTTGGATATGCGTCAAAATCTTGTGTTTATTTGTGATTATCTTAGCCCTGTATTATTATTGTCTACCTTGTATTATGACTGACATTTGCCGAATTGCTTAGTTCTTTTTTTTTTTTTGGACAAAAGCGTCTTCTAAATATGTAGCCTAAATGTAAAAATAATAATGATAAATGTTATTATTTGCGTTTATAACTATAAATGAGTTCACTGAAGACAGTAATATGTTAACTGACGCGGTCGGTTGAAAACATCTCAACTTTTCAGAATGCCGCAAGCGCACAGCAGGTCATGTGACAAAAACCAACCGATCAGCTGATCATAGCTGTACAGGGCAGGTTTTTATTTCTCATCTCCATAAACATATCTAGTAGTAAAGCTAATGCAAGGGCTAGAAATCAATTAATCCATTGTATCGAATGCAATGAATCCTCGTCATCATGGAGAGCGCAGTTCATGGTTGCACAGCAACAACAGATGCTACAGGAGCGCAAGCGCTTGTAGAAAACGGCGCGGCCCTTAAAATAGTCCCAATATAAACACTTATTATAGGTGCACCTTAGTGATTCAGAATAAGACAAAAACATTGTTTTGAAAATGGATTCAATATGTACTCGCTCATTACATAAATGTTTTTTACATTTTAAATACTTAAAATTATGGATTTAATAATAATATTAATAATGATAATTATACAAAGAAAATAAAGACGTGAATAATACACATTATTATTATTATTATTAAAACAGAATGATAATCAGCAAACATTCAATAAAGACATTTAGCCCCTTTTTGGTGGTGGTGGTGGTGGGGGTGGCAGTCAGGGACCTGCATATTGGATAGGGGGCACTGGCCCAAAAAAGGTTGAGAACCACTGTTCTAGATAATGCATTAACATCTTTATGGAGGCTACTTATTCAACAGTTTCAGCATCTTAACTGTACCCTACTGTCATTGAAAATAGTTTGCAAACAGACCAGAGACTCTCAGGATCACTTAGGTCATAGCCTGCAGTACTGTAAGATGTTTTACAGTGCTTCATATCTTGAACAGTTGACTTTCCCCTTTGCACAACAAGCGCCAGTATGTAAGCACATGGCGCTCTGTTGACATCACATTTTGTGAGCCATGTGACACGTTAACTGAACATGGCCAATAAGACACAGATGCATTAGATATCAGACTGAAATATAATGGTGCTACCATCTGACCTTGTCAGTGAGTGAGATGTTGTGTTTGTACAGCACATGAGTAAATGGTGTGTATTGAAAAAGCCTTATTATCCTGCAGAATATATTGCTTTAAACCAGACAGACGGCTGGCCAGCCATCTTATATGAAATGGCATTTAGTGTTCACCAAAAGTAATACTACTACCACTGTTCTTGATATGAAGCACTACTAACCTTGCGACATTGCTACTTACATGTTTATGCAAGATGCACACAACACACGCGTGTGCATACTCTTACTCTTTTGGTCTTTTGTTCTTGTCTTGATTTTTATTTTGTAATTTTCTTGCTTGTGTTTATTTTAGTCTTGTTTCAGATGGGTGGCTGACTCGATGTCTGTCTGGCTTAAAGCAATGCATTCTGTGGGTCAATAACACCATTTCAACAACAAAAAAGTCATACCTAGTTAGCCCACTATTCAGCTAGGTCGATCAAGCTCATTGTCTCTTGGTCATGCCCCATGCCCCAAAAACACTTCCTGGTTTTGTCATGTTGTTCTTGTAGAGTCCTTAGGTTTACTTTGTCCACTGCTCTGTTATTGTGATTTGTCAATAAACTAGCTGCATTTAAGATCACAGAAGATCAGGCAGGGCTTGTTCAACTTGGCTTGCTGGCTAAGTGGGTGGGACTTGTTGGCCAAAAGCCCATGCAAATTCAGCAACATCACTTTTGCCCAACGAAAAAAGTCCCACCCACTTAGCCAGCCAGCCAAGTCGAACAAGCCTGTTTAGTCAGCCATGCAAAAGGCTGCCTGATCTTCTGGGATCTTGAATACAGCTATTCCTTGTGATTTTCCAAAAGTCTGCTTTGACCCTAAGTATTTCATGTTGACCTGCATTTCAGCTTTGTGATAAGCAGACAAAGATCCATACACACCCACACCAAAGCACTTGTAATTGTTTTTTAAAAAATGTTTTTTTTATCTTTTCTTTATCTTTATCTTTAGAGAAGCTGCACGCAGTCGGCTGGAGGCCTTTGCTCCTTCTAGAATATCCACACAAAAAGGCCAAACTCATCTTGCCTAAAGATCCGGTGTTGGGCAAGAATGCACAGACGTGTGTGATAAACATTTATGAGATTTGTTAAAATAATGGTTGAAGGTTAGACTATATTTATATACTATAAACTTTATCTGTGTAATTTTTTTATATTTTTATTTAGGGGTAGATGGTGGTGAGCAATGTTTGGAAATAGTAAGGGCAACTGTGCTTTTCTGGGTATCTGAGGCTTGTGGGTTTTGTTTTATTTTACCTTAGCTTTCACATTTTGACCTAATTGCGCATTGTACATTTTTTGTGTTTGTACTCTTCTAGGAAATACAAACCAGGCAAAAAAGTAGCCATGAATCTGAGGAGACTACTGTCACTCTGAATTTAGAGTCAATACCCAACCCCTCAACAGGAGTACAAGGTGTGTTTGGCCCAGATTTGGTGTCTTCGTTTTATTGTGTTCTCCTTGAGATCTTTGTGAGAATGTGCTTTAGCAGCAGTTGTCTTTTCGCTACACCTATCTAAACTTTTATGAGACACAACACCATCTCTCCACTCATCCTCAGATTTGACAGCCACCACGGGTATGGTTCAGGGGGCTGGGGCTACGGACGGGCCAGAATGCGATCTCAGCCTTCCTCTGACAGGGCAAGGTGTTTAGCTCTTCAGCTTTATTTGTGTTCTTCATATCCTTGTGCAGTATTTCCACAGGATTTTATGAAACTATGGTGGTGGTAAGGGATTAGAAAGTGTGCACACTCTCTGGTTTGAATAAAATACAATGTCGATTGCATCTACAGCAAAATAGAACTGAATTGGCACTGTTGAAAGAACTGAAAATAATGCACTTTGATGATAATGATAGGCCACAATATTCTAGACAATGTATGGGAAACACTGTTGTTAGATGTCCTTTAGCAACATATCTCTAGTTTGGCCTGACTGTATATGATGTAATCTATGTTTGTACACTTTTGTGAGACACCATCTCTCCACTCATCCTCAGATTTGACAGCCACCATATGCATGGACCAGGGGGCTGGGCTATGGCCGACCCAGAATAGGATTTAAACCAACCTCCTACAGGACAAGGTCTTAAGCTCTTCAGCTTTATTTCTGTTCTTCATATCCTTGTGAGATGTCCTTTAGCAGCAAATCTCTATTTTGACCAGGGGCCGTATTCACAAAGAATTTAATTTTAGCACAAAGAGAATTCCTAAATGGCGTTAAAATTTCCTCATTAAGGCTTAGGTGCTAAGTTTAGCACAAAACTTTCAGCTAAAATGTTGAGATACTTCATTCCTAAAATTCTTTGTGATTACAGCCCCTAATTGTACTGTATATTATGTAATCTCATCATAAATTAACCGAAACTCAGCGTATGCCTCACAGACATGAGAAATATATCTATATAAAGCTTGAAATGTCTTTAATTTAAAACAATTCAAAACGAAAATAAATAGGCTACTCTCCGATTATGTAATCCATTATGTGCATTTCTCTCTATAGGAGCGTTCACTACGGAGATGGCGATCGTCAACTTCATCTTTGCAGGCGACACTTACACAGAAAACACTAGTTTATTAATAAAAATCACTGGATTTACAAATGCACATCTTGCTTGTTGCACGCACACATATGTCGAAATAATGAGATATTATGTTGAAATAACATTAAATCTTTAAGAATATTTGATTTAATAAAATTAAAACTTTAATTTTGATAATTAAAATAATTGAATATTAAATATTGAGTGGCAAAGTTTTGCTCATTTATTAATTAATTTATTATTTATTAGTATTTATATATAATAAATAATTGCGCAGCTCCACCTGTCAATGATCTAGACTAGCACCCCTCAGCACCTGCGTTAAAAATTCTCTGGCACCGCCCTTGAGCACAGACAATCCCTGCTGCCCGGGTGTGCTTATCCATCCTTTCACCCATATTCTTTTTTTTCAGGGTTCTGAACCATGTCCATTTTCAAATAGACAACTCTTGTTTCGCATCATTTCCCATTCCACTTCTCGCAAGTGTTTTCAGGACAAAACGTAGTTTGGGGACCAGATAAGAGTCGTTGGGTGACAGAGTTGTTGTCAACTTGTGTAGTGTGTAAGTGAAAGCCACTCACGCCACTGCTAAATATAGCAGTCCGCCATGCCCAGCCAAGGGTAAGCCGATTTTCCTTGCACAAATGAACCGCAACTGGTGCACAGACGCCACTAAACGTCCCACGCTACAGAACTCTGCATAAATAATCAGCCAACCCCAACCTTTCCGATCTTAAATGGGTCCAAATTATCAACATGCTACCTTCCAGTCTTTTCTTTTGCAGCCCGTCAAGCCAAAATGACACCAACAAAAGGGGGGCGGTTATTACAACCGATCGCACCACACCATAGGCGCATTTAAATACCCTCTTCCTGATTTGATCCTCCACACATAACCAATGGGTGACGTACGTCACACACACACTACACTTGGGTACCTTTTCAAGAGCACAATATGTGCCAGAGGACGAAAAGGTCATTTGGAGATGATGAATCAACTATATTGTTGCTCCAAGTAAGGAGCTGCAAGCAACGCTCCCAGACAACAAAGAAGCCTTGCGAAACATGCCCTTATTCAGTGTTAAGGAAACGCTAAAGAATAATAAACATTCATTTCTCTTTCAAGTCAAAACCATTCAAAGGTTTCCCTCTTCTTGCCACACTCAAATGCAGAGTTTGAATGGCTGTTCAGCCAAACGTATCAAGCTATTTACAAGGAGAATGTCACCTACAAAACAAGTGGCACATATCCTGTTGGTGCTACAAAGAAGGAACAATATGTTATTCGGCGAAGAGTGGCAGATTTTGACTTCTATGGTAAGATAATGTTTTACAATAGATTTATTAGTGATAGGACTATCAGAGTCATTCCTATGTTCCCATGTAGATACTCTAGATATGATGGAGCTGGAGATCATTGACATGTGAGAATGTCAATAGATTACAGAAGCTTTACAAAACATGGCCTTGTTCAGTGTTAAGGAAACACTAAAGCATTATAAAGGCACCACTGAAATTATTAGCTGAGTGTTGGAATCAAGAATCAATCCATGTGAAAACAGCTATAAGAACAATAGTACTATTAGGTGCCTTAGCACAGGGGTTCCCAAACTTTTTAGCCTGCGACCCCCTTGATAAATGCGCTGCTGCCAAATTTATTTTTTATGTAAGTCAGTGCGGAGAAAGTCTTCTCGCATAAATAAGTTGATCCAAATGGCATCAGTGTCTCCAAAGCCATTTTGGAAAGCTGCGGGTACTCATCTTTCACCGAAATCCAGAACTCATCCAGCGTTCTTGAGTCAAAACGTGTCCTCAAGGTTCGATCAGATGATAGTTCAATAAGCGCGTCCTCCGTGTCACACGTCAGATGGTTTGCGGTGGCAGTGAAAGGGGATCGAATCCAATCGTGTTTTTCTTGCGTACCTTCCTCTGGAAAGTACTTGTTAAAATGATCCAGAAGGGATTGGAGATAGTCAGTAATAGACTCCCTGACAATATTTACACTCAATGTATTTTCCTCGAGGAATTCGTCTAATTTGGTGAACATGTCTATGCGCCCAGTTTCCACCCGTTCTCTCCACCGCTCCACTTTGCGCACAAATGCCTGTACTTTATCATTAAGAGACAGGATGCTAGTGTTTTTGCCCTGCAGTGACATGTTAAGTCCATTCAGTTTTTCAAATATAGATGACAAATATGCCAGCTTTGTAACCCAGCCAGGATCAGTGAGGTGCTCGGCGAGAGGAGATCTTTGGTCAGTGAGGAAAATGCGCACCTCATCTCGCAGCTCATACAGACGGCTCAGCACATTGCCCCGCGATAGCCAGCGGACTTCTGTGTGGAGCAGCAGGCCCTGGTGCTCTGATCCCATTTCATTGCAGAGAGTTGTAGACAGTCTCGTGTTAAAGGGCACCTATTATGCCCCTTTTTACAAGATGTAATATTGGTCTCGGGTGTCCCCAGAATGTATTTGTGAAGTTTCAGCACAAAATACCCCACAGTTAATTTATTATAACCATTTGAAAATGTCATTTTTGGGGCCTGTTTTAAAAAGAGCTGTTTTGGTGTGTACCACCTTAAATGTACATGAGCTGCATATCCCCGCCCTGCCTTTGGATGAGGGCGTAACTTGCATACCTATGGCAATAAACAGTCGGTAGAAGCAGAATGGCTGAGAGTGAGACCCGCTGTTTTGTATGGCATTCAGCCGTACATGTTTGAACCGGAATCAGACCCAGATGATGAAGAGACTCCGGCAGAAGAAACACAAATGAGAATGGACCAGGACGTCTCGGAATGGTTATTTGATACATTTATGTACTTATAGAGTTGTAATCGCATCCCCTTTGCAATTATGGATGTGCAACACACACACACAGACACACACAAACTGTGATAACGTTGGCGCAATTTTTTGAAACTACAAACACAAGTTACTGTGATAACGTTTGCTACGTACAAACGATTGTATACCATATAATATAAATATAGTTAAAAACATCAATATACTGATACTCCTGTGGTGTGTTTGAAGCGTCCCCATTGACAGTTGTGTACCAACACTGCATAGCTGTGATGTTTCTGTCTGCATGCCAATATCCCTCGTTCTACAGCTTCGTGTCGATGTGCTGGCCTTTGTATAAACATAGCAATTTTGATGTCTTGTCTTTACAGAAAACATGCACAGTTTTTAATACAATATCTTTAAAAAAATATTTATAAACGTGTGGTTACACACTATACAAACAAGGTTTAAATTATATACACAGACATCCTACGACGACGACAACAACTTTAGACGCATTTGTTGTTGAATTGGCTGACATCGACTGAAATTACTATTTGCTCAAAAATCATAAAATACACTTACTTCTACTGGAGGTGACGTTGGATCGTGAACAGTAGGCAACGATCCACACTTGAGGATTAACTTTGAAGCAAGACCTGCTTTGAATTGACCCTCGTTCACAAAACAGTCAGTCAGAAAATGATTCGCGCAAACATAAACGTATTTTGGAAGTTTAAGTGGCGTCTTTCCTTCGTAAATAAAATCCATCCACTGCGTTATCAGTGGCTCTGATATCGGAAGTAAGTGAAAACTACTATGTACATTATTACATCCCACAAACGAACACTTATGTTTCTTAGGAGACATTTTCGACAAGTCAGCACAAATCGTCAGAACACCGGCTGTCATTGAAACAATGGAGGATGGTGTACAGATCACCGAGGGCCGGGTCTATGCCAAAACCACAGTGTCAATCAAACCACGTCGGTGGGGCTTGCGCAATTCTACGTCACATTGCACCGAATCTTAGAACAGCTCGTTCTGAGACAGTGCTTATGATTTATTGAGATTGTAAAAAAAACACTGGGTGGATTTTTATCATTCTAGGGTGGTTTTGCTCACACACTGCCAACACACTGGTGTTCAAACACCATGTAAAAGTGAATTTTGCATAATAGGTGCCCTTTAAGTGGTCGTGATTTAATGTGATTGACCATTTTTACTGCAGTGTCAAGAACGTGTTTAAACTCAGGGTTCAGTGTTTTACATGCGAGGGCTTCTCTGTGTATGATGCAGTAAAATGTAAAAATGACATGAGGTGCCACTTGCAGGACTCGTGCTTTTAAACCCTTATTTTTTCCGAGCATTGCGCCTGCACCATCTGTGCACACTGACAAGCACTCGCTCCAAGAGAGACCCTCTTCTTTTAGATTGCAGTCCAGTTTGTTTAAAATATCCTCACCAGTGCACGTTCCCTCCAGCGGCACGCAAAACAGAATTTCCTCGTTAATCTTCCCCTCAAAAATGTACCAGACAAAAACTAGGAGCTGGGCGGAATTGGAGACGTCGGTGGACTCGTCCAATTGTAACAAATACTTCCCTCCTTTCACTGTGTCAATGAGTTGACGTTTGATGTCCAGTGCAATGTCACTAATGCGGCGGGCTACAGTCCCGTCTGAGAGCGGAACCCGTTGGAGCTCAGCGGCCTGCTTATCACCATGCATAATCTGACTCATGGCTATTGCCGCTGGCTTGATTAAAGTATCACCTATTTCACTTTTTAGTCTGTGCAATTAAATATGCCACTTCGTAGGAAGCCCTCTGAGCTTTTGCGGGGATTGTAGTTTGTGTAGTTAGGAGTTTCTTTTGCCCTCGTAACTCTCCCTCTTTTCTGTGGAAAAACTCGATAGGTTTAGCAGCGAGATTGGGATGTTTAGTGTTCAGATGTCTTTGCATTTTTACCGGCTTAAGACTTTCGTGAGCAAGGACTTCAGAGCACACAACACACTGGGGATGTTGTAATCCGTTTACGACCTGACACACAAATCCGTACTTAATAAATTCCTCTCTGTATTTTCTTGATTTGGAGTAAGCCGGGTCCGAGTGATGGGCTTGGCGGGCTCCACCCTTAGCAGAAGTGGAGGGCATTTCTTGCGGCTCACTCTCACTGACCTCCGCTGCCCTCTCGGATGTTCCCTCCGCAACTGCAGTCTTCGCACCATCAACCGGCCTCACATGTGACTTTTCTCCCCCTCTCGGTTTTTCTGTTGTGGATATTAACCACCGTTTCATTTTAAAGCAGGTATTATTTGTTTGTAGCCTCCAAACACCTTTAGCTTCAGCAAACAACAGCGGGACATGTTGTGTTGCTGCGCGTGATGTACGTACGTATCTTGATTGTGATTGACGCTGACGTAATCTCGTAATGTTCGTAATCTCGTAATGTCTCGTAATATATGTATTATATATTTTTTTATCAGACTTTTCTGCAAACACCATTTAACAAGTATTGAATTAAATTAATTGCAACAAAAATATATAGGGCATATATATTTTTTCCATTTTTTATTTATTTATAGAAATCATCTCGCGACCCCTACTTTGGGAACCACTGCCTTAGCAGACCAGAAAATCTGATTACCCTTTTTGAACTTCAAGGGACTGTTTACACCTGGCCACTTCATGTGTTTCAAATGAGACGGATTTAAATAGATCATTCATATATATATATATATATATATATATATATATTTTTTTTTTTTTTTTTTCTCACATTCTTTCTTGTGTGACACACCTGAATGAAAGGCTCATTATGCGAGTCATTGTCTTCTCAGTTGTAAATCACATAATTATTCATGATAGGGGTTGGACCATTCACGCCCACACGCATATTGCCTTTCCAAACAAAAAGTGTTTTAAAAAATTTAAATCAATGTATTGTTTTATGTGAATGGATGATTTTCAGATCATTTTGAAGCCATTAGTCAAATGTATTGTGGACACATATTTAGTATGTGTTTTGTGGCCTTATTTCAGAAACTTTAATTTTTAGTTTTATCAATAACCATGCATAAACAATATTCTCTCAAAAATACAAACATGTACATACATGTTGCTCACATATTATGGTAGCCCTGTTTGTGCTAAATAGAGTGTAATTACACCTTCGCCATTAATATGTTTATAAGCAACTGAAAAAAGCACAAATGCATGTCAAAACATCTCAAGGACCCCAAAAACACCTTAGACCCCAGAGGGTTAACTCACAATCATCTTCATTAAAAGTACAGAAACTAAATTATCTTACCAGTGCTATTGCCACTCTCTCTTACTGCGGTCTTTGATTTTGAAATTAGCTGATGATCAATAAAATGCAGCTCATATCTGTTACTCTCAGTGACGTGAACTCCATTAAATCTCCATATAGCACGGGAATTGAAGATCGGATTTATATCCGTTTTGCGAAAACACATTTATGTGACCAGGAGTAAATGGAATCGTTTTGATAAATCAGATAGCTATCCGATCTGAGAAAATGCATGAAGTGCCCAGGTGTAAGGTGGCCAGTCTTGTGAAAGGCACAACTTAAAAAAAAAAAGAGAGAAGTTTTTTTGTGGGTCAGAAGAAGATGATGCCATTTTTAAAGAATTTCACGGCAGTGCCATTTCTACCAGAAAGACTTGGGAGATAGAAAGATGTAACAAAGTATTAATTTACTGCCCAGCAAGCAATTATTTATAAGGTAGTGCATAATCCGGGGGTAGCGGGTCTGCATTTTCTGCCTGAAGACGAAGGCAGGGCCGCAGCCGACCCCCCCGGGAGGTATGGACAGGACCATCCTGGTGGTCAGCATCTGCGAACTCAAACGTCTAAGTACCGATCTTTTATACAGCGAGTATAAGGACATAATTGGATAGATGTGAAGGTAATAAGTGACATAGTAATTAAGTCTTCCTGGCAGAACTTATGCTAAAGCTTTCATTGGTGCCCATTGTGGTACTGTTAGAACACGGGATGCAATTTGTCAGCGTCTTTACTAGCCTGGAATAACAGTAGACATTAATAAATGGGTGAGTATATTTGTTTTTTCATTTATGCAACTGCATGTCAATATAATGGGAACAGCTTTGTTGTTTGTTCCTCACTAACATTCTCTGGAAAATGTAAATCTAACATTTCACCCATTTAAATTTTTCATAACACATTGTTAACAGCTTGTTTTTGATACTCCAGATTGCTGAGTGTGTCCAATGCCAGGCCAGTGCTGTGACCATAAAACAAGAAGCAGACTACATCCACATAAAAGTATGTTAGGATTTTTCATTAGACAGTGTTCTTAAACTGAGATATATAGATGTGTGAGTTATTTCAAACTGCTGTGTATTCTTTATTAAGGTGAAGAAACCATTTGAGCTACTGGGGATGGACATAATTGGAAAACTTGACCTGACTACATCTGGCAATCAGTACATTTGTGTAATGGTGGATTACTTCACCAAATGGAGTAAAGCATATCCAATGCAAGCTAAAACAGCTTTCGAAAGGGAACTCTCACTGCGTCGAATGACGCTTTGGGGAACGCCTCAGGCGTGACAGGTGTCTGAAATCACTATCAAATCACGGCAATCACATTGACCGGCGACAGCACGTGAATCATTAATGTAAATGCAAACATGACAATCATCCTTTTCATCTTCAGGGTCTGTAATACTAAAGGATTACAGGTAAGAAAATAATATTGAAACACGGTGAAGGCTGATTGTTTTCTGAAGTGTGCCGTCCCGTGCCCAAGGTTTTTGATGCCAGGTGACACACATGAACTGTGCGTTTTCTGCCTGGGTGAAGAGCACGCACGGGAGGTTCTCGAGGGAGCCGCCTGTGCAAACTGTGAGGGTTTTTCTCTAAAAACGCTCCGCTCTCGTCTGGCCCTCTTCTCGATTGAAGAGGGCTCAGCATCTGGACCTCGTGGTTCAGGTTCCACTCGTGCTGAGGCAGAGCGGCGACTTGCATCATGGGGTTCCCAGAAGGAGCCCGTCGATTGTCTTGTGTAAACCTCTCAGACGATTCAATGGCTGATGAGGGTGAGCTGCAGGTGGATGAGGAAGACTGTTCTCCTACTGTTCCTGTAGCGAGTGCTCTTCAGGACGAGCAGGAGATGGTTGGTGAGGGTGATAGTCAGGTAGATCCTGAGCCCTCTTAGCCATCCTTCCCCGTTGTATGCGGAGCTGGTGGATGTTATGGAGAGCCCTGCCGTGGTGGTGCGTTAGGGGAGAGACCGCTCGCGGCAGGCTTGACGATCGGTTTCTCCCCGGCCATAGACCACCAGATCAGGTGAGCCTTCCATTCCTTTCTGATCTTCACACAGAGATCGAGAGGGCATGGAAGAACCCATACTCTGCCCGTATTCACTGCCGCCCGTGTTTTGATTCGCTGACGTATAAATACTGTCAGAGTCTAGGGATTCTCCGTCGCCCAAGATACATACACCGTTCACGGCGCCCACTCATGAGTAATTTTTGCTCCAAGCCTGATGCTCCTCCATGCATCTGGACCAACAACAGACTATCGTCCATACCTTGACAATTGCCTGCTGGTTCCACCATTCAGCACTCTCAGATCTATCTCACTGATAGTGATCAGCAACATACATCTAATTTGAATCTCTTGCATCATCACTTTGCACTTTTGAACAGCCAATCAATTTCGGACAAAGCCCCTTATCTCAATGAAATGATCACTGACGGTAAGCTTGACATTTTTCTTCTCACTGAAACTTGGCAAGTTCCTGAAGATTTTCTACAGTTAGATCTACTTACGCCAGATGGATATAAGTATCTGTCTAGACCGCGACTCCATGGTAAAGGGGGTGGTCTTGCTATCATCCACCGTGATAACCTTTGAATCAAGCAATTCGACTTTCAAGACACCAATACATGAAGGCTGACTCTCTCATAATTATCTTGCTCTATCGACCTCCTAAGGCTCTGTCCAACTTCTTCTCTGAACTCAGTGAACTGTTGACCCTCGCCTGCTCATTGTCATTTCCCATTCTACTGCTTGGTGACTTTAATATTCATGCTGATGCTGTTTGCTCTAACACCAATCAGTTACTTTCTATCTTTGAATGTTTTAATCTGACTCAGCGTGTTAATTTTCCTACTCATACGCGTGGTCATACCCTTGATTTGATCTGTACATCAAGGGCCAATATCTTTTCCATCTCTTCTACTGACACTGGTATTTCTGATCAAAAATTTCTTGATTTTAGCTTCAGCCTGCCTATGCGTAAGAAATGTTCAACAATTGTTATATCCTACCGCAATCTCAAAGCTGTTGATACTGCATTATTTTGTTCCTCCATTGCTGCTTCTAATCTCTCTGATGTCTTTGATATCTCTTCTCCCTCCCTGATATTATCTAACTATCACTCCATAATCTCGAATATCTTAGATAAGCATGCCCCTGTTAAGACCAGAAGTGTCCCTTCCACACATTCTTCTCCTTGGTACACTCCTGAGCTCCGTATCTTAAAGGCTACTGGTAGACGGCTTGAGCGTCACTATAGGAAAACCGGCCTGACTGTTCACTATTTGGCTTTTATTGAACATGTCAAAAATTCCAAATCGGCCCTGAACTTGGTTTGTTCTAGTTTTGTATCTGCCACAATTAATAAATCAAGCAACAGGCCAAAAGCACTATTTAACACTATTTAAAACTTACCAAACCTCCATCTCATGTTGCTCTAGCTTCTGATGAACTCTGCAGTTCATTCATGACTCACTTGCTAGAAAAGACAGATGCCGTAAACCAGTGCCTCTCTAATGATGGTACGAATATTAGATATCGGCTGAATCAATCTGGTCAGTCCCTGCCTCTTTTTTTCTCTGACTACTCCTTCTTCTGTCACTGAGTTAATCTTGAAATCCAACCCTTCATCTTGTCGTCTTGACCCTGCTCCTACTCCTCTTCTGAAACTCTGCCATACAGTTATCTCTGCACCTATCTCTCACTTCATTAATGCATCTCTTACCTCTGCTTCATTCCCTCAGCCACTCATAACTGCTGCTGTTACCCCTGTTCTTTGAGCAGGGTTTAGGCCGTCTTTCGCCTCACGAAGAGACTGGTTTGTTGTCTGCCCGACCCTGCCGTGCAGAACTAGTATATGGACCCAGGCCGCCAGAATAGGCTCCACTCGGCTCGCTCAGCTACCTGCTTTTCTGACGTCATTTGTCGCGTGTGTGCTTTGTCGCGGTAGCATACAATGGCAGAGGAGGCGAGACGCGAGTGCGAGTAATTAAAAATGCTCCAAATACTTTAAAAGCCTACATCTACTCTGGGCACATTTCGGCTCTAATGAACAACCTGGTAAGCACGACCTGGAGAAGACACGCGCTGTGCACGCTCATGTCACGCACACATAGAGCTGATTTAAGTATCCGAACCCGATGGTCAAATTACAATTATTCTGTGTTGTTACGCGTGATTATAAATGGATGATCGTTACCTTCCACAGCGGGCTCGGCGACGGTTGATGCGCGCATCTCTATGGTAACATTATACACTGATGAATGAGCGCTGCTTTTAAATGAACATTTCTTTAAAACAAAATTGATTTGACACAATTTCATTTACTAAATGGCATAAACAGGCTTTACTCCGTTGAAACTTAAACTGGAATGTCACTGTTTCTGTCAGTGCGACTTCCCGAACAGGCGAACACGCGCGCGCGCACACACACATCACTTTTGGAGTAAAAATTTAAATTGCAGATGCAGTGCACCGCGATATCGAATTGAACTGAATCGATGACATGATAATCGTAATCGAACCGAACCGTGAGACCAGTGTAGGTTCACACCCCTAGTTGATACAGGGTCGGTAATGAGTACCCCACTCTCAGTTCTGTATTATTCTACTTCGCACCACTATGGCTCGGGTCGAGCGGGAAGTTCTAACCTTCACTTCCTTTTTGGGTTTAGAAGTATGCTCCCGTGAAGCCAGAGTATTGCCATGCGCATCTAACATATAAGATGGTTCTGCAGTAAATGTACAAATTGTATAATACAATTTATTACAATACAACAATGGAAAACATGGTTAAGAGCAAACATTCCCTTGAAAAAATACACATCAACAAAGCAGGGTTTCCGTTGTCCGGTAAAAAATGAAATGTCCGACAAAATTAAATCTCTCCGGTCAAATTGTCCGGTTAAAATTGCCTAATAATCCCGCCCCCCTAACACAATCTGAATTTGAGAATACGCCTAAAATGTATAAAGCAAAAATACACCGACCTTTGGCTATGTTATAAATATAAAGGAGCAGGCTCTACCGTTTGAAAGTTATGAAACAACATCGCATGCTGCATTTCAAATAAAGCGCACGCCTAAAACGGCTGTAATATAGACCTAAACAACGAACGATTGAGTGAGACGTTTCAAATATGGCCAGGCCCAGGCAGACTAGCTTTAAAATCTTTTTTCAGAGGCCAGACGATGGTGAATCAGGAACATCTCATTATAGCCTATATAGATCAGTGGTTCTAATCCGCGCACTCGTACAGTTTTTTTTTTTCGCTCATCAAAACTGAATAGCCTATGTTCATCAGGGCATGGTTACAGTCTATATCAAGCAGGGACACCTTTGTGTGCATTTTATTTTGTGATTTATTTCACCGGAATGAATAGAGAGTCTCCACAACGGCGATAGACTGAAGATTGCGCAACTCGCGCAGCGCGTCGTCCATGCAACTGATAGCAGCGGACACGAGCGCTCAGCTTGATTTCAAAAACAACCGATTTTAGCGCTAGATCTCTTATTTAATAGCGAACTAAATGAATGCTCTGCTAGTTAACTGGAGATGTTTTATTTATTTGTATTAGGTACATCCGTGCCTCAATGTTTCAAAAAGTGAATGTGTGTGAAACCATAGTAAAAAAACAATTGGCGTTGATTGACGCCAATCGGACGTTCATGTTTTTTATCCGTCTATTTGAAAGTTAAGCTAATAATAACATGTTGCATTCTATATGGTCTGATTATGTCATTTTTTAAGTTACATAGACTGCCTCCAGTTTTCCTCAAATTGACTAATTAAGAGGGGATATTTGACCGGCATATCATCAAAATGTCCGTTAAACGAAACCTCTGCCGGTCACTTTGACCGGTAACATTTTTTTCTAGCGGAAACTCTGACAAAGACATGTGTGCTGTGTTGAGAATCAAAAGGAGTCTTTGTTCGCTGTATCATCCACAGACAAACAGACTTGTGGAGAGACTACAGGAATAAATTCAGAAGACAGACAAAAATGTATTTGAATTAAGAGGATAATCAAACCAAAAATGTAAATGCTGTCATCATTTACTTATCCTCATGTCGTTCCAAGCCTGTATAGTTTTCTTTTTTCTGTGGAACACAAAAAAAAGTTCCAACTTCCAGTCAATGGGAACCGAACCTATTTGGTTGCCAACATTGTTCAAAATATCGTCTTTTGTGTTCCATAGAAAAAGTCATACAGGTATAGTCATACGGCTATCCACCTTAAAATGAAAACCATGTTTGATGTTACCAATATACTCATTTGTATGGTAACTGGTCTTCAAGAAATAGATTTTGTTAAAAGGTTTCTAAACAGGTATATTCCACTGGAGGAATGCAGTCATACAGTTACTGTTGACTGAAAGTTACTTTTTCATGAGACCATTATGCTAATTAGTGGAATGATAACAATTATGCAGTATGCAGTAACTCTTAAAATAAATAAAAAATTATTTTAATAAATGTGCTTCTCTTACTTATTTTATTTCCAAATATAAGAGAACTCTGCAAGCCAGTGATCTGGGAAAAATACCTTGACTCAGTGATGTTCATCCTGAAAACAAAAAACCCCAGCTTACAATGTTCTCACCTTTTTCCTAATGTGAGGCCTGCTATCCTTGTGAAGTGCCTATAAGGTTTGTTCATAGCAAGTATTTATCAGCACTTTAATAAATAGTTGTACAAATTTAAGGTTAAAATAATTAAACTGCTTTTGCGGTATTGTATATTAAAAATTAAATACTTGATTATTATTAACAATATATGCCAATATTCCCATTATTAAGCATATTACCAATCATACATTTTTAAGATATGTTCTAAATATTTTTAAGGATAGTCACTCAGAACTGCGCTTCATCCAACAGATTGACAGAAACATTGAGGATGTTATAGAGGAGGTGGTGGTGTTAAAGGCAATTGAGCGGCAGGACAAGATCTTCACCCTTGTTCGAGAAAATGTTGAAAATGCTGTCCAAATATACATGATCTCAAAGGCTCCAAAACATGCAAAATTGAGGACAATGTGCTTTGTTTGAATATCAGGAGGCAATAGAGAAAGGGAGTGAAAATGGAGCCAAATTGGGTTGGACCCTACACCATTATTGCAATTGACGGAAAAAGTGCTGACCTACAGTCAGAGAAATTATACCAAAAAACAACATTGACCAACTAAAACTGTTCAAAGAGCATCAGCCACGTGACCCAACACCTGCTTCAGCTCTCAACAGCAGCACCAGCTCGTTCCCCAGTACCACCCCATGCTTTGGCACCAGCCTTTTCAGCTCCTGGATCAGCCGTAGCATGCATTCACAAAGGTGTGTTTTACTAAATATGACTTCTTGAGAAAATGTAGTGCATTTATGGCATTCTTTTTGGCTCTACAAGGGGATAAAGAAATTTCAGCATACAAACTTTTGTGCAATAATCATGCCATGTTTCTTTCAGATGTTTGGAGTGGGATGAAGGCTAATGTACTGTGGTCAATTATTGGACCATATCAAATGTTCTATTGGGACATTTTTTCAAACTGGACCTGGAAATGAGTGGGAGAGTAAGGTAACATATATAAAAAGCAAAATTAATTATAAAGTAAATTGCTGTTTAAGATCACATTTAGAAACGTTACATTCAGGTGTATAAGATACTGTTGATAATACTTGTAAATTTACAGGTCATTGAGCATTCTCCCAGTATGATCCAGAAGAAAAGACCCAGCTTTGTTGGAGTTGACCATGCGGATGTACTTTCTTTATTTAGGGAACCTGCTTTTCTAAAGTTCATCTCAAAGCAACTGCTCTTTTCACAAAGGAAGAGGGAGAGTGATGGCCTACTGGGGGAACTTTGCACATACTGGGTCTCCAAATGGTCCCGGTCTGACACACTGGCCTGAATAGTATCAGGCCGAGTATCTCGGCATCAGACTGAAACAGAAACCCGGCAAGAACTTGAAGGGAAAACACTCCACGTTCATGACCAAGATGCTTCCAGATATACGACAAGGCCGAGATAAAAATGAGCACTTAGCACTATAAAAAAAAAGTTATTAAAAAAAATAATAATAATAACTATAATTATTATTATTATTTCTATTTGCATTTAGGCATGGCTACATGTAATCAGTATTCTCTCAGGCTGAATATTTTTTAGCATAAACTTTTGATGGAAGGCACAAACTTTGTGCAGTATCAAAGAGGGGTAAAATCTTTGAGATTGTATTGCAAAACTTGCATCATTTCATCAAGATCAGACTGTACAATACAATGGTAATACTTATTTAGTACTGTAGTAATTTTGAAATTGTGTCTGACGACTTGAAACAGTGCCATGTGACTGTGACGTATGGCATCAAAGTACGGCGAGAGGGATTCGAGAGCAGCCGGAGGACTCAGTCAGCGCAGCTTCTCCAGAGCGGCTCACAAGCCCTGATGATGACACAACTGTTCCAAGATTGGCCGGATTCAACACGACAACACTCACGTGTGTCTTTCGTGTTTATTTTAAAACCTTCAGTTCCACTAATGCTCACAAATCTGTTTTTTACTACAGTAAAAGCTCTTTTCATGTAGTCATGATGTTATATTGTGTCCTGTTTATCAAAATAAAACTATAGACCCCACTTCATTGGTATTTAAATAGTATAGGCTTATGGGCTTATTCTTGTACAAACAGACGCTGTATTAAGCAGTACATAAAGTATTAAATGGAAAAGTATCTGAAACGTATTTGACAAATATTGCATTAATTTCTCTTCAGCTGTGGTAAAGTATGCAATCACCACAGGAGAGCAGGACACATTCTTTCTGACATAAGGGCAGTCCTGTTGCAGTCAGGTCCTATGACACGATTAGACCGCATTGCGGTCTTCAAAAACAACAGTATTGAAAATGAACAGGTACTGTATGGATGTTTACTTTACTTGATTACGATCATATATGCCTAATTACAGTATGATAAAAATACCAATTTGATATTAAATAAAATATAATGCATTTTTGTATAGTCATATTAGACTCTCACAGGGTTCTCAAGTCTCACGCATTGGCCGTGAGACACACGCAATTCAACCAGTTCACACGCTCGCACGCCACATTGTGTATTTCTTATGCTGAAAAGGCAATGCCAACCAAGTTGTCCTGCAAGCGTTATATATATAACGTTGTAAAGCCCTGCATTTCAGCCCGAGCCCGACGGCCCCGACTTATTTACGCCCCTAGGGCCGGGCTTCGGGCCAATTTTCACGTCATAGTTCACATGAGGGCCGGGCCTCGGGCCTTTTTTGGGTTATCCTTTTTATATTTTTAGACATTAATTAAAAGAAAATATGAGAAGTTGACGTCGACGATAAAAAAACAAACATAAAAAGACATTTCATAAACTGTTTTTAACCTATCTTATAATTACACTGACATATGACTGAGATGACAGTCTCACGCACGCACGCTTCTCGTCAGCGCGAGCTGCGCGACCCGCGATTCACCTCATGTGAAATGGAGAATATTAAGAGAAAACAGTGAGAGACTGTTCTAACTTTTCGTTTGATTGGACTTTATTTTCGTTTAACTGTTGGAAAAAAGAATGGCCATGTTCTGTGGTGCATTTTTGAGGTAAGATAACCTGCAAGTTTGTTTTTATTTATTTAATTTGTTTAGATTGTAGGCTATTGCTCATTTCGTTTGCGAGCACTGCGAGCAGCCTGAGCCTGCCTCAGTATTTCAAAAAATGTGTTGTTTTACTCACTGTGGTTTAATAAATAAACATTTATTAAACTAACTGTCTGTGTGATATGCTTTAAGTATTTTATATCTATGGATTTTATTGTAGCCAAGTAAAGTATTAGCGTTGATTTTAGAAGCTAAATTGACCAAATGCTTGGTCGTCATTTAAAACAAAATGCTCGTGGTAATGTATCATGTCATTTTGTCATACCCCCATACTATAAAAACTGTTGTATTCGTGTTGACTGGTGGGATTCACCGGCCTTGCTTCTTCTTGGGAGAGATGCTCTGAGAACTGCTCGAGAACTCTCCCGGCCGTGATTAAATGCATTTAAAGGACATTTGCTGAAGTCTGTCTGATATTACTACTGCGCAGCAGGTCAGTGTAGGGAAGCAAGTAAGTTAGAGTTAGGGAACTCAGCCAGTTGCCGACGGAAGACGCAGGAGCTAGAGTATAAAAGGTTATTAAGTGTCGATTGGAGACGCTAGGTTAAGTGTCGATTGTAGACGCTTGGGCGTTGACTGGACACCCCAGATAAATTTATTTACGAAGGTAATTAGGTTCCAGGTATGTAGTTAGGTTTAGGGAAAAATCTACAACATTTACCAAAGCCAACTAAGTTTTTCCTTTGAGTTTTCCACAACGCCATTTGACACCATTGTCAAAACGATTCCCATTCACGTGGATCTGCGAAAACGACTAAAAACGCTGTATTCTGCTACCAGTCCTATAGATGGCGATGAAACACTAAAGACTAAACACGTAATAAACATGTGCATGACGCCATCGTCTACAAAGAATCAAGTTTTTGCTGTTTACACGGAGACCATTTTCAAAACACTTGCACTTTGAAACCCGTTTTCAAAAGTTTGAGTTTTCAGGCACCCAAAACACCATTGTCGCATACATGAACGGCAAAAACAGCTTTTTTTTTTTTTAAAGTTTTTATTCGAAAACGGTGTCGTGTAAACAGCCCCTTAGAGTTCAATGAAAGAGCGATGCTTTTGGGAAAGCATTCCAGAACTGGGAAAATGGAACCAAAACACAATGAAATTAAACAGAGTAAACATACCCTTATGTATTTGATTTGGTACTATACTTTTTTTCATGTTTGTTCAAATTTTTTATAATTTTTTATTTTAAGTCATTACTTAATCATGGAGTTTCACTTGGTTTTGTTGAAAAATATTTTATTATTTGTGGGTAATTGTGAATTTTGTAAAAAAAAAAATTATAGGTTGGCACTTTCAAATCTGGCAAGGGGCGACATAAAAATTAGCCTCTTGGACGAACTGGCTTATTTACAGTGTCTGACTGTTGATTGATGAGCACTGTCCCCATCAAATAAATAAATAAATAAATAAAAATGATATATTTCGTTTTGTTTTTTTAATTTAATAAAATGTCAATTTTAAAAATGTGAAAGCTGCACATCAAATGATCGTGAGCGTCATCTTCTCAGTTCTCGCGCATGCGTCGTGACGCTCCCGTGAACTCACGTCAGAGGCCTACACAGAAGAAAATGAATAGTTGAATAAAGTCGTTATTTTTGTTTGTTTTTTGCGCACAAAAAGTTTTCTCGTCGCTTGATAAACTTAAGGTTGAGCCACTGTAGTCACTTTTTAACGATGCCTTTACTAACTTTTCTCGGCCAGCAGATGCAATTACCTAGCAGCCTATGAAGGAGTGAGACAGCTCTCAGATTTCCTCAAAACATAATAATTTATGTTCCGAAGATGAACGAAAGTCGAAACGAAAGGGTGAGTAATTACTGACAGAATTTTCATTTTTGGGCGAACTAACCCTTTAAAAGCTAAGGAAAACAAATACGTATTTAGAAGAGATTTAAAAGCTGATAAAGAGGGTGCTACTCTAAGTTGCACTGGCAAGGTATTCCACAGTCTAGTCCCCACCATTGAAAATGACTGCCATTTTTAACAACAATCCTATTGATAAAAAAAGGCTTTTATGATGTATATTTTGTGACTGAACTTACCGAACATCCAAACAACATCTGTTTGCCATTGTATGTGCTTGTATTTTTACCAGCTGAGAAAGTGTCCAAAATTCTCAGCCAAAATGTTCGCACGTTAAAAAATAAATACAACCTCACTTATAAATAATAAATACTCAATTTGTCAGTCACGTTACACACTGCCTCTGAAACTTTCGTCGTTCATCAGGTTACATTTTCTGCATTTTTCGCATCCGTAGCAAGCATTTTGAGAGGTGTTTTGACAATTCAGAGCCACCGTACAAGCGAAAATCCGGAACTGTTCCGGATCAATTGGTTCACGGAAATTGGTGTCTTCTTTTTAATATATGGTTCCAGTATCGCTAACAAAGCATCAAACTGAGCCACTGACATCCTGAAGTAAACTTTGAATCGCTCGGGATAATCCCGCAGTTCCTTGATAAGGAGGTGGAACTTGCAATCTTGGGATTGGATGGACCCAATATTTCCTCTATGTTTTTCTCTTTTTAAGAAGATAGAGGACAACAAAATCATCATCCTCACTGCTTGATGACTCAATTTTGTATTGTTTTGCAAATTTTTTTGATTAATTGATACGCATCGGACTCAGTGTGCAAGCTTTCTGCGCATGCTGAATTTTTAGGATTACAAATGCGAAAAAACACATGCCGAAATTTCGGACTCAGTGTGCAATGACCTTAAGAGTCATAAAAGCAGCAGGAATCGCTCCGTCACACATACAAATGGAGATCTACGGTGACGGTTCACTCATGGGAACATGATAAGCCACGAGATCCCATGTTGATGTAACAATATATTTTTCCCGTGGCCACGACTTCATATGTTGAGGGAACGAGTTAAATGCGTAAACAACCTGCATGACCATAGCAACCTTAAATTATCAGAAATGGATAGGCCTATAAGTATAATTATTTTTATTGAAGAAAAAGCCTTGAATTAAGAAATTATTATATTAACATATTGCCTATTATATTGTATTGCGCGCTACTACAACAAAACTAGTGAACCGAACATGTCCCCTCCTCTCACCGTAAAGATGCTGCTGTGAGGGGATGCGGTTCTGATGCCTCTACTGAACTGTGATGGGCAACATTGGACTATGACGAGAAAAAACATGCTTGAGCATTCAGTCCTTTTTAGGGTCGCATCATGTCCTGTTTTTGGTTCGTTTAGATGTTTTGGTCTGTTTTGCATTCATATATCAGTGAAACTGAATCAGAGTTTCACTAGTTCGTCTGCCCATTTAGCCTTAAAGGTAAATAGTAAACTAACTTGGCTTGCTGTCCTTGGAGGAGGCTCGAACCCGAGGCTCGGCTTGAGCTCAGAGTAATACCCCCCCCCCAAATGAATGTTTAGGCTCCTCCCGAACCTATGTTTTGAACTTCATTTGTTTGAACTTCAACTCATCTTTTCAGTGTCTCGTTCCGCTTGTTTGGTGGCACCAGGCTTCAGATGGCAGCGTTCACACTAATTCAAATGAACCGCACTAACAGAGCAATTGCACCAGAGTTTGATCCAAACGTGCCAAGTGTGAATATACCCTAAACTGTCCTAATGTCATTCATTTAGTCCCTGTGTATTTAAAAATGTCACTTCATATCAAAGAATATTATACAATAAGAGTCACTGTACCTTATTCAGTGTTAAATCTTTTTATGTTTATTGATAGTGTCTTCAAGACTAAGGTTATCTGGTAACTCTCAGTTAATATTTTAGCTTTCCAATCAGAATAAAGCAGAGAAACATTTTCTGTATATGTAACAAGGTTTGTTGATAAGGGAAAGAGGAGGAGGGAGCCAGCAAATGTTCAACGTAACTTTAATCACAAAATAAACAAACAACAAGACAAAAGTAAAGCGGCAGTGCCTCACGGATGACTGCAGCATAAAATAAAACAGCAGCATAAATGTCCCAGGCCTGGTCCTCTTTCGTCCTTCACTTTCATCACTCCTCCTTTATCCTTCCGGAGCTTTCCGTGGGACTAGAGACGGATGTTTTGCGCAGGTGTAATTCATTAACATTCGCTCCACTATCCTCGCTCTGCTTTTCCATGGCTGTCGTCGCCGCCCTGCTGTATATTCAATACTGTCTGGTGATTCAATACTTCTTTTCTCTGCTCTACTATTGTAATATAAAACTTCACTCACTGTTTGACTCAGCACAGCAAGCATTTAAAAAGCCCAAGTTGGAAGTTTGCAGAGTTGGACACTTCTCTTTGCATGGCCATGTAGTGATGTAATGCAAACATATAAAACTTAAAAAAATATCATGTCAAAACTCAGTGCTTGAAGTGATTCATGGCAAATGGAATGATTGTGAACACATGTGGATCTTGCATAAATGTTAGCTAAACATTTAAAGTACTTTTCTATTTGTGCATATTCAAATTTTTAGAATGGTAAAACAATACATAGCAGCACTATGTAGTTTTTCAACCTTCATAATATATTTCCAAGACCCTTGAGATGGTACATCAACTTACAATAGGTTGAATGACACGTTTGCCGTAGCCTGACAGTGTCTGTATCGCTTTTACTGGCACTATGTAACTTCAGGTTTCGGGTAGGAACCTGAGCACAAAAAAAACTACAAAATTCGACTGCTTTACGGCATACGTCACTTCCCCCACCACCCGTTTGATACCCGTCTGTATGTTGTTGTCATGACCAAAACAACAACTAAAAGGAAGAAGGCA
Organism: Rhinichthys osculus; assembly: GCA_029959095.1. Taxonomy (NCBI): domain Eukaryota; kingdom Metazoa; phylum Chordata; class Actinopteri; order Cypriniformes; family Leuciscidae; genus Rhinichthys; species Rhinichthys osculus. The sequence continues at coordinate 7,236,580 of JARWKJ010000013.1, read as the reverse complement.
AAGGTTTTGTCAGAGGAGAGTAAAAAAAGAAAAAGGGAGAGTGACAAATTAAAAGACCGGATGAGGATCAATATTGGAGGGAGAGCAAGACAGTTTGAAGACGGTGAGAGTGCGCGCGCGCGACCGGCTCTCTCTCACTCTCTATCCTCGTTCTTTCAGTAACATGCACCCTGTCACAATCGCAACAGTCAGTCATCTATAAAGTGTTTATAAATTTATAGATAAATCAGGGAGTCATGGAGCTGACAACCGCGCAAAATGTAAAAGGCTGAATAACATGACTTGGCCATGTTACGGAATCTATCTGGTCCTCCATTTATCTTCATGAATCAATTAATGCTAGTAGAGTAGCGAATTATCAATCTGGTAGCTACACCAACATGCTAGTGTCATGCTGGCAAACGAAAGACAGGAAGCAAAATGCAAGTAACTCAGATTTAATGTAATTCACAAATAAGTGAAGACACGGGCGTGGAAGGCTGGCGCAGGGACTTCGATGGTCAGACGGTGAAGAGGGGAACAGTGAAGAGGTGAACAAACATGACGAATAATCCACACGCAAACACGACGAATCCACAGGAAACACGAAGACTGGAAAGCAGGGAGACAGGACTAGAACGCAGACACAGGACACATCAAACAACGATCTGACAAAGAGGATAGAACCACAGTGAGTATATAAAGGGTGATGAGATGAGCTGCAGCTGGTGATGAGATGACGAACAGCTGGAGCAGATCAGGTAATGACATACAATCACGCCCACTACACACGTGCACTCGTACAACAACATAAACACGAGACGAGAAGGAACCAAAGAATAAGTATACCGTGACAGCTAGTTTACGATGGTTATAATAAATAATCTTTCAGGATAACTATCCTAATGTCTGCAGGCTGATAGTCATGTTTGTTTATTTATTTTTCTGGTGAAAGTGTCTTGCCTCAGGCTATAATGCAAATCGATTTTCAAATTTGCAGATTCATCTATGGTAGCTTGATATTATAATATTGACGATATATGGCTATTACCTAACACACAAACATTGAATTGAATTAGCATATCCAAGCTAAGCGATCTTTTGACGTTTGAAAAAATAAAACCCATGAAATTATATTCATATAACATGCTGAAATATATGCCAATGTACCTGGGATGAAGACATTTCACACGCAACGCTGTCCAAGACGTGAGAACTCAAGACGGTATCGGCTTGTCAACAAATGTACGTGTATCCCCTAGTGTAACTATGACAGATTTTACGACAGTAGTAAAAGACAATACTGTTTCCCAACTGTAGGGGGACCCCGAGAGCAAAAAAACGCAAAAACGACATAGTGCTGCTTTAATGGTTGATTTAAAGCTCCTTTGAAACGCTATATATTGTGAAAAACACTATACAAATAAACAATTTAACTTGATCAAATTAAACTTACCTGCCATGGTCTTGCAGTTGTCATGGTCACAGATGTACACAGAAAAAGATTGTGTATTGGTATACAATATTACTATGATGACACCCATTTATCCATTCTTCACACCGCTAATTTTGTGTATTTTAAATGCTATGCCATGAACTCTGATAATAAAATCAGTGTATTTGTCCTGTAAACGAAGTTCATCACACACATTAAACACTGCGGCACTTATGTTGTTCTCCATGTCCTTAAAATCACAGGTTGTGATGGTGAGCTGCATTTAAAGTTCGTTAAACTTAGAAAAACATTAACCCTCTGGGGTCTAAGGTGTTTTTGGGGTCCTTGAGATGTTTTGACATGCCCTGACATTAGTGCTTTTTTCAGTTGCTTATAAACATATTAATCGCAAAGTTGTCATTTAAGTTTCTGAAATAAGGCCACAAAACACATACTAAATATGTGTCCATGCGACTTTTGACTAATGGGTGTTGTCGCCTAGAATTTTTGCTTCAAAATGATCTGAAAATCATCCTGCCTAATCATTCACATAAAACAATACATTGATTTAAATTTTATGAGACACTTTTTGTTTGGAAAGGCAATATGCGTAGGGGTGTGGTGGATCATGAATAATGCACTGATTCACACCTGAGAAGACAATGACCTGCATAATGACAAGAAAGAATGTGAGGACTTATTTTGTATGCATGCAAATTGTATAATATCCAAGGTAAACATTTCTAGAACTATGCAGTTAACCCTCTGGGGTCGACAAACGCGCCGGCGCGTTTTGCTCGATTTTTTTCACATAGCAGCAAAATAGACCTAAAATACTCCGTCATTTTTGATCATACAGACTTAAGAAATATGAAAAAAATAAACTGTTAAATGTCTACTTTTTTATGTGTCCAATTACAATCGAAATAAAACATTGTGCTTTTGTAAAATAAAGAAAATAAACAGGATGTGCTTTCTGGCTCTCCGTCACAGCGAGCTTTTTTTTGAGCACGTCTCTAAACTTAAACAAAACTCAGCGACTACTATTCACCCAGGCAAGAGCAATATATCTTTATAATCGTTTAAGTTTAACTTTTAAATGATCTAATTCATAACAAAAAAAATATTCTCTGTTTATGTAATCTATATGAAAAGAGAGAGATGTCAGCCGTTCTCATTTAATCTCGTTATTTTTTAATCTGACACGCCCACGGAGAGCGCGCGCTATTCAAACGCAAATTATCTGAGGCAACACATGCAAATGTATTAACGCCTATCAGATGAGATCAGCACACCAAATTTTATCAGATTACAGTACTTTACGTTGTCTTGCAAGGCTGTGAGGAATAATCCTGGGAAATTTACCTCAGAAGTGCTGGTTTAAATTCATTTCGAGGAGCAACGGATCCATCTGAGAAGTATGTTTTTTTATTATTGTTCTAATCGTGACATCCTATATATGTAAACCGCAAAAAGACTGTTTAAATATGTTTAATGAACAGCTTTTACCAAACTATATTGCTATACTGAGATGAGTAAAAATCGACTGAAATATGTTGAAATAAAATGTCTTTGTATAAGCAACGTATTAAACTGCAAATTAATATTTATATGCCCTAATATATCATAAAAACAACAAACAATATGCCTATGTTACAGACGAAATATGAAAGACAACATTTCGTTGACTAGTTTTGGATAGATTATAAAGTTTTTACTGTAAAATAGACTACTGACACATCAAATAAGCTTTTGTTCACCAATTTCTGCTCAAATGTTAAATATATTAGGCTATGTTTGTTTTGTCAAAAATAAAGTCATCAACTAAAATGTTATTATAGTGTTTGTTCCAATGTAGGCTTTATTCAAACTAATGAATCCTTAACTTTGAAATACGTATAATAAAATGTATACTTCAGTTTTTACAAAGAAATATTAGACTTGAAATATTGTTATTTTAATTGTTGCTGTAATTGTAACCTTTTTAATAAAATAGCAAAGAATATATTTACAAGGTAGATGTAAACAAAATATTAAAAGGTCAATATGAGCCTTCTCTTCAAATTATTTTTATTGTGATTTATTAGTGACAAATTTGGGGAGAGGATACATATCCCAAACTTTCTGAAAATACAGTATGAGAATTAACTACACAATTACTAGAAATGTTCACCTTGGATATTATACAATTTGCAAGCAAAAATACAAGTGAAAAGTGTACATGCGCTTTGTGAGATGTTTCCAACTGTGAACCAATTTTGTTGTATATATATATATTCTTTTTTCTTTTGTCCTTGTATTATTTCTTGTGGCTCAGTGACACCTGTGTGAAAGGCTCATTATACAGGCTCATTCAGCAGGTCTTTTGTCTTCTCAGGTGTGAATCAGAGCATTATTCATGATTCACGCCCCTTTCGCATATTGCCTTTCCAAACAAAAAGTGTTTTACAAAATTTAAATCAATGTATTGTTTTATGTTATAAGTAACTGTCTGGGTCAGATATGTCAATTTAGCTCAAAAGGAATTATTAATTAATTTATAGGGAATCTTAAAAGAATCACTTATACGGCCGAGGGTTTGAGATACGTTTTCTCTTGTTTGGTGGGTGTGTCAGAACTGCAGTCCAATCAGCAGCAACATGTATATAAAGCACGCGGTATTAAAGTGAACTCGCACAATGGCTTCAAAGAAAGTATTTTACAAATGCGTTCGATGCAGCTTGGTACACGCAACAACTGAGGATATTAGAAGACATGTTTGTCGTAAGTTTTATTGTAAAAATATAGGATATCAACATAATGATATAGTTGTTTATATTTTTAGCTTCATTGCAAGTGTATTTTGTTTGTTTAATTACATGATGTACACTATATATGCTGAGAGATATAAATGCAATATTGATCACCTCACCTTTGTGGCTTTTTATTCGTTATTTTACTTCCATTCTGTTATGAAACAAAAATTTCTGAAAACTTAGGTGTACACAATAAGAATGAGTTAAACAGAAACTTTAATCATCCTCCACCAAATATAAAGCAAGTTCATCCCTTTTTCTTTGACCTGAAGCATTTTCAGGGTATCCTGCTTCACAAACATTGTCATTGTTGCCATCCACTTCTTCACAATCCTCCATTTGGTGGCCTTCCCCCCTTAAGAGGAAATTGTGTAAAACACATGCAGCTGTGATAACCACTGGGACTTTTTTAAGGTCTCCCATGGGCATGTATTTTAGTTGTCTCCATTTCCCCTTTAGAAGGCCAAATGCCCTTTCTATCACAACTCTGGTGGAGCTGTGATATTTTTAGAAGGGGGGGGTTGTAGGCTACTGTATCACGTGCCGTTTGAACTGACGTGCTACAGCGATCTGTCACATTTAAAAGCGCCAAACGTTGGAAATATTGACAGAATCATCTGACAGTTGAGAATTTGTTCCATATCAAGTAACCTTCTCTGTCTAGTCTGTCGGTGTCAGTATCCTCTTTGTCCGCGATTTTTCTCTGCGTGAGAAAATGCAGTGGTCCAATCAGTAGTTAAGAGCCTGAACTTGCTTATAGTAATTCGGAAATTAGTGCACATGAGTGAAAAAAAAATACAGCACAGAAGAATGTCTAATTTAGCGTGAGATTTCATTGTTGAGCGTGAGACCGTGAGATTGAGGCTGAATGCGTGAGTGTCACGCCAGATGCGTGAGAGTTGGCAACCCTGCGTATAATACGGAATAGTCCCCTATTTGACACATAAAAGTCTTGTTCCGTATTGAACTGATACGGAACACACTTTGTTCCGTATTTTTGAGAATCAATTCAGTGCAAATCCATGACAGACACATAGCTTCTAATATATGTCAGACAGACTATGAACAAAGACATTTGTAGGCTATGATAAGAAAAAAAAAACAGGCGGTGCGGTAGATATACTAATTTCTCCCCCTGTTTGTCTATGATCAGCCGCGTAGCGTTTTTAACATCTTGGAACATCATCAGAGAATGCCCTTTTAATTGGTCGTTAGTCATTGTGAGTCACGTATCGTAGCAACGATGACAACAAGTGACAACAGCGGGAAATGTAAAAATGACTACCTCCGAGCAGCCGGTGAAAAGAAAGTTAACTATAATGGAAGTATAATTATATAAAGATATTTGCAATACACTTCAACTTGCAATACAATAAAATGTTGTCTAATTAAATTAAAAATATTATTTTTTGCACTGGAAAGAACATTCTAGAAGTCTAATTCTATTGAATAAGTTTGCACAAGGCTACAGAAAACTGTTGTGTTTATTTTTCTTCAAATGCAGTCTAAGCCGATGAGTTTTGAATGTTATATGTTGTATTTGTTTAAGTAAAAAATAAAACGTATTATTAACTAAACAAATCCATGGTTCATTGTTGGCAAAATGATCATGATAGCCTTTATATATCTATGTGGTTCAGTCTTGTATATTGATTAGGCCTACTTTGCTATTCTATAAATATATAGGCCTAATAAGTTGTATTATAATATGCTATGATGTATGATAGCATACAATATTCACCAGAATTCATCATTTCAGGGGTTATTTTTCAAAACAAGGAAAGTGTAGTGCAGTGTTAAATACATTTGGTGTAACTGCATATTTACTCCACTAGAGGGCCACCTTGTTTCTTATTATGGCGGTTACCGTGAAGCAGAGAGTGAGTGTTATTTTTCACATGCTGGTGAGCAGCACACGCTGCTAATGTTCAGTAATAAACAACAAGTTCGGAGATATACCTTTATGTGTCGGTAGTTTACTAAATGCACTACACGACAGAGATATAAAGGAACACCACATGAGGAACACCACACGTCAGAAGAGAGTCGTTTCATGAACTCATGGACCTGCACTAGACAGCACTGAGACGCGACGGAGAAAGCCAGCGCATCGTGACTGAAAGTGAGTCTGCCGAGTGAAAATAATCATGGATCAGTTCAGATTGCCCACCCCCATTAGTCCTGTCTGGAAATACAGGCGAAAATTGGAGGAGATGGATACAGCGGTTCAACATTTACATGACTGCTACAGGATCAGACTCAAAAAGTGAGAAGGTAAAAATAGCCAGTCTATTACATGCATTAGGAAAGGAGGCCTTAGAAGTGTACAATTAGCTGTCCGTTGAGCCCGAAGAGGATGAGGAAACAATGCAAGATATTGTAACTGCACTTGAGAAGTATTGCTTGCCGAGAAAGAATGTTGTATTTGAAAGGCACCAGTTTTGGGCTTACCCCATGCCTGATTCAACAACCATCGATAAGTATGTCACAGAACTAAAACAAAAGAGTAAAGACTGTGAGTTTGGCTCAACAGAATCTGACATGTTAAGAGACAAGATCGTGTTTAGCATCGGTGAACAGCGTTTAAAAGAGAGGCTCTTAAGAGAAATAAACCTGACCCTCGAAAAAACTGTGGACATTTGCAGAGCAGCGGAGGCAGCAAAAACACAGATTCAAGCAATGGGAGAGCAGAATAAGACTGTCCATGCCATTAGAAAGAAGACAAAAGATGCAAGAGATATGAAAGAGCGACATCTCAACTGCAAAAAGTTAATGTGAACTCTTTCATCTGAAAAAAGTGTGGAAAATCCCACCTTCCACGACAGTGTCCAGTCTTTGGAGCTACATGTCATGCCTGTGGAAAACGTAATCACTTTGCCTCAGTGTGCATCTGAAAAAAAAGACACTCAGCCTAAACACAATAGAAATGTCACTGTTGATTCATTATTCATTGGGACAGTGGAATTAAAAGAGACTCCCAGCTCTGCACAGAAAGCATGGTACACAGACGTAGACATTGGAAATGTGACAGTGAAGTTTAAATTGGACTCAGGGGCTGAAGCCAATATTATACCTCTCGACATTTATCAATCTCTGCATGAAACAGCGTTGTTGCAACCGACTTCGACTATGCTGGTGGCGTATGGTGGAACTAAATTAAGGCCAGAAGGTGTGGCCAAGCTACAGTGCGTCACTCCCAAAGTGCAAGTTTGCTTACCCTTTTACATCACCAGACACTCATCCATTCCAATACTTGGTAAGGACGCATGTGAACGGATGCAACTGCTGAAAAGAGTAGACACTGTTGTAAAAAACCATCCTACCTCCAAAGAGGACCTGATAGCACAACATTCAGCAGTTTTTGAAGGTCTTGGTCAGTTTCCGGGTGAACATCATATACATGTTGATCCGACAGCAGTCCCGGTCATACACGGCTGTAGAAAAATTCCCTTAGCAGTGCTGGGCAAACTAAAGGATACACTGGAACAGCTGTTGCAAGCAGATGTTATAGCGCCAGTCACCCAGCCCACTCCATGGGTTAACAGTCTTGTCATCACTGAAAAAAAGAATGGGTCATTACGAGTATGCCTGGATCCTCGTGACCTTAATAAAGCCGTTCTTTGCCAACACTTCTCTATCCCAACAACCGAAGATGTACTATGCAGGCTTGCTGGAAAGAAAATTTTCTCCATCTTCGATGAAAAGGATGGCTACTGGCAAGTCAAACTTGACACAGACTCCTCCCTGCTATGCACATTCAACACACCGTGGGGTAGATACAGATTCAAACGTCTGCCATTTGGTGTCAAATCTGCTAGTGAAGTCTTCCAGCAGTACAATAACGAAGTGTTTGGTGACATAAAAGGTATACACATCGTAGCTGATGACATGATTGTCGCCGCTGCTACAGAACTAGAACATGATGTCATAGTTGCTAAAATCATGGAGAGAGCGAAAACACACAATGTGAAATTCAACCCTGACAAGATTCAGTATAAGGTGAACAAAGTTCATTTCATGGGACATGTGATAACTCCACAGGGTGTGAGAGCAGATGATGGCAAGATACAGGCAATAGTAAACATGCCAATACCCACAGACAGACAATCGCTACAGCGTCTTTTGGGCATGATCAGGTATCTCGCCCCATTCATTCCAGGTGAGGCATCACTTACAGCGCCTCTCAGGCAGCTGCTGAGAAAAGACATTGCATTCCAGTGGTAACCTGAACATGACACGGTATGGTTTGCACTCAAAACTGCACTGACCAACACACCAGTTCTCAGGTACTATGACCCCAACACAGCGCTCACCATACAAACAGATGCATCCAAAGATGGCTTAGGATCATGTCTGCTGCAGGAGGGGCAACCAATAGCGTATGCATCTAGGGCTTTAACCTGTTAACCGTTGCCAGAGCGTCGGCGCACTGACGCGTTTTTTGTTTATTTAGTTCAAATTTACTATCAGATTTAATGTTATACCTTGACAAACTATACATCGTTAAAAAGATATAATACTCAAGATTCAGTATTTGACCACTATTGTATTCTGAGAAACTTATAGTGACAGTTATGTCTTAATTTGTGTCAGGAGTTATGAAATGAAAAAATGAGTCGATACCTTTAATTTGAATTATGAGCGTCAGCTGGTCCATTCATAAAAAAACTCTGTGCTTTCGTCATGACAGCGATTCACAAAACATCGTCCCTCAGGGCTTTAGCTCAAAAATGTGCAGACTTGGAGAAATACTGATATATTCTCATAGATTCACATCATATTTCTATATACAGGAATAATATTTATTGAATTTATACCCAAATGCGTCGATGTAATCATTATGATCGCTTCTTACTGAGATGTGCTGTGTTTTCAATTCATACCAATAGCCTGAGGTCGCTATATGCACAATAACAGTCCATATATGGATCATGAAGAAGAACCTTAGTCATGTGACATTCCAGGACGTCACTGATACAGAAAGTAGCTGACAGAGATCGCTGTAACATGCAGATAAAGATGTTTTGAAGACAATAAACATGATTGCAATGATATTTGAGTTACCTGTGTTCTTCAAGCCATGCCAGGTATTTCATAATAATAGATTATATTTATAATGTAATGCTAATCGATATAGATTTCATCATCGTGCAGAACACTATAAATAATACATTTTCTGTCGGATTTTTTTATCTGAAGCCAAATTAGATCACAGAAGATTATTTAAAACACTCGACTTGAGTTATAAAGTAAGTTTGGATCACAAACATGGTTTTAATCTCATAAATGGTCGTGTATTGATGGTGTGGTAAGCTAACATGCTAGCTAGCCCAGGTGCACCTGCCACCAGCAGTTATTGTTTTATGATTTTTTTTGATACCAGTTTCAAATATTTAGTGAGAACTTTGATAAAAGAAATTAGGTTTTGAAACCCTATGAATAGCCTGTGAATAGCCAGTCGTTAGTAGCTATAATGCAGACAAAAGAAATGCATATTTAGAGCCATAACCAGTCTGGAGAGGTGTAAATGTGTGCAGGGGAGACTGACATTGAATGGGGCTCGTTTGCACCACAAAATAATAGAGACAATAGACTGAATAGATGACTCAGAAGATGACTAAACATCAGTTTGCATTTTAGAGTCTAATCAAAATAAAGTAATTTGACATGATCTTGAAAAACATTTAACTAAATACAGAGTTTTAGACTTATCATTTTCAGATTTTAAATATAAAATGGTCACACATATGGCTTTAGCTGCAGTGCATTTCTAGATTGCTCCAGGGCCAACTTCAATTTTATTTTTATGAAGATGTTTCATAAAAATAAATTTCTAATAACTTTACAAAACTTTGAAGCTATTTAAAAAAAAAAATTCATTATGACAATAATTAATTCTACATTTACAATAAACTACTAGGTGTCAGCTTTCAAATGAGATCATACTTGTGCTTTTAGTGCAAAGGGTTCATGAACTGTATCTGTTTAAGTTTGGGTATGCCATTTCTGGGGATTTTTCAAAAGTGGGCTTGAAGCTTAACAGGTTAACGGATACGTAAAGGAACTAAGCCCAGATCGAGAAGGAGCCACTGGCGATCGTTTTCTCGACCAAAAAGTTCCATCAGTATGTATATGGACGCAGTGTGAATGTCCAGTAGGACCATAAGCCATTGGAGGCTATCTTCAAGAAGCCACTGAGCAAAGCATCAGCGAGACTCCAACGTATGCTCTTACAGCTACAGAGATATGATCTCATTGTCCAGTACACGCCAGGGAAGAACATGTTAATTGCTGACGCGTTGTCACGTGCCGTTGCTGAAGGTCAGTACTCAAGTACAGATGACCTCAGCGATGAAAGAGTTGTATATGCACTTGAAGCAACACAGGCTCTCAGTGACGACATGCTAAAGCAGCTTACGGACGCTACTGCAAGAGACAGTACTCTCCAGCACTGCGTCAAAAGGGGTGTATACGGGAGAATTCAGACAATGAATACGCCCGCTAAATGTGCTGTTTGGCAGGGATCTTTGGAACTTTGTTATGCGTACCTGTAAATGCCCGCAAAGGCCCGAAAACAGGAACTTGTCTGACCACATGCTGTTAGTTGATGGCTTGGCTTTGTAAATGCTAATTTGTTTTGGGACTGGCAGCTCAAGATTGCCCCTATTCCCCTGCCTCCCTCATTAGTATTCAGGAAAGGTGGGCTGATAAGTGCTTTACATTGTGTCAATCTACAACAAAGACTGTAGACCCTGAAAAGCAGTTTGTATCTGGGTGTCCTCTGCTCTTCAAGATGGCTTGCAAAAGATCGCTGGAGTTTTACGGAGAGCAGAGTAGAGATGTTACTCCTTTACGTCGGGACAATGTGGCTATTCAAACTCCGAGTCCGAACGAAAACAGACTGGTGTATATGGTAAATGCAAGTTTGAAGAGGATATTTGAAAAGCTGGAGACGATGGACAAGAGGTTGGATAAGATGGAGGCTGACATCAATGAGCTCAAAGAGGCAAAAGAGGAGCCTGCTTCAAAGAAATTAAAGAGAGCTGGGAATAATTCTGTTGCGGTAAGTTATTTTCTGACCGTCACAAACATTTGGCGGTGTCCGCTTAACTTCGTGTGCTTTATTTATTAATGTATTTGAATTGAGCCCTCATACTATGTTGGATGTTTACAGGAAGCTGTACGGAGATTGCACAATGGGGAAAACAACATACACAAATATGACCCACAGACAAGGTATATCTTTAAAACTATTGTTTCATAACAGTCCTTTCTTCTAAATTATATTTTTAATCAACCTTCTTTAATTACTGCTCCACAGTCTATCCTCCCCCCACAACCTCGAGGTCACAACCTATCTTTATAATGGCGTCTCCATGGCTGGTAAGTCACAAGAGAATGTCCCAAGGCTACAACTATTTAACTGTATAGATTAGTTAGTTATAAATAAACACATTCTCCCCCCTCACTATCTCCCTCTCTCTAGCATCCTGCAAGACGTATTTTGAAACTGTTAGAAGGGGTTACAGGATGGCCCAAGATGAACAAAGACAAGATGGAGGACAGCAGGATCATTGTGCGCATGAGACAAAGAAAAAGAAGAGTAAGTGTAAATAAATATAAATCTCAGTAAAAGACTCAGCCTGGGAGAGGCTCCCATCCCAACCAATTTGATATTTTCAGTGGTTTAATTACTTTTTTCCCTCCTATTTTGCAGCTGCTGAGCAGCAGGACTGGCGTTCTCCAGACAAGAGGAAGAGGCAGCTATCTGGAAGACTACAACAGTTGACCACATGTCTGAAGAGGAGGATGCCGTCTTGGATGGAAAGTCAGTGTGGGTTGTTCGGCCTCCAACCCGTAGTACAGTTTTGTCTGCGCTGTGTGGGGTGCTACAAAAAAGACTGGAAGCAGACCAGAAGTACTTGGGAACTCATCATGCACGAGTTGGTGCAGATCGAGTCGCGGTGGAGACCACAGAAGCTGGCCTGTGAATTATTTTAGTATTACGCATCTAAATATTATTCTATAGTATAATTTGAATATTCTGTTGTTTTTTTATATATAGTATTATTTATATTATAAAGTATTATTTATAGATTGTATTATATATAATTCTATATAGTTTTCTATATATATACTGCATTTATATATTCTATACAATTCCATATTGTTATCTATTTATAAATTGTATTATTTATATATTGTACTATTTATATATTCTAAAGTATTTGTATATTATATTGTTTTCTATATATTATACACAGGCCTTATATATTATATGGGGTTATATATTGTATGACTAATAGTAAAGTGTATTCTGTGCTAATGTATTTTTATTTATAGAATCTTGACTGTGTGTATATATATGTCATATGCCCAGTGTCATTTACAAATAATAAAAATAACAAACTCAACTTTGTCTATCTGATTGTCTTGACATTATAACCATGAACACCAATGATAATAAATATTGATAATGAGTAATAATAAACCCAAATGAGGCCATAAACTGGACCAATAGTGTGGGGGTTTAGAGGAGGGACAAAGCATTGAGCAGCCAATCCTATGTAAGACCTCTGACCAATTGAAGGAGGCCACTGCCTTGTGTCCCAAAGGTGTGAAATGCTAATATTCCCTTGCATTGACCCCGACCGGGGGATTATTCACCATGGTAACTGATGGCCCTTAGTGGCTCCCTGCTGTGCCCCAAACTTGGTACATATCCAGGAGTATTTGGGATTGTGTGACAGGACAGCAAACTCCCGTACACACACGTTTATTTGTGGAGTACATAGGAGTACTCAGGAGTTTTACATGCCCGATTATAGCTCTTTTCACGCAGTGCAGCTTCTTATGAAGATGCAAAAGACAGAATGGCCGACGCATAGAAAACAACTTGATCTCTCAATTCAACAGTACTGGCCTGTTAGACACACTGTGGCTGTGCAAGATGGTGTATTAATGGTATCTGACAGGATTCTGATTCCTGAGACAATGAGATCAGAGATGCTTAAGAACCTACATATCGCACATCAAGGGATGCAACGCACGAAAGCACATGCCAGAAAGTTCATGTATTGGCCTGGTATGACCAGATATATTGAACAGATGGTCGAAACATGTACAACGTGTCAACAGTTTCAGCCCAGGAACCAGAAAGAGCCGCTCATCTCTCATGAGATACCAGAGTACCAGAGCTCCCCTGGTTAAAAGTTGCAGCTGACATCTTCGAAATCAGAGGTCAATCGTTTCTTCTAATTGTTGATTATATGTCAAAGTTTCCTGAGGTGATGAATATCAAAGACAAAACAGCATCCACAGTCATTGCAAAGATGAAAGCAGTGTATGCGAGGCACGGCATCCCTAAAGAGCTAGTGTGTGACCATGTACCATTCGCAAGCTACGAAATGAAGAAATTCCCAGCTGAGTGGGGCATCAAACTGACACACTCAAGTCCGGCCTACCCTCAGTCAAATGGGTTGGCAGAGGGAACTATCAAAACTGTCAAAAGTATCCTGAAAAAAGCGGAAACAATCAGGGACGGATCATCACCTTGCTTTGCTGTCGATAAGGAATACTCCTGTCACTGGCACGCCTTATTCACCAGCGCAAGTTTTGATGGGAAGAGTACTGAGCAGCACCTTACCAGCATCCAGTGAAGTCCTGCGACCGACTACTCCCAAAGGTGTTCATCAGGCGCTTCAAATCCTGCAAAAGAAGCAAGCGTGTCACTACAATGTGGGAGCAAAAGCCCTGCCAGAACTGCATGCAGGTAATACCGTACACATTGAAACAGACAAAGGGTGGCAGCCGGGTCTCATTGTTTCCAAACGAGATGAGCCAAGGTCATACAATGTTGTCAATGCAGCAGGACGACAGTTTCGTCGCAACAGGCGCCACCTAAGGAAAACAACTCGCAAGCACACAGAAACATTTGATCCTGCAGATGAGCCTAATGACGGTGCACACTCTATCATTTCAGTGGCACACAAAGTAGGAGATCGGTCTTCACAGGGTGTACCGGATCATTTCCTACACAAAACCAATACCACAATCACCAGGAGTGGTCGGGTTGTGAAAGTTCCTGTGCGGTTTCAGGACTACTGTATGAACTGACTATAAATTTGCCTTGTAATTAAGGTTAGACATGTTAAGCGTTGAATTGCTTATCCAACAATATGTTTGCTACAAATGAGAAAGACAATGTTCCTGTTATGTGGACGTTAAGAGCTATATTTAGTGTTTTGTATCCTATTTATAGCTAGTATTGTTTCCCTGAGAAAAAAGGGGATGTAGTGCAGTGTTAAATACATTTGGTGTAACTGCATATTTACTCCACTAGAGGGCCACCTTGTTTCTTATTACGGTGGCTACCGTGAAGCAGAGAGTGAGTGTTATTTTTCACGTGCTGGTGAGCAGCACACGCTGCTAATGTTCAGTAATAAACAACAAGTTCGGAGATATACCTTTATGTGTCGGTAGTTTACTAAATGCACTACACGACAGAGATATAAAGAAACACTACAGAAATGACCAACTTTCTCAAAGAGAGCCTGTAGAAAAGTATATGCAGCATTTATATTAGAAGTTTCTACATCCCTATGATGCTGTAAATAAGCTGAGACAAATCTGGCTGTTGTATACACACTGATGCACATATTGCTTTATACAGTGGAATTTGTAAGTTAATGTAATTAACATAAAAATAAATCCACTAAGAGCAAGTATATTGTTTGCACATGTTTACTTACATTACAGGCAAAATAACTGAAATAATAAAATCACAGGTATAGATCTGGAACTTTAAGTCTGTCAAAATATTATTTAGTAATTGCAATGTCTTCTGGTCCTTTCCTTAGGAAGGTTTGCTAAACACTGATTAAACGCTACACATCTCTATATATTTTGCTATTGAATTGTGAAGTGACAATTTCATAAACTTTTCTATACTCCTCTGATTATATAATGGTAAATGTTACAATAATATAGCAAAACAACAGTGATCAGCAATAATGATAAGCAATAACTAAATAAGGTCATACAGATCATAACACAGTCTCGGAGGTAAGAAGTGGATTATCATTCACCTGAAATGTTTGTCTTTTCATCATAAAATGCGAGGCTAATGTTGTATCTCAATAATTAGGAACCACAGTTTCCACAAATCCCTTCACTCGATTGGGATGTTCTCTTCTGGGCGGCAAGTGCAGTAACTGTAACATCGGGCATATTTTGTAGTATTAAACACATATTTATACCGACTTCATCAGGCTCCGAAAATTCTTCACAAAGAACACAAAGAATGGCCTTCTCAGCTGCCATAGTTGCAACTCTTGCGTCATCCATACCTGCAAACTCAGAAGGTCTGAAAAAGGTGACAGATTTACACACACCCCCCACACAAAAAAAAAATACAACATTTTCTTCTTCATTTATCCCAGATAAAACATCTATTAACCTGTTAATATAATTGATTTTAGAGTTTGAACATGCAATACAGACACAGATTTAACTACAGTGACTTAAAAAATATCTTAAAATTAAATAAAACCACTTTTCATAAAGTAGAACAGTCTTCTTTTCAATGAATGATATATGCATTCTTTGTAACTACTTGCATACACCATTCTTTATTCTTATTTATTTGTATGAATTAAATATAATTAATCCTTATTAAGGCTATTAACGAGCAGTGAATGCCTTTCTCTTTTCCTTTTGTTGCTTGATCAATAGGACACGCTATTACATTTACATTTACATTTATTCATTTAGCTGACGCTTTTATCCAAAGCGACTTACAATTGCTATATGTCAGAGTTTGCACGCCTCTGGAGCAACTAGGGGTTAAGTGTCTTGCTCAGGGACACATTGGTGTCTCACAGTGAATTCGAACCCGGGTCTCTCACACCAAAGGCATGTGTCTTATCCACTGCGCCATCACCACCCCATTATTACCCACTGTCACTTCATTTCCAATGATATGCGGCTCCAGAATTGCACTGAATCTGATGCACATCCGATACACTCACAACTGTTTAAGACAAAGCCGACATATTTTATGTGAATGCTCTCCAAAACGGATATTTAAAGTTTAAGGCGAGACACTACAGGTGAATAGGGTAATTTTTTTAACTAGCAGATATCACCATGAAACTTTGCCAGTTGATTACCTACATTAAGATGAGAAAAAAATGTATTACAAGTTTTCTGTAATTTAATGTTTAAATATGCAAATGAGACATTATCTAATTAAATATGCACTAATCTGCATATATTTTAAAAAACGAAATCTGAGTATTGGATAAAGCCAGGTTCAAAATTATTTTTTCATTGTGTTCACATATTAGATGGGAAAAAAATTACAGAGGGATTTATGGATATCTACTTTTGTTATCCTGTAAATCAGAATATACTGCCAATAGCCTTAAAAAAATGATTTACGACATGTTTTTTGGAATAAAATGTTATATAAATCAGGCTAGGAATAATATATTTACAAATATATTTGTGTGTGTGATGACAGGGTGCAGATCGCGATCGCGGCGCAGAAGGATGATTTATAGCGACAACTTTTGATGAATTTATGAGAAATCTACAGACGCAAACTGACAAAGTGTAGTAAAATAAAGAACTAAATGTGTATTTCGGACTTTTTTTCATCAAGTCTGAAAGAAGACATGTTATTGAAGACAAAGTGAAAAAAAAACGATGTTTTTGCCTGCCGTGTCTCGCCTTAAAGACATAATGTTGTGTGTGCATTTGTCGGAAATGAAACAGAGCTCAATTCAGTCCTCGCGCACTGTATAAGTGTCTATGGCTGCATGCTTCGGGTCGGGTGTGTGCGCGCAGAAAGATGAGAACAACTCGAGTCCTGCTGGGTAGATCAGCACGTTACAGTACAAATGTGCGCATCTACCACAAAAGCAGGACATCAGTTCTGTAACGAGTCAGCTCAGAGGGGAAATATTAATAATAAATAATAACTGGTTATGATTAATTATGAATATTTGGGTCAGTTAATTGTATTAACTTGATGTAGCTAACTTAATATTTCAATCAATGAATCAGTTCGTCCAACGAACTTTTTTGATTATTAATTTATTCTAAGAAAAGGGTATCTTCCATAGCCATGGAAGAATAATTATTTCTTAGCATGTACAGCGCTTTGAGCATGTAACAAGATCATAAATCATATAAGAGACTTTGTTTTTGCAAGCAGTGAAGTCGAACCAAATACATATTGTGCACAAGTTTTATTAACTAAATCACGAACATAACTAAACTAAACAAACATAAATACATGTATACATAAATAGGTGAGTGATAGGAGGAAATTGGAAACCGGAAATGGAACTATGGAGAAGATTCATGTAACTATGAAAAGAACCATAAATATTATCATTTTCAAAACACCTCCTTAACCCTCTGGGGTCCAAAGTGTTTTTGGGGTCCTGGAGGTGTTCTGACATGCTCTAACATTTGTGCTTTTTTCAGTTATTTATAAACATGTTAATGGCAAAGGTGTAAATTCACTCTATATAGCACAAACGGGGCTACCATAATATGTTAGCAAGATGTATGTACATGTTTGTATTTTTGAGAGAATATTGTTTATGCATGGTTATTGAAAAAACTAAAACTTAAAGTCTCTGAAATAAGGCCACAAAACACATACTAAATATGTGTCCACAAGACTTTTGACTAATGGATGTTCTCGCCTAGGATTTTTGCTTCAAAATGATCTGAAAATCATCCTTCCAAATCATTCACATAAACCAATACATTGATTTAAATTTAGTAAAACACTTTTTGTTTGGAAAGGCAATATGCGAAATGGGCGTGACTCATGTATAATGGTCTGATTCACACCTGTGAAGACAAAATACCTGCTTAATGAGCCTGCATAATGAGCTTTTCGCAGGTGTGTCACTGAGCCAAAAGAAAGAATACAAGGACACAAGAAAAGAAATGTGTATATATACTACAAAATTGGTTCACAGTTGGAAACATCTATAAAAAAATTGTATTTTTCCACTTGTATTTTTGCTTGCAAATTGTATAATATCCAAGGTGAACGTTTCTAGTAATTGTGTAGTTAATTCTCATACTGTATTTTCAGAAAGTTTTGGATATGTATCCTCTCCCCAAATTTGTCACTAATAAAACACAATACAAATAATTTGAAGAGAAGGCTTATATTGACCTTTTAAGATTTTGTTTACATCTACCTTGTAAATATATTATTTGCTATTTTATTAAAAAGGTTACAATTACAGCAACAATTAAAATAACAATATTTCAAGTGTAATATTTCTTTGTAAAAACTAAAGTATACATTTTATCATACATATTTCAAAGTTAAGGATTCATTAGTTTGAATAAAGCCTACATTGGAACAAACACTATAATAGCATCCTAGTTGATGACTTTATTTTTGACAAAACAAACATAGCCTAATATATAACATTTGAGCAGAAATTGGTGAACAAAAGCTTATTCAATGTGGCAGTAGTCTAGTTTACAGTAAACAGTTAATAATCTATCCAAAACTAGTCAACGAAATGTTGTCTTTCATATTTCGTCTGTAACATAGGCATATCGTTTGTTGTTTTTATGAGCCTATATTAGGGCATAAATATTAATTTGCAGTTTAATACGTTGCTAATACAAAGACATTTTAACGTTATTTCAACATATTTCAGTCAATTTTCACTCATCTCAGTATAGCAATAGGGTTTGGTAAAAACTGTTCAGTTCATTCATTCACACACAGATGCGATTCATATTTAAACAGTCTTTTTGCGGTTTACATACACTATGATATCGTGATTAGAACAATAATAATAAAGAACTTACTTTTCAGATGGATCCGTTGCTCCTCGAAATGAAAAAAACCAGCACATGTTCTGAGGTAAATGTCCCAGGATTATTCCTCACACAGCCTCGCAAGAAGAAATGGTACATTAATCTGATGATTACATTTGTTGTGTTATCCCGTTTATGAGGGGGGTTGACACTTTGCATGTGTTGCTTCAGATCATTTGCGTTTGAATACCGCGCGCTCTCCGTGGGCGTGTCAGATTAGCAGAATAATGAGCTGAGAGAACGATAATGAGATCGGCTGACACCTCTCTCTTTTTTAATAGATTACATAAACAGAGAATATTTATTTTAGTTTTGAATTAGATATTTTAAAAGTACAAACTTAAATGATTATAAAGATATATTGCTCATGCTTGTGTGAATAGTATTCGCTGAGCTTTGTTTAAGTTTAGAGACGTGCACCAGAAAAAAAATTTACGGAGACAGAGAGGCAGAAAGCACACCCTGTTTATTTTCTTCATTTTACAAAAGCACACGGTTTTGATGTTAATGTGAGTGTACACAAAAAAAAGAAGACCCTTTATAGTTTATAATCATGTATTGATTTTATTTATATGACCAAAAATGACGGAGTATTTTAAGTCTATGTTGCTGCTATGTGGAAAAAAAACAGCAAAACGCGCCGGCGCGTTTCTCAACCCCAGAGGGTTAAATTGATATGTGCATTGCATGGCTTTGGCAGTGGCAGTGGACACAATTATTGAAGTTGTTGAAAATTGATGTCGTTGACGGTTCCGTGAGTGTCAAATGTTGAAGTTGCAATCGTTTTCTTATCCGTTGGATGAAGAAGATGATGAACTTGCATGGGTAGTTCGACTCTGTTCTGGTTGGAGGTTTTCTCTCTCTCCATGAGCACATGGCTGGTTGAGTCAAGGCCTGGCAAGCTGTGGTCACAGCCTGCAGGGGCCATGAGCCGTTTGGGGGAGGGGGTCTCAGACACCCACCCGAAGTAAGCAGCCCGGAGGTCCAGCAAAACAAGAGTCGATCGTTGCCCGTTCATTGATGGTAAGGTTGCAGTTTTCTGGATTGAAGAAAAGGCAATCTGACTCTCTCTGGGAGTGTGAAAGCATGGCCGACGGTGCTCACGGCCTGCTGGGCCCTTGGGCCCCAGTGAAGGGGGGTTCCCCAGTATCAGCAGTAGCAGTGTTGCGGCCGGATGAGAAAAACTAAGAGAGGGAGGTCACTGTGGACTGTCTCTAATAAAGCCTGAGGAAAAAGTACCACCTCCAAGTTTGCTTTACCAATGAGAAGGGTGGACTCTCTGGCGGGAGTTTCCTCTGTGGGCAAGATTTATGAGTCTTTGTCCTAATTGTGGTTAGACCTCTGCCTTACCCTTTTCCTGTTCATTAATGTTCAGATAGATATAACAAATCCACACTGTATTCTAAGAGAAGGTGATGTACATCAAAGTGTGAGTCATTAAATGTAGATTAATTAGGTAGGAGACATGATACAGGTGAGGTTACATTGACAGTTGGATGGTTGTATAATAAAATACATACCATAGTATATACATAATAGTACACAAGACAGTAAATCATTCACACAGTTTCTGGAACGCGGGTTCATTTATAGATCAGTTAGTCTATGATTACTGCAGCAAAGTCTGTATTAAAGATTGTTTCTGTCTTCCATTGTCTCTCTCTTGCGCATGTGGCCACATTCCTTGACAGCAATAAAAGCAACTTATCTGATCGTATCCATGGTAACCCAAAGGCCCCTCTTGCACCCAGTAGGGGGATGGGGCCACAGGTCCCAGAGTGAGTTTTAAAGATTATCTGTTAACCATAACAAATAATTGTGTCTGATTGGTCTCAGTTGCTACAGTTCTGACTGGATCGCTTCCAAAATCGTCACTATCTAACATTTTCGTCTAGTTTGTATTCGTTTGACGAAAATGTCAATAGATTTTCGTCATAGTTTTTGTCATTCAAAACTAGTTTTTATAATTTAGTTATCGTCTCGTTTTCGTCTGTGAAAACTGTCCTTTTTCGAATGTCTTCGATGAAAATAATGACGAAAATTATTTGTCAACGAAATAAACACAGTAATGCAGTGGAGGAGATAGCCTTGCCAAAATCCTTCACATTGAAATAACATTGTATCGTTAGGACACAATTTGCTGATCTTACGTTAGCTGACTAGCCGACAAGCTTACTTTCCATTATAACGTTAATGTTAAACATGTTAACTAACAACACAGTTTGAGAAAACAATTATATTGTTGGCAGATAACAACACTTAACTCAAAACTAATGTCTGTCCAAAGTAGCACCAGAGAATTTCTTAATCCATGGGAAAGCTGCAGCCAGGGGCTTTTCAAAGACGACGCTGCCGTTATCTTGACTGTGATTGGCCAAATGACTCGCGTGATGTACCAAAGATCTTTGTGAAGAAGACTGCAGTTGGTTTTTGAAACTCACGTTTATGGGAAATGAATAAACGTGGTTCTGCCACGTGAACCACGTAATTTTTCAGTAAACGCATTTACTGAAAACGCCAACGCCAGCCAACACAACCCACCCAAATAAAAACTCTTCGGATCTACACGATTCACGTGGATGACATTTTCGCCAAAAAGCAACTAGTTTGCAGGTACAGTGTGTTCAACGCATCACTGTTTCTGTTTAAAAAACGTTGTGCAACGTTTTGTCGGGGCTGAACGCAGCCCACTTTTGAGCTTCAGCAAGAACCAATGGGGTTCATTCTCATGTTACACAGCACATATGAGCTTCAGCAGGAACCAATTATGTTTATTTGTGTTACGCTACACTTTGAACTTCAGCAAGAACCAATGGGGTTCATTCTCGTGTTACGCAGCACGTTTGAGCTTCAGCAAGAACCAATAAGATTTATTCTCGTAAGAACCAATAAGATTTATTCTTGTTACTCAGCACGTTTAACCTTCAGCAAGAACCAGTGAGATTCATTCTTGTTACGCAGCACGTTTGACCTTCAGCAAGAACAAATGAGATTCATTCTCGTGTTACGCAGCACGTTTGACCTTCAGCAAGAACAAATGAGATTCATTCTCGTGTTACGCAGCACGTTTGAGCTTCATCAAGAGCCAATGAGATTCATTCTCGTGTTATCCAGCACGTTTGAGCTTCAGCAAGAACTAATGAGGTTCATTCTCGTGTTACGAATTAACTCTATTAAATATTAATAATCAATAATAACTGGATATAATTGATTATGAATATTTGGATCAGTTAATATAATTAACTTAATGTAGTAAAATTAACGTTAGAATCAACCCACCTGTTCGTCCCGTGAACACTCGTGAATACTCGTGAACAATTGTTTATTAATTCTAAGAAACATTCATTTCTGGGGAAGGGAAATGTCTTTCTTACTGTACAGTACTGAGAGCCTGTAGCCAAAATCTAAATCGTAAGGTAAACTTAGTTGCAAGCAGAGATTCAGAACCAAATACGTATTGTACACAAGTTTAATTAACTAAATCACAAACATAACTAATCTAAACACATATATACATACACGGGTAAGAGGGTGAATGACAGAATGTAATAGGAAGCAGGAAATGGAACTATGGAAAAGTTTATTAACACACAACATACGTATACACATAAAACATCAGAGTTTTAAAATCAAACATTTTAAAAGAGAACAATACATCACGGTTGTTTAAACCAATGAGCATTAAGCTGTGTCGTCAGCAAGTCGTTTCCCATCATTCTTATGATCAGCGCAGTCGGTGGAGAGCAACTGCGCGCGACTGCAGAATCCAACACGTGCGCCTTGCGGTCGCGAGAGTTTTTTGACATACGTCAGCATGACATCAGAGCAAGGCAGACCGCTCTCTGATACATTTCTAACCGGCATGCATCTCGCGGTGATCACCGGTGATCGGTTCTGCAAAATTTTGCTCATCTCAAACAAGCCTAATCTCTCCAGTGTGAACTCTGAGGTAAAATGACATATGATGACAATGATGACATATATAACAGTCCTTTCTTTAATGAATTCTCATGTGGCAATTAAGGCCAACTTTAAATCTGAAACTCTTTCCACACTGTTGGCAGGTGTAAGGGTTCTCTCCAGTGTGAACTCTCATGTGTCTATTAAGTGATCCCTTTCTTGGGAAACCTTTTCCACACTGTTGGCAGGTAAAAGGCTTCTCTCCGGTGTGAACTCTCATGTGGCCTTTAAGGTGTCCTTTTCCAGGGAAACTCTTTCCACACTGTTGGCAGGTAAAAGGCTTTTCTCCAGTGTGAATTCTCATGTGGACTTTAATGTTTCTTTTATCAGTGAAGCCCTTTCCACACAATTTGCAGGTAAAAGGCTTCTCTCCGGTGTGAATTCTCATGTGGACTTCAAGTCTTGCCTTTTGAGTGAAACTCTTTCCACACTGTTGGCAGGTGAACGGCTTCTCTCCAGTGTGAACTCTCATGTGTATATTGAGTTTTCCCTTTACTGGGAAACCTTTTCCACACTGTTGGCAGGTAAAAGGCTTCTCTCCGGTGTGAATTCTCATGTGGCCTTTAAGGTGTCCCTTTCCAGAGAAACTCTTTCCACACTGTTGGCAGGTAAAAGGCTTTTCTCCAGTGTGAATTCTCATGTGGACTTTAATGTTTCTTTTATCAGTGAAGCCCTTTCCACACAATTTGCAGGTAAAAGGCTTCTCTCCGGTGTGAATTCTCATGTGGACTTCAAGTCTTGCCTTTTGAGTGAAACTCTTTCCACACTGTTGGCAGGTGAACGGCTTCTCTCCAGTGTGAACTCTCATGTGTATATTGAGTTTTCCCTTTACTGGGAAACCTTTTCCACACTGTTGGCAGGTAAAAGGCTTCTCACCAGTGTGAATTCTCATGTGGCCTTTAAGGTGTCCCTTTCCAGAGAAACTCTTTCCACACTGTTGGCAGGTAAAAGGCTTTTCTCCAGTGTGAATTCTCATGTGGACTTTATATTTTTCATGTTCAGTGAAACCTTTTTCACACTGTTGGCAGGTAAAAGGCTTCTCTCCAGTGTGAATTCTCATGTGGACTTTAAGATTCCATTTTTCAGTGAAACTCTTTCCACAATGTTGGCAGCTGTAAGGCTTCTCTCCAGTGTGAGTTCTCATGTGTTTTTTAAAGTTTCCTTTATGAGTGAAACTTTTTCCACACTGTTGACAGGTGTAAGGCTTCTCTCCAGTGTGAATTCTCATGTGTCTTTTAAGGTCTCCATGTAGATTGAATCTCTTTCCACACTGAGAGCAGGTGAAAGCTCTAGTTCCTGTCTTCTGACCTCTTTTTACTGTGGAAGTCTTTTTAGTCTGCAAGCAACTAAAAGATTTTTCTTCAGTTAGGTCTTCATGATCTTTCTCTTCCTTTTCATTCAATACTTGACTTTCCATTTTCAGCGGCATCAGGCCTAAGGTGAACAGAGACAAATACAAGGTAACTCCAGTTTAATGGCATTACATGACACATATAGCAACATTTATACCAATGGTTCACAAAGTGGTCCCATACTTCCCCCACTCAGGGGGCTTTCACACTGGCAGTTTAGTTCGGAACGGGGCATGGTTCGTATGAAAAATCACTAATGTGAACGCTGTCATGTGGACCCGGGTGCGCACTGGGGTACCGAACCCGAGCTGGTCTGAGTTCGGTTGCTTCCGAACCGTGCTGCGGTTCGCGTGTATGTGAAAGCAACACGGACTCGGGTACGCACTTGTTCAGGAATAAAAGTATCCTGCGCATGCGTTTTAGCCGATTATGATGTATTTAGTTAAATAAAACACATGTAAGGGATGATAGTGTTGATGATTTACCTTGGATATGAGCAAGAGTGATCCTGCAATGTATTCGCGCGTAGTGCGTGCAATCAGGGCAACAAATTAATGGAAATCCACTGTCTCCTTTTGCAAGCAGTGGAAAGACACCTTATGCGACACACACACTCACAGTAAATGTGTGTTGTTTACTCAGCTATGCATAATAGCACCAAATTAATAAAAAATACAATATATTGACCCGCATAGTGTTTTCTATCATGCACCTTGCACGCACCAGAATTTGTTAGAATCAAGTTGAGTGTGAAACCAGACCAATGCTGCGGGGGGCGCCGGGAACAATCGCGCTCGGACCACAGCAAACGAGCCCAGTGTAAAAGCTGCCTTTTTATCCAGGTCCCTCACCACCCCTATCAAATAAAATGTAGTCTAATTGTTTATAGTAAAGACATTTATGCCATTATAAAAATTATATCTGTTTCAAATAAATGCTGTTCTACAATTTCTGTTCATCAAAGAATCCTGATAAAAATAAATAAATAAATAAAAACACTTCCAGAGTTCATCATAATATTTCATAGTAAGAAAAGATTCTTGAGCACCAAATCAGCAAATTAGGATGATTCTGATAAAAGTTCAGATTTGCCATTATAGGAATAAATTACATTTTAAAATATATTAAAATAGAAAACCAGTATATTAACATTTAACCCTTTAAGCCCCCATCAACTAGATGACCTCCTGACCTCAGAGGTCCTTGCCCATCTATTTTCTAGAGTGTCTCGCTCCTGCACTTCAGGTGTATTACTGCACAGAAACTGCACAGACTGACTTATCTTCAAATATTGACGATAATAACAAAAATACAGTAACAAGAGCTTAAAGTGCTTTAAAAACTGGTAAACTGAGACTGAGATGGACAGATTCACTTCTCTTCAATGATTATGCTTTGCACCATTTATTTAAAAGTACTATGTCAAATAAAGTGTTTTCTTCTGAACAATAACAAGTGCTTAAAGTGCTTAAATAACAAGTGCTCAAAGTGCTAAAGAACTGAACTGCTAAACTGAAGATTAGAAGTGAAACTCAAGGCCATTATCACATATTTTGTCTTTTTTTACGGGTTGTAAGCAAAGTCCTGCAAACTCTTTCTTTTTAAGACATTTGGACCAGAAGATGGAGCTGGTCCAGTGGAGGAGGCTGAGGGTCTAGCTGGTCTAGAGGAGGAGGTTGAGGCTTTGGCTGGTCCAGAGGGAGGGAGAAAGAATTTGGCTAGTCCAGAAGAGGTTTTGTCTGGTCAAGAAGATGAGGATGAGGCTGTGGCTGGTCCAGAGGATGAGGCTTTGGCTGGTCCAGAAGATGAGGATGAGGCTTTGGCTGGTCCAGAGGATGAAGATGAGGCTTTGGCTGGTCCAGAGGATGAAGATGAGGCCCTACTTGTACTGTATATTATGTAATCTCATCATAAATTAACCGAAACTCAGCGTATGCCTCACAAACATGAGAAATATATCTATATAAAGCTTGAAATGTCTTGAATTTAAAACAATTCAAAACGAAAATAAATAGGCTACTCTCCGATTATGTAATCCATTATGTGCATTTCTCTCTATAGGAGCGTTCACTACGGAGATGGCGATCGTCAACTTCATCTTTGCAGGCGACACTTACACAGAAAACACTAGTTTATTAATAAAAATCATTGGATTTACAAATGCACATCTTGCTTGTTGCACGCACACATATTATGTCGAAATAATGAGATGTTGAAATAACATTAAATCTTTAAGAATATTTGATTTAATACAATTAAAACTTTAATTGAGATAATTAAAATAATTGAATATTAAATATTGAGAGGCCAAGTTTTGCTCATTTATTAGTTAATTAGGGGGTGGTGATGGCGCAGTGGATAAGACACATGCCTTTGGTGTGAGAGACCCGGGTTCGAATCCACTGTGAGACACCAATGTGTCCCTGAGCAAGACACTTAACCCCTAATTGCTCCAGAGGCGTGCGACCTCTGAAATATAGCAATTGTAAGTCGCTTTGGATAAAAGCGTCAGCTAAATGTAAATGTAAATGTAATGTAAATGTAATTTATTATTTATTAGTGTTTATATATACTAAATAATTGTGCAGCTCCACCTGTCAATGATCTAGACTAGCACCCCTCAGCACCTGCGTTAAAAATTCTCTGGCTGGTCCAGAGGGAGGGAGAAAGAGTTTGGCTAGTCCAGATGTGACTTTATCTGGTCCAGAAGAGGTTGAAGAGGGTCTGGCTGGTCCAGAGGAGGAGGCTAAGGGTCTGGCTGGTCCAGAGGAGGTTGGTGAGGGTCTAGCTGGTCCAGAGGAAGTTGGTGAGGGTCTGGATGGTCCAGTGGAGGAGGATGAGGGTCTGGATGGTCCAGAGGAGGTTGGTGAGGGTCTAGCTGGTCCAGAGGAGGTTGGTGAGGGTCTGGATGGTCCAGTGAAGGAGGCTGAGGGTCTGGCTGGTCCAGAGGAGGCTGCTAAGGGTCTGGCTGGTCCAGAGGAGGTTGGTGAGGGTCCAGCTGGTCCAGAGGAGGTTGGTGAGGGTCTGGATGGTCCAGTGGAGGAGGCTGAGGGTCTGGATGGTCCAGTAGAGGAGGCTGAGGGTCTGGATGGTCCAGTGGAGGAGGATGAGGGTATGGTTGGTCCAGAGGAGGAGGCTGAGGGTCTGGCTGGTCCAGAGGAGGTTGGTGAGGGTCTGGCTGGTCCAGAGGAGGTTGGTGAGGGTCTGGCTGGTCCAGAGGTTGGTGAGGGTCTGGCTGGTCCAGAGGAGGTTGGCGAGGGTCTGGATGGTCCAGTGGAGGAAGATGAGGGTCTGGTTGGTCCAGAGGAGGAGGCTGAGGGTCTGGCTGGTCCAGAGGAGGAGGTTAAGGGTCTGGCTGGTCCAGAGGAGGAGGCTAAGGGTCTGGCTGGTCCAGAGGAGGTTGGTGAGGGTCTAGCTGGTCCAGAGGAGGTTGGTGAGGGTCTGGATGGTCCAGTGGAGGAGGCTGAGGGTCTGGCTGGTCCAGAGGAGGCTGCAAAGGGTCTGGCTGGTCCAGAGGAGGTTGGTGAGGGTCTAGCTGGTCCAGAGGAGGTTTGTGAGGGTCTGGATGGTCCAGTGGAGGAGGATGAGGGTCTGGATGGTCCAGTGGAGGAGGATGAGGGTCTGGTTGGTCCAGTGGAGGAGGCTGAGGGTCTGGCTGATCCAGAGGTGGTTGGTGAGGGTCTGGCTGGTCCAGAGGAGGTTGGTGATGGTCTGGCTGGTCTAGAGGAGGTTGGTGCGGGTCTGGCTGGTCCAGAGGAGGTTGGTGAGGGTCTGGCTGGTCCAGAGGAGGTTGGTGAGGGTCTGGATGCTCCAGTGAACGAGGATGAGGGTTTGGTTGGTCCAGAGGAGGAGGCTAAGGGTCTGGCTGGTCCAGAGGAGGAGGCTAAGGGTCTGGCTGGTCCAGAGGAGGTTGGTGAGGATCTAGCTGGTCCAGAGGAGGTTGGTGAGGGTCTAGCTGGTCCAGAGGAGGTTGGTGAGGGTCTGGATGGTCCAGTGGAGGAGGATGAGGGTCTGGCTGGTCCAGAGGAGGTTGGTGAGGGTCTAGCTGGTCCAGAGGAGGAGGCTAAGGGTCTGGCTGGTCCAGAGGAGGAGGCTAAGGGTCTGGCTGGTCCAGAGGAGGTTGGTGAGGGTCTGGCTGGTCCAGAGGAGGTTGGTGAGGGTCTGGCTGGTCCAGAGGAGGTTGGTGAGGGTGGTGAGGGTCTGGCTGGTCCAGAGGAGGTTGGTGAGGGTCTGGCTGGTCCAAAGGAGGTTGGTGAGGGTCTGGATGCTCCAGTGGAGGAGGATGAGGGTCTGGTTGGTCCAGAGGAGGAGGCTGAGGGTCTGGCTGGTCCAGAGGAGGAAAATTAGTGTTTGGCTCGTCTAGAGGAGGCTTCGGCTGATCCAGCGGTATTCCTGGCCTGCCGTATGAGTTTGTTTGCCATCTCTGATGGCTGAATCCTTGCTGCCTCACTCACCCTTTTCTTCTTTTGTGCCTGTTGTGCCTCTTTCTTTTTCTGCAGATGTTTTTGATTTGTTTGTACGATGACAGGCAAGACCACCTTAATGGCTGGTCTATTGTCATTGTCCATGCTGTCCACTCCCTTGCTTTAATCGTGGATTTTACAATTGCAAGGCTCTCATACGTTTCCACATTCATGGAGCACCTGTCTGCTCCAAGAATATCATGAGATTGAATGATCCCTCAACCAGGGGGCCTGTGAAAAATCTAAGTAGTCCTTTGACCAGCTGACCCAGAATGGGAAATCTCACACCTCTCTCTGGATTTTTCAAAATGAGGGTCTGTGCAAAATGCACAGAATTTGCATGTCTGGTGTATTTTAACAAGAACTGGAGTAGGCTATGTCAACTGGCTATGTCAGAAAAGAAAATGAAGACTCAAAAATATTTATAGAAAATTTACCCATTTAAACTTGTTTTTATTATTTCCCAATCGTTTCCCTGCACTTGCTCCACTTCCCCGAGCTTAGCGCTTGTTTAGCCTGGCTGGACATGTGGCAGATGAGAGAAGAACTGTTTGCAAAATAAAACTTGCCATTGATGTACAAGTGATTGCAATAGGCATGTGTGTGTGTGTGTGTGTTTTGAGAAATATCTTTATACTGAAAGGCTATATTTATTTTATTTTTATTTGCTATTTATATATTATTTTATTGCCATTACCTGTTTTCCAACAGAAGTTTAGTTTCCTAAATAATTAAATACATCACATTTTCTTTAGTTGAATATTGGAAGTAAAAATGGTTCTTCCATACCACAACACTGCACTTTTGTGTGAATTTCCCACACCAGGAGTAATCATTTATACAGTTCTATTTTATTTTATTTGTAAAATGTTCTATTAAAGAAAAGATAGAAAATAAATATTTGTGTTTGCTGTAAAGTGGTTAGAAAAAATTAAATCGGAATCGGCTAAAATCGATATCGGCTAAAAATCGGTATCGGCAGGCCACACTCATGAAAAATCGGAATCGGCCTAGAAAATTGTAATTAGTGCATCTCTAGTAAAAATGAGTTTAAATGCATAAAAAGATACTGTATTTTTGTAGTACCTCTCCCATTATGTACTCACTTTAACCTTTCAAAAACCTTTACTTATTTGTAATTGTTTTGTTATTTAAAGTGTCAAAATATCATGTGGTGAGACTGTCCTGCCCTAACTTCGGTTTTAAAAACATCTTTGAAATTACTCAAATTTCAAATTATTCAAATTTATTTTCTGCACTCTTTGTAATCCGGTAAAACAAAATCTAAACATTTGCAGTTATATTTCCATCATAATATACAAACAAACTTTGTCCGATGTCGTCCATTTTATGAAATATCATGTGGTGCGACCAAATATCATGTGGTGCGACCACCGCAGACTGTTTTCCATGATAGATATACATCCTAGATTGGCTGTTTTTGTGCATTTATATTCAATTGACGGATTATATAGACAGAGTACTTTAATTTAGTATAATTTGGAATAGATTTGTATGCAATTTGGGATTTTCGTTTTATATTTCAGATGGTTTACTCTGTACAATATGAGAAAAATGTAAAAAAAAAAAAAAAAAAAAAAATTAGAGCATGTCATTTCAGTTTAGTAATTATGCATTTATTAGTAATGTATTTATTATTGCCTATTTATTTAAAACTATTTTACCAGATGCCACTGCCAAGCGAAGTAAAAATTCTGACGTTGCAGCAAGAGCGAAGCACCTTGCTAGGAGAAGAGTGAAATATTATTACAGTTTAAAACAGCTGTTTTCCATGTGAATACATAGTTAAGTAATTTATTCCTGTGATCAAAGCTGAATTTTCAGCATCATTACTCCAGTCTTCAGTGTCACATGATCCTTCAAAAATCTGAATAATATGATGATCTGCTGCTCAAGAAACATTTATTATTATCTATGCTGATCTAGATCTAATGCTCAATTTTCGGATTGAGGATTTTAGTTATACTATTTTTGTTACTACTGGAAATTGTGGAAACTGTGATTCGTTTTATTTGTCAGGATTATTTGATCAATAGAAAGAAAGATACAGAAAGAACAGCATTTATTTGAAATAGAATATTTTGTAACATTAGAGCCTAAATATCTTTACTGTCACTTTTTATCAATTTAATGTGTCCTTGATTAATAAAAGTATTAAATACTTTAAAAAAAACTATTGACCCCAAATGTTATCTGTATACAATACTTGTATTTCTAAAATAGATTTGTATCTATGTCAGGTTGCACCACGTAACACTTTTTTAAGGCTATGGCCAATATATCTAGATGAAGAAACTAAAATCACTTTAATTAAAATTTTTATATGAATTTATGTGTACACAACATCCTTAATGTTTGAACAATTGCAACAGGTATCATTAATTTTTGTATTTACGTCATTGACCCAAAATTTGTTATATATTTTTGAGTAATATAATTTTATCTAAAAAAAATTATGAAAAATACATTTGTTTGGTCTTGTGATCTCAACATGTCTGTCCACATGAGGCGACCTGCACCATGTCAAATAAAAACACTTTAAGACTCACTTCAAAAATATATCACTCATTACTGTAGAGGTGCACATTTTAATATGGATCAAATGACTTAGATCAGCGTGAAACCAACCTGTTTGTTCCTCAGTTTCTTCTTGTTTCAAACTGAATGTTTCTTCAATCTTGAAGTCTTCACTCTCCTCTTTAATAAACGCCATATTTATGTCTTCACTCTCCTCTTTAATAAACTCCTCTTTGTCTTCACTCTCCTCTTTTATAAAAGCCATCTTTATAATAATGTGTCACTTGGCTCTCAGTCACTTCACCAGGAGTTTTTCCTCTGTTTATGAACACTTCGTCCTATTTAAGATGGGAATAATTAACAGAAATAAAAACACTCAAAACTAAATCTCTGAGTCTGTCTCAATCAGCTCTAGTTCAGTGCATTGGTAAGAGAGTCAGTCAGAGAGAGAGGGTTAATGGACTTTAATCACCTGATTAGACCAAAAACACTCAAAACTAACATTAGAAGCTGATTAGTAAAAGTTATCATAAATGTTAGATAAAGCATTAAATTGTTACATTCGATAATCAAACATTCATTTAACCGTTCTTGTTAAAAAATATGAAATTGCGTGAATAGTTTGCACACAAACCTTTCTTCTTCAGCCGAATCACAACAGATGCAGCGCAGTCTTATGACGTCATACCAACAGACCAAAATAAAAGTCCTATTCACACGCTGAAATCACAGGAGTGCATAGAAATTGACATGCAAATATAAACTTTGTTTGCGTGCAAACAGGACTTTTATTTGGCTTTGAATTCTTGGTGAAATACATATTTAAATGTCAGGTGAATGAAGGGATAAAAATAACTGCCAAGAAAGAGTTTGAATCACGTCTAATATGTGAGATTCTGTTAATGGCTAAACACTACCTAATGTTTGTGTGCAGAAACCATTTAAGGGGTCAGGAAGTTTTTTCAATAACAAAACAATTTTAGTTTTTTTTTCTAGAAAGAACTTTATTAAAAACAATAAATGTTTGCCAATATAATAAACCTTTTTTATGTCCACTAACTCAAAAACAAACAACAAACAAGCATGCAATCGTACATAATAGTAGATGAGTGTGGTGGAAACCTGAATATATTTTTTTTCTCAATGAAAGTGTCTGTCTCTTAGTTTTCTGACATTTCCTCTTATTCTTCAACATGAGCATTGCAATGTTTGAAGCGGATGTCATAAGAGATGTCAGTTTACCAGAACGACTTTAAAACGATAAATTAATACATTTAATTTATAAATCCGCATGTTCAGAGCTACCTCAGTTTAGTGCTTTGAAAATCTAGTACTATTAAAAACATTTAAAGGTGAATCTAGTTTTAAGGGTAAGGGAATGCAATGTGCATTCTAAAAATCTAAATAATTTGGATAATAATGTATTTAGAATATAATAATATTGATCCATCTGGTTAAAATGGTTAAAATGTGAAGAATATCATTTTATAAAACTTTTTGTTTTGAGGATGTTACCATAGACATTTTTTTTGTCAATAAAAAAATACGAAACCGATAGACAGTTTCGTTACTTTCTAAACATGTAGTTCTAATATAAGAATTCGCTGAAATAATTCAAACTGCTGATTTTATTTCTATAAAATGTTAGTTGCTGCTATTATAGTTAGTAGAATGTCTAAAGTGGACTATTGAAATAAAGTGTTACCGTTTATTTTAATCTAAACACATTTTTAACAGACAACCTACACCACCAGGTGGTGACAAGTGAAATTGATACAATCGTTAGGATGAATTAGAGATGCGCGGTTGGCGGTTACAGCCGCGGACTCCGCGGATAAACCGTGGATCGGGCGGATGACGTGACGAAAAGAAAAAAAAATTTAATTAAACTTGGGCGGGTTGGCGGGCGGTTTCTAGTCTCGCTGCTGATTGTATCGCCCAATCAGCGGATGGCGGGCGGGTGCGGTTTTGAAAATTGGTCAAAAACGTTGGTGCGGATGGATGGCGGACGGATGATGAGTTTTGTGCTGCGGTTGCGGATGAAATAATAGCCCATCCGCGCATCTCTAGGATGAAGCATCGTGTTATTTTCAAAATGTGATTTACTCTATTTTGATCACTTCAGTGTTTATATCCAAACTATAAACAGTTCAGGGTTTCCGTTGTCCGGTAATTACCGGTAAAAAAATGAAATGTCCGACAAAATTAAATCTCTCCGGTCAAATTGTCCAATTAAAATTGCCTAATAATCCCGCCCCCCTAACACAATCTGAATTTGAGAATAAGACTAAAATGTATAAAGCAAAAATACACCGATCTTTGGCTATGTTATAAATATAAAGGAACAGGCTCTACCGTTTGAAAGTTATGAAACAACATCGCATGCTGCATTTCAAATAAAGCGCACGCCTAAAACGGCTGTAATATAGACCTAAACAACGAACGATTGAGTGAGACGTTTCAAATATGAGCAGGCCCAGGCAGACTAGCCTTAAAAGCTTTTTTCAGAGGCCAGACGATGGTGAATCAGGAACATCTCATTATAGTAGATCAGTGGTTCTAATCCGCGCTCTCGTACAGTTTTTTTTCTCTCATCAAAACTGAATAGCCTATGTTAATCAGTGGTTACAGTCTATATCAAGCAGGGACACGTTTGTGTGCATTTTATTTTGTGATTTCACCGGAATGAATAGAGAGTCTCCGCAACGGCGATAGATTGAAACGCGCGTCCGAGTAAAGATTGCGCAACTCGCGCAGCGCGTCGTCCATGCAACTGATAGCAGTGGACACAAGCGCTCAGCTTGATTTCAAAAACAACAGATTTTAGCGCTAGATCTCTAATTTAATAGTGAACTAAATGAATGATCTGCTACACTGAAAAAAGTAATTCATTGGATTTACTCAATTGAATAGTGGACATTGGTTGCACACAAATTGTTTGCTTTGGTAGCCACTAACACAATTGTGTTCCATCAACACAGATTATTCACGTTTAAACAACACAGACTATTCACGTTCAAACAACACAGACGGACACAGACTATTCATGTTCAATCAACACAGACTATTCACGTTCAAACAACACAGACGAACACAGACTATTCATGTTCAATCAACACAAGTACTTTATATTGATATAAAGTTAATGGAATGGGATTATTGTAAATGTTCTTTTTACATGAAGTTAAATTATAATTTCTATGTTCTAAATCTGTTTGTATTAATAAAATAAATTACAGTTATCCAAGGAAAGGTTGAAATCAAGGGCAACTGGACTGGTTAAGGTTTCTTGAAGGGGTTTCGCTTCTCATCTGAGAGGCTTATTTAGTTCTGACTGAACAACTACCATTCAGCCACAACTGAAGAAGCCTCTTGGATGAGAAGTGAAACGTCTTCAAGAAACCTTAGCCAGTCCAGTTGCCATTGATTTCAACCTTTCTTGGATAACCATGACCTGGATGACTTCACAAACAAATTAGTAAAGAAATAATTATCAACTGTATTATTGTTGACATTTCACTTTACTATTGTAAACATTAACAATATATTTTCATTAAAAACTATAAGCCCGTTAAATTCTGACATTTTATTCAACAAATGAATGTACTGCACAGGTGTGGCTAGAAAAAAATGGCACTGAGTTTCCAAAATTAAAAGTTCACCATAATGTGCCATTTGTTAATTTATGATATACATTAACACGTTGACTAGTAAAATGTGGACAGTAATCAAAACTGTAAAACTTGGTGGTACTAAAACCAGGTCTCAACACTGCTTCCTGGGGTGTACTGCATACTGTAGCTAAAAGCCCAAAAAAAAGTAGAACAACAGTCATGGGCTAATCAAACTAAGAATAATGGGCTTCTCTCCAGATGTAGCTTAGTTTGGCTAAAACATGCTAAAACAAGCTTTTTCAAAATGCATCTGCATCTATAAAAAAACAACAAGAAAAAAACACCTTAAAGGTGCCCTATAATGATTTGAAATAATATTTAAATTTGGTCTTTGATATCTACATAGAGGGTATTTCATATTTTAGGTCATTTAAAATGTCCAGAAATGGTTTTACAGGTCCATGTTCAACTCTAGAAATTGCCCCTAGAATGAAATGGTCTGTTTTTACCTTATTTGGAAGGGTCATGAATAGTAATGAAGAGCTCTGCACTGATTGGCTGTTTCACTGCGGGCTCATTACAGTAGCTCAGAGCGTCAGCAAATAGGGCTGTGTTGCACTCTGAAATACAAGCGTGCAAAATAGTTCATCGTCAGTTCACACAAATGTAAAAGATTAACAAATGGACTAACGTTAGATGCCTTGTCAAATTAATCTAGCTTCAGTTTATGGTGGTGGAGATTGTCACGTTAGCTAGAAGGATCCAGTGAGCTAACATTATCCATGAGCAAATAAAGGAACGTAGTTAGCCCCTGACGTGCTGTTGATGAAATCGAAGTTAAATTATTTCACAAAAAGGAAATTTGCATCTGTTTCTACTGTATTATTTTTTATAATTATATAACAACACAGGCAATAAATATTAATCCTCAGCATAAACACTTTGTCACACTAGTTATACGTTGACTCGTTACTTGGAGTATTATGTTACTGTACTATGGTGTTGCGCTGGATCTAGATAACAGTGTAAATCATCGTTAATAAGATCACTACTTACCGCTTGCGGGATTAGAGTTGGAATTGCTCCCTTCTTCAGTAAAAGACGCTTAGAGAAGCCTGCTTGAAATTGTCCCAGATTTGTAAATGAGTCCGAGGTGAAATGCGCGGAGCAAACTAACAGTTTACAATTAAAGTTTTGCGGTATTCGATTGTAAATAAACATCAACCACGCCTGTTGACATGTCTTTTCTGAAGGAAGGGTATGAAAAGTAGTCACATTTCCTGCACAGCCTGGGACATAACATTTATTGCCATGGTCTGCCATTTTCCCTATGAGTCTCGATTGTATCTTCCCCTGCAAAACTTCCTATGCTTCGACTGCGCAGTTCCGCTTGTCATTGAACATGGGCTGGCATATGCAAATTTGTGGAGGCATACATATTAATGATCCCGACTATTGCGTCACAGTCGGCATTGTGTGGAGAACCGACCGTTTTTCAGGGGTGTTTTTCATAAACGTGAATTAAATGAGAACGCGAAAACAGTCCAGTTTGAGATTCACTCTATGTCATGTCCATGCACTGAACTCTTGTTATTTGACTATACCAAGGTAAATTCAATTTTGAATTATAGGTCACCTTTAAATGTACTGTGGGAAGCTTAAGGTTTTGGAACAATGCTATATTAACAGAGCAAAAAAATGGAATGGTAAAATCCTAATGTGCCTGGTACTGTACAGTAATCAAGACTGTAAAACATGGACCTGGTGGTTCCAAAACCAGGCTGCAACACTGCATCCTGGGGTGTACTGCATACTGTATCTAAGAGCCGAAAATGAGTTTACTAACAATTATCAAACAAAGAATAATGCACTTTCTTCCCAGATGTAGCTTAGTTTAGCCAAACATGCCAAAGCTTTTCCAAAATGCATATGCATCACTAAAAACAAATACAAATTAAATGTCCTCTGGGAAGCTCAAGGTTTTTGCACATGTATTATATTTTAACACATTAACACATGGAATGGTAAAATTCAAATGTGCCTTGTACTGTGAAGTAATCACAACTGTAAAAGAAAAATATCACTGGACTTGGTAGTCCCAAAACCATGTTGCAACACTCAGTCCAGCAATGTAGAGTTGGAGACTATTAGTTTGCCAAAAGTCATGCCCTAATCCAACCAAGAGCCAAGAACAATGAGCTCTCTTCACTGGTGGAGCTTAGTTTTCAAGCTTTGAGCCTTTCTTGACAGTTCACCTGCATCCACCTCCATGATTATCTTTTGAATTACCTCAAAAGTGTAGCAGAGCTTTGTAGGGTACTGCATGTTTAATGCATAAAAGAGTCCAAACAACATCGCAGACACAAGGGCTACATTCTCAAGATCTCTCTAGAAGTGCCACCACACCCTCGATGACTATTCCGACGTCGGAGGGTTCGCTGTTGGCAGTGTCTTTCACAACATAGATCCCCACTGTCGTCCTCTCTATGGCACTGAAGAAATGGGTCTCAGCCATTTCCTGGTGAAAAGAAAGGACACAATTACTTAAACTCAGACCTCATTAGGACAGAGCATCTTTTAAACTACACCAAAGTTACTTCCAACATTACTTTTGCGCTTGAAATACAGAATTTTGTTTTACTCTTTACATAAATAAAAAATGTCATGTCACATGACTGAAAACTATGAATTGCTCTTTCATTTTTAAAAAGAAAAGTAGGCTTCAACAAAAAGGGCAGTACTGTCTGATCTGGGCCTAACAATGTTACACTATTACTTCACTACACACTCACCACATACTCCTGCACGAGTTGATCAGGATCCTGGTTTAGGTAGAAGCAGAGTCCTTTGATGACACATTCCCGACCAGCATCAATGTCATCCTTAGAGAATAAAACAAATCGTATGACTGCATTTTAACTCAAAGCTGTTCCAAGTTACAGATAGTTGTTTTATTTGAATGCAAAGGTAAAGACATTTCATCATCAATTGACTACCAATGGACATAATACATAGGTTTGTTTGATTTTCAGTAAATTATTTTGTACTCTAAGCTTGATTTATACTTTTGCGCCGAATCTATGCCAAGCCCAACGTGCACCTCCCCAAAAATGTAACTACATGTCGCAGCGATGTGGACCGCAAGAACTGTGATTGGTCGGCTGGATAGCCTTGCAATGCCTCCAAGCCCACAGGAAGTGCTCCATGCTTTGAAGTAAATTTTCAGAAAGTGATCCATTTTGTCAATAACATTTGAAAAGTCTATAAGAGCCGCACATATAATTTCACCCCCTTTAAGTAAGCGAGAGCTAAACAGGAAGTTAGCCTGCTTGGCCGGCAAAAGTCGACACAATGGTAGCTGTAGCGCTACCACCAACTAGAGTTTTGGTGGTGTAATTGCAGAACAATGCCGAAACCAACACACAAGTATAAATGCATGGCTACGGCGTAGACTTGATGCAGAAGTATAAATTAAGCTTAGCTCAATTATTTTGACGACCAGATTTACTTGAGTACAGGTTTTGCCTACTCTACCCACCTCTGCCAACCTAATCCCAACATGGGAAAAAATGCAACTGAAAGTTAAATAGTTAGAATTCTTAACGTCACCATGGCAGACATGTCTCTCAGCTTCTTTCCCTGCTGCCCCGATCTCTTCTCAAACAACTTCAGCATATTTGCAGTGAATATGTCCAACTGTGAGAGGAACCTTGACTGTTGAGGCATGGTGGTGATCCGTTTAAACTTTGCATTTATCTGAAACATTAGTACAAGGACATTAGGGGTGGAACGGTACATGTATTCGTATTGAACCGAATCGGTACGGGCGTCACGGTTCGGTGCATGAATTAACACGGAGAATACACGGTATAAAAATAAATAAAACTCGCGTGCAAATTAATTAATGTAATGCGGAACTACTGTTAGATAAGCGGGTCCTTTAGGGACACCTAATCTGTTGCCCTGCTAGGTTCGTTTACTTTAGCCTGCCTCCGCAGCGCAAGCCTCCGCTGACCATTTTATACATTTATACTTCGCGCTCGCCGGTGTACTATTCTTTGAAACGACAGTGTGCAACTTCGTGTAATTGTCCTCTAAACCATCAGGAATCAGCGGTGAGAAGTAAGGTACACTCGTGAATGTTTATTTTAGTACTTTAGTACTCTACTAACACTTTAGGACACCCAAACCACACTACTAAAGAATCGTGTAAAGCAGTAAACCAGATTATTCCTTGTGACATTAGAAAAAAAAATTGATATGAGAACGTAACCTACAACTAAATTAACGTTATCTTACATATTTTCTAAACATTTTTATTTAGTTTTGTGAACCTTTTTATAAAACATGGCCATTTATTTTTATTTAAAGGGCTTATGTCTGCTATTGTTGGCTCATTTTGTTAATGTAAGCAACTAATTTAGACGCAAGAACTGGGTGTAAAAAATAATAAAATAAAAATAATTGCCTTCTGCATTTTTGTTTTGCTTTTCCCTCCATTGTACCGAACTCGTACCGAACCGTGATGTCTGAACCGAGGTATGAACCGAACCGTGACATCTGTGTACCGTTCCACCCCTAAAGGACATGCATACAAGATATTAGTTAGACCTAAAACTGAGGTTGGGAAAAAATATAATTTCAATGTGGTTAAACTGAATTCAACTAAACAAATGTAAAGTTACTATGTCATTATTTCTTAGCTGCAACAATCCCTCTATTTGTAAAATACCATCTTTGTATTTCCATGCTTCTTTTCCTTTAAGAGATCAAATGCAGTATTTCCAAACATGAATGTAGTAAACTGTGGAGGCCCACCACAGTTTCACATCAGACATACTACAATACATAAACCTGTGTAAGCATTAAAATAAGCCTGCAAGCCACATCATTGCATGCAAAGGGGAGCCAAGCGTTAGTCTAACCTTAATCTACCACACAAGATTTCACAATTTTACTGATCATTTTTTTTTACATGCCTCCATTACATCAAAGAGAGCTGGCCATCTCTCTTGGCCATCTCTTTTCTCCATTTTAGCCCTAATTGTCTCTCTGTTATTACGCTGCTTGATATCTGAAATTAGTTCAACCCTCATCTTCTCCAGGGACTCTTCACACTCCCCAAGTGGAAAGGAAGTATAGTAGGCCACTTCACCTCTCTTTGGTTTCTTAACGTCAAAGGCAGGACTACGTTTACCATGTGGTTTATATTTCAAAGCATTTACACATACTTCAGGACATCCGACTTTCCGGAGATCTGTGCGGTAGTTGGACAGCTTGTATTTGAGGCTGGTCTTCCATCCTCCATTGCCAGTAGCTGAGAAATAAACAACAACAACAACAACAGGTAGTCAAATTTGAAGGTTGCACAAGTTGTAAAAACTACTGGCACTATCTCCAAAAATGGTAGCAAAATGCGGGAAAACATTTTAGACTGACATTCTGTGGGAAACACTGAATAGCCTACTACAGAACCCTGCCCAGTGAGGCAAAAAATGTAAACATTACTCACTACACAAACGTGAGCCCACATTGAAAGAGCTGACTCCACATGACATGTACAGAGTGTGAGTTTAGTGTCCATCTGCAACAACAAAGAGCAAGAACATAAATTAATGTTACCATGAAATAATTAAAAACAAGACTATATGTTAATGTTAAATCATAAGCCTTTCAAGTTAAACTCTTCCTTCTTGTTTAACATGAACAGCTAAGAACCATTTAAAAACACATTTTGTAGATTAAGTGACCCCTTGTCTTTTCTAAAAGGTTAAACTTACTCAAAATGTACCATACAACTTAAAACATTAATGCAGTTCCTGGCAAAGCAGTATTTTGGGTGAACACCCCACCCCCAAAGTTTTTTTTTTTTATCTCTAGTTACCAATAGACTGTATAACGTTAAAACACTTGCTAAACACAGGAAAATGCAACTGTGCACTTTCTGAAATCAAGTATCTCTGGCTTCCAGCACTGGGACTAACATTAGCTCAAATTACTTTAACGTTATCGTTACCTTGTTAGCTCATGGTTAAAACCATAGACATAATATAGAGATAGACGCCCTATTGGCCGCTGGGCGCAAGAAATGCGGCCGCCATCTTTAAGCGGTCAACTCCTAGTTACGTTGCGTGGGTTAAGATGCCGAGCACTGTGCAGCATGTTCCTGGTAAATATAGAAAAAAACTACCTCTGTCCCCGTTTTGTTTTTGAAGACACAACATTAGGTTTTTCAATCAGATTGATAGTCAAGATGTTTCCCCCCTTTTTGGGGATTATGTTCCCAGTTTTGATCACGGACGTCTGGTCACTTTATATCATATATCAGAATATTCTATTACTGTTAAGCAGTGGCGGTTGGTGATAATTATTTTTGGAGGGGCGGGGCGAAAATAAATACAAATAAATTTTAGATAGCTGTTTGAGGTCTCTTACCCCCGTCATTGTCCACAAAACTTCAGTGCCGACACGTTTCTCATAACACGCGCGGGTGAAGCTCGTCCTCTGGCACTGGCTGCTGCCGGATTTGTAAATTGGGTTGGTCCAGTCCGAGATATTTTATCCTTTTTTTTTTCTTCCAGCGAACGCCTTGTGAAAGGTTTTTTTTTTGTAAATTAATGACAGAATTTGGTTTAACTGCTGCCATTATCTCTACGAAAGTCATAGATATAAACACTAGATGTCGCCTGGCTACGGCAGTTCATTGGAACGAATGCGTCAATAGAGCTGCCATCTTGAAACAGGGGAGCCCCTCATCAGCGTCAATGTAGGAAATGCTCTAACAGAAATAAAATCACCATAAATCGTCATGAATGCGATTTTCTTGTTGTTTTGGTTCGTTCCAACGGTCAGACATGTATTTATCATTGAGTCCAGAGTAATTTAAAAAAAATGTACAAAATTTCACAATCTTGTGAAATGTAATCCCTTGATGTCTGTTTTTTTTTTTATTTCGTTCGTGTGATTATCCATACGCAGCACAAAAGTCCGGCATCATCCATGAACTCAGCGTGACTTCCTATGACAAAACCCCTGTTCCAAGATGGCGGCAGTTTTGACGCATTTTTAGAACCCCAAGGCGACATCTAGTGTTTATATCTATGTACGAAAGTGATCTGCCTATCAAGGTTTTGGCGGAGTCGCCTGCGCACTCGCAGTAGTGGCCAAGAGCGTAAAGTTGAATGACAGGTGACCTGAACCAATCAGATTGGATAAAATAACATGTATCAAAATCTGATTCGCCAGGGATGCAGTGACCTGCGCCCGGAGGAGGATCTTTAAGAAACCAATTAGAGACCAGCTTCAGATCACATGCTGCTGAAAATTTAAGGACTCAGATAGACATCCATTTGTCCGGCGTCCCTCGCCCATGAAACCGCATGAAGCATATTGACGAGCCGCCACTGCTGTTAAGCCAACTATGAATATTAAAAATACGCTGAACCATGTGTCCTGTATCATAGCTACATGTATGACCTTTGCAGAAAACCCCCCCACGTGAAAATCAGTTCGGTATTCAGTTCGGTGTGATTAATTAAATGCGCGGACAGCTCATTGCTCCCGCCAAACAGATTGCACTGAGTGGAGTGTGTAATCGGTTTAAGATGGCGGGCCCACGGATCTTCCGCGCCAGCAGGCAGTAGCGGTCTATAACTGTACGTTCACACCGCCGCCGACTTGAGCGACAAAGAAGCTCTGGCCGCCCTGCCAAGGACGCTTGTCAAAAAGTACGGGGAAGCTTGTTGACGCTTTGGCCGCTCTGACGTAGCAGGGAGAAGAGAAGTGTCACAACATTAAATGT
This sequence comes from Rhinichthys osculus, assembly GCA_029959095.1. Lineage (NCBI taxonomy): Eukaryota > Metazoa > Chordata > Actinopteri > Cypriniformes > Leuciscidae > Rhinichthys > Rhinichthys osculus. Next base: position 7,193,778 of record JARWKJ010000013.1, on the reverse strand, counting down.
AATAAACAGAAAAAACAAGCAATATATTGAAGAAATATTTTATAATGACAGCATTTTTATAACCGTTTTGGTCACATTTGATCGGGGGGAAAAAAGAATAATTAGCTATTATTATTATTATTTGCATTATTGTTTGCATTAGTGCAATTGGTCAAATCGGTGTTACCGTGAGCAAATGAATTGTATTCCTGCTTGAAACGAGCGTTCGTAAATATTTCAAATAAAAGTTGCGCTCATTCTCAAACGTGTATCACTGGATCATGGATAATCGCGAAGTTGTTGTGTTTGGTGCTGCTGTATTGTATTTGCGGAGAAGACGTCGGACTCGGAGATTTTGGGTTCATGACATCCTCCAGGACTGTTATCTATATGCAAACAACGTGATATCATAAATGATATGAAACCCAGCAACAGTGATGGTTAGCTTCTCCTCCATTTTCTCGAAACTAATGTTTTGGTAGGAACGAAAGTTTACATGGTATGTTTCTCTGGAATCAGCCAGCGCGGGGGACGTCTATATTCTGATTGGTTGCTGGCTTTTGCCGCTGAACCGCGTCATAGCTCATTACCATAAAGTTGAGCTACTTTCAACTTTTTGATTGATGCTCAAAACGCTCAAAACGCCCAAAACGCGACGCCGATGGATTTGACGCTCCTTGCAGCTGAGAGAAGCCAGCTTCCATTGAAAATGAATGACTTCCGGTAGCTTTGGAAGCTCAAGTCGGCGGCGGTGTGAACGTACAGTAAGGCGTCTACTCTCTATTAAGTTAAATTTATGGTTAAAACACACTTAATTCAAATTCGACAAAAACAAATTAAAACTCACCAAAACCTTGTTGTTCCAAACATCACCAATTTCAGTTTTGCTGCAACAAACCTCTAACTCGTAGAATGATATTGTTGCCTATTCTGTCAGTAACTTATATTATGCACGTCTCTGTTTCTCTCTTACTTGTAAAGTTACTCTGAGCTACGCAACCGTTTTTTGCAGGTGCTTAACAAGCGATCAAAGCGATCTCACTTTCATCTTGTAAAATCTGCTTTTTTCTTTGCTCTCTTCGAAAATGGGGGTCATTTATTTGTATTAGGTACATCCGTGCCTCAATGTTTCAAAAAGTGAATGTGTGTTAAACCATGGTTGAAAAAGACTTTGTGTTTCATAAATAAACTGCTCTTTCTGGTTCAGAACGCAGATCTGAATGTAACGGAGGTATTTTTCTCTATGGGGACTTTTATTTTGACGGGTTTTTCTCTCTCTGGCGTGTTCGCGGGAGACGCAAGGAGCTGAAGCTGTAATGTAAGACAGTGGTGCAAGGTCAGATTAAGTTTTGTGAGTTTAGTGTGCTTTAACATTGTTGTGTGAAACTGGAGACGTAGTTAAAGCAGCAGTTCGGTTGATTGCGTCATCGGACAGAGAACGGCTGTAAGTAACTGTGTCTGGGTCAGACAGGTCGATTTAGCTCAAAGGGGATTATTAATTAATTTATGGGTGATTCTTCAATTGGGGGAACTTTTATGTCCCCAGGTTATACATTCATGTTAAAAATACTATATTATAAAATAAACAGTTTAGTTATTTCAAATAATATTTATTGCACCACCAAAAAATGTTATACACTAAAATCAGTATGATTTCCATTTTTAAAAATGTTTTCATCACTAATATTTGGCTACTCAGGCCTTGTCCCCAACCCAGACTTTAAAACTTATCTGCTCTGAAAATGTGATAAAATGTTATCAGTTCATTAAAAAATTGCAATATATGTTTAAACAGTAACTTAAAAAGGCACTTGATGCATAATTCGGGTTCATATCTGTGCAATTTGTGAATATTTTTAACAATTTAGTATTGTCCACAACAATACTGTCATTACCGCGACAGTCTATGATTACAAGGATATTTTTGAGGGTAAGACTTGTTTATGCCGTAACCATGGAAATGAAGACTAGCAGGGGAACACATGTCAGCCATGAAAGAACAGTGAAAGTTGATGTCTGAAAAAGTAAGTATTTTAATCATGAATTCCTTTTGATCATGGAGTAGACTTATTCAGCGTCATTACCATAAATGCTGTAGCAGCAATATTTTGATAAATATATATATTCACATGATTTATGTGTAATTAAAGTTATTTTTGTACTAGCTGTTGAGTAATGTTAGCAAAACCATGACCTAGCATCTTTTTTCCTGAAAAAAATAAAAAATGTAATTACCACAACACGTCATTACCAACACACAACTTGTTGTGATGGTAATGACAAGTGATGGTGGTAATGACATGTTCTGTCACTATCTATATCATATTATGTGTTTATAAATTAAGTTAAAGAAGCATAATTTTACAATGAAACTTAAGTGAGATGCCTTACTTCCTAAAACATCCATTTCTTATTTTTTAACCAGAATGGCTCCCAAGAAATCAACTGAAAGGTCTAGAGATTACAGAAAAAAATTGAAGGAAGATCCTGTAAAATATCAGCAGTACATTGACAGAGAAAAGGAAAGATACAAAAGAGGAAAAGAAACAGGAAAGCTTAAAGTAACTTTCGAAACGGGTAACAAGTAAGTAACAAACACAACTTTCAAAACGGGAGCAAAGACAGAAACGCAAACAATGGTCCACAGTCGGTGACAATGTGCAAAGGGCCCACTACAGCCAACGGAGCTTCAAACATAGATGTGCCTCTGATGGATGCACATGCAGGTTTTTCTAGGGTCACTCAAATGACAGACCAACTGAAAGTTTGTTGGTGTGCTGTGAAATATGACAGGGAGGTATATCCAGGAATAATTCAAGATGTGGATGCAGAGAATTGCATTCTTGTTAAAACTTTGAGTCGTGTAGGCCAGAACCGCTTCTTTTGGCCTATGAGGGATGATATTCTGTGGTATCAGCCGCATGATTTTCTGTGTCTTATCCCACCACACCACCTCAGCCAAAGGTGACGAAAAGGCACATGATGCTGCCAGTAGATGTCTGGGAGAAATTGTTCTCCCACTGATAAGAGATCTGTCAAGAGGGCGGTCCTTGGAGATATGTAGTTCTGGATATTCATGTTAGGTCAACTAGTGTGCTCTCTCCCTCAACTTTTTTACTACCTCTTTTTCTGTCAGTGGGCCCTAATTTAAATTGCAGGAAAAGTGCAAAGTCTAAATAAAACCTAATTTTATAACAAGGACAATTCTTTATGAAATTAAATTAGCTTATTTTAATACCATGTGCAAGATCCTAAGCAAAAACATTGGGTCACCACAATACTCCCACATGACACACAATGTTGTCCAGCCTCTTGGATGAGTTCTGACCAATTAGGCACTGTCTTTATTTGGGAGTTGGCATTCTCTTCACGTAAATCATGCGTTATCTGTGATCTCTTTACTCTCCAGCTCTAGCAGAGAGTTCAGAGGGAACAGTTTAGACATGATTCCTATTATAAGAACACAAAACATTTTACACAGATTTCAATCAAGCCATCTTCTGAATTAAGAACATATGATCGTATTGATAGGAATCAAGACACACTTTCATTCAAACATCTAATAGTTAGAACAATTTCATGACTTGTATGTAATCTAAGCATAATAGACGCATACAGAGGTGGTAGATTCAATATAGGATTATGTAGTTGAACAATGTTTGATTATAAGTCCGTCAATAATTGTTTTGGGATGATTTTATGTATTTTTAAAGTCACAGTCTCTGTGGTTTTAAGAGATTTCAACCATGGGGTCATTCAGAGGAGGAGGTCTGTTTTCAATCCTTTGTCTTGGGATCAAACAATCTCTGCTGTTATCTTGGTGGGTTCCGAGCCGTGCCATCTCTGAACCAATCAGTCTTTTCCAAACTATCTAACGTTGACAACTGTGATGAGGGGGGCGTGGTTTTGCGGAGTTTGCAGTGGGAGAGTGAGGGAGGAGCCGAGCGGTAAGTAACTGGGTCAAGTGCAAAATGACGAACACCTGTCTCTGATTGCAGTAATTGGCGTGGGGAGACCGCATAAAAGCTGGCTGGTGCAGGAGAGCGGGAGAGAGAAGGACTGGGGACTCGTACGAACTCTCACGACCTGCTGGCTGACAAATGGACTGAGTTTGCACATCGGAAAGAGTTTTATGAATGGACTGAGTTTACACATCGGGAAGAGTTTGATAAAAGTGGACTGAGAGCTGAGCCCAGCAGGAAAGAGTGTCTTTATATTGTGCTGTAGTTTTTCCTACGGTGAACGCGCATGTGGCGCACCTTTTCTTAGTTTTGTGTTTATTTAAATAAATTGTACATGTCCCCGTTACGCCGACCCTTGTCTTCTTTCATTTACATTTACATTTACATTTATTCATTTAGCAGACGCTTTTATCCAAAGCGACTTACAAATGAGAACAATAGAAGCAGTGAAACTAACAGTAGGACAACAATACGCAAGTGCTATAACCCCTCTCAGTTTAATTTTAGTGCAGGTTTTTTTTTTTTTTTTTTTTTTTTATTATATAAATAGAATAGAAGAGAAAGTGTTAGTATTACTGAATCAAGTGCTGCCGAAAAAGATACGTCTTCAGCAATTTCTTGAAAGTAGCTACTGACTCAGAAGCTCTGGTTGAGTTAGGCAGATCATTCCACCAGCAGGGAACAGTCATGGTAAAGGTCTGAGAAAGAGATTTTGTGTTTCTTTGAGATGGTACCACAAGACGACATTCGCTAGCAGAGCGCAAGTTTCTTGATGGCACATAAGTCTGAAGTAATGAGTTTAGGTAAGAGGGAGCAGTGCCAGTGGTTGTTCTGTAGGCAAACGTCAGTGCCTTGAATTTAATGCGAGCAGCAACTGGCAACCAGTGCAATTTTGTGAGGAGAGGAGTGACGTGTGCTCTCTTTGGCTCATTAAAGACTACTCTGGCTGCAGCATTCTGGATCAATTGTAGAGGTTTGACAGAGCAAGCTGGAAGACCAGCCAGGAGAGCATTACAATAGTCCAGTCTGGATAAAACAAGTGCTTGGACAAGGAGTTGTGTAGCATGCTCTGTAAGGAAGGGCCTGATCCTCCTAATGTTGTGCAAGGCAAATCTGCAGGACCGGGCAGTTCTAGCAATGTGGTCTGTGAATTTCAACTGATCAATAATTACAACCCCAAGGTTCCTAGCTGACCTTGATGGAGTTATGGATGACGAGCCTAGCTGAATGGAGAAGTTGTGATGGAGTGTTGGTTTGGCCGGGACTACAAGTAGCTCTGTCTTCGCAAGGTTTAGTTGAAGGTGGTGGTCCTTCATCCAGCCAGAAATGTCGGTCAGGCAGGCTGAGATACGAGCAGCTACCGTTGGATCGTCAGGCTGGAATGAGAGGTAGAGTTGCGTGTCATCAGCGTAGCAATGATAGGAAAAGCCATGTTTCTGAATCACAGATCCTAGTGATGTCATGTAGATGGAGAAGAGGAGTGGTCCAAGCACTGAGCCCTGAGGCACCCCAGTAGCTAGATGTTGGGTCTTAGATGCCACACCTCTCCACGACACCCTGAAAGACCTACCTGAGAGGTAAGACTCGAACCACTGGAGTGCAGTTCCCGAGATGCCCTTCATCTTTAGGATTTATAGGAGGATCTGGTGGTTAACGGTGTCAAAAGCAGCAGACAGATCCAGCAGGATGAGGGCTGAGGATTTGGAAGCTGCTCTTGCCAGTCTCAGAGCTTCAATTACTGAGAGCAGGGCAGTCTCAGTTGAGTGTCCGCTCTTGAAACCAGACTGATTGTTGTCCAAGAGTTTGTTCTGCGTAAGAAAGGAGGAGATCTGGTTGAAAACAACTCGTTCAAGTGTTTTCGCGACAAATGGAAGAAGAGATACCGGTCTGTAACTTGTTAGATGTGCTGGATTTAGATTAGGTTTCTTAAGCAGTGGGGTTACTCGAGCCTGCTTAAAAGCTGTGGGAAAGGTACCAGTGTGAAGAGAGGTGTTTATGATGTGCGTGAGTGTGGGTACAACGGAGGAAGAAATGGCTTGAAGTAGATTAGTGGGGATAGGATCAAGCGGACAGGTAGTAGGGCGATTGGAAAGGAGGAGTTTAGAGACTTCTGCCTCTGAAAGTAGAGAGAAGGAGGGTAGAATGTGTGCATTTGCAGGTAAAATGTGTATGTCAGTTTGTGGATTGGTAAATTGGCCGCTGATGGTGGTTGTTTTTTCTATGAAGAATGTGGCAAAATCGTCAGCTGTTAGGGCTGATAAAGGAGGAGGAGGAGGAGGGTTAAGAAGAGAGGAGAAGGTTTTGAAAAGCATGCGAGAGTCAGAAGAATTGAAAATTTTGTTGTGATAGTAAGCCATTTTAGCAGTAGAGATATTAGCAGAGAAGGAAGAAAGGAGGGATTGATAAAGACCCAGGTCTGTCGGATCTTTCGATTTGCGCCACTTCCTCTCTGCACCCCTGAGTTTAGTACGATGTTCGCGGAGAATATCAGATAACCAGGGGGCAGAGGGTGTGGCGCGGGCTGGCCTGGAGGAAAGGGGACAGAAGTTGTCCAAGCAGGATGTTAAAGTGGAGAAAAGAGTATCAGTTGCACTGTTAGTATCTAGTGTTGAGAGCTGATCAGGTGGAGGAAGTGTGGATGAGACCAAAGAGGATAGATGAGAGGGTGAAAGTGAGCGTAGGTTCCGTCGAAAGATGACCTTTGGAGGAGTGTGTGTTGTGTTCTGAGGCAGGTTGAGGTTGAGAGTGAGGAGGAAGTGATCTGAGGTGTGCAGTGGAGTGACCAGTGTATTGTCCGTGGAGCAGTAGCGCGTGTAGATAAGGTCCAATTGGTTACCTGATTTGTGAGTAGCCACAGTAGATACTCGTTTGAGGTCGAATGATGCAAGCAGGGTGTGGAAATCGGCAGCCTGAGGTTTTTCTAGGTGGATGTTGAAGTCTCCTAGAATTACGAGAGGAGTACCATCTTCAGGGAAGGATGAGAGTAGCACATCAAGCTCCTCCAAGAAACTGCCAAGTTGACCTGGGGGACGATATACAACTACAAAATGGATTTTAATAGGACTAGTGATGGTAATTGAATGCGATTCAAATGAGCTGTTGTCAGATAGAGGTGGTAAAGGATCAAATTTCCAGTCATTTGAGATGAGCAGACCAGTACCACCACCCCTTCTGGTCAGACGGGGGGTGTGTGAGAAAGTGAAGATAGTGGAGAGGGCAGCAGGTGTGACAGTGTCCTCAGGTCTGATCCAGGTCTCAGTCAGGGCCAATAGACTGAGACCTGAATGACTTGAAAAAGATGTAATGAAATCAGCTTTGTTTACAGCGGACTGGCAGTTCCAGAGACCAATAGGAAAAGAGAATAAAGTATTAGAAGACACTGGAAGGGTACGGAGATTGTTAGGATTGTACCGCCTCCGACGTGTGACATTTGATTTACGTATGTTAGTAATAGTAGGGATTTGAAAACACATAGTGTAAAGGAGCTCACAAACAGAAAGATCCGATGATAAGTTGTAGAAGGGAAAGGGAACAACAATAAATAATAAACAAGAAGAATTTAATACTCAAGTGCCTTGTCGGTGCCTCTTTCATCCCTCACAAAGAACCATCGTTACAACAACGTTCTTCCTTTAGTTGAGCACATCTCTTTGAAACTTTCATGGTCGTAAAGTTCTTAGCTGGGACTGGCTGGAGCCCACTCCATTAATGGCCCGAGATTAGACTGGTGTTTTGGGGATCTGGAATGTTGAGTTTTGTGTGGAATTATATTTGAACGAATCACCTGGAGGATTCATATGTGTTTGGTTCGCCCTCAATTCCTACAATGTGAATGATTAGGCAGGATGATTTTCAGATCATTTTGAAGCAAAAATTCTAAGCGAGAACATCCATTAGTCAAAAGTCTTGTGGACACATATTTAGTATGTGTTTTGTGACCTTATTTCAGAAACTTTAAGTTTAAGTTTTTTCAATAACCATGCATAAACAATATTCTCTCAAAAATACGAACATGTACATACATGTTGCTCACATATTATGGTAGCCCTGTTTGTGCTAAATAGAGTGTAATGACACCTTTGCCATTAATATGTTTATAAGCAACTGAAAAAAGCACAAATGTCAGAGCATGTCAGAACACCTCCAGGTCCCAGAAATCACCTTAGACCCCAGAGGGTTAATTCTCATACTGTATTTTCAGAAAGTTTTGGAATATATCCTCTCCCCAAATGTGTCACTAATAAAAAATAAAAAAATAATAATTTAATGAGAAGACTTATATTGGCATATTAAGATGTTGCTTACATCTACCTTGTAAATATATATTTTTGCTATTTTATTAAAAAGTGTTCACATGTAAGTCAACAACAATTACAATTTTAACAATATTTCAACTGTAATCTTTCTTTTTTTAAAGTATAAATTTTATCATACATATTTCAAAGTTAAGGATTCAAACACTATAATAACATCTTAGTTGATGAGTTTATTTTTGACCAAACATACTATATACTTAACATATGAGCAGAAACCGGCTAACAAAAGCTGATGTCTATTTTACAATAAAAACTTTATAATCTATCCAAAATTAGTCAACGAAATGTTGTCTTTCATATTTTGTCTGTAAAATAGTAAACAAAAGTGTGCATCTGTCCTATTCATTCATTCACACAGACACACGATTCATATTTAAACAGTCTTTTTGCAAGCTGTAGTAAACAACAGTGCCCATCTGTGCCGTTAATTCATTCACACACAGAAATGCGTTTCATATTTAAACAGTCTTTTTGCGGTTTACAGACACTATTCCATATCGCGATTAGAACAAAGCATATAAGAATAAAAAAACTTACTATTAATCCTCAGCTGGATCTGTTGCTCCTCGAAGTGAAACCAGCACTTCTGAGGTAAATGTCTTAGGATTATTCCTCACAGCCTCGCAAGACGACATAGTACATTAATCTGATTAAACTTGGTGTGTTTTATCGAGTTGATGTAGGCGTTGACACGTTTGCATGTGTTGCCTCAGATCATTTGCGTTTGAATAGCGCATGCTCTCCGTGGGCGTGTCACAGCAGAATGAGCTGCGAGAACGATAATGAGAACTCTCTCTCTTTTTATATAGATTACATAAACAGAGAATATTTGTTTTAGTTTTGAATTAGGTAATTTAAAAAGTACACACTTAAATGATTATAAAGATATATTGCTCATGCCTGGGTGAATAGTATTCGCTGAGTTTTGTTTAAGTTTAGAGACGTGCTCCAGAAAAAAAGTTCACGGAGACGGAGAGCCAGAAAACACACCCTGTTTATTTTCTTTATTTTACAAAAGCACAATGTTTTATTTCGATTGTAAGTGGACACAATAAAAAAGTAGACATTTAACAGTTTATTTTTTCATATTTCTTAAGTCTGTATGACCAAAAATGACAGAGTATTTTAAGTCTATTTTGCTGCTATGTGAAAAAAATCGAGCAAAACGCACCGGCGTGTTTGCCGACCCCAGGGGGTTAAATGCCAATCCCAATGCATCTTTTTCGTCATGTACTCTCGGGTCGAGAAACGCGTCGGCGCGTTTTGCTGTTTTTTTTCCACATAGCAGCAACATAGACTTAAAATACTCCGTCATTTTTGGTCATATAAATAAAATCAATAAATGATTATAAACTATAGACTGTCTTCTTTTTTTTGTGTACACTCACATTAACATCAAAACCGTGTGCTTTTGTAAAATGAAGAAAATAAACAGGGTGTGCTTTCTGCCTCTCTGTCTCCGTTAAATTTTTCTGGTGCACGTCTCTAAATTTAAACAAAGCTCAGCGAATACTATTCACACAAGCACGGGCAATATATCTTTATAATCATTTAAGTTTGTACTTTTAAAATATCTAATTCAAAACTAAAATAAATATTCTCTGTTTATGTAATCTATTAAAAAAGAGAGAGGTGTCAGCCGATCTCATTATCGTTCTCTCAGCTCATTATTCTGCTAATCTGACACGCCCACGGAGAGCGCGCGGTATTCAAACGCAAATGATCTGAAGCAACACATGCAAAGTGTCAACGCCCCTCATAAACGCGATAACACAACAAATGTAATCATCAGATATATGTACTATTTCTTCTTGCGAGGCTGTGTGAGGAATAATCCTGGGACATTTACCTCAGAACATGTGCTGTTTTTTTTCATTTCGAGGAGCAACGGATCCATCTAATAAGTAAGTTTTTTATTATTATTGTTCTAATCGCGATATCATTGTGTATGTAAACCGCAAAAAGACTGTTTAAATATGAATCGCGTCTGTGTGTGAATGAATGAACTGAACAGTTTTTACCAAACCCTATTGCTATACTGAGATGAGTTGAAATAACGTTAAAATGTCTTTGTATTAGCAACGTATTAAACTGCAAATTAATATTTATATGCCCTAATATAGGCTATCATAAAAACAACAAACGATATGCCTATGTTACAGACGAAATATGAAAGACAACTGTCACGCCACACACGAGAGAGACAGTAGATCCAAGTGCAGTGAGATATTTATTGGGTAATCCGTGAAACGCAATCCAGTCCAGGCAAGGGTCAAATACCATACAAGCAATCCAAACAAGAACAACGAACACAAGGAACAAGCAGGAACAAACCAAGAAGTGTGAGACATTAACAACGACTCCGTAACACATACTGACACAGACATGGAATATATACACACAGATCTAACAAGACTAACAATGAACAGCTGGGACAATGATTACAGGGAACAGCTGAGTGTAATGAACAGTATTAAGTGACAGACGGGATGCTGGGAATTGTAGTCAATGTGAAGGACACCGTGAAAACGAGAATCTCTAGCGACACCCGGGGAAACACAAACCAGACACTGTGACATAACCCCCCCTCTACGGAGCGGCTACCAGACGCTCCACGACAACAAAACACAAGGGTTCAGGAGGGAGGTGGAATGGTGGAGGATCAGGGGGAGGGATGGTGGGCCAGGTCCATGGAAGGGAACCGAAACAGGGGGTGATGGTTTAACCGGGGACCGGGGCAAAACAAAGAGTCTATCGGGCGGCCAAGGCGAAGCAGACAGTCCATCGGGCGGCCAGGGCGAAGCAGACAGTCCACCGGGCGGCCAGGGCGAAGCAGACGACCCATCGGGCGGCCAGGGCGAAGCAGACGACCCATCGGGCGGCCAGGGCGAAGCAGACGACCCATCGGGCGGCCAGGGCGAAGCAGACGACCCATCGGGCGGCCAGGGCGAAGCAGACGACCCCTCGGGTGGCCAGGGCGGTGAAGACCCCTCGGGCGGCCAGGGCGGTGAAGACCCCTCGGGCGGCCAGGGCGGTGAAGACCCCTCGGGCGGCCAGGGCGGTGAAGACCCCTCGGGCGGCCAGGGCGGTGAAGACCCCTCGGGCAGCCAGGGCGGTGAAGATCCTTCGGGCGGCCAGGGCGGTGAAGATCCTTCGGGTGGCCATGGCGGTGATGACCAGGGCGAAGACGACCACTCAGGCGACCACGGCTCAGGAAAAGGAACAGACACCGGCTCCGGCTCAGGAACAGACACCGGCTCAGGAACAGACACCGGCTCCGGCTCAGGAACAGACACCGGCTCAGGAACAGACACTGGCTCCGGCTCAGGAACAGACACTGGCTCCGGCTCAGGAACAGACACTGGCTCCGGCTCAGGAACAGACACTGGCTCCGGCTCTGGAACAGACACTGGCTCCGGCTCTGGAACAGACACTGGCTCCGGCTCTGGAACAGACACTGGCTCCGGCTCTGGAACAGACACTGGCTCCGGCTCTGGAACAGACACTGGCTCCGGAACAGACACTGGCTCCGGCTCTGGAACAGACACTGGCTCCGGCTCTGGAACAGACACTGGCTCCGGCTCTGGAACAGACACTGGCTCCGGAACAGACACTGGCTCCGGCTCTGGAACAGACACTGGCTCCGGCTCTGGAACAGACACTGCCTCCGGCTCTGGAACAGACACTGGCTCCGGCTCTGGAACAGACACTGGCTCCGGCTCTGGAACAGACACTGGCTCCGGCTCTGGAACAGACGGCACCGGCTCCGGCTCTAGAACAGCCACTGGCTCCAGCTCTGGAACAGACACTGGCACTGGCTCAGGAACAGACACCGGCTCAGGAACAGACACCGGCTCAGGAACAGACACCAAAACTGAAACAGCCACAAGAACAGACACAAACACAGAAACAAACACTGGTTCAGGAACAGGCGCTGGCTCCGGCTCAGGTACAGCAGGCACAGGCTCCGGCTCTGGAACCAGCACTGGCTCTGGCTCCGGCTCTGGAACAGCAGACACTGGCTCCGGCTCTGGAACAGCAGACACTTGACTCGGAACCACTGGACTCGGGACCACCGGCACTGGGACCACCGGACTCGGGACCACCGGACTCGGGACCACCGGAACAACAGCGGGCTGCACAGCGGGCTCACCTCCAAAATGACCGCATGCTGTACAGGGACGGCCTCTGAAATAAAAGCATGCTGCACAGGGACGGCCTCCAAAACGACCGCACGCTGCACAGGGACGGCCTCTGAAATGACCGCATGCTGCACAGGGACAACCACCGGGGTGTTGGGGAGATAAGAGGCCCTTCTCCTCCTCCGTCCTTGATGGCGAGGTGCAGCCTCAGTACTAGACGGGACCAGCGGCGAGGACTTTGGACTGGACAGGACCAGTGGTGAGGACCTTGGGCTGGACGAAACCAGTGGCGAGGGCTTTATGATGGACGGGACCAGCGGCGAAGATCTTGTGCTGGGCGGAACCAGCGGCGAGGTTCTTGTGTTGGACGGAACCAGCGGCGAGGATCTTGTACTGGACCAGTCCGGCGGCTCCGGATCAGAAGAATGGCAAGGCGGAGGACGGTGTCGTGGAATTTGTCGACCACCTCCTCCCCTGCAACCTCCCCGAATTCCGGAGAACTTCACCAGACGAGTCCCCAGAAACGACTCACCATCTCTGATGGATGAGTTCGCTGAAGCCTTAGCCGCCGCTGCTTCCTCAGTCTGCTGGGCCCATAAGCCAAAACATTGAAAAATGTTTAGTCGAGGCGCTTCCTCCCCGACCTGCGAACCTCCTCTCTGTGGTCCCCTTCCTTCCCCATACACAGGAGAAGGGTTATGGAATCCCGAACTGCTGGATCTATTCATCGGGACGGAGTCGTTCTGTCACGCCACACACGAGAGAGACAGTAGATCCAAGTGCAGTGAGATATTTATTGGGTAATCCGTGAAACGCAATCCAGTCCAGGCAAGGGTCAAATACCATACAAGCAATCCAAACAAGAACAACGAACACAAGGAACAGGCAGGAACAAACCAAGAAGTGTGAGACATTAACAACGACTCCGTAACACATACTGACACAGACATGGAATATATACACACAGATCTAACAAGACTAACAATGAACAGCTGGGACAATGATTACAGGGAACAACTGAGTGTAATGAACAGTATTAAGTGACAGACAGGATGCTGGGAATTGTAGTCAATGTGAAGGACACCGTGAAAACGAGAATCTCTAGCGACACCCGGGGAAACACAAACCAGACACTGTGACAACAACATTTCGTTGCCTAGTTTTGGATAGATTATTAACTGTTTACTGTAGCCTAAACTATAGACTACTGCCACATTGAATAAGCTTTTGTTCACCAATTTCTGCTCAAATGTTAAATATATTAGGCTATGTTTGTTTTGTCAAAAATAAAGTCATCAACTAGGATGCTATTATAGTGTTTGTTCCAATGTAGGCTTTATTCAAACTAATGAATCCTTAACTTTGAAATATGTATGATAAAATGTATACTTTAGTTTTTACAAAGAAATATGAAATATCCATCTGAGAAGTACGTTTTTTTATTATTGTTCAAATCGCGATATCACTGTGTATGTAAACCGCAAAAAGACTGTTTAAATATGAATCGAACTGAACAGTTTTTACCAAACCCTATTGCTATACTGAGATGAGTGAAAATCAACTGAAATATGTTGAAATAACGTTAAAATGTCTTTGTATTAGCAACGTATTAAACTGCAAATTAATATTTATATGCCCTAATATAGGCTATCATAAAAACAACAAACGATATCCCTATGTTACAGACGAAATATGAAAGACAACATTTCGTTGACTAGTTTTTGGATATATTATTAACTGTTTACTGTAGCCTAAACCATAGACTACTGCCACATTGAATAAGCTTTTGTTCACCAATTTCTGCTCAAATGTTAAATATATTAGGCTATGTTTGTTTTGTCAAAAATAAAGTCATCAACTAGGATGCTATTATAGTGTTTGTTCCAATGTAGGCTTTATTCAAACTAATGAATCCTTAACTTTGAAATATGTATGATAAAATGTATACTTTAGTTTTTACAAAGAAATATTACACTTCAAATATTGTTATTTTAATTGTTGCTGTAATTGTAACCTTTTTAATAAAATAGCAAATAATATATTTACAAGGTAGATGTAAACAAAATCTTAAAAGGTCAATATAAGCCTTCTCTTCAAATTATTTGTATTGTGTTTTATTAGTGACAAATTTGGGGAGAGGATACATATCCAAAACTTTCTGAAAATACAGTATGAGAATTAACTACACAATTACTAGAAATGTTCACCTTGGATATTATACAATTTGCAAGCAAAAATACAAGTGGAAAAATACTATTTTTTTATAGATGTTTCCAACTGTGAACCAATTTTGTAGTATATATACATTTCTTTTCTTGTGTCCTTGTATTCTTTCTTGTGGCTCAGTGACACACCTGTGAAAAGCTCATTATGCAGGCTCATTAAGCAGGTCTTTTGTCTTCACAGGTGTGAATCAGACCATTATACATGAGTCACGCCCATTTCGCATATTGCCTTTCCAAACAAAAAGTGTTTACTAAATTTAAATCAATGTATTGTTTTATGTGAATGATTTGGAAGGATGATTTTCAGATCATTTTGAAGCAAAAATCCTAGGCGAGAACATCCATTAGTCAAAAGTCTTGTGGACACATATTTAGTATGTGTTTTGTGGCCTTATTTCAGAGACTTTAAGTTTTAGTTTTTTCAATAACCATGAATAAACAATATTCTCTCAAAAATACAAACATGTACATACATCTTGCTAACATATTATGGTAGCCCTGTTTGTGCTATATAGAGTGAATTTACACCTTTGCCATTAACATGTTTACAAATAACTGAAAAAAGCACAAATGTTAGAGCATGTCAGAACACCTCCAGGACCCCAAAAACACCTTGGACCCCAGAGGGTTAAAATCACTAACAATTAGGACATTATCTGCAGCCAGTACTAACTCTGATAGAAAGTCACCAAATTCTTTGATAAAGTCTGTATGGTGCCCTGGTGGCCTGTATATAGTAGCCAGCACAAATCTCAAATGTGATTTATCATTTACACTAGATATTGTTACATTAAGCACCAACACTTCAAAATAATTATATTTGAAACTAGACTTAGTAATTCTGAAAATATTACTATAAATTACAGCAACACCTCCCCCTTTGCCTTTCATATGAGGTTCATGTTTGTAACCGTAATCTTGCGGGGTGGACTCATTTAAAGTAATGTAATCGTTTGGTTTTAGCCAGGTTTCTGTCAAACACAACACATCTAGGTTATAGTCTGTAATCATATCATTAACGATAAGTGCTTTTGAAGTAAGGGATCGAATATTCAGCAACCTAAGCTTTATCATTTGTTAATTTGTATTATATCTGTTTTATTATATCTGTATTATAAAAGCTTCCCAGTTATCACTTAATATGGTGAGAGAATGATGCAGTCGCGCTTTCCATCGATTTGAGCGTCAACGGTTATGTTGTATTATTAGCTGAAGAATCAGGTGCAATGTCAGTGTACAAAATAGACCTACCATTGTTTTCATCATAATTCTAGATGGTAAAAGTGCTAATGACTTTTTTTTACAGAATACACACCTTACACG
The DNA here is from genome assembly GCA_029959095.1 of Rhinichthys osculus. Lineage (NCBI taxonomy): Eukaryota > Metazoa > Chordata > Actinopteri > Cypriniformes > Leuciscidae > Rhinichthys > Rhinichthys osculus. The sequence continues at coordinate 7,177,831 of JARWKJ010000013.1, read as the reverse complement.
TATACAATGTTAAAGGTCTGTTGATGATGTGATAGAACTGTGGGTCAATTAAAATTAAACAATAATACAATTAGGCTAACAATTATTATTGCAATTTATTGACCCTTGTATGTTTGCACATGCAAAGCTTTACAAAAAAAAAGTTTTTATTTTTGAAAAACACTTTATTTTACAGTGTCCTTGTTACATATGTTACATGTACTTACCATAACAATAACAGTAAATTATGCATAATTACATGCAACTAACCCTCAACCAAATCCTAATCCTACCCTAACCCTATAGTAAGTACATGTAGTTGCTTAATATTACGCAGTACTTAATATATATAATTACACTGTAACAAAGTGTAATTGAGTGACACCTTAACTCTCACGCCTAACTTTACTTCACTATATCACTTGTAGGGTATGGACCAATCAGACACACACTAATTATTCATTATATAAAAAGGTTTATGAAAAATGAAAATTTTAAGGCATCGTTTTAAACATTGTATGCAAGCAGACAGTAATCAATCATATGTTGTCCCATAAGTTTTTATTAACATCTCATACATGCGCGTACACGTTTCTGAGTAAATCAGCAAAACTATAGCTTGAATATGCCTTCCTACGAATGGCAGAAAGTTTCACAAATGCTATAATGCATATTTAAATCGTACGATAAGAAACTCCTGATATTAGCGAAGAAAGCCTAATTTCAGATATAAATCGAGCGTAAGCCTTCTCTGACGAAGAAATCTCAGATTAGCCGCGCGTATAAATGGTACCAGAACAAATTAACCTGATATGGATGAAGAAATCTCCATGTTCAGCATTTTTGAATGTGATCTGAGCAATGTTCCTCAATCACCGATTAAGGCCTTATTATTCGTTACGTCATTGTATTCATATTAAACCGCTGAAGCGCTCATATGAAACAATCGCGTCGAATTAGTGGTATAAATTCTAGCCTAGCTAACTAGTAATTTGCCATTGTCTGTGAAAGAACGGTGCTGTTTTGATTTGTTAAAAAGAGTCACTCACATGCAACATCGTGTCTAAGCGAGAGACTCAGTGCAAACTTTCAGCACAGCTCGTCCGCTGCTCCGGCCGATCTGTGTTGTTGTTTGGCATTGTTTCTGAAAAGCGTGCAGGCATTTATATTTAGTATTTATCTGAGGACAGCACCAATCTCACAGACCCTCGTGTAAACAAGTGACTGTTGTAGCCAAAGTTAGCTCCCTCAATCCTAACTTACACACATACAAGTAAAACCCTCTACCTCGAGTGATAGTTTTAGCACCGCCTAAAACTTAGAAACGTTAGAGCGTAAAGTGTAACCTTTAAACCAAAGACTATCCACAAGTTTCCTACGTCCCATGAGGCCTTGCGTCAAAAGTGGGCACGTCTTCCGGTTCTAAGTAAACAAGCGAAACCTGACGGGACACTCGTTCATTCATTCAACAGTTGACAGTCATTCAAGATGTAACGTTAGCGATCCAAACTTGCTAACGATGTGGGAACATAACCTCAACGAAATTAAAAAAGGGTGAAATAACAGTAACTTAGGCTACTGGGGATGGGCATTTGATTACATTTTCTTAATCGATCGTCGGGAGAATTAACGATCGACTGAAGGTGATGATGCACAGGGCAACTTTTGCGCATGTTGATGGGCAATGTTGCCGTCAACGGGCAACCAGATGAGACACAGGGCCCACAACCGATCTAAATTATACAGATAGAAATATATTGCCCATTTTCAATGGGAAAGTGCCCAAGATTGCCCAGCAACATTGCTCAAAAAGTTGCCCTATATCATCACCTTAACGTTATAGGCTAAACTAATATTTATATTCAAATTTATAATTATTTAACTTTTTATAAATTAAAAATGCAATAAAAATACAGCGTGTTTTTCCACAATGAATTCTTTATTACTAGAAGATCAACTTGTGGCAGTTAAACTGGAGGTTAGGCTAAACTTGAAGATGCGCTTCGGTGCTCTGGAACCTGCTGCTGCGAGCCGGCGTTTCTTAAACAGAGACCCTCGTTTGTTCCTAAATAATAATAATAAAAAAAAGAATCATGTTAAATATGCTGTAACATATGCGATATAAACCCGAAATCGATCCATGAACCTGTGTCGCGGTGTGTGAAGGGATAATTTCAACTCCCAGAGTTATCCTTCCCGTCCAGATCCAATAGGCTATAGCATATCTTTAAATTACTATTAGTAGCCTATTATTTGAAGTTAACATTATACAATACAATACCACAAAAAATGCATTTAATATATTAAAACTTCTGTTTATATATCATACTCCATTAATAAAGGAGTCCAGACATTAGAAAAATATAACACATGCATTTTATATTTAATATGAGGGAAATACACATGCGTTACGGACGTGACACAAAAAAATCTTAAAGTTTTAGGTGGCAAATGTTTTTTTTAGTAATTCTGTGAAATGTGTGAATTACAGTGCGCAACCTAAAGTAATGGATGAAGTAATGGACTACCCACTGGATGAAGAAGGGTTGGCTCTCCACAGAAAATAAAATATTCATTTTATTTTATTTTTCGTGTTCGCATTTATGAGGAAAAAACAATGTTACGGACGTGAGAGTTCCCTGAAAGCGTTAGCCTACTAAAAGACTGCTTTAAAACTTTTACAGACCTCAAACAGAAAGCACTAAGCCTTTCTTTAAAGTTAAATTTGTTTTGTATTAATTGTATCTTCATTTTAATTAATGTTTCATCCACAAATTACCTGGATTTAATAAATAATAAGTAAATATAGCAGACAATAATATCACCACACGGAGGCGCCGGCGCCTGAACTGCAGCTCGTCTCATAAATGAACCGAAACTCAGCATAGTCTACTTGCCTTACAGACCTGAGAAATATATATATATATATTATCTACAGAACGCTTGAAATGTCTTAAACGGAACAATTCAAAACGAAAGAAAACTATGTAATCCGTATGAAATGTGCATTTTTCTCCGGCGCGTTCACTACTGTGAAGATCGCGAGTCAGCATCGACACAGAAAAAACTTGTTTATTAATAAATAGCCTAATTAAAATGTATCATTGCTATATTTTACATATTCATAATCATTACTTTTGCCGGTTCTTTGTGACAGCTTTTAGGTGTTTTATTGGCAGCGCCACCCTTACATGTTACATGAACACGTCTGCATCAGCACCGAAAACATCGAGATGTTTATAATGGGATAATTGTAGGCTATAATAAAATTGGCCACTGAATTAGCACATGTTGTCCATGAGCCCCGTAACGACATCTCTCATAAAGGTTTGCGACTTAGTTTAAATAGTAAAAAAATTATCCGAAAAAAAAAGAAAACACCTAGCCTCTTCGCTAAATAGCACACAAAATACCATTGGTATGCTACTTCCGCCGCCTGACCGGAAGTTCCACCCACTTTATTTTTTACAGTAGCGCCCCCCGGAAACAGGTGGATAGACTTTTGGCCAGTGGCCCTTGCGAACCAAGGGATAACTGAGTGATTTGAACACGAGTAATGAGAGTCAAAGCTCTTCGAGGCTTTGAATCAAAGGAGTCAACTGCGTCACAAATGATTCTCTGTTTGAAGCGCCCTCACTGGCGACCCCTGCTGGTCAGAACAGTGTAAGTGTAGCGAAAACTCAAATCAATGAAACACCTTTTACAAACCAACTGCAAAGGTTTTATCAAAAGGTGTAAGCAGGTAGTGGCAATCCGCGAACTACCTAATACCTTTTAATATGAGGTGTCTTTCAAGGCACAATATCTTAGTAAACTGTAGGGCTCGTTTATGAAAGCTTGGTCAATCCTCTATCAAATGCGTCATTAAATGTGTATGAATCTATAAAGTGATACGAGATCACATAGAGACCAGATACACACTGGTTCACGAACCGTTGAAATTTAAAACAATTTCAAAACAGCTATGACGCGTAACGAAGCCCCGTTTACTGAAATCACGTGACCTCAGCAGTGATACACGCTCCGCACCCCTGATTTGAGACACATGATTCACACGTTTCAGAGCTTCACGAAGCATGTCTCAAAGGCACCCATCAGTGGGTTAAGCCACTCTCTTCTCTCTCTCTCTTGCTTGACCCCTCCCTTTTGGTTTCACTTTCAATTGAAACCCAGATACTTTGGGTTTTTATTTGTGTTTCTTTTATTTTGACTTAAGTCTACCCCTATTTTATTTAGTGTATTTACACCTGTTGAGCCTGAATAGTCCTATTCTGTTAAGTTGAATTTAATTAAATTGGGAATTTAATTAAATCAATTTGCTTATTCAAGTTCCCCTCTAGTTACCAGAGCTATGAGAACACCTGATGTTTACGTTTTATTTTTTGATTTTATTTCAATTTATTTATTTACTTTTGTTTCAGCCTGAATTTTTATATTCAGCTAGATAAAGCTTAACTAAATTAGAAATTTAATTAAATTACTTGATATGCTTCCCTTTCCTTTTAGTTTTCTTAGAGCTATAAGGAAGTTCTTACTTTACCTTTACCTTATTTTAGATCACTAGTCACTATCCTCATCTTCTCTCTCTCTATAGGATTACAATATCTAGCGACTGTTGTTTCCTTAGTGAGTTACACAGGTCATTCATATCCTACTTCCTGTCTGTGTTTTACCCCTCCTCACTCCTTAGCACCAAGCTAAGTACATGAAGTATGGCTAACACAAACGCACAGTAGGCCCCAGACAGAACTGGAAACACTTCCTGTTGTTTCTTCTTCTTCTTTGGACCTTGAGATGTTTGATGTTTCCCTGCTAGCTTAGTCTAACAGCAGCATAACCCATAAGTGACTCCTGTTTACCTATGTCTCCTAGCTAAACCTAAATAGGTAAAACACTCTTTTCTTCCTCTTCTTTTCTTGTTTCATCCTATTGTTTTATTTTGGTTTTGCTCTATCTGTTACTCTCGTAGCACAACATGTGAGAAGAACCATCAGCATATTTGAGTAATAGGTTATGACATGTAAGAGCCCAGTCATCAGTCGACGCTGCTTAAAGCACGTCAACTAAGATACTCAAAAGCCTTTTGTGGTGTGTGCTCACCAACACTAAAATTTAGCTGCTCCACATAGCCGTTCTCCCACACAGATAGCTCACCACCTCTGTAGAAACTTGCATTTGCTTTTGCCATTTCTCTCTCGTGTGCCCACAAGTGTGCCTTCCAGCCCTGCCACCCACCGGGACCACCTGGAGACCCGGCAGAGCAGTGTCATGGACATCCTTCAGCCGCAAGCAGGCAACGACCTGCCACGGCAGAGAAAGGAACAGTTAGACGACAACAAAAGTGGACATCTGACACCCAGCCTGAGCCACCAAGAGCTGACCAGCATCATCTTCTCCTTGGCCACGCTCCCACAGGCCTCAAACAGGAGGTAAATGAACTAACGATGCCAGCCACAGAATTCCACAGAGAACGAACCTTGCTCAGCGGGAGAAGACACAGGACAGAGGCAAAGACCATGACAGAGCGGAGCAACTGAAAGAGATCCCCAGTCTTCAGGCGGCTGACAGCTGCTGAGCACCTGCCAACAACCGGGTAAAGAACTGTTTCACTTAAAGAACTTAAAACTGGTTGAACTCAAAGAGAGATGCTAAAGCCATCAACGTGCAGCTGAAGTCTGAACATTGCTGTAACATTATGGACGAACTCCATGTGGTCCAAAGAGAACTGCAACAGTCCAACCAACTGCAAATGGACCACACAAGAAAGATGTACCCTGCTGACCTTCACATCAGCAGCGTAAGCTTTAACAGCCCAGCACAAAGGGGGGAGGAGCCAAAGCCCTCGGCTTAACACTTCATCAGCCAGTGTCCTAAGAGCCCCTGCAGCCGCAGGAGGAAAAGGATTAATTCAGACAAACCCTGAAAACGACACATGAAGTGACACTCAAAGATCTCGAGCGAATAGTAAGAAACATCCATGCATTGACATCAGAGCTCGCAGGAGACCACGACATCCCTGCCAACCGAGACATTGGTTTTCACCTACAGTCTTCGACCGGTGTGACACACCAAGACAGACTCTATCTGCTCTGGATCACATCCTCCCCAGGGTGGTGACACTTTCTGGCTTTGGCTGTTGCACTACCAGCAGGTGGAACAAGCCATCATAACAGGATTGTCAGACTTAGAGTCTGCAGACTGGGCGCTGCCCCAGACACCAAGCAGGGCAGACCTAAAAGTCCCTGTGCTACTGCCACAGACATCAAGCAAGCTACCTCAGAGCGTGCAACGAACCTGTGACGGAGGAAGATGTCACGGGTGACAATCGGAGGTGGCGGAACTATTATTTTGCGCCTTCGTCACCTGGAGACCCAGGACCTCTCCGGTTCCGGCAACATCACTCCGGTTCCTGGTAGATGCGCATCAGGTGCGCAATGTAAGCGCATTGACTGCTGATTGGGGCGCGCGCCACGCCGACATAGTTAAAAGGTCCTTGTTTGGTGATCTTAGGCGAGAAGGAACGACGCGTTCGCGCCGGTCGAAGTCATCGGCGAACAAGGAGAGTACAACGGGGCGCAGTAAACTTGGGCTGGCAGTAGTGCGAGGCACATGAAAGAGGAGAGGGAGACCCGTCGAGCAAACGGAGAGTTAAGTGACCTTTGGGCTGAAGCGAATGATATGAGGAATGCATAATTATGAAGACTGTGGTAATTTGGAACCAATGATTGCCTGAAGTATTGTTGCAGAGAAGTGTTTTGAGATTGGCTGTGTGAGGGGCTAAGACTTTATCGATGAAGATGGAAGAGACGCCGCGCTGAAGCCCGATTTGTGAGTGAAGTGATTTATGATCTCTTAGAAGTGTGTATTCACGTGTGTTTGCCTGTGTGGATTGTAGTGTACATGAGAGTGGGAGTGTAATGCCTAGGCTGCGGTGGTCCGGCCTAATTCATCCTGTTACAACTGCAAAGAGAAGTATTACAGTACTATTGAACTTTGTTCCTGGCACAATCCATCATTGAATACTGTAAGAAATACAGCCCTATGTCACCTGTTTACCATTATAATGCACCATTGAATAAACGTCTGGGTGGAAATGTCACAGAACGGATTATAATCCATCATAACCAAACTCACCATTTGTGTATCCTCTCATTTTCTCTGCCTGAGCCCCACAAAGAAGCAGTTACGCTGCGAACACGCTGATTGGCGACGGAGCCTCATTCTTTCTGCCTGAGCCCCACAGAGAAGCAGTATCTTTGCAGTTACGCTGGTGAGCAACCTGACCTCTCATTCTCTCTGCCTGAGCCCCACAGAGAAGCAGTTACACTGCGAACACGCTGATGAGCGACTGAGCCTCATTCTTTCTGCCTGAGCCCCAAAGAGAAGCAGTCACGCTGCGAACACGCTGATGAGCGACTGAGCTCCATTCTTTCTGCCTGAGCCCCACAGAGAAGCAGTATCACTGCAGTTACGCTGGTGAGCAACCTGACCTCTCATTCTCTCTGCCTGAGCCCCACAGAGAAGCAGTTACGCTGCGAACACGCTGATGAGCGACTGAGCCCCATTCTTTCTGCCTGAGCCCCACAGAGAAGCAGTTTCGCTGCAGTTACGCTGGTGAGCAACCTGACCTCTCATTCTCTCTGCCTGAGCCCCACAGAGAAGCAGTTACGCTGTGAGCATGTTGATGAGCGACCGAGCTCCATTCTCTCTGCCTGAGCCCCACCGAGAAGCAGTATCGCTGCAAGCACGTTGGTGAGCAACCTGACCTCTCAATCTTTCTGCTTGAGCCTGACAGAGAAGCAGTTACGCTGTGAGCACGCTGATGAGCAACCGAGCTCCATTCTTTCTGCCTAAGCCCCACCGAGTAGCACTATCGCGGCAAGCACGCGGTGAGCAATCCGACCTCTCATTCTCTTTGCCTGAGGCCCTCAGAGAAGCCGTCGCAGATGTACGTCCATCTGGGGGTGTGGGCCGGACCATCCCGGTGCCCCAGGGTGGTGACAAAGACACCAGCTTCAAGAACCTTTTCCTCCGAAACCTGTTAGTCACCATTTAGGCAGTATAGCCTGCCCCCACGCAGTGCCCACTCAACGAGAGTGTGACCTGACGCAGAAGGCCTTTAACCCTCTGAGGTCGGCTATCGCGCCGGCGTGATAGTCTCGCTTTTTTTCTTATCAGTGCAAAAGAGACTCAAAATACTCTGTTGATTTTGATCTTAAGTGTTAGTGTTATACATCATTCGATCCTGTTAAGCTTCTATTTTTTTTGTGTATACTCACAATATAAACGAAGTATTGTGCTTTTAGTAAAATAAAGAAAAATAAACATGATGATAGTTTTGCCTTCTCTCTGTCAGTGAAGTCCATTCTGAAACGCGTCCGAAAATTAACTGTAATTCCGCGAATACTTGTCATACAGGCACAAGTGTTTTTCCATAATGAAGCTTGAATTCTCTTCTTTTAAATGAATTAATTTATATAAAAAAACAAATATTCTCAATTTATGTAATCTGTATGAAAAGAGAGAGATGTCAGTCTTTTTCTTTCCAGCTCATTATACCTGATGACGTGGTAATGTGCCACGCCCACGGAGAGCGCGTGGTATTCAAACGCAAATGATCTAAGGCAAGCCATTCAAACATGCCAACGCCCACCAGCTGGATTATAAAACACATAATGTTTAGGATGTATCTTACCACCGCTGTGTACACAGCGTATCCCTACGCTGTGAGGAATCCCTACGCTGTGAGGAATAATACTATCTAATAACCCTGGAAAATGTACCAGAAGTGCTGGCAGTTTCATGTCGAGGAGCAACAGATCCAGCTGATGTAGTAAATCATTTATTCTTAAGTGCTTTGTTCTAATCGCGATATTGCATAGTGTCTGTAAACCGCAAAAAGACTGTTTAAATATGAATTGCGTGTCTGTGTATAGGCTAAATGAAGAATGAACGACACAGGCGCGCGCGCGTTGTTCAGTTATACAGCGCGTGTCTGTGCCGATCATTCACTCTCGCACCTACATTAGTAAACGTTATTTTTACATGAACACATCCAAACTATATTGCAATAGCCTACTAAGATGAGTAAAAATAGACTGAAATATGTTGAAATAAAATGTCTGTATAAGCAACAAACTGCAAATTAACATGCTAATATAATATCATAAACACGATATGTTACAGACTAAATATGAATGTTTAGACAAGATTTCGTGATTGGTTTTGGATAGATTATAAAGTTTTGACTGTAAAAAAAGACTACTGTCACATTAAATAGGTAAGCTTTTGTTCGCCAATTTCTGCTCATATGTTAAATATACTATAGTATGGGATGTTTTGTCAAAAATAAAGTAGGTATATTGAATTAATAATTGTTACGTGTCAGAACGTAAGTGTTTAATTCTGTTTAGAACAAATGAGTTTGCGCATGCTTTCTTTTTGTTTTTGTTTCTCTCTCTCTCTCTCCCTGTCGCTTTATGCTCATTTGAGTGTAACAGGTGCAGCTGCTTAGAAGGGTGGGGCTGTTGGACTCAGCGCGTGAATATAAGCTGTGTGGAAGGCTTGTTCATCGAGTTCCCCCTCCTGCTTCACATCGTGTTGTGAACTGTGTGTGTGAACGGGTTTTCGACCAACATAGTGGAGTTGGCCGTTTTGTGCTTCTCTTAGAGTAAGCCGCTTGTGAGCGGCGTTCTGATTGTTAACGGTATAGGCCGGTAATTCTGTTCACTGAGATTAATTGAGAGGTCTGAGGCCCTTTTCTTTCTTTCCAACATTTTTTTCTCTTGTTTGTTTGGTTAGCAGGGAGGTAAGAATTGTACTTTCTTTTGTTTATTTTCTGAATTCAGGAAAGACGAGCTAAAACTTAGTTAGAAGACCTGTTTTGTTTGTTGTTTTGAGGCCGACTGAACCCTCTCACCGATTAATATATTTTCCTTTAGAAAACGAATGAAATCTTACCCCTAAAATAAACCTTCATTCTCTTTGACTTCAATTGTTTCGTTGTGTGTTTTACGGGAGCAGGAGATGGAACTCCGGGCGTCGCCTTTTAACAGGCGTCGCCCTGTATGTTAGTGCATGTGGCACGTAACATAATGGGGGCTCGTCATCAAAATTCATAATTTCATCAAGCACGAAAATATACGAAAACCTCAAATTTGGTGAGTAAACTATTTTTTTTTCTCTCTCTCTTATCTATACGTAGATACACAAATTTTGGTAGGGGAGGAAATATGGAGAGAAGTGAACAGAGTGAGGCTGAAGCTTTTATGAACTCTCCGTCTGTGGAGCAGTTGGATCGTTTTCAAAAAAAAGAATTACTGCAAATTGCGGAGAGCTTTAAAATATCCATTTCACCTTCGGCATTAAAGGCTGATATCAAAAATGAAATCTTGTCCGAGATGATCTCTCTTGGTATGTTGGTCGAAGAATCAGTTGTACCTCCCGCACGTGAGTTTGATCCTGTTGTAGCACTGAAATTGAAAGAGCTAGAGTTACAAATTAAGCGTCAAGAACACGAAACGCGTATACTAGCTTTACGCGAACTTGAACTGGTTCGTGTAACTAAACAGGAGGAACGAGCACACCCTCCCGACAGGGTTCCACAGGGTTCCCTTGGGGTAAGTCAGTTCGATCCTACTCGCTACATGAAACTCGTTCCCCAATTTAGAGAGTCGGAGGTAGATGCCTATTTTACTGCTTTTGAGAGGGTGGCGGGGAAGCTGTGCTGGCCTAAAGATATGTGGGCGGTGATGTTGCAGAGCAGCTTTGTGGGTAATGCACAAGAGGTTTGCTCTGCCTTGCCCATTGAAGACTCCCTCGATTATGATGTAGTAAAAACAGCGGTTCTTCGAGCATATGAACACGTGCCCGAAGCATACAGGCAAAAATTCAGAAATCATACTAAAGCGGCTAGACAAACTTTTGTAGAATTCGCGCATGATAAAAAGGCAATGTTAGAGAAATGGTGTATTGCGTCTGATGCTACAACGTTTGAACGTCTCCAGGAGTTAATATTACTGGAGGATTTCAAGGGTTGTCTCCCTGAAAACTTGGTGTTACATCTAAATGAACAAAAGGTTTCTACTTTGTCCGAGGCGGCTGTATTTGCTGATGAGTACGTGCTGACCCACCGATCCATCTTTCCCACGGCCCGTCAGAGTCAAAACATTAGACCGTATGCTGAGAAGAGTTCTGCGGTTGTGCGTTCGTCAAAGACCGACACTCGTACGAGTGCGCCCGGGGGAAGTTTGTTTAAACCCACAGAATCTAAACGCGCATGTTTCTTCTGTCTCGATCCCAGTCACTTAATTGCGGACTGCAGGGCGTGGAAACAAAAGGGTGCGGTGGCTAAAGCAAAAAGCGTTGCACATTTGGTACTTGAACCACAGGTTGGAACGGCTGAGATATTTTCACCTGGAACAGAGTGTTTCAAACCATTCCTGATGAGCGGCTCAGTTTCTGTTTTTCCAGACGGTACGTTGAAACCCGTGTCCATTTTGCGCGACACTGGCGCCGCCCACTCGTTTATTCGCGAGAACGTGCTGCCATTATCCGCGGAGACGTATACAGGGACTGATATACTAGTTTGTGGAATTGAACTAGGGTTCATTAAAGTTCCCGTTCACTCCGTGTTCTTGAAGTCCGAGCTAGTCTCAGGCCTAGTAAAGGTGGGAGTCTGTGATAAACTACCGGTTGAAGGTGTAAATTTCATCTTAGGAAACGACTTGGCAGGAGGAAATGTTTTCCCTTTTCCCGTTGTGTCCGAGTGTCCTGCGAGAGACTCAGCTTTGCTGGCTGTCTCCCCCCCCCCCTATTTCCTGCATGTGCGGTGACGCGCTCACAGTCACAGAAATTCGCAGACACTGTTGATTTATCTGACTCTTTCCTGTTGCGTTCAAAACCTACGGAGTTATCACTGTCAGTAAATGACAATGTGTTAGAGACAAGTTCTTATGTGCGTACTCAGGGGCAAACAATTAACATCGGGCGAAAGCAGCTTAGTTTGGCACAAAAGTCGGATTCGTCTTTGTCGCGCTGTATTGAAACCGCAGTAAAAACAAAGGACGAACTTGCTCGTGTAAGGATAGGTTATTATTGGGATGGGGATGTCTTGATGCGCAAGTGGTTTCCAATGTGTGGGGACAAGACTGACGTAAACCATGCCCATCAAATTGTAGTGCCCATGTGCTATCGTTCTGTTGTGCTTGAACTCGCCCAAGATCACTAAATGGCAGGGCACTTTGGAGTCAATAAAACTTTCCAGCGTGTTACGAAGTACTTTTATTGGCCCGGAGTGAAAGCAAGTGTTGCGAAATATTGCCGTTCTTGTCGTGCGTGTCAGATCGCGGGGAAACCTAATCAGGTCGTGCGTCCCGCGCCCTTACACCCAATTCCCGCGGTGGGGGAGCCGTTTGAAAGACTGATATTAGACTGTGTAGGGCCGCTCCCAAAGTCGAAAAGTGGACACCAATATGTTCTCACGCTGATGTGTGCTGCCACCCGGTTTCCCGAGGCGGTCCCTCTCCGTAACTTAAAAGCCCAGACTGTTGTAAAATAACTAATCAAATTTTGCTCTCTTTTTGGCCTGCCACGTATAATCCAGACAGACCGTGGAACTAATTTCACATCGAAGCTTTTCAAGCAAGGGGCTAACTAGAATTTCGGTGTCACATCAGATGTCAAGTTCCTATCATCCGCAGTCCCAGGGAGCGTTAGAACGGTTCCACCAAACGCTTAAAACCATGCTGCGTGTTTACTGCGTAGAAGCAGGAAGGGATTGGGCTGACAGTTTACCCTTATTGCTTTTCGCCGTTCGAGAAACTGCAAGACTCTCTAGGCTTCAGCCCAGCGCAATTGGTGTTCGGACATTCAATTCGCGCCCCCCTTAGGCTACTGAGTGAACAGTTGCTTGAGAATGAGGTTGCGCTTGTACCTGTTACTGAGTATGTATATACACTCCGTAAGCGTTTAAAACGCGCTTGTGAACTCGCGAAGTTGAACCTAGCAGCCTCTCAAGCTACTATGAAGGAATATTACGATCGCAAAAGCGTTTAATCCGGGTGAGTCCGTGCTGGCTTTATTGCCGGTTCCAGAATGGTGGAGAGGAGACAGTGATGAAGCCAATCAGTATATGGGGATGATTAGGAGGCCATGATGGACAGAGGCCAAGGGGCAAATTTGGGATTTTTTATGACCACAGAGAGTCAGGACCTCGGTTTAACGTCTCATCTGAAGGATGGTGCTTTTTGACAGTATAGTGTCCCCATCACTACACTGGGGCGTTAGGACCCACACAGACCACAGGGTGAGCACCCCCTGCTGGCCTCACTAACACCTCTTCCAGCAGCAACCTGATTTTCTCAAGAGGTCTCCCATCCAGGTACTAACCAGGCTCAGCCCTGCTTAGCTTCAGTGGGCAACCAGTCTTGGGCTACAGGGTGATATGGCTGCTGGCTCAAATTTAATTCAAGTTGAATTATCAACTAAGATGTTATTATAGTGTTTGTTCCAATATTCAAACCAATGAATCCTTACCTTTTTAATACGTATGATAAAATGTATACTTTTTACAAAGAAAGAATACACTTGAAATACTGTTAACCTGTTAAGCTGCAAGCCCACTTTTGAAAAATCCCCAGAAATGACATACCCAAACTGAAACAGATACAGTTCATGAACCCTTTGCACTAAAAGCACAAGTATGATCTCATTTGAAAGCTGACACCTGGTAGTTTATTGTAAATGTAGAATTAATTATTGTCATAATGAATTTTTTTTTAAATAGCTTCAAAGTTTTGTAAAGTTATTAGAAATGTATTTTTATGAAACATCTTCATGAAAATAAAATTGAAGTTGGCCCTGGAGCAATCTAGAAATGCACTGCAGCTAAAGCCATATGTGTGACCATTTTATATTTAAAATCTGAAAATGATAAGTCTAAAACTCTGTATTTAGTTAAATGTTTTTCAAGATCATGTAAAATTACTTTATTTTGATTAGACTCTAAAATGCAAACTGATGTTTAGTCATCTTCTGAGTCATCTATTCAGTCTATTGTCTCTATTATTTTGTGGTGTAAACGAGCCCCATTGAGTGTCAGTCTCCCCTGCACACATTTACACCTCTCCAGACTGGTTATGGCTCTAAATATGCATTTCTTTTGTCTGCATTATAGCTACTAACGACTGGCTATTCACAGGCTATTCATAGGGTTTCAAACCCTAATTTCTTTTATCAAAGTTCTCACTAAATATTTGAAACTGGTATCAAATGCACTGAAACATTTCAGTAAGCATTCCTATTTAGAAAAAAAATCATAAAACAATAACTGCTGGTGGCAGGTGCACCTGGGCTAGCTAGCATGTTAGCTTAGCACACCATCAATACACGACCATTTATGAGATTAAAACCATGTTTGTGCTCCAAACTTACTTTATAACGCAAGTAGAGTGTTTTAAATAATCTTCTGTGATCTAATTTGATCTAATTTAAAAAAAATCCGACAGAAAATGTATTATTTATAGTGTTCTGCACGATGATGAAATCTATATCGATTAGCATTACATTATAAATATAATCTATTATTATGAAATACCTGGCATGGCTTGAAGAACACAGGTAACTCGAATATCATTGCAATCATGTTTATTGTCTTCAAAACATCTTTATCTGCATGTTACAGCGATCTCTGTCAGCTACTGTGTCTACAGCTGGATTAGGAATCCTAATCCATCTCTGATCGATTGCTGATCCTGATCGATTGCTCCTGTCTGCCTTGCTGCCTGCTGTGTTTTGTTTGCTTCGAGGCTGTAAGCTCCGTCTAAGCCTCGTATTAGCTTTGTATTTCTTTCTGTTTTGAACCATCATTTACTACCATATCTAGTTGTTTATACTACTAAATACAGCTTAGACAACACATCAGATTAACCTGACATCGCTAACTTCCGTTATTGTTAGCACAACACGCTAGTAACTCGCTAGTCTGTTAACGCGCCACCCGTGCGCTCAGTTATTTATTTATTTTTCTCTCGCGCGCCCGCGCCTCTGAGTTCATAAAAAGCCCAGGTGAGTAAGAATCAGTCAACAAATACGGTGAGTAATGTCTTGTCCTGTTATTGTCACCTGCACTTCATGTTACATGTTTAGCATAGCCTTCCCCGTCGGCAATATAGGGTTTATTTGTGATAAATGCAAGGAGACAGTCAGGCTGACGGAGAAGATTTCAGAATTAGAAACACGCATCCAAACTTTAATTGAGGATAGTAAGTGTGCTAGAGCTTTAGATACTGTTTTGGATGCGCCTAGCATAGTGAACTCTTTACATGATTCGGTTCCGGCTGAATTATTGCCTGTGCAGCCAGGCAGATGGGTGACAGTGAGAGATCGCTCTAGTCTCGGATCAAAAAACCACTCTTCCGTTCCGATTACCACAACAAATCGATTTACCCCACTCAGTGAAACACCCACTGAGAATTCTGTTGATTGTGCCCTGGTAATTGGCGATTCTATTACACAGAACGTGAAAATAGGGACACCAGCCAACATAGTCACATGTTTGCCGGGAGCCAGAGCGCCTGACATCAAAGCAAATTTAAAAGTGCTGGCTAATGCTAATCGTAAATTCTCTAAGATTGTTATTAACGTCGGCACTAATGATGTTCGACTTCGCCAGTCGGAGATCACCAAAATTAATATTAAAGAGGTGTTTGAACTCGCAAGTACGATGTCAGGCACTGTAATTTGCTCTGGCCCCCTTCCTGTTCGAAGGAGTGATGAGATAGTTAGCAGATTGTCATCACTCAATGGCTGGCTGTCTAAGTGGTGTCCGCAAAATAATATAGAATTCATAGACAATTGGAAAAGT
Organism: Rhinichthys osculus; assembly: GCA_029959095.1. Taxonomy (NCBI): domain Eukaryota; kingdom Metazoa; phylum Chordata; class Actinopteri; order Cypriniformes; family Leuciscidae; genus Rhinichthys; species Rhinichthys osculus. The sequence continues at coordinate 7,161,987 of JARWKJ010000013.1, read as the reverse complement.
TTTTGGGGCAGACCTGACCTGTTGAAAAGAGATGGTATTCATCCCTCCTGGGATGGTGCTGCTCTTCTCTCTAGTAATTTGGCTCATAGTCTTAGAGACAAAACATGACAATCTGGGGCTCAGGTCAGGAAGCAGACAAACTGGCTAAACCGACCGTCTGCTAGCGGCCTCGCGTCACCAAGGTCAGATAAATCCCATCACATAGAGCCTCTTTCACCTAGATATCATCATATAGAGACTGTGTCTGTTCCCCGAATTTGGAAATCCAAAAAACTTCCAAACCGATCTAAGGTTAAAAATGTAATTGATATTCAACAAATAAAAAATAGATATAATACAGATGAACAAACGATAAAGCATGGGTTACTGAATATCCGATCCCTTACTTCAAAAGCACTCATAGTTAATGAAATGATTTCAGATTATAACCTAGATGTGCTGTGTATGACAGAAACCTGGCTAAAACCAGACGATTACATTACTTTAAATGAGTCCACCCCCCATGATTACTGTTATAAACATGAACCTCGCCTGAAAGGCAAAGGGGGAGGTGTTGCTGTAATTTATAGTAATATTTTCAAAACCACTAAAAAATCTAGTTTTAAATATACTTCTTTTGAAGTGTTGCCGCTTAATGTAAAAATATATAATGTAAACAATAAATCAAGTTTAAGAATTCTGCTGGCAACTGTATACAGGCCACCAGGGCACCATAAAGATTTTATCAAAGAATTTGCTGACTTTCTATCAGAATTAGTATTGACTGCAGATAAAGTCCTAATTGTTGGTGATTTTAATATACATGTAGATAATGAAAAAGATGCATTGGGATTGGCATTTAAAGACATTCTTAACTCTATTGGAGTTAGACAACACGTGTCAGGACCTACTCATTGTCGTAATCATACTCTAGATCTAATATTATCACATGGAATCAATGTTGATGCTGTTGAAATTCTGCAGCAGAGCGACGACATCTCAGATCATTATCTAGTCTCATGTAAATTAAATTTAGCCAAGGCTGCAAAGCCAACTCCGTGTTACAAGTATGTTAGACCTATCACTTCTGCCACTAAAGATTGCTTTATCAATAATCTTCCTAATCAGTTTCATCATCTCAGCATCCCAGATAGCTTAGAAGAACTTGATATTGCAACAGAAACTTTTAACTCTCTCCTTTCCAGCACTTTAGACACAGTTGCTCCGTTGCGCTTAAAGAAGATTAAAGAAAATAGTCCAACGCCGTGGTACAACGAGCACACCCGGGCCCTTAAGAGAGCAGCCAGAAAAATGGAGCGCAACTGGAAGAAAACAAAACTAGAGGTATTTCGGATTGCATGGAAGGAGAGCTCGATTGCTTACAGAGAGGCTTTAAAAGCTGCTAGATCTGCTTATTTTTCAACCCTATTAGAAGAAAATAAACATAATCCTAGGTATTTATTTGAAAAAGTGGCTACACTAACGAAAAAGAAAGCTTCAAGCCCAGAAGTTTCCAAGAAACACAGCAGTAATGACTTTATGAACTTCTTCACTCATAAGATTGACAATATTAGGGACAAAATTATAACTATGCAACCGTCTACTACAGTATCGCATCAGGGAGTGCATTATGGTCTCCCTGAGGTAAAATTTGATTCATTCATTGCCATAGGAGAGGAAGAATTTTGCAAACTCGTTAATTCATCTAAATCGACAACATGTATGTTAGACCCTATACCGACTAAACTATTGAAAGAGATGCTTCCAGAAGTCTTAGATCCTCTTCTTAACATCATTAATCCGTCTTTGTCTCTAGGATACGTACCAAAAACCTTTAAGCTGGCTATGATTAAACCACTTGTTAAAAAAACGCAACTTGATCCTACAGAATTAGTCAATTACAGGCCGATCTCAAATCTACCTTTTCTATCAAAGATATTAGAAAAAGCAGTATCCTCACAACTGTGTTCCTTTTTAGAAAGAAATGGTATCTGCGAGGATTTCCAGTCAGGATTTAGACCGCACCATAGCACTGAGACAGCTCTCATTAGAGTCACAAATGATTTGCTCTTATCATCCGATCGTGGTTGTATCTCTCTATTAGTGCTACTCGATCTTAGTGCTGCATTTGACACCATTGACCACAACATTCTCTTAAATAGACTAGAAAACTATGTTGGCATTAGTGGAATTGCACTAGCATGGTTTAAATCATATTTATCTGACCGCTATCAGTTTGTAGCAGTAAATGAAGAGATGTCTTATCGATCACAAGTTCAGTATGGCGTACCACAAGGCTCAGTACTAGGACCGCTGCTTTTCACTCTGTACATGCTACCTTTAGGAGATATCATTAGGAAGCATGGCATTAATTTTCACTGTTATGCTGATGATACTCAGCTCTATATTTCTTCCAAACCTAACGAAACTCACCAATTCACAAAATTATCGGAATGCATAGTTGATATAAAAAATTGGATGACTAGTAATTTCCTACTACTAAATTCTGAAAAAACAGAGATTCTAATTATTGGACAAAAAACTTCCACACGTAATAACCTAGAATACCGTCTAACACTTGATGGCTGCTCTGTCAAGTCTTCTTCGTCAGTTAGGAACCTGGGTGTGCTCTTTGATACCAATCTTTCATTTGAAAGCCACGTGTCTAGTGTCTGTAAAACTGCATTTTTCCATCTTAAAAATATATCTAAATTACGTCATATGCTCTCATTGACAAATGCGGAACAACTAGTTCATGCGTTCATGACATCAAGGTTAGATTATTGTAATGCTCTACTGGGTGGTTGCCCTGCACGCTTAATAAACAAACTACAGCTAGTTCAAAACGCAGCAGCTCGAGTTCTTACCAGAACCAGGAAGTACGACCATATAAGCCCGGTTCTGTCAACACTGCATTGGCTCCCTATTAAACATCGTATAAATTTTTAAATATTGCTGATTACTTACAAAGCACTAAATGGTTTAGCTCCCCAGTACTTGAGCGAGCTCTTAACGCATTATAGTCCTTCACGTCTATTGCGATCTCAAAGTTCTGGCCAGTTGATAATACCTAGAATATCTAAATCGACTGCAGGCGGTAGATCCTTTTCCTATTTAGCACCAAAACTCTGGAACAATCTTCCTAACATTGTCCGGGAAGCAGACACAGTCTGTCAGTTCAAAGCTAGACTAAAAACACATCTCTTTGACCTAGCATTCACATAACACTCTATAGAGTTCTATAATTCAATATTAGGCTGCTTAGATTAGGTCAGCCGGAACTGGGAACACTTCCCTTAAATCCTGATGTACTCGTTACATCATAAGAAGAATGGCATCTACGCTAATTTTAGTGTCTTTGTTTATCCCGAGGTTTTCACGCAGCCTGCCGGATCCAGGCCATTTCCAGATCTGACGAAGGACTTTCGCCTGGACCCGATGACAATGCAGTGCTGAAGTGCCAACTAGCCTCTCCCTTTGGAGGAACCCTATACCACTCTACAGATAAAGCCTTGTGGAATTTTTTGGTTCGCGTACCTACCCGAAGTGATAAGATAAAATAAAATTCTGCATCAAAATTTATAGACAAGACAAGTAGTTTGTTTAGGCATGGTTTGTAAGAATTACAAACCTGCGCACATATATTCAAACGCATATAACTATAGAATCAATTCTTAATGCGCATGTGAACGCCATCAGCGTCTATCACAGGTTCACGTTTAAAGTCTGTTTAGAGAGAACGGTGTCGTCTTAGCGGCCCCTAATTTAATAACAAATGATAATTTAGACGGAAGTGAATCAATCAAAACTAACTTTAGCTGGAAAAAACATTTTTCAAGAACCACTATAAAACTAAACCAATCTCTGTTACCTTAAATTATATATTTATCTCTGTAAAGCTGCTTTGAAACAATCTACATTGTTAAAAGCGCTATATAAATGAGGATGACTTGACTTGACTTGACTACTTTCTGTATCAGTGACGTCTTCTTCATGATCCATATATGGACTATTATTGTGCATATAGCGCCCTCAGGCTATTGGTATGAATTGAAAACACAGCACATCTCAGTAAGAAGCGATCATAATGATTACATCGACGCATTTGGGTATAAATTCAATAAATATTATTCCTGTCTATAGAAATATGATGTGAATCTATGAGAATATATCAATATTTCTCCAAGTCTGCACATTTTTGAGCTAAAGCCCTGAGGGACGTTGTTTTGTGAATCGCTGTCATTACGACAGCACGGAGTGTTTTTTATGAATGGACCAGCTGACGCTCATAATTCATATTAAAGGTATCGACTCATTTTTTCATTTCATAACTCCTGACACAAATTAAGACATAACTGTCACTATAAGTTTCTCAGAATACAATAGTGGTCAAATACTGAATCTTGAGTCTTATATCTTTTTAATGATGTATAGTTTGTCAAGGTATAACATTAAATCTGATAGTAAATTTGAACTAAATAAACAAAAAACGCTTCAGTGCGCCGACGCACTGGTGAAGGTTAACAGGTTAAAATTGTAATTGTTGTTGTAATTGTAACCTATTTGTAATTGGTTACAATTTCTAATTGTAAAATATGTATATATAGATAATTTCTTTTGTCCTTGCATTCTTTGGGACCCTGTGACACACCTGTGTGAAAGGCTAATTAATATGCAGCTCATTATGTATGTGGCACATTATTCGGCCTTTGTCATCTCAGGTGTGAACACGCCTCCACGCATATTGCCTTTCCAAACAAAAGGTGTTTTGTGTAAATGATTAGGCAGGATGATTTTCAGATCATTTTGAAGCAAAAACTCTAGGCAACAACACCCATTAGTCAAAAGTCTTGTGGACACATATTTAGTATGTGTTTTGTGGCCTTATTTCAGACACTTTAAGTTTTAGTTTTTTCAACAACCATGCATAAACAATATTCTCTCAAAAATACAAACATGTACATACATCTTGCTCACATATTATGGTAGCCCTGTTTGTGCTTAATGGAGTGTAATTACACCTTTGCAATTAATATGTTTATAAGCAACTGAAAAAAGCACAAATGTCAGGGCATGTCAAAACATCTCAAGGACCCCAAAAACACCCTAGACCTCAGAGGGTTAACACACAAGGCCTCCTTAGAAAGGGTTCCTAAGACCCTATTGACTCTGAACTGCAAAAACCAGAAGGCATGCAGCATTGGACGTAACTATGTATGCTTAGACTTACAGAAAATCTATATCCTTACTCTTTGAACAAGTAGAGAGTTGTTTAGAGTAGAGAGAAGAGTTACATGTGTAAATTTGCAAATGCCAAACCACATTTGAATTTTACTGAATGTAACATCAAGTTTTTGTACAGGCGCCACGCTTTAACTCGTTTAAGCATGCATAACTCGTTTAAAATGTGCAGACATTCTTCATGGACTATTGAACTACTCTGACATGCACTGGTTCCCATGACGACAACTTGTCACAGGAAGTGCTAACTCGTGACATCATATTGTAAACAAACCAGCGTAAGTGGCTAAGCTAACCTAACCTAGCGTCCATTCAGCTTAGGCTAAGCTAAATAATAATTTCTACAGTTAGCGGTTAGCATAATTTACTTGAAGCCTTTAATTACAGCTTTTGTGTATACAGTGCAAAGTATTCTAAAATACTTTACCTTTAACACCATTGAATCTAATCTCACCATTTTTCTAATTTTTTTTTTTACTTTCTCTTTCCTTACTTTCAGTTCTTCTCAGCTGAATTTCACCTTCACTAGTTTAGGCATAGTTCTTGCTGAGCGCTGTCGGCTAAATTTGCAGTTACCCTGCTAATTAAACCTAAAATTAATTACATGTAATTGTGTTGCTAGAGAAGAATTGTTATAGTAATGAGAATTTTCATCAGCATGTTAACTAAACCTTTGGAGGGACACACACGGTGTGGTCTTAAACACGCTGCAGCTGTGAACCACTATGGGGTGTTGGTCCAAGCAAATCTAAAGGTTAGTCACTAGTGCTATTGATTATTCCCAATTCCAGATCATTCCTGCTGTTTTAATCACTTATTTAAGTCCTTTTTATTTTATTTGACTTTGATAATAATAGCAGTCAGCTATTCACTTGTCTATTCTTTCATCTATATTCTTTATTTACATTTCCCCTTTTGTTTTCTAATGTGGTTCCATTTCCCATAGGGCCTAGAAAGGAACCAGAGACACCTTTATTTGTGATTTTGTTTATTTTCAACAAGTACACTAATTTCTATGATCCCGCAACACAAGTAATCTCAACGATTACTAGGGCATAACTATAGTCCTGAGGATTGATAATAAGCATAATCTGAATAGGAAAGCTGTCCTTTTTCCTCCTATCCTTCACTTCGTCAAGCCGTCGTGAACCACCATTTAAGTCCAGATAAATAATTTAGTCATAAGAACCATCTTAAGTCATTTATTTCATCTTGGCTATGCCCTTTCCAGGAAATACTCTTGGAACCACACAAGTCTTAGCCTCCTAACATCCACAACTAAGATAATAAGGATACAAGACACACTTCTCAAGCTAGCTACACACAAAACACCTAGCTTTATGCTACATACCACAAGTGTGCCTAAATGTTGGAGATGCTTGGTTTAACCTGACCTTAACCAGACAGGAGACCGAAAGGACCGACAAGCCATCGCGAGGAACACTGTTCCACAATGACTGCTGACATCCTACAGCACCAGAGACAAACGCAATTGCACCATGAGAGAAGAGGACCAACGACCCATGACCCAAGCCAGAGTTACAGCCACACATGGCTGATCGAGATTATCATCTCCTTACCCCAACTTATGGATATGAAACAGAAGGTAAACAACCTCACATTACAGATCACAGCGTCCCACAAGGAAAGGACCTGTGCTCAAAGCCTTACAGACCAGCTAGAAACTGAAGTTCAAATCAGATTCAATGCAGCTGGACTGAGCAGGCCCAGGACCAGCACAGAACTGTCACCATGGCAACAACCCGGGTACCAGCCAAGCCCCTTGGAGATGCCATGGAAGACAGCACCCTCAACCTGCAAATACCACAGGATGACCAACGGCTGTCAACGACAACATCCTTCTCCAAACTCTTCACACAGGTGTCAATTGGAGGCTCCACCAGGACAGCTGGACGCACCTGCCTCAGAGTTACAGGAGCTGCTGACACAAGCAAAATAAAGCCCTGAATGGACTCACCCGAGGAGTCCAATGTGGTCACGTGCACAAGAGAGAGACAATTGGGAAGACAGAAACCCTCTTTAAAACAGACTTTGCGGCATTAATCATAGACTAACTGATCTATAAATGAACATGCATAAAACTGTGAAAGAAACAGTGTAAATGGTTTACTGTCTCGTGTACTATTATGTATATATTATGGTATGTACCTTGGTATACAACCAACTAACGATCAATGTAACCTCACCTGTATCATGCCTCCTACCTAATTAATCCTAATTTAATGACTCACACTTTGATGTACATCACCTTCTTCTAGAATGCAGTGTGGATGTGTTATAGGGGGTGGTGATGGCGCAATGGATAAGACACATGCCTTTGGTGTGAGAGACCCGGGTTCGAATCCACTGTGAGACCCCAATGTGTCCCTGACCAAGACACTTAACCCCTAGTTGCTCCAGAGGCGTGCGACCTCTGACATATATAGCAATTGGATATATGCCTTTGGATAAAAGCGTCAGCTAAAATGAATAAATGTAAATGAATAAAATGTAAATGTTATAGCTATCTGAGCATTAATGAAGGTATAACCACGCTTGGGACAAAGACTCGTAAATCAACTAAGAGCCACCTTCCCTCTCAGACATGTCACCTTTCTTATTGGTCGAGTTCAACCCTTTGGGGTTGAACAGTCCACATGTGACCTCCCTCTCTTAGTTCTTTCATCCAGCCGCAACACTGTTTCTGGTGATACTGGGGAACCCCTCCACGGGGGCCCCAGGGCCCAGCAGGCCTCGATCCAACCAGATATGGACTCATGCAGGAGAGAGGAGACTTTCTCACAAAGAACCAAGGACAATCTCAGGAGTTTTGGAACAAAGACTCCAACTAACCACGACTCCAATCACCCACTCCTCCGACTTCCTCACTTCTCCTGGGTGCTCGGCGTGGCCTCAACAAGGCCCCAGGCCTTAACCAAACCAGCCATGTGTTCCTGGAGAAAGAGAACTCTCAACCAACTTCCACTTGACACTGCCGGAACCATCAATGACTTCAATTTTCAACAACTTCAAGAATTGTTCCCACTACAAATGCACGAATTCAATTCAATGAAATGTGAAAATGAAATTCTGATTGTTCTTCTTATAGTCCCTCTTCCGGTTTCCAATTTCATCCTATCACTAACCTATTTCTGTATTTCTATATATATGTGTGTTTAATTTTTTTATGTTTATGATTTAGTTAATAAAACTTATGCACTTTATGTATTTGGTTCTGATTTGCTTGCAATACGAAGTCCCTTTACGGTTTTTGATCTTGCTACATGCTCAAAACGCTGTACATGCTAAGAAATAATTATTCTTCTGTGGCCAGGGAAGATACCCTTTTCTTAGAATAAATTAATAATCAAAAGAGTTTGTTGGACGAACTGATTATTTGATTGTAATATTAATTTAGCCATGTCAAGTTAATCCAATTAACTTACCCAAATATTCATAATTAATCATAACAAGTTATTATTGATTATTAATATTTCATAAAGCTAAGTTCCTTACACACTATTAAATCATAATCTAATTATGACAGACTATACAGGTATATCGTTGAAAAGGTCTAAGACTCCCAAATAGATATTTTAGCACTGTTTTTTGTTACAAATTATGTAGGAAGAGTAATCGATGAATTTATGACAGTTCACCTCAAAAAACTCTGCATCATAACAGGAGGTCTGACCTTTGTCACAAAAAGTCGATGCACCCACTTTTAATCATTGAAACTTCTGTTTTTATGCTAAAAATCATAATAAAATATATATTATTGTATTTGTCCTTAAGAATTTATAAAATAATATTATAAAAATAGAGAATATCCATCTATATATTCATAGTTCATGTATATTGTCTTGAATGAGAATAATGTTAGTATATATAGTTATAATAATTAGTAAACTTATAATGTTCATTTTGAACTAAAATCTTTTTTTCTGTATGTGGATTTGGTATAATATACTAATTGCTATATTGGTAGAGTATTCCGGCCAGCAACAGCCCACCTTCACAATGTTATGTCCAATAACAGCATGGCAAGACAGTCTCAGTAGCTAAACAGAGCTGTCAGAGCTGTTACTAAGGCTCCTTTGCTTTTAGCATATCAGTTGGCAAATAATCGCTTTGAAAGCACCAGTGTTATCTAATAGAAATTTTCTGTATGTCTAATTGCAAACACGTGCCAATCACAATCAACCTCCTGTTTGGAAATGCTGCTGAACGTTTATACACGTGCAGAGCAGAAAGCAGGAGCACACAAACTGCACTCTCATTCTCCACTGCCACACTCACAAGATGGATCCACCGAGGCCTAAAAAGTGTTTTACATTGCTAGAAGTTGTTGAAGAGCTTTGTAAGTCGAGTGATGAGCAAAATCATCCATCAAACAATGATGAGCCAAATCCTTCATTCAAGAGATGATGAACCAGACGTGCTTTTGCCAGAGGAAATGTCCGATTCAACCCTAGAACGGTATGTGATATATTTCTTTTCTATTCTATTACACAATCTTTACTAATTTTACTGGGTTATGTGTTATTGTGTAATAGAAGAAGGCAGAAGGAGAAGCAATGGAAGAGGGCAAAGCAGAGGAAGAGGGCAAAGCAGAGGAAGAGGGCAAAGCAGAGGAAGAGGGCAAAGCAATGGAAGAGGGCAAAGCAAAGGAAGAGGGCAAAGCAAAGGAAGAGGGCAAAGCAGAGGAAGAGGGCAAAGCAGAGGAAGAGGGCAAAGCAGAGGAAGAGGGCAAAGCAGAGGAAGAGGGCAAAGCAGAGGTAAAGGGCAAAGCAGAGGTAAAGGGCACAGCAATGTAAGAGGGCAAAGCAGAGGAAGAGGGCAAAGCAGAGGAAGAGGGCAAAGCAGAGAAATGGGGCAAAGCAGAGAAATGGGGCAAAGCAATGTAAGAGGGCAAAGCAGAGGAAGAGGGCAAAGCAGAGGAAGAGGGCAAAGCAGAGAAATGGGGCAAAGCAATGGAAGAGGGCAAAGCAACGGAAGAGGGCAAAGCAACGGAAGAGGGCAAAGCAGAGGAAGAGGGTAAAGCAGAGGAAGAGGGCAAAGCAGAGGAAGAGGGCAAAGCAGAGAAAGAGGGCAAAGCAGAGAAAGGGGAACGCAGAGGAAGAGGTCAAAGCAGAGAAAGAGGGCAAAGTAGAGGAAGAGGGCAAAGCAGAGAAAGGGGGCAGAGCAATGGAAGAGGGCAGAGCAATGGGAGAGGGCAAAGCGGATGAAGAGGGTAAAGCAGAGGAAGAGGGCAAAGCAGAGAAAGAGGCCAAAGCAGAGGAAGAGGGCAAAGCAGAGGAAGAGGGCAAAGCAACGGAAGAGGGCAAAGCAGACGAAGAGGGCAAAGCAGAGAAAGAGGGCAAAGCAGGAAGAGGGCAATGCAGAGGAAGAGGGCAAAGCAGGAAGAGGGCAACGCAGAGGAAGAGGGCAAAGCAGAGAAAGGGGGCAAAGCAATGGAAGAGGGCAAAGCAGAGGAAGAGGGCAAAGCAGAGGAAGAAGGCAAAGCAACGGAAGAGGGCAAAGCAGAGGAAGAGGGCAAAGCAATGGAAGAGGGCAAAGCAACGGAAGAGGGCAGAGCAGAGGAGGAGGGCAAAGCAATGGAAGAGGGCAAAGCTGAGGAAGAGGGGCTGTTTCTTCGGGAATCACTGAGGCAAGATGGCACAGCTCAGATGAACCTGACATCCCACCACCTGAGGTTGTGTTTAGACCGGCGGGAAATTTCAGGCCATTTCAGGAGCACTGCATCTCAGCCATCCTAAGATGGATGCTGAGAATGTGAAAATGAAGGGGACTCTGGCCTATGATCGCCGGGGTAAATTGAAGCCAGTATACCAGGAGATAAGAGACACCTGCAAGACCCTTTTTCACCCTCATCAAGATATCGCAGTAGATGAGAGGATGGTGGCATCCAAAGCTTGGATTGGTCTGAAACAGTACCAAAAAGAGAAGCCAACGAAGTGGGGGTACAAGCTCTTCGTTTTGGCTGATTCAGCCCATGGATTTTTTTTATTTAGGAGGGCAAATCCCCTGAAGGACAAAATGGACAATGTCAAATGTCAAGTGCCTATACAATGTATGGGGCTGAGTTACGTATCCGTGATGGTGCTGGTGGATGAGAGGATGCTGGGAACTGGCTATAAGCTGTATGTGGACAATTTCTACATCAGCCCATAACTTTTCAGAGACCTCCTCCGGAAGGGCATCTGGGCCTGTGGGAACATTCGGAGCAACCGGGAGGGCTTCCCACAAACTTCTTAAAACAAGTTGCCCAGAAATGCTCCCCATGGGAGTATGCGGTGGATTCAAGACAACAGGCTCCTCTTTGTCGAATGGAAGGACACCAGTGAGGTCCTCATGTGCTCCTCCTTCCATTCAGCAGATGTAGATCACACTGTACAGAAGAGGTTGAAGACAAGAGCTTGAGGATGGACAGAACTCACTGTGCCTATACCTAATGCAGTGCATGACTATAACAAGTGAGTTGAATTTATTCAGTGGGGTTGTGTATATTTTATTTACTTGGTTACATTTGCATTTAGATTTGAAATATATTCTATTATTTTCCACACAGGTACATGGGAGGAGTTGATCTCTCTGATGCCCTTGTCGGGTATTAAAAAAGACAAGGAAGTGGTTCCACTCGATTTTCTACCACTTTATTGACATCGCAGTGGTATATGCCTTCATAGTGCACCAGCAGATGGCGGCAAAAACACAGTGGGAATTCCGTGAAGATTTGGTTATGGAGCTTGCAGACTGGATGCCTCCAAGTAAGCCTCCCAGCACTTCACATAACAGGAGAACCAGGCCCAGCTCCATTATGAAGCAATATAACGACAGTAACAGCCAATGAACTTTATTAGAAGAACTATTAACGTTAGTGAACTTGATTACCACACTCTAGTAGCCTAATAAAACACAACATGTACAGATTTCTTGTTCCGAAAGGACAAAAGAAAACAACTTTAGGTCTCCAGGACACAGCTACCACCTCATCCATTTGCGGCAATGAGGTCGAAGAAATGGATGAGTCTAGTTCATCAGCAGCTTCTGTTGGTGTCAAAAGAACAAATACACTCACTCAAAGATGCAGCAATTCTGTCCCAAATGATTTAAACAGGGCAAATCCTTACCAGCCGGTTCTGAAATCGTACCCCCAAACTCTTTTTGGAGGGAGAGAGAGAGATGCTTTTCGGCCGCTTGGTATCAGTCATGGCCATGGCTTGAATATTCTGTAATCGCGATGCATGCTTTTGTTTTCCGTGTCGAGTGTTCGGTGTTGCTTTCTCTGAAAATGACACGTTCGTTTCGACAGGTTTTCGAAACTGGAAAGCAGCATTAGAACGTGACCACGGTCTTCAAAAACATGCGTGCAGTCAAACTCATTTACAAGCCTCGACCCCATGGACAGAGTTTTGCCGCCGTGTGTCGGGGGAGACCGTAGCATGTTTGCCCGGCCCCCAACAGATAGAAAAGAATCGCAATTACATAAAAAGCATGGCCGGTGTTGTGAAGTTTTTAGCAGTCAATGAGCTTCCACTATGCGGGGATTGTGAAACATGTGACGGTGAGGAAGCATAGCTGCGGGGCTTTTTACCAAGTTGTTTAAATACACGTTGGAAAAAGATAAATACCTCGCTGACATTACATCAGGTATCCCACAAAATGCAAAGTACACTTCCAAAACCATCCAGAATGAAGTGATTGAAATTTTGGCATCCATGGTTCTGAAAAAAATAAAACAGAAATATGACACTGCTGATTTAGCTGCATCCTGTTAAAAAAGTGATGGCACAAGGGATCGGTGCAACACGGAAAATTTGTCCGTTATAATTCTTTTTGTGTGCAATGGTGTGCCAGAGGAACATCTCATTGGCTTGTTAAAACTCCAGCAGCTTGATGCAGATTACATCACTACTGAAATATTATAACACTTGATTGAAACAGTATACAATGCTGATAATATAATGAGCCAGTGTTATGATGGAGCATCAGTGATGAGCGGGGTGCGAGGTGGTGTTCAGGCTTTATTACAACAAAGGTTGGGCAGGCATATCCCCTACATCCACTGCTATAATCACCAGCTTCACCTCACTGTCATACATGTGATTCAAAGTGAACCTTGTGCCAAAAGATTCTTTGACTTGTCAGGCTCCCTGCACTCCTTTTTCAGGCATAATTTTGTCTCTCAGAGATACAGTTGCATGTATCTCAAGAGACTGTTGGAAATCCGTTGGACAAGTCATTATGAAGTCACAAAATGTGTTGTGGATAATGAGGAAGTAATTCTTAACATTCTTTTTAAGGTTTTCAATGATGACAATGCATAAGTTGACCTTGCAAAAGAAGCCTCTGGGCTACTCTCTCAGCTGAAGCGACGCCATTTTTTTAAATTGGCAAATTTCTGATACATCTTTGTAGCGATTCTTAGCTCAAATATAGGGAATTTTAACAACTGGTCATGAATGATCAGTGAATCAACTACAGTTTATAAATATCACCCTTAACGGGAATATTTCGCCAACGTGTCTGTATGGACAATTCAATACAACGAATTATAATCAATTATCCATACAGGGAGGCAAAATTAGATAAATTTTTATATCAATACTCAATCACAACGTGTTATAATTAAATACTAATATATCAATTGTCTAGAATAGATCAATTCTCAGGACAACCCCTAATGGAATTAATTTGTTATCGAATGGTTTGTTCATCCAGCGAACTGACCGTATGATGTTTTGTCAAATCACAAAAGGAGTTATCCTATTATAGACTTTCAAGAGAGACGGTTCTTCTGGCCATGAAAAACAGCTTTCTCGTTCTATAAAAGAAAATACTATTTAAGTATCAGCAAGTGCAAAGCGGGTAGCTTTGATCGGACATTAAAGGGACTTCAATATGAGCACAACCAGAATCAATAAATGAGTATATATGGTTTTAATTAAGAAAATACTACGTATATCGGTGACTACGATTACAGGGAATAAAATGTATATACAATACAATAAAACAATGAACGAAAATGAGAGTCAGAGAGAGAGTGAAAGAAAGAGGGAAAAGGGGGGGTTAGATCACGAAGGATCACAGAATGGGAAATTACCTGGATAAGACCTTTGAGAGAGGGCCAACAAGGAATCAAATCACCTTAAGCAGGGGCTAAACAATCTTAAACGCATCTAAATCTGAATAGAAATACGATACTTGCACATCTAGCTCTCTTTTGTTATGCGCGTTCTCTCGTCCTTCGTAGCTGCGCGCTTCCTCTGTCCTTCGGGGCTGTGCGCGTTCACGAGAAAGGTGGTCCGTTGCAGGTAGGGTTTGCCAGATAATTCAGGCTAAGTTCATTTCCCTCGTCGGTGGAAATGAACAAAGGAGAATCCGAAAATGGAAAATAAAAACTTAAAGAAAGAAACAAACAAAAGAAAACGAAGACAAAGTGAAGGCTTGAAGAGCCTTGAAGAGGTTCACCAAGGGAAGAAGAGGTAAGAGAGCCATAAACTGGCATTCTGTTCTCTTTAAGGAAACTCAGTCTACGCCTCTTTGGAGTGCCACTGACCAATAATCATTCAGCAAACCTTGAGTGGGAAAGTTCCTTTGCTTCTTCTAGCAACCTAATTTGCATGGTTTATGACAGTGACGGAAAATGTAATTTCTATTAGGCTGTAGGCTGTAGGCTTCACCTACACACACGTGCGCGCTACAACGCTGTTGTTTGGGAGGGAGTTGAGGGAACGCTGGCGCGCTTGGCTGCCACTCCTTTCTCCAATTTGTTTTTTTTTTAAGCTATATTATTCTCCACGCCTTTGCGGTTGCGATGTGGACGTACCATTTTAAATACTTTGGACTGCTGTTTTTAATTGTGTACTCCACTTGGATTAACCGGCAACGTCTCACGGAGAATTCTCTTACCGAGAATCAACGCAGTACTTCAGCGGTGTACGTAGTGCACGAGGACTCTGTGATACTACGCTCACGGTGTGCATCGAGGATTCAACGCTGTGATCCGGGTGTGTACGCGGACTTACTGACTATGGCCCTGAGGTACTCTGCACGTCAACTTCTGAGCTTAAAACGAAACTCTTATCGTTTAGTTAAAGACTCTTACGAACACTGTCGAGACGCTGGCTTGCTGCGTTCCAAACGATATATTCACCGGGGCTCGAGGTGCAGTTTTTCCGTCTCTTCCTCTCCTAATGTTTTTGTCCCTGCATGCCGGCGTAAGAAAAACTACCTGTCTTACGTTGGTGCTGTTCACAGACATTTAATATCAGTTCCCCGTGTGGAGACTAAACTAATATCGTCTCCTACTCAGAGCCTGGCCTATGCTGCATTATTTAATGCCCGCTCTGTGAATAACAAGGCACTTTCTTTATCGGATTTTATTTCGGATAGAAACCTGGACTTGCTGTTTTTAACTGAATCATGGCATAAAGAGAATGACGGACTTCTGTTTAACCAGATAACTCCTGCTGGTTTTGGTGTTTTAGATCTCCCGAGGTCATCTGGCAGAGGGGGTGGCATTATTGTGGTTTACAACCAGCAGTTCAATTTAAGCACTGTGTCTGTTCCTCAGTTTTCATCATTTGAGTGCTTGGTTTTGAGTATTTCCGCTCCTACTTCTACAATCATTGCGACAGTCTACAAACCACCTAAGACTAAGCCACATGCAGTTTTTATGTCAGAATTTGCTGATTTTCTGTCAATGCTGTCCTTAAAGTTCCACAAAATTCTTATTGTCGGGGACTTCAACATTCATGTGGATCAAAGTGATTCAACGACGGCTAAAGAATTTTTATCGCTGCTTGACTGCTTCAATCTCTCACAATTGGTAACTGGCCCGACTCATTGTAAAGGCCATACTTTGGATCTTGTGATTACAAATAGCTCATTTGTTTCACAATTATCATCTGTTGATATTGGACTATCTGATCATTCAGCTGTCTTTTTTAATCTGGTATTGCACAATTCATGTGTGCCTTCCACCCGAACGGTAACTTTTCGGAAGTGGAAGTCTATTGATCAGACAGCATTTTCGAATTCTGTTGTTTCCACTTTCAGTGATCTGCACTTCACATCTTTGGAGGACAAAGTCTCACAGCTGAATAACACTCTTGCTGTTAATCTAGACACTTTTGCTCCCCTGAGGTCACGCAAGGTTACTTTTACTCGCACTGCTCCATGGTATAATGACAATCTGCGCACTAAGAAGGCTGCCTGTCGGAAAATGGAGCGTAAATGGCGTCTCACTGGCTTGAATGTTCATTATCTAGCCTGGAAGGATCTTCTAAGTGACTACGGATCATTAATTGAGATTGAAAGATCTTTGTATTTCTCTCAGACTATTGAAAACAATCAAGAAAACCCAAGACATCTATTTAAAACTATAAACAGACTCCTCCAAGTTAATGCTGCTACTACCATGCCTGCTTCTCAGCCGCTGTGTAATTCTTTTCTTCATTTCTTCAATTCAAAAATTGATAGTGTTCGTAAACAAATCTCTGTCTCATCTGTTTCTACTCTTTCTTTCCATTGTCCACCTGGGTTCACTGGTACTTTTCTAACTAACTTTCCTCTTCTTGATACTGAGACTCTTAAAAGGGAGGTATCAAGCATTAAAGCTTCCACTTGCTTGCTTGATCCTCTTCCCACATGCTTATTTAAATCTTGCTTTGATGTCCTGTGTCCAGTTGTTCTCAGTATTATGAACGACTCTTTGCAGACTGGGGTTGTTCCAGCAGCATTAAAGATTGCTGCGGTAACTCCAGTACCAAAAAAAGAGAATGTTGCCCTGGATGATTTTAATAATTATCGTCCTATTTCAAACCTTCCGTTTCTGGCAAAAATACTCGAGCGTATTGTTGCCTCTCATTTATGTAACCATCTCACAAGTAATAACCTCTTTGAACCACTTCAGCCAGGATTCCGTAAATTTCATAGTACTGAGACGGCTCTGGTTAAAGTCACCAATGATCTGATGATGGCTTCTGGCTCTGGTGCAACTTCTATTCTCATTCTTTTAGATTTAAGAGCTGCTTTTGACACTATTGATCACAGTCTAATGCTTACACGTCTTGAGAGAGTGTCTGGTGTGTCGGGGACAGCTTTGAAGTGGTTTAGGTCCTACTTTGCTGACCGTTCCCAGTTCATCTCAATGGGTGACCATAGGTCTGAGATTAGCTCTGTTCTCACTGGTGTTCCCCAGGGGTCAGTTCTGGGCCCTTTACTTTTTAACATCTATCTATCACCTCTTGGCTATCTCTTGAGATCGCTCGGCCTCCATTATCATTTCTATGCCGACGATACGCAAATTTATATACACTCAAAACCAGATGAGCGCTCCAACATTGATTTTCTTTCTGGCTGTATTACTGAAATAAAAACCTGGATGAGTAATAATTTCCTGTGTTTGAACAGTGATAAAACTGAAGTTATGCTCATTGGTTCTCATCATCAAACTTCCAAAGTTGGTTCTCTGTCTTTGACTCTTGATGGCTCTGTTTTGGGTATCCAGAGTAAAATGAGGAACCTTGGAGTTATTTTTGATGTTAATCTTTCATTTGATTCTTTCATCCAGAGTACTGTTAAATCATCGTTTTTCCATCTTAGAAACATCGCTAGATTGCGGCCAATGTTAACTTTTCCCGTAGCTGAAAAGCTGATAAATTCCTTCGTCGTCTCTCGGATTGACTATTGTAACGCTCTTTTAGCCGGTGTTTCTAAATCTACACTATACAAGCTTCAACGTGTACAAAATTCTGCTGCTAGGATCTTAACTGGGTCCAGAATATGCAACCATATCACTCCGGTTTTGGAATCCTTGCATTGGCTCCCAGTTAGGTTCCGAGTCGATTTTAAGATTATGATGCTTACATATAAGTCTTTGCACGGTCTGGCTCCAAATTATCTAACTGAACTGTTACACCCCTACACTCCGAATCGCAGATTGCGCTCCTCACAATCGAGCATGCTGGTGGTTCCTAAAACTCGTTTAAAGTCTATGGGGGACAGGGCTTTTTCCTTCTATGCACCTGTCCTTTGGAATTCTCTGCCTCTTGGACTTAGGGAAGCCCAGACTTATGCCATTTTTAAAGGTCAACTTAAGACATACTTTTTTAAACTTGCATTTACCTGTTGATGTGTTTGCTTTTAACTATTGTCTATTGTGTGTACAGCGCTTTGAGAAGCTGCTTTTAAAGGCGCTTTATAAAATAAAGGTTATTATTATTATTATATTATTACAGAAAGCCGTGTACAGAGAATCATACATTTTACTGTAGTCTCATGTATATGACCAACTCAGTTAGACCGAGTAGATTACAGTGATACCAGGAAACACATACGCACATAGTAAGAATACATAAATATATACGTGTTGTCTGTTAACACTCGGGGTGCCATAAAGTTGTCACCAGAACCATCTATTGCAGACTGACTGGAGCCTAACGCATAATTTGCCTCCATGAGTTCAGAGGCTAAACGCTTTGGGATTTCAGAAAGAATGTGTTCATAAACAACGATGATTCAGATTACACGAATCATGATTCATCCAGACGCATACGCTACATATTCTCGCCATTTTAAAACCAGCAAATGGCATCCTACAATCTCACCATGTTGATTTGTGCAGTGCAGCTAAAGTTGTGCAGGGATGTCTTGGTGCACTGAAAAATCTCAGAGAAAATGACAGTGAATTTCAGCAGTACTGCGCTGACATGTCTACTGTTGAGCCCTCACCAAAACGTCTAAGGACTGTGAATCCCTCCTATGGTGACTCTGTCATTTTTTCACCTTTAGGGCAAGAAGGGCAGTCAGGTTCTGAATGTGCCACTGCAGCTCTAAGGTGACAGATGTTGAACATACTAGATACAGCTGTATCAGAGATAGAAAACAGGTTTTCCACGAAGAATTTGCAGCTGATGCAAGCCTCAGGTTTAATGCCAAAATCTAACAAATTTCTTGAGCCTCTCTGCAGTCTTGCAGGGGTTGCAAAAAATGAACTCCAGAATTAAATTCTTGTTGCCAGACCAATGCTGTCCAAAAAACTTCCATCTGATGCCTAATGTTCTGCTGTTTGCAAACTCTTGCAGTAATACAAAGATGCATTTGCAGGTCTTCATAAATTGTATGTATATGCTATGGTCATGGGTGTCTCTACTGCTTCATGTGAGAGCTCATTCTCTACTCTGGCAAGAATTTTGACACCATTCCGCCGAACAATGCTTCATTAGAGGAAAAAAAAAACCTTGTGCTTTTAGCTCATGAAAAAGCAATAACACATGAGCCGGACATGGATGAGTTTGTAACAGAATTCTCTAGTCTAAAATGAGTAGAAAGCTAATGCTGTAAATATTATAGTTATATGAGTAGATCTTTTTCAAGACCTGCCCTGTTTTCCTCAAATCTAAAGTTACTAAACTGATACAAGATCTGTTGTGTGGTAAAAAAAGAGAAAAAAAATTCTAAATATTGGCCTACATAAGATTGTAAAAATAAAAATGTAAATAATAACAATGGCTAAAAATCTGTAATGTTATACTATATTAACAGACGTGAGGATAGGGTAAACGTACCTATTAAGCTCAAGTACCCATTAAGCACACTGCCATCTTTGAGCTCAGATTATAAAAAGAAAAAGCAATGTATTTTCCTATTTGATGTTTTAACCAATTGATGGGTTTGTTACTACAAACCTCCTGTAATTTTAAACCAATCAGACCATTGCACACTGAGATATGTGCATCTATGTGTTCACACTGTCTGGCGGCCATTTTGAAAGCTGTCTGAAAACTTTCACCAGAAGAGGAGCCCCTCAAATGTGCATTTTTTATATGTTTAAGCCTTTATTTTGGGTAAGTACATCTACTTATTGCAAAATTTAGAGATTAATGTTTAGACTTTTACATATTTTAACCTGGAACCTGGATGTGGGAAATAATTACAGTTAGATCTAAAAGATAGTTTTAGCAACATAGCGCAGATGCTACAGAACATAGCCAGCTTACTAGCTGTATAAGATTGTGTGCTACACTAATATATTTCTTTACAGGCATTAATGGCTTGTACTTTTATATCCATAATATTATAATTGTACATTTTATTGATAGTCTGTGGTTTTAAACTGCTGTAATTTGTAAAGAATTAATATTATTGTTAGGTGAGCTTAAAGGGTGCACTACTGTGAAATCACACAACTTCAGTGTGACATCAATTAGAAAAAGCATAATTTCATAGATATTGTCAATAATAGTTGTTCATATTCAAATTGGTATAAACTTAATACATGACCTAGATTATTTATTTAGCTAAATATTTTCTTTTAAATTTCATGTAATATTTATTAATTAACAAATAGTTTTTGCTCCAATTAAGCACAGTGTGCTCCCTTTAAGCTCATCCACATTGAACGTCTATGTAAATACTTCATAATCAGACTTGTAATAACTAATATTATACTAGACTAATATTAACTGATGGTTGTCACCAAGTTAATCTTCATAAAATGATTAATAAACTTATTTTCACAGTCTTAAGATGACAAAAGCCAGACGAAACTATAGTGTATGCCCAAAGATGAAAGAGGCATGTCATCTATACAAAGAAGGAGCCATCAGAAACCTGTCATATCTGTCCAAGAAGTTTGGAATAGACAGGAAAGCTCTGACCCAGAGAGTTAAGGAGCACATCAAGGGCAGAGTGTATATCTGAGTGCAGAGACAGAGAGGGAAATATCAGGTTGTCTTTAGGTAGGCTTGTTAAAAGTTAGACAATCAGAACTGTTAAATGAGAGAGGTCTGTGATAGGAGTCAGTTTATAGAATAGGTACTGATCAGTGATATTCATAGAATAGGTACTGATCAGTGATATTCATAAGTTTGAATATATTTGTGTGTGAACATTTTATTTATTTATTTATTTAATTGTAGATCCTTTCCCAATGGGGTTGGGGATTTACCAGATCTGATCTTTTAGATCTGGTACAAGAGTATGTGAAGGTGAATGATCTGGATACACCTTTTACACTTGGGAGGCCTGGTCGCAAGTGGTTCCAGAGATTTATGAGAGACCATCCCGAGTTGAAGGTCAGAAAATCTGAGCAGTTTTCTGAGTCAAGGGCCAAGGCAATGAATAACACTGCAGTTCTTGACCACTGGTTTAATGAAGTTCTCAGAAAAACAATGGATCACTCACAGCTGCATGATAAACCACAGAACATATACAATGTGGATGAAACTGGCTTCATGACCGATCCTGCCTCAGAGAGGGTCCTTGCACCAAAAGGTTCAAAAAATGTCTACCAAAACACAGGAGGAAGTGGTAAAGAGCAGATAACTGTGTGTATTACAGGCAATGCAGCAGGTCAAAGTTTGCCCCCCTTTACAGTCTACAAGGCAAAACACCTCTACAGCTCTTGGTGTGTTGGTGGAGTAGAAGCTGCCAGGTATGCTGTGTCCCATCATGGATGGATGGAGAGACCATTGTTTTAGGATTACTTTAAAAACCTTTTCTTGTCAGAATCTGCAAAGTTTTCAGTCCCAAACTTTCCAAGGATTCTCATTTTCGATGGCCATGCATCACACATCTCCCTCAAGTTGGCCCAAATGGCACAGGAAAACAATGTAAAACTCCTGAGACTTCCATCTCAACTCACTCACATTCTTCAGCCTTTGGATAAGGCGGTATTTAGAGAGGTTAAAAGGCAGTGGAGAAAGAAATTGATGTGTCACGCACGGGTGTCCAGGGACAAGATCAGGAGAGAAGATTTCCCTACAAAGATCAGAGAGGTATTGGAGACATCTCTAAAATCCCAAAACTTAAGAAGTGGGTTTGAAGCCACTGGGATTTTTCCATTGAACCCAAATCGGGTTAAAAGCCAAATAACAGAGGCCTATACACCATATGGAGAGGCAATCACTGATTCTTCAGAGAGTGTTTTTACACAGCTCCAACCACCAATCACTACTGATCAGAGTTCCAAAAAAAGTCTGCAGACTAACGGAAGTGTATCTCCTCTCCCAACATTGCCAGTGAACTGTGTGGATTCCATGTCCCAGATTGTTCTGAGTGTGGAAACAATCCCTGGATCAAACATTCTCAACATAAAAAACATCCATGTTACCAGTCCACCACAAGACATAACTCCCGTAGCTCAGGCAGGCACTTCAGAGGGCACCACCTCTGCTTCTAGCATTAAGGATTTTTTCTTGAAGCACATTACACCAAACAAAAAAGAAAGCACCAAAAAACAGAGAATAAATACACTAAAGTATGGCGAATCTTTAACATCTCCAGAAGCCATGACCAGGCTAGCTGAGAAGGAAAAAAAAACAACAACACACAACTCGAAAGATGGAAAGAAGGGAAAAAAGACAAAGAAACCACAATCAAAGAAAGAACAGACAGCACAGAAGAAGAAAACAGAGGCAGGCACAGAAAAGGCTCAAACCTCAACTGATCCACCC
This sequence comes from Rhinichthys osculus, assembly GCA_029959095.1. Lineage (NCBI taxonomy): Eukaryota > Metazoa > Chordata > Actinopteri > Cypriniformes > Leuciscidae > Rhinichthys > Rhinichthys osculus. Next base: position 7,139,302 of record JARWKJ010000013.1, on the reverse strand, counting down.
TTAACAATACAAACAGATGTATACTATGCAGTCATGTTCACCTCACCTCCAGCCTATTATATAGGAAGACCCCTTAATGTGTCCAGACCCCCTGACGGAGAACACTACGTGATGAAATTTCTGAGCAGAGGTCCTGCTAACACGTATGCCCTGCCAGTGCTTGACAAAATTGAGGATGTTGAGAAAAAATTCATTCTGTGTAAGGCACAACTAGAGGTTGCAGGACCCTTCTACTTGAAGAACCACCAAGAGATAGACGATCTCTACAAAAAGAAGAGAATATAAATAAGTTGACATTATGAAGAGGCTTCATAATGTGGCTAGTTTCTGTGTTCATCCCCATGAATTAAATGTTTTACTGGTTTGTTTTGTTATTTAATTGTTCAATATGTGTTACTTAGCTGAACGTGGACTAGTCTAGATATTGCAATGAGTTTGAATGACACGTCACTATGAATAGGATAAGCTACCTGATCAAATTGAATGCCTTGTTGCTTGATTTTAGTGTTCTGTTTTTTTGTGATTGACTCTGTACCTTCAAATAAAACTTTTTTCAATCATTCCTTAAAAAGGTTGTTTAAAATAAACAATATTTAATAATAAAATTTGTTGTGAGCTTATTGGGAACAGGGGTGTGCTTAAAGGGTACACAAACGTACCCATTAAGCCCAGTCAGACTTTTTGCATTTAATGATGTACATTTTAATTTTAATGCTTTTGTCATTTAAAATAAAATAACATATTGTTGTTTAAGAGATTAATATTTTATTTTAACATAACTTTTTTTTACTAAAACCAATATCCTGTGCCCTAAAAATGTCTCAATGTAGATTTTGGTGAGCTTAATAGGTACGTTTACCCTAATTCTTAAAAAAAACTAAATTTCAGATAAAATTAACGATTTTAGTTTGTCACAAGTTTGTTTTAGTTGATGTAAATAGTTATTTTAAAATACCTGCCCTTTTTTTTTAATCAAATCTAGTTATTTAATTGATACTAGATCTATTAAGGGGTCAAAACAATATTACAAATGCAAAAAGAGAGAATGTAAAAATAAACATTTTAAATATGTTTTATATATATAAAGTTACTAAATAGTTCCAAAATATATACAAAAAATATTAAAAATGAAGAACATTTAGTTAGTAATGTAGGGTATCTGGCTAAATCATGGGTCGTTCATCTGAACACATATAAATGCACATTCCTTCTGAAATCACAAAGTTCTTAGCCTCTGAACTCATGAAGGCAAATTATGCATTAGGCTCCGGCCAGTCTGCAATAGACGATTCGGATGACAATTTTATGGCACCCAGAGGCCCAACAGACAACAAGACACCGAGCTTCACAGAGATGTGTTATCACCCAACTATCCCCCCTTTCTGGCAAGGAAGAACTCAGGGTGAAGACACACACATTCCAACACCCACACACACACACATACATGGACCGTTACTAATTTCCTCATTTAGTAGACTTTACCGAAATATATTTGATATGTTTTTATGTGTGTCGGCATGCCCAAGTCAGATGGGAATACATATATTGCTGTTGTAGTTTTAAATTACCTATAACGTGTGTAATTATGTATCAAGCCGTATCTTTGTAATTCCTATGCTTTTTCATGTTTTGTCTGGTATCAATGTAAATCTCTCGGTTTGTCCCAGCTGAATCCATATCGTATATTGTGCTGAAATGTATTTTACTATGTTTTATCATCTCTGGAGTAAAATTTAACGCATTTCTGTCACTGTCCTGTCGAGACCTACTTTGCATGTTTTATGACAAAGGAACACTTTTGCCGCGCACTTTTCTCACAGGTGATTGGTTCATTCACGCGAGAGAAGGCGTGAACCAAATTGCTTTAAAGAGACGCGCCAAGCACCTATCTTGTCTCTTACCCTCTCTCCTCCTCCGAGCATCATGTAACGGATCCGCGATTTCCCCTCAGGGGATCTTTTCCTTTGTTTCTTTAAGTTTTTATTTTCCATTTTCGAATTCTCCTTTGTTCATTTCCACCGACGAGTGAAATGAACTTAGCCTGAATCATCAACCGGCAACTTCACCTCAAACGGACATTCAAAATCGCCGCGCTTGGCTCGCTCTGGAAGAGCGAGTGAACGTGACGCTCCCAGGATCGAGACACACAGCCTTCTTCATATCAGCCACACCAAAGAGCTAATGTGCAAGTATTTCGTTTACTAACCTTTCATAGCAGTAAGATTTGTTTATCCCCGTTTAGGGTGATATTGATTTCTTGTGGTCTCTCAGAGGGTTTTGTCCAGGTGAATTTTGCAAAACTGTGATCCTTATGGATCTCTCTCTCTCCCTTTCTCTCTCTCTCTTACTTCTCCTCTCTTCGCATCATCATGTAACTGCTCCGCGTGATCCCCCTCTGGAGATCTTGTCTTTTGTTTAAGTTTTATTTTTCCTTTCTAATTTGTTCATTTCCTCAAACCAGTAAGTGAACTTAGCTTGAATCGTTTCTTTGGTAATTTTACGTCTAAAGTTTGTTTGAAAGTGCGCGCTCCAGACCATCTGCAGACCACGTGACGCTCCGACGACACACACACACGAGAAACAAGGCCGCTCACGCACGCAGCCGTTTCCAGCAAGAAAGAGAACAATGTGCAAGTATATTAGTTTTTCGAGTGTTCAGAGTATTAAGATGTGTTTTCCCGTGTTGTCTCTCAAAGGTCTTAAAGTCTGTAATTTGCCACTGATCCTTCCCGATTATCTCTCTCTCTCTCTCATTCTCTCTCTCTCTCTCTCTTTATTGATGCATTCGCTTTCATTGTCGTTGTATTGTGTTGTAAATACATTTATTGTTTGTTATAACCGGTATACGTAACTTTGCCTTTATTAAATGCTTTATATTCATTTATTGATTCTGTCTCTATGCTCATACAAGTCACTTTAATGTATAAGATCCAAAGCTACGTGCTTTACAAATTTACTTATAGCCTAATTAAAGAATCGTTATGGAACAGGAAAGTTGTTTCTTCTGGCCAGAGAAATAGCTTCTCCTGGAAGTCTATAAAGTAGGATAATTTTGTGAGGTTTGATTGAGATCGAATGATCAGGTTTTTGCTGGACAAAAAGATGATTCGGTCACAAATTAATCCCCTTAAAGATTATCCCGACGATCGATCTATGATAGGCATAATTGATATATTAAATAGTTAATTATAATCCGTTTTGATTAAGTATTGATATACAATTGAGCTAATTTTAACCTGTCTGTAAAATATAGTCTACATATGCAATTAATTATAATCCTTTGTGGTTAATTGCCTAAGTACATATATGAATGCAGATGCAGGGAAAATATTATCCCTTTTTGGGAGATTTAACATGTATGATTATCTGGGTCAAACCGTATGAATAATTATTAATTGTGAAATTACTAATTTAGAATACATATCCCCAAAACCTGACTCAGGTAATTCCTTACAGTAACAAGTTTGTTTTAGTTGATGTAAATAGTTATTTTAAAAGATCTGCTCCTTTTTATCAAATCTATAGTTACTTAATTGATACAAGATCTGTTAAGAGGTCAAAAAATATTGCAAATGCAAAAAGAGAGAATGTAAAAATAAACATGTTAAACATGTTTATCTACATATATAAAGTTACTAAATAGTTCTAAAATATGTACAAAAAATATTAAAAATGAAGAAAACACAAACACAACAATAACAAACAAACAACCTTAAAGGGGTCATATAATGCCATTTTTGTACAAGTTAATATGAATCTTTAGGGTCTAAATGAAAACTTTGTAATATACTTTTATTAAAAATTATCATTAGTATTTTAAGAAAACACTAATTTTACCTGCTCAAAAACAGCTCTGTTTTCAGCACGCCGTTTCAGTGCATATGACTTTGAATGATAATGAGCTTTGCTCACCCCGCCCCTCTGTTCTTTGGGGCGTTTTTGACACAACGCACGTGGAGTGTTGCCTTGACAACAGTTGATGTTTTATTTTGGCGAAAGAATGGCAGCTGGAGTCTCTAAGGACAAATCTGTAGTGCAACCATATCAATTTGAACCGGAGTCGGACCCGAAACAAGATGACGGCTCGAACTTTATAAGGCTCGAACAGGACGTTTCTGAATGGTTGATTAACAAAGTCACTTTGATCTATTTTTGTATGTACTGGCAGGGTAACGTTAGAGTTGTGAGATACAAACGCTATGTGTTTAACGTTACTAATGTAAGTTATAGATTAGTTCGTTGACAGATTTATGTTGAAAAACTTTTTTTTTTTGTAAATGTAGGCTTGTCAGTGATGCGTGACGTTATCTCAGTGTTAGGTACAACTATCGTGACTGAAACACTGACATGAGGTCATGTCAGTAATGATTCTAGCAGTAGTTGAAGGATACCTAAGAATGTGTTGTATGTTTAGTGCAGTACGAAAATGTTTTATGTTTTAAGAAAACTTTTAAGTACATCTATAGTATTGTAACTGCATTGATATTCAATATTCAATAACATACAAGTAAACCAGGTGTAACTTAGTGTTAGCACGTTAACTGTAACACCTGCGTACACAGTTTTTAATAACACAATAACTATAACGCGTTTTTCATTATAAACGTGGGATTATGAATAATAGCGAGAACGTCGTAACGTTACATAGAATACATGCCGTAATGTACCCTGAGTGTAAACATTAGCCACAATCATCGTGAAGCGTGCAAGGGATTTGCAAAGATTAGTAGTACCAATAGTTGGTACCGATTCCTTTTTCAGTAGCAGCTTCTTAGCAAAACCTGATTCATATTGACCCTCGTTTAAAAAGCAGTCTGGTGAGAAATGATTTGCGCAAACATGAGCGCATTGACGTTGCTCGTCGGGAATATTCCCTTCATAAACAAAACTCAGCCACTGTGTCTTCAGCGGTTCGGATATAGGAACATTAAAACGACTGCTGTGTTCGTTATTACACCCAAGAACAGAACACCACAATCGCTTAGGCGCCATTCTGCTCCAGTGTATCAACAATGACGAACTATGATTGACATCTCACTCACGAGCGAGGGTGGGTCTGTGTTGAAACGCTGCTGTCAATCAACAATCGTGGGAGGGGCGTGCGACCTTGTGATGTCACACGCTCGAACGGCTCTATTTGAGGCAGGGGAAAACATATAAGGAGATTAAAACAAAACCACTGGATGGATTTTTATCATTATATGATGGCTGTGTACAGACACTGCCAACACACATTTCAGTACAATCAACTTGTAAAAGTGCATGTACCATTATATGACCCCTTTAACAATTGCCTTAAATGCATGATATTAAAATTATATCAACAGACATGTGAGACTAAAGTATTTTTTCTTTAGTCTTCTTCATGTTTCAGTTGGAATTTGTATAGAAAAGTGAAAAGTTTGTGAAAAGTTTTGAAAAAAGTTTTTTAAAAAATCTCTGTGTTTGTGCTATGGTGTCAGATATCAGTTCAAGCAACTAATTACTAGTTCACACTACAGGATTTTAAGCCCGATTTAAGCCCGATTTGCAAGTTATATACTAAACAATGCATCAAAAACGCTCGGTTACACCTCGCCGACGCCAGACAAATATCTAGCATGCTAAATATCTGGAGCTGTCGGCCGACTCATAGCCTTTGGTGTCACGTGTCGTGACGGGCAACAGCCAATGATCAGCTCATTATCACATTAGCAGTTATAAAAAAAGGCATTAACAGGCAGCCACACTCATCTCATTAGCAGGTTCAATTATCACTGGCAAAGGACCCGGGGCTTACCAACAGGGGCAGTCTCAGATAGAATAATCATCCTTAAATAATGAAAATCACTCAAATCACAGTGCACACACACTAGCACACACACCGACTAATGTCAGTGAAGAGCACGACACACAGTGAAGGATGCCACCAACCAAAGAAGGTCACTCGTCTGCCCCCGGTGCCCAGACCCTGCCGACAACAAGAGAGAGAGAGACGTCAAAATGGGGCAGAGATATGTGTGAGCAAAACAATAATTTAACAATACAAAGTACAACTTAAATGCAGTTCCAGGAAGGAACCAACCAACTACTCTTACCCCTTTTCCACCAAAAAAGAACTGGTTCGGAACTGGTGCTGGTTCATAGCTGGTTCGGAGTTGGTTCAACTTGCGAACCTTCTCAGAACCTGTTTGTTTTTCCACTGACTAGAGCGCCCAGCGAACTACGTCGTTACGTCACTGTGTACGTCGCTATACGTTTTAGCTAGAAACACTTGCAAGTACAACATTACTTTGGGATTATCTCTAACTCGTGTACCAAGAAGGCTTTAAAAACAATTGAAATATGTAAGTCTTTTAATCTTTTCCTTTGATATGTAATCTTTTCTGATTAGTTATGTACCCCTGTCTTGTGTCTTTTTTTTCTTTCCGTTTATTTGTTCTATATTGTGACTGTTTTCTTTTTTGCTTACATAATGTTTTCAAAAAAAAAAAAAAAAAAAAAAGCTAGAAACGCTTGCGCCAACTTCAAGCATAACAATTACAATGGCGGACTACATCGTGTTTCTGCAAATGTTTCTCCTGGCTTTGCGGTCAGAAAAGATGTTTCGAACACATCTAAACCCGCCCCCAGCCCCGACGTAAGCATGACGTGGTAAAAGAACGGTTCTCTGGTTCTAGTCCAGCAAAGAGTTGGTGCCGCTTTGGAACCAGTTTTCCTGGCCGAGAACCGGTTCTTTGGCTGTCGAAACACAAAGAACTGGTTCGCGAGTAGGCACCGGCTCCGAACCGGCTCTCAAAATGCTTTGGTGGAAAAGGGGTATCTGTCCCGCCCGGGTCTGCACACATCAAGATCACAAATAACAAAAAAACCAAAGCATAAACAAACTCAAATTAAAGAAAACTATAAACAAATAACCAAATAAATTCAGCTGTAGAGCTCAACCATAGTAATAGTTAAATGAAACAAATGTATATTCAATAATCACAGTAAATTAACTGAAACCAAAATACCAAACTGTTTGAAACCGATTAAAGAAATAAACCAGAAAAGGAAAACAAAGGAAACTTAAAACATAACACTAAGACACACTTCTGCAACCAGAGCTCAGAAACCACAGAAAATCCAAATTAAAAGCAGCATGGAAGCTCATTGGAAGCACATCAATCCCATGCTAAACACGTAACAATTCCGTACTGGAAACAGAACAGCAACTTTATGATGAGGCACAGGGCATCGGAGCATACAGCACTTGATCAGAACGCAGCAATTGCCCTCATCACGCGCCTAAAACAAAACAGAAAATGTTACACTGCCATTCACTCTCCCTTGACTTCAGGCTCGAGCAAATATACTCACAATAGAACATGCTGCACCAGGGTTAATATCCCGAATTCTAGCAACACATGGAGTCAGATATCCCCGATAAACTCGTCGGCGGAGAATGCGGATAGACTTTAAACTATGTAAAACATACAGATTAGTACGCGCTCAGTTGAAGCAACCCATAGAAACCTTGTTACACAACCGTCATTGTACATACATGCTTTCCTTACCGTCTCAAATGTCCACTTTCGATTCCCCAACCGGCAACACACCAGTAAACAACACGAGTCAGTGGCTCAGAAGCTTCAGCGGTCTTTATGATTGACACTGCATGTCAACACTCCACTCCAATACAAGCAGCAGTGGCATATCAATGACGTCACGGGCCCCCGAAAGTGACACACACCTACAACTGGCAATCCGTGCTCTTATCAGGGCCGGCAATTGCTATAGGGACTTCCCGCGTGACGTCACGCCATTTGGAGCAGCCATCTTGACGGAATAGAAAATGCTATACTGCCGGTGATAATACAGCTCGTCGCGAAATATTTCTATCATGCCCGAGCGATGCTGTGCAGTTGGATGCGATCAGATACGTGATCATACAAAAGGAATATCTTTATACCGTATCCCAAAAGAAACAAAACGGAGAAACAAGTGGTTGGCGGCAATAAACAGGCAAAACGCTGATGGCGGTGTTACTGTTTGGCTTCCAACTCAACACAGCTTTGCAGTCTTCATTTTGGATCAGGTAAGTTGTCCTCTCGAAGGCTAATGAATGATTTCTCGGAGTTCGGGATCAAATGTTATAAATCCACTGTTGCCATAGAAATCCGCAATGTTTGTGTGCACTACCATATACACTATTTTTGTATATAGAGTTGTATACAAAAATACAAACTCTATTATTAAAATAATAATAATTATAATAATTATACAAAAACGCCAAAAATTGAGCATACATTCAAAGTTTTAGTAGCCTTTTTGTTACAAGACGTAGATAAGGATTTGATATAGATCTTAACATCATTTTGAAAGTGAGATTTTTTTACAATTTTGATTAGCAAAATAATTAAGTTGTAAAGAAAAAAAATATTCTCATATTGCTTCTCAAAAATGAAAAACCCAAACAAAACATCCTTGAAATAAAGCTCAAAGTCTTTATATATATAGTTTACAATGAACTGGCAAATGTCTTGGCAAAGTTTTCTTGTATGATCACAATGTCAAAAAAGATGTGAGATAGTCTCTGGTTGTGAATCACAAAAAGTAGGCTACAATTTGTATCTATACTTAATTTAAATTTTGACACCATGAACGTTGAACGCCGTGCAGCGGCGGATGGCGGAATCTCTCTGTTCACAGAACAGCAATGGTGAGTACAGAATCCAGCAGTTAATAACTGAGTCTTCTCTTATCACAGGACAGCAATAGCAGAATGCGGCGGCAGATAGCAGGATCTCTCTGTTCACAGAACAGCAATGGTGAGTAGAGAATCCAGTAGTTAATAACTGAGTCTTCTTTTACCACAGGGCAGTAATGGCAGAATGCAGCGGCGGATGACAGGATCTCTCTGTTCACAGAACAGCAATGGTGAGTACAGAATCCAGTAGTTAATAACTGAGTCTTCTCTTACCACAGGACAGCAATAGCAGAATGCAGCGGCGGATGGCGGAACCTCTCTGTTCACAGAACAGCAATGGTGAGTACAGAATCCAACAGTTAATAACTGAGTCTTCTCTTACCACAGGGCAGCAATGGCAGAATGCAGATCTTCACAACAACACACAGAGCTAAACTTCTCCTTCCTTTACCACAGCGACGGGAACAGGGACACCTGTACAAAGCTTTACCCCCAACAGTTCAAATTATTTCCCGACGCACCGTCGGGCTAGACGATCCCCGACAAAGATTTCAGAGAGCTGGTAGTGTTTAATTTTCCCATACTCGTGCATACATCAAACCACTGTAAACCTCCCCACGTGCTCACTTCAATCTTCAGACACTGCAATGACACACCACTTCACAGTGAAAAGGTATACCTTCACTCTACCTCGTCGCGGCCGGCAAATCCACCGTCGTGATCTTCAAAAGGGGGACGTCAGGTTCGACGAATGATCCAAGGATCGGGGCTCACTCGTTTCTCTCACGATAATGACCTGTATATCCAACAATGCTTTCACTCATTCCGTTCTCGATCTTAATCATACCCCGCACCTCAGCCGCACTTTATTCTTCCCGTCTCTGCTTCGGTTACTGCCCCACCGCTTTCGCCTCTCTTGCTCTCGTGCTTCGCACTTTGATCGCGACCGCTCCGCCCTTTGGCCGCTCCGCCTTCCCGCTTGCTTCCCTCCCGCTTTCTTGCCTCTCTTACTCTTCAACCGCCGCTTTTAAATCCCCCGTTGGAGACACGCACTCCAATGGCCGCTTGATTAGCCGCTGCAGCTTCCGCTTGTCAACACGGTCGGCCATGACAGGCCGCCGGAACTGCCCTGGTGTCGCACCGGAAGTCTCCCCCAGGGCAACTCGTTCCGCTCCCAAAGTTCCTTCTATGTCACACGGTGACAAATACATGCCCTTCCCTGAACACCACCACTGGAAGAGGATCGCTGAAGACTTCCATAGACTATGGAACTTCCCCAACTGTCTGGGAGCAATCGATGGGAAGCATGTTACAATACAGGCCCCATCTTCAATAGGGTCCATGTATTTTGATTACAAAGGGAGCTTCTCCATCGTCCTCCTAGCAGTGGTTGATGCCCGGTACCTTTTCCGGATGGTGGATGTGGGGGCATACGGGAAAAGCAGTGACAGTGGGACCCTCTGTGCCTCCGACTTTGGCAAGGCCCTCCACCAGGGAACCCTCGACCTGCCAGAGGATGCACCTTTACCGGAGCAGGCAGCAACAATGCCTCTAGGGAAGCATTGGAAATAAGACAAAAGTACACCACTTATTTCTCCTCTCCGGCAGGTGAAGTTGCATGGCAGCATTCTGTCATCTAATGCCTCATAATTACTCCCACCCCCATCAGGACCACTGCCATCTGTACCATCCAGGACCACCAAGTCAAGTCAAGTCACCTTTATTTATATAGCACTTTTTACAATACAGATTGTTTCAAAGCAGCTTTACAGAGATAAAAGGTAAATAAAGTTGTAATAATATTGTTAAATATAAAATTAAAATGCTAAATAGGAAAAGGATCTACCACCAGCAGTCGATTTTGATATTCTAGGTATTATCAACTGGCCAGAATTTTGAGATCACAATAGACGTGAGGGACTACAATGCATTAAGAGCTCGCTCAAGTACTGGGGAGCTAAACCATTTAGTGCTTTGTACGTAATCAGCAATATTTTAAAATGTATATAGTGTTTAATAGGGAGCCAATGCAGTGTTGACAGACACCGGGCTAATATGGTCATACTTCCAGATTCTGGTATAATCGGCACAAAAGGGACAAAACGTACTCGGTTACTAACGTAACCTCGGTTCTCTCTAGAGAGGGAACGAGTACTGCGTAATATCTTACGCTATGGGGAAATCCTCTTTTCCAAGTTAACCCAGGAAGTGTGTGGCTAACTGTGACAGCGCCTTCCCAGAATGCAACGCTGCGTGAAAAGATCGTGACGTAACTCCTCATTCCTTATTGGGTCCTAATCTAATCATTATTGAGTCTGGGATTATGTGAACAAAGTTGGTTACACCAAATATTAATTTATCTTTCTATGATGTTAATTGTTAAGTGAAAATTATTTATGACATTGTTTTTGATAATGCACTTACTAGACAACATTTTACACTAGTATTTAAAGGGGTGGTAAAACACGATTTCACTTTTCTAACTTTAGCTAGTGTGTAATGTTGTTGTTTGAGCATAAACAACATCTGCAAAGTTACAGCGCTCAAAGTTCAAAGCAAAGGGAGATATTTGCTTTAAAAAAAATCAATTTCTAAGGACTACAGCAAACAGCAGGTTTTTTGACTACACGACATTCCTCGAGAGTTGCTGACATCAGCAAATCACATTATTTACATAAACCCCTCCTCCGAGAATACTTAATAAGCAGGGCGAGGCCATTTTATATTGCTGTTTTGGAGATGAGTTGTCGCAATGCTGTCGAAACGCTGCTGTTATTTTCATCCCGGTTGCAGGTCCACTTTGTTCAGCCTTCCTAGGGACGAGGGAGTTAGGGATCAATTGTTAAAGTTTATTTTTAACTCGGTCCCTCATAATTATGACCCAAATCTCGTTCTCTGTGCTGCACACGGAGGAAAGCTTTCACAATCTTCGCGAGTTCAATGTTCAATGCAGGATTCACACAACGGCTTGTCCTGAAAGATGGAGAAGTTCCAACTTTAAGAACAGAAGCTGTTGTTTACGGGCCACAACCTGTAAGTATGATTTATTTTTCGTCAATGTGTTTTCCTGTAATAGTTCGTATTGTTAATTGTACGTTGTAGCAAGGAAGTAAACGAATGACAAGACTGTTTGGCTCTGCTGGTTTGTTAAATGCTCATTCATACTTAACGTTATCCGACTAACATCTAACGTTACAAACTTTTTTTTTAATCTCAACAGCGAACTTGGAATTAGTGTAAATTATTCTTTGATTAGAGCTTTTATGTTTATCTACATGCTTGTTTATCCACAGGCATACTAAACATGGTTCTGTGTTTGATTTGGCAGCCGATGTTTAGTGTTCGTTTTGGGTTATCGTTAATAGTTTTGTCGACAGATATTTGGCTACAATCGTTCTAAAAATACAAATGTAATGGTGGAATACAGTCAGTGATGATCACTATAGAGGGAATGCACATGACGTCACCGTTGGCCGGAATGACTGCGGTTACGCCCACTAAGTGGCAAAAAGACTGAGCGGCAGCATTGGTTTTCAGCGTGAATTCTGCGGAAAAACACACAAAACGCGTCTAAAACGGGAAAGAGCTTTGAGACTGACTGTACAACTAGATTTGACAAGAAATATGAGGTATATTTTTACAGACTACCTAAACCTACAGAACAGAGAAGCAAATAGATTGCTGCAATTCATAGACACAACTGGACTCCAGGCAGCGAAAGGTGGATTTGCAGTTATCATTTTTGTGTCAATATGCTGAATTTAGTGGTAAAATCATTCTCTATGTATTGTATTGTTATATATTGCAACTCATCAATCAAATATTTACCACTGTATATTCTGTATAATTTGACATTTTTAAATAAACACTGACAAAAAACTATACAAGTTTTAAGTCTAGACGATATGATGATTTATATAACATTGATATAAGTGATCACCTGGATTTAGACCTGCCTATATTGTATTTATATAAAGCGTTCACAGGCAAATTTGCTGTATGTATTTCCCCGGTGTCAAAATCAGGCACATATAAATGTCAGGAAACACGATTCCTGGCTGCATGTTAATATCCATGGATCACTGGATCTTTAGTAAGTTGTAAGGAACACTATATTGAGTCCAATCTTTAGTTTAAACTGATAATCGTTTGTTTTACTTGCGTTTTCGCAGTTTCCCCTATTAAATCCAGTCACGCAGCTGCTCTTCTGCCACTCAGTCCGGCTGAGGGGGGCGTGTTCCGGCGGGAAAGTGACGTTAATGCATTCCCTCTATAGATCCGCAGTCTTTACTCAAAAAAATCCCCTTGAGGACTGTAGTATAATTTGTTAGAACGATTATATTAAATTCTTGTTTATGAAGCTTATTTTTTTGTAATTCTATAATAATTAGTACAATTAAATAACAGCGTATCTAAAAAGTAATGAGAGAACAACAAAAAACAAACCTTTCTGAAACGTCGTTTAACAGCCGTTCTTGAACAGGTTCTGCTCGATCATCTTCACTAACGTTTCCCCGGGTCCGATTGGTTTTATTGACGCCATTGTTTATAATACACCAAAACACAAAGTACCCGTAAAGGTACGGGGCGTGACGTTTCCGGAAAACGTGCACTAGACGGTTAGCGAATCACAACACACTGAGCCAGCTAACCAGTCTGAGCCCATTGCGTAGTTTTGAGGGACTGGCTTCATAGAACCCGGAAACCATCAGACCGTTTTTACAAGGAGGGGAAGAGCAGTGTAGAATAAAGGTAAAATATATGAAAAATAATGCAATTTTTAAAAAACGAAGCATGAACACACGTTGTAGTGCACCCCACAAACACAATCAAGCCTTCGAAAAAATGTGTTTTACCACACCTTTAAAACTTTTCCCCAGTACTTTAGGACACCATTATAAGTATAACATTGATGATGGCATAGTTATTATGACACTATGACAATGAGAACATACCTCTTCTGCTTTTGTGCATTTTTTGTTCTGCTTTCTTTGTTTTTTTTTCCTTATGTTTCCTTGATTTGTGGGGTGAAGACAAAACAGATGAATCAGAGGTGGAATAAGATACTGATTCATAGGAAAAGGATAAAGAGTCAACTTTGTTTCCCCTTCTTTTCCCCTTTTTTTCATGCAGGTTGTCTTCATCAGAAGAGTCAGGGTTGACAATCATACTTTGCATTTTGGAGGAAGCTCCTTGCATCTCATCCTTTGTTGACAATGCTGACAAGAAATACAGAAAAAAAACGTCTTGGTTACGCATGTTACCTTAGTTCCCTGAAGAACCACTGCGTCATCGCTATTGGTTCAATACGTGCTTCACGAAGCAATCACGCAGAGGCGTTCCCACAGCGATGACGCAGCGGGAGTGCCCTTGAAAGGGAACTATGTTTAATTTGAATTATTTGCCATCATGAAAGGATGAAAGAGAACCTCTGGTAGTAATAACTTCACCCCTCCTCTCCATGTTAAAATAGTCTTGTCCGAATGGGGCTTAAGTCTGTCATTGTATATTGAATGCATTTGCAGCCTTTTCATATTTCCGGGGTTCTCAGATGTGGAAGTCATCACAGTTGGGTAAACTTCTATAGCAAAAGAAAAAAATCTATGATAGAGTTTCCACAGCTTTCCAAAAGAGGTGATTATGTTCAAAAAAAGAAACACCCTTGTTGTATTAGAAACACCCTCACAGCAGTGTTGATTTGTTTTTTGTCATTTACAAACAAGGTACTATTACAAAATCTATATTTATATACAACCCCAAATCAGAAAAAGTTGGGACATTTTGTCAAATGCAATAAAATCAAGAATCTGTGATTTGTTTATTCTATTTAACCTTTTATTAGCTGAAAAAGTACAAAGAAACGTTTTCCAATGTTTTCACAGACCAACATAATTGTATTTTGTAAATATGAACAAATTTTGATTTTGATGGCTGCAACACACCCAAAAAAAGTTTTGTGTGGTTGTGAATGGTTGGTGCCCCTGGGCACTGGCCCAAGTGCCCTTATGGATAATCCGGCTCTGCGCGGCGCAGGATGTGGCCGAAGAAACAGAAAACAGGTAGCGAGCTTCGAGTCTCACATGAAGTCAGAGGTAGCAGGTCGCTGGATGAGGACGCAGTTCAGGTTCTCGGCATCAGGTAAGCTGGAGAGAATTCAGAGAGCATGTAACAGGATAAACAGACTTCTTCCAGCCGTAGACAGCGCTCCGGTAAGGACACGAACAGGACAAGACAGGACACGAGTGATAGAGAGCAAACTATACACATGTAGATTGCAAGGAATAATCTGACAAAGAGACAGGGAAAGAGAGAGCTAGAAGAAGCAGGAAAAATCTTATAGCATAATAGGGGCACTTTAAAATTGTTATTATTATTATGGATAATAGATTACATCCCTACTGTACACAACGATTACTGTAAGGACATTTAAAATACATTCCTCTTGTGAATTTCTGCTTTTTGTTTGCATTCCTTTTCTTGGTTTTATCCTTGTTTTTGCTGGATTTACGGGGTGCAGGGGATGAAGAGGATTCAGATGAGGTTGATGATACACAGGAGGACGATGAGTCAACTTTGCAATGTTTTTTTTTTCCTCAGCGCTTTTCCTCTTCTCTTTGCCTTTTTTCCCCTTTCTGTATGAAGGTCATCTTCCGTACTGGAAGACTGTGATACAGTATCATCCAATTTGGATTTGCAGGAAGCTCCCATCATGTCTTCCTTTGCTGACAAGGCTGATAAGGAATACATCATATTAAGATTACATCTAATTTCTTCCACCTTTACCAGCTTTGATGGCATTGTTAAATGTAAATATTCTGCTACCTTTGTTAACGAAAACCACAAGATCTAACTTTAAAACAACAACAAGAACAGACAGGCCTCAGACTACTGTACACTGTACCCTTTTATGCCAGGATATGTTATAATGTAGACTCTGTAAGCCTTCCACAGTTAAAAGTTAATTAATATCACTTTTTAAACACTTGTATGAGATGAAGATTCCTCATGCCAGTGGCTTGACATGTGAAAAGCTATTCTTAATGTGCAAGAGGCGAAAGTGTTATGACCATATAATGCTGTACAGTAGCGATTATTAGCAGACACATTTATTCAAAGCAAATTAAAAATGAATAACATCAAACAATTTCTGATAAGAACCAACAGTATTTATAGTACACATTACTAAGTATAACTTATAACGGGTTGTAAGGTATAGTTGCTTTTAGAGATTCAGCAATTTACCATTGGTCAGACTGCTACGTAGGAAATCTCTCTCACTTTCGATGTCCTTGCATTTATCCTCAAGGAACTTGATTTTAGCTTTTAAAAAAGCATTTTCTTCCTTCATTTTTTGTAGGGACACCTGCTGAGTTGGTGCTGTTGCTGATGCTCCTGATGGAATATATAATTAAAAAAAAAACACTGTTGCACTTTAACACTATCTAAATAGCTATATTATATCTATATTAGTCTTGTGAGTAAACTAAAACATTTACTAGCTAATGGCGATGCTATTGCCAAGGTGTGAGATAATGCATGATGCATATTAATTAATTAAGTCAAGAATATGGTAATACAGTAATGACTCAAGTGTTTAGAAGGAATTACAGGAAATGTATTTTTGTTTAATAACACAGAAAAAAATAATAATTAAAGAATATGAAAGCTTTGATTAAGGAGATCTCATTAATGTAGTAACAATAAATATTAGGGGTGTGAAAAGATCTCGTATTAAAACATGACATTAAAACATGATATTTCTCATTGAGGTGAAAAGCTATCCCGTCACACCCCCTAATATTTCATGATTAATATCATATTTTTAAATATGATGGTTTAATTATAAATATGGTGATTATCTCTATGATGGACAACCAACTAAAATTAGGCCTATATTAAACATCTGAATCTAGACATGCCAACAAATGGAAATTAATTTTTAATTAACAATTTTTAACAAGCCTTTGACTCAAAATATCCCATTTTCACCTGCATCATGAAACACGGATATTTAGGAAAGTGCAGCAGTATGGTTTTTGGGTTTAGAGTAGAATAAAATCAAATGTGCAATTCAGACCTTTCCTTGGTTTCAAACACTTCATTAACAGTTAGGCCTACCTTCATTACTTAAATAACGAATTTGTATATTGCTGAATTAAATATTGACCCAGTTTTGCTAATAAAATTCAAATTGCCTCGCCAATCACTAATTGACCGAGCTTGTCAACGAGCATTTGCTAATTAGGCCTAACTGTTACTACACACATATGCTTCTAATCGTATGATAATATGCATAGAACTTAAAATACATAAATTACCGGTAGTATCATCATCATTTTCCTCTACTAGGCGATTGGGTGGTGCCCTTTTACGCGGGATGCCTTCTCCTGCTGAACTTTCTGCCGAATCAGATCGCCGTTAATCCAACGTCTTGTAAAAACAATTTCCGTCCCTACAGACAAACTCTACCGCCGTAAATGATTCCTCCCCTTCAGTTACGTTGTCCCAATATGTTATAAAATTAATCACTGGCCTTACACCACTCATTCTCAAATCATTTAACATTTTAATTATATTTTTAGATTTTCCCTTGTTTTTATTACCAGTTATAAAATCCATCTTTATGTTTTTGCTGAAACAACATAGATATAAACACTAGATGTCGCCTTGGGGTTCTAAACATGCGTCAAAACCGCCGCCATCTTGGAACAGGGTCTTGTCATAGGAAGTAGCTAGGTAACGCTGAATTCATGGATGATGCCGGACTTTTGTGCTGCGTATGGATGTTTACACAAACAAAATCTAAAAACCAGACAGCAAGGGATTACATTTCACAAGATTGTGAAATTTTGTAGTTTTTTTTAAATTTCTCTGGACTCTATAATAAATACATGTCTGACTGTTGGAACGAACCAAAACAACTAGAAAATCGCATTCATGACGATTTATGGTGATTTTATTTCCGTTAGACCTTTTCCTACATTGACGCTGATGAGGGGTTCCCGTTTCAAGATGGCGGCTCTATTGACGCATTCGTTCCAATGAACTGCCGTAGCCAAGGCGACATCTAGTGTTTATATCTATGCTGAAACAAGACAGAACACTCGATTGTGGTTGGTTAGTAGGCACATCCGGTCAAATTTAAATTACTTACTATTACATATTTACTTATTAAGGACTAATAAAATATTTTTCAGTTCATTTATTTAATATGCTTCCTGACCGTTTTAAGATGTAAAAAAAAAAACACTTTTGTATCAATATGTGTACATTTTACAACAGATGACATACAACAGATTTTTTCTTTCACGGACAAACACGTGGAAAAATGCGCCTTTGCGGTTACGTCGTTATGTATAAGGAGTAACGTTAGCTACAGTCCAAAAATAAGACTTTCAAGAAAGATTGTATCGCTCTGTCAGCACAAGGACATAAAAGGAAACAGAAAGTTAACTAAATGGCTTCAAAAAAACAAGCTAATGGATTCTACAAAGAAATGCAGAGTATGTAAAAGAAATATGAAATTGAGGAAGACACACAACAAAGATGGATACCTATGGTATATTGATCCTTAAGATCCTTTTTTGTCAGGTTGGTAGCCTAATTTAAATCTAAATGCTAAGTGTTACTGTACTTTTGTATTTTAAGGGTATGTAAACGAGGAGCACACAATGAAAAAGTGACAAAATCATGCAGATCAGGATCAATTTTTGACAAGACCAAGTTGAGTTTACAAAATTGGATGACTTTTATATATAGGTAGGTGTAACAACATGCTAAATAACCTATTTTTGCCTTTTAAAGTTAAAACATTAATCTCTTTTTTTTTCACACAAATATTTCACTATTTCTGACAGATTCTGTCAAGGATTACGTTTACGGCAGGTCGACATGGTTCAGGATGGCATTGCTGGAAGCTCCGCCACCCTTACTAAAAT
Source organism: Rhinichthys osculus (assembly GCA_029959095.1). Classification (NCBI taxonomy): domain Eukaryota; kingdom Metazoa; phylum Chordata; class Actinopteri; order Cypriniformes; family Leuciscidae; genus Rhinichthys; species Rhinichthys osculus. The sequence goes on along the minus strand of JARWKJ010000013.1, from coordinate 7,120,696 downwards.
GACCGGTAAACTGAGATTAGTCTGCAGGAAAGCCTTGAAGAAGTTCAAAAGGAAGACAGGACAACACATGGGGCGAAGAACGGAATTTGTCGTGATAGATGAAAGCAACTTCCGCCATAAAAGGAAGTTGGGATATCCTTTTAACTATTTTTAAAGTGAAAACAAATGTTTTAAAATAATTATTTTCTGCTCACCAAGGCATTATTTATTTGATCCAAAATACAGCAAAAACAGAAATTGTGTGATATTTTTACAATTAAAAATGATTTATTCCTGTGATCAAAGCTGAATTTTCAGCATCATTACTCCAGTCTTCAGTGTCATATGATCCTTCAGAAATCAGTCTAATATGATGATTTGATGATCAAGAAACATTTAAGATTATTATCAATGTTGAAAACAGTTCTATTTTATGAATAGAAAGTTCAAAAGAACAGCATTTATCTGAAATAAACTCTTGTCGTTTCCCAAATCAACCATAACCTAAATAGCACTTGAATGTATTGCTGTTCGGTTCGTGAACAAATCATCCCTTTGAACTGGTTATTTTTATTGAACTGGTTTGAACAGTTCTGAACTAAACGGTAGCTTCTGAAACAGTCTAACAAACAGAAACTTTTCGGAGAACAAATTTCAATCCATTAAGGAGCCTATGGAGGAGTGATCCAGCTCTCAGATTTAATCAAAAATATCTTAATTCGTGTTCTGAAGATGATTGAAGGTCTTACGGGGTTGGAACAACATGAGGGTGAGTAATTACTGACAGAATATACATTTTTGGGTGAACTAACCCTTTAACCCTATTTGCGTATATCGCCTAATCTCGGCTAATGAATTCAATAATTTGATGTGGCTCCTCCTCGAGTTTATTACTCTGAAGTGCATTAATATTAGTGGCTGGCTTTATCCCAGTTATTTTAACATCTTCCAACATTTGAATAATGTTTTTATTTTTTATTCTGTCTTGCTCAAACTGTGTACATGCCATGTTTGGTCCGATAAATGGCTCTTAAATGAAACGCTGCTCTCCGGATCTTTTCAACTGGTTCGGAAATACTGATCTGTAATGGGCAAATAGATCCAAATCCCTTTTAGGTATGCTTTAAGATTTAGATAATTTTGTAATCGTCCTGGGATCACCTGCCCAAAATAAATGAAATTCCAGAAGACACAAACAGGCGATGGATACCAGTGGTAAATGTAGAACAATATAGATGTCACGGGGTGACCTGAAACATGTGCGGAACTAAAATTTCGCGGCGAATGTTTCCCCATCGGAATGGCCCCGGTGTAACACCAGGCCGGTTCCGGCCGCTTGTGAGTCATCGGGAGAGCGGCCATTGATGAGGAAATACACAACAGGTGTGCATGAGAACCCCGCGATCAATGATTGGGACACGTACGAGGAATCCGGCTGATAAAAAGGGATCGCTGAGACCGAAGAGCGTGTTCAATTCAGCTGGAGAAGACGGGACGATACGAACGGAGTTGTTATTCGGTCTATTGGACTTTTTATTCATCGCCTCCAAGGAAGATCATTGAGGAGTGTTGTTCTAACTGAAGGAAGAAGAATTGGGTGAACTGGAAAACATCGTTGCACTTTAGAAAGATAAGTACTCATTGACTTTATCTAAACCTTCAGTACTGCTGTTATATGGATAAGGGGAATGGAAGATGTGTTAATGGAGAAAGAAATACTGCGTAAAATCCAGTCTTGGGGATAACTGGCTCATGATCTTTTGCTCTCTTCTCCCAGTATTTTTGTGTGTGCATCACCTCTATCCCAGACCGCTGTCCCAGTGCGCTTGGACAAAGTGCTGTAAAGTAAACCGTAATTGTGTGTCTCCTGGGCCTCCAGTTCACCCCTCGTATACCCAGACCCCGTTCCGGATTGTGACAGAGGAGTCAGGTTAGAGTGTGAGCGATGGCCTTATTTCACCCAGTGTGCGGATTGCAGTGTTGAAGCTGATGTGTGTCACGGAAGTTTTGTTGAAGTGGAAAGTTATTGAGTGTGGAACATAACCTTGCTGTTGCTCACAATTCTGACCCTCACGGTGCTGTCCAGTCAAAGGGGAATGGAGAAGATCAGCCCAGCTTGAGGGCGTGTCCGCTGAGGATCAGTGTAAAACCCACCTTTCATCGACCGGAGCGGGTCCATTCAATTGTAAGTCTTTGTCCCGTGTTATCTTGAAGTTCGTCTAAAGGGGAACCATACCGGCCTACTCACCTCGTCTGGCTTGAGTGTGTCCATCCAGCTGTACGCCCCTGTCCTGTCACTTGAAGTTCGTCTAAAGAGGAACCATACCGGCCTACTCACCTCGTCTGGCTTGAGTGTGTCCATCCAGCTGTACGCCCCTGTCCTGTCACTTGAAGTTCGTCTAAAGAGGAACCATACCGGCCTACTCACCTCGTCTGGCTTGAGTGTGTCCATCCAGCTGTACGCCCCTGTCCTGTCACTTGAAGTTCGTCTAAAGAGGAACCATACCGGCCTACTCACCTCGTCTGGCTTGAGTGTGTCCATCCAGCTGTACGCCCCTGTCCTGTCACTTGAAGTTCGTCTAAAGAGGAACCATACCGGCCTACTCACCTCGTCTGGCTTGAGTGTGTCCATCCAGCTGTACGCCCCTGTCCTGTCACTTGAAGTTCGTCTAAAGAGGAACCATACCGGCCTACTCACCTCGTCTGGCTTGAGTGTGTCCATCCAGCTGTACGCCCCTGTCCTGTCACTTGAAGTTCGTCTAAAGAGGAACCATACCGGCCTACTCACCTCGTCTGGCTTGAGTGTGTCCATCCAGCTGTACGCCCCTGTCCTGTCACTTGAAGTTCGTCTAAAGAGGAACCATACCGGCCTACTCACCTCGTCTGGCTTGAGTGTGTCCATCCAGCTGTACGCCCCTGTCCTGTCACTTGAAGTTCGTCTGAAGAGGAACCATAACGGCCTAACTACCTCGTCTGGCCGAAGTAGGCCCATCCAGTTGTAAGCCTCGTCTACCATTATCTGGAATTACTCTAACGAGGGGCTGACTTCCCCCCCCCCCTTTATCTTGTTGGGCCGAGAAGAGCCCTGGTGCGAGCTGGAGCTCGACCCTGCTGGGCGGGTCCCCTCCCCTTCCTTTAATCCGCTGCTGGTTTGGAGACCTGGAAGACCCAGAGTATTTTAGCTAGGACTTTTTCCTTTTTAATAAATAAAAGATTACTTGTACCTTACTCGGTCTGTTGCCTCGTCTGTCTGGTCTCTGTTAGCTCCTTGAGGTGGACTTAGGTCCTAGGGGTGGGCGCGGTCCCAGTTGACCACCCCGACCTGTGACATATATATATACATTTTAAATTTTAACTACAATTTATCATGCTAAATTGTATATTTTACGATATTGAATTTTTAATCTAAATTATGTTTATTTGTTTTTATGTTTTATTTGTATGTTGATTTCAGGCTATGTAAAAGACGAACACATAGTAAGAAAGTGAAAAAGACATGCAGGGCGGGATCAGTTTTTGAGAAAAGCAAGGTCACCTTACAAAACTGGATGAAGTTCATGTACTGGTAGGTAATAATAGGCTGTAAAAATAATTCACAGATTTAATATCTTCATGTCTCTACTCTACACCAGACACGACAGTTTAAACCTGTCTACGTTACACTGAACGTGACAAAGCGAAGCTACCGTTGCATATTGTTCTTATGCAGAGGTGGAAAGTAACGAATTACATTTACTCGCGTTACGTAATTGAGTCGTTTTTTTTGTGTACTTCTACTTTTTTATAGTTTTTAAAATCTGTAATTTTACTTTTACTTAAGTACGTTTTGTTTGAAGTATTGTACTTCGCTACATTTGAAATCATATCCGTTACTGAGTAAAAAATAATAATACAAGGGAGAAAAAAAAAAAAAAATCACACTCCGGAAACTACTGCATTGATTGAAGGGCGGGAGAACAAACACGCAAAAAAGGTGACGCAGACCCAGCTGAAGCTGAAAGCGAAGCGCCCTCGAATTTTTATGAAGCGAATTATGGCCAGTATGGAAATACTTTGGATGTAGAAAAAAGTGTGGTTGTCCTCGAGGATAGATATCGAATTTGCAAAAAATGTGGACACAAAGTGGCTGCAAAAGGAGGATACATAGGACACCATCCCTCCTGCAGATAAAGGTATGTCCCGATTATAACGTAAGGCCGAATGATTTACGTGATGCAGAGGGAATCCCGGAATCCAGTCATGAAAATGGAATTTACATAACGCAGAAGATGTCACATAAAACACGCAAAATGATGGATGGATGAATACATGGAAAGTAGAACTGTGCAATAAATCCAATCGCGACATGGTCTGTGAATATTTAAGCGCAAAAATACTGCTATGTAAATATATAACCTGCTTGTTCTGCGTTTCTGTGAATCGGTGTGAATGAGCTGCTCCACTTTGTCTACTACATACTCAAGTACGCGTGGTGTTTTTGTAACCACCCCCACTGTATTTCGGGTGACTTACAGGTTCCCTACTGGACCAATGATTTTCTGAGGCTCAACAACCAAGGAAAACACTCAACTACACAATTCCTTAAGTATAAATATAACACATTTATTTTTGTACAATCATAGTATTAAAACCCAGGGGGGGGACAGCAGGTTAATGACAGTTACAATTCTAATCATGTATTTGTAATTAATGCTAACATTTAATCAATAAATTGAAAGAGAAATAAAGCATCAATGAACAGGACAGTATATTCAGCACAGGGTTACCAAGGTTGTTAAATACATGCATTAAATCAATTCATGTGAGCACCTATAACATGCATAATTTCATTGCACTGCAAACCTCAAAGTCATATAAATCACTTAAAGACCACACCAGTAAATACACACCAAATATCAGGACATACCATCAATACCACTCACGCTAAATACATAGCCGTCGTCAAGAGCTAAACAGTATAAGAGTTATATGGGAGGTAACCTGCTGTCCTACCCCCTTACTCACCCACGCGCTCACTTTACACACAAATAGCGCCGGGGGACCAGTATTTAACTTATACACATGAATTAGGGCCTCCCCGGCGAACATAGCAATAGAGGGAATGCATTAACGTCACTTTCCCGCCGGAACACGCCCCCTCAGCCGGACTGAGTGGCAGAAGAGCAGCTGCGTGACTGGATTTAATAGGGGAAACTGCGAAAACGCAAGTAAAACAAACGATTATCAGTTTAAACTAAAGATTGGACTCAATATAGTGTTCCTTACAACTTACTAAAGATCCAGTGATCCATGGATATTGACATGCAGCCAGGAATCGTGTTTATATGTGACTGATTTTGACACCGGGGAAATACATACAGCAAATTTGCCTGTGAACGCTTTATATAAATACAATATAGGCAGGTCTAAATCCAGGTTATCACTTATATCAATGTTATATATATCATCATATCGTCTAGACTTAAAACTTGTATAGTTTTTTGTCAGTGTTTATTTAAAAATGTCAAATTATACAGAATATACAGTGATAATTATTTGATTGATGAGTTGTCACTGCAATATATAACAATACAATATATAGAGAATGATTTTACCACTAAATTCAGCATATTGACACAAAAATGATAACTGCAAATCCACCTTTCGCTGCCTGGAGTCCAGTTGTTTCTATGAATTGCAGCGATCTATTTGCTTCTCTGTTCTGTAGCTTTCGGCAGTCTGTAAAAATATACCTCAGATTTCTTGTCAAATGTAGTTGTACAGTCAATCGCAAAGCTCGTTCCCGTTTTAGATGTGTTTTTTGTGTTTTTCACGGCATTCACGCTGAAAACCAATGCTGTCGCTCAGTCTTTTTGCCACTCAGTGGGCGTGGCCTCAATCACTCCAGCTGACGGTGACGTCACGCGCATTCCCTCTATACCAAGAAGACACACATCAACAACATTAAAATGAGAGTGTACTGCTGGCTTCCTTACCCGCTACCGGACGTGGGTTCACGCATTCAAGGAAATCGATGGCGGCCGCCAAACTAATGGGGAAAACCCCAACGAAATATCCCTCCCAGTCTACTCGCACGCGTCTATCTCCAACCCACGTCTCGGCACGGCAGCCTCGGCAAAGAACTCAGCAGCAGCCACAAAAACCCTCCCAAACAACAAATTCATCATACCTTTATGGCTTTGATCCCTGATTGCTAATGCAACACAGGTGTTTCTCTTCCCTGGCACATCATGAGGAAAACACTATGGACGCTACTAGCGTTGCCACTCCCCTTATTTGGGATGAGCAGCTTATATTTTCAGCGTCTCACAAACAATTTGAATACATGAACATTTCCAGAAATGCTCTGAGAGAACGCCTAATGAGCATTTTCATCATTTTATTTGAGGAAAACCATTGTCAAATAGGCTTACACTTTGAAACAGGTCTTCACTACAACCCGTCAAAATAAAAGTTAGGTTTAACTAGGAGAAATTATGACAGAAATATATTACTATTGAAGGCATACAATAGAATGCACTTCTCAAAATAATAATAATAATAACAACAACAATAATAATACAATTTATTTAAACATTAATTAAGGCATATATTTTTTGTCCATGGTTTAATTTAGTAAATCTGTTTTTTGCAGCTCTTCCCCAAAAAATAAAAGGACACAAGTTTAAAGTTTCATTTGATTGCCACCGTTTTTGATAATATATTTGGAGTAAATCATAAAAAGAAACATTCATTTTATGAATAAAATACATTTCATAGGACTATATTATTCTTAAATTTTTTTTATAAATTATTAATGTTAAAAATGAGTTGTTAATCTAATTCATTATCAATTATTGAATTTAATTGATTGGACATGTTCTATTGAAATTTTAATAAACAAAACAAACAAATGGTTTCAAGTTTGTTATAATAAAAGCATTTGTTCAACCCCAAAAAAACCTGTTTTCTTTAATTTAGCTGTCATTTTAACTGATGATAATAATAATAAACATAATTTAATAATACCATTTATTTAATAATTGATTAATACTGTAAACCGTGATATTTTCTGAGACGTTATCATACTGTAAAAATCTCATACCATTACAACCCTACACGGGAGAATCCCCCCACCCCACCCACTGTTCACCCACCCCCCACTGTTAAAAAAGTAACTCAGTAACTTTTACTTGAGTAAATTTTAAATGAGCTACTTTTTACTTTTACTTAAGTAGATTTTTAGACCGGTAATTTTACTTGTACTTAAGTAAAATTTCATTGAAGTAGTAGTACTTTTACTTGAGTAGAATATTTTATTACTCTTTCCACCTCTGTTCTTATGTCAGAAGTAGCATGATCGCTTAAAGTATGTCAGAAATAGAATGGGGCATCAGTCCACTGTCGGGAATTTGTCGTGTCGCATCCAGTGTAGACAGCATCACTGATTATATGGGTTATATTTGATACTATTCTAGGTTGACATGATGGTATAGCGGGGAGTTCAGCAACCCTGAGTAAAATAAGTCAAAGGCTCAGATTGGTCTGTAAAGATGCTTTAAAGAGATATAAAAAGAAGACTGGACAGAGTATGGGTGGAAGAACAGAGTATGAAAGGAATGTGGGATATATTGTATTCTTATAAATAATTTTGTGTTTAACAGTTCAAGGGAAATTTCACAGATGATGGCAACATTGAAAAAAAAAGAGTAAAATATAGCTTTTAAACAAACTTCAATTTAAATGTGTGTAATAATTAAAAAAATATTAAAATACATATGTACTGTAAAATATTTCCATGTTAAATTACAGTAAACTACTGGCAGCTACATTTACCAGCATAACACTAATTCTACAGTGTACTGTAATCACAGTTTATTACTGTTAAAAGCATTAGACTACTGTGCTGTATAGAATACAGTATAAGCTGTACATACAATTATACTGTTAATGTTATTTTACTGTTCCTATGGTAATCTCCATTAGATTTCCAGATCTGAATGACTTTCTTTCTTCTGTTGAACTGTTAAATCTTTTAAATAATATCTCAGCTCCGTATGTCATACATTGCAAGTGAATGGGTGCCAGCACTCCAATGCTAAAAAATCATCATGATCGAGATTGAGGCTTAACAACATTTACATTGATTTACATTGAGAAAGGAGTTATATTTTATTCTGTTCTCACCCAAATACTTTTGAATTTCTTCAGAAGATATTTATTAAAGACTATTTGTATGTTTTTAAAGTGTTTGCAGCCATTCACTTGCATTGCTGTTGCATTGCTACGTGCGGATGCTGTTCTTGGACTTTAGCTCAGCATTCAACACGATCATACCCCAGGATCTGGTAGGCAAACTAAGCCCCTTAGGAATAAATACTCCCCTCCGTAACTGGCTGCTGGACTTCCTTACTGGCAGAACCCAGACTGTCAGAGTGGGGAACAACACTTCCAACGTCATCACACTGAACACCGGCACCCCCCAAGGCTGTGTCCTAAGTCCACTCCTGTTCACTTTGATGACGCACGACTGTCGCCCACACCACAGGTCCAACCACATCCTGAAGTACGCGGACGACACCACAGTAGTGGGCCTCATCCGGGACTATAACGAGGTGGCTTACAGGGAGGAGGTGCAGCATCTGGTGGACTGGTGCAGAGGGAACAACCTGATCCTGAATGTAAAAAAGACTAAGGAGATTATCGTCGACTTCAGGAAATCCAGACCTGCCTACACTCCCCTCTTCATTAACGACTCAGCTGTGGAGGTCGTCAGCAGCACCAAGTTCCTGGGGGTGCATATCACTGAGAACTTCAGCTGGTCAGTCCACATCTCCTCACTGGTGAAGAAGGGCCAGCAGCGCCTGCATTTCCTGCGTCGGATGAAGAGAGCATCTCTCCCGCCCCCCATCCTTCAGACCTTCTACAGAGGGACCATCGAGAGCCTGCTGACCAGTTACATCTCCATCTGGTCTGGGAGTTGCAAGGCCTCTGACTGGAAGTCTCTGCAGAGGGTGGTGAGGATGGGGGAGAAGATCACGGGGATGAAGCTCCCCTGCATAAAGAACATCGCGGAAAGGCGCTGCTTATCCCGGGCTCACCGGATCCTCTCTGACCCCACCCATCCCAACTATGGAATGTTTTCCCACCTGGCGTCCGGCAGAAGGTTCCGCAGCATCTTCTGCAGAACGACTAGATTTCTGAACAGCTTCTTCCCCCTGGCCATCAGACTGCTTAATACTACTCCCCAAATGGATACGCACCCCAGCTTAGCCTAAATTGTGTCTCCAACTTAATGTCTCTTTTTGCTAAACTCAGTGCAATTTTTATTGATTACTCTTTTTGTAATAACTCAGTGCAAAAATGTGTATATATATGTGCTATATGCTCTTACCCTGTATATAGTTAGCTCTTAGTTATAGGAAGTATATTTATTGTTATTGTGTAGGAATAAGGTTCTAGCTTTGTTATACTGGCAGCCAAGTAATCGACATTTCGTTGTCAAATTTCACTGTGTGTTTTTTGTACAATGACAATAAAGGAAGTCTAAGTCTATTGTATGGACGTGTAGAGCTAATGTATTCTTCTAAGCTTCATTTGTGTTGAGCAAAAAAAAAAAGTAATACACATCTGGAATGCTATGAGTGTGACTAAATAATAGTATTGTAATTTTAGGCTGAACTATCCCTTTATTGTACTCTGCCTTCAGTATCAGTCTTTAATGAGCAATAGTAAGCGAATTGAGGAACAAACCTGGAACTTAAAATTTTATTTAGTAAAATAGCACCCTTGCATTTTATATATTTATTTATTTGTTTGTTTGTTTTTTACTTACAGTTTTTTTTAATATATTTAAAAACATTTATATTCTTGTAACTACAATGAATTTTACATGTTTCTTTGTAAAAAGTAAAAGCTACTCTCACTACTCTCTGAATCAGAAAGGATTAGGGGTGGAACGGTACACAGAAGTCACGGTTCGGTTCAGAAATCACGGTTCGGTACGATTTCGGTACAATGGAGTGAAAAGCAAAACAAAAATGCAGAAGGCATTTCTTAAGCCTTGTATTTTTTAAATAAGTTTTATTAATAAAGGCATAGAACCAGTTTATTTGTAGTGCACTGACAATAGTTTTATATAATTTAATTAGTTTATTAATTAAATTAATAAAAAGACAAAGACCTTGCAATATGTTTGGTATGTTTGAATGAATTTAAAATTAATTTGCCATATTTCAGATCAATATATTTGTTTTTCTTAATTTTAATTAACCCTAACTTTATTCTCATCTGAATTATAAATAATTGATTTCCGTATAAAATAATACTAGGCTACCATTAAAAAACACATTTAATTTTCTTTTTTTAATCAATGTAGAATGTGTAATTTAAAAGTAAAACTGTGTGTGTGTGTGTGTGTGTGTGTGTGTGTTTGTGTGTGTGTATGTGTGTGTGTGTGCGTGCGTGCGATTTTGGTTGGGTGACAGTTGTAGGTTACAGTTTGACAAGAGAGTGTGACAAAAGCACAGTGTTGTGTTTTATTGCGAGTGTACACAAATATATGTAAACACTTTGCAGTTTGAATTATATGTTTACGGAGTATGTTTTTGTTTCCACTGTTCGATCGCGCCCGCGCCTCTCTCTCTCTCTCTCTCTCTCTCTCTCTCTCTCTCTCTCTCTCTCTCACACAGACACACACACACACACACACACAGTTCGATCGCGCCCGCGCCTCTCTCTCTCTCTCTCTCTCTCTCTCTCTCTCACACACACACACACACACACACACACACACAGTTCGATCGCGCCCGCACCTCTCCCTCTCTCGCGCGCGTACACACACAGTTCAGCATTGCAATATTGACATCGCAGTCTGTTCATTATGCTGCGTTCAGACCAAACACGAATTGAGCGAATTTTATCGCTATTTAGAGTTTTATTTATTTTATACCGTGTATTCTACGTGTAAATTCGTGCACCGAACCGTGACGCCCGTACCGATTCGGTTCAATACGAATACATGTACCGTTCCACCCCTAGAAATGATATTAGAAAATATTACTGCATTTAAGACATTACAACATTGTTCAGTAAAGTTGTTTGAGCATATGAAGCTAATAAAAAAAATTAAACAGACACTTGAGTCATAACTTTACTGAAATACTAAAATAATCACTCATTACTAATGCATTGGTTCCTTTTCACTTTAGGATACTGATCCACTTTCTAAGAAATTCCCCCTGAGTTATGTAGTCATTCTTTATTAATTACTAATGGATTCCCTATATTTTCACTTTCCCTTATTCATTTCTAAGTAATTCCATCAGAATTATGTAGTAATTCTTTTTTTAAATATTCACGGGTTTCCTGTATTCACTTCCCCTCAGTCATTGCCTAATTTGAAATAATTTACCCAATACATACACACATACTGTATTGTATACAAATTCATAAACCTACCTGAGGTAAGTTGGCTAGTTATAGCAGACACTCGGAGTTGGGATGGGGTTCCATTACGAAGTTTATTTCTTCTTAAAGACCTCACCCACAAAGCAATTGACCATACAGGAAAAAAAATGTTGCTGTAATGACTATTTTTGGGAGTGCAGTAATTCCACTAAATCCATATTGCATTTCTATTGTATTCATAATAATGATAATAATAATAATAGCATTGGTAGTAAAGAAAAAGACCTACCTGATAATTGTAATGGTGTCACAGTGTCTGGTTTGTGTTCCTTGGGCATTCACTAGAGGTCTCTTCCCCATACCGTCACCATTTACTCTGGAACTGCATTCCCCACAATCCTTGTCTGTACCAATCACTGTTCATTGCACTCAGCTGTTCCCCGTCATCATTGTACCCAGCTGTTCCCTGTTAGTTCCCATTGTTAGTTCTTTGTTTATACCCTGTCTGTGTCAGTGTTTGTCATGGAGTCCTTGTTTGATGTCCGCATACTTCCATGTTTCCATGCCTGTGTTGTTTCATGTTTTCTGGACTGCCTTTGTCGGATTTTGACCCTTGCCTGGACTAGTTTGTGAGTACGGATTTCCCAAATAAATAATGCGTTTGGATCTTACCTATTTGTGTGCGCATCGTGACAAATGGCTAATTGTGTGACTGTTCATTATTAGTTAGGCTCAATCCCAATTCACAGCTTGCACCTCTTGTTTTCGAGTGTTAAAACAGAGTTACAAGGGCCAAGGGGTTGAAATATTCCCCTACGAAATGCAACCCGATACGTCATCAGTCGGCGATGATCGATCTGACGTTACGGAAGCGACGAGTTTTACAGGATTTTTCCATGACAACGACTGACAATGAGCGCCGTTGCTCTTACCTCATGAGGAAACATGATGATTATAACGTTCCTTCCTCGAAATGTCTGTCTTTTCTGTTTCGAAAAGGTAATTTATTATACAATTTCTTAATTTAAATGGCTATATTATATTATTATAAGAGTAAATAAAGTGCATGGTGGTGTCATCTGGGGCTAAATTTAAATGTTTAACCGTTTGCGAAGGCATTGTTTCACAATGAATTCTGGGAACTTTCTCGTAGTCCTCCGTTCGGAGTGTGCCTCTGAAAAATCTCCGTTTTGAGGGCTATATAGCCCTACCCCTCTATCACAACAAGAATCGGGACACCCTACCCCTAGACGTGAACGCGCAATACGGAGGGGTAGGGCCAAAGGGTGAATTGGGATTGAGCCTTAGAGTTGGGATGGGGTTCCATTCCGGAGTTTATTTCTTCTTAAAGACCTCACTCACAAAGCAATTGACCATACAGGGGGAAAAAATGTTGCTGTAATGACTCTTTTTGGGAGTGCTGTAATTTCACTAAATCCATATTACATTTATGTAGTAATAGTAGTGGTAGTGGTGAAAAAGACCAACCTGGTTATTGTAATGGCTAATTGTGACTGTTCATTAGTAGTTACTTCATAGTTATTTTTCTTGAACCTTAATTATTAGATACTTAATAGTAGTTCTTCAGGAGGCATGACTGAATTCAGGAGTTATTGATTAGTTAATTGTTGCTTAACACAATAAAAAATATGATATTACATACCGATTAGTTAACACATAGTAGTGACCGAATTGTTCATAAATAATTACCTATTAGTTCTGCAATAATTCCTTATTAATTATGCATTAAGTAAGATACAGTATTCTAAAGTGTTACCGAAAGTTCTTCTGAAGTGCGCTGACAAGTCATCCAATGAAACCAATGAACAGATTGAATTTAGGATTTTATTCACAAACATTCATCAATGTAGTATGGTAAATGTGAACTAAACCACTGGATTCATAAGGATTAGGTTCCTCTGACACAATTTTTTTTATTTCAAATGTTTAGTATGCAAGTGATTTTAGCATATGAACGGGACTTTTATTTTGAAGTGGCGATGTGACGTCATAAGGATGCGCCGCGCTCCTGCACGTTATTCGGCTGAAGAAAGGTTCGTGTTTTTAATCGTTTAAATCTATGCAGACTGTCCTGATAATGGTATAGTTTTTACGTGAACTGTAAAACGATTTGAATATACCATTGTAATGCTTCATCTGACACGTTATTTTTATGAGTAAAGTGCATCCATACATGAGTAACAGTAAAATCAGTTCATTTTCAGGAGTGCAATTGTTTACTTGGGTAATTGCAAAGGTAGGCTGAATAAATTATCACATGTTTATTTACTCATTTATATAATTATTTGTTTACTATCGCCGGAAATGACAGTCGCTGTTTATTATTTTGAAAGCAGTGATCATTACAAAAAGTGAAATAAAAAACGTTTGACTTCTGTCCCTACATTAATCCTCTCAGACAGGAGAGCTGGATCTACCTCAACACATATCAACCGTCTTAATTTATTGCCTTAATATTGTTCTTGTGGGCCATACATTATAATGATTGACTAAAAAAAACTTGATTCTTCTATTTTCCTATATTCCTCTATTGAAATAAAGCTGCTATTGATTTTCATCGATGACTGATTATTGTGCTGGCCTATTAAAGACTATTATTATGTACATAATAATCATATTATTAATGATTTGTTATAGTGATGTTTTTACTGTCATTTAAAATGTTTTGTTATGGAAACAAAACAAAATGCTGACGAGTAATGGTCGTTTTCACCTCGGCTCAAACATAAGAATGATGCGTCTCTTTTATAACAAGCACCTCTTTACAATTTGTGATTTTAGATCAATTCTATTTAGATGCGGGATGTAGCCTAGTTTTGTAGTCTGTTTTTTTTAAACATTTTCATTGGAGTCTTTGGCTATTATGTGGTGATGTCATTATGAAATTAAGTAATTATGTAAGCCTTAATATTAATTTGATGATAATATTAGCCAGATAATAACAATAATGGGAATACAAGCCAAATATGGCCTCTGACCGTCATCAATACACAATATCCTTGTCTATTGCCACATAGTCATCATCAGAGTTTGATCGCGCCTCTCTTTCCTCTTAGATCTGCATCCGTTAAGTGCACGTGTCCGACATGCCACACTTCATATTTAATATTTGTTTATATATATTTTTTTTTAAATATCGATTCCTCGATTAAATCCGAGTACTTGATTAAAAAAAAATCCTTGATTGCAATTTACCCGTGTTGAGGAACCAGTAAAATACCAGAAGTGGCTCATTCCACAGATGAGAATCCATGAGCCACATTATTACACCATTTTCTAAGACTGCACGATGTATTAAAACCATTTTAAAACCCATAATATAGCATAGTGCTGTTGTGAATTCACAAAGGCTGAGTTTCAATTAAATAAATGCATGCCCTGCGCATTTAATATGTGCTTCATTGTTATTATGCATTTTAAGTCATTCTAAAGGCCACAAAAATATCAGATTAGCCGATTAATCGTCAAAATAATTAATCGATTACCAAAATAATAATAAGGGCTGACGTACTTCACTACTGAGTGAACGAGACTGAGGGAAGTCAACGAGGGAAGGTTCAATTTAAGAGAGACACTCAGAGATTTAGTTTGGATGTGTTTTTCTTTCTGTTAAATATTCTCTTCTTAAACAGGACAAACACACAGAAAAACTCCCAGTGAAGCGACTGAGCTCCACGTGACACTAATATAAAGATGGCGTTTATTAAAGAGGAGAGTGAAGACATGAAGATTGAAGAAACATTCAGAGTGAAACATGAAGAAACTGAGGAACAAACAGGTTGGTTGGTCTGGATGGACTGTGGACTTCATAGCTGAAACTGAGACACTAGTGCTTGATGAATGAGCGTTTTTTTTTTTTTTTCTTCTTTTTTTAACCAACTCTCTTGAGTGAATAATTAAATGAAAATATTTTTTTAACAGTCACATGTCGCCACCTACTTTTGTAACGATGCAACTGATACAATCTTTATTTGAAGTGCCTAGTTACTTTCAAAAGAATTTGGGCCTACTCTATTTTCATCGCTGCCGTAGACATCAGTGTTCATAGTATAATGATCTGAAATATTAACTTTTATCCAAGTATATTATATCCAGTACTGATTAACAAAATAGTCAGCTATAAAAAAAAGACCTGAAATGGCATATGGGACTCGAATCGATTAATCTGTTCATTAAGAACCTTCTGAACGAAGCGATTCACTACAATGAATCAGTTTTTCCAAAGCTACAGATGTACAGACCGTTTTAGACGAACCTATTCAATCGAATAAATCGAAACTTAACAGCACTATAAGATGTTTACCTCCACTCACTCGTCAGTGTACAAATGTGACATTAAAAACAGAGATGGCCACGCTACACCGCTACTCGTTGAGGAAAAGTAGCTTTTTACTGGAAAAGCTTGTATTAAAAGCAGAGCTCTTCTCAAAGCTAAAAGCTTCTTGTTTATTTATTTATATAGCACTGTTAAAACACAACCAAGGTTGAACCAAAGTGCTTTACATACAGATTCTATAAAAAGATAAAAACAAGAACACACAGACCAATAAATTGACAACATATAAAACATCAGATCTAACCATTATAGGCTACCGACACTAAATGCACTCTCAACAACTTCTTAAAAAATGACAGCGATTTGGCAGATCTGATAGATAGCGGCAGCTCATTCCACTGTCTCGGCCCTATTACTGCAAAGGCCCGGTCGCCTTTCTGCAGGCGATTTGTTCTAGGCACTATAAGTAGTTTATTGTTCTCTAAGCGTAATGTTCTAGAAGGGTTGTGTGGGGTTAGAAGGTTTGCCAAATATGGTGGGGCCTGATTATTTAACGATTTATATACAAATAATAATATTTTATATCTAATTCTAAAATGGACCGGAAGCCAATTTAGAGACACTAGTACAAGTGTAAATGATTCGTTTTCTTTACCCTCATTAAAAGCCTCGCCGCAGCATTTTGCACCGATTGTAATCGAGACAAAGATGCGGCGTTGATGCCACAGTACAGAGAGTTACAGAAGTCCAGTCGTGTTAAAATAAAGGAATGGATTAGTCTTTCGAAATCTTTATTTGATAATAATGGTTTAGTTTTTGCTAATAAATGCAGATTATAAAAACAAGCCCGAACCACAGAATTCATTTGCTTGTCCATTTTTAGGTTATTATCAATTAAAAAACCTAAATCTCTAACAGTTGTTTTCGAGTGAGATGCCAGAGGACTTGAATCTAATATAATTTTTGAGGAGTTATTTGGGTTGTTTTCGAGTGAGATGCCAGAGGACTTGAATCTAATATAATTTTTGAGGAGTTATTTGGGTGGCCGAATACAATAACCTCTGTTTTTTCCTCATTTAGCATTAAAAAGTTTTTGGCCATCCAGTTTTTAACGTCCTTTAAACACTCTAAAAGTAGGGCTGTTCGATTCCGGACTTTTTGGAATCGATTCCTGTTTCTGGAATCGAAAAGAATCGATTCCAAGAATCGATTCCTCACTGTTATTTTTTTTAATACCAACACCGTGTCTAACATTGTTGCGTCTTACCGTGCCACACAGTGAGAAACTCTCTACACCGGGCATGACAAAGCAACCGTTGCAAATCCATTTGTCCTTCCTATATATTATTGGGAGTGCTGCTTGGTCCTAAATAGAATGAGGCATTTACTTCCATGCATGAAAATGGGTCTGGGGTGAAATAGGTGAGAAGGATATTACCCTCCCCCGGAAGAAAATTTTAAATATTCCATATTTTAAAGCATCAATCTGATGCATTTTGAGATGCATTTTTTGCCAACCTGGGGAAAGCTGGAGAAACTTCACTTCAGCCATGAGTCAAAAATATTATGGCCTCCGTAGCGTTAGCTAATAATTTTCCACCAGAGCTTTAGCTAGCTGGCTAACGTTGCGTTCTCTCCTGCTGTGTTCAACGACTTAATTCATCAAGCTGTAGCTAACGTTAGCTAAGCTTATGTCAACAGAGCTCCTGGGTAACTTAGATATAGCCTACCAGAAAATATTTGGGATGTCCCGATACCATTTTTTCTGAACCGATCCAATCCGATACCAAACATTCAGAGTATCGACTGATACCGATCCGATACCAGCGCAGTTAAATAAAAAAATACAACTTCATTATAAAGAGAAAAACAACACATAAAAAAAAATATGATCATAACCTATGACAAATTATATTCTAAACTAGATTAGTGGATAACTCAGTAAAATTTAGTCTAGAAAAACAATAATTGTATAAAATCTGGCCATTTAGTGAAAAAAACATTTAGTGGGGAACAAATAAGAGACAATAGCCTAAGTGTAGCACTAAATCTGGTAAACGTTACACATTGCTCTTTTTGTTGTAAAATACATTCATGAAAAACAAGATAAAAATCAGAAAGATCAATTATTTATATATATATATATATATATACACTCACCTAAAGGATTATTAGGAACACCTGTTCAATTTCTCATTCATGCAATTATCTAATCACCCAATCACATGGCAGTTGCTTCAATGCATTTAGGGGTGTGGTCCTGGTCAAGACAATCTCCTGAACTCCAAACTGAATGTCAGAATGGGAAAGAAAGGTGATTTAAGCAATTTTGAGCGTGGCATGGTTGTTGGTGCCAGACGGGCCGGTCTGAGTATTTCACAATCTGCTCAGTTACTGGGATTTTCACACACAACCATTTCTAGGGTTTACAAAGAATGGTGTGAAAAGGGAAAAACATCCAGTATGCGGCAGTCCTGTAGGCGAAAATGCCTTGTTGATGCTAGAGGTCAGAGGAGAATGGGCCGACTGATTCAAGCTGATAGAAGAGCAACTTTGACTGAAATAACCACTTGTTACAACCGAGGTATGCAGCAAAGCATTTGTGAAGCCACAACACGCACAACCTTGAGGCGGATGGGCTACAACAGCAGAAGACCCCACCGGGTACCACTCATCTCCACTACAAATAGGAAAAAGAGGCTACAATTTGCAAGAGCTCACCAAAATTGGACAGTTGAAGACTGAAAAAATGTTGCCTGGTCTGATGAGTCTCGATTTCTGTTGAGACATTCAGATGTTAGAGTCAGAATTTGGCGTAAACAGAATGAGAACATGGATCCATCATGCCTTGTTACCACTGTGCAATGGTGGTGTAATGGTGTGGGGGATGTTTTCTTGGCACACTTTAGGCCCCTTAGTGCCAATTGGACATCGTTTAAATGCCACGGCCTACCTGAGCATTGTTTCTGACCATGTCCATCCCTTTATGGCCACCATGTACCCATCCTATGATGGCTACTTCCAGCAGGATAATGCACCATGTCACAAAGCTCGAATCATTTCAAATTGGTTTCTTGAACATGACAATGAGTTCACTGTACTAAAATGGCCCCCACAGTCACTAGATCTCAACCCAATAGAGCATCTTTGGGATGTGGTGGAACGGGAGCTTCGTGCCCTGGATGTGCATCCCACAAATCTCCATCAACTGCAAGATGCTATCCTATCAATATGGGCCAACATTTCTAAAGAATGCTTTCAGCACCTTGTTGAATCAATGCCACGTAGAATTAAGGCAGTTCTGAAGGCGAAAGGGGGTCAAACACAGTATTAGTATGGTGTTCCTAATACATATGATAGATAGGACAGAACAGAACAAAAAAGGCTATTAATAATCTTTCATTGCGCAAAAGTATTATGATATGATTATGAAAGACTCCATACAGTGCGGCACAAAGTGCTTATGCGCATCCCGAGCGCAGAATGATGTGCTTGAAGCAACACGGAGTCACAGCGCGCAGCTCTTCCAGTCCGCATTGACAAGTTCTAAGCACAAAAGAAAGACATAGATGCATAGTGTATTATACAGTATCTATCTATGCAATCGTTTATTGAGCCTTTTCTTTTAACAGTTTTAAATTTCAGTTACTGTGCGCGTGAAGAACAATTATAGTGCTCTCCAGTGTTGTGATCTAACAGACACACGGTTGAAAGGAACATGACTAAGGTAACGTTACAGCAATATAGTCCAGCAAGAAAAAGTCATTTTATGCGAAACCATAGAGCTTTATCTACAGATCAAGTATTATAATAGTAACATTGAATCATCCTAGAGAGAGTTTCATCGTTGACTGTCGTAACCGAACGCAACGCGCTGTTTGAACGCTGAATGGAGAATGACTGACAGACGCAGCGGAGGGAAAAGTTTACGTGAACTTGAATTTAATGACTTAAATATTCATTTGATTGTTTTGTCGATTGATTTCATAAATCAGATTTATTACTTGTCCTAAACTACAACGAGTAAGATCAAACCCCGCCAAGCAACCGATTCTAAAGATTCCATTGGGTCAGTCATTGCACTGATTGCCTACACAATGCTGAAATTATCCTCTTACCCTAAACCATACTCTGTGTCACGACTGGATCCATTTATTTAGTCTGAACTTTATTTCTTTACAGGTGACGTGATTGTGTTGACAAAATAAATCGGCTACAGGCCGTGGTTTGTGTTAAAAAAAAAATCTTTAGAGGAGGAGTCGATTCCCCTTAATGGAATCGATTCCAACCTTTGGAATCGACTCTCAATTCTCAATTTCTCAATTCGCCTCGGAATCGAGGAATCGATTATTTTTGGAATCGATTCCCAGCCCTATCTAAAAGTGACTCAAATTAATTGGTAGAACGCCTGAGTGGTAGATACATTTGATAGTGATAGAGCAAAAAGTGTTGCGCTTATAATTTTGTTCAGTTTAAATAACTTTAAAGGTAAAATATATTGTTACCTTTAAATAAAATTAGTCATACCGTGAAACAGAATTTTGGTCATACCACCCACCCCTATAATCCACAGTGAAATCCCCGAATACAAACAAATAATGCACTGCTGAGACATTCACGTTGTTGTTGTTAAAAAAAAAAGTTCATGACCCCTTTAATATTGTTTAACAAGCTGTTTTATTGACTTTTCGCTGTTAAAACACAGCGATTGCATGAGATGTGATTCAGTAAGTTGTACTGTATATTTCAACATACCTTCTGATGTTCATTCATGTTTGTATATTTGAGGCTATAACTACTAGTAAAGAGGAAGAGACGCTCGATTCAAATGAGATTGAAAGACTATTTAGAAACAAAAATATTTCTCTAATTTTTTATTTTTTTATTGTTGATGTTGTCAATAATGACTACTACTCATTTCAGCCCTTATGGACAACTATCACAGACCTGGCTCGCAGTCTACGCTCTAATTCATCCCAAAGATTAATTTTCTATTGGGTTGAGGTCAGGACTCTGTGCAGGGCAGTCAAGTTCCTCCACACCAAACTTGCTCATCCATGTCTTTATGGACCTGCTTTGTGCACTGGTGCGCAGTCATGTTTGAACAGGAATATCCCCAAACTGTTTCCACAAAGTTGGGAGCATGAAATTGTCCAAAAATGTCTTGGTATGCTGAAGCTTTAAGAGTTTCTTTCACTGAAACGAAGCGGCCAAGCCCAACCCCTGAAAACAACCCCACACCATAATCCACCACCAAACTTTACATTTGGCACAATGCAGTCAGGCAAGTACCGTTCTCCTTGCAACCGCCAAACCCAGACTAGTCCATCGGATTGACAGAAAGAAAAGCGTGATTCGTCCCTCCAGAGAACACGTCTCCACTGGCGTCCAGTGGTGATGTGCTATACACCACTGCATCCGACGCTTTGCATTGCACTTGGTGATGTAAGGCTTGGATGCCCAGAATGTTGACGACTTCTGCGCACTGTGCGCCTCAGCATGCGCTGATCCCATTCTGTGATGGCTGAGTTGCTGTTCCCAATTACTTCCACTTTGTTTTAATGCCATTAACAGTTGCCGTGGAATATTTAGTAGTGAGGGAATTTCATGAATGAACTTATTGCACAGGTGGAAACCTCATACCACGCTTGAATTCACTGAGCTCCTGAGAGTGACCCATTCTTTCACAAATGTTTGTAGAAGCAGTCTGCATGCCTAGGTGCTTGATTTTATACAACTGTGGCCATGGAAGTGATTGGAACACCTGAATTCAATGATTTGGGACATTGTGCCAATACTTTTGCCAATATAGGGAATAACATTCAAACAAAGCTGACCTAAATATTTGACAATGTAATTTTCATGACTTGTAACGTATAAAATCATTATATGCACATGCTTTGTGATAATTTGGTCACTGAAATGAATTATATTATTTCCGGGGGAAAAAATCATGACCAGAAATCAGGCCATGGCTACTACACATTTTCCAAGAGTGTGATGTCAAAGTGCCCTACTACTTCTGAACCAGATATCCCCACAGGGCCTATGGTCCTGTTGTTCGTTTTAGGATTATTATTATGCTTTTTGAGGCTCTTAACATGCTTTAAAACACGCTAAATCTCTTAACATGCTTTAAAACACGCTTTTCATGTCATAATCGTTTACCATTGCTGCATCACACATAGCTGTATGGATTTGTATTCTTACATGTATTGTTCTCATCGACACACAACTTCCACACTGACAATTATTAGCTCAGACCAACAATAAGTGTTTGAGGCTTTGTATATTTGGGTGTTCTGATGCTCTTAACATGTTTAAAATTTCATGAAATTCTGCACACACACCAGAGTTGTCAGCCATTGGTTGTAGGAAACAGCTAAGACATGGATGTAGAGCAGGGGCGTTAACTTCAGACCTGGAGGGTCACTGTCCTGCTAAGTTTAATTCTGTGGTGTTCTAGGTATCAATACGAAGCCAGGCCACAGCAGGTGAACGGGTTACATGTCTCCTTTATTATTCACTCACACAACTCGTGCTCATCCTTCAACTATTTCTACGCTGCTTCTATTTGTATCTCCCTCTTAATACTTACTTCCCACTAGTGGTCTCAGTAAGTATTGCACTGAATAACAGGACACCACAAATTCCAACCCTAATGAAATACACCTACCTGTGTGTTCAAGAAACCATGAAGACTTTGGTTAGATTGTTCAGTTGTGTTTGATTAGTTTGAATCTCACATATCTTTCAATTTACCCACTTAAATGCATCTGCCCACCGCGTGACGATGGTGCCGTAGTGCTTGATTATCACTTTTTTATAGCTATATTGATGTTTTTTATGCTTTAAAATGTTTTGATCCCTGTTGCTTTGTGCCATTAAACTGGGGTTAACATGTATTTGTCTCTCTAGATCTGATGATGCTAAAAGAGGAGATTCAAGATCTGAATGATACAGTAGAGAAAGATCAGTTTGAGAAACATTATTTCACAACTGGAGAAAAATCATTAAGTTTCTCACAGACTGAAAAGACTTCACCAAAAAGTGCTCAAAAGACAGCAAATAGAAGTTATTTCACCTGCCAACAGTGTGGAAGGAGTTTCACTCAAAAAGGAAATCTTAAAACTCACATGAGAATGCACACGGGAGAGAAGCCATACACATGTCAACATTGTGGAAAGAGTTTCACACATCAAGGAACCCTTTATACCCACATTAAAGTTCACACTGGAGAGAGCCCTTACACCTGCAAACTGTGTGGGAAAACCTTGAATCGAAAAGGAAATCTTAACACTCACATGAGAATTCACACTGGAGAGAAGCCATACACATGTCAACATTGTGGAAAGAGTTTCACACATCAAGGAACCCTTTATACCCACATTAAAGTTCACACTGGAGAGAGCCCTTACACCTGCAAACTGTGTGGGAAAACCTTGAATCGAAAAGGAAATCTTAACTCTCACATGAGAATTCACACTGGAGAGAAGCCATACACATGTCAACAGTGTGGAAAGAGTTTCACACATCAAGGAACCCTTTATACCCACATTAAAGTTCACACTGGAGAGAGCCTTTACACCTGCAAACTGTGTGGAAAAACCTTGAGTCGAAAAGGAAATCTTAACACTCACATGAGAGTTCACACAGGAGAAAAACCTTTCACGTGTGATCAGTGTGGAAAATGTTTCACACGTAAAGAGAGCCTTAATAACCACGTGAGGGTTCATGTAAAAGAGAGCTGTTGTATATGCCGTAAGTGTGGAAGGAGTTTCACAGACAAGAAACAGCTGAAGAGGCACGTAAAAACTCACACCGGAGAGAAGCCTTACATGTGCCATTACTGTGGAATGAGCTGCGCAAACAATACAAACCTTGAAGTCCATGTGAGAGTTCACACTGGAGAGAAGCCTTACAGCTGCCAACAGTGTGGAAAAAGTTTCAATCGAAAAGAAAGTCTTAAGACTCACATGAGAGTTCACACTGGAGAGAAGCCTTTCACCTGCAAACTGTGTGGAAAGAGTTTTACACATAAAGGAACCCGTTATAGCCACATGAAAGTTCACACTGGAGGGAAGCGTTTCACCTATCTTTAGTGTAAGAAGAGATTCAGCATTAAATAGATCTGAAAAGTCATTTGCAGACTAGTTAAAGAAAATGCAGTGTTCGGAGTGGAGCGATTTCAAAAAGAAAAGCTTGTAAAAGCATTAAATTCACTTTCAACAACTTTTAAGTCCATTTAGGCCTGGTATCACAGACAGAGCTTAGATTAAGCCAGGATTAGGCTTTAGTTCAATCAGGGCATTCAAGTAGCTTTTATAAACCTGCCTTAGCTTTTATAGAACCATTGACTTAAAATTGGTCCAGTTCCAAATGAGAGCATGCTCTCTCGGCAGGAACCATCTTGTAGCACATCTTCGTCTTTGCAAAATCCAAATTACAACATAGTATAGATCAGGGATGGGCAACTACGGTCCTCGAGGGCCACTGTGCTGCAGAGTTTAGCTCCAACCCTAATTAAACACACCTGAACAAGTTAATCAATGTTTTCAGGATTACTAAAAAATAATTTTTGTCAGGGCTGGAGCTAAACTCTGCAGGACAGTGGCCCTCGAGGACCGGAGTTGCCCATCCCTGGTATAGATGACTGTGGCAAGCAGGACGAGGCTGAGGGCCGTGAGAGAACGGCGCAAGGCCGGTGGCGTGATTACCAACGTCGTATCTCTCACGAAGGAGCTACAAAAGCATAAAATGAAGAGAACGATGACAGTGAATGACGAGAGAGGACCAAGCCTGGACTTTTGTTATGTTTTGTTTATGTGTGTGCGGCAGTCGTCTGTGAAGGGCTACCGTTTTTACTTTCGTTTTGTGTTTTTTATTATTATTAAATTGTTTAAATGTTCGCTGGTTCCCGCCACCTCCTTCCCATAACAACATACTTTGTTACAATGACATTGTATCATAATATGCTCATAAGTTTCTTCATATTGCGTTAGTAGCTGATAACACCAAATCACTACAAATAAAAATTGCACTACGCATGATTAGCCTGTTTTAGCACTTCCTGCTTTTCCCTGTTTGAGAATTTCTGTCCAACGAATGGATGGCTTTAGCACATGTGTGGGTGTTTATAAATTTTGGTTCGCTTGCAAAAAGGGCAGTGTAAAAGCGAACCACACCAAAAAAAAAAAAAATCAACATTGTATTTGGTCTGGACGAAAGCAAGTGAACTAGTGGACTTTACTGGTGTGAACTTTGACTTTCCCTAAGATATGTCAATGCTAGTTGCTTTCAGTTAAAACAGCTTTAAAGCTACACTGTGTGATTTTTACCCCCATCTAGCGGTGAAAAGGTATATGATCATCCAGTGAATATTCGTTTCTGTTCCTCTCAATTCCGATTTCGTTTTAACTCCTACGGTTGCCAATGTAGTCCAAGATTAACATGGCTTCCAGTTCGACCTCGTCCATGAGTGTTCCTTCAAGTGATGAGGTTATTTTAGAAAACTATAATAATTTGCAGTAATTTAATTTGTCAGGTAACTTATAGGTTATGACATCTATGTAAAATGAATAATAGTTTTGTTTTCGTTATTTTTTTTACCATTTCATTGCTAACAGACGAATCCAAGCTAATCTTAGTAAATAAGAGTGAATAAGAGTGGTCCTCCATCAGCAACAGATTTTCAAAAAGGCTTTCAGGTTTTTATATATCAGTCTCAAGCAATCCCCCTCTTGACATTCGACACGGTGCCATCGAGTGTTAAAACGTGAAAGGCGAAGCTTGAATTAACGGGTATGTCCCTCTTTGGCTAATGTACTTTCAAGATGGAGGGGCAACATGGCGACCGACATTAGAACCCCTTACCCGTATGTATTTTCAATGGCATATTATACACTCACGAGAATACTTTATTACATGAACGAAGTAAATATACATTAATGAGCACATATATTTTTGAAAGAACTAAGTGTTTTTAGCTAAGAATAAACTAAAAAAGTTACACAGTGTAGCTTTAACATGCATTTTAGTCAGGGATAGGCTAAAGTTTTGTCTGTGAAACGGGGAAGAAGTCTTAAAAATCATAAATAGGAGGGGAAAGTCTTAACTGTTTGCAAGGATTTCTAATTTTTGCAAAGATTTCTAATTTTTTAAGCACAAACAGGAGACGCTTGGAAAAGGCAAACATGATTTTGGCTGGAGTTTGTGATGGTTACTGATTTGCATAACAGAGCTGCTAGAGTGATTCGGGTGTGTTTAGTTGGACAAGAAGTAATAGGGGAAATGTAAATTTACCAGCAAGTGGCTTGAAAATACTAAATTCTCGGGCTGGTTAGAACCAGTACCAGTAAATTATTTGAATTACTTTATTTTGTATTGAATGCTATTTATTCCATATCTAAATCTAGATTATATGAAACATTATTATTCTAATGATAAGACAACTGACATACTTTAGTGCAGGGGTCACCAACCCTGCTCCTGGAGAGCTACTGTCCTGCAGATTTTAGCTCCAACCCCAATCAAACACACCTGGACCAGCTAATCAAGCTGTTCAGGGTTACTTGATAATTACATGCGTGTGTGTTGGAACAGGGTTGGAACTGAAGTCTGCAGGACAGTAGCTCTCCAGGAGCAGGGTTGGTGATCCCTGCTTTAGTGTATAAGAACATAGTTAGTCTCTGGACAGTGTTGAGTGAGAAAAAAAAATCACAGGACAGGTTAATTACTTTTGGAGACTGGCTCCATTTATCTTCAAAATAAAATAAATAAATTATTTTCTAAGGGTGCTGCGATTGATCGATCGCCGATAATATTCTGCCAGTAATTGCTTTGGGATGTTTGATCGGCGGTCTCTATAAAGGCCGATCCAGAAAAGCGATCAGTTGACGGAAAACTCGCGAGACAATTTTTAACGGCTTCACCGGTATGGCAATTCTACAAGGTGTGTGAAAAAGACAATTCATCAGCAATCTGCAATGTGTGTACCATGCCGCTGCCCACTTGTCAAACTGTGCAGCCTCCCTGCTCAACCCGTAAATAAATGCATCAATCCACAAATTTTGAGTTTTGAGGTTACGGGTTCTAATCCGCACTCGTATAGTTTTTTTCTCTCTCTCATCAAAACTGAATATGTTCATCAGTGGTTACAGTCTATATCAAGCAGGGACACGTTTGTGAGCATTTTATTTTGTGATTTCACCGGAATAAATAGAGTCTCCGCAACGGCGCGCGCCACAAGAGAACACTGTATCCATGACTCTGATAGCAGCAGCAACGTGCGCTCAGCTTGATTTAAAAAACAACACATTTTAGCGCTAGATCTCTTATTTAATAGCGAACTAAATGAATGCTCAGCTAGTTAACTGGAGATGTTTATTTGTATTAGGTACATCCGTGCCTCAATGTTACAAAAAGTGGTGGGGGACAATATCGATCCTGAGAAAAAGTGGTGGGACGTGACTTCACTGGATCTAAACAAATCAATCTAACCATATGTGACCAGTAGTGGTGGCTTTCTTAATCAATTTAAAATAATTTTTGCAAGGGTTCTTTTTTTTTTTTTTTACCCAAAAATGATGCTTAGTAAGCTTTGGGAGAGATATGAATCTAATAATCTCTATCCCCACTCTCTCTTTCTCTACCTCACTCTCCCTCTCTCTTCCTCTTAAAATGCCCACAAAAATCTGAGTGAGCATCCCAGAAAAAAGCAAAGTTATAGATAGATACAGATATGGAAGTTGTTAGTTATTTGTATTTTTTGTTGCTGTGCACTTTACTACTTGTGGTACTTTAAGTGTATTATACAAACTGATGGCTGACTGACTCAAAACAATATTTTGGCTATAGCCTTTTTTGTTGCAGTTTTTAGTTTAAAGTAGTCTAAAGCTAAATTTAAAGACTCAGATGTTCTGTCTTTTATATTTTATTTTTATTTTATTTTATATTCTACAGGAAAGTTGTATTTGTCAAGCCCTAAACTATTCCCAATAACCAAGCACAGGCTGCCAAGTTAAGTTAATATGCTGGACATGTTGCTTGCAAATAAATACAAAGGTGTCAATTCATGATAATTGTCTTCTCTTAATTGTAATACTTAATGTACATTGTTTTTAAATATGGTTTAATAAATAATGCTACATGATAAATAGAAGGCTTCAAATAGACCCTGTTATCGGTGATCGGTATCGGGTGATACAGCTTCCAGTAATCGGGGATTGGTGATCGGCCCCAAAATTCCTGATCGGATCGTATTTCGGTCTCCCAAATACTTCCACTTCTGCCGACACGTTTTCGTCTTTGCCCAAGCTCTGGCCAATTTCCATCCACGAATTGTTACACATCTGGCTGTCTTTATACTTTTTTTAAAGACGGATTATAGTGTTGCGGGTAGCGACAGACTTCTTCACACAGTCTCTCTTCAAATTCGACGTCCATGTTGTTTTTCCAGTGCATGCACAGTTGGTGCTTTTGCAGCCTAGTGACCACGCGAAATGGGAGGCATGCGGATGTCTACTAGAGATGCGCGGATGGGCTATTATTTCATCCGCAACCGCATCACAAAACTCATCATCCGTCCGCCATCCATCCGCACCAACCTTTTTGACCAATTTTCAAAACCGCACCCGTCCGCCATCCGCTGATTGGGCGATACAAGGCGCTGCTGATGACAGCCGCGAGACTAGAAAGCTCTCAGAATATCAGCAGTGAACTCCGTCTCCGATCCGCGCGCAGGTACAAAAATAAATAAATAGCCTAAATTAAACGCACTTCGGCAAACCTGACCTTATTTGATAGGCTACTGTACAATATTTTCATTGTAGCCTAATAGAAAACGCATTTTGGCACATAATTTCAACATGCTGCTATTGTATGGGGCGCCGTTTGTAAAGTGGCTCACGCTGAAAATAACAGCAACACTGGCAACACTTTTCTGACCTTCTATTTCCTTTGTTTTTAATTCTCCTTTTTTGAGTTTGTCACGTACCTCCTTCGCCGGCGTTGCCATCTCTGATAATAACAAGCAGTCTCTGCATAGACTCGACTTTTTTGAAAATTTGACTATTTCAAAGTGTGCTCGACTTTTTTTTTTTTTTTTGGATGTAGGTATAGTCAGATAACAATATTTAACAATGTATACATATATTTTTCATTAGATTGGTTCAACCGCCCGCCACCCGCCCGAATTTAATTAAAATATTATTTTTCAGTCACGTCATCCGCCCAATCCGCGGTTTATCCGCGGAGTCCGCGGCTGGAACCGCCAACCGCGCATCTCTAATGTCCACACAGAGCCTCCGCGTACATCCTCCGATTTTTACACCACGCGGACATGGAAAGTATAACACTAGCTTTAGAGGTCCCCAGATAGTCAAAAAAGGATCCCAAATTCAGTAGAAAAGAAGATTTCCGAAAACGGGCCGGGGATTTCCACGGGTCAAACGGCATGCAGCTTGTCTTTTGAAATATATTATATGTGGCCACACCATGCATAATTTACAAATCGTGTAGTTTCACAATGTCAAAACGAGGTGAAAGCACTAGATTTTAGACCAGGGAAATGTGCCGAAAGCGGAATGAAACAGCACTACTCGTTTGAACCGCGCAGCACAGAACATTTATGTCTGCCGTAAAGACAGCACAGAGTGAGCTCTGGACAAATGCGTTTACTTGTTGACCGGTATCAGTCACGCGACCACTAAACACTGAAGTGATATCCAGTGGGAAATGTTCGAGTTCGGGGCAGAGGTCTCCGATAACAACCACAAAAGTCTTGGTAATTCAAACTAGATTAAAGACAGTTACAGCAGCGCTGACTTAACAACACTGACACGGAAATCAGGAGAAACACTGAGCCACAACGATCCAGTTAGAATACTTTTCATCCCACAATTCACCAACATTTACCATGGATTTACTGTGTTAACACTAACTGTAACCGTGGTACTGTGACAGAAATGTGGGACATTAATATCAAATTTTATTATATTATTAATGTAGACATATTAAATGTATTAAATGAGTAATGAAATTAAAAAAAAAAGTTGTCATGTGCTAACAGTTTTCTGCATTAGTATCTATATTAAATGTTTATAGAAATGACTAAATAACATAAATCCATTCTAGATACCATCCCATAAACAGCTGAGAAAAAAAAACGCATGTTTAACAGTACAGCATAGAGCTTATGTTCCTTTTTAACCAGCAGAGCACTTCCAATTCTCCGAACTTACACAGCTATTCACCAGCAATTGCTTAGTAAGAGTTTGTTACATGTGAGCCTGTTCTGTTGTATTAATTTACTGTGCTATTCATTTCAGCAATGTCAAGTATTATGTGTTCATTAAGAGGGTGACATAATAACTGGAAGAAACAAGCAGGGATGTTTTGAGCATCGACCTCAACTAGGATCTGATTGCACATGTGCTTGTCACTTGGTGCCAATTACTGGCTTGTCACCTGCTGCCTTTTATTATAACACCTCATACCTCTCTACAAACCAAACATCTACATGGCGATCTGAGAGGACCATGTTGCCGTGTTCCTCTGTGTTTGGAAGACATACCTACCTTTCTCCGCCGTCCAACCTACGCTAATCCCCTGAGGAAACGCAGAAATTGCAGAAGATGTGGAAAGCGTGGAGGAATAGCCCTCAAACCAAAGGCCCACCTGGTGCATCTTTTGTTTGTCGGCTTTCTCTCTCCACTGCCCTGGTCGGAGGTCGTTTCATCTACTGGCGTTCCCTGGAGGAGCCGCATCACTGGATTCGACCGGTCACTCCAGACTACTGCTATTTCGACGCTGGAATTTCGCCAAGACTGCGCCGCAGAGGTGCCAGTTTTCTCGCGACTCACAGGAGACTTATGATACAGTACAGGCCAGGATGGCGCTGATCAATGTTCGCTCACTGGTGAATAAGACTTTTCTACTAAATTACTTTATTATGTCAGCTGGTTTAGATGTTTATTTGTGACTGAGACCTAGCTGAAACCAGGTGATCTGACGCCATTTTCTGAACTTCTGCCTCATGACTATGCGTTCATAAACATACATAGGCAAATGAGACGAGGCGGAGGTGAGCTCTTTTTTTTTTTTTTTTAATAAACTTTTATGCCGGACTCTACCCACAAATGCTTTCCACAGCTTTGAACTGCAATATGATTATATTATATCAGTTTAATTCCTCTGCTCTGCTGGTGGTGGCTTTGATCTACCGTCCTCCTAAACCTAAGGATTTTATTGAGGAATTTGCAGTCCTTCTAATGGTGCGTTCACACCGGATGCGAATAGCGCGTCAGGCGCGAGTGATTTCAATGTTAAGTCACCGCATTTGCGGCATTTGCACAGAACCACAGTCCCAGATGGCAGTCACTACCTGAGCGACGATCTGGCACACTGTGGAGACACCAACCCGGTAGCTGGACGCTATCGTCCTGAATGAGTCCCCAGTGGCAAGAAACCTAGAAAAGATTGTTATAAATATTATTACAAGTACACTTGTAGTTACATATTAAACTATACAATCAACAGGTATATTATTAAAGTGTAAATTGCAGGTTAACCACCACAATCAACTAATGTGTTAATTAAAGTGCTCAATATATATATATTTAAAAATTTCTGTCTTAAAATGCGTTAAAATAACATTTATTGGGGTTTCTTCAAAGGTAGCATGTTTTTTACCGTAACTGGGTGATGACGTCATAACAGGGAGTAGCAACCCGTACTCTGCTAGATTCCTACTGTTTGCGGTTTGACTATGGAGAGCGACTGGGAGACTGAAGAGGTGGGAAACCATCAAATTCTTGATGGACCACAGCCCTACAATTTTGAACCAGTCAGGCGTGAGAGAGGGGAGGAAATTGTCAGAAATCATGGCCCTCAAAGAGTTATTAATGCTTGGTGTGAGGAAAATTAGTGGAGGGTTGGCCAGGTTTCCTGGTGAGTAGCTAGAGCTAGCCTAGGTTAGCCTGGTGCTAGCTCGGATAACATTAGGAAACAAGCTAAAGTCTTTTCAAAATCTTGCCGTCATGTAGAATAGCAAGAAGGGACAACAACTGAAGACATTATTTACTTACATGGTGTTAGTGGTCCTAATCAGAGCTGTAGAGATGCACACACTGCACAGGCACAATGGCGCTTTTGCTGGCATCTGCAGACAGAACGCGATATTGCCTGTGCTAAAACGCAACTAATTAACAATGCTCATTGTCAGAAAGAAAAAAATAGATCGATGTCCCTATCGCTGTGTTTGACAGGTGTTTGTGTGGGCTATGCCACCCAATGGAATCAGCAGTGGAGAGTATGTGCTGTCGTGAGGTGAACGCGTTTTGGAGTTTAGTGGAGCAGCTCGACCCGCGACCGGCAAATCTGACGTGCCTTACGAGAAGTCGAACCCGACGTTTAAACCCCATACTGAACCGGCGCATGTCTCCAGGGTCATAGTCGTCGGCAGTAAAGTGTTCGCCGCATATGACAGCTGACTTTGTCACAGAGGCACCAGTAAAATCAGCTCGCTTCGTAGCCACAAACTTCACCCAGGCACGAATCAGCCGTTTGTCCTTGGGAAACTTGTGGAGCCTCTCTCCCGTATTAGAAGTATTTGTACATCCCGCACAAACACAATAGTTCACCATTTTTGTTACTTGCCGTTAGACTAACGGTAACTCTAGGCTTAGAGTCCCTGTTATGACGTCACGCCCAGCCTAGCGGAAGGGAGGGGGCGTGCTTAAAACCACTGTAAAACGTACCAACTTTTCATATTATATTCGGCATTTTGGTATAAAAAACATAAAAAACAATGGTGGGCGGTTCTTATCTTTATGTTTAATAAGCACATTGCATTATCTTCGTGAAAAATTTAACCTGCAATTTACACTTTAAATGGTTTATAGTATATAAAAATAGCAATAATCAACCACTACATATAGACAATAATCAAGCACTACATATAGCTTACAGATAGAGATATTTAATTTCTAGGTTAATGCCTAGGTTATAGCAGGTTATAGCGCCAACAGTGGTATCCGTACCACAGTTTAAAAAAAAAAAACATTGATAGCATAAGTTAGCATTTTGAATATACTGTATTTAAAATATCATATACATTTACTAACCGAAGACAGATGGACAGGCGCTCCGCAGCCGGGATAGAGCGCCTGTAGTTGGTGTCCTGGAGGGTGATCCTCGCTCCGATGCGGGACAGCAGGTCATCAAACTGGGCGCGGGACAGGCGGAAGTACCGCTGAAAGCGGCCGTCATCCAGGCGCAGCTCCTGGATGGATCACTAGCTCTCAATGTAATTTTAAAATGTATAATAAAAGGCATAGTCAGAGGTAAGATCAGTGTGTTTTATTTTATTAAAGGCATTCATACATTATCAGATTTAAAACAATGTGTATCGTTAAAACACATACATACATTTTAAAAATGTTAAAAGCATGAGTTGCAAACATGTTCTAGAATTAAAACATGTATTAAAATTATATCATGCAAATAGTTTTATTTTCTAACATACTTTTACAATTACCTAGTGTTTACAGGTATTAAAAACGTTGTATAAAGTTAAAATACACATCTTTAGCATTCATACATTTGTAAAATGTTCAGAACGTTAAAACATCAATGAAAAAGTTTAAATTGCATTTTGTAGCAGGGCATTCAGTTACTTTTGAAAGGACAATAATAAAGTGTTTCATTAGACTAACTTTTCCAGCTATAAAAAAAAATCTAGCATTTCCTCACGTTTTACCACTGATTTTTAGTGACAGTCGATATGCATAGGCCACTGGCGATGACAGTTCCCCCCTCTCCTCCCCGCTGCCGTGCCACTCCCACTCCCTCCCTTCCTCTCACAGCCATCCGCGAACACCACATTTAAGTTGCATTTTTCAAAGATTGTGAGCTAGACTTGAGCTGAAAGAGTTCATGACCATGGTCATGTTCATGACTCTTTAATAAATGGTTCAATAACAAATAAATTTTTCAACAGTCACTTGTCACCACTTAGTGGCGAAACAATGTAATCGATAAATGCGCTATTTATTTAAAAATCGATTTTAGAATCATCAAAAAAAAAAAAAAATGTGAAAGCTAGGCGAAACGATTTTTTTTTCTCCCAGCCCTAATGAGCACCAGTCCTAACACTAGTGCGTCAAATACATTTCATGCAAATGTAGGTCGCGACCTGCTTACCTAACTCACAACCTCTCCCGCCAGTCCTCACAGTGTTGGACGATGACTGACACGAAGAGTTCATGAGGGCAACGATAACAAACATTTAGCATTGCACATCAAGCATGTATCAAGGGCACAAACACAAACAAGCATGGGCACAAACAAACAAGAGCTGATCCAACTCCCAGATCATAAAAGCAGTGAACCCCCAGACATCGATCAGACTCTCAGACTGGTCTCTCGAACGAGAAAACCGTCATCACAGAGCGTGCATGCTCTTTCCCACCCCAGAGTCTATCTTGACTGTCGCCATGGAAGTTAAAGCAACACCAAGTGACTTTTCCTCTGCGGACGCCCTGCAGGTTGGAAGCGGAATTGTCCATTACCGCTGTCGTAAATAATTTAGCCTACAGCAGCCTACTGTCGCACGCGCACGCACATGCACATGCTCTCTGTTTATCCAGCACCGGCTTTGAAATCAACAATGGCCACAGACAAGGTAGAGTATGATGCATGATTTTATGAAAGTATGATGTATTGCGACATCCCAAACGAGCAATTGTAGCCATTGTAACGCTTGCCGTAAAGCAAGTCAAATTAGTAGTTTTCTTATGTCTCATTAGAACTACAGAAACGCGACCCGATCTGGCAATCTTACATAGCGTGGATATATCAGATAAAGGACCGCAAAGCTGTGGCATAAGTGCATTTCACCATTTCACAACTTGATGAACCACTGAAACGATTTTTTAAACATTATTTTAAGGTAAAAAATCTTACTTAGTGTTGCTTTAAAGCCATTCATAAACTGCACGGTGACAGACGTCAGCAGATTGACAGGTGGAGCCTCCAATCGAGTTTCACATCTGAAACAGACAAAGACTGCATTCCAGTCCACTTTTAGACACGCACTTGCGAACTTCCCGGAGCACTTCCCCTCGGGGGAATCCCTGCCGCCATTTTGAAGTGCGTTCCACTTCATGAATTGGACGAGGGAAGTTTATATGGACAGACCCT
Organism: Rhinichthys osculus; assembly: GCA_029959095.1. Classification (NCBI taxonomy): domain Eukaryota; kingdom Metazoa; phylum Chordata; class Actinopteri; order Cypriniformes; family Leuciscidae; genus Rhinichthys; species Rhinichthys osculus. The sequence goes on along the minus strand of JARWKJ010000013.1, from coordinate 7,085,832 downwards.
CGTTCCCCCAATTTTGACATAGGGAGCGAGTCTACTTCATATGTACACTTCAGGCAGCTCCATATACCACAATGCAACACGATTGTGACGTCAACGCATATTGTGTTTAATTTACCCCACCACAAACAACTCTATGATATATTAATTATTTTTAAATAAAAAAATAAACAACTCAAACACGCCTATATACATGTAGAATGCTGCATTAAACAATTTCGTGAGGGAAAAAATAAATAATAAATCAACCCCATAGTGGATTCTAAGTGATCAAGGGCTTAGCACGTTCCAATTCAGCCTATTGCAAAGGTTTCGCCAGTAGTGGGCACTTATGCAAGGTAAGCAATGACGCACATCTGAGAGAAGGAGACGGAGGGAAATTAGCGATTGAAGGGCATGACAATTTTGGACTGGAACGCAGCCAACGTACACAGACACACACGCATATGAAGCAACATACGCAAGAAACAAAATTACGTAGCATGCCGTACGTAACACTTCCTTACAAACATATGTGACTCCAAACATTATTTGCAGCTACTTTTTTTTAATAAATACAACTCAAATGAACTCAATTAAATCTCCATTTTACAAAATATTTAACCCTTTTCCAAATCGTAATCAATGAACAACTTGTGGAATTTACAATTTAACAACTACATATGCCTTTTCACTTTTTTCCCTGCTTTCCAATGCTGATTTTACATTTCTGTCACTTTTTCAATGCTTTGCACGCACTGATATTTCCTGCTCTTGTTCATCACCTACTTCTACAGATCTTGACTTCTTCTGATACAATCACTCATGTTTCCCTAAGCGTCCTCTCCTTTTCAGTCACACTATCCAGTGTACTTAACTCTCAACCACTTTCACATCCAAAACAACTCCTTCAACACAAAAAAGGAGACATCATCTGCCACTTCTGTTGACTCCTGTAAACTACAGCAACTACCAGTCTGCACTGAACCTGTTCTCCTTGGTACAATCAGAACAAAAACTGCTGCCGTCACACAGTTACCTCTGCATTTCAATTGTATTCGCTCTTTCAGAAGCAGCTTTCTGACCAAAACATCTGTTTCAAAGAAACTTTCAATAGTTGGCGCAGCACAAAGTCATCAATGACAAAATCTGTCATTTTGCCTTTAGTATCTCCCACAGTCACTTTTGATCGCAAAACTGCTGCAACTGAAGCGGTTTTGCAATACGCCCCATTCTGCTGGCATCTTGTATGTACTGTTGCAATGTTGACATTTGGCACTACATGCTGCTTCGGACACAAGTAGTCCACTTTTACCTCTGCTGTGACAAGCTGCCCTTCAAATACCTTGTAGTTGTCAACAACTCCAGGAACCTCAAAATCAACATCTCCTGACATGATTCATTTTGACTGTGCTGTTGTTGATATACACGTTTCCCCACTGAACTGATACACAGAAACATTTGTAATGGCATATCACTTTCCATTGGGCAACATTTCACCTCCCCATACACACAAAGAGATGCTGTGCGTTTTGTCTGCGACATCACACGATCTTCTCTTCATCCTCAGATGTGATCTTGTAAAGCTCTCCCGATCTTCAGTCGATTGCAAAATCTTCACTGTCACATTAACCTAAAAATTCCACAACAAACAAAGAACCCCCTTCATTCCATATGACACCAACAAACACATTTACATACTTACACACTAAATTCCTACAACTATACTACCAAGCAAAGGAAAAAGACCATAACTTACTTTTTGGTGACAAATGAATCAATGATATTTTTAGGACATTGGAAGACCTCTTTTTAATTTTAATTTTTTTTACTTTTTCTCAGATAAACATTACACTTCATTTAGATGTACATCAGGTAACTATATATTGAATATCTTCATACCAAACACATACGCACACAACATACAAATATATGCCCATACATACACAATACAGTCGTGTTTGCCGTACATCTACTCTTAAGAAATTAAAACTTTTTTTTTCAACAACACAACAAATAAAGATTTAAGGAGATGAAAGACCTCCTTCATCATGTGCATAAGTATCTTGAGTCAATTCATTGCTTTTTGCAGAAAATAATGGGCAGTTTTAACCATAACTACCAAAAGCCCAGTGTCCTGTTGCACCAACCTAACTGAACAATCTGAGTTTCAGAGTATCACACAGAACACGGAGAGCGTCAGTTTGATTCACTTCTCGTGAAAGAGACGGCACAATTCACTTCTCTTCTGAAGATTAAGAGATCGTTAACTACTTACTCGATCAAACCCTGGAGTCCCGTCGGGTCCTCTGCACACCTAAAGAGAATAAAGAAGATCAGCTAGCATAGATGAAAATATCCTTCAAGTGATGGCATGGCAAAGGATGCTTGTGTAACCCAGGTCACTAAAGAGTTCAAATAGAAACTTTGTGATTGTAGAGAAAAAAAATGCATATGTAGTAAAATAATTGTATCTATATTACTCAAAATGTAATACATATAATAATATAAATGAATATAAAAATTCTTTTATTTTTTGCAAGTGGGAACTAGTCAGAGCAACCTGATGAGATCGCTGATTGGTTGAAACTCAAAGTTTGTCTCGCCCCCAGAGATCGTCGGGGAGAAGTTACGAGAAAGCGAGTGTTTGCTGTACAGAGATCTGATAAGAGATAAAAGATCTTTAAAGTGAGTGTGAATCCTTGAAAATAGATTGTGAACACAAGATGAGAAGCAACAACGATTTATTGAAGAAATTTAATTCCAGCCACTAAACTTGGCATCTCTGAACCCGACCGATTCCCAGGATGATTTTCAGTTGGAGCCTGCATGAACGGGGTCCAACCATAGACTGTGAAAAAAGATGGACGACGCTCCTTCACTTTCTTCCATTGGTAAAAAGTGAAGCTGCCAAAGTCCTAATACTGCGCTGACATCAACTGATTTGGGTAGTAGTGAAGATTAAGTGGATGTAGGTGTGAAATAAACATTTATGGACATGTAGAAATTAAAGTTGAAACTCCAATCTCTTCCCAAAAAAGTCTGTTGGTGCCTCAGTGACTACTTTGTGTAGAAAAGCTGTCAATCACAGCTGTCAATCATGACATCACATTCCCGTTTTTCTAGCGTCAAATAACTAACTAAGATTCAAGGTTAGTCCCGCCCCTAGAGATCTTACAAATCATAGAATCATAGCATTCGTTTGTTATGATTTTTTAGCCGCACACAGTCATCGCCACGGACAGTAGCGGTTTTAGGCACGGGCGAACCGGGCAGTCGCTTTCACATGGGGGGCGGCACGAGCAGTTAAAAAAAAATTCTCTGCGCCACGAAGCGGTTTTCTATTATCTATCATTTCACTGTGTGGGGAATTGGCAAATTGGCGCCCCTGCTTGCTGAGAAGGTGCCGTGTGTGACGCCGGTTTCACACTGCACGCGTTAGCAGCGCATAATTTCTTCGGCGCCCATGTTAACAGATTAGAGCATTCACACACCGCACACAGAGGCGGCGCGGCTGCGCGTAGCAGGAGCACTGTATAGAGCAATACTCTAATGGAATTAGTGGGCTAAAGTCAGTCACACCACCTCGACTTCCAAAATAACGCACATTTCATTCATAATATTATAAATACAGGCCTATAGTTCCTGTAAATTTTTGTTTTTCTGAATTGTGTGAAATGGCTAATAAAAATAAGTAATACAAAACGATTATGTGGGTCACCTCACCAAGGTGAATTGGTTTAGTCTTGACTTCTGGCCGTGACTCGTTACGTGAGTGACAGTGTTGGCTGTGGGGGATGGGAAATCTGTTGATTGTCGAGTGCCAAATAAACAGAGATGGACAGGAAAAGGTCAAAGCCATTAGGTGCACAATTTAGAAAAAAAAAAGAAAAGAAGAAGAGGAGAAATGAGCAAAAGATAAAGGTATGCAACTATGTTCTCTCTGTGGTATGATTACGGTATCCATGTTGTCATGAATGAAGGGCTAATGTTAATTGTGGGTAACTCGTCTCTTACGTTTCTTAGCCTTTTTGCTATGATGCTTGTTATGCTTATGCAACAATAATTAGGTTTTAAGTCAACAAACACGAGATCTAATTTCACCATAATATTGTGCTTTGCAACAAAACTGTTACAAGTTCCGTTATTATTTATTTCCATCAGTTGGGTTAACGTTAGGCCCTGTAATTAGCCAATGGAGTTTTCAAATCTGTAGGTAGTTTCAAGTCATGTATACTTTTCTTGACCTCAACTACAGTGGTACAATGACATTTTAATGACAAATTCAATTTGTACCTCTGTAGTTGAGGTCAAGAAAAATATTCATGACAGTTATAATGGCCTCATGATGACAGCCAATGTTCTGTTCTTAGTGCAATAGTGTAATAATTAGATTCTCTTAAGTGTGTTTTCACATTTGTGTGATAAAGTATTTGTGCTATAGAATATTTATTCTATATTTTATTTGTATATTATTCTTAATGTTTTATATTATTGTTGCTCTCTGCTCTTGTAAAATTTTTTATATATCAGGGGCCGTATTCACAAAGAATTTTAAGGCTAAAAGTAGCTCCTAACTGGCGAATTTAGGAGCAACTCCTAAAAATAATGGGCGTGTCACTCCTAACTTTAGGACTCCTAATTTTTTTCACTAAGAGTAATTCACGAAGCATTTTAGTCCTAAAAGTAGCACCTAAGTCTGGGACAGCTTAAAAGAAGTCGAGAGGACTCCTAACTCACTAAGACCTATTCACAAAGGATTGTAGCGCATACCACCGCCTCACGCAGTCGTCCGGGGTCCGCGACACAAGCGGGAATGCTGCATTGATCTGCAAACAAATCCTCTCCCATGTCTCACGTTTAGTTTTGCTTGATATCCCAGTGTCGAATTTCCCTTTTATTATGTTTTTTTTCAGCACCAACTGGGCCAGCAGCAGTAACTGATCCTGCGTCTAGTTGGGCTTTCTTTTCCGTTTTGGCGAGTTCATAATCCACCGTCATTCAACTATTACATTACTTCAATAGGAGCAACATTTCCTTGCTTTAAGTAGTCTATTTAGGCTATGGAAGCTTGTTTCCGCCACAGAATGAAAAATAAAAAAGGTAATTTCGACTTTTTATATCTCACAATTGCGACTTCCTATATCTCGCAATTGTGACTTTATTTCTCACAATTCTGACTTCATATCTCGCAATTGTGAGAAAAAAAGTCACAATTATTTTTATTTACTTTTATTCAGTGGCGGAAACAAGCTTCCATACTAATAGGATGTCAATTAACCAAGCAAGTGTTAATGCAAGTGTCGTTTTTCATTATTAGGCAAGTGGCGGTTTCATTAGGGTATTAGGCTACCTTGATTTAATTTAATTGAATTCACCACTTTTCTCTCTCTCTCTCTCTGCCTTTTTAGAATTACACTTCACTGGGGCTGCACAAACATGTCATTATATATGCATTTTGATGACATTACTATTATTATTTTGTGTAGGACACAGACATATTTAGATGTCGTAATTCCATGATTTGTTGCGTCTGTGTTATGTTCCGCATGATGGCCCTGTCATCTAACAACCAATCACCGTGATCATTGCGAGGAAACTCGTGCATGAGAATTGACGTCATCCATAGCAACGAAGAATCACTCTTAGTTTAGGAGTTGTCATTTTTCCTTACTAAGAGTAGGTCTGAAAGGCGTTGTGAATAACTTTTAAGAGAAAACTCCAAGCTAAAATATTTTAGTGTGATTTAGGAGTACTCCTAGTGGTAAAATAAAATTCTTTGTGAATACAGCCCCTGATTGTATATATTTTTGGCAGATTTATGTATATAGTGTATATTTAAGTTCTGATAACTTACACTGTCAGTTTGTGCAGAATTGTGTTCATTGTCTTTCGGCAATATTGGATGTAATGAAGGATTTGTGCAATTGAGAAATATAATTTTATCTTTAACTTATGTTGTTATAATAGAATATGACTGTTCGTGCGTCTGAAGGTGGTCTTGCCCAGGGTGTAATTCAATGTAGAACCGCCACTGGCCACAGAGGAGCAGGACCGAGCAGGACAAAAAGACTGTGTCGATGACACTAAAAATAGCTCACTGAAAGATAATTAGCAGGTATCGTGTTTGCAGTACCTCTTACCAGACAGACCCAATTCTGGCATGTGGGGCATACATGACATACCAAAAATAAAAAGGTTGCTGCTCATAAGTCATTCTGAATAGACACATAACCAACATATATTTAGAAATCCAACTCTTGAGAGTTTACAGTTCAAGGCTCAGACAATTAATCAGACTGTTATTAATATTGAGATATATAAGATCAAACATAAAAACAAGAACAAAAAATATTAAGAATATATTAATTAAATGTATAAAAATAGTATATGAATGTAGTATAAGAACTAAAGTGTGTAGCCACACGTGTGGTCATGTTCATTTCAAATCTGAGGATGATATCTCTAAAATGATCCATACTGTGAAGACTTAAGTTAGAATATGTCAGGGGAGTTCTTTTTTTTTTTTTTTTGAAAAAGCTGATAATTTTATTGCCCTGTAAAAAAAACATTTACAGTTTTTGACTAATGTCTGGCAAGGAGAACTGGTAATTTGTGCTTATTGTAGTCAATCGACGAACCTTTCACACCTCTGCCGGTATGAGACTTAATCTTCATTATTCTTTTATCCTTATTCTTTTGTTTGAATTCAGCCATTATAGCCTTTATTCTGGCATTATGGCTTGGACATCAACACCTCTTTTATCCCACTATACATGAATAATGAATGAATGAAATCTTTATTTCGAACAATTAAAATAGAAAATAATAAAATAAAAAAACAGCAATACGTATGCAATATCCATCAAAAAAAATAAAAACAAAACCAAGAAAAAAAAAGATTTTTTTTTATATAGCATAATAATCAACCTGTTCGAAAAGGGAGTAATATAGTGCACGAAAACTTTATGGTGCTTTATAATGTTTTTGTGCCTTTTGTGGGGCTTAACAATAACACAGAACAGTATACGCACAATATCAAAAATGGCAGTATCGGAGCCGATACCGATACTGAGTATCGGATCGGTGCATCCCTAGCTTAAACCGCCTGAGGAATTAGCCTCACACATGGGTGTGGTTTCTATTGTGATGTCAGTCCATGTGCCTGACCACTCATGGTCTGAGAACCGGACTACATGGTTGCCATACACAGTGAACTTGGATAGAGTTTCTTGGAACACAGGAGAGTCCTGTCGCTGCTGCATTAATTGTACATAGAGCCTGTCGAAAAAAACACCTGCACAAGCCTGGTGGTTGATGGCGGTTGGCTCCTGCACAGCATCAAATGGGAGGCTAACCTCCCGTGGAAGGACATAGAGCTATCTCCAGTTTGTGATGTCCATGGGTAGCCAGCACCTCCAGATCACTGTGGTCTTTGACGGATATGGTAGCTCCACCAAGGACCATGACCACCTGAGATGTACAAAGAAAGACTTAAAAAACATTGTTCCACGGGAAAAGTTCCTTGACAACAAGCACAACAAGGCCCAGCTCATTCTGCTCCTTACTGATACCTTCCAAAGAAGTAGGATCAGTGTACAACAATGCTCTGATGATGCTGACACTTCTATCGTGTGTGCAGCACTAAATGAGGCAATAGAGTCCTCTGTTGAGGTGAGGGCAGAGGACACAGACGTTATGGTTATGCTGGTGCATCATAGGGCAAGCCACCCGGCCTTCCTCACGACAGCTAAAGACACATCTTACGATGTCGGAAAGATCTGGGAGGCCCTCCCGGAGAGGTACCATAAATATCTGATCTTCCTACACAGCTTCTCTGGCTGCGATACCGTATCAGCAATTTCTGGGTTTAGCAAACCAACTTTGCTCACCAAGCTCTGCAAGACTGACAAAGCAGATGGGGCCATGGATGTGTTCAATGACATCAGAGCCAAGAAAAGTGACATCATCAAAGCTGGCTGCGAACTGTTCAAGCTCATATTCTGCGGAAATCCACCTGAAGATTTGGAAGACTAAAGATTTGATATCTTCAGCAAGTGGGCCGCAGCCGGAGCATCAAGCCTGAGAAACTGCCTCTGACTACAGGAGCTGCAGCACAGCACTCTCTGCGGGCATATCTCCAGACCAGAGATTGGCTACTGCTTCAAAGTCCATCACTGGATGTCCTTGAGTATGGATGGAAACAAGGAGAACAAGGTTATGCACCAGTGCCTACAACAGATCCCATTGCACCAGACTACCTTCTGAAGTTTGTCAGCTGCAACTGTGCAGGGGAATGTGACACTCTCAGGTGCTGCTGTAAAAAGCAAGGAGTTTGCAAGGAGTTTGTGGGAACTGTCATGGTAACTCTTGCCAGAACATCAACCAGACAGATGATAACATGAGTGAGAGAGATGCAGGGGAGTTGGATGAGGTTTGTTAAATTCTAAACTGATTTAGGAAGTTTTGTTTTGTAATTGTTCAATAAAACCACTTTTTATGGATTTTTGCATATACTTGGAGTCATTTTATTCAAAACGAATGGCTGGGATAGATTCAGCACCCCTAAAAACCCCTAGTTAGAGATCTCAAAAGCTAATATTGGTTACAAAAAATTAATTATTTGTACCCAACTTTGATTGCTTCTCCAGGCGTTTCCCCGAGGATTTGGCCGGGGATAAATTGGGAGGTGTAACTAGACACCTTTAAGAACACATGGTAAAAAAAATCATTTTTATCACTTCCGCGTAGCCACGTCACCCGGAATTATCCTGACAACGTTTTATCTGTACAGAGGTAAAGGGAAGAAGGCCTTCACAAAGGAGAGACTAGTTGACACTTCAGCACTGCGTTGTCGTCGTCTCCAGGCGCAGGTCCTTCATCAGATCCGGATACGGCCTGGATCCGGCGGACTGCGGTAAACCTCGGGATAAACAGAGAGACTAATATTAGCGTAGACGCCATCCTTCTTATGATGTACAAAGTACATCAGGATTTATGGGAAGTGTTCCCAGTTCCGGCTGATGTAAACTATGCAGCCTAACATTGAATTATAGAAGTCTATAATGTAAAACGTATAATGTAAACGCAATAGACGTGAAGGACTAAAATGCGTTAAGAGCTCGCTCAAGTACTGGGGAACTAAACCATTTAGTGCTTTGTAAGTAATCATCAATATTTTAAAATTTATACAATGTTTAAATAGGGAGCCAATGCAGCGTTGACAGAACCGGGCTAATATGGTCATACTTCCTAGTTCTGGTAAGAACTCTAGCGGCTGCATTTTGGACCAACTGTAGTTTATGTATTTTAAACGTGCAGGGTGTAAGGGGTATACAGTCAAAGACCCAGAACCAGATATGAAGAATGAAGACCCGGAGTCAGAATTATAAAAAAAATTTAAGAAAAGTTTTACTGAAGATAGTTTGCAGTTTCATTAGCAGAAGTCAGCTTCAAGACTCACACAGGAGTTCGTAGGTCGCTCAAACAGTAATTTTCCACACATATACAGATAGACTGAAGCATATCTCCATCGATTATGCAGCTGAAGTTAGGCACGTCATGACCTTCCAGGTCGCAGATGTGGGTTGCTGGGCACCAGCATGTCCAGAACAACAACTCAGTCAATCTCCAATAATGCCAGTGGTTCCTTAACCTGTAACCAAGAAGACTAACACACACACCGACACACATCTTTTCCAAGGTTGGATTTGGCCAGGCTCTAACTATAAACAGGAGAGTCCTCTCAAAACATCAAGATAATGCGTTCTTTCTCTCAAGGATAGCTAAACTTTAGTCTAACTGGAAAGTAAGGCTTTAACAAAGAAATGGCCACTTAAACTATTGGCTTCAATGACCCCTATATATTTTAACACATTGAAGACCTTTCTCAAACACAAAACAAGTCCCTATTTCATTTCTGGAAGCTGGGTTAAATAAGCAAGTACTGTTACTGCATTCAGATATCAAATACAGACATTAAAGAATACATGAAAAGAACATTTCAGTGATCACACAGGTAACTTTTATAACAAAGTAAAATCTCTAGAGAAGTCATTCAACTCGTTTGATATTTAGAAGGAAAAATATTGATCAATACCTTAATTATAATCAATAATTACATATACATTGAAGCAGCAGTGGATTCCGATCCACCCCCTTCAAGGGCAACCACCCACAATAGCATTACAATAATCTAGCCTTGATGTCATGAACGCATGAACCAATTGTTCTGCATTTTTCATTGAGAGCATATGACGTAATTTAGATATGTTTTACATATTTTAGACACGTGACTTTCAAATGAAAGATTGGTATCAAAGAGCAAACCCAGGTTCCTAACCAACGACAAGAACTTGACAGAGCAGCCATCAAGTGATAGACAGTATTGTAGGTTATTACATGAGGAAGTTTTTTGTCCAATAATTAGAATCTCTGTTTTTTCAGAATTAAGTAGTATGAAATTGACCGACTACTTAAAAATTTCTAGTCATCCAGTTTTTTATATCAGCTATGCATTCTGTTAATTTTGTGGATTGGTAAGTTTCATCAGGGCGTGAAGAAATATAGAGCTGAGTATCATCAGCATAACAGTGAAAACTAATGCCATGCTTCTGTGGCGAAGCGAGAGTTATAGGGTGAGGCGGGGCACTAATTATACACGGTGCTCAGCAAACTCAAGTTGATATTACTTGATTATCCGACTACGCCACCTTGGGAATTTCACCCACGGAATTAAACGCACCTTCTAAAGGCACGCGCAGGTTCAAATCACAATTGAGCCAGAGGCGTAGGTAATTGTACAAAAATATTTTATTGACAGTTATAAAAAGAGGCATTAACAGGCAGCCACACTCATCTCATTAGTAGGTTCAATTATCACTGGCCAAAGACCCGGGGCTTACCAACAGGGGCAGTCTCCGATAGAATAGATCACCCTTAAATAATGAAAATCACTCAAATCACAGTGCACACACACTAGCACACACACCGACTAATGTCGGTGAAGAGCACGACACACAGTGAAGGATACCACCACCCAAAGAAGGTCACTCCTCTGCCCCCGGTGCCCAGACCCTGCCGACAACAAGAGAGAGAGAGAGAGAGACACTCGTTAAAATGAGGCAAAATATGTGTAAGCAAAACAAAAATTTAACAATACAAAGTATGACTCAAATGCAGTTCCAGGAAAGAACCAACCAACTACTCGGTCCCACCCGGGTCTGCACAAATCACAATAACAAGATAAAAAAACATAAACAAACTCAATTTAAAGAACACTATAAACAAATAACCGAATAAATTCAGCTATAAAGCTGAACCATAGTAATAGTTAAATGAAACAAATGTATATTCAATGATCACAGTAAATAAACTGAAACCAAAATACTAATTCAAAAGAATACCAAACTGTTTATAACCGATTACAGAAATAAACCAGAAAAGGAAAACAAGGAAAACATAAAGCATAACACTAAGACACACTTCTGCAATCAGAGCTCAGACAGCCCAGAAAATCCATATTAAAAAGCAACATGGAAGCTCATTGGAAGCACATCAATCCCATCCTAGACACGGAACAATTCCGTACTGGAAACAGAACAGCAACTTTATGATGAGGCACAGAGCGTCGGAGCATACAGCACTTGGTCAGAACGTCGCCATTGCCTCAACCTCATCACGCGCCTAAAACAAAACGGAAAATGTTACACTGCCATTCACTCTCCCTTGACTTCAGGCTCAAGCAAATATACTCACAGTAGAACATGTTGCACCAGGGTTAATATCCCGAATTCTAGCAACGCATGGAGCCAGATATCCACGATAAACTCAGCGGCGGAGAATGCAGATAGACTTTAAGCCATGTAAAACATACAAATTAGTATGCGCTCAGTTGAAGCAACCCATAGACACCTCGTTACACAAACGTAGTTGTACATGCTTTCCTTACCGTCTCAAATGTCCACCTTTGATTCCCCAACCGGCAACACACCAGTAAACACAAGTCAGTGGTTCAGAAGCTTCAGCGGTCTTTACAATCAACACTGCATGTCAACACTCCACTCCAATACAAGCAGCAGCGGCGGGTCAGTGACGTCACGGGCCCCTGAAAGTGACACACACCTGCAACTAGCACTCCGTGCTCTTATACACCCATGGTCACAGTCCATTGGCCAAACCTTAAATTACAACAATGGGAGGGTGCAATAGCCCATCCTGCCACACTTCCTAATAATATCTCCTAAGGGTAGCATGTACAGAGTGAACAGCAACGGTCCTAGTACTGAGCCTTGTGGTACGCCATACTGAACTTTTGACTGATAAGACATCTCTTCATTTACTGCTACAAACTGATAACGGTCAGATAAGTATGATTTAAACCAGGAGTGTCCAACCAGTCGATCGCAATCTACTGGTAGACCGCGGACTGATCCCAAGTCGATCGCGAGGAGTGTAGAAAAAAATGAAAAAAATAAAAGTTTTTTTATGTGTGTTATATTTTGTATTAAATGTACACTACAGCCTATATCTTGAGTCCTTGTCAACACGTCCACAAAAAAAGTATTTAAAATTAAAGCTGCTAGCAGCATTTAGCGGTGTTCAAGCAGTTAAGGCCTTTAAGGCCGTTAAGCACAAAAGCATCAAAAGACATTAAGTTTTATGTAGCAAGCATTTAACCACTGACATCATAGATGGAATAGACCATGTTTTAGCATGATTTACCATGATATACAACATTTCAGTGTGATTGTTAATGATTTACTATGTTACAGTATGATTTACCATAGTTTACTATGATATACCGAGTTCTAGTATGATTCACCATGGTTTACCCTGTTCTTGCATGATTTACCACAATTGAACACATTCTAGTAGCCTATGATGTAAAATGATTCTAGCATGCTTTATCATAGTTTACCTTGATTTGTCTTAGTTTACCTTGATTTACCATGTTATAGGATGATTTACCAGGATTGTAACATGCTTTACCATGATTAATCACATTGCTAGCATGATTTACCATGATACACCATGTAATAATATTATTTACTGTGATTTACTATGTTTCTATCGTGATTTACCATGATTTACCACGTTGCTAGCAATTATGTGAAGCTTCAGAACAGTAAAGTGAATTGAAAGACAAAATATGATTGTTATTATAGTAATTGTCACATAAGGTTATTTTTTAGTGTCTAAATATATGAATATAAAAGCACATGTGAAAAGACTATTAATAAGTATAATGTCCAGCAGAGGGTAGTAGAAGACCACTTATTGCTATAGTACCACTTTTATTTTGAACAACTTGGTTTAATCAGTATTGTGCACTAAAGCAAACCAGTCTTTCAATGTGAATTCCATTGTGCATGCTTACACACACACACACACACACACACACACACACACACACACACACACACACACACACACACACACACACAATTTTGGGTTATGATATTGTGAAAATCTCTTTTTGTGGTCCTTAAGCATTTCAGATATTTATTTGTGATGTAAAAATATTAAACTTTCTAATAAATCATTATTTAATATTATATTATTTATTATAAATATTATTTCCAACATAATAAATATCTTTAAGCATTTGTTTGTTAGCCATTGCTGAAAACTGGTTAAAAAGATTAAAAATATCTAATGCTGTTGCTCCCTCTAGTGGACAACAGCGGTTTTACAGACTACATAAACGGTTGAAATGAATGACGGGAAATTCGTTTTTTTTTTTTACTTATATCTCGGGAAGGAGAAAGTGAAAAAATCTGAAACTCAGAACTTAGATAGTGTTAGAGGAGCTCTGTTGATCAAGACCATCCCGGTGTTGCTGGGTGATTGGGGGCGGGAGTAATGTCCGTTTAAATGCATATCTTTGTGGGCTTATATCTCGGGAATGCCCAGGCCAAATCGCACCAAACTCGAATCGAAGCTAGATGAGGACGGGCCCTTTCCAACAAGGATCTAGATGGTCTGGATCAAGAGTTACAGCCGTTTCAAGTTGGGGTTCTCACAGATTAGCGATCCGCGGGGGGGGGGGGGGTGGGGTGGGGGGCGCTCCCAAGCCCCGCGACGATAGATTTGGATCAAGATCCCCGAGAGGACCTTACCATCAAAATTTGAGCGCGCAGAGACTTTCCGTTTTCGAGTTATGAGTGTATTTGTTCTTGGGGGGCGTGGCCCAATGTTTTACTTTCGTTTTGAGGCTTCCTGTGACAATTAATTATAGAGGCAAATTTTGTCTGATTTGTCTGAAATTTTTCAATGCCGTTCAGAGTGATATTACACATGTTCTTGACCTTTTTAAAAGAAGATCTGAGCATTCATTTAAGAGATCAGCATTTACAGCCAATACAGGCAATTTACCATAGGAAATGTATGGTTTTAAAGCTTTTTGATAGTTATAGCGCCAGCTATGGTCCGATCTCCATGAAACGTTGCATGCTTCTTCACCATGTTATGACACATATGCTCACCAATTTTTGTGAAGTTCTGAGTTTTTATTTATGATTTATAGGCTTTTGTGTGTATTTGACACACCCCTTTTCTAAATGACTCTGTTATAGCCATACGAAAAATGCAAAGGTTCATGATTTACCACAATTGAACATATTCTAGTATGATTTAATATGATTCTAGCATGATTTACCATGTTATAGGATGATTTACCATGATATACCACATTCTAGAACAGGGTATCTGCACACTTCTTAAAGCAGCGCTCAGTAAGAATTCCGTTTTTGTCAAACAGCGACCCCTAGAGTCGCTGTGGAGCACTTGTACTGTCGTGAATAGCACTCACGCAGAGATGGCTCGCACTCACGGCCGGATCCCCTCCCCCTGTACACCGGTACCTGTTCAGTGGGATGGACGCTGTAACGAGTGGAAATAAGGTATGGCCCCTTTAAGAGCTGCGCGCGCCCAACACCACATGTATACGGTGCCGGGTTATTTCTGTTTGATGCTCATTTTATCAGAATTTTATCAGATCTGTTTTTTTGCCGTAAAGCAATTTGTTACCTCGCGAGACCTGATATCACACGATACTTCCTAACACTCAGGCCGGCGGCTCGCCGGCCCAAAGTTGCAAGGGTTTTGCGTAAGGGTAAAGGGTAAAGTTTTGCGGCTCACAGGCACCAGGGGGGTGCGAGACGACCACCATTCAACACGAAATCAGTAATATAAACATTACAATGACTCCAAAGCTGTTCGGTTAAGGTAAAAAAGTTACTTAGTTCACCTTTAAAGTCAAATTTAAGGCTTTTTAAGACCTTTTTAAGACCTGAAGAAATCAAAATTAATACCTTACATTAGGGGTGCGCAATATTTTAAAACAAATGTCTCAATATTTTCAAAGTTTTGTTGATGATAATTAGATGATATTTTACTGATTGTGTTTGTGTACTGGTACCATGGCTGGTTTAGGCCTGTTGTTGACAGCTGACTCACGAAGATATTCATATTTTTCATATTCTATGCAGTGGTCAGTTCACAGCAGTGAAAGGAATTAACATTTTTTTATTAAAGGGCAATATTTGCAACCTTAAATTGAGTTCCAGGGGCATTTTCACCCATATATGGACTTTCTTTTTTTTTTTTTTACTTAGAGGTATGCATCACCTTTTATGTCAAATTCTAACATTCAAATTAAATTATATTAGAATAATAACACAATACCACTGTTACCAGTTATATTAAATCATTAAATCAAAATCTATCTTTGCAGTGCAGAGGAGACACAGAAGCAGCATCAGAACTGGCATTAATATATTTATACTCCATTTACAATTGCATAAATAAAGCTATGATATATTCAATTCTTTCAATTATTAATTCAATATTTAAATATGAACTGATTTCTAATTGTAACATTTTAATTACAGGGTACTTTAAATGTGAAACTAAACCCGCCAGTAGGTGGCGGCAAGTCACTGTCTCAGGGAGTCATTCATACAAACGATTTGTTCAAACGGCTGATTCATTCAGGAACTGCAAGTGATTGTTCATTGAATCATTAAAATGATTCGTTCAAAACGCGGATTTCAGTCAAGAAATCATCGCTGTCTTTTGCATTGAGTCTCTGCTACGGTTTCATTTTGAAATTCTCGTCAGCGAAATAAAGGGAAAACAAACAATATTGACAATATTGTTTATAAAATGTAACAATGTTAATTTAACTGTTATAAAATAAATATCATATTTGCTATTGTGCACGGGAAAACAGCCCTCTTGCTGATGTAATATTGTATGATAACAACATATGATATATAAAATATAAAAACTTTATACGTAAATTAGGGAACATACCTATAACTGCACTGACACATCACGCAGTGAAAGCAAGCATGAGAGACAAATGCGATGTCAGCTCGCAGTGCGCCCTCGTACATAGTTAACGTTAAAGTAAAACAATGATTACAATATCATAATAGACAATACACATGGCACACCACTACGCACATAAAGAATGAACTTACAATTGAACTGAAATTAACCAGCTTTCTTCTCCTCTCCTGCTGTTTCGTGTGCAGGAGACAGACGTAATGCTGGCGCGAATGTGACGCGAAATGTCACGTGAACGAGCAAATCCACAAAGAACGAATAGTAAATAAAAAAGTACGCTAATTAGATAGTTTTAATTTGGAAAACATTTAGATATGTCTAACTCAAATTGCCATTGAAAATTTAAGACCTTTCATCAGTCAAAATAAGACTTTTTAAGGCCATAAATTTTTAAAATCTAATTTAAGACTTTTTAAGGACCCGCGGATACCCTGAAGAATGATTTACCGCAGGATTATAGCATGATTTGCCATGATACACCATGTAATAGTATTGTTTACAATGATTTACCATGTTTCTTCTTCAGAACCGGTGCCCAGTTAACCAATTCCCTGGAACCGTTAGTATGCCTGCTTAACGATTCCGCTTATCGGTTCCGCTCGTTGCAAATGTGTCATGACGTCACACACGAGCTGCGTTATTTTGATTCAGAACGCATCAAACATAACATCGAGGCAGAAGCGCTCGTTTGGTTATATTTCACGCGAAAAGACGACAATATATGAGGTGCCGTCTAGGGCTTAAATCAAACTTCATTCACGCACACAAATATGAAACACTTGCATATACACGTATACTAAGTAGTCAAACATACATGTATACTGCTAAATGCTCAAACAAATACATATGAAATGCACAACGACACACCTAAAGTCGCTCACGCATACATGTAAACTCTACACACACGAGATGCGCAAAACTCTCCAGGCACATACTCATCTGAGACGCGCGCACGCACACACAACTTAAACTGGAATGTCACTGTTTCTGTCACTGCGACTTCACGAACGGGTGAACACGCGCACACACACACACATCACTTTTGAAGTAAAATTGAGGATGCAGTGCATGTAGATGCATCGAGATTGAACTGAATCGATAACATGATAATCGTAATCGAACCGAACCGTGAGACCATTGTAGGTTCACACCCCTAATATCTGTGCTGTGTCAGCGAGTTAATAATAATTAACAAACAAAATAAGTTATAAGTTCAATAAGTTAATACAAACAAACAAACAAATTTGTACTTATTCCCTCACCCAATAAGAATCGATAAGAGAATCGATAAGGAATCGAATCGATAAGCAATATCGATAATGGAATCGGATATGTTAAATTCTTATCAATTCCCATCCCTAATCAAGTGTGTCAAAATGAAAGTGAGCCAATAAGTGGTCTTCTACTGCCCTCTGCTGGTCACACAAGTGCTTTTGCAATCATATGTAGACATATGCTTACACACACACACACGGGATATGTTATTGTGAAAATCTCTTTTAATGGTGTATAAGCATGCATTTAACAAATTTCTTTGTGATGTAATAATATAAAACTATATTAAAACTAATAAAAAAAATAGCTTTAAGCGTTTGTTTGTTAGCCAATGCTGAAAGCTGATAAAAAAGATTAAAAATGTCGGTAACACTTTACAATAAGGTTCATTTATTAAACAGTAGTTAATGTATTAATTAACATGAACCATGAGCAATACATTTGTTACTGTTTTTGTTCATCTTTGTTAACATTAGTTAATACAAATCCAGCTGTTCATTGTTAGTTCATGTTAGTTCACAGTGCATTAACTAATGTTAACAAGATTTTAATAAAGTATTTGTAAATGTTGAAATTAACATTAACAAAGATTAACAAATGCTGAAGGAGTATTGTTCATTCTTAGTTAATGTTAACTACATTAGTTAACATTAACTAAGAATTCGTCGCGGGGGGCGTTCCCAAGCCCCGCGACGATAGATTTGGATCAAGAACCCCGAGAGAACCTTACCTAGCGTGCAGAGACTTTCTGTTTTCGAGTTATGAGTGAATTTGTACTTGGGGGGCGTGGCCCAACGTTATACTTTCGTATTTTAGCCTTCCTGTGACACAATTGTAAATAGTAATAAATAAAATAAATATCCATAATACTCCAATAGATGAATTTGGACAAAATGTGATTGTAAATGTTAAAATAATGATTTAATAAAGTCTACATTTCAATTATATATAACAATATTAGGGAGTAGTATGATGAAATGACAGCAGGGGGCAGTAAAATACCACTTATTGGCTGTTATAGCCATCCAAAATGTTACAGCCATCCAATTTACACTATTATAGCCATTCAAATGAAGAAGTTCAACCTTTTCTGATAATTATTGATGTAGAGAGTCCAGAGAATTGTACTGCACCGGTTTTAAACATTAAGATTTTATTATCATAGATGGAAAAGGCCATTTACAGCCAATACAGGCAATTTACCATAGGAAATGCATGGTTTTAAAGCTTTTCAACAGTTATAGCGCCACCTATTGTCCGATCTCCATGAAACTTTGCATGCTTCTTCACCATGGTATGACACATATGCTCATCATTTTTTGTCAAGTTCTGAGTTTTTATTTATGATTTATAGGCTTTTGTGTGTATTTGACACGCCCCTTTTCTAAATGACCCTGTTATAGCCATACGAAAAATGCAAAAGTTCAACTTTTTTTCAATGATTATTGGTCTAGAGAGTCCAGAGAATTGCCCTAGACTGGTCTGGTTCTGATCGGGCGAAAATCCAGGGACTAGTTCGCAAAAGTAGGTTTTTAACATATTCGTGAATATTTAATGAACGATTTGATTGACAGCAATGGTTCTAGAGGCAAAGTTGTTCAGCCTGAGGAGATCTATCAAATGATATGCATATTTTGGGGATGTGTGCAACACCACGTGATTACAGAGCCATAAAACTTGTTAGCGCCAACTAGTGGCCGATTTCTTTCAAAACTCTTACAGACCTCTTGGGCCATGAGTCAAACATGCCCATCGAGTTTCGTTCCGATTGGCCTCCGTTAACCTTGTCTAATAGGTGCTCAAATTCATTGGCCGATGGCGGCCATGTTTTTTGAGTTATGCCAATTTCCTCATACACATTCATGGCAACTTGGACCAAGACACTGCATACCAATTTTCAAGTCAATCGGACTAACGGTCAGGTGGTCATACCCCTTTTTATGTTTATTTAATGTTATAGCGCCACCTAGAGTTAGATCGACGCGGTTTTTTTACTGTGACATTAGACTGTCCTCATACACATGTCTCTTGAGATTGGTGAAGATATCTCATTTACTTCTCGAGTTATAGCCATTTTAGTAAAATAGGCTCCTCCCACAACGATCATTTTACTCCCCCTAGCGACCGTGAATCGAAAATTCAACTTTTTTTCAATGATTATTGATATTCAGACTTCAGACAACATGTATGCATTTGTTTGGTTTTGATCGGGCGAAAAACCAGGGACTAGTTCGCAAAAGTAGGTTTTTGACAAAATTCAAAATGGCGGAAAAATTTGCATACCGGAAATGAAATCGGAGATATACGTTTTTTACGTCAGGCCTCCAGCTTTCCAATGATATAAGACACTTGAGTCTACGACATACGGTTTAGGAGTTATGAGCAGTTTCGCGCAATTGATTGCTGTAGCGCCACCTATAGGCCAATCGGGGTCATACTTTCTGAGGCTCTCCTCGATTTTTGTACTACCATCTGACAAAGTTTCAGAGCTCCAGCCCTTACGGTTTGTTCTGCACGATGCGTTTTACGGCAGAAGAATAATAATAATAATAATAATAATTAAAGCTGCTAGCAGCATTTAGCGGTGTTCAAGCATTTAAGACAGTTAAGACAGTTAAGACAGTTAAGCTCAAAAGCATCAAAAGACATTAAGGTTTATGTAGCAAGCATTTAACCACTGACATCATAGATGGAATAGACCATGTTTTAGCATGATTTACCATGATATACAACATTTCAGTGTGATTGTTAATGATTTACTATGTTGCAGTATGATTTACCATAGTTTACTATGATATACCGAGTTCTAGTATGATTCACCATGGTTTACCCTGTTCTTGCATGATTTACCACAATTGAACACATTCTAGTAGCCTATGATGTAATATGATTCTAGCATGCTTTATCATAGTTTACCTTGATTTGTCTTAGTTTACCTTGATTTACCATGTTATAGGATGATTTACCAGGATTGTAACATGCTTTACCATGATTAATCACATTGCTAGCATGATTTACCATGATACACCATGTAATAATATTATTTACTGTGATTTACCATGTTTCTATCGTGATTTACCATGATTTACCACGTTGCTAGCAATTATGTGAAGCTTCAGAACAGTAAAGTGAATTGAAAGACAAAATATGATTGTGTTATTATAGTAATTGTCCCATAAGGTTATTTTTTAGTGTCTAAATATATGAATGCAAAAGCACATGTGAAAAGACTATTAATAAGTATAATGTCCAGCAGAGGGTAGTAGAAGACCACTTATTGCTATAGTACCACTTTTATTTTGAACAACTTGGTTTAATCAGTATTGTGCACTAAAGCAAACCAGTCTTTCAATGTGAATTCCATTGTGCATGCTTACACACACACACACACACACACACACACACACACACACACACAATTTTGGGTTATGATATTGTGAAAATCTCTTTTTGTGGTCCTTAAGCATTTCAGATATTTATTTGTGATGTAAAAATATTAAACTTTCTAATAAATCATTATTTAATATTATATTATTTATTATAAATATTATTTCCAACATAATAAATATCTTTAAGCATTTGTTTGTTAGCCATTGCTGAAAACTGGTTAAAAAGATTAAAAATATCTAATGCTGTTGCTCCCTCTAGTGGACAACAGCGGTTTTACAGCCTACATAAACGGTTGAAATGAATGACGGGAAATTCGTTTTTTTTTTTTACTTACATCTCGGGAAGGAGAAAGTGAAAAAATCTGAAACTCAGAACTTAGATAGTGTTAGAGGAGCAAAACGCGGATTTCAGTCAAGAAATCATCGCTGTCTTTTGCATTGAGTCTCTGCTACGGTTTCATTTTGAAATTCTCGTCAGCGAAATAAAGGGAAAACAAACAATATTGACAATATTGTTTATAAAATGTAACAATGTTAATTTAACTGTTATAAAATAAATATCATATTTGCTATTGTGCACGGGAAAACAGCCCTCTTGCTGATGTAATATTGTATGATAACAACATATGATATATAAAATATAAAAACTTTATACGTCTATTAGGGAACATACCTATAACTGCACTGACACATCACGCAGTGAAAGCAAGCATGAGAGACAAATGCGATGTCAGCTCGCAGTGCGCCCTCGTACATAGTTAACGTTAAAGTAAAACAATGATTACAATATCATAATAGACAATACACATCGCACACCACTACGCACATAAAGAATGAACTTACAATTGAACTGAAATTAACCAGCTTTCTTCTCCTCTCCTGCTGTTTCGCGTGCAGGAGACAGACATAATGCTGGCGCGAATGTGACGCGAAATGTCACGTGAACGAGCAAATCCACAAAGAACGAATAGTAAATAAAAAAGTACGCTAATTAGATAGTTTTAATTTGGAAAACATTTAGATATGTCTAACTCAAATTGCCATTGAAAATTTAAGACCTTTCATAAGTCAAAATAAGACTTTTTAAGGCCATAAATTTTTAAAATCTAATTTAAGACTTTTTAAGGACCCGCGGATACCCTGTAGAATGATTTACCGCAGGATTATAGCATGATTTGCCATGATACACCATGTAATAGTATTGTTTACAATGATTTACCATGTTTCTTCTTCAGAACCGGTGCCCAGTTAACCAATTCCCTGGAACCGTTAGTATGCCTGCTTAACGATTCCGCTTATCGGTTCCGCTCGTTGCAAATGTGTCATGACGTCACACACGAGCTGCGTTATTTTGATTCAGAACGCATCAAACATAACATCGAGGCAGAAGCGCTCGTTTGGTTATATTTCACGCGAAAAGACGACAATATATGAGGTGCCGTCTAGGGCTTAAATCAAACTTCATTCACGCACACAAATATGAAACACTTGCATATACACGTATACTAAGTAGTCAAACATACATGTATACTGCTGAATGCTCAAACAAATACATATGAAATGCACAACGACACACCTAAAGTCGCTCACGCATACATGCAAACTCTACACACACGAGATGCGCAAAACTCTCCAGGCACATACTCATATGAGACGCGCGCGCGCACACACAACTTAAACTGGAATGTCACTGTTTCTGTCACTGCGACTTCACGAACGGGTGAACACGCGCACGCACACACACATCACTTTTGAAGTAAAATTGAGGATGCAGTGCATGTAGATGCATCGAGATATCAAATTGAACTGAATCGATAACATGATAATCGTAATCGAACCGAACCGTGAGACCATTGTAGGTTCACACCCCTAATACTCTGTGCTGTGTCAGCGAGTTAATAATAATTAACAAACAAAATAAGTTATAAGTTCAATAAGTTAATACAAACAAACAAATTTGTACTTATTCCCTCACCCAATGAGAATCGATAAGAGAATCGATAAGAGAATCGATAAGGAATCGAATCGATAAGCAATATCGATAATGGAATCGGAATTGTTAAATTCTTATCAATTCCCATCCCTAATCAAGTGTGTCAAAATGAAAGTGAGCCAATAAGTGGTCTTCTACTGCCCTCTGCTGGTCACACAAGTGTTTTTGCAATCATATGTAGACATATGCTTACACACACACACACGGGATATGTTATTGTGAAAATCTCTTTTAATGGTGTATAAGCAATTATTTAACATATTTCTTTGTGATGTAATAATATAAAACTATATTAAAACTAATAAAAAAATAGCTTTAAGCGTTTGTTTGTTAGCCAATGCTGAAAGCTGATAAAAAAGATTAAAAATGTCGGTAACACTTTACAATAAGGTTCATTTATTAAACAGTAGTTAATGTATTAAAATGAACCATGAGCAATACATTTGTTACTGTTTTTGTTCATCTTTGTTAACATTAGTTAATACAAATCCAGCTGTTCATTGTTAGTTTATGTTAGTTCACAGTGCGTTAACTAATGTTAACAAGATTTTAATAAAGTATTTGTAAATGTTGAAATTAACATTAACAAAGATTAACAAATGCTGAAGGAGTATTGTTCATTCTTAGTTAATGTTAACTACATTAGTTAACATTAACTAAGAATTCGTCGCGGGGGGCGTTCCCGAGCCCCGCGACGATAGATTTGGATCAAGAACCCCGAGAGAACCTTACCTAGCGTGCAGAGACTTTCTGTTTTCGAGTTATGAGTGAATTTGTACTTGGGGGGCGTGGCCCAACGTTATACTTTCGTATTTTAGCCTTCCTGTGACACAATTGTAAATAGTAATAAATAAATGCAGTCCATAATACTCCAATAGATGAATTTGGACAAAATGTGATTAGGGAGTAGTATGATGAAATGACAGCAGGGGGCAGTAAAATACCACTTATTGGCTGTTATAGCCATCCAAAATGTTACAGCCATCCAATTTACACTATTATAGCCATTCAAATGAAGAAGTTCAACCTTTTCTGATAATTATTGATGTAGAGAGTCCAGAGAATTGTACTGCACCGGTTTTAAACATTAAGATTTTATTATCATAGATGGAAAAGGCCAATTACAGCCAATACAGGCAATTTACCATAGGAAATGCATGGTTTTAAAGCTTTTCAACAGTTATAGCGCCACCTATTGTCCGATCTCCATGAAACTTTGCATGCTTCTTCACCATGGTATGACACATATGCTCATCATTTTTTGTCAAGTTCTGAGTTTTTATTTATGATTTATAGGCTTTTGTGTGTATTTGACACGCCCCTTTTCTAAATGACCCTGTTATAGCCATACGAAAAATGCAAAAGTTCAACTTTTTTTCAATGATTATTGGTCTAGAGAGTCCAGAGAATTGCCCTAGACTGGTCTGGTTCTGATCGGGCGAAAATCCAGGGACTAGTTCGCAAAAGTAGGTTTTTAACATATTCGTGAATATTTAATGAACGATTTGATTGACAGCAATGGTTCTAGAGGCAAAGTTGTTTAGCCTGAGGAGATCTATCAAATGATATGCATATTTTGGGGATGTGTGCAACACCACGTGATTACAGAGCCATAAAACTTGTTAGCGCCAACTAGTGGCCAATTTCTTTCAAAACTCTTACAGACCTCTTGGGCCATGAGTCAAACATGCCCATCGAGTTTCGTTCCGATTGGCCTCCGTTAACCTTGTCTAATAGGTGCTCAAATTCATTGGCCGATGGCGGCCATGTTTTTTGAGTTATGCCAATTTCCTCATACACATTCATGGCACCTTGGACCAAGACACTGCATACCAATTTTCAAGTCAATCGGACTAACTGTCAGGTGGTCATAGCCCTTTTTATGTTTATTTAATGTTATAGCGCCACCTAGTGTTAGATCGACGCGTTTTTTTTACTGTGACCTCAGACTGTCCTCATACACATGTCTCTTGAGATTGGTGAAGATATCTCATTTACTTCTCGAGTTATAGCCATTTTAGTAAAATAGGCTCCTCCCACAACGATCATTTTACTCCCCCTAGCGACCGTGAATCGAAAATTCAACTTTTTTTCAATGATTATTGATATTCAGACTTCAGACAACATGTATGCATTTGTTTGGTTTTGATCGGGCGAAAAACCAGGGACTAGTTCGCAAAAGTAGGTTTTTGACAAAATTCAAAATGGCGGAAAAATTTGCATACCGGAAATGAAATCGGAGATATACGTTTTTTACGTCAGGCCTCCAGCTTTCCAATGATATAAGACACTTGAGTCTACGACATACGGTTTAGGAGTTATGAGCAGTTTCGCGCAATTGATTGCTGTAGCGCCACCTATAGGCCAATCGGGGTCATACTTTCTGAGGCTCTCCTCGATTTTTGTACTACCATCTGACAAAGTTTCAGAGCTCCAGCCCTTACGGTTTGTTCTGCACGATGCGTTTTACGGCAGAAGAATAATAATAATAATAATAATAAAAATCAGTACAAATACAATAGGTTTTCAGCACTTCGTGCTTGAACACCTAATTAAAGCTGCAAGCAGCATTTAGCGGTGTTCAAGCAGTTAAGGCCTTTAAGGCCGTAAAGCACAAAAGCATCAAAAGACATTAAGTTTTATGTAGCAAGCATTTAACCATTGACATCATAGATGGAATAGACCATGTTTTGGCATGATTTACCATAATATACCAAATTTAGTGTGATTTTTCATGATCTACCATGTTCCAGTATGATTTACCATGAATCTAGCATGATTTAACATAGTTTACCATGATTTACCATGTTATAGGATGATTTACCATGATATACCACATTCTAGAATGATTTACCAGGATTGTAGCATGATTTACCATGATTCATCACATTGCTAGCATGATTTGCCATGATACACCATGTAATAGTATTTTTTACTATGATTTACCATGTTTATATCGTGATTTACCATGATTTACCACATTGCTGCATTGATGTGAAGTGCCAATAAAAATGAAGTGATAAACTCTGACAAAAAATGATTGTGTTATAATAGTTAACATGGAAAACTGGTTTGCTTTAGTGCTTTGATTTACTGTTGAAAATCAAGTGTGTCAAAATGAGAGTGAGCCAATAAGTGGTCTTCTACTGCCCTCTGCTGGCCATTCTACTTATTAATAAAGTGTTTTCACAGGTTCTTTTCACACACACACACACACACACACACACAGTCATTATGAAAATATATTTTAATGGTCTATAAGCATTTAATGTCTTTGCAAGCTATTAATCAGATTATTCAGAATTTATTCAGAAACATGGGACTACACACACACACATTCTATTGTAGATTAAACTGTCTCATTCAGGGTTCACATTTGTCAATGTGACAATGAATTTTGACTAAATGTGATTGTAAATGTTAAAATAGTGATTATGTTAATTCTAAAAATGAATTATAGAACAATGATAGTCAGCATTATGACAAAATTACTATTTTAAACAGCAGGGGGCAGTAAAACACCACTTATTGGCTTAAAATGCCACTATATTCATATCATTTTCAACTTTTTAACTGTTATAGAGGCCAATTTTGTCCGATCTGTCTAAAATTTGTCAAGCTTGTTTAGAGTGATATGTCCTGACCTTTTTTTAAGAAGATCTGAGCATTCATTGAAGAGATATAGGTTTTTGGGGACATTTGGTCAAGGCTACATATTGAAGTGACCCTATTATAGCCATCCAAATTAAGAAGTTATACCTTTTCTGATCATTATTGATCTAGAGAGTCCAGAGAATTGTACTGCACTGGTTTTAAACATTATGATATGAAAAGTATACGATCATAGATGGAAAAGACAATTTACAGCCAATACAGGCAATTTACCATAGGAAATGTACGGTTTTAAAGCTTTTTAACAGTTATAGCACCACCTATGGTCCGATCTCCATGAAACTTTGCATGCTTCCTCACCATGGTATGACACATATGCTCATCAATTTTTGTCAAGTTCTGAGTTTTCATTTATGATTTATAGGCTTTTGAGTGTATTTTGACACGCCCCTTTTCTAAATGACCCTGTTACAGTGAACCAAAGGGCAAAGTTCAACTTTTTTTTGATAATTATTGATCTAGAGAGTCCAGAGAATTGTCCTAGACTGGTCTGGTTTTGATCGGGCGAAAAACCAGGGACTAGTTCGCAAAAGTAGGTTTTTAACATATTCGTGAATATTTAATGAACGATTTGATTGACAGCAATGGTTCTAGAGGCAAAGTTGTTCACCATGAGGAGATCTATCAAATGATATGCATTTTGGGGGGATGTGTGCAACACCACGTGATTACAGAGCCGTAAAACTCGTTAGCGCCAACTAGTGGCCGATTTCTTTCAAAACTCTTACAGACCTCTTAGGCCATGAGTCGAACATGCCCATCGAGTTTCGTTCCGATTGGCCTCTGTTAACCTCGTCTCAAATTCATTGGTCAATGGCGGCCATGTTTTTTGAGATACGCCAATGTCCTCATACACATACATGGGGCCTTGGACCAAGACACTGCATACCAATTTTCAAGTCAATCGGACTAACGGTCAGCCCTTTATATGTTTTTTTTCATGTTATAGCGCCACCTAGTGTTAGATCGACGCGATTTTTTTACTGTGACCTCAAACTGTCCTCATACACACGTGTGTCAAGTTTGGTGAAGATATCTCATTTACTTCTCGAGTTATAGCCATTTTAGTAAAATAGGCTCCTCCCACAACGTTCTTTTTGCGCCCCCTAGCGACCGGAAATCGAAATTTCAACTTTTTTACGATTATAATTTATATTCAGACTCCACAGAACATTTGTGCACTGGTTTGGTTCCGATCGGGCAAAAAATCAGGGACTAGTTCGCAAAAGTCGTTTTTTGACAAAATTCAAAATGGCGGAAAATCTATCATGACGCAAATGAAATCGGAGATATACGTTTTTTAAGTCAGGAGTCCAGCTTTCCAATGATATAAGACACTTGAGTCTACGACTTACGGTCTAGGAGTTATGAGCAGTTTTGCGCAATTGGTTGCTATAGCGCCACCTATGGGCCAATCGGGCTCATAATTTGATAAGCTCTCCTCGATTTTTGTACTACCATCTGACAAAGTTTCAAGTCTCTAGCACTTACGGTTTGGTCTGCACGATGCGTTTTACGGCAGAAGAATAATAATAATAATTAAAGCTGCTAGCAGCATTTAGCGGTGTTCAAGCATTTAAGACAGTTAAGACAGTTAAGACAGTTAAGCTCAAAAGCATCAAAAGACATTAAGGTTTATGTAGCAAGCATTTAACCACTGACATCATAGATGGAATAGACCATGTTTTAGCATGATTTGCCATGATATACAACATTTCAGTGTGATTGTTAATGATTTACTATGTTACAGTATGATTTACCATAGTTTACTATGATATACCGAGTTCTAGTATGATTCACCATGGTTTACCCTGTTCTTGCATGATTTACCACAATTGAACACATTCTAGTAGCCTATGATGTAATATGATTCTAGCATGCTTTATCATAGTTTACCTTGATTTGTCTTAGTTTACCTTGATTTACCATGTTATAGGATGATTTACCAGGATTGTAACATGCTTTACCATGATTAATCACATTGCTAGCATGATTTACCATGATACACCATGTAATAATATTATTTACTGTGATTTACCATGTTTCTATCGTGATTTACCATGATTTACCACGTTGCTAGCAATTATGTGAAGCTTCAGAACAGTAAAGTGAATTGAAAGACAAAATATGATTGTGTTATTATAGTAATTGTCACATAAGGTTATTTTTTAGTGTCTAAATATATGAATGCAAAAGCACATGTGAAAAGACTATTAATAAGTATAATGTCCAGCAGAGGGTAGTAGAAGACCACTTATTGCTATAGTACCACTTTTATTTTGAACAACTTGGTTTAATCAGTATTGTGCACTAAAGCAAACCAGTCTTTCAATGTGAATTCCATTGTGCATGCTTACACACACACACACACACACAATTTTGGGTTATGATATTGTGAAAATCTCTTTTTGTGGTCCTTAAGCATTTCAGATATTTATTTGTGATGTAAAAATATTAAACTTTCTAATAAATCATTATTTAATATTATATTATTTATTATAAATATTATTTCCAACATAATAAATATCTTTAAGCATTTGTTTGTTAGCCATTGCTGAAAACTGGTTAAAAAGATTAAAAATATCTAATGCTGTTGCTCCCTCTAGTGGACAACAGCGGTTTTACAGCCTACATAAACGGTTGAAATGAATGCCGGGAAATTCGTTTTTATTTTTTACTTATATCTCGGGAAGGAGAAAGTGAAAAAATCTGAAACTCAGAACTTAGATAGTGTTAGAGGAGCTCGCCGGCCCAAAGTTGCAAGGGTGGTTTTGCGGCTCACAGGCACCAGGGGGGTGCGAGACGACCACCATTCAACACGAAATCAGTAATATAAACATTACAATGACTCCAAAGCTGTTCGGTTAAGGTAAAAAAGTTACTTAGTTCACCTTTAAAGTAAAATTTAAGGCTTTTTAAGACCTTTTTAAGACCTGAAGAAATCAAAATTAATACCTTACATTAGGGGTGCGCAATATTTTAAAAAAAATGTCTCAATATTTTCAAAGTTTTGTTGATGATAATTAGATGATATTTTACTGATTGTGTTTGTGTACTGGTACCATGGCTGGTTTAGGCCTGTTGTTGACAGCTGACTCACGAAGATATTCATATTTTTCATATTCTATGCAGTGGTCAGTTCACAGCAGTGAAAGGAATTAACATTTTTTTATTAAAGGGCAATATTTGCAACCTTAAATTGAGTTCCAGGGGCATTTTCACCCATATATGGACTTTCTTTTTTTTTTTTTACTTAGAGGTATGCATCACCTTTTATGTCAAATTCTAACATTCAAATTAAATTATATTAGAATAATAACACAATACCACTGTTACCAGTTATATTAAATCATTAAATCAAAATCCATCTTTGCAGTGCAGAGGAGACACAGAAGCAGCATCAGAACTGGCATTAATATATTTATACTCCATTTACAATTTCATAAATAAAGCTATGATATATTCAATTCTTTCAATTATTAATTCAATATTTAAATATGAACTGATTTCTAATTGTAACATTTTAATTACAGGGTACTTTAAATGTGAAACTAAACCCGCCAGTAGGTGGCGGCAAGTCACTGTCTCAGGGAGTCATTCATACAAACGATTTGTTCAAACGGCTGATTCATTCAGGAACTGCAAGTGATTGTTCATTGAATCGTTAAAATGATTCGTTCAAAACGCGGATTTCAGTCAAGAAATCATCGCTGTCTTTTGCATTGAGTCTCTGCTACGGTTTCATTTTGAAATTCTCGTCAGCGAAATAAAGGGAAAACAAACAATATTGACAATATTGTTTATAAAATGTAACAATGTTAATTTAACTGTTATAAAATAAATATCATATTTGCTATTGTGCACGGGAAAACAGCCCTCTTGCTGATGTAATATTGTATGATAACAACATATGATATATAAAATATAAAAACTTTATACGTCTATTAGGGAACATACCTATAACTGCACTGACACATCACGCAGTGAAAGCAAGCATGAGAGACAAATGCGATGTCAGCTCGCAGTGCGCCCTCGTACATAGTTAACGTTAAAGTAAAACAATGATTACAATATCATAATAGACAATACACATCGCACACCACTACGCACATAAAGAATGAACTTACAATTGAACTGAAATTAACCAGCTTTCTTCTCCTCTCCTGCTGTTTCGTGTGCAGGAGACAGACATAATGCTGGCGCGAATGTGACGCGAAATGTCACGTGAACGAGCAAATCCACAAAGAACGAATAGTAAATAAAAAAGTACGCTAATTAGATAGTTTTAATTTGGAAAACATTTAGATATGTCTAACTCAAATTGCCATTGAAAATTTAAGACCTTTCATAAATCAAAATAAGACTTTTTAAGGCCATAAATTTTTAAAATCTAATTTAAGACTTTTTAAGGACCCGCGGATACCCTGTAGAATGATTTACTGCAGGATTATAGCATGATTTGCCATGATACACCATGTAATAGTATTGTTTACAATGATTTACCATGTTTCTTCTTCAGAACCGGTGCCCAGTTAACCAATTCCCTGGAACCGTTAGTATGCCTGCTTAACGATTCCGCTTATCGGTTCCGCTCGTTGCAAATGTGTCATGACGTCACACACGAGCTGCGTTATTTTGATTCAGAACGCATCAAACATAACATCGAGGCAGAAGCGCTCGTTTGGTTATATTTCACGCGAAAAGACGACAATATATGAGGTGCCGTCTAGGGTTTAAATCAAACTTCATTCACGCACACAAATATGAAACACTTGCATATACACGTATACTAAGTAGTCAAACATACATGTATACTGCTGAATGCTCAAACAAATACATATGAAATGCACAACGACACACCTAAAGTCGCTCACGCATACATGCAAACTCTACACACACGAGATGCGCAAAACTCTCCAGGCACATACTCATATGAGACGCGCGCGCGCACACACAACTTAAACTGGAATGTCACTGTTTCTGTCACTGCGACTTCACGAACGGGTGAACACGCATACGCACACACACATCACTTTTGAAGTAAAATTGAGGATGCAGTGCATGTAATGCATCGAGATATCAAATTGAACTGAATCGATAACATGATAATCGTAATCGAACCGAACCGTGAGACCATTGTAGGTTCACACCCCTAATACTCTGTGCTGTGTCAGCGAGTTAATAATAATTAACAAACAAAATAAGTTATAAGTTCAATAAGTTAATACAAACAAACAAATTTGTACTTATTCCCTCACCCAATGAGAATCGATAAGAGAATCGATAAGGAATCGAATCGATAAGCAATATCGATAATGGAATCGGAATTGTTAAATTCTTATCAATTCCCATCCCTAATCAAGTGTGTCAAAATGAAAGTGAGCCAATAAGTGGTCTTCTACTGCCCTCTGCTGGTCACACAAGTGCTTCTGCATTCAAATGTAGACATATGCTTACACACACACACACGGGATATGTTATTGTGAAAATCTCTTTTAATGGTGTATAAGCATGCATTTAACATATTTCTTTGTGATGTAATAATATAAAACTATATTAAAACTAATAAAAAAATAGCTTTAAGCGTTTGTTTGTTAGCCAATGCTGAAAGCAGATAAAAAAGATTAAAAATGTCGGTAACACTTTACAATAAGGTTCATTTATTAAACAGTAGTTAATGTATTAATTAACATGAACCATGAGCAATACATTTGTTACTGTTTTTGTTCATCTTTGTTAACATTAGTTAATACAAATCCAGCTGTTCATTGTTAGTTCATGTTAGTTCACAGTGCATTAACTAATGTTAACAAGATTTTAATAAAGTATTTGTAAATGTTGAAATTAACATTAACAAAGATTAACAAATGCTGAAGGAGTATTGTTCATTCTTAGTTAATGTTAACTACATTAGTTAACATTAACTAAGAATTCGTCGCGGGGGGGCGTTCCCGAGCCCCGCGACGATAGATTTCGATCAAGAACCCCGAGAGAACCTTACCTAGCGTGCAGAGACTTTCTGTTTTCGAGTTATGAGTGAATTTCTACGTGGGGGGCGTGGCCCAACGTTATACTTTCGTATTTTAGCCTTCCTGTGACACAATTGTAAATAGTAATAAATAAAATAAATAAATGCAGTCCATAATACTCCAATAGATGAATTTGGACAAAATGTGATTGTAAATGTTAAAATAATGATTTAATAAAGTCTACATTTCAATTATATATAACAATATTAGGGAGTAGTATGATGAAATGACAGCAGGGGGCAGTAAAATACCACTTATTGGCTGTTTTAGCCATCCAAAATGTTACAGCCATCCAATTTACACTATTATAGCCATTCAAATGAAGAAGTTCAACCTTTTCTGATAATTATTGATGTAGAGAGTCCAGAGAATTGTACTGCACCGGTTTTAAACATTAAGATTTTATGATTATAGATGGAAAAGGCCATTTACAGCCAATACAGGCAATTTACCATAGGAAATGCATGGTTGTAAAGCTTTTCAACAGTTATAGCGCCACCTATTGTCCGATCTCCATGAAACTTTGCATGCTTCTTCACCATGGTATGACACATATGCTCATCATTTTTTGTCAAGTTCTGAGTTTGTATTTATGATTTATAGGCTTTTGTGTGTATTTGACACGCCCCTTTTCTAAATGACCCTGTTATAGCCATACGAAAAATGCAAAAGTTCAACTTTTTTTCAATGATTATTGATCTAGAGAGTCCAGAGAATTGCCCTAGACTGGTCTGGTTCTGATCGGGCAAAAATCCAGGGACTAGTTCGCAAAAGTAGGTTTTTAACATATTCGTGAATATTTAATGAACGATTTGATTGACAGCAATGGTTCTAGAGGCAAAGTTGTTCAGCCTGAGGAGATCTATCAAATGATATGCATATTTTGGGGATGTGTGCAACATCACGTGATTACAGAGCCATAAAACTTGTTAGCGCCAACTAGTGGCCAATTTCTTTCAAAACTCTTACAGACCTCTTGGGCCATGAGTCAAACATGCCCATCGAGTTTCGTTCCGATTGGCCTCCGTTAACCTTGTCTAATAGGTGCTCAAATTCATTGGCCGATGGCGGCCATGTTTTTTGAGTTATGCCAATTTCCTCATACACATTCATGGCACCTTGGACCAAGACACTGCATACCAATTTTCAAGTCAATCGGACTAACGGTCAGGTGGTCATAGCCCTTTTTATGTTTATTTAATGTTATAGCGCCACCTAGTGTTAGATCGACGCGGTTTTTTTACTGTGACCTCAGACTGTCCTCATACACATGTCTCTTGAGATTGGTGAAGATATCTCATTTACTTCTCGAGTTATAGCCATTTTAGTAAAATAGGCTCCTCCCACAACGATCATTTTACTCCCCCTAGCGACCGTGAATCGAAAATTCAACTTTTTTTCAATGATTATTGAAATTCAGACTTCAGACAACATTTATGCATTTGTTTGGTTTTGATCGGGCGAAAAACCAGGGACTAGTTCGCAAAAATAGGTTTTTGACAAAATTCAAAATGGCGGAAAAATTTGCATACCGGAAATGAAATCGGAGATATACGTTTTTTACGTCAGGCCTCCAGCTTTCCAATGATATAAGACACTTGAGTCTACGACATACGGTTTAGGAGTTATGAGCAGTTTCGCGCAATTGATTGCTGTAGCGCCACCTATAGGCCAATCGGGGTCATACTTTCTGAGGCTCTCCTCGATTTTTGTACTACCATCTGACAAAGTTTCAGAGCTCCAGCCCTTACGGTTTGTTCTGCACGATGCGTTTTACGGCAGAAGAATAATAATAATAATAATAATTAAAGCTGCTAGCAGCATTTAGCGGTGTTCAAGCAGTTAAGGCCTTTAAGGCCGTTAAGCACAAAAACATCAAAAGACATTAAGTTTTATGTAGCAAGCATTTAAACATTGACATCATAGATGGAATAGACCATGTTTTAGCATGATTTACCATGATATACCAAATTTAGTGTGATTTTTCATGATCTACAATGTTCCAGTATGATTTACCATGAATCTAGCATGATTTACCACAGTTTACCATGATTTCCCATGTTATAGGATGATTTACCATGATATACCACATTCTAGAATGATTTACCAGGATTGTAGCATGATTTACCATGATTCATCACATTGCTAGCATGATTTGCCATGATCCACCATGTAATAGTATTTTTTACTATGATTTACCATGTTTCTATCGTGATTTACCATGATTTACCACATTGCTGCATTGATGTGAAGGGCCAATAAAAATGAAGTGATAAACTCTGACAAAAAATGATTGTGTTATAATAGTTAACATGGAAAAACTGGTTTGCTTTAGTGCTTTGATTTACTGTTGAAAATCAAGTGTGTCAAAATGAGAGTGAGCCAATAAGTGGTCTTCTACTGCCCTCTGCTGGCCATTCTACTTATTAATAAAGTGTTTTCACAGGTGCTTTTGCACTCATATGTAGACATTTGATCACACACACACACACACACACACACACAAAGTCATTATATAAATATATTTTAATGGTCTATAAGCATTTAATGTCTTTGCAAGCTATTAATCAGATTATTCAGCATTTATTCAGAAACCTAGGACTACACACACACACATTCTGTTGGAGATACAGATATTTGAACTATGTGATGGAAAAAAGAAATGTTTACTGCAATTGTCCTTCAGGATTCATATTTCTCAATGCACTACAATAGTCAGTTTACCATGGTTTGTCTTAGTTTACCTTGATGTTACCTTGTTGTGACCGAATGTTACACAATAATTTATCATGATATACCACATTCTAGAATGATTCAGCAGGATTGTAGCATGATTTACTATGATTTACCACGTTGTTAGCAATTATGTGAAGTTTCAGAACAGTAAAGTGAATTGAAAGACAAAATATGATTGTGTTATTAATAGTAATTGTCACATAAGGTTATTTTTTAGTGTCTGAATATATGAATGCAAAAGCACATGTGAAAAGACTATTAATAAGTATAATGTCCAGCAGAGGGTAGTAGAAGACCACTTATTGCTATAGTACCACTTTTATTTTGAACTACTTGGTTTAATCAGTATCAGGGTTTCCGTGGGGTCATAAAAAGTCATAAAACGTCTTAAATTTAATAATAAGAATTTTAGGCCATAAAAACGTCCGGTTTTTCCATACAAGGTCATAAATTACATTTAGCCACGTCTTAAATTGATATGCTCATTCATTCATTATCGCGATATAATGTTTTCTCTATAAAACGATATCAAGAGTTCGATAAATGTTAGATCATGTTTATGCGCCAAAAGCGGAACGAAACTCATTTGAACCGCGCACGCCTCACGGAGCGTTTATCCGCTCGGCTCAAAGTCCAAACGGCAGCGTAGCGCGATCAAGCTCACTAGAGCAGACGCGTTCTTTTACTGTCTATGGTTAACTTTGATCAGTCTCGATCACGAGATCCAGTGAGAAGCACTTGAATTCAGCGAAGAACACAAATGTCTCAGTGATTTAAACCAGTTTAAAGGCAGATGAAACAGAGCTGACGAACAGGAGAAACACTGTGCGCAACTATACAGTCAGAAAGCTTTTCCATCTACACATTTACATCCTTTACCATGGTTTTACTGTAACGTTAGCCTAGTAATATTAAAGTAGAACTAAGTAAGAATTCCGTTTTTGTCAAACAGCGACCCCTCGAGTCGCTGTGGAGCACTTGTACTGTCGTGAATAGCACTCACGCAGAGATGGCTCGCACTCACGGCCGGATCCCCTCCCCCTGTACACCGGTACCTGTTCAGTAGGATGGACGCTGTAACGAGTGGAAATAAGATATGGCCCCTTTAAGAGCTGCGCGCGCCCTGCGTCTCGAACACCACATGTATACGGTGCCGGTTTATTTCTGTTTGATGCTCATTTTATCAGAATTTTATCAGATCTGTTTTTTGCCGTAAAGCAATTCGTTACCTCGCGATACCTGATATCACACGATACTTCCTAACACTGAGGCCGGCGGCTCGCCGGCCCAAAGTTGCAAGTGTGATTTTGCGGCTCACAGGCACCAGGGGGGTGCGAGACGACCACCATTCAACACGAAATCAGTAATATAAACATTACAATGACTCCAAAGCTGTTCGGTTAAGGTAAAAAAGTTACTGAGTTCACCTTTAACTGCACCATGAAATGTGGGATACATATTGAATTGTATTATATTATTAATGTAGACAATGTATAAAAGGACTAATGGAATATAATTACAGTATTTATGTATTTAGGCTATAGCCTACTGTTTTTCATACATTTCATAAAGATACGTGCCATCAAAGTCAGGCAACACAAACCTGTTTCAAGACTTGAAACAATATCCCCCATTAGCACATGCAGAAACTAAGAAATTCATTTTGAAATAAAGATATTATTTTTGTTAAGGAAAAAATACAAATGTTTGAATGTTCTACCTCAGATTTGTGAAATGTTCACCTGTTTGGCAAGTGTTTGTCATGATATGTTTTGACAATAAAGAGTAGTTTAAAACCACAATTAACGCTCTAGTTTCTATCAAATGATATGCATTTTGTGGGGTTGTGTGCAACACCACGTGATTACAGAGCCGTAAAACTAAAAGTTAAAACTAACTTTCAGTTGGGAACAAAAATCTGCCTTCAAAGTTCAAAGAAATAAAGAATTGACATTTATCGTCATAATTATCGATATTGACTGATATATTATCGTGATAAGTGTTGTGTTGTTCCTGTGTTATTGATACTTAGGAAAAGGGAGCCTTCAGTTTGTTACTCTTAAGAAAATGGAACCTTTAAATAATTAAACTTATTACTTTTAATGAAAGTCAATAAAAAAAAAGACTTTTGAAAGGAAGTTATTTTTCGTAATTCGAGTAGGTCATAAATTTAAATCATATTGGTCATAAAAAGGTCTTAAAAGGTCTTAAATTTGACTGACTAAACCCTGCAGAAACCCTGAGTATTGTGCACTAAAGCAAACCAGTCTTTCAATGTGAATACCATTATGCATGCTTACACACACACACAAACACACACACACACACACACACACACACACACACAATTGTGGGTTATGATATTGTGAAAATCTCTTTTTGTGGTCCTTAAGCATTTCAGATATTTATTTGTGATGTAAAAATATTAAACTTTCTAATAAATCATTATTTAATATTATATTATAAGCATTTGTTTGTTAGCCATTGCTGAAAACTGGTTAAAAAAGATCAAAAATATCTAATGCTGTTGCTCCCTCTACTGGACAACAGCGGTTTTACAGCCTACATAAACGGTTGAAATGAATGACAGGAAATTCGTTTTTTTTTTTTACTTATATCTCGGGAACGAGAAAGTGAAAAAATCTGAAACTCAGAACTTAGATAGGGTTAGAGGAGCCCTCTTGAACAAGACCATCCCCGTGTTGCTGAGTGATTGCTGTCGGGAGTAATGTCTGTTGAAATGCATATCTTTGTGGGCTTATATCTCGGGAATGCCTGGTTCAAATCGCACCATACTCGGATCGAAGCTAGATGAGGACGGGCCCTTTCCAACAAGGTCTCCCACAAGGATATAGGTGGTCTAGGTCGGGAGTTACAGCCGTTTCAATTCGGGAGTCTCACGGATTAGCTATCCGCGGGGGGGAGGGGGCGGGGGGGCGTTCCCGTGCCCCGAGACGATAGATTTCGATCAAGAGCACCGAGAGGACCTTACCATCAAAATTTGAGCGTGCAGCGACTTTCTGTTTTCGAGTTATGAGTGAATTTGTACTTGGGGGGCGTGGCCCAACGTTATACTTTCGTTTTCAGCCTTCCTGTGACACAATTGTAAATAGTAATAAATAAAATAAATAAATGCAGTCCATAATACTCCAATATATGCATTTTTTACAAAATGTGATTGTAAATGTTGAAATAATTATTTTATTTTAAGTCTAAATATGAACTATAACAATATTAGGGAGTAGTATGATGAAATGACAGCAGGGGGCAGTAAAATACCACTTATTGGCTGTTATAGCCATCCAAATAAAAAAATTATACCTTTTCTGATAATTATTGATCTAGAGAGTCCAGATAATTGTACTGCACTGGTTTTATATAAAATTATACGATCATAGATGGAAAAGACCATTTACAGCCAATACAGGCAATTTACCATAGGAAATGTATGGTTTTAAAGCTTTTTAACAGTTATAGCGCCACATATGGTCCGATCTCCATGAAACTTTGCATGCTTCTTTACCATGGTATGACACATATGCTCATCAATTTTTGTCAAGTTCTGAGTTTTTATTTATGATTTATAGGCTTTTGAGTGTATTTGGACACGCCCCTTTTCTAAATGACCCTATTATAGCCATACGAAAAATGCAAAAGTTCAACTTTTTTTCGATAATTATTGATCTAGAGAGTCCAGAGAATTGACCTAGACTGGTCTGGTTCCGATCGGGCGAAAAACCAGGGACTAGTTTGCAAAAGTAGGTTTTTAACATATTCATGAATATTTAATGAACGATTTAATTGACAGCAATGGTTCTAGAGGCAAAGTTGTTTAGCATGAGGAGATCTATCAAATGATATGCATATTGTGGGGATGTGTGCAACACCACGTGATTACAGAGCCGTAAAACTCGTTAGCGCCAACTAGTGGCCGATTTCTTTCAAAACTCTTACAGACCTCTTGGGCCATGAGTTGAACATGCCCATCGAGTTTCGTTCCGATCGGCCTTCGTTAACCTCGTCTAATAGGTGCTCAAATTCATTGGCCAATGGCGGCCATGTTTTTTGAGTTACGCCAATTTCCTCATACACATACATGGGGCCTTAGAGCAAGACACTGCATACCAATTTTCAAGTCAATCGGACTAACGGTCAGGTGGTCATAGCCCTTTTTATGTTTTTTTTATGTTATAGCGCCACCTAGTGTTCGATCGTCGCGATCTTTTTACTGTGACCTCAAACTGTCCTCATACACATGTCTCTTGAGTTTGGTGAAGATATCTCATTTACTTTTTGAGTTATAGCCATTTTAGTAAAATAGGCTCCTCCCACAACGATCATTTTACTCCCCCTAGCGACCGGAAATCGAAAATTCAACTTTTTTTCGATAATTATTGATAATCAGACTCCAGAGAACATGTATGCATTTGTTTGGTTTTGATCGGGCGAAAAACCAGGGACTAGTTCGCAAAATTAGGTTTTTGACAAAATTCAAAATGGCGGAAAAATTTGCATACCGGAAATGAAATCGGAGATATACGTTTTTTACTTCAGACCTCCAGCTTTCCAATGATATAAGACACTTGAGTCTACGACTTACGGTTTAGGAGTTATGAGCAGTTTCGCGCAATTGATCGCTATAGCGCCACCTATGGGCCAATCGGGCTCATAATTTGATAACCTCTCCTCGATTT
Organism: Rhinichthys osculus; assembly: GCA_029959095.1. Classification (NCBI taxonomy): domain Eukaryota; kingdom Metazoa; phylum Chordata; class Actinopteri; order Cypriniformes; family Leuciscidae; genus Rhinichthys; species Rhinichthys osculus. The sequence continues at coordinate 7,045,715 of JARWKJ010000013.1, read as the reverse complement.
TTGTACTACCATCTGACAAAGTTTCAACTCTCCAGCACTTACGGTTTGGGCTGCACGATGCGTTTTACAGGAGAATAATAATAATAATAAAAATCAGTACAAATACAATAGGTTTTCAGCACTTCGTGCTTGAACACCTAATAAAAATCAGTACAAATACAATAGGTTTTCAGCACTTCGTGCTTGAACACCTAAAAATCAGTACAAATACAATAGGTTTTCAGCACTTCGTGCTTGAACACCTAAAAAGAGAAAAAGAAAAATATTGGTCACGTTTAACCTACGGTCGCGCATGCATGACAGGAGGTTGACAGTTGTCAACAGTAGCTAGAAGCTAGCGAACAGCGGTTACACGCTCCTAAAAACGTTTATTCTCATTCAAAGTCTGTTTGTTTGATATGCAATGCAACGGTGGCGTTGGCAAAGAAAGGAAATCTGGAGCGGCATTTTAAAACTGTACACGGTAGCTACGAGAGGGATTTCCCTGCAAAAACGCCTTAACGTGCAACAAATGTGCGGGATTTGAAAGCACAGCTTGCAGCGCGGCAGTCAATCTTCACCCAACCGAAGATCCAGAGTAAATTGTAAGTAAATAAGTTATTGCTGGTGTAATCGGATTTTCAGGTGATATTCTCAATTCATTCAGTTAACGGACGCTCTGGGGTAAAGTGAATTCAGACTGCAGACTAAGCAACGATTGTACAGTACAATCATAACATCGTACAGACATTATCTTAATTCCATAATGTCCTTAAACATAATAATATTGCTGGCCATAAACTGACAAAGTGCGCGTCCGTCGTGAGATACCTCGAGTTGTCATAGACGCGGCGCGGCACTGCGCTTCTCATCCGGTGTACGACACCCCTTAAGGCCGCAACTATTGCTTCCTATCACGTCAGTCACGTCCTTGCTAAATACAAGAAGCCATTCAATAACGGCGATATTGTGAAGGAAGCCTTTCTCGAGGCAGCGGATAGCCTTTTTGACGACTTTAAAAGTAAAACAGAGATCGTGAAGGCCATTTAAAAGGCCATTAAAGAAGTGCAACTGAAGAAGGATATTGACGCGTGTGAGTGCTTTTTTCTGTTTGGTTCATATTAAGGTAAGTTATGACTATTTTGTGTGTGTGTGTGTGTGTGTGAGTGTGAGTGAGTGTATGTGTGAGAGAGAGAGAGTGTGTGTGAGAGAGAGTGTAAGTGAGAGAGTGTGTGTGTGTGAGAGAGTGTGTGTGTGTGTGAGAAAGTGTGTGTGAGAGAGAGAGAGAGACTGTGTGAGAGAGAAACAGAGTGAGTGTGTGTGTGTGTGTGTGTGTGAGATAGAGAGAGAGTGTGTGTGTGAGAGAGAAATAGTGTGAGAGAGAGAGTGTGTGTGTGTGTGAGAGAGAGAGTGTGTGTGTGTGTGTGTGTGAGTGAGAGAGAAAGAGAGTGTGTGTGTGTGTGTGTGAGAGAGAAAGAGAGTGTGTGAGTGTGTGTGTGTGTGTGTGTGTGAGAAAGAGAGTGTGTGAGTGTGTGTGTGTGTGAGAGAGAAAGAGAGTGTGTGAGTGTGTGTGTGTGTGTGTGTGAGAGAGAAAGAGAGAGAGAGAGAGAGAGAGAGAGTGTGAGTGTGTGTGACACAATTTCACCCTTGGTATGACCAAACTTGATCATACCACAAGCTACACATACCTTGGGCTGAAAATAAGTGCAACGGGAAACCTAAATTTGGCCGTGAATGAACTGAAAGAGAAAGCAAGAAGGGCCTTCTATGCCATCAAAAAATCTATCCAAATTGAAGTACCAATCAGAATCTGGCTCAAAATATTCCAATCAGTCATAGAGCCAATTGCATTATATGGCAGTGAAGTTTGGGGTAGAGGTCTTCACGGGTCCAAAAATTCATGCCCGAACCGGAAGAGACCCGTAATGTGCTACACCGAACCGACCCGGACCCGTATATTATTTAAAAAAGTTGGACCCTGACCCGTGCAGATCCGAGAAATGCCATAAATGTACTGCCCGGACCCGACCTGGACCCGTCTATTATTTGAAAACCCGAACCCGGCGGGAAGACACAAACCCGACTGGACCCGATTGTCACATATTATTTCACACAAGTTGCGAAAAATAAAACTTTTTGTCTTACCTAATTTTAGTAGCCGTCGTCTCACTTCCTTGTAACGTTAACGTTACCTGACTGACTGTGATGCATTACAATCCACCGACAAGAAAGTTCTATCCATGTTATTTCTCTCGTTATTCCAAGCTTAATCCACTCATTATTTCAGCTTTAAAATTGATGTCTTGATGTCACGGTGATGGATGACAAATCTAACTTTGCACATGTACATTCTGACTCGAGTTAACTCGCATAATAACTTTAACTGTTTGCCCTTTTGAACTATAATAACGATTGCTCGTTCAGTGCCATGGCCGCTGACGTTATTTATTTGCTATCATATCTGTGCTCTTTGCTCTGCATTGAGTCTGAATCTGACCACCAAAACTTTAAGATTAAACAAGACGGTTCATTTATATTATTATAAAAATGGGAGAAAATGTAAAGCGCGGTTTGGCAGAAGCTCTGGTTGCCATAGAAAACATGACACGCGCTTGAGACTGCGCGCTCTGCTTCTAACGGCAGAGAGAGAGAGATCGCTCCTTTTTTTCTTTTTTTTTGGCTCACACTTTCTTTACCTAATTTTACAAGTTGCAAATAAACACCTGCAGTGCTGACTGACTCATTGTGACTCCGATCGCACGGGTATTACACGGGTATTACACACAATGTTAAACAGACCCGGGACCCGAAGTAATAGATTCGGACCCGACCCGGACCCGGCTGATCATTTAAAATATAGACCCGAACCCGTACGGGTCCAGGGTCGACGGGTCTCGGGTGCACTGTGAAGACCTCTAGTTTGGGGTCCTCTCCTAAATCACGAATTTGACAAATGGGACAAAAATCCGATTGAAACCCTGCATGCTGAGTTCTGTAAGAGTATCCTGAGAGTGCAGAGGAACACACGGAACAACGCATGCAGGGCAGAATTAGGCCAATACC